>OY282478.1:2517500-5017500 GCA_958295575.1 Leucania comma
CGTAAATATCAGCGTAGATATAAATCGATCGCATTCTTTTTCTTGACAAAATTCATTCGGAAGTCCTACAAATTGCATGTAGGTAGACGCATTTCAAAAATACCCGTTCATTGTTGAGTGAATATTTGTAGGAAACGGATAAACCATAGATTATATACGCATATGAACGACGTGAATGATTTAATCGAGAAATTGGGTAATATTCACTCATTGATTCAGGTTATTCCGTTCGTTCGCCGTTCACTTTGTTGTTTACAATATTACCATATTGTTATCTGATAATTATCGCTTACTTAATAATTCGTTAAGTGTTTGTTTGAGTGTATAGTGTGAATATATCAAAACAAGATGTCTCTTAAGGGAACCAAGGTTAGTACTGATTTAAAGGTTCAGTTAAAGCTTTTATACGCTGAAAGGGACTCACAGTTTTCACGTGTTCAATCAATTTGTGATAAATCTTTGCAAATCTCGGATCTGACGATTAGAGATGCTTTCTTGTGTTCGTTGGAAACTTTAGATAGTTTGCGCGCGGATTTTAAATCTACAATTAAGAATATAAACATTTTAGAGTTGGAGTTAAATCCTGATTACTGTGTGAGTTATCAGGCATTGTCGTCCTTTGATGACTTGTATTGTCGTATCAAACGTATTGCTAGGAGTTTAGAGACTCCCCCCCCCCGCGAGTGGTTTATCCAACCCTCCTCGCGAACGCCCACGATTGCCGCCAATTCAAATACCTGAATTTAATGGTGACATTCGAAATTGGAATTTATTTATAGATAGTTTCGAAAATATAATACATAGGAACACATCGCTGACAGATCACGAGAGATTGCATTATCTCGTAGAAAAATTGACCGGTAAGGCAAAGGCTGTCTGTGCTGGAATTACGTTTAGCGCTGAAAATTACACTTTAGTTTTGAACACTTTAAAAACAAAATACGAAGATAAGCGATTAGTAGCCACCGCATATTTAGATCAATTATTCGATTTGAAAGGTTTTTCCGTTTGTAACGATCATAATTTAGAGAAGTTTTTAAATATTTTCGCATCATCTGTTCGTGCAGTAAAGAACCTAAAGGTCAATGACCTCTGTGACTTTTTGTTTTTGTATATCGGTTTAAAGAAATTAGATCCTGAAACTGTTCGTCTGTTTGAAACGACTCAGCGCGGTAACGAAATACCTAAGTTCGAAGATTTAGAATCTTTTATTCGCGACCATATTAAGGTATTGCAGCGCACGTCGGCACGTCATGAAGTCACGAATAGGACAGGTTCCGATCGCCGTATAGACGCGTCATCGAAGTCAGTCAAGACTGCACATACGCTAGTTAATACCGCCTCAACACCTGACTGTTCTCTGTGTAAGGGTAGCCATACACAGCTGTACAAGTGTTCAGAATTTCAGAGATTATCGCCTAGTGATCGTTACAAGTTTGTCCGCACTAATAATTTGTGTTTTAATTGTCTAAGTGACAAACATCTGGTTACGTCATGTAAAAGTGGTGTTAGCTGTCGTAAATGTCTAGCTAGACATCATACCTTCTTACATTTTGAGAGTAGTAAGCTGCCATCGCAGCCGCAGCCTGCGCAGACGCGCGACGCTTGTGACGCGCGGCCTGCTGCAAGTGCAAACGACGTAACATTGTGTTCGCTTTCCGCCGCTGGTACTCAAATCACTACCGTTTTACTTGCGACCGCGCAAGTTGTCATTGTAGATGCCTTTGGCAAACCGCACACCGTTCGAGCGCTACTAGATGGCGCTTCCCAGAGTAATTTTATTACTCGGGATTGTTGTCAACGCCTTGGTTTTAGTTTTAATAATTGGTCATCCCGCTCAGAAGTGAAAGGTTTTGGAGGTTTAAAGGCAACCATTCACGGTTCCATTAAAATAATATTTAGTTCACGTTTTAATCGTAATATTTCGTTTGAAATGGATTCGCTAGTCGCAGATAAGATTACGGAACGGTTGCCCACGGTACCGGTTGACACGTCCATGCTGACGGAGTTTAAGAACTTGCAGTTAGCCGACGGAAATTACGCTTTCCCTGGAGATATCGATCTATTGATCGGTGCTTCGATTCTCCCGCATCTCCAGTTATCACGTAAAATTCAAGGTCTTCCGATGTACCCCGCTCCGCACGCACTGGAAACAGTTCTCGGGTTTGTTATAGTTGGTTCCGCACCCGCTTGTTTAGATAGTTACTCGACTGTGTCGCACTGTTGCACCGTCGAGCCGCCGCTTGAGTCTACCATCCGCAAGTTCTGGGAGATTGAAGAGGTCAATGTCCCGCCTATTCTCAGCCCTGAGGATCAGGTCACTGAGGAGATTTATACCCGCACGACTACTCGTGATAAAGATGGTCGTTATGTTGTCGCGCTCCCTTTCAAGGGTGATATTTTTTCGCTCGGTGGCTCCCGTGCCTCCGCAGAAAAACGCTTTCTATGCTTGGAACGTAAGATGCAGGCGTCTCCTAAGTTGAAGCAAGCCTATGATGATGTGCTGATCGAATATTTAGATAAAGGTTATATCTCATCAGCGCCTGCCGAGACTGAGGAGACACGTGATTACCCGTTTTATATCATCCCGCACCATGGAGTTGTTAGAGAAGACAAACTTACAACTAAACTGCGTGTGGTTATGGATGGTAGCGCTAAAACTAGTACTGGCATATCGCTTAACGATATCTTGTGTTGTGGTCAGAACCTCCAGGGTAACTTATTTGAAATAATAGTAAATTTTCGCTTGTTTTCTATAGCGCTCTCTGCTGATATTCGGCAAATGTTTCTTAGTATTGGAATCAGAGAATGTGACCGTAGATTCCAACGCTTCTTGTATAGATTTTCTCCGCAGGAACCTTTGAAGGTTTACGAATTCAATCGTGTTTGTTTTGGGCTTAAGTCTGGTCCCTTTCACGCTCTTCGCACTATCAAGCAGTTGGCCGCTGACGAGGGTGATACATACCCGAAAGCAAGGGCCACTATTGAAACCGGATTGTACATGGACGATTTTGTGTACAGTGTACCTAGTGAAGCAGAGGCTATAGAGACCGCTGCTCAAGTAATCAGCCTCATGAAGTCCGGTCAATTTGATCTGGTGAAATGGACAAGCAACTCGCAAGCTACATTAGAGTCGATTCCACCGTCACACCGGTTGACTTCGGTAAAGGAATTCGATGATAGTGATTCGCATAAGATCCTTGGTTTAAGTTGGTCACCCGCAACTGATATGTTCAGTCTTAAAATTAGCTCGACTCCGCCAACTTGTACCAAACGCGTTATCCTAGCATATGTAGCTCGGATATGGGATATAATGGGTTTTGTAGCTCCTGTCGTTTTGTATGCAAAGCTGCTTATAAAAGAGCTTTGGCTCTCCAACTGTGATTGGGACGACACCGCTCCTGACAGTGTTGCTAAGTTGTGGGCTCGCTATAGGAAAGAGCTTCCAATGCTCGATCAGATACAGATTTCTCGCCATGTTGGTATAGTACCAGACACTGTTGTTAATGTGGTAGGTTTCGCAGACGCCAGTGAGAGGGCTTACGGGGGAGTGGTTTACTTTCAGGTCCAAAATGGCGATAACATTTCAGTTTTCCTCATTAGCGCAAAATCAAAGGTATCTCCTCGTAAGGTTGTCTCTCTTGCTCGTCTCGAACTCTGCGCTATTCTTATGTTGGTTCAATTGATTACATCTATAGTCAAAACTTGTCGTCCTCGCATTAATATAGAGAGAATTGTAGCGTTTTCAGACTCAACCGTTGCTCTATGTTGGGCCCACTCTTCACCCCATCGATGGGGCACGTTTGTCGCAAATAGGGTGGCTAAGATTCAAGCTGAATTGTCACCGGAAAATATATTCCATGTCGCTGGAACAGAAAACCCAGCTGATTGCCTCTCACGTGGTTTGCTTCCTGCGCAAATTTTAAATCATCCGCTTTGGTTTTGTGGCCCTCCCTGGCTTCATACCACTCCTAACGAGTGGCCAAATGCTCCGTTTATCCCCGCTACTGTTTCAGAGCCACCCGAGGAGAAGAAACATACACTTGTAGTATCAGTTCCGCGTGAAGAGTCAGTTGTTTTGTTGTTGTCTAATCGAGTCTCGTCTTGGTCGAGACTATTACGCTGTGTAGTTTACGTCCTAAGATTTTTGAGATTATTACCATCGCGTGGTTCTATAATCGCAGCTGATTTGGATAGAGCTGAATCAGTTGTACTTCGAGAGTTGCAGAAATTTTATTTTTCAATAGAATTTCGTAGTTTAGAATCACATAAACCTTGTAGTCACGCACTTCAACATTTGAAACCATTTTTGCAAGACGGACTCATTCGTGTCGGTGGCCGTCTGCGAAATGCTAAGTTAGAGTTTGAACAAATGCATCCAGTAGTTCTACCACGCAAGGATCACGTTTTGGATTTGTTGGTGGAATATCACCATAAGGTGAATTGTCACGCTGGTCCCGATTTATTAATGTCCATTCTTCGACAGAAGTACTGGATACTTTCCGCTCGCAATTTGATACGCGCTAGAGTGCACAGATGTGTGCCCTGCTTTAAGCTCCGCCCGCGTTTCAACGCGCCGGAAATGGCCGACCATCGTTCTTGTCGTGTTGTACAGACGGTGAAACCTTTCATACATACTGGGACGGACTATGCTGGACCGTTTAAAGTCACTATTGCCCGTGGTCGTGGTATACGTTCCACAAAGGCATACATTTGCCTATTCGTTTGTATGACAACTCGTGCAGTTCACATAGAGTTAACCAGTGATTTGAATACGCAGGGTTTTATGTCTGCATTTAAACGATTTTTATCTCGCCGTGGTCGTGGTATACGTTCCACAAAGGCATACATTTGCCTATTCGTTTGTATGTCGCGTCAAAAGTGGAACACTCCTTCAGATCCAGTCACAGTCGGTACTGTGGTGATACTGAAGACTGAGAGTGCGCCTCCTCTGCACTGGCCTCTTGGTGTAGTGGAAGAAGTTTTTCCGGGTTCGAACGGAATAACGCGAGTCGTAAAGGTTAAAACCGCAACTGGATCGTACCTGCGTCCGGTTATTCGCCTCTGCCCTCTGCCTAATCAGCAGTAGTGGCATAGTTAGTTATAAGTTGTTTCGCTACCTAGTATTGATAGTTTAGATATAGTAATAGGGTTTAGTTTCGCTTTTGTTTTTTCCTTTTCTTTGAAGGTAACCCTTCAAACCCGGGGGGAATGGTTGCGCCAATTTGCTATGATCCGCGATTTTGTTTTTTGTAATTTATTTTTTGGCCTAGCAATCCTATCCCTTCCGTTTCCCTTCCCCGCACGACCTCAAGAAATGAAATGACATTACGTTTTTTTGTGCATCGATTGTGAATGTGACCGCTCCGCTAACAACGCCCGCTCGAAATTACAAGAAAATTGACTATTTCGTGATCCAACCATTCAAGACTCAACAATAGTGCAGTGTAGTGCAATACAGGACCTGGCAGTGATTGAATGTGCGAAGTCGGGGTTCGCCGGCCGGCGCCACGTGGAACCTTCGAGGTCAAAAGGTCAGTGTTCCTCCCTAATACATCCATCCCATCAATAAATAAAGGCACAGTACCTGCATATTGTTAACAAACCTTAGATCGCTTTTCAAACATACAGTCCATTAAGCTTATTTGCGCAACCAATTTATTTGTACGTTCATAATTGGTTTAAGTTTTATTTAATTATGATTTTAAATCTAACAATGTTTTGATTATAATGTGTTTTGATTGTATTCAGTCTGTGATACTATAAAATAAATTAATTATTATTTATTATAATCTTTCTACTCCTGTCCCGTTTTATTTGGGGTTGACGCATCACGTTTTTTCTTCCATTTTGTCCTGTCACTCGCCACGCTATCACTAATTCCCTTTTTTTTAAAACACGTCTCACACAACTAGTACACCAATTCTCTAAAACCAAAAGAAATGAGTATTGTCATAGAAAACACTAAATATAACTAATAGATACTTCTTATCAGTTTGTATCAATGTTACGCTTGAAAGGTAGGTTTTATTTTTGTTCTCGGACCATATTTTGGCTTTTACGGACCACTCGTGGTCCACAGGTCACAGTTTGGGAAACACTGTGTTAAAGAAATGGGTTCACGGACAGTCATATACATCTATAGCAATAATTATTTTGTACGTCAGGTTTCCAATTAAATAGCTTAATAATGTGTGTCGACAGTCAAAGACAGGAAAAGATAAAAATTGCAAACGGACAGACTTCTACGTGAAATAAACTAAACTTCCTTTTATGTCGTAAGCGAGCATTGAAGGTATTTTTAATATTATGCGGATTTCATCACGCATGTGGATTTGATCCGGTTGCAGAAAATTTCAAAAGGCAAAAAAACAAGTCCCGCGTGCGTATTGTACGTAACACAACAAATGCTTGTATTAAAAGGACATTTGCGGGGGCTATGCGTGCGGAGCAAGCCCGCATGCGTAATGAAATCAGCACGATATTGAACCCAACCCTTACTTTTTCTTTCATAAATTTAAGCGGCAGCACAACGTTTGCTGAGTCAACTAGTTTTAAAATAAAATTGACCTCCAAAAGTTTTTTTTTGGCAAACTGTCAATAATCCAGAAAAAATCAAGATTATAATATTATTATGTACATTACTTTGGTAATAACAGCTCTTAGCGAGCCATGACTCAGTACCTAATCGTACGTTACAAAGTGCTCACTTTTTTAAATCTACGTGGGAGCTTCCAACTGAGTGTCTGGCCACAGATCTCTTTGTGAATAATTTATGCAAAGGGCTAATGTGAATTTAATGTAGTTGACATTTGAAAAGAACTTTTATTGGTTAAATGTTCAATATATAAAGGATTGAGTTAAAGGATTTGGATTGAATTTCTTTTGAGATGTGGCGCTGGAGAAAAATGCTCACAGCATTTTGGACAACGTACCTATCCATTTTGCGAGACTTAAAAATTTCCTCGCGTTCGTCCGAGTGTCTTCGAAAGAAACACGGTGGGAAACGGTGAAAGACGGTGGCAACCTCCAAAGGCTGTGTCCGGTAAAATAGATGGAAAAAGGCCTCGTGGACGCAGCCCAATATGTTGGTCCGACCTACCCCCCTAGCCAAGTTACAATCGTTTCGTTTTGCGTTAACGCTTGTAGTTGGCCACACCTCCAACTCCTTTGTTCGAAGAAACGAATTGAGGGCGTGGCCAACTGCAAGCGTTAACGCAAAACGAAACGATTGTAACTTGGCTAGGGGGGCAGATCCGCACCGCTCTTGACTACACGGTATATGGGGCCCTTCACTCCGCCAGAGACAGCAATAGATGGAGGAACATCATAAGAGCAAAAGTGATGAAGCAGAGTAGTCACGACCCTCAGCATTGAGGAATATGACGCAAGGAAGAGGAAAGGAAATGGATTGAATTTGTATCTAACCGTTGTATTGTGTGTGCGTTGTGTAACTGTTGTGTTGTTTGTATGTAACTGTTTGTGTTTGTTTATTGTAAGTGAAATTAAATCAGTATTTTAGAAATAACAGCTTCATAAGAATTTTGAAGCATACAATACTAAACTCAGTATTTTATATCCATACTAGCTGCTGCCAGCGAACTTCTTTTAGCAGAAAATTACGCCAAGGAAACATGCTCCTGGGTTAAGAAGTATCCTACGTGCTATACAGTTTCATCGAAATCTTGTGCTATACAGTTTCATCGAAATCTTGTGCTGTACAGTTTCATAGAAATCTTGTGCTATACAGTTTCATCGGAATCTTGTGCTATACAATTTCATCCAAATCTTGTGCTATACAGTTTCATCGAAATCTAGTGCTATACTGTTTCATCTAAATCTTGTGCTATATAGTTTCATCGAAATCTTGTTCTATACAGTTTCATCAAAATCTTGTGCTATAAAGTGTCATCGTAATCTTGAGCTATACAGTTTCATCGAAATTTTGTGCTATGCAGTTTCATCCAAATTTTGTGCTATGCAGTTTCATCCAAATTTTGTGCTATACAGTTTCATCGAAATCCTTTCAGTAGTTTTTGTGTGAAAGAGTTATAAAAATCCATAAATTTTCGCGTTTATAATGTATTTTATCGAACTCCTCCAAAACTGCTTAACCTTGCCGAGACAACTAGTTTGTAAAGAAATTCAAAGTTCAATCGTTTATTTTAAATTTGTCAATTAAATGTTACTCTCGAATATTAACAATTTACACGAAAAAGTAATTCATTCTAGTTGAATATTAGTAAAAGTACCTAATTACGAAGGACATGAAGTCTACGATTTCTCGAATGTTTTTTACCTAGTTAAAACATTGAAGGCACGTACATGTTATACCTACATAAAAATCTATAGTTTTGCAAAGAAAAAAAAACTCATAGATGTAAAAATATATAGAACCCGCAAAAAATATAGAAAAAAAATCAGCAAAATTAATATATAAACATGCTCCGCGAAGTATCCAGGGGAAAATATATGAACATGTAAAACGAAATTGTTTAATTATCCGCACACGTTACAGTACACCGTGGATCCGAAGAGTTGGTCTCCAGGGAGTACGTTCCGACATGCGTAGTCCGAGAGACAGCCGTACAAGGTTTGAGCAGGAATACCTGGTTAAGTATGTAAAGCTAAAGTCACAATAGATTATTATAGATTTTTTTGTTTGATATAAACTAGTGAGTAATATTCAGGTTCCACATAAAATAAAAATAACATTGTATACTGTAAAAATAAAATATAATCTATATCTATATAATTATATAAAAGCGAAATACCACTCACTGATTAATCACGAAATCTCAGAAACTGTAACACCGACAAACTAAAAATTTAGCAAGTAGGTGCCTTATAGGGTGTAGACATCCACTAAGAACGGATTTTACGAAACTCCACCCCTGAGGGGGTGCCCGGTGGACACGGTGGAGCACACAGTCGAGGTGTGCCCCGCTTGGGAAGAGCATCGCCGTGTCCTCGTGGGGGCGATCGGCGGCGATCTCTCGCGCCGGGGCTTGGTTCAAGCCATGCTCCGGAGCGAGGAGGAGTGGCAGGCGGTCGCCTCCTTCTGCGAAGCAGTAATGCTAGTAAAGGAGGAGGCCGACCGCATTAGGCAAAGGCGCACACGCCGCCGCCGCCGCCGGGTTTCCGATCCCAATTTCCGGCCACCGTAGGCGCGGGCTCGCGGACGGTGGGCAATGGGTAGCTCGCTGTCCGTCCGTCCGGTAACAGACCGGTCCGAGCTCAGGCCGTCTACGGCGCGCACCGTTCCCGCGCGCCTCAAGGAGTTGTCAGCAAACTGTAGGGGTCCAGCAGGGCCGAAGCCTACTGGGGCCAAGGTTATGTGAGACTGTCACCAAAGGCCCCAGGATAAAGGCAAGGAATGGAAAGGTAGGTTTTTAGTCAGTAAAAGTCTGACACTGTTTCCCGCCCCACCCAAGGGCGGGATTCGTCATTGGATGATTTTACCTACCCAAAAAAAAAAAAAAAAAAAAAAACCCCTGAGGGGGTAAAACGGGGGTTTAAAGTATAGAGAAACTGACTTTCACGCGGGCGAAGCCGCTGGCAGAAGCTAGTCTTATATATAAAGATGAATGGCTGTTCGTTAATCTCACTAAAACTCAAGAGCGGCTGAACAGAGGCCCAGCCTGCAAGAGGCCCAGCCTGCTAGAGGCCCAGCCTGCAAGAGGCCCAGCCTGCTAGAGGCCCAGCCTGCTAGAGGCCCAGCCGGCACGATAGACAACGAAGGAACGGGGTAGGTTTTTAGTCAGTAAGAGTCTGACACTACTTCCCACTCCGCCCAAGGGCGGGATTTGTCATTGGATGATTTTACCTACCATAAAAAAAAAAACAGAGCGGCTGGACCGATTTGATTATTTTTAATTATGAAATATTCGTGATAGTCCAGGGAAGGTTTCAACGGTGAGTAATCACTATCAATATTCATAGGTGGTACGAAATTCGACGGGTCAGCTAGTATACTAATAAATATCAAACATTAAATTTTACATGGTGTATCATAACTTATTAATATTAACATAGCATCGTCAAAAGTCGAAATGATGTAAAACTTTCTTCAGCGTATGTCCTGGGAGAGCAGTATATTTGCTCAAATTACTCCCCATGAGGTGCCGGGGACCTAATTTGTGCCACCTTCGTGCCCTTGAATTATGTAAATTAATAAATTAGATGAGTAACGTGAACGTGAACCTGAGAAGTCCTTGACTCTAACTTTGATAAACCTACCATAATTTACTTATGTCAAAACTATCTTTTTGCGGCAACTTTACTCCTGGGAATATAGGAGCCGTAATTTTTTCGGAATAAGGATAAGATAAAATATATTAATTTGTTCGAACGTGTACGCATACAATAATATTTAAAAAAGTGCATGTAGGATAACATCAAGTAAAAAGTGGTTCAGACACGACATTTTTCCACATACTATGGCGTGCGTGTTTATATTTCGATTCATTCCTCGCGTACGGGAACATATTATTATTACCTACGTAATTGCGAGTTATTTAGTAAAATCACCAAAAAAAAAAGTAAAAAATAACTGTTTTTTTTTTGTCCAAGAAACACGAACAGAAAACCGTAGGCGCGGGCTTGCGGACGGCGAGCAATAGGTAACTCCCCGTTCGACGATCCGGTAACCATCCGGACAGGGCCCAAGTCGTCAACGGCGCGTATTGTTCCATGCGCGCCTCAAGGAGATGTCAGCAAACTGTAGCAGGGCTGAAACAGACTGTTAATGTGAAAGTGAAACCCAGAGCCCTGGAACGAAGGCAAAGAAGGAACAGGGAGTGGTTTTTAGTCAGTAAAAGTCTGACTCTATCTCCCGCTCCGCCCAAGGGTGGGAGATTTTATTAGAAAATGCCACCCAAGCGAAAAATTAGGTAGTATATCATTGAATGACATGCAGCGACGTGAAGCGTGGAGCTCAAGACAGGTCGTTATGGGTGACTACTTTGGACGCCCTCTGCCCTAGTTGGGGCATATAGAATCTTAAGTAAGTCAATCAATCAATCTATACAACCTTATTGTTAGTACATGCGAAAGCCGAAACACGGTTCTAGCAGATTTATGCAAAGATTTGGTAACTATATCATCAAAAATTATAAAGTTATAAGCTTGTTATGTTACCTTGTAGACCACACAAACACATGGTCACCGGGCCATCCGGGCCACTGAACGGTGGTTTTCCCCCTGAACCCAGTTGTGTACTGTCTCCTAATGACCACAATGACCTGCCTGCTGTGTTGTATTTTAGGTCGGTGGTGTCTAACTTGAGACATATTTTAATACTTTTGACTACAAATAATGTTATACATATAAAAAGAAAAACTGACTGACTGACATATCTAACTGAAATAAGTATATTTTTTCAGAAAAAAATTCAACCTTGATTATCTTTCATGAACTGAAAAAACTAGATCAAAGTGATTCTTTTATAGTAACGCTTTAGGACTAAAAGGACAAAATATTCTTCACAAAAAAAATCTTTTAGTTCCTTCAAATCTATTACAAAAGTGCTTTCAACACCTTAGCCTTTCTTCAAGGTCCGTCCTCCAATCTGTCCCATTTAAGGGGAGAATTTATAAGGGTACCCTATACTTATGTCCGAGCGACGACTAATTCAATAAATACTAGAGTAAATTGAGCTTTAGAGGTTTTCTATTTTATTTTGTTGACTATTTTATGTTTATATAGCGTCTAGGGAAATCTATATGGGTATACATGATTCTCTCTAGAGGAAGTTAACTGAGAATGAAGAAATGTTATTTTCTTTATGTGCAGGCGCGATTACTTTCTCTACGCTCTCTGTCTCCGTCAGGATGTCTGCAAAACAATATAAACACACTTATTGTAATATACAACCTTATTTTTAGTATATACGAAACGCTAAACACGGGTCTAGTATTTTTATGTAAAGAATCTATGTGCAAAAACTAATAACTGTTTCATGAAAAATCACAGATATAAGCTTGATATGTTACCTGGTCGTTCACACAAACACATGGCCACCAGGCCAACTGGGCGTCTGAGGGGTTGTTTTGCTGTCGCACCCAGCTGTGCGCTGATTCCTATTACCTGCAGTGACTTGCCGTGACCTGTGTTGTACTTAATGTAGATGGTGTCCAACTTGTAACCTACTTTAAATATTTTTGGGAAAAAAATATAATATAGTGTAAAAACTATTGGAATCGATTCAGTTACTCATTCTGAACAAACTTTATTCAGGTTTTGCATATACTAAAAATAATGTTACTATAGTTTAGGGCCTATTATTGTTTGTATAATCCTTAAATCTATCATAAAGCGATACATCAAATGTTCAATTTTGTCGTAAACCTTCGATACGTTCCTTCCAAAAGTCCAAACTATTACAACAAAATATTCTTGATTTGCCTAATGTTGAAAATTCACATGTAATAAAAATAAAAAATACATAATAATAAATACAGTACATTTTGATACAAACGGAGAACGTTTATCATTGCTACCGAAACCGAATTTACCCGAGCCATAAGCGAGGGTATTATGGAGTCGACGATTTTCAATACACTTACGAAGAAATTAATAAATGGACGCGTGACTCCTGAGGATTGCACCGCGCCCGTCCTCATACGATAATTGTAGGTATCTAATGAATTGTGGCGGGGGTAAGCTCGCGCACTTTTCCGCTCTAGTATGAAAAACAATAAATTGCGTAATTCAAAGCGGCAGTGCTAGGTGCGGGTTTTCGAGTAAGTGCGTTGATAACGTTATTTTTTGAGTTTAATATCGAGTTTTGATTCTGCCATAGGAGTTACTCATGAATATACTTGTTAAGATATAAGAGATATATCTTTATACACATTTGGACGGTCTTTGAGTTGCAAATCAAACAGAAAACCGATTGAAAGAGTCTGATAAAATTGCCGTATACACAGTGAGCCCGAGCGAAAACCAATTCAGAATTTAATTGGGGCTGGCCCAAGCACCGGCGAAGAATTCCCTCAACTTTAAGCGGTTAATATTCCAATCTTATAAGACGTTGTGTACCATTTTACGTAGGTGTATCTTTATTACTAAAGTTTAATAGAATATTAGTATACAGAGAGTTTTTGTTTGGTATGCTTTTGATGAATGAAGAGAGAAAAAAAGACAAATTTAGAAAAATAAAATTGGAAGCCTACATGAAGGAGAATTAATTGCTCTTTTAGCAAACTTTTTACTAAATTACATTCATACTTATTTGTCATTTGTACACTTTGGTTTTCAATTCGATTGAATGCAATTGATATTTTCATCCAGTTCTACCAAGCAACGACTTTACATTATTTATTTATTACGCTTTTTCGGTAACAACAGGCTTAAAAATATGAATCATTGTAGATTCTGCTAGGGCACAGTAATATACTTGTACGTATTAATATTAATCTTTATATACGAGTTTATGTATACAACATTAGTTTTAGTATATACGAAACCCGAAATTTTTATGTAGAGAAACTATGTACAAAAAATAACTGTATCATGAAAAATTAAAAATCATAAAGTTATAAGCTTGTTTGTGCACACAAATACATGGTCACCGGGCCATCCGGGCGAGTGAGAGGTTGATTGTCTCTCGCATCCAGCTGAGAGCTGACGTCTAATGCCCGCTTTAACCGGCCGTGACCTGTGTTATACTTAATGTCGGTGGTGTCCAACTTGTGAACTTATACAAATATGTTTGGGAAAATGTAACATAGTGTAAAGATTATTGGAATCGATTTAGTTAGTCAAACTACATTCAGGTATCACTACTTAAGTGATACAATCGTTGATGGTAAAGCGCACTAGTTAATTAAGAGCATATCCAGTCTAGGCTTGAGGACAAATTATTCACTTTCAGGCAAATTATTATTCTTAGACAACTTTTATATCAGAAAAATGTTTATCAGATCACTTAGTCTAAGGCTGCCTCTCCACTGGAACGAAGCGAGGTAGCGGAGCGGAGCTAAGGAGTAATGCGGAACGGAGTTGCAAACTGTTTTAGCTATAGTTATATCATAACGCCCACACTCGTTTCTCCTCTCCGCTTACCCGCTCCGCTTCCCGGTTTTGTATGAATTTTAAAAACTAGTTTGTACTTCCTGTCCACTGAAGTGGAGCGGAGATTCTCTGCATTCCTATTGGCTAATATTTCTCTGTTTTTCCGCTCCGCAGCCTCGCTTCGCTCCGGCAGCCTAATACGTAAAATTACGGGTCACAAGTATTTGTTATCGAACTCCTCCGAAACGGCTTCACTAATTTCTATGAATTTGTTTGTGTATAGTCATTAGTATGTCAGTAGGTATAGAATAAATAGGTCGTAAGCTATTTTTGATCCTCCTAACCCCACTCCGATTTTATTAATTTTTTTTTGGCTGAACACATTTGCCGAGTCATCTAGTAAAAGTCTAGATTTTGTTTTAGAACTACATTGCGCACACGTGGGCCACGTACGCCGATCTGGGCGAGTCAGTCTCCATACATTTTATTAACAACTACACTTGTAGAGCTACATTAGATCCACGCCATGCGACGCCACGTGACGTCGTTCTACTTACAAATAAGGAGTGGTCTACGTGTACGTCGATCTAGTGTAGTTCTAGCTTACACCGGATGAAAAGAGAGAAATTTTTTAAGTTTACAAAAATTGTGTAAGTTTTTCCGTAGTTTCAAGTTAAAGATACATTTTATTTTTTAAATAATGCGCAGAATGCCATAATTAATTCTACAAGGAACCGCCAACAACAAAAAGTAATTGGTGGCATAAAGCAATGGCAGCCATCAGCCGTCGGTACCGTTACAGCCACCTATAAAGAAAAGCATTCGTACCGACACGATCACCAATAAATGGCTGCTTGGCACGGAGCGACACCGACGTTGCACGTTGTTTGTTTTATCATTTCAGTACTTTAATTTACTTAGAATCATCAACACTGATTGGTTGGATTTGTGTTTTAACAATAACATTGCTTATTTATATGAATGTATCTAAGTATGTATTTATTATTGTGTTTGTTTCTTTTCTGTTCGTCTATTTTTTTAGTTTCACCTACTTTGTTATGTTTTTGAACCACCCTAAGTGCTTGTTTACGGAGACTCGGCGCATTGCGCGGCGCGTCGGGCGTTCGTCGTACATCACAGCAGCGGGTCACGTCATCGCACGCGCAAACACAAACGTATGGCAATGAATGACGAAAGCCCAACGCGCCGTGACTCCGTGAACAAGCCCTGAGGTCGACTGGTAGATAATGCCTAAGGTATTAAGTCTGCCCATGTACATTGTTATGTGCATGAAGTTTCAATAAATAAATAATAACATCTGCACCTGGTTGACATTCAAAGTTAAGTAATGGCTACTAAGGTCCTGAAGATGGGTAACCATCTTAACTTGGTGGGATTCCTCCGTGCCTTGGAAAGCACTTTAAGCTGTTGATTATCCGAAAAAGTAAATTCGGGACTATCAGGATTTTCCGAGAGGGTCAATGCGGGACTATCCGGATTGTCCGAAAGAGTAAATGTGAGACTGTCCGGATTGTCCGAAATAGTGTCTTCTTCTTAGTCGGGCACTCTTCTTAGAGTAGACGTGGCTGTTGATGGTGGACAGAGTTGCGGCAAGCCGATGCCATTTGCCTCCAAGGCTGCGGCCCTAAATAGTAAATGCACTCAAAGGTGGAGCGAGAAGGCGTATGAGACTCATACTGACTAAAAGTTACCTGTGTTCCCTCCTGGGCAGAGCATCGGCGTGCCCTCGTGGCAGCGATCTTTCTCGCCGGGCCTTGGTTCAGGCCATGGTCCGGAGTGAGGAGGGATGGCAGGTGGTCGCCTCCTTCTGCGAAGCAGTAATGCTAGCAAAGGAGGAGGTCGACCGCATCAGGCAGAAGCAACGGGGCGCTCGCCCCAGCCGCCGCCGGGATTCCGATCCCGATTTCCGGCCACCGTAGGCGCGGGCTTGCGGACGGCATGCAATGGGTAGCACCTGTCCGATCGTCCGGTAACCGACTGGACCGAGTCCAAGTCGCCGACGGCGTGTACTGTTCCCGTGCGCCTCAGGGAGCTGTCAGTGAACCGCCTGCTGGGGTCAAGGGCCGTTTACTGAGAGGAAGACTCAGCCCCGGTATGATAGGTAACGAAGGAACAGGGTAGGTTTTTAGTCAGTAAGAGTCTGACACTATTTCCTACTCCGCCCAAGAGCGGAATCTGTCATTAGATGATCTTACCTACCATAAAAAACCTGTGTTTCAGTGTAACATTTGCGTTCCAGAACCACAGTATCCCTTTCAGAAATAACCCTCGACTAATCTAGGTCCCTTACAAATAATTACATCTCGGTCCTTCGGGAACCTTTCCTATTACAGAAAAAAATCCTTAGCCGTATTTGAGTTTCATAATATCATGATTTCCAATCTCATTTCCAGTAATATTTGATCAGACTGGAAACTGACCCAAGTATTGTATGATTTAGGCAGACGGAAAATGAAAATGTTGACTCAGGATCCTTTATGTGAAAGGGTACGAACATAATCATAGGTTTCTAAAGAAACGTCGTACTTTTTCGTTTCCAAGAACAAAAAATACTTTCCTACATATCGTAAATAATTATATATATTTTTTTTTAAATATACACAAAACTTATTAGGAACATTTTCATATGGGCTTCGGTACAATAGGTCTTCCAAATACACCTTTTGGTTGAAAATTTGACATACCATCACTTAAAATATCCAAGCATTTTTTTATTAGTATTTAACTTCAAAAAACGTAGTGAATATGCACAAATTCCTTTTACTGTTCTTACTATTAATTTATACCCAAACCCAGCTGTATTGCAGTAGAAACACAGAATATTTACACAAATACTAAATAGTTTATAACAAGTCCTTTGAAACTGAAAGTTGTGTTACTGTAGAGTGTAGCTTTAATTGCAGAGGTACGGAGCTTCGTTGAGCCAATGTTGCTAGTAGTAATACCACAGAACACGAAAAATCTGTGACGCCACTAGAAACTAGCAACACCATCTATCTATACAATAGGAATCTATTTTATAATGTATCGCTGATAAACGCAACTTAGCCAAGAAATTGAACTGAGCAGACCATTTCTGCCGCATGTCGAAATGAAATTGAGTAAAGGCAATCACCAACTGGATCCCCAAGTACTTGAACTGACAACACGGTAAAAAAAAACCACGGTGAGCCCAGAAGGACGCAATAATCACCCTGAATGCAAGATTCGGCACATGCTTAGTCAGAATATAGTGACAGACTCACGGTTTATAAGTTTCTTTATTTACTTTAGATCTTAACAAAGGATACAAAATTAAACAGATGGTGGAAGGTATTATTAGTAATACAAGTATGCTATGCTTGTATGACTAATAATAATTAAACTAGGTAAGAACAGGTAAAAACATAATCATTTTGAAGAAAAAATTAGATAAAATAATTTCATTAAATTTAATTAAATAATTTTACATACCTACTAAAATTATGTAAAATTTAAAATAAATAATATTATTTTTTATGAAAAGGCGTTAACTGACTCATTTGATCTGTATGGAAATTGCTGACAATACTAGACAGGGTTAGCAGCGGCCGCCTCTAACAACAGATATTTCCTAGCTCTGAGATTGGACACTGTCAAAACTTCTGGTTAGACTTAATTTGTGCTCCAGTACTTTGGTAAATTTATTCCACAGTTTTTACCTTGAGTTAATGAATGGAATTGAAACAATATTGCTAAATTGATTATAAATAAAATGATTTTCCCGAATTTGATATTTCTTTCCCTGCTCTTATGTTTTTTTTTTATGGTAGGTAAAATCATCCAATGACAAATCCCGCCCTTGGGCGGAGCGGGAAATAGTGTCAGACTCTTACTGACTAAAAACCTACCCTGTTCCTTGCCTTGGATCCAGGGCCAAATATGCATTTTCATACCTCCCCAGAGCCCCAGACTAGGCCTCGCCCCTAATGGGCCCCTACGGTTTGCTGACAACTCCTTGAGGCGCACGGGAACAGCGCGCGTCGTAAACGACTTGGGCTCGGTCCGGTCTGTTACTGGACAAACGAACAGCGAGCTACCCATTGCCCGCCGTCTGCAAGCCTGCGTCTATGGTGGCCGGAAATTTGGATCGTAATTACGGCGGCGGCTGCGGTGTGAGCGCTGTCTGCTCTTATGTTGGTAATGTACAATAAAATACCCACTAAACTTATAAACCTTTAAAATGACATTCGTCACAACTTTATACAGCACTAGCTACGGAGTCTATAGAATAGTGCCCTTTTTTCTTCAACTTAATTTGCGATGTTACAACTTTTATAAAACTCCACATCATAAACAGATAAAATACATCGACATTAATGTTCCACTAAGCAAAATCACCGAACCCTTTGTATCATAATTTTATAGGAAAATACAGAATTAAAAAAGAAAATGTTAAACGAAGAAGCCACAAAGCAGAACATTCCTTAACACGACCAACAAAAACATTAAGAAAGTATTTTGACCCTTTTCCTTCGGATTTCAAAGAATTCTTTTTAAAAATCTTCTTTACAAAAGAGAAAAGTTGTAAAAAATTACGGACAAAAGCTTAGCTTTTTTACGATAACAAAACAGTCAAAAGGTTTTATTTCTACGGAGAAGCGATATGAATGACAACTGACGGTGTTCACTAAAGAATGAATGAATGAAAAAGAACGAGAGAGTGCAAATCTTTAAAAGTCGGGGATCGAGGTTCCGCAGGTTTGCTTTAAGATGTTTTTATTTTCATGCGGATTTCGTCACACATGCGGTTTTGCTTCGCATGCTTAAATGTCATTTTCATCCAAGTATTTATTGTATTGCGGGGAATATGCACGCGGGACGCGTGGAGGGCAGAGCAAATCCAAATAAGCAAAAAAAAAAATCCCGAAGTGTTTAATTTATTTTTACCCGACTGCGCCAGAAGGAGGGTTATGTTTTTCGAGAGTATGTATGTATGTATGTAAGTATGTATGTATGTATAATTGTTTGGCACGCTCTGCAGCCTGAACGGCTCGATGGATTTTAGCTTGAGAGGTGTCGTTAGATTCGTATTTACTGTGAGAGTGACACTGGGTATATCAAAATAAAAAAAATAACCAAATTGGCGGATTTTTAGCGCCAAATTCAAATGTTTGGCACGCTCTGCGACCTGAACGGCTCGATGGATTTTAGTTTGAGAGGTGTCTTTAGATTCGTAATTACTTTGAAAGTGATATCGTAATAAAATAAAACTAAAAAAATAAAAAATAAAAAACGGTAATTTAAAAAACTAAAAAACCCGACTGCTTTTCTGAGCATTCATGAAAAAGCCCTAAAACAAGAAAATCTGGCAGTCGGGATCCATTCTAGAAAGTCAGCCGTCTAGTCAATAGATTGGAGTAATCTGCAATGTAATATAGGTATGTGCTCTCAATTCTAGAATGGGTCCCGACTGCCAGATTTTCTTGTTTTAGGGCTTTTTCATGAATGCTCAGAAAAGCAGTCGGGTTTTTTAGTTTTTTAAATTACCGTTTTTTATTATTTGGAGGTATTCCGTTATGTGTCATATAAGTATGTAAACAATTACTATTATTTTTGTATTTTTTTTTTATATTTCTTAATGTGCTTTTGATTTAAAACAAAAACAAATAAAACAATATAGAAATTACCGGCCGTGCATAATTCAATCATTCTATAGAATGCCAGGCCCCGTCATCCCCTTCGTATAAGGTTCCTTTAAATCATGCAGGCAAAAATGAAGAAACAAAAGAACCCCACCCAGCTTCGTCAACTTGTCTTGCTTACACCCGTCATTAGCACTTTGGTGGCACTATGATATCATAAAGTGTCTGCCTGTCTGTGCCTGCGTAAATACGCAGGCATAGCATAGCATTAGCCTTATAATGTTCCCACTGCTGGGACTCTGGCCTCCTCTCCGAAGAGGGTATCCACCACGCGGGCCCAGTGCGGGTAGGTTAATGTCACATGTCTTTGAATTTTTGGTTCTAAGACATGCCGGCTTCCTCACGATGTTTTCCTTCACCGTTTTAAGAACAGTGGTGATGAAATAAATTACACAAAGTTTTGCGCCTGTCTGGGTTTGAACCAGTGACAAAATAAGTAATATTTCATTGCCCAAAGAACCCTAAAGTCTATATTTCCCTGAGACCGCGCGGTCTAAGATTGCATTTTACGAGCACATTGCATGACATCGCCTTTTACATGCAAAGCAGTGATTTGAAGCGCTGGACGCTTTGCAAGATATGAAAAATATTGTATCGATTTTAATATACTTTATTTTAATATCAGAAGTGGGAAATCTTTTCTTCCATGCATTTATTTCTCAGTTGTCGTAAATTTTATTTCATTATTATGATCATTTTAGCTGAAGGACGTCCACATTTGGACATAGGCCTCCCCCAAGTGTCGCCACAACGAACGGGTCATGCGTCTCGCATCCATCGTAATCCCGCGACTCTCACCCAGTTGTCGGTCCTTCTAAATTTTAATTATGGTGAATGAATTTATTTATTTATTTTGCCAGAACGACCAAATGCCAATTAAACTGATTAAATTATATTCCATTATTTTGTTTAGGTACATAACTAAATGTAAACAATCTTGACATGTCTTTTATCTAAAAATTGTCTAAAAATGTTATGTCAAAATGTTTACAATTAGTTATTTACCTAAACCGATGTTAGGTAATTAAATAAATTTAAATAATTTTTGTATGTCTTTTATACGTTTCTTTTTTTTTTAAAGACGTATCAAGATTATTTACATTTAGTTAGGTAGCTAAACAGTTGGAGTATAAATACAAGTTATTTGAAGCTAAAGAAAATATAACACAAATCTTTAACTAAACTTCTCACTCAGTCTCTTGTGTAGTGTAGTGGCCCCGGTTGCCACGCCTGAGGTTAGTGGCTTCGATTCCAACCCAAGACAAATGTTTGTGTGATGAGCACAATCGTTTGTTCTATGTCTGAGTGTAGTTTATTCATAATATATATGTACTTAGAAATATGTATATAAGTATATTTATCAGTTGTCTCGTACTCATAGCTCTGCTTGGTATGGGACTAGACAGCGTTGTGTGAAAATTATGGAATATAAGTAATATTATGTAGCCTTCTCCCTAATCACCAGACGTTCAGTCAGTATCTCCTTCCATTCATCAGCGACTAAATCTAGTCCAGGACTGGATTCAAGGAGAATAAAAACATGGAGAGATCAGCAATTGATTTTTATTAAAAAGAAAAAGATTACCACTTGAAATTCTCCAACTAAATGTCACAAAACTTAACTTGCACAAACGCTCACTATGATATATTTTTTTTTTCAATATTTTTAAATATTAAAGATAATCTTGCCTTTTATAACGGTTTTAATTTGATGGAGTTAATAACAGTATTACTTTTCTTTGAATTTTGCAAACTATAGTATTGTATAATACAAAAACATTTTTCAAACATCGTGTGTCTTTTTTTCTTTATTTATTTTGGGTTTTTTATCTGAATGCGATAAAAATTACGTAACCGGGATGTGTTCAAGCATATTTTTTAACATGATTTAAACTTCAAAAGAGTATTTATGAAGTTTCTTGTACTTACATTCTTTTCATCAGAGAGATTTAGCTTATTTTTTTACTGTAAAGGGTTTATTGTAATGAATGCTTTGATGCGATTATAACATAAATTAAATGTATACTAAATAAATACTTGTATAACCTATATTTTTTTATTATACAACCACATTTTTCTGCTATGTTGCAGCTGATTTACAAAATTAATTTTTAATTAGGAATCAGTATTATATAAATACAAATAACAGATACCATAAAATGTTATCAAATCTAATTTATTACAAAACACTATACCTACCACTTCCAACTCAACTGAGAAATAAAATCCTTCTGACAAAAGGAAACAAGAGACAATCCTATTTAAAAATAATTAAATCGGCATTTACTTTGTAACCCGACCTCGATTAACTTCAATTTCTCGTAGCGGGTCTACGAGCGCTACGGCGTAGCACCGCGTAGCCGGACATTTTAATAGATAAGGCTTTACCCAGATTGGAAGTCTGTAATCTACTTAATTATACTTAGGGTGTTCACTAACAATATTTACAGGAAGCTATTGTCGTTAATATCGATAGTAGGTGCCGATACAAACTGCCTTATTTTCAATATAATAATAATCATCATCATCATCATCAGCCTTTTTTAATGTTCCCACTGCTGGGACTCAGGCCTCCTCTCTAGGAGAGGGAATGGGCCGTAATCCACCACGCGGGCCCAGTGCGGGTTGGTGGATGTCACATGTCTTCGAATTTTTGGTTCTAGGACATGCCGGTTTCCTCACGATGTTTTCCTTCACCGTTTTGAGAGCAGTGGTGATGAAATAAATTACACAAAGTAATGCGCTTGGCTGGGTTTGAACCCGCGACCTACAACTCGTAAGTCGGGGTCGTTACCACTTGGCCACCACTGCTCCATAATAATAATAGTAATAATTTATTAATTTTCTCGCCACAATATTACAAAATACAGAGCAATAGCAAATACATGCTTTTATCAATCAATATTGTGGGAGACTTGGTGCCTAAACTAGGCTCAAAGCCTGTATTTCAGGACACCAGGATCTCCGCCATTTACATTAGTTTAAAAAATTACTATTTGAATTTTACTCGTATACATAATATACAATATTAGGGTAGCAAGAAATAATTTACATGCATTTACAGAATCGCTAAGATCTAAGTATAATATTGTCAAGTCGAGATTATAAATTGAATTAAGTGTGTGTCATATGCATGGAAGTGTAAGATGTGTGTGTGTTGTGTGGGTGGTATGTATATGGTTGTGCGTGTATGAAGATGGTTTAGTGAGTGTAATGAGTTGTTGATAAATAAATAATATAGATAGATAGATATATTCTTTATTGTACACCAAAGATAAAATTACAATAGGAACTTAAAATTAATAGGGTGTCACAATGGGCGGTCTTATCGCTAAAAGCGATTTTTTACAGACAACCTTTGGATGGATTTGGCGGAAAAAAAGATACGCAGGTAGTTTGTGGTGTACTATTTACATATATACAATACTTAATTAATAAAATACATGTAGCACAATCAATATAATATAAAAGCAGCGAAATAATTACAGCCGAAAGATGTTCACTGTTGGACTTAGTCCTCCCCCAAGTCTCGCCATAATGACCGGTCCTGAGGATTCCGCATCCATCGGATTCCCATGACCCTTACCAGGTCATTTCTGCACCTTATGAGAGGCCTCCAACGCTGCATTTTCAACTCCAGAATGAGTCTGTGCCTTGCCCACTGCCACTGAAATTTGGAATTTATTCTTCGGGCGATTGGTTCTCCTGCGAATATCTTCATTTTTGATGTGATTATGCAAGAAAGCTCAGAGCCCTTGCAATTGATCTTTGGGTGACTTTAAACCTATATAAATATCTAGATTTTTTTATTAATAACTTTACCCCACAATAGGAATTACTCCTGTATCGTGAGTGCGTTCACAAACATGTAAACTAAAATAAAATATTTTTCTTTCTTTCTTTCTTTCTTTCTAAACTCACATACACAAGACACTCAGACCCAGAGCAATTACCTGTAGGCCACACAAATATTCGTACCAACTTTATTCTTGTTTTCAAGTTAAAAAAGTATCCCTTTGTTTTGTTCCTTCGAAAATACTAATTGTTCACTACTAATATGAACTTTTGGTTGTTTAAAAAAAAATAAGTTGCCCTTAATAATTGTAAACAGTCCAGTAAAATTTAGTGCACGATTTTTGGTGCCCCGTTAAAAATATCTCATAATAATAATCACTACATCACTACATAGTATAAAACAAAGTCGGTTCCCGCTGTCTGTCCCTATGTATGCTTAGGTCTTTAAAACTACGCATTGGATTTTGATGCGGTTTTTCTTTAAATAGATTGAGAGATTCAAGAGAAAGGTTTATATGTATAATACATGGATAATATTTTTAATATCCCCTTGCACCCGTGCAAAGCTGGGGCGGGTCGCTAGTATATTCATAAAACAATATGTTGTCCGAGTTGAACAGCCTGATAGTTCACATAAAATGTCGGCCGTGAATCGAACATTATAATAAGTTATAATGTTCGAATAATTGCACGTAATACGTGCGTAATTATTATATTTAGTGATACTATTACGTGTGGGCTGAATAATTAATGTTATAATGTCAAAACGTGAGTGCCATAAATCCTAAAAAAAAAGTAAGTAGGCTTTGAATATTTGAGTCGTGCTTGGCCGTTCTACTAATTTGAGGAATCCAGAGTAAAGTTGTGGAACATTTTACTGTGTATAACGAATGGTCAGAATTCAAGACAATCCAAAATATTTTATTTTACATATTATTAGCTAAGTAAAAAGCTTCATAAGCTAGTACACAGCTCCAATTAGCCGCTTCGACACTCGTAGCTAATCTCTCTAAAAAAAAAATAAGTTTAACAAAATATAGTATGTTGCTGCATTTAATGCAGCCATAAAACACACAACACAATGTTATTATTTTTGCTTTCTATTTAAAATAATAAAAAATAAAAAAGCCTTTAATTTCTTGAAAATTAAAGATTAACAAAGTAAAATATAAAAAAAAAATATTTTTGTATTTTTTTTATTTAATATTATTTGCTTATTATGCAAGAACCTCTCCACGGGTGAAGGCCTCTTCCAAGGAACTCCATCTTTCTCTATCTTGTGCTGTGTCCATCCAGTTAGAACCAGCCGTTTTCGAAATATCGTCTGCCATCTTGTATGTGTTCTTCCTCTGTGTCATTTCCCAGTCGGGCCTCTCCAACGAGTCGCCCTTATGGTCCTATTTATTTATGTATATATAACTAGCTTTTGTCCGCGGCTTCACTCTATCTACTGACTTCCTACTCTACACTATCTAGTTACTTACCCTACGTAACTAACCTATCTACCCTACCTACCTATCTACATTTTCTCACTGTTTAAACGTTCCCTGGACTATTACAAATATTTCAAGACCAAAATCGGCTAAATCGATCCAGCCATTCTCGAGTTTTCGCTAGACTAACGAACAGCTATTCATTTTTATATATAAGAAGATATATCAGTTTGTTCATTGTGTGAATGTGGCTCTTCCCATACCTGCTTAGATTTTTTACCAGTACCAACCCCCCTCAGTCTCAGGTATTGAACTATATAACCGCAGAACGTCAAGTGACGTGGCACGCTTACATTAAGCCCGGGATTCGATTTCCCGCACAACGGGATCAATGTCATCCTCTCCCGCAAACACCGCGATGTTTGCCTTCCATTATTTTTTGTGCTCTCCGAATGAAGCCGACGGCACCCGATGATATACGATCATCAAATAGAAATAATACATTTTAGATCGGATTAGGTTTATCAATTGGATTGTTTGTATTGTTTGTCAATTGTTTTGTTTTCATAATGTTCAATTGTTACAGTATAATAGAAGAATTATCAGTACTGTTTTCATTATCAACGTGTGTGAATGTTTTCTCAGTAGATCAGGGATTTAAAACAGTGCCTCAACTCAGTAATTAGTCAGCGCATTTTAAAGGAACGCAGGTTTCTAGCCTACGGTAGAGCATAAGCAGGTGCAACGTGTTCTCGTGGAGGCGTCCAACAGCGGCATCCTCTCGCACCGGGCCCTGGTTCAGGCCACAGTTCGGAGCAAGAGAGAATGGAAGGCGGCCACCTCCTTCTGCATAGCAGTAACACTAGCGAAGGAGACAACTGCACGCGTGAAGGAACGGCCCTCCTTACACCCCAACCACCGCGCCGTGATCCAAACTACTACGATAGCCGCGAAGCAATGGGTAGCTCACGGTCATACCGTCCAGTAACACTACATGCAACGATGCAGGCTGATGCTCGCATGGTACTGGGATCCTAGATCTAATAGAGCAGGTGCAGTACACAGGTGTTGCAGTAAAAGTCTCTCGCTCCACCCTAGACCGGATAAAATCATGGAATGATTTCCCAAATCAAAAGGACAGGTCTTCAACCTCATTTTGTGTTAGGTACATTGGCAGCAAAGTATTGATATCTTCAGATCTATAATGTAAAATTAATGACGAAATATCTTTTACTCTACATAAACCGTTTAAGTGTCTACACTCTGTTTGTTTAGGTATTTAACTAGTAAACAACTTTGACATGTCTTTTATCGAAAAATTGTATGTAAAAATGTTTACAGTTAGTTATTTACCTAAACCGATGTTAGTTAATTAAATAAGTTGAAATAATCTTTATATGTCTATGATATGATTTTTAAAATAAAAAGACATATTATATGTCTTTTTACGTTTAGTTAAGTACCTAAACAAATGGAGCATAGGTACTATATTAAACACTACCACTATTCGCAGCAAATATGAAAATTCCCTAGAAAACTTACACCATTTAAAAATATTAGTAAAACCAAAAACGAACCGAACTCATCAAAATATGATCAACTGCCCATAGACCTATTACAATTATAATAAATTGTATTTCTCTGACAACCCAAAATTTGAAAACAAACCCTGGAGCCAATTAGTTTAATTTGAGAGGGAGGACAATGGACCTATACGTAAACGAGTAGGTATATTGATAAAACAAAAAACACACGTCCACTAGAACATTATGGAGTTAATTGGGTTCGTTAGGTTTGCGGATAGGTATCTATGATTTGTAGTTTCCAAGATATAAGCTTACAACAGGGTTGAAAAACAACTTTTCGAAAGTCAGTGCGTATAGAAATTCTATAGAAATCGGCCAATATTCGGTTTCGTTTCGGCCGAAAAATAATTTCGGTTTTGGTCAAAAAGTGGCCGAATCTTGATCGAAACTGTCTTTGAGCTGAGCGCGATTTAAGTTAAAATCAAACTGATCAAGTATTTAGTATTTTATTTACTTGTTCATCTACAGTAGTAAATCTCGTGACAAGCTTTTATATCATATAAATTGTGTAATGATGTTATTAGTTGATAGTAAAAGTTTTGAACGAAAATGTAATTTATACTTTTTAGCGCATTTAATTAAAACCTTGTGTTTTTCAAGCTTTTTTTTTCTTTTAATTTATTTTTGACTTATTATTTACACCTGTTTTAACTCGCATTTGTATTCTCAGCAAGCAATTTCATTTGATACCCATGTTGTAAGAATTCATTAAAAATAACTAGTCCACCATTTTGGATTTTCCGCCATCTTGGATTTAAACTAACGTCACACATCCAACCATGCATTGTCATCCAAATTAAACGCGAATACGAAAGGTCATTGGGCATTTTGTTCGGACATTTGACCCACGGCGTACACAAACGAAATAGGGCAAGGTATAAAGATAAATGTATCTGCAACCAAGTGGTATGGGTCGCATTCTTGTGGGCCATGGGAGAATTGAGAAAAAAATATATTAATAAGGTATTTTTAAAGCACTTTAGTAATTAACTAACTGAAGACTACTCGGCCGATTTCAAAAATACTTATAGCAGTCGAAAGCTTGTCATCCCTGTGGCATTAGATATTTTCCCATGGGAAATTCCGACGGGAAAGAAAGCAGAATGTGCTAGTTTTATCAAAAGCAGTTCTTTTAAACTATCTATGGGACAAAAATAAAATCCAGGTCTACTTAAATAATATATTTTATTCTGCTTGATCAAAATCTATTGTTATTTCATCTAAAAAGCTACAGGTCCTTCTATTACATCTTGATGCCACATACATACATTACATATGGATTTCGAGTGGCATTAATTATTGCCGCAGTTATTCTAAAGTCGACCATCATATGTCTCACCTTCTTTTTCTCTGTCGGTATCACTCTTGACAGAGTGGTCGTGGTCATCACTTCAGGTGTTGGTGGCAAGCTTCATAACACGCCACCACTCTTATCTGATGGTCGCCTTCCTCGTGCATTAATGCAGTGATGATGAGCCATCTACTGCCGCTCTTATCTGGTCAGTCCACCTCATAGGCGACCTTCCTCGTGGCTTGGTACCCTCTACCTTTCCCTGGACCATAAGTCGCGTCGTTTGCTGTGTAAGGCCCCATAGCATCTAGTATGTAGCCATCGGCACATACTTATAAAAAGGGTTTGACCAAATTCCGAAAATGAGGAGACTGTAAGTTTTCCGTTAAAAAAGGAAATTCGCACTCTTCTGCAGGTAAAATATGTTCCATCACATACGACAGTGACTGCGGGATCATTTTGGTTATCAATGAAAAAATGGCTTGGGATAGAAAAGTTTCTGGCTACCATATCTTCTCTTGTAACATGATTTAAGCCTAAATGCTGTGGCACGAAATCATTAATTAAGAATTCCCTTGCTATTGCCAGTTTCCTTTCTAATGTTCTCCTCGACATATTGAATTTTTTTATCTAAGCGTCATCTAGGTCCCCGGTTTTTTATTTTAGTTAAGTAAATTACAAGAACTCTGTGGTGTTCTGATCTATGAATCAGAGAAGGCGTTTGATTTAGAATTACATTAAATTGGTATTTCGTAAGACCGGTCCGAAAGTGTCATCTCATTGTTCGACATTTTCATAATCAAATTGATTTCTTCGTTCGAAACCCCATTTATACAGATTCATCACGCCAACAACATGACCATTAAAGCTTTCGAGTGAAGGGGTATTAATTAAGTCTACCCAATTATTTCTAATAAAATGAGGATTGCAAACCCGAGCTAATTCCGGTATTTTATCTATCTGCCAAATGTGCGAGCGAGTGAGATATTTCGTAGAGCTCTACAAACATTTATTGTGCTTGTACCACACGTTTCCACGACGCTAAAAGTAAAAGCTTATGTTTTATTAACAAAAGTTAATGTTAAATAACTTTTTTCTCCCATTGGATACATTAAAAAAAAATACATATTTTGAAAAGTGGGATTGAATTCTTCAATTTAAAACTAATTCGGTTTGTGTACGCGAACTTTCATAAAGTGGGTCAGAAATGCCCCATGACCTTTCAACTTAATCGGAGGAAGGTATCTGCTTCAAATTAGAGTTGCAAGATTCCACCCAGAGAGACATAGTTACAAGTTTAGTTTAGACATTTTGTACAAGTTGAATAATAGCTCGTATTAATAAAAAATAGTCCAAATCTTGGTACATCGAAACATCATTTTTATTGTGCAGTTAAGTCTACATCTTGCACCACATTCAAAACTCAATGATTGCCCTCAATAGATACGTGGACAGAATTCTAAAGAGGTCTAATGAAGGCCGTGTACTGAGTATCCAACTGAGCTCTTTCGACAGAAAAGCAATTATCTAACTAATTGTTTCGCAAGAAGAATCAGAGAAAATAGGCGATTTCTGTTCTATCTGAAATATATAAATTAGAATGCACATAAGAATAATAAGACATAGACAAGAAAAAAATCATTGTAGGCTTTAGAATCTCATATATTTTTATTGTAATCTGATGTATACATACAGATAGTAAAAAAGCACAATATACTTTTAAATATTAGGACAGAAAAAAAGTCATTTTCTTAAGGTAGGTAATAAAAAATAAAAAATAAATACAGGAAGAAAATGCATTTATTTTGCTGAGTGCAAAATAAGTACCCACTAAAGAAACAATTTGTATGTATGTAGAAACTTAAAATGAAAACAACCAAGACCGGTGTCACGACTGTATTTAAATAATATAGGTAATATAGATAAACAAGACACTCAAACCTGGACCCTATCTGTAGGCCATCTGTAAATATGTGTTCCGTGCAGAAAACGAAACCACGACACGCAGCACCCTATGCAATCGCTCAACCGCTACGCCATGTAGGATGAATCAAATAAAATGCGCTCAGTACACTATAGGCAGGTACATCTCGATCTAACCTCTTTGCTGACTCGATAAGTGTTATGTTTCTCGAACGTCTACGACTTGTGGGAGCCGTAAAGGCGACGATGCACGAACGATACTACCATACGGAGGTTGATAGAACTGCATTTCCCTTGAGATCAATAGTGTGGTGTAAATAGAAGAGGCCGTTTATCTTGATACAGATAGGTTTAACACTATATATAGTTAATATATCTACTAGTTTAAATTGACCTGAAAGTGTTTTTTTAAAACTTATATGCAAAAGAAATATCATTTATCGTTTGTCATTCGTTATTTGTTATTTGTCATTTGTCATTCATCATTTGTCTTTTATAGTGACACATTTGTGTCTATATTCTATTCACTTTTTGTTTTCTAAGTTCATTTGTTGTTTGTCATTTGTCTAATGTCATTTATCGTTTGTCATTTGTGATTTGTCATTGTCTGTGGTATTGTCATTTATAGCGACTCATTTGTATCTATATTTTATTCACTTTTTGTTTTCTCAGGTCTATTGAAACTTCAAAAACATTACGTACCTATTCTAGTTTAGCTAATACAATTTATTTTTGCTGCTAACCAATAGCCTAGGCCAAATTTTGGGGTGGAAAATCATCAAATGACTCTGTCAAATCAATTCCCTATCGAAAGTACAGGAAACACAGCAATTATAAACACACTAACCTCTCAAAAACCTGTCGACAGCATACCACAATACCTCTACATCACTAGCAAGCACTTCAAACGATTGAAATGCATTAAAAACAAATGATTTATAATTGGAACGAAAGGGCCGTTTAGCCGTGACGCGGCCGGGCCGGGCGCGACACGGCACGGATCCGCCGCGATAACGGAACGGAACGGACTGGAGTGGCACTCCGCTGTTACTGCTTAATGGATTTCCGTTACTGTCTTTCCATGACGTGCTTTTTGTTCAAGATGGTGTTAACCTGGATGTGGCTCTTGTAGCTTGGAAATTTTACTGTTATGGTATTTAGGTTTGGGGGTAGCGGAACAGAGAGTAAAGTCCCACATACCTCCGTTGAAAAGGGAGGATCCTCCGACCAGACAGGTGTTATATCTGGTGGGCTACTGCCCGATAGATGATTTCGGGTTTGTTCTATATGTTCCAATCGCGCCGCGAATCTTACTTGCGCGATGCAGGATTAGTTCTTTTTCTGACGACATGGATGTCGCTACATCACTCCCCTCCGGAGATCGGAGATCGATGGTTCTTGATGCTTCTTGAGGTGATGTGATGCGTGCCAGGCCAATGGAGGTTGGTTCCAGTGAGTCGGAACCGGATTCCGCATAGTTCTCGGTGAGTCGGAACTGTCTGCGGTAATGCCCCAGTGTGTCGGGGTGGTGCTATCCCAGTGAGTCGGGATACGATGCTGCAGGCTCCAGTGAGTCGGAGTAGTGCGGCTGGCTCCAGTGAGTCGGAACCGGATTCCGCATAGTTCTCGGTGAGTCGGAACTGTCTGCGGTGATGCCCCAGTGAGTCGGGGTGGTGCTATCCCAGTGAGTCGGGATACGATGCTGCAGGCTCCAGTGAGTCGGAGTATTGCGGCTGGCTCCAGTGAGTCGGAGCGGTGCTGTGCGACGTAGGGCTTGACTGCTGTCGTCGACCAGGAGAAAGCTCTTCATATGACTGGCCGAAGGTGCAAGTGCTTAGCCAAGGTCGCTGATGAGGCTGAGGGTGATGACCAGGTATGACCAAGTAGGCATGCTGGTGGTCAGGATACCCATATAGCCGTGGGTGCTGGCTGTATGGCTCGCTGCTCGTAAGCTTGAGGAAGTGATGATGACGTCACGAAGTAGTTGCTGCACGAAGGCTGCGCTGACGTTCTTTGTCGAGGGTCACCAGTTTGGAGGTAGCGGAACAGAGAGTAAAGTCCCACATACCTCCGTTGAAAAGGGAGGATCCTCCGACCAGACAGGTGTTATATCTGGTGGGCTACTGCCCGATAGATGATTTCGGGTTTGTTCTATATGTTCCAATCGCGCCGCGAATCTTACTTGCGCGATGCAGGATTAGTTCTTTTTCTGACGACATGGATGTCGCTACATAGGTGTGGTGGAAAAGGATGTGTGAAGTTCTACAAATTTCCATTGAAAAGGGAGGAATCTTCGATCAGACGGGTATTGTGTCTCGACCAGGCTACTGCACTAATGATTTCGGACTGTTAGATAACTATGTTTTAATCGCGCGGAAATTTCTGATACTATGATGCAAGTTTTTTTTTATTCAGTTAATATGTGGCGATATAGCAGTTGCTATACCAAGCAATTAAAGATCGTTATTCTGATGATTGAAGTAGTAACTAAATACTTCTGAATAAACTTCAGTTTACTTATCCAGCAGCTTATGAACACACTCACAATACAAGAATTATTCCTAGAGTAGGGCAAAGTTACGTAAAAAAAAAACCTCGTTCTCGTGTGTAAAATTCCTGTCACTTTGAGGTTTGCCGCAAGAAAATTCAATTGTGAAATAAGCTCGTCTGTATCCATCAGCTGTCTCGATTAAAATTGTTTGCAAAGATTTTTGTACAATAAAGAAAAAAGACATTTAAATGACAAGGCAAAATACAACACTACAATAGGGACCAACAATAGTGACCATTAATAGGCACCAATAATAGGGACCAACAGTAGGGACCAACAGTGAGGACCTTAACGTAAAACCATGCCACTTCCATTTGACGTACATCTATGATGGTTCTAAACGCATGGAACATTTTTCTCACGTAACAGTCAATTGACTCCATACCCTTTCGTAACGTGACTTCTCTCCTTGTTAAATATGTTAAAAGGTACTTTAGGAAGTGCCAAACGGTCTGAGAGTTGTGTTTTTGTTTGGTGTCTTTAGGATCACTTTTTTTTATTATGTTTAAGCTCGCGTTTGACCACTATCTCACCTCACTTGATAGTAAGCGATGTTGTGGCCAATGATGCAGCATACTTGCCTAAAAGCTACCTATTCTATTTAAGTTTATGTTCCGCAGAATTCGATTATGTTTAAAAGGGTGTGGGCCTGGAGATCTGTCTTACAGGTCTCGAACCTAGTTTAGACTCCAGCTCCCACAAGTGGCTGAAAAGACCTCACGGCTTTGTGACCTTCCGCATGGTGCAGGTACTAACCGAACATGGCAAGTTCGGGACGTACCTGTACAAGATCCGCGCGGAGGTGACGCCCGGGTGTCGCCACTGTGCGGAACGCCCGGTGGATACGGTGGAGCAAAGGCAAAATTTTATATATGTTATAATGTACACTCTTGACTCAAACTTTAAACACCTTATCTCCTTAGTTGTACGAAAAATAAATGGTTTTCTCAACAAGTTTTGTATGTTTGAGTGGGATGTCCATAATGTACCGGTGATGCAACGCCGTAGGTTTAGCAGTACGATAATGCATAGCTTGTGGTATGAGTTCAACTGAAAAACATTTCTAAATAGAAAAATATTAATAATACACCTAGACACAGAACAAATGATTGTGCTCATCACAAAAACATCTGTCTTGGGTGGGAATCAAAACCACGACCCCCGGTATAGCAGTCAGGGCCTCTACCCACTAGACCAACAGGCCAGTCAACCAGAATATACCGTAGGTAAGTTTACCTAGGTTGACTGGTAGAGAATGCTTAATGACATTAAATCCGCCTTTGTACCTTTAGTTGCTTCTTCTTCTTCCTGTCCTTATCCCATATCACTTGGGGTCTGGGCAACACGTTTTTTTCTTCCACTCTGTTCCGTCACCCGTCACATTATCACTTACTCCCTTTTCTTTCATATCACTACTCACATACTCCATCCATCTCTTCTTTGGCCTCCCTCTTCCTCTCCATCTATCTACGTGTAAGCTCAGAACTCTTTTAGAAACATGTGCTTCATCTTTCCTCTTCACATGGCCATACAAAAACAACCTTTCAACTTTTCAGTCACTGGCGCTACTTTTAAACTTCCTCTAATATACTCATTTCTCACTTTATCCATTCTCGTCACACCATATCTCCACTAAATACAATTTATTTTTATCCATCTTTTTTCACAGCCCAACATTCTGATATATGCAATATGACAAGACGTCTTATCAAGATTAAATAAATAAATAATAATGTAATAATGTTTATTCTTAAGTACTTTTACAAATAAATACATCAGACTTATGAATACTTAGTAGTACTATGTTCTAAAAAGATTGTCTTAACTAACTAATTACATTTAACTAGTTTAATTTATACATGTTTATAATGACCTAAGAATGGTTTGTTTGTACTACCATAACAAATTGTAGCGATCTGCCTGAACTAGATCAATAAAAACCTGTGTTTCAGGCCATCACCAAACTAAGCGCCCAGTTTATTTTTGGTCCATAATGAATTAAATATTAAAGACTACTATACTTACACAAATACCTGTTACAAAAAAGAATATATAAAATGCAAACGTCACGTGCCAATATAAGCGGTAGGTACCTGTCCTCAGTTATTTAACGCTAAAAGTAAAAGTAGGCCACAAGGGTTCTGTACAAGTATTTGCTACCCTTTACATAGTAATGGGAACAGAGTTTTACATTAGTTTAAATGTACTTGAGACAATGTTTTTTTGTTAAACCACTTACAGGGATTAAAACAGTTGATTGGTGCAGTCGAATTTGTCGTATACCGATTTTCCAAAGCTGGAGCGTTAAACCTTTGACTAGAAAAAGTTTTCAACGTGAAAATATTGATTTTCAAAAGATAAAGTCGCTGTGGTCTTGTGCCTAATCATAATGAATAGAAAGTTCCAAAGAGAATCCAATAAGGACTCAAATTTAGTTAACCGTCACCTGCTATGCTACTCATCCTGCTGATTTGTACGAGGCCAATGACAGAGCTGTACAGCTTGCTAATTACTGGTTAGAAAAAAATTGAGTTCATCGACACTTAAAGAAGAAGAAGCCATGTGATCCGAAAATCATCCAGTGACACGTTTCAGACTTTTACTGACTTTTGTCCTTCAGTTGCCCTTTTCATTCTAGAACCACGTGCGGTCATCTCCATCACTAGCTTTACTGCTTCGCTGAAGCAGATCCTTCTCGCTTCGTACCATAGCCTGAACCAGGGTCCGACACGAAAGGTCACCACCGTTGAAGCCATAGGATAGATTTCATAAAGTTGAAAGACACAGAAAGAACTGACTTTAGAACTACAAATTGTGAGTGGACATGCGAAATCATAAAACTAACTCCTGCCACTTCAGTTGGAGCGAGGCCCCTGGCAGAGTGAGACACCTATATTCTTTGAAGCAACTGAAAGAAAGGCAACCTTTCACCTGAACACGAGTTGCCTTGGCCAACCTGGAAAACTCTAAACAGAGTCCACACTGCTTAGGCGCAGCAAAGACAATCTTCACAGATAGGTAGGTAGGTCGTGGGTTCGACACCCACCCAGGACAAATGTTTGTGTGATGAGCACGATCATTTGTTCTGTATCTGGGTGTAATTTATCTATAATATGTATGTATTTAGAAATATATAAGTATGTTTATCAGTTGTCTAGTACCCATAACAGAAGCTCTGCTTAGCTTGGGGCTAGACGGTGTTGTGTGTGATAGTTGTGGAATATTATTATTATTTCCTTTATTTCTTGTATTACATATTTTTTACATTTTTAACATATATATTAAAAAAAAACATTTAAAAATATAAAAAATAGTGTCCCACCGGTATCGGGAACAGGGTCCAAGCTAGTCCAAGCGGCGGTCAGGGCTCCAGAGAAAGGAACCTCCTAACAATACGAGCCGTGTCCAGGAGTACCGCTTTCTGAATCAAGCCCTTGATCCAGCCGCCTAACGAGAGCCTCCTAAGGTGTTGGTCGAGGCTCTTGGCTATTAAGCCATTACCCGACACGACTATCGGTACAATGATCGCCGAATCCACTTCCCACATGTCGACAACCTCGCGAGCCAAGTCAATATACTTGATTTGTTTATCTTTCTCGGCTTTCACGAGGTTCTCGTCATGCGGAACGGATATGTCAACAATCATTGCACGCCTCTCGTTTCGGTCCACCACCACTATATCAGGGTTATTGGCTACAATAGTCCTGTCAGTTATGATGGACCGATCCCAGTACAACGTGATATGACCATTATCAAGAACTGGACTATGATCATTATTATTATTATTAGTTCCCCTATCTAATCTAAATCTATCGTTCTCGGTAGGTTCCGATCTTCAGTGTTTGAGCGACGTCTCTCTACAGACCATGTCTCACCTTCCATCCTGTATAATGTACCCTGTTACTTGTTCACGTAGTAGATCTAATGACAGTGTCAGCAGATGCCATTGCTACGGCTAAATACTGAGCCAGGCAAGGAAACTTGACTTACTCGTAAAAAAAGAAATTATTTTACTAACGAAGCGAGAAGAAGAAGTTGCTTTTTGCATTTATTTTTATGTTTATTTTGCAAATAGGTTTAAAAAAAAAAACACTTTTACACACATCAATTGTTTTTTTCAGTTTAAGCTAGATGAGGCCGGTGTTTCCTAGCTTTCAACTGTAGTCAGTAGTCCCTGAGTAGAAAAACCGAAAGAAACTCAGGGGTTACAGTCTCTTTTAAAGTCCATACAGTAAATATGTATTGGTCAAATCACATGAGAACTATGCAAATGGTTCTGAGATGTCTTTTTAAGAAAAAACCATACAGATTTGAGTGGACCGGTCTAGTCAGTGCAAGCATTTGTCAGTATTCGTGTAGCTCAACTCAGGACTACCTAAAGAGCTCAACGACTTGACGAATAATTCCAGGAAAACCCTAGCAAGTTGTAAAAAAGGATAACTTTGGTTAGTTGATACAATATAAAATCATTTCAGCTCCGCGAATATTTCGGTTGCGTAAAACACAGTCTAAATTCTGGAACCATTATTCGAGAATTAACCAGGCATTCATCACTTTAAACTTGTCAGTTGACTGCCAATGTTGGTAACAGTGGCCCGTATCACCAACACATACATCAGAATAATTACCCAACTTGTCAGTATGGTAGATGTTGGCCCATTTGTCTGTTAATGGCCAGTAATATTTCTCGGTTTAGGCAGAATACACATGTTCCTTTATCAAATATTCTCTTCAAATATGTTTTCTGTATGATACAATATTATTTAAAAAAAAATCTTAGGTTATATTGTGGCTTACTAGTACTTAAAACATCTACATATGCGATTCTTCTGTGCGTGTGTTTGTCACCAAACTCCTCGTCAGCAAACCGTAGGGCCCAACAGGGTCGAAGCCTACTGGAGCCAAAGGTCTGCTTCTGAAAGGAAGACTCGGCCCTGACATGAAGGGCAACGAAGGACACAAATGTGGTTATAGTGAGTAAAAATCTGACAAACCCTCTCGCTCCGCCCAAGGGTAGGAGATGTCATTGGATGATTTCCCACCTAAAAAAAAGATCCACCACGACGACCCATTAATGTAATTTTCTTTTCTAGTAATGTGTGGAAACTTAATGAATTGTACTTTAGTCTATTTTTGTAATGTAATGTAAGATATAAGATATATTGTATACTCCATCTGTTTAGATACATAACTAAACGTAAACAATCTTACTCTTTTTATTTTTTTTAAATCGTATAGAAAACATACAAAGATTATTTAAATTTACTTAATTACCTGACATAGGTTTAGGTAAATAGCTAATTGTAAACATTTTTGGGAATATTTTTACACAATTTTTATATAAAAGACATTTGAAGATTGTTTACATTTACTTAACTACCTAAACAGATGGAGTATAGGTACAATTGTTTGTTTTCTCTAACAGAATAAAATAAAACAAAATTTAAGGCTTGTTATGTTATATACATATATTATGGAAACCGGTAACATTTTCGTCTACAGAACAAACTCCACAGGGACGTCAATGCATCGCCGACTTTATTTAATATTCATGATTTATAGACAAAGTTGAGGATTCCCTTGTGACTGGATTTCAACGGAACCTTTTAACCAGAAGTTGCCCCACTATTAGTATTACTTTGTGGTGATAGCATGATGATATAATTCTTTCAAACATAAAAAAAAAATACATCTGACTCTTTCATTATACGAACATTACTACACTATCCATTCCATTTTTTTTTATTATTGACATTTTTTTTACTTTTATATAAACAAGTGCTTGACTGCGATCCCACCTGATGGTAAGCAGTGATGCAATCGTTGATGGTAAGGCGCACTAGTTTATTAAGAGCCTATTCACTCTAGCCTTGAAGACACCTAAATTATAATCGGACGGGAAGACCGCAGCAGGCAAACTGTTCCAGTCCCACGATGTACGCGGTATAGACTACGAAGCAAAACGCTTTGTCCGGACCGTAGAGGTTTTAACAACGTAGGAGTGGATTCGCCGTACGGCGGTGATAGGCTCGCGTTTGACCACTATCTCACCTGATTGTAAGCGATGACGACTTAAAAACCCCTAGGTTGTAGCTATCTGGATACACAGTCTCAGGCAGGGAATTCCACTCCTTAGCTGTACACATAATGAATTTGTTCCCATAATGCTTTGTACGTATGGGTGGGATGGGATGGTCTGTTGGTCTAGTCTAGTGGTTAGTGGCCTTGACTGCTATGCCGGAGGTTATAGGTACGATTCCCACCCAGGATAAATGTTTATGTGATGGCACGATCATTTTGTTCTTTGGTTGGGAGTAATTTAACTATAATAAGTATATATTTAGAAATATATATGTATGTTTATCAGTTCTCGAGTAATCAGCACAAGCTCTGCTTAGTTTGGGACTAGATGGCGTTGTATGAAAGTTCTGGAATGTATTATTATTTCTTTATTTCAGTTATTTACACATTTATTTTACAATATTAATAAATATGTGAGAATAATGTAGACTAGTCCACTTTGAACACAAAGGCACGATAAAATAGTAAACTATGAATCCGCGGAGTCTACAGTATACTCACATTCACATTATGAAAATAAGCCATACAAAAATTATTTATTTTATTTATTTATTCAACCAGAACGACAATATGCCAATTACACAGTTCACATGAGGTACAAATTATGTAAAGCAAATATTGCACTGATATATATCTAAACCTCTCATTCAGGCTTCCTCCAAATCAACAAAAATATACATAAATAAAAGGGAGGTGTAAATTACTAATGAAGTTAGTAAACGAATTGATTGATTCTCCTAAAATATCCCTTGCTTCATCACTGAGATCTTTCATCAGCCAAGCAAGATATAGCTTTATTTCATGGACAGTATCAGAAATTGCAAGAAAAAAGTTATGACACCGTAATTTTATTTAGGTTTCAAACAAATTGGACGTTTCTCCTGAACAAATGACGCGCGATTTATCATTTTTCTACGCTTATTGTGAAGACTAGACGGTCGCGATAAATTATATTTTATTATTTTTTGAGAAAAACCCCGTATAATCGCACAAAAGAAATATTAGGTATGAAAAATAATCTGAAAAATGTTTGTTGAACAAACGCTGACAAATTGTTTCATAACACCTATAATGCTGGAAAAAAACTATTTTACATTTTCTACATCTACTACAGAGCCAATAAAAAACTGGCCAAGTGCGAGTTGTACTCGCTTCCGCGCGTTTCGTACCAGTATATATATAGTGTCTATACAACATTAGACACTATAGTATAACTACGGAGTATTGTAGCTACTACTAAAATAACTACACTACACCGGACCTCTAATTATTATTTTATTTTTTCTTTCAGTTTCGTTCCAAGTTACATTCTAGGGTCTTTCTCAAATGTCAAAACGAGCCTATTATTTTTAACGACTCTAACTACCTGTAACAACTGTTAAAGATCTACAAATGATAACAGCTTACCTAACCCACTCAAAAAAATTTTTTTTTCAGTGATGCAATCATTGATGGTGAGGCGCACTAGTTTATTAAGAGCCCATTTACTCTAGCCTTAATATTAAAATAAAAAAAAAAAACAAATTGCCTACATAATAAGCAGCTGACTTTTCCACAGCGGCATTGTTTCCCTTTCAGCCCCACATCAAAACATAAAGAAAATATAACAAAGACGAGTCCTTTTCATTGAACCCAAAATAAACATATTTTAAACCAAAAAATACTTAGCCATGGTGTTTTGGTTCTTAAAAATAAGTATACAAAAAAGATTACCCATTATACAGGGGGTGCTAACAATTTAACATTAATACTTATACGGGGCCGGAAAACATTCGCCGGCGGCATAATGGTGCCCGCAAAAAGTTAATGGACGCTTTCAACACCACCCTGTATTTGTGTTCGGAGCAATTCGGCATGAATCGGCAGGTTTCGGCAGTTACGCTTGCGCATTTTCCTTTTGGGGTTCCCTAATAAATAAATGAGGAGTTCTTATAGGATTGGTTCGGTTTGTTGTGAGTTTCGAGGTCATTTGAAACATTTTTACTACTGTGGCTGTTTGTGCTGTATGTTGGTTTTTGTAGCCTTTGTTGCATTATTTGTCGTTGTTGTTTTGTTTTTATTATTTGTATTGTTGTGTTGTATTGTTGTTTGCGTGTACGTAAATAAATAATAAACAGATTGTTATTTCGAGTACACCATTTTGTTTTAAGAAGTTGCTTAATACGAAAATAATCTTATCATATCACTCTTTCTTTTTCTTTTTATTATAAATGTATACACCAAACTAATATAGTATCTCAGTCATTAGAATTCCTTTAAGAACTGCACAATATTCAGCCCGTAGTACAGTGACAGACACATTTCTTCGTGTATGAATGCAAAAACATAACTAGTATGCAGAACGAAGACCGAATGCGATGTAAATGACTTTGTTTAAACAATTCTAACCTTTTTGAGATGAAATGATATTTTATTTCACAGCCAAATAACTAAATTTAAGATTTTCTTTACAGCTTAGCTTGATAACTAAAAGGTGCCGTGCAACTAAATCTAGCCTATTCGTTTGAAGGATGAACATCCTTCAGACGAGTAGTCTATGCGACTACATAGGTCGAAGGACCAAAACCGATCAGGCACTTCATTTTGGTTCCTCCTTGCGTCGTATTCCTCAATTCTGAGGGTCATGACCACTCAGCTCCATCACTTTTTTTCATGATGTTCCTCCATATATTCCTGTTTCTGGCCAAGTGAAGGGCCCCATACACCGTGGTGGAGTCAAGAGCGGTGAGAATCTGGTCGGACCAACGTATTGGGCTGCGTCCACGAGGCCTTTTTTATATCCATTTTACCAGTTACAATGAGCCTTTCGAGGTTGCCAACGTCTTTCCTTGCAATATGACCGAAGTATTGCAGTATCTTGTGAAGACTTTTGAACGACAACTGCGAGGAGATCTTTAGCTCTTGCAATATGGATTCGTTGGTTCGAAATGCTGTCCAAGGGATACGAAGCCTTTTTCTCCAGCACCACATCTCGGAGGCGTCAATGCGTTTGCGATCAGCAGCTTTCAACGTAATTTTAGTTAATTTATATCATAATCCGCAAGATTCTACAAAACTTCGGTCACATTGCTAGGAAAGACAGTGGCAACCTTGACAGGCTTATCGTGACCGGTAAAGTGGATGGGAAAAGGCCTCGTGGACGCAACATAATACGTTGGTCCAACCAGAGCAACACCACTCTTAATTCTACAATATACAATGCCCTTCTCTGTAAGAGACAGAAACAGATGAAGGAATATAGTCCGAGTAAAAGTTATATAAAGCAAGGAGGTCACGACCCTCGGCATTGAGGAATACGACGTAAAGAGGTGGGGATATCATAACTACTGGTTTCAATATGGTGAAAGGAAACATCGAAACTGGTATATCCTTGAACCAAATATTTGAAGACATTTATTATTTATTGACAGGGCACGTTACATGTAATATCCACATATGATTTAATTTTGTGTCAAATTTTTACTATTTTGGTGTACAATAAAGTTTATTCTATGATAAATGATAAATTATTCTATTTTATCCAACATCTAGTACTGGGCTCGCCCGTGAATTACTACTCTTTACCTCTTATTGAGAAGAGGCCTGAAGTGCTAGGAAGCATTGGAATGTTATAAAGGTAAATATATATATTGTTACGGTACGGCTATAGAATCCACTGCTCATTTTACATTCATGCCTCCCCTAGGAAAAAAGTAAAAATAAAACGAGTTATTTCAATCTGTAGATATACTCGTACAATAGCAGAGTATAGTGGAATGACAGTAGAAGGCGTGAGGCGTCTGGAGGAATGTGCTATCGGGTTTATTGAGCTGTCTTCCCGAAGCTTCATCTTCATGCCACTCGAGAATGGGATTACATCACGGTAGTCTGAAGATCTTGTTTGTAAGTGTAGAGTTTAATAGTGATGCTGAGATGAATAGGGACAAAACTATGATTAGATTTCTCGGTTTAATAACAGAATGTTATTTTTTATTATGTGTAGTTTGACCACTATCTTAGCTGATGGTAAGCGATGGCAGACGATGGAGCACGCTCACTTAGAAGTAACTTATTCACTCTTGACTAAACGAGCCCTAGGTTGTAGCTCTTTTTTTAATTACTATGCACAAAAGTACATGTCAAATGCCGAAAAAAATATTAAAATAACAAGAAAATACCCTTCTAAATTTTGTTACTATTTATTTATTCAAACTTTATTTTAACACAGACACAGTCTTTAGTCTACTGGACCCGCTAGAAATGGACCCGCTCGAAAGGTTTCGTGATCCTACGGGTCCACCGTGGGATCACGGAACCGAGTCACATTTTGAATGTGTCGACTGGACCCACTGCCTAATTTCATTATTAGAACAGTCATAGAGCAAATTCGATTTTTTTAGTTCTATTTTTTTGACTTAAAATTTAGTATGCCTCATAAAAACAAAAATTTACGGGCATGAATATTATTCATTGATTTAGACTGTTAGCACCTTTACATCTGACGTACGACCGCCCTAGATATTTTACTAATGTATTATTTATTATGTTAATTATGAGCGTGTGTGTGTCAGCTGACTAGTGTATTTTAATAGTATATAAGCTTAGTTATTTATTTTGATAAAGAGTACTTTAGAACACGCAGTCGTATCATTAAATAGACTTATTGCGGTTGTTCTTACATAATATTTTCTATTGAATTATATTTGTAATTTATTTGAATATATTTTTTTAATTATTATTTTTTTTGAATGATACAAATTAAAAAAAAACCAATAAAAAAATCTTTAATATGTTATAAAGTAGATATCAAAAAAGAATATTTCTAATTTAGGTATTTCATTGTAATCCCAACAAATTAATATTCAACAAACAAAATACAATAAAAAATAGATATCAAAACGTCAAGCTGCAGTAGGTACACGATACTCTAATTTATTACAAGGAAAACCGGTTCAACTCCCAAGGAATCTCGAACCCCCTTCATTGAATTGTCAATGAGACGACCGGCTGAGATATTGCCTACACCGCTCCGCCCTCCCCGAGGCCCGCGAAACTTAATCAACAGTCAACTTGTGTAAATAAGTTATCGCTTCCGTGGATAGTCGTGAGAAGGTGCAGGAAATGTGTTACTGGGTAAATAAACAGAGAAAATAGAGCGTCAGAACCATCTATCAATATGACAGTGTTAGTGATGAGTGTTCTAGAACATATTTATCTAAACTTTGATAGCTATACAACCTAATTTTTAATATACGAAACCCGAAACACAGATCTAGTATTTTTATGCAAAGAATCATTGTACAAAATTTCATAACTGTATTATGAAAAATCATAAAGTTATGTTACCTGGTTGTCCACACAAACACATGATCAACGGGCCATCCGGGCTATTGAGGGATTGTTATGCTCCCGCACTCAGCTGTACCTTGGCGCCTAATGCTCGCTATGACCTGCAGCGACCTGTGTTGTACTTAATGTCAGTAGTGTCCAGCTTGTGAGTTAGTTTAATTTTTTTGGGACAAAATTGATATGGTTATTAAATATGGTTCTGAACAAACTATATTCAGGATTCACATACTAAAATAATATTGTATAAATTACATGCTTCTACCTCCACGCAACGTTGGTTTTTGACTAAAACAACTGCCCACATTATAATATTCATGATTAATTAATACTTTAACTCCCTTAAATATTTAATTTCCAATTGTTTCGAAAAAAAACCTTGAATGTTTTGAAGGAATAAATTAAACGATTTCTGCTTAGCTTATTTTAGAACAGATGTAAAACGCCAATTACAAATTTAATAAAAACGACGCCAACGATGATTTTAGTATAGGTGTATAGATATAATCATGTCATTACCGCAAATATAATTATTGTTATTATTCGATACTGAACAGCGAATTGCAAAAAACTTTTGAATATTTTTTGCAGAATCATGCACATTTATAATTAAAAGGAAGAGAAAAGTGCAGTGTAGTGTAGTTTGTAGGTACCTAAGTGTTGTGATAAGCCTGGGAAAGTTTCAGGAGATTAAGCGAGTAAGAGGAGAAGTTTCGTTCGTACATAGTTCTGAGCTGATAGCATAGCATAGCATCACCGTCATAATGTACTCACTCCTGGGACTCAGACCTTCTCTCCAGGAGAGGGAATGAGCCGTCATCCAACACGCGGGCCCAGTGCGGGTTGATTAATGTCACATGGCTTCGAATGTTTGGTTCTAGGACATGCCGGTTTCCTCACGATATTTTCCTTCACCATTTTGAGGGCAGTGGTGATGAAAAAAATTACACAAAGTAATGCGCCTTGCTGGGTTTGACCTCGTAAATCGGGGGTCTGAGCTGATAGCCACTTTATAACTTTAACTTTAAAAGTATGAATCAAAAGCAGAATGTCTTTATCGTGAGCATAGATTTTAAGCAGAAGTTAAGACTTAATAATAAATTATATTTCCATTATATCCTGCCAAACCGGCATACAATATTTATCAAATATTCAAAGTTTAATTTTATAAATTATGTCAAAATGCATAATATTATTCAACCATTCATGACATCCTGGATCGTTTATTAAAATAAGGCTTATATATAAGGCGACAATAATTTACGGAATTTATATTTAAATAAGAAGTTCTTTCGTGCACAATGCTTACAATTTTAGCAACCTACTTCTATGTCCAGAATATCATTAACAGTTTGATAAATGAATGAACCCATGTCATTGTATCTTGGAGTTCTTTGTGTGAATTCAGTACAAGTAGTGGGTGTTTTCTATTTTTTCAGTCGACAAGACCTAGCAAATTTGATTTGGGTAAAGGGTGCTTGTCAGTTAAAGCGCAATAAGACAGAAGGGTGAAAAACTAGTCTTATCCTAAAAACGTTACAGCTTTTGTATTGTTTGTCATCTGGTAATATATAACCTACAGGACCTACAGAGGGTCCAAGCGAACATGCAACAAGCCTGCAGGTTTTCTCGGTGCTCAGAAGCAAGTGAAATACCTCTTACCCTACCTTTAGTCTGTGTTCCAAAGTGTGTCTGTGGCATCACCAGGCCCTAATAGAATACCAGAGCTGCATTATTTACTTTTTGTTTTAAATATCGGAGCACAATGCTGAGATAAGAGCCTTTTTGGCCTCATGTGAGCCAGATCCGAGTTCTTTTTTGTTAAGTAAAGTAGTTATAAATTAGTTAATTTTTATTTTATTGTTGTTTTTTCCATGCGAGTTACAAATAAATGTTTTCTTTCTTTTGTTTTTTTTTTTTTTAAATAGCCCTGTTTAATTTCTTGTGCGTCGATTCTACATACGTTTGTAGAACTTGAATTAATTTGAAAAACGCTTTAGCATCGTACTGTACACAAGGGTGGTCGAAATGTGTTTCGCCGAAAATGTTGGCTTCTATATCTTCGTTTTTCCTAAACAAAACAATTTTTTTTGCCTTGTGGTTCAAAATGTACTCAAAGAGCCTACAATGATTTGCGTATCCAATTATATTATAATAATACGTTCAGAGTTCTGTTACGATTATATCGGGAATGATTAGCGATGTGCGTGCCAACAATTTAGACACAGTATGGCGTATAAAATCTATCTCGATGCTTCGCAACTTGCGTGACAGTCCTAACAGCATCCTGCACTCGATAGCCGTTTGGGTAGATAGGCCTCTTGCGCGTGCGAAGAAATTAGTTTCGTACATGCGTAAATTAATTCGAGTTTTAAAAAAAGTACTTTATTTTTTAATTTTATCTTTACAAATTGCTAGTGTTTCATGTACCGGATCGACCCTCCACGGAATTAAAACGATCAAAATTTAACGGTGTATATTTAAATTAAGTACTAACATAAGCTAATTGATTTTTTTAGTAACCAAGACATCTGCAAAAGGGAGAAGCATTATACTAAATATATTAGAAGTTTGCAGAGATCATTGATTTACGCTAAGAAGAGAGTTGACCCGAGCGCGCTTCCCTGAGGAATGCCAAAGTGAATATCAGAATACTCGGAAACATGAAAAACATGAGATGAATAGACAAGCATGCCTTATTTGTATAAAAAAAGGCTCTGAAGTGGGCAGTTCCAGGTTTTTACCTTTCACTGTTACCAATGATTTTGAAGATTTTCTTCACAGAAGCGTTTCGAATGATTTTGAAGGTTTTCTTCATAAAAGATATAACAGCCGGAAAACATAAACCTAATTGTCTACATCCCCTACCCTAAGTTACTACGCTACATTGAGAATTTATTGCTTTTCTTGAAGAGACTAATAAAAAAGAACACTTTTTTATACTGTACTTTCTTGCTTACTGACGTAGACTAAGTCAGTAAGATAAACTGTATTTTTTTACTTACTGGCTTAGTTTATGCTAAGTTAGTAAGCAAGAAAGTAATTTAATAAATAGTTTTTTTCAATACACTTACTCGAAAACCCGCTCTTATCGCGCCCCTTCTAGGCACGTAATGAAATGCAATGAACGCACTAGGGCGGAAAAAGCGCATGCTCTCCCCCGTCACCATTTTATTGTAATAAAATTGTTTATCGTAATAAGCTGGGCGCGCGTCGTCCCTCATGAGGCGTGGGTCAACCCCCACGAGTCGTAACTGTATTGAAAAACTTCGTATGATACGCGTACAAATTTGTCACTGCAGCCCACGACTCCATAACACACTCGCCTACGGCTCGTGCGAATTCCGCCTCGGTTGCAATGACAAACTTTCTGCACTTATATCAAAATTTAATATTTCTATATTGTTGACAGGCTCGATTGGACACATTTTCTCCTTGTAATAAGCGATGATATGTTCAACGATGGGACGCGCTAGCCTGGAAATACGAAAATAATCAGATAAGGTCTGGTCAATCCGAGGAGGTACAAAAAGGTCCTCGCATGGTACTTAAAACAAACACACCATCACATTCATACCTATCAAACATATGGATTCATACGCTTATTCACAAAAGAGCAAGTTTGCACTATTTGTATACGTTTTAGTTTTACTTTGGTTGCAGAAATTGTTAATGTTTCACAAACGAGTGAAGAAACTGACTCCTGTAACTCAGGTACTCACAGTTCAGGAGTTAGGGTTGCAATTGGATATATTATATTAGCCATTTTATGTCAATAAAACTATTGTAGGTAATCTCTTTTGTGCAGACTAGGTAAGTCATTTGAAATGTTCTTTTTTTTTTGTGTTGCCTAGTTACTTGATTATAAACACTTATGACAGTAACATTGGACTGGAGCGAGGAGGGGTGGTAGGCGGTCACCTTCTGCGAAGCAGTAATGCTAGCAAAGGAGGAGTCCGCACGCGTGAGAAAACGGCCCTCACGCCCCAGCCGCCGTTGGAATTCCGATCCCGATTTCCAGCCACCGTAGGTGCGGCCTAGTGGACAGAGAGCAATGGGTAGCTCGCCGTCCGACCGTCCGGTGACTATTCGGACCGAGCCCACTCCGGTGACTATTCTCGCCCGTCTTTAGGAGTTATCAGCAAACCGTAGAGGCCCAGCAGGGCCGACGCCTACTGGAGCCATGGACCGGTTTTTGAAAGGAATGTTCGGCCCGATATGAAGGGCTAAGAAGGAACGGGGTGGGTTTTTTAGTCAGTAAAAACTCTGACACTATCTCCCGTTGTCATTGGATGATTTTTACCCACCGGAAAAATAATGACAGTAACATATTTTCTCTTATTTATTAAAAAAATCTTTATATTTACGAAAAGTAAAAATCAATTTTTGTTTGAATAATAGGATTAAGCCTATTATTCAAACAAAAAAAATATTTTATTACTATAATAATAATAATCGTTTATTTTCAGGCATCTTGGCCCATAGATTTATACCTTACAGACTAACATATATTTAGTAAATACAGTTTATGTTAGTAAATAAATCTTATGACTATGTTAGTAACATGTTCACTGCACTAATTCACTTTGTGCTGTTCTGTGGCACCTATCCGCGGAAGAGACGGAATACCACGCCCTGCGACCAAAAGTCTTCCTTCAACATGAGGGGCAAAAAACTGTTCGGGACTCGCACTACGAACGCATTGAAATTGACGTTACGGTGCGACTCCAACAGTTGTACCCTCAGGCAGGTACCGTATGTAACCTCACCCTCCTTACTGCAGGCAGGCAGGGTCGAAGCCTGCTGGGGTCAAGGGCCGTTTTCTGAGAGGAAGGCTCAGCCCCGGCACTATAGGCAACGAAGGAACGGGGTAGGTTTTTAGTCAGTACGAGTCTGACACTATTTCCCGCTCCGCCCAAGGGCGGGATCTGTCATTGGAAGATTTTACCTACCATAAAAAAAAAAAAAAAAAAAACAGTTGTACCCTCAGTGTGTGTATTATGGAGTAGTCACTCTTGCCTTGAAAACTCCCAGGTCATAGCTGGTAGGAAACACAGTTTTCAACAGCGAAGCCTACTCTTTAGCTGCGCATACAATAAAAGTACTAGCAGAGTAAGTGAAATACGAACTATATATTACATTTATATTACATTTCGTTCTAGATATTTTACCCAATGGCCCGAGAAGGCGGTAACAAGAAAACTACAATATCGCATTGAATCCTAAGCCTGTAAGTGTATTTGTAAAGATTTGAAAAAAAAAAAATGAAAAAAAAATATGCCCATTTCAATGTCCTTCCATTTATATAATATAAATCATCTTGAAATACTTTTTTCATGTGTTTATTTATGTAAATTTAAACTGTAAACTGAATCCTTTCTTCGAATATTTATTTATCTGTATCACTGAAAGGTTTACCGGGAGAAAACTCATCATTGAGTTAAACTTGCTTTTATACATGAATTGTCAAATTGAACTGTGTCGAATCATTTGCTGTTTTTCCCGGATTTCAGATTTGGTCCCATAGTAAAAGTTGTTTGTAATCATGACTACAGTCATGTGTTTAAGTATCGTTCACTGTACCAGTCACTCTGTATAATAAAACGAAAATCTTGACTCACTCACTGACTCATCAACGTTCAGCACAAATTCTTAGATCTAGAGCACTGAAAATTTGCACAAAGGTTTATTTTATTTATATGTTACCGCTATTGTGCGTAAATCAGAGTGCAGATTACCTAATTAATGCGCATAGTATCGTATTCCACACTTTAACATATAGAAAGAATAAGAAAGAATATTTTTTCAAATTCACTAGGGGGAATAAACAGGGACCAAAGTTTGTATGGCGATACCTACTTTCAAACAGGCAAAACCGCTGGCAGAAACTAGTGTTATAATATGGTTAGTGAAATTGTGACATATTTTATCAAAAAATTTCATATTTTGTATATAATATTTCTCATTGTTTATTTCAAAAACCCTTTTTATTGCGGGTGTATACTGTTGTTGTCAGGTTTCATAATAGTTTCAGTTTTGTACTAACGTAACATATTCTACCGTCGTTATTTAAAAGGGCACAACTGATATTTTTTGGAAATTGAGTTTAATACATATTCAGAATAAGAAAAAAAATCTCTTTTAAATAATGACAGCAGTATTTATGTTTAAATAATTTATTTTCTCATAAATTCAACCAGACATAAATGTATTTTAGTTAAACTTTTATTTTTATTTTATTCAACTGTGTTTTTTGTGTAATAAGAACTTTAGTAGTTCTATAGTTCAATTATTATTTTTCATTATTATTCAATGTGATTCATCCAAGTGTTTTATTGTAATATTATGATTGTCTTCAAACGTTGCAGTACTTGAATAATCTCAAATAATGTACCTTTAATTTTTTTTTTTAGACAACAGATAATCTCAATAAATAAAGAACAAGGTTCTCTTAAAGCGAGTTTACATTAATAAATTGATCTTGTTAACTTATTACTATCCAAATTTTTTTATATATTCAGTATGTATTCGACATATGGGCAATAAATGAAATCACGAGCATTACTCGTCCACAGAAGCATAACTAAATTGATTATTAAATTAAAAGTCAAAAAATTACCAAATAAATATCAAATAAATTCAGTAAAAATCAAACACTCTGTTTAGAATACGTAGGTACTCGTACAATACCTACTTACCTTCTTGAGTACAGAATGGCAACAGCTTAAATGCAGACGAGACTGTGCAGTGCGGCGCGGTGCGGGGTGGCGTTTTTATGGTAATTTCACAATATTTACTTAAAATTAAAACTAATTTTTTTGTCTAAACTATTGGACTGATTTCGTTTATTTTTTGCATATCGTTAGTAAGCGCTAAAACAAGCATTTGATTTCATTTATTGCCCATATGTCGTATACATACTGTATATATATTTAAATTTATCAAACAGCTCTTAATCTTAGATTTCTCGAAGCGAGTCATTAAAGAGTCGTGCACCTTCAACCATAAGATTTTTATTGCCATAAGTTTTCGTCCTGGAGTACCTTAAGTTTAATGTTGTCTGCATTACTGAGGTTCTGATGGTATGTTCTTTTGTTTTTAAGCATTAACTTAAATTTACCTAGGAGTTTTTGTTATTTAAAACGAACATTTTTTTTAATTTGTAATGTCAATTTTTAATTTTAAACTTTAATATACCCTTCTGTAAATGCTGTACATACCTTTATATGACTTTTTACACAGGATGCTCTCGTAAACGAATTGTAATCTACATTTTGTAAATTAGTCTTTGATGTGGTAATAAATAAGCAAAAAACAAAATAAAATTACTTAAGGTAATGTCAAGAATTCAGGCAACTATGTATCTTGTATACATAGCAAGCAAATTTTTAATTTGAACGCCATTACCTGGTGTAAAAATATGTAGGTCATTTTTAAAAACTCAATATTTTGTAGTACTAGCTCAAATCTGTATCTTCTGCATACTACTTATTTACATTAAATTATAATCTTTATCTCTAAATTATAATTGATTTACTTTAATTTAATGTAAATTAATACATGGTTGAATTTCAAAGTTTTACGTAGTAACAATCTGATCGAGATTTTTAAAATTAAAATTTTATTCCTTATTGATTTTTATAATTAAAATTTTATTTCTTAGTGCCTAGTTGTTTTGTTACAACAAAAATATGGAACCTATTTGAACTTGTTTTTAATTCTTACATTTAATTTATTTTTATTAATTTATTTTCAAGTTAATTTATTAACCAACACAACAATAAAAGGTCTACTTAATAATTTATATATATGTAGAGCAAGTAATCAATAAATATTTGGTTTAATTGTTCGTACACACTGTTCATGCAAAACTAGTCAAAATGTTAAACAATAAATGTTGTTAAAAATATTTCATTTATTTAGTAAAGATACTTGCTAAAGTCATTATTACTCATTATTTTCGCAGTACCCATAATATTCAACATATATTGGTAAAATTAAAGATTTCATTACGAATATTTGGCAAATGCCACTATAAAGGAATTTAATAAACGGTACAAGAGCGCCTTACAAGTAAAAATGTCCCACTTACCTGTACTTATTTTTCCTTACACAAGAAACACTGAGTGAAATTATACCTCCAACTATATTTACACAAGTCACAACACTACCACAAAAAAAAAACTTTTGTAATGCTGTCAGAAAAAAAAAACAAAAAACACCAAATATCGTTTAAATCCGTTCTTCGCTTGCGTATAACCGCGCCGTTTAATTTTAATACTTTAATATATTTCGTCTACATTTTTTTCGTGTTTATTTTCGTGGACGACGCTACACGTTGCGTCATTGGATCGCGCCTTGTTACACTGGCTAGAGGGGTAGGAAACCCCTACGCTCCGATACTACGGGGCAAAGATTATTCACGTTATTCTTGCAGAGGGGGCAGTTTCCTTTACTAAAAGAACCCATGGACGGGTAACAAGAAAATGCGGTTTTTTTTTTCATTTTTATATTTTACAGTAAGTATTAAAGTAGTTAGTCAGGTTCTAGTGCCTAGGAAAGTAGGTACTAGCTATAAGTAGGTAACATAAGTACTGCCAGTGTACTTAAATTTACCTATATATATTAAAGCGAAATATTACTCACTGATTAATCACGATATCTCAGAAACTATAACACTTACAAACTTAAAATTTAGCAGGTAGGTTCCTCATAGGGTGTAGACACCCGTTAAGAACGGATTTTACGAAACTCCAGCCCTAAAGGGGGTAAACCGACTCTCATGCGGGCGAACCCGCTGGCAGAAGCCGAACAAAAATCCTATGCCCGTCTAGCTGGATCAGAAGTCACCACTAATTGTCCTACATCGCGATAGGTCTTAAGCTTCTCGCTCATGGGTTGCCTACTATTTAATATAATAATCCACAACTATCGCACAACGCCGTCTAGTCCCAAGCTAAGCAGAGCTTGTGTTATGGGTACTAGACAACTGATAAACATATTTATAAACACATATAAAAACATACATATTATAGATAAATTACACCCAGACATAGAACAAATGATCGTGCTCATCACACAAACATTTTTCCTGGGTTGGAATCGAACTCACGACCTCCGGAATAGCAGTCAGGGCCACTAACTACTAGACCAAGACGCCAGTCAAATTTAATCCAAATTTTTAAATTTAATACACGAATATACTTAGGTATCTACTTATTTAGTATACTTATTTATCTCTTTTTCTGAGTTAAGCTAAACGAAAACCCGCCATTGTCTTATTTAATTGTAAAGTTATAAAAAATCACGACTTAAATGAAACAAAAAAAAATAGTTATGCTCGTACAACTATTTTAAAACAAGTACATGTTTATTTCACATAAAATAAAAATAGTACTTGCTTTTCTAACAATATACTCTTAATCTGCAGGAGAACCAAGGTTACCAACATACCTGCCCGAAGAATTGCCAAACTTATGAGGCAGTGGGCAGGGCGCATAGCTCACAGAACAGATGGTGGTGGTGGTGGCTGTTCTGAAGTGGCGACCACGTACTGAAAGACGAAGCGTTGGAAGGCCTGCTACAAGGTGGACCGATGACTTGCGAAAGGTCGTGGTAATCCTATGGATGCGAGATGTACAGGACCAGTCGTTATGGCGACACTTGGGAGAAGCCTATGTCCAACAATGAATGTCTTTCGGCTGAAATGATGATGATGATAATGTACTCTTAATTTCATCTTCATAAGAACAGTTTACAATTTCTTCTTTATAAAGTTGGCAACCCTAGCTGCTCCTCACTCCTTTTTATGCCTGCAATGCTTCTGACATTTGTGTGCGACCCCAGAAAGACCAGAATTAATGGGGGCAGCCCCTCTCCTTTTCTCTTGAAGAGTCCATTGTTTATCCAGGAATATGTTCGGAATCCGAACGAAGGGTATGACCAACCCATCTAAACTTACGCTTGGTGGTGGGTTCTCAGGACATTTCTCCAAGAGCTCTATATTGGATGTGGCGTCGGGGCAGTAAACTAAAAGTGTACGGTCAGCATCCGTACATTGAACTCAGACACAGTTAGTAATTACTGCAAATCGGGTAAAAGTAGGTTTGCTGTATCGTCACGTAGACAAGTGCGTCAGTGGTACGTTTGGCACCGAACTCTCGTAACAGTTTAGCATCTTATTAACATTATATAGAACATTTGCCGCAGATTGCGTCTCCTTCATGTTCCTTTAGTTACAACAAACTATCGAAAAAACTCATATTTAATAAGAGCTTGTCGTACTTTTAATACGGTGTGTCAGGATAGCGAGCTGGATTTGTTTACAACTAATATTAAAAAAGTAAAGAAAAAATTAGCCGATCACTTTTTCAATACAAATTAACCAATTTTCTGTATTTATATTCTTTTAGAGTCGTATAATTGTTCTTGCGTTAACCTTAAGCTGTTGTCGTCTTAATTTTTGTCACTCACATTATTATAAGTGAAAACTTGTAAATGGCCGTTTATTACCTATTTTAAGTGTTTATTGTAACTATTAGCTGTAAGTTTTCCTATGAGTAATAAAATAAAATAAAATAAATAAATTTATTAGTCTTTTTAAGTAACATTTATTTTAACATTTTTTAAGTAACATTAGATTAGTGAAGTGTTTTATTAAACATTATTCCATCTTTTCATTTATAACATTCAACATTATATGTAAAAGCTTGTGCCCTTACAAAAAGGATGCGTCGAAGATAGCGGTTGACGGTTGGCTGGTAGGTACCCATAGAGCAACCCACCGTAGGCGCGGGCTTGCGGACGGCGGGCAATGGGTAACTCGCTGTTTGTCCGTCCGGTAACAGATCGGACCGAGCCCACGGTGCGCACTGTTCCTGCGCGCCTCAAGGATTTAAGCCTAATCTGGGCCTCTGAGGAGGTATGAAAATGCATACCAAGGCCTTAAAACCAAAGCAAAGAAGGAACAGGGTAGTTTTTTAGTCAGTAAGGGTCTGACATCCCTGCTCCCCCGGGCGGACTCCCGCTCCGCCCAAGGACGTGATTTGTCATTGGATGATGAGTAAACCATAAAAAACCTATAGAGCAACATGGACTTTACGTTGGACCCACCAACTACACCGCCTCCTGACTTAGGTTGTACGGCTTTAGTTGCTTAATTGCCAATTAATTTTATTTAAGTAATGGTTTTGCAAGGTGGAATTCAGAGGTAAGCCATCAAACAGTTTCTTTTGTCAGTTTAGCGTGTTTTATTGGCATGTGGATTTCATTACGCATCCGGGATTGGCTCACCCTGCACACGTCCCGCGTGCTTATTCCCCCGCATTACAATATATACTTGTATGAAAATGACATACGCATGCAGAGCAAATCCGCATGCGTGATGAAATCCTTATGTTAATAAAAACACCCTAAACGTTCTTTAAACGGATTTATGCGGATCTATAGCAAGGGGGAGGGGATCCTCTGTCCAGACGGATGTTATGTCTAGTCCGGACAACCGTCTGATAGTTAATTTTGGACTGTTGCATATGTTCTAATCGCGCTGAAAAAAATCCTGCGTCGTTTTATCGCAGTATCAGTGATACCGCAATGCAGGATTTTGGATTTCCTATGTGACGACTATATTTCGGTACACCTCTGCACCTTGTACCAAGATTCTTTGACGGCACATCAAAACCATTTTTCTAGTATATTTTTTTAATCAAAATGCCTGTTTCTCAATAAACAGTTCGTAAAAGAGCCACTTTTTGTGTTTCGAACGTTCACGCGTAGGCACAAAATGGGCCGCCCACATACTCTTTGGCATTTTCCGGGCGTGCCAGAGTGAAAAGGCAAATACGAACACACTGTTAGTGCGACAGAGACGGGGCATATCGACGGGCTTAGACCATGTTTGACCAAGTTTTCTTTCTACTCAAATAATTCATGAGGTCCCGCTTAGTGGGAACGCGGGACATTTTAGAGCAATATTAATTATGTCGATCAGAGGTTACCCAGTTACTGGCTTATAAAGTACAATCGCTTTATACACCGATAAATTTCAGTTGTTTTAATCCCGCGGAGGGTCGATTCGGTACATGAAATACGGTAAACTTTTAACTTTAAGTAAACAAGTCAATGACCTTGTAGGTAGTTGTCGGTCGTTGCCTTTTAACTACCTACAGTTCATTGGCCTCGCTCAACTGACGTTTACTTAAATAAATATTATTAATTTCGTACAAGCGTAAATTAATTCGAGTTTAAAAAAGTAATTTATTTTTTAATTTTCTCTTTACAAATCGATAGTATTTCATGTACCGAATCAACCCTCCGCGGGATTAAAACAACTAAAATTTAACGGTGTATAATATATTGGTATTCATCTGCATCCCAATGGACTCTAAACTGAACACATCATACTTATAAGTAATAAATAAAATAACAGCATTAATTTTAACTTTTTAATATTAAGTAAATGAAAAATATATAAAAGAATTATTGACTGTGTAGAATAAGTAAGAATAATGGTACTAACATAGTTTTAAGTTTTACTAACACTTTTATATGGAATTATGTTCTGATTCAAATGAATTAAATAAAAATAAATAAAATAAAATAATTGTTTCGATAGTCGTGACGGCAAATGGCTTAAATTGCTAAGAGCCTCGACCAACATCTGAAAAGGCTCGCGTTGGGCAGTTTGATCAAGGACTTGATACGGAAAACAGTCAGAAGTACTGGTACGGCGCGTATTGTTAGGAGGTTCCTCTCTCAGGAGCCCTGACCACTAGTAGCTTAGACTCTGTTCCCTATGTGAACCCTAGGGCCCTGTAACAGGCAAAGAAGGAACCGGAGTGGGTTTTACTCAGTCAGTAAAAATCTGACACGCCCTCGCGCTCCGCCCAAGAACGGGAGAAGTCATTGGATGATTTCCCACCCAAAAACAGACCTTAGCTCCCGCTTGACCACTATCTGACCTCATAGCAATCGCTGATGATATTGGTCGATGATGGAATACAATCGCCTAGAAGCAACTCATTTACCATTTGCTCATTTGACTTAAAAACGTCCAGATTGTGGCAATCAGGAAACAAACTCCTGCAAGCAATTCCAGTTGTTAGTTATTATACGAAAGATGATTGTATGGATATGTAGAAAACCAATAACTACTCAGCCTCACAACAAAGATCATGTTATAAACCAACATGAAAGAAAGAAAGAAAAGAATGAAAAATATTTTATTTGACACATATAGACATACAAAATGCAGAAACAACATGTAGAGACTTAACATTAAAAAAAAAAATTATAAATCTAACATTGTGTGTCTCACAGTTGCGCCAAATAAGTCTAGTTCAGCAAAAGTACCAGACAGCTACGTGGCAGTTGCCTGACGCTGATTTTCAACTGACCCTTATTAGAGTGTACGGGGGAAAAAATGGTAATTTAAAAACCCGACTGCTTTTCTGAATATTCATGAAAAAGCCCTAAAACAAGAAAGTCGTTGTACCCGATTGCACTTAACTATATAATATTTTAAATACAAGATAAATTGTAGCAGTCGGGACCCATTCTAGAAATGGAGGCTTAGCGAATTGAGAGCACAAACTTATATTACATTGCAGATTACTCCAATCTACTGATAAGACGGCTGACTTTCTAGAATGGGTCCCGACTGATACAATTTATCTTGTATTTAAAATATTATATAGTTAAGTGCAATCGGGTACAACGACTTTCTTGTTTTAGGTTTTTTTCATGAATATTCAGAAAAGCAGTCGGGTTTTTTAGTTTTTTAAATTACCATTTTTTATTATTATTTTTTTAGTTTTATTTTATTACGATATCACTTTCACAGTAATTACGAATCTAACGACACCTCGCAAACTAAAATCAATCGAGCCGTTCAGGCCACAGAGCGTGCCAAATTTGAATTTGGCGCCAAAAATTCGCTATTTTTTTTTTTTTTTTTTTTGGTATACCCAGTGTCACTCTCACAGTTAATACGAATATAACGACACCTCTCAAGCTAAAATCCATCGAGCCGTTCGGGCTGCAGAGCGTGCCAAACAATTATACATACATACATACATACTCTCAAAAACATAACCCTCCTTCTGGCGCAGTTGGGTAAAAAATAGTTTATTAATTTAGTTCGAAGTTTTAGGTGTAAAGCAAATAAATTACATACATACATACATACATAAATGGTAATAAATGAAATAATTAATTCATTTTGACTGGCCTGTTGATCTAGTTGTTAGTGGACCTGACTGCTAATCTGGAGTTCGTGGTTTCGATTCCCACCTTGGACAAATGTTTGTGTGTTGAGCACGATCATTTGTTCTGTGTCTGGGTGTAATTTATCTGCAATATTTACGAGTATATTTAGAAATATATAAGTAAGTTTATCAGTTCACAAGCACAACACAAGCTCTGCTTAGCTTGGGACTAGACAACGTTGTATGATAGTTGTGGATTAAAAAAGAAATAGTTGATCAATGTACAAAAAAAAAGTAGAACCATTCCTATCATTCCAACATAACATCCAGTACTGCCAATATCGGAGACCCTAGACTCAAAGTGGTAGATGATTATATTTACCTAGGACTAACGGTCCACTTAGGTATATCTAACTTTTAAAAGGTGGTCACCCATCGAATCTGAATTCGGAAGCCTACGTAACATCTTCTTGTCTTCATAAAAATGGCTCAAGAAGAAGGTCCTACTTGCCAGTAATGAAATAGGGAACTGAAACGAGGTCGCTTAAGCACTTTGCATATGGAGCAACTATTGCAGCAACTGGCAACTAGCTATTTACATATATTTCAATTGGATTGAGCACACAAAACAACTCGAGTTTCGAGTTCCGGTGATCAAGCGCCGGTGGACAAACTCTCGAACCGCAGTGCGGTGCGTGGTCGACTTGCAATACCCGCGCTTACGGTTTACTGTACCCTAGCTTACGGTTCTCCGCACCCTAGCTTACGGCTCTCCGTACCCTAGCTTACGGCTCTCCGCACCCTAGCTTACTTAAGCTTCAAAATGATTTAACTAGTCTCGTCAACCAGCGGTCGGCGAGCCGTAATCGCGGTATTTACAGTCAAAAAGTAACATTTGATGAAGTGGAACTGAAGAAGAAGACCAGAAATGGCCAACGGAACTTCATTCATCGACTTCTTGACTTTTCAAAAGTGCCTGTAAATGGTTTATTTGAAATAAAATGCTTTGAATCTTTGAATCATTCTCACATAAATATCACAGTGAAGATAGTTAAGCCACTATGACACAAACAATAAATAAATAGTTGTGAATAGTTATGTTGAAAATGCTATCATCGAAGTGACCTGATGATGATGATGAAGATGGAGCCGGAAGATAGGCACTAGAACTCCATAATTAATCAATGTATCCTAGCCGTGTTTGGGCTTATTAGAATTGTCAGGAGATGCACTTTGGCTGTAAGGTACTATCGAACTAATCAGATGATGAAGCCGGAAGTTGGAAGGGACACGGAAACTTCATAATAAAGCGATTTATCCTAGCAGTGTTTGGGTTAATTGAAATTGTCATGAGAAATTGACACTCTGGTTATAAATGTATCGCAACTAAATAGTGTTAAATAAAAAACTTTTTACAAAAAATAAAAAATAACCGACATCACCAAAACAAAACACTGAAAGGATCAAAATAACTTTTATTTCAGAAGTCGGTGTTAAAAAGGTAAGAAATAAAAACGAGAAACACCGACTTCTGAAATTAAAGTTATTTTGATCCTTTTAGTGTTTTTTTTTTTTTGTGAACTTTTTTTGGTAAAAAGTTTTTTCCTTTACCTTTGTTTCTTGCCATTTTTTTTTTTGTTCATCATACTATTGGTGAGTAGGTATCTAAAAAGTAAAACAGTATCCTTAGATTAAATCAAAACAGTGGAAGATAATAATGTGACTCGCCTATAGCGCGTGGACCACTGAAATTGTGAACTATAAGGCACGATTTCAAAGCGGTCGCGACGATCATACGTGCGTTTGGCGGCTAATGCTATTTCTGTCCTTGGCTATCAATGACTAAATTTGCGATGTATAAGTCTATCGTGCCGGGGCCGGGTATTCCTTTCGGAAGCTGACCCATGACTCCAGCAGGCTTCGACCCTGCCTGCCTGCAACTAGCAGGCTGGGCCTCTACGGTTTGCTGACAGCTCCTTGAGGCGCGCGGGAACAGTACGCGCCGTCGACGACTTGGACTCGGTCCGGTCGGTTACCGGACGGTCGGACAGCGTGCTACCCATTGCACGCCGTCCGCAAGCCCGCGCCTTTTCGAGTTCAGGTTTTCTGATTGCGATGTTAGCGCCTAACGTATATTCCCTAATATATCAATGTAGGTACATTGATAATTTTGTTGAAACAGAAGCATACATTTTGTGATTAATTACCCATTGAAATATTAAATATGTATTCATTATCAAAAGTACCTACACTAAAACGGTTTGTAACGGTAATTAAAACTAAATTACTACTTACATCGCATGCGGTATTACAGCTCACAATATTGATTGAATTATTCTAGTGATCATATATACAAAATGATAAACAGCTATTTTAATTATATTGGAGGTAAGTAATGATTTTAAAAATTCTTTTACGAACAGAATGCTACTTTATCACTAAACGCGTTGCGGATTCTATGCAAAACATGAAATAAATAAACAAAAACCTACATGTCTTAGAACCAAAAATTCAAAGACATGTGTCATCCACCAACCCGCACTAAGCCCACGTGGTGTATTTCAGCTTATTCCCTCTCCTAGAGAGGAGGCCTGAGTCCCAGCAGTGGGAACATCATAAGTCTGATGCTATGCTAAATAAATAAATGCACACTGCGCTGCGTGTCACGTGTTTGATTTCTGTATGGTATATAAAGTAAACATTTGTATAATCTATAATGGATCTGTGTTCCGGGTCTAAGTGTCTTGTGTGTGTGTTTACTTATTTGTGAATAAATCCACGATTCATATTAAAATAAAGATTTAGCATTCTTTGTTTCAGAAAATAATTAAACAAATATTCTTTATCTCATCATCATCTTCCTCCCATTATCCCATGTTATTTGGGGTCTGCGTAACACGTTTTTTATTTTATCTTCCGTTCTCGCCCGTCACCCTGATGGGTATCACTTTTTACACGACTGCCCCAAAAAAGGAGTGTTATTACACGACTGCCCCAAAAAAGGAGTGTTATGTTTTCAGGGTTCATGTATGTATGTATGTATGTGAGTTTCTTTATTCCACCGTAACTTCTAAATAACTGAATCGATTTACACGTATGAGGTATCGTTACAATCCTTGCATCGTCCCGAGTAACATAGGCTATTGAAAAAATATTGAATTCCAATGTGGTGGGTATGATGAACAAATGAACACCCACCCATTTTTGTTGTAAGTTTGTACGCAAAATATTGAAAGAACTCTAATGAAAAGCAGGTGCAGTGCAATGCGATTCCTTACGTAAAATTTAATAACATCATACAATGGATAATACAACATAAAATAATAGCCTACAATGTGTTTGACTGTTTAGTGAATTTATTGAGTAGTTATACCAGTTATACAATGAATGTTGTATAACTACTCAATAGACGGCGTTGTGCTAGTGACACCACGTATGTGATTATCGTCTAGGATTTGACGAGTAAAATCCAAATATATATATATATGTCACACCGTTAATTGAAACTGTCGTATATTAAAAACTATAATATACCAACTATATCACTAAAAAATTTAAAATAAAAATAAATAATTAAAAAAAAATAATTAAAAAAAATTAAAAAACACGACTGCCATGTCAAAAAAATAAACTAAAAATCAAAAAACAAGATGTTTCGATGATGATTCAAGATGATTAGAAAAGTGAAGAAAGTAGTCACTCGTTGATTAAGCACGGAATCTCGGAAACTACTTGATCTACAAAACTGAATTTTTTATCGTAGTCGGGGGTCTTTTTATACTATAAGAAAGTATTTCAGAGTGGTCCCCCGACTGTGATGAAAATTTCAGTTTTGTAGATCAAGTAGTTTCCGAGATTCCGTGCTTAATCAACGAGTGACTACTTTCTTCACTTTTCTAATCATCTTGAATCATCATCGAAACATCTTGTTTTTTGATTTTTAGTTTATTTTTTTGACATGGCAGTCGTGTTTTTTAATTTTTTTTTTTTTTTTTTTAATCCTTTTAGTGATATGTCACGAAACTTTAAGACAGTGAGAATGGTTAGTATAGATTAAGTCAGAATAGCAGTAAATGGTATGAAGAATGGTAAGGCCATTGGTCCAGAAGGAATGCCAGTTGAAATGTGGAAGTTACTGCGAGTGGATGGATGGACGTGATTAGCTTTGTTCTTCAATAAGTTGTCGCGTAAAGAAGCCATATCTGATGATTAGTGCAACAGTTCATTGTTGCCCATCTTTAAGAACAAGGGCGATGTGCTTGAGTACAACAATTATAGAGAAATAAAGTTAATGTCACATAGTATGAAAGTCTGGGAGAAAGTTATTGATAGGCGGCTAAGAGAAGAGAGTGTAATTTCACAGAACCAATTCGGTTTTATACCTGATCGGGGTACAACGGATATCATTTTTGCTTTACGCCAGCTGTGCCAGATATACAGAGGTGCCCATAAAAACTTGCACATGATGTTCATTGACCTCGAGATGGCATACGACCGGGTACCTCGTGAGGTTCTCGGGTGGGCCCTTAAAGAGAAAGGTGTGCCAAGGAAGTATGTGCAGTTGATCCGAGCGATGTACAGTTAGTGCAGTACCCAAGTCCGGTTCGGTGTACAGTGGGCAACGCTGTCAGCTTCAATGTGGCTGTCGGCTTACATCAGGGGTCGGCTCTCAGCCCTTACCTCTTCCTGATGATAATGGACGCTCTGACGTCGGATATTCAGGAAGAGGCCCCCTGGTGGATGCTGTTTGGTGACGATATTGTGTTGGTTGCCAAAAGTGGCCTAGAGGTCCAGAATAGATTGGAGGTGTGCCACTACACCTCCACCAGACTTAAGAGTGTTGACCTGAAATTAAGCAGAATGAAAACGGAGTACTTGTTTTGTAATTTCGGCGGTCTCTCCGGTCCTGTGCCCTTAGCTCTCACCGGAACGCCCATACAGATCTGCTCCGACTTTCGGTATCTCGGATCGCTTATCCAAGGAGATGGCGAGGTAGACCGAGACGGATAAAAGAAGAAGAGAGATGGATAAAATGGCAACAGGCCACTGGCTCAACTTGTGACCCACTGATGCCCCTCAAGTTGAAAAGTAAAATCGACAAGTCTGTGATAAGACCTGTCATAATTTATGGATCAGAATGTTGGGCTGTGAAAAAGACAGATGAAAAAAGATTGCATGTAGTGGAGATGAAAATGTTGAGATGGATGTGTGGTGTGACAAAAAAGGATTAAGTGAGGAATGAGTATATTAGAGGAAGTTTGAATCATTTGTCTTGTTATGGTCATGTAAAGAGGAAGGATGAAATACATGTTACTAAAAGGGTTATGAGTATAAATATGCGGCCAAAGAAAAGATAGATGGATTGTGTGAAGAGTAATATGAAAGAGAAGGAAGTTAGTGGTAGCGTGACGGGTGACCGAGCAGAATGGAAGAAGAAAACGTGTAGCGCAGACCACAAATAACATGGGAAAAAAGGCAGGAAGAAGTAGACGAGTCATAAATATAACATGTAACACCCAATTTGCTTTGAACCTATATGCCGTTTTGGTGGTTGAAATTTGGTTTTAACGTCTTTTTGTTACTCAAACAAAGACTTGTAAAGTATATAAATGATTTTTGACTACGGGGGTCACCATAGCCTAAATTCGTCCTACCACTTCTGGTAAAGAAAAAAAAATTTTTTTTACTCGGCAATTTCGATTAATAGTGTAACATATATATATTTTTGAAATCCACTCGTCAAATCCTAGACGACAATCACATGCATTAAGAGAATAAAAATTTTAAAAAAATGTGTGGGTGTTCATTTATTTTTCTTATCCACCACATTGTATTTCAATAGCCTATGTTACTCGGGATGATGCAAGGATTCTAACGATACCTCATACGTGTAAATCAGTTCAGTCATTTAGAAGTTACGGTGGAATAAAGAAACTCACATACATACATACATGAACCCTGAAAACATAACACTTCTTTTTTGGGGCAGTCGTGTAAAAAATTAAAAACACGACTGCCATTACAAAAAAAAAGAACTAAAAAGCAATAAAACAAGATTCGAAAAACCAATCTATACTATGACTAATCTGTACTTTCTTATATAAAAAGTCCCCCGACTGCGGTGAAAATTGTTTTTTCGAATCTTGTTTTATTGCTTTTTAGTTCTTTTTTTTTTCTTTTATGTCACTCTTTCCACTCTTCATCCATCTTTTCTTTGACCTCCCGCTTCTTCTCAATCCATTCACTTGTATTCTTGAAACTCTTTTACTAACCTGCGTTTTATGTCTCTTCTTCACATGACCATACCAAGATAAAGTATTCCCTGTCAAATTTTCAGTCACTGGCATCACTTAAACTTTCTCTAATATCCTCATTACTAACTTTATGCATTCTTGTCACACCACACATCAATTTCAACAACAAACAAATATTCATCATCTGTCCACGTGTTTTAATTTAGATACTTTTCTTGCTTTTACAGGCATCCTGTTAGTTGTAACACTAATGTGTCACACACAAACAGTTGACAAGTCAATGCGTCACACCCTTGATCGAAGACGAAGACAGGAAAGCAGTAAAGGCCCTCGAAAGAAAGAATGGACCTTCGAGGACTATATGAAAAAATTCGAGCCTAGCACAATCTGGGAGCAAATCGACAAACAAAAGAAGTATAATGGTCTCATTATAACAGACGAGGAACAATCAGAAATAATGTACAGAGCTATGGATCCCACCGACGAAATCATGGAACTCAAAATTGATATCGGGGACCCCAAACCAGTCAAGAACGAAAAGAGTGGCCGCCGAGCGCCGGACGTCGTGGACCCCCAGGGATGGAGGCCTCCGAGTTATCCTGGTTATAAAATAGATAGGTTCTATCTGCGAAACCGGATGTACGAACTAATGAAACAAGCGATATACATGTCGCGAAACAAAATGGTTATCATGCAAATATATAGAGAAAAATACATGAACTCTTCTCTTTACAAGATGGGGTTCCTGTTTAACAAAGCAGATAATGCTGCCAAGACATTCGGGAAATTTTCTTTCAGAGCATACAGAGCCTGTGTTTTGGCTAGAGAAAGAATCAAAATCAAGTTTCCTGCGTACGATTTAATGGCTGCCAATGAACGGCAGCTTAACCTCTGGTTCAACGTAGAACTGTTGAGTGATCTAATTGAGACCAACCATCTGATAGCACAAGCAGTTTTCCAAAACTTCACTCTTAACAGGCTAAAGGAGTTCGATAAACACTTTGTCGATTGAATAATAATATTTTGACCATATATCTTTACACTAGCTTTTGCCAGCGGCTTCACTTGCGTGAAAATTGGTATCATCATACAAATTTATGACACCCTTAATATTCCATTAGAAAGTAAATTTTGGAAAATCCTCACTTGGCGCTCGCTTATGTAATAAAAGGAAACCTTGTTCAAAATTTCACGCTTCTAGACCCATTAGTTTCGGCTGTACGTTAATATATCAGTCAGTTTCTCCTTTTATATATATATATATAGATTTTTCTGTACGTGTATTTGTCACCTAACCCCTCCTCAACATTCGGATGAATTTTTTTGTTTATTTTTGAGTATTTTCAAACCATTCAGGGTCGGTCCCTGTATGTTTTGAAAAAAGAATTGAACCCGTCTGATGGGACCACTAGTATTCTGTAATTTATTTTTCATTCGAAAAGGACGAATTGGTTCGGCTTTAAATGCACCTCAAGGTGGTGTTTTCTATAGGAAACTTAGCGTGCATTAATGAGTTTTTAATCCTCTTTAAAGCGCAATAGTGCGTCGCAACTATCTTTGCCGCGCACTTTTTGAATTTGGAACATCTTAGCGTTCAACGCCAAAGAAATTAAATACAAAAAATATAGTAAAATATGAGGCGCCTTTTATTTTCTCATACTGGGTGATGAAAAGTAGAGTGTATCACTCGGGCGCAATAGTACATTTTGATACAAGTGGGGAAAGTTTGTCATTGCAGCCGCGGCGAAAATCACCCGAACCGTACAGGCGAGGGTGTTATAGAGCCGAGTGCTGCAGTGACAAATCTTCACGTGTATCAAACGACGTTTTTCTATACACTTACGAAGAAATACGATGAGAAATCTACCAATAAAATCTATCTGCTATCGTTTTTATTCACACATTTTTGTTCATTTTACACTGAAGAAAATTTTCCATAGGTATACCTTACAATTTAGATTTGATTTGATGACAGCAGGCTATCGCAAGTATTTTTTACCTCAATCACATAATCTTCAGCGTAGCAACTAAAAAATTCTCTTTAAATCTTCTTTTTCCCAACTATCACAAATGAAACAAGTTGTTTAATGAGTGTACTTTTTTCCCCCTTTGCAGGTTGAAGGAGAAGCATATACATCCAAATATTAAAAATATAAAAATTCAAATATTTTTGAATTTAGAACACAGATAATTGTTATTTTGTTGGTATTATCGAATTTTCCTTTCGTAATCATGTCTATTTATTATATTCTGTTCAAAAACACAATTAAAATTTTCATTTAATATTAAAACCTTAAAAATATCCGCCTCTTTACTTTAAAAAAAACATATTAATCTAATTTACTTTAAAAAGAAAAAAAGCCCTCGTATTGAAAGTTTTTTAAAAAAGACGCAGGTGATAAACATGCCATATCGAACCTAATCGTAATGCGTTATGAGGCAGTTTTCGAGTAAGTGTAATGAAAATATATTTTTGGCTCGGGCTACGTACGCTACGCTCGGGATTCTACTTTAGAATCCCTCACTTCACTCTGGATTCAAAAAAGCGCCCTTGCCGTAAAAATATTATTTTGCTCCCCTATAATACTATATACTAATTATATTTCTTGTATTTGTTTTTTCTTAAAAAAGGCCTTTTTCAAAACACTTCAGGAAATTACGTCATGTGTGAATTTATTGCTAATTGACACTATTAGTCTGTGTATACGGGACACTATACACCAAGAATTGGATTGTAGTCGTACGATGGGGAATTATATACACACAGCGAATATATTTATAGGTATGTAGGTAGCCACTACCATTTTGCTAATATCCCTTTGAGGTGCCGCGTGGAATACTACACACCGTCGACGACTCGAGCTCCGCCTTTACCGGACGGCCAAAGGGCGAGCTTCTCATTTTTCGTCGTCCGCAAGTCTACTGTGGGCGAAGATTTCCTGCGACTCCCGATTCCCGGCGCGTTACCTGCGGCGGCGGTTGGGATTTGAGGCTGCCCATTCCCTCACGGGTGCAGCAATCAATCAACACGCCACTAGTACCTTCAAACCAATTTCGGACACCCGGCCTACGGAACAGATAGTGGCCAATGTCTACAGAGATAAGCCAAAGAGACGGAGTAGATATTACACAATGTGTTTGCGCAAATACACTTATTCTCTCTGTCATCCTTTAATTTTACATATTAAAGCTTAAGGGCATTTACGAGTTGTAAGTCGCGAGTTCAAACCTAGACAGGCGCATTACTCTGTGTCATTTATTTCATCACCACTGCTCTCAAAAACGGTGAAGGAAAACATGGTGAGGAAACCGGCATGTCCTAGAACCAAAAATTCGAAGACATGTGACATCCACCAATTCGCACTGGGCCCAAGTGGTGAATTACGGACTATTCTCTCTCCTAGAGAGGAGCCTGAGTCCCAGCAGTGGAAACATAATAAGGCTGATGCAACGCAAAAGCTTAAGGATATAAAGGATCTACGATCTTTAAGCAGAACGCTGGCTGACAGGTGGGTCTCTCCGATCTTGGGGCCATGGATACGACTGCACGCGGTCAAATAGATATTCCCCAGGTGCGGTGTGTCGCACCCAGTTTCACCTATTACTTTGTGATTATTATTAGTTTTGTTACTTTTAAGATTGTTTTATGTAGTGTTTTTATGGGCCTTAATAGCCTGAAAATAAAGAATTATTATTATTAAGCACTGAATGCGTATATGCCCGGGACCCATTCATCCACGCAATTCACCATATAAACAATGCGTACCCTTCGCTCGCCGCAACCGCTTCAAAAACCACAAATTGCGAAAAGACCGACCCCCGACCCCCCCCCCCCACCCCCGACCCCCCCGACTTGATACCCATATCCTATCTCTTCTCTAAACTATCCTGCACAATCCGAACTCTCCTTAGTAGTTTTTGTCGTATTTTGTGTTTTTTTTTTTTGTTATTTCAAAAATTGTACACTGGATCTTACCCTCTAATGTAATCTCTCTCTATCACTCAATGGTTTGCTGGAAGAAAACTCATTTTTGAGTTAAGCTCGCCTTTGTAAATAAATTTTGTAATCCACTGTATTTAATGTTATTTTGGTGTACAATAAAGAATTAAGAATTAAGTCATTTATTTTGTACGCATTTCTTGGGAACCCTTTATTACTAGAGAGAGCAACCGAATGCTTAAAACATTGCAATAGAATACTCGCTGCCGGCAGCGGGTGAATGGTGCACAATAAGGAGTAGCAGGCGAGGTGTCGTACGTCGGCCACCGTCGCCCACGCTCTTGCCATCGACATACGATATCGCCTTTTTATTGAATAATTCCTATACAAAAGAATCGCTACAAAGGCGTAGGGTAAAGACAATAATCGCCGAGGTAGGAACCGCTCAGAAATCTTTTATACCCTTTGTGGGACAGCAATCCGGCGACAATGATCAGGCGCAGAACAGTTCAGAAAAAGCTGAAGGCAGTAGATCTATCTAATGAACTTGACGTACGGCGAGTATCACCCTTACGATGTTGAAACATCTACGGTCCGGACTAGGCGTTTCGCCGCGTCGTTCATACCGCGTACGTCGAGGGACTGGAACAATTTGCCTGCTGCGGTCTTCCTATCCGATTATAATTTGGGTGTCTTCAAGGCTAGAGTGAGTAGGCTCTTAATAAACTAGTGCGCCTCACCATCAACGATTGCATCACTGTTTACCATCAGGTGGGATTGCAGTCAAGCGCTGGTTTATAAAAAATAAAATAAAAAACTTTTAAAAATATTTCGATTCTGGTAAAACAACTAACTAAATTGTGTTTGCTGGAGTAAAACGATTTCCGCGACGTACAAGTTGGAATGTGAAATGAGACAGGGCGGATTGACCTCAACTAAACTCATCAACAGCGGGCCTAAAAAGGTTACATGATCAATTTATCTAGAGCAAATTATATTCCGAATTTCTAGCAGATCATAAGCAATTCTTCTAATGTTCGTAAAATGGTTGCACAAATTAGTCGAATCATACTCAATTCACTGCATATCAGAATCATATTCCTTGTAAATATTGCCGTATAAAAAAAATATGATTCATATTATGATTCTACAAAAGTGGCCTTTTTAGACCTGCAGGTCTGTTAACGGGCTGATTGCCAGGTTTAGCAGTATGTGTTTATATTCTTTATTGTACACAGACTATACAGTTTACAAAAAAAATGGTAATTTAAAAAACTAAAAAAACCCGACTGCTTTTCTGAGTATTCATGAAAAAGCCCTAAAACAAGAAAGTCGTTGTAGCAGTCGGGACCCATTCTAGAAAGTCAGCCGTCTAGTCAGTAGATCTATGATGTAATGGGTCCCGACTGCTACAACGACTTTCTTGTTTTAGGGCTTTTTCATGAATACTCAGAAAAGCAGTCGGGTTTTTTTAGTTTTTTAAATTACCATTTTTTATTTTTTACTTTTTTAGTTTTATTTTTTTACGATATCACTTTCACAGTAATTACAAATCTAACGACACCTCGCAAACTAAAATCCATCGAGCCGTTCAGGCCACAGAGCGTGCCAAATATTTGAATTTGGCGCCAAAAATCCGACATGTTGTTTTTTTTTTATTTTGGTATACCCAGTGTCACTCTCACAGTAAATACGAATCTAACAACGCCTCTCAACCTAAAATCCATCGAGCCGTTCAGGCTGCAGAGCGTGCCAAACAATTATATATACATACATACATACTCTCGAAAAACATAACCCTCCTTCTGGCGCAGTCGGGTAAAAAATAGGACAGATGATGTACACAGGCGAGCTTAACCCACAATTGGGTTTTCTTACAGCAAACCTTGAAAAATGTATATAAAGAAATGTTAAAACTTGAGGATATTATGTGTTTCGGATACTAGATAAACAAAGTACTCGTATGAAGCCTATGACCAGTGCATGCTGCCAGTAATGACATATGACTGCAATGTGGTCACTCACAGTGGGCCTCATCAGAAGGCTTAAGGTTAACGGGCATCAGAAATGAAAATATCCGCAGGAGATTGGATCTCCATACCCGAAGAGTCGCCAAACTAAAATGGCGGTGGGCAGGCACTTGTTAGCAGAACACATGGTCGGGAGGGATGAAAGGTTCTAGAAAGACGAGTACGTACTGGAAAACGAAGCGTGGTAAGGCCTCTTACCAGGTGGACCGACGACCTGGTGACAGTTGCTGGAATCCTATGGATGCGAGATACACAGTGTTAGGTATTGATACGTAATCAGATGATTGAGTCTGTTTTTCATAATTCAAAATATTAATCGATTATACTGTATTCGATTATTCATTGCAATCGACTAATTGTGCTGGCAACACCGAAACGTATTTGTGATTATCTGTGCAAAAGGGGAGGATGTAACGCGATGGCGGGGACAGTCTGAGTTCGGCAGCCGTTGAGGCAGAGCGCACATTTTGTCTCTTGCATTTATTATAGTGTTAAGAAAATGATGTAACAAGGTTATTTAAAAAGAGTGTACATGGAGTTTCTTGAGTAATAAAGATATTATTTTATACTGCAGTGAGCAGTTTTATTACAACAGGACCGGTCATTATGTCGACACTTGGGCGAGGCCTATGGCCAACAGTGGACGTATTTCAGTTGAAATGATGATGACTACATATTATTTTCTTTTGATTAGTGGCCAATTGATTACTAACAAAGTTTTTAAGAATTCTATTATTAACAATTTTTAGGCTTAGTTGCTATTAATTAACAACAAATATTATAATTATTATTCTTAGCTGACTCGTCAAACGTTGTTCTGTCACTTGATTATTGAAGAAAAAAATGGGGGATTCTGTAGGATAGTAAAAAATAGCCTTACGCAGAAAAAAAAGCATTAAAACGGTCAAGCCGTTTCGGAAGAGTTCAAAATTGACATACTCCGGAGGTAGGGTTTTTTTTTTTGCTACTGTTAAATCACATATTCTATAACTTTCACACAACGCCATCTAGTCCCAAACTAAGCAGAGCTTGTGCTATGAGTACTAGACAACTGATAAACATACTTCTAAATACATACGTCTTATATCATCACTACACAGTATAAAACAAAGTCGCTTCCCGCTGTCTGTCCCTATGTATGCTTAGATCTTTAAAACTACGCAACGGATTTTGATGCGGTTTTTTTTAATAGATTGAGTGATTCAAGAGGAAGGTTTATATGTGTGAGTATAATACATGCATAACATATTTAATATCACCATTATACCCATGCGAATCTGGAGCGGGTCGCTAGTATATATATAAAAGAAAGTCGTGTTAGTTACACTATTTATAACTCGAGAACGGCTAAACGGATTTGGCTGAAAATTGGTGGAAAGGTAGCTTAGAACTAGATAAAAATTTCTTATAGTATGTCCGTCTCATACTATAAGAAATTTTTATCCTGTTAAATAAAGAAAAAAGAAAACAATCCAAAACCTGCTCATTTATTGTTCTAAGGTAGGGTAGTGTAGAGTAGGGTAGAGTAGGGTAGAGTGGGGTAGAGTAGGGTAGAGTAGGGTAGAGTAGGGTAGAGTAGGGTAGAGTAGGGTAGAGTAGGGTAGAGTAGGGTAGAATAGGGTAGAGTAGGGTAGAATAAGGTAGAGTAGGGTAGAATAAGGTAGAATAGGGTAGAGTGGGGTAGAGTAGGGTAGAATAAGGTAGAGTAGGGTAGAATAAGGTAGAGTAGGGTAGAGTGGGGTAGAGTAGGGTAGAGCGGGGTAGAGTAGGGTGGGAACGTGACCACTAGACCAACAAGCTAGTCAAAAATGAATAAAACTAAAAAAAAATTAGCCACGAATCCTAAACGCCAATTTATTTTAATGGTTATTCAAGTAATTTGAATTTAATGAGCCTGCCTATCCGGTCTGTTTTATAACAAGAGACGGTTTCAGGAAATGTTGGTCTTCTTATTTTTTCTAATATTAATTTGTAAGTAATACATGCCTTTTTTAATTTTCCGAAAACTTAGCTCGGGCAAGTCACGGTGGGGCTACGTTGGAGTTGTGCCCCGCTTGGGTGCAACACCGCCGTGGCCTCGTGGGGGTGATCAGCGGCAATGAACTCTCGTACCGGACCTTGGTACAGGCCATGATCCGGAGTGAGAAGGAATGGCAGACGGTTCCCCCCAGCCGCCGGGATCCCGAACCCCATTTCTAGCCAACGTAGGCTTGGACTTGCGGACGGTGAGCAATGGGTAACTCGTCATCCGGGTCCGGATCGAATTCCAGTCGTTACGGCGCGTTGTGTTTCACACGCGCCCCAAGATGTCAGGAAAACCATAGCCCCAGCAGAGCCGATGCAAAGATGGAACACAGGAGTGGGTTTTAGTCAGCAAAAGTCTGCCACGCCCTCCTGCTCTACCCTAGAGCGAGAGAAGTCATTAAATTGTTTGCCGCCTAAAGAAAAGTGACTGAGTCATACGTTTTAATTTTATATGTACAGACTTGCTGATTTGGCAAACATTTTGCCATATTGTCAGGTCCCTGGGTTTTCCTTACAGATGTGAACACATGGCCTTCTTAGTAGTAGACTTCGACCCTATTAGGCCCCTTCAGTTTTGCTGACATCTCCTTGAGGCCTCGGTCCGGACAGATAACGGACGGCCGGACGGCAAGCTACCCAATGCTCGCCGTCCGCAAGCCCGCACCTACGGTGACTGGAAATCGAGGTTAGGGTACGGCTGGGGTGTGACAGTTGTTCCTTTGCGCATATGGCCGGCTCCTTCTCTAGCATTACTGCTTCGCAGAAGGAAGCGACCACCTGCTATTCCTCCTCGCTCTAGACCATGGCCTGGACCAGGGCCCAGCGCGAGAAGTTGTTGCCGCCTACCAACCCCAAGAGGACACGGCGGTGCTCTGCCCTACCGGGGCAAACCTCTACCGTATGCTCCACCATGTCCTCTAGGTCGGGACCCATCTGCTGACTAGACGACTGACTTTCGACCCATTCTCGAAATTCAGTCGTCTAGTCAGTAGATTGGAGTAATCTGTATGTGCCCTCAATTCACTAAGCCTCCATTTCTAGAATGGGTCCCGACTGCTACAATTTACCATGTATTTAAAATATTATATAGTTAAGTGCAATCGGGTACAAGGACTTCCTTGTTTTAGGGCTTTTTCATGTATACTCAGAAAAGCAGTTGGGTTTTTTAGTTTTTTAAATTACCGTTTTTTTATGTTTTTTTTTTGTTTATTTGTGTTCTTATTTTAATCTAAATAATATTTATTTTTATTTAATGTCTATTATTTATTTATTATTGTGTACAAAACCTTAAATATGTAACCTTTATTTTTATTAGATTTTCCGTTCAACAATGGAATGAAGAGAAGCCCAATGATCTCTGACAGAGACGTGTACCACACCTTATTTGGCGACATAGGGTCCATGCAGGATCTATTCCTTAACGAGTCCGATGACCAGCCGTACACGCGCCGTGACTCAGACCCTACGCATGGTGACTCGGACCCCACGCGCCGTGACTCCGAGCCTACGGATGACAACGACAACTTTGATGACCTGGACCTGGAACTACCCCAAATATTTGATTTCAACCGAGCCAACCTGACGAACCACACCTTCGATATAGAGGACTTTTTAACCATTGATGAACAATATTCAAACTTCACAAAAGAATACAAAAATTACAGGATAAATGAACCAAAAAATCAAACGAGGGACAAATTAAAGAATAAGACTAGGAGATCTTATGATGACCCCGATGATTACTGGCATGGAGAATCAATAGAAGGGTACAAAAGACATCGACTGGTAATGGTGCTGGCGCAATTTGCTTTGCACTGTCGTTACGAAGTAGGAAAAGTTTTACTACACCGTGAATTCATTAGGAACGACAAGAGGTATAAGTTAGGCTACCTCTTCAACAGGATGCGAAGACTGAAGACTGAGCAGTTAAAGCAAGTAGGTGCATCGTGGCGGCAGAATCACGATTATGGCTGGGCAGATGTATTGGCGCTAATGCGCTCATACGAGCGTGTCGTGCACTTCGATGTCGACATGCGCGATACCGCCGAACTCATCAAAACTATATTTAACAAAGACGAACCCTACGACTATTTCGTCATAAAGGGAAAGTCAGATAAAAAATAGACTAATCAAAAACTTATACCATAAAGTTCGTCTTCAGGGAACACAAAATTTAGAAGTAGCGCGATTTTGTTAATATCTATATAATTATGACAGACTTGTTGGTCTAATTGTCAGTCGCCCTCACAGCTAACCAGAGGTCGTGGGTATGATTCCCACCCAGGACAAATGATTGTGCCATGAGCACGATCATTTTTTCTGTGTCTGGGTGTAATTTTATCTATAATATGTATGAATTTAGGAATTTATAAGTATGTTTATCAGTTGTCTAGTTCTCATAGCACAAGCTCTGGTCAATTTGAGACTAGATGGCGCTGTGTGAAAGTTGCGGAATATTATTATTATATATGTTACCGGCAATCTGTATAATTCAGATGATCTATACAATACCTAGGCAATGTATGGAATACCTGGAACGTCCAGGCAATGTATGAAATTTAATGTTATGAATATTATTGCCTTTAACATACTTTACCTAGGTAATGTATACAACTCCTAGAGATTGTATAAAGTTCAAGCTGGTCCACCGGCAATTTGTAAAGTAAAAAGATTTTGGTATATTGGGTACCTTTCAATTTTAACCGTCCTACCTATAAAATTAATGATGGGGAAATGAAAAATTTTTTATTACTTAAAATCAATGTGTGTAAAAGGCGAGAGCAGGGCCTTCCCTAAGGCCTTAGGCCTAGGGCCTTTCCAGAGCCTTCAAAGCCCTTGCTTGACGTAATTTTAGAGCAAGCTGACACGGATAGGTTATGTTAGAAGGCTAAAGCAGGAGCGGAGCGCAGCAGAGCGAAGTGGAGCTCCTGCCTTAGCTTTCGTGGTTATTTTTTTTATAACCAGCCGGTAATAGGAACCATAATTTAAACCCCATTGACAGAATCGACGGCAGCGATCTCTCTCGCCGGGCCTTGGTTCAGGCCATGGTCCAGAGTGAGAAGGGATGGCAGGCGGTAATGCTAGCAAAGGAGGAGGCCGACCGCATCAGGCAGAGTTCCGATCCCGATTTCCGGCCACCGTAGGCGCGGGCTTGTGGACGGCGTGCAATGGGTAGCACGCGTCGTCTACGAAAACGAAATATACGTTTTTACGACATAAACGGCCGTAACTTTTTTATTCGTTCATTTAGAACTGTGATTTTTTCATAGCTCCAAGGGACCACAGATTTGAGTACATGGTTTAAATTTCAACTTGATACCTACACGCATTCTCGAGGTAAAGAATCTTGAAAAATTACTAAAAATAAAGAAAGAGCTGGCAGTTTTATAAAAAATAAAACTACAGTTCGATTTAGTAGCTAACATTATTTTTTAAATAATATTTATGTTTTTCTAATACATAATTAGTTTTAGAATATTATCTTTTAATTATCTCACAGAAGATGTAAAAAGTAGAGTATCCAACACGAGGGATAAAGCTGTCTTTAAATTCTTCATTTTAAATTCCTCACTTCACTAAGGTTTCTATATTAACACCCTCGAACTGCTCGGGAGTTAATTATATATATATTAAACCCTTGCAATATTCGGGATTAATACTTAATGCCACCCACGACTTTTATCCTTTAGTCAAGTTGTCTACAAGTATGTTATCCTTTGATGTTGAAAGGTTGTATGGTCTCTTTCCCCTACGAGGACCAGTCGGCATGCGAAACGCGATAACATATCAATTTGCAGTAAATAACAAAATTATTTAACGTTTTGTAGCAGGTAATTACTAAGTTTCTAATTATTTAGATAACACCACATCTTAACAAAATCGCATTATAAGCAGTTGTGTTTTCCTGATGAAAAAAAACTAGTGTTTGTAAAAAATGCAAATATTCACCATCGTGAAACTTATTCTTCTACTTTGTAAGTTCAAATTATCGTATATACGCAACCTCAGGTCGTGTTGAAAACCAGTGTTAGGCACTAGGGCCGTTCGAATTTTCAAACGAGTTACCGTGGCCCTGGTACGAAAAGGTTAATTGAAGGATGCACACAATAGGTAAGTTTACAGGTAAACAATCTGAAGAAACCAAAATTTTGATTTTAAAATTTTGTGTCCATTTTCCGCTAAAAGGAGTCAATTCAGCCCTGCTCCAATTTTTCGGGGTATAACCATGCCGATAACCGACCATCTTGATCTTCTTAGTGTAACGTTGATATCTACTCTCAACTTTGGGCCATACATCGAAGCAACGGCTCAACTGGCTGCAAAAAATCCTCGCAAGGGTCAGAGAATACTTCACGCCGGAACAGCTCCTCAAACTTTATCAAGCGCAAGTTCGATCGTGTAAAGAGTACTGCTCTCATCTTTGGGACGGATCTGCCCGATACCAGCTTGGTACGCTTGAGACTATTGAGAGGCAAGCCAGGAGGATCATTGGCAAAGATGCACTCGTCGAATCGAGGCTTTAGTCTTGAACATCGACGCCGAGTTGCTAGCCTGTCGGTTTTCTATTGGTTACATTTCGGGGAGTGTGCACATGCACAGCCTAATTCCGCCTAGCCCGTTTTATCATCGGACTACCAGACGTATGGCGTTGCACCACCGGTACATGTTGGACATCCCACCTGTACGCACAAAGTGTTTTGGGAACACATTCATTGTGCGTACAACTAAGGAGTTGAATTCCCAGCCGGAGTCTGTGTTTCCTGGTGACTATAACCCGGGAATCTTTAAGTCAAGAGTGAAGAGGATTCTTCTAGGTAAGCGTGCCCCATCGTTGACCGCATTTTCGCTTTCATCAGGTGAGATAGCGGCCAAGTATGGACCTATCAACAATAAAAAAAATTTGTAATAATGGCCCGGGTGTCGCCACTGTGCGGAGCGCCCGGAGGACACGGTGGAGCACACAGTCGAGGTGTGCCCCGCTTGGGAAGAGCATCGCCGTGTCCTCGTGGGGGCGATCGGCGGCGATCTCTCGCGCCGGGGCTTGTTTCAAGCCATGCTCCGGAGCGAGGAGGAGTGGCAGGCGGTCGCCTCCTTCTGCGAAGCAGTAATGCTAGCAAAGGAGGAGGCTGACACGCCGCCGCCGCCGCCGGGATTCCGATCCCGATTTCCGGCCACCGTAGGCGCGGGCTCGCGGACAGTGGGCAATGGGTAGCCCGCTGTCCATCCGTCCGGTAAAAGACCGGTCTGATCTCAGGTCGTCTACGGCGCGCACTGTTCCCGCGCGCCTCAAGGAGTTGTCAGCAAACTGTAGGCGTCCAGCAGGGCCGAAGCCTACTGGGGCCAAAGGTTATGTGAGAATGTCACCACGGGCCCCGGGACAAAGGCAATGAATGGAAGGGTAGGTTTTTAGTCAGTAAAAGTCTGACACTATTTCCCGCCCCACCCAAGGGCGGGATTTGTCATTGTATGATTTTACCTACGATAAAAAAAAACCATAGAATTTGTGAAGTTATTATGATTCTCAGCAAAAAAAAAGGTGTCGCCATAATGACCGGTCTTGTGCATCTCGCATCCATCGGATTCCCGCGACTCTCACCAGGTCATCGGTCCACCTTGTAGGAGGCCTTCCAACGCTGCGTCTTCCAGTACAGTGACCACGTACTCCAGAATCTTTCGTCATTAACCATCCGTTCACTCCTACCCACTGCTATTGATTGCCAGATTTGTTTACTTGTCCCTTACTTTCTCGAGTTTTAACGAGACTAATGAACAGCTATTCATTTTTATAAATAAGAAGATTACAAACCATTTTCGTTTTTAGATACGCTACCATTTGTTGAAAACGTGATTAGAACAAGAAGAGCTCAAAACGGTTCTATCTTTTACGAACCAGTAAGCGCAGTAGACATTGCTTTTGATGAATTCCCGAAACTAACTGATGTCCTGCCGACTCTTGTTCAAAAAACATCAACAGACTATGATAACATGTCTGCAATGGAAATGAAAAATATATCAATTGACATGGACCGAATAAATATAAACAAGTTTAGAAAAAAGATGGATGTAATCGCAGATATGATTGGAAAAGATGAACCAAAAGTGAACGCGTCAAGAAGACAGGCATATATCAACTGGGGCCTAGGGGCAGGACACTTCTATAAAGCTGCCGACCAGATGGTGCGGCGCAAGGTGATGGATTTAATGCTCCAAGTGCTGTACATGGCGAGACACAAGATAGGGAAACTCGAACGCGCTAAACTTTTCAACAATAAGGAAACAAGCTTCCGTATTGCATACACATATCGAACGTTAACCAGAATCTACAGAAGAATGATGCGCCTTTACTCTTACCAAGCCCGTTATAGGGAATATGGTAATCCTATTGTTCAATTAATTCTGCATGGTAGAGTGGCGCGGCTCCATGTAGACTTCCTTTACCAATATTGGGTTCTGATAAAAATAGATGGTACATACAAAAATGCAAAAGGTATACGAAAGGAGAAAAAGAAGATGGAGAAACTGTTAATGGAGCAATTACAGGCGCAAGAAGACGCACAGTCACAGATCAAGGGGGCTAAAAAACTGGATGGGCCTGGGCCTCAGGATAATATCCCGGAAGCTCCTATACCTCGTCCGCCTGAGCCTTAAGAGGCTGAATTTTATTTATTTAATTGCTATTATTTCTTGTTCTCCAACATCAATTTTGGGCCTTTAATAAATTTAGTTTATCTCTCGAATCTAATTGCTTTTTAAATAAATAACAACTTTTTCTAAGTATTATAGGGGGCGGAGACGTTAAGAGAAAGCTTCTATGTATTATGTCGTATTAGCACTTTACCGTCGACTAAATTTGCGGACTTCAACCCTAACGTCAACGTCGAGCATGGTTTAAAAACTTATTGCTTCACCTAAAGCAATCCAAAGCAATGTTTGATAGAGTGTCAACGTGAAAAAAGAGAGATAACGCCTAAAAACTCTGTTAGCATTCGATAATTCCGTAATCTACTCGAACATTTCACAAAACTTGTTCCAGGAAATACGTGTTTTTTTTAAAACCCTTAAAATTTGTTGAGAATCTTGATTGAATGTGCAAGGCTTCAATAGACTTTTTTTTATATTTTTACCATATGAGTACATTATGGAGGGCCAAAGTTCACGGAAAATAGCAGATATTCAGAGGTCTTTACCGGATTAGTTTTACACAAATATGTATTTATGTTTTAATTTCTATAAAAACCTAAATAATATCCACAAGACATCTCTTTATCCAAAATATCTGAAGAAAGATGTGTAATAACATCATCATCATTTCAGCGCAAAGACGTCCACTGTTGGACATAGGCCTCCCCCTAATGTCACCACAAAGAACCAGGGACGTGCACACCATAGAAGCAAATAAGCCCGGTTTTTACCTACCACCACCACCATAACCCCACCTAATTAAAATAATAATTTGCATGCATCTATAATAATTAAATAAATAAAATAAAAACTCAAACTTCAAACTTCGCGCGTCTTACGTCCGTTGTCCGTCCGTACATTGCTGACCGCAAATCGGATGCATCACCCCCGATCATCGGTGATGAGATTGTACATCCCGCGGAAGTGTGGAGGTCGAGACTTTCTGAACGCAAAGACTCTACACAACCGCGAGGTGTGCAACCTCAGAGAATAATTGCTCAAAACTGACGTGGGTATGCACCGCGATGTGGTCGCAGTTGACAAGGGACTCACCCCGTTGTCCATGGCTAAAGAGAACTGGCGCAAACCTGTGGTAATTACTACTGATGACCGCAAGGAAGTGTGGAAAGGCAAGGAGCTCCACGGGCTTTTACCGGGCTCTTCATGAGCCCGATGTTGACTTCACGGCGTCCGTGGCCTGGCTACGTTTTAGCCACGTCTTTGGGGAAACTGAAGGTTTTGTCTGTGCGATTATGGACGAAGTTATCCTAACGAACAACTACCGGACGGAGGAAGGACGGGACGGTTGACGTGTGTCGGGCATGCCACCGTCCGGGTGAGTCCATCAGACATATTATCTCTGGTTGTTCTCGTCTGGCTAACGGCGAGTACTTGCACAGGCATAACCAAGTAGCCAGGATTATTCACCAGCAACTTGCCTTGAAGTACAACCTAGTGGATTCTGAGGTACCGTATTACAGGTATGTGCCCGACCCTGTTCTCGAAAATGACCATGCCACGTTGTACTGGGATCGGTCTATCATCACTGACCGGACTATTGTTGCCAATAAGCCGGATATAGTGGTGATAGACCGATTAACGCGCCGCGCAATGATAGTCGATCTCACCATTCCACATGACGAGAAAGAATCTCGTGAAAGCTGAGAAAGAGAAACAAATCAAATATCTCGACTTAGCACACGAGATTGTCGACATGTGGCATGTAGACTCGGCTATCATTGTGCCGATTGTCGTGACTGCCAACGGCCTTATAGCAAAAAGCTTCGACGACCTCCTGTCGAAGCTGTCGTTGCGCGGTTGGAACAAGGGCCTGATACAGAAGGCAGTACTTCTCGATACAGTTTCAGTTCGCGTTCGGCGCTCGACTCGTGTGCTCGTACGCGTAATTGTCTAACCCCACCGTGTTAGTTATTTGCCATCGCTAGTGATGCCTCGCCGCAATATCGACAATTTATCGATAGTGGGGCTTCTTCAAAAATGGACAAATTTCTAAAGAAGTCGGATTCCACCGGCAACCTTAAAGCGAAAAGACCTGGTGATGACCTCATTGGCCCTTGGCAATTCGCTAAGCGCCCTGCTGTGTCTCGAAACTCGGAGAAGTTTGATGAATCGCGAAGATTACCGCTGCACAACAAATTCAAAGACCTCTCAGTGGATGATAAAAATGAATCAGCAACGAATATACACTACAGAGATGCCTCAACCGGACCTAAGAAGATGGGACATATTCCTCCCCTTATTCTGGAGATTCATGAAGATTGGACACATGAGTCGATTAAAAACCTAATCGCCCGTTTCACAAATAGGTTTCATCTTCAGTACAGAGCTAACAATAAAGTTTCTGTTATCTGTTATACATCGGAAGCTCATCAAATTGTGAAAGAAGGACTCCGCAAAGAAAACGTTGCTTTCCTCACTTACACCCGTAAAGATGAAAGAGTACCTAAAATGGTGATAAAAGGATTACCTTCCTATATTAAACAAGATTTACCAGATGAACTTGATAAACTAGGATTTCCAGGAACATCAGTTTCTCAATTGAAGACTCAACAAGTGAGTGCGTTATCTTGCCCACCTTTTTTAGTAGTACTTCCAGCTGGAACGGACATTACAAAGTTTCGTAAAATCAAATATTTATTTAATTGCGTGGTAACTATCCAAAAATTTATGCCTAAGAAGTCTGCTGGTACACAATGCTATAGATGTCAAAACTACGGCCATGCATCGAGAAATTGCAATATGCCGGCTAGGTGTGTTAAATGTACGGAACCTCATGCGACAAGTGAATGTCCTAAGAAAGACCGAATCGAACCCGCACGATGTTGTAATTGTGACCAGAATCACCCTGCAAACTACCACAAGTGTGAGACCCGTCTTGAATACTTGAAGCGCGTTCAAGCACGGCGTGTAAATCTTCCCTCAAGGTCCTCCAGTGTTAAGTACCTGTCTACCGATCGTATAGATATACCACTCATACCCAAGAAGCCTTCTTATGCTGCTGCTGTCAAGACCCACCTAAGCCATGATCTGGCTTCGATCGATCACCTGAAGCTACCGTCGGACGACCCAGAGACAAAAGAGATGTTAGAAATTCTAATCTGTATCAAAAATCTTAAACCACAATTTTCTGCCTGTGAGTCCACTTTGGACAAAGTTATGTTAGTCTTAACCCACCTTGGACACTATGTATAATTCTTACGAGTTAAGACTTCTTTCTTGGAACTCGGACGGAGTACGGTCTAAAATGTGTGAACTACTTGATTTGGCGGTATGTACCCTATCTGTGGATATTATAGCTGTCTGTGAAACTAAACTCACTTCTAATATTTCTATTAGTACACCAGGTTATATCTGCTATCGTCAAGATAAACACCATAGTGGACGAGGGCAAGGAGTAGCCATATTGGTCAATGATAGACTTGAGGCTAGACAAGTCCTTATCCCCAAAACTAATCATATTGAAGCGGTTGCAATTAGTTTGAAAATTGGAGGTAAGGATTATGTGTTTGTTTCAGCTTACCAATCTCCCAATTTACAGCTGGTAGGCAGTGACTTGGATATTCTATTCTCGCTAGGGCCCCATGTGGTAATAATGGGTGACTTTAATGCCAACCATGGGTACTGGAATAATAGTTATGTTAACACTCGAGGCAATATACTGTTCCATCATATGCTGAACCATGAATATGTTATACATTATCCGGACACACCTTCTCAGGTCAATTACCGTGCTGACCTTACTCCTACCAATCCTGATTTGGTTTTATCGCTAAATGTCAATAGTATCCATGAAATTCAGGTATTACCTGCCTTATCATCCAACCACTTCCCTTTACTGTTTACAGTTAATGGTTTTTGCCCTCGCAAACCAATTCCTAAAGTCTACACTTATCGTGACACTGATTGGAATAAATACCGGTCTTTTCTTGATCAACAGATATTCTTAAACTCCAATGTATTTAAGTCTGAGACGGAAATTGACGAAGCCGTAAGTCACTTACATCAATGCCTAACTGAAGCCAGAGATAAATTTATTACTGCTAAAGAACATGTTAACACTGGCATTGTCCTACCTGGTTACATCAAAAAAATTATTAAGTACAAAAATCAACTAAGACGTAAAGAACAAAAAGCAATGCCTGCAGATAAAAGACAGTTAAGATCATATATCACTAAATTACAAAGACTGATTAAATTATATATAACAAAATATCAAGATAAAATTTGGAACTCTAAACTCTCTAAAGTTGATAAACCTGGCAATGACATATGGCGACTGGCAAAATCTCTTAAACCAAAATCTGATGTAATACCCTCACTTAAAACACCTGAAGGCTCAACAACGACTAACACGTCTGAGCAATGTGCTGTCTTAGCAGACACTTTTGCGAAGAACATGAGTTTAACTCGGGATTGGTTTAGCGACACTGTTGAAGCGGACGTCCAATCAGCTATGAGTCTTTTAAATAATTACATCCCAGGTGATTTACATCAACCTGTATGGCCTGGTGAAATTTGGAAAGTTGTATGTAAACTTAAGACCAGAAAGGCTCCAGGTAATGATGGAATACACAACATTATGCTTAAAAACCTCTCGCAGAAGGCTGTTGTGTATATCACCAAAATATTTAATGGTTGTATTAAGTTAGGGTATTTTCCTCATATGTGGAAGACTGCAAAAGTTATTGCATTGAAAAAACCAGGAAAAGATCCCACTTTACCGGTAAATTATAGGCCCATCAGCCTCTTACCAGTCTTAGGTAAACTGTTCGAAGTAATAATCTATGATCGGTTGCGACGTTGCTCTGAACAGCTTATCCGAAACGAGCAATTTGGCTTTCGTTCATCCCACTCTACGGTTCAACAATTGGCTCGAGTCTCCGAACACATTTCCTACCATCTTATTCATAAGCAATCTACCGGTATGTTCCTCCTGGATATTGAGAAAGCGTTCGATGCCGTCTGGCACGAAGGCCTGTTATACAAGCTTATCTCCTACGGAATTCCAATGGATTTAGTGAAACTGATTCAGTCTTACCTCAGTAACCGCAAGTTCGAGGTACATATTGGCTCTAACAGGTCTTCGCCCCGGATGGTGTCAGCCGGTGTGCCACAAGGTTCGGTGCTTGGACCTTACCTCTTCATCCTATTTGTGAATGACATGCCTGTACAAGTCCGTACTCACTTGGCCTGTTTTGCTGACGATACAGCGTCTTATACTTCAGATAACGATGTAGATATAATCATTAGCCGACTTCAGATGTCCCTCGAACTACTCCAGTCTTACTTCAATAAATGGAAGCTTAAGTTAAATGAATCTAAGACTGAAGCGATACTTTTTACACGTCAACGTAGCATCCCTAAAAGAACTTTAAAAATTGCTGGACAATCTATTCCTTGGAGCGCAGCAGTTCGTTACCTAGGTGTTACATTAGACAAAAAACTCAACTGGAGTAAACACATATCGAAATTACGTGTCAAGGGAGCACAAGCACTAGGTTCCCTAAGTCCTATACTTAACCGCAAAAGTGGACTCAGTCCTAAGACAAAAATACGATTATACACAACACTAATTAGACCTTGCATCACCTATTCTTGCCCGGTATGGAGCAGTACTTGTCAATCAAATTATAACCTTTTACAAGTTCTTCAAAACAAAGCTGTTAAAATTGCTTACAATACCCCATTCAAAACTAATCTTAAAACACTTCACAATCTTATTAAATTACCAAATATTACTCAATATATTTTAAAATTAACTCGTAAATTTTATATTATAAATAAATGTCATCATAATAGTTTAATTGCCGATTTAGGGTTAACTGATCTGAAAGACTTGCCTAATGTCGATAGATATGGTACATACAAGCTCCCACATCACTACGTATTGTTTGCGCACAGTACTGATAACGCGTCGTAGCATGAACCGTGCGCTGCGCCGGCGCTCCCCCGCTCTCGCCGCTAACATGCGAGGGAGCGCGGGGCGCGGTGGGTCGCTCGTTGTCAGTGAGTTCGTGCGATCACCTGACCGCTTCTCGTAGCATTTACGCTTGCGCGTATTTAATTTAGTTTTACCCCCAAATTATAATAATGGAATCAATGCAATGATTTCATATCTTTAAGCATTATGGATTTATTTTATATCATGTTTTAAAGTATATATTCTTGATTGCATTAAAACTTAAAAAGGCGTCTATAGTCTGCATAAGTGTTACTATCTGAAGACTAAATTGTGACTTAGTATGTAAGTTTTACAATTATGTGTATATTTTATATCAATAAAGAATTTCATAAAACAAACAAAAACTTCTCGATACGGCTCGCATTGTGAGGAGGTTCCTTTCTTTGGAGCCCTAACCACCGGTAGCTTGGACCCTGCTCCCGACACCGGCGGACTACTTTTTTTTTATATTTTTAAATGTTTTTTATACTTTTTTTTTAGGAAATATTTAAAAAATGTTAAAAATAAGTTTAAGGAAATAAATAAAGGAAAAAATAAATAAAATAAAAACTCAAACTTCAAACTTCGCGCGTCTTACGTCTAGGGCATTCAAACTCGGATAGTTATCAACTTCGGAGCTAGTTACGATGTTGAGCGATCAAGTCCGGAACTCCGGAGTTGACAGCTTATTTAGAAATTAATAAAAAGGCCCTTTATTTTAATCAATAGAAGTTTTATTTGTTAAAAAATATATTGTCTGACAGACAGACGTTATAATGGACAACTAATAGGCATTATAAAATATTAAAACAATCAACGATCATAAAAAATAAACATTTGTTTGGCACGTTACAATAAAAAAAAAATCTAAAAAAAAAAACTAATTTTTTTAGATCGATGTTCTTGGTAATATGTTTTGAGAAACGATAAGGCTTTTAAAGATGAGTCAGAAAGAGAACTTTTAAGCTTCGTGCAAAAAAAACCTGCTGCCGAGAATGCTCGTTCTGACTCTGAAAGCTAAATAAGCTTCTGAAAGGTATTTTCCTCTGCATCCGCCATTGTCACAAATTGCTTTTTCTACACTTACGGATCCATCCAGATTCAAATAAGCAGATGGGGTGCTTTGTTTTTTATTTATTAATTTGCTTAACTCCTGCTCCAGTTGCTCTACAACACTTAGGTGCAACTCTGGTTCATACGTGTCCATTAGTGATTCTGTTGCTGGTGTAGTATATCAAGTTTACGCGGTATTTTAGTCTTTTCGAAACGTCAACAATTGTCTCAGATATCTGTTCATTATTCGGTTTTCTAAAAGTATCATCTTCTGATGAAAAAAAATCTTTCTGAAGGAATCTGTCGTGAAGGTACTAGAGTTCCGATTATTTTTGCTTTCGCTAGAGCACTACCGAATAATACCGAAGTGTTGTACTAAGGACTTAAGAAGGAATTAAACAACATGTTACGCTCAAGAATTAAGATGCGTTTTTCGTCGTTTTGTAAATGTTTACATGGTTTTTGAAAACCGGTTTCAATTCCGGTGTTCTATTTCAACTCCGGATTTGAAAAATGCTTAAAATCGCTCCGAAACTCCGGAGTTACGAAACTTCGGAACTCCGGATTTAAAGCCCTACTTACGTCGCGCGAACCCCTCGTTCCAAATTGCGTCAAAAGTGATTTTATCGCGAATTCAACCAACGCGCAACGTCACTATTTCGGACGGTTTCGCGCTATCGCTTCGGAACGCGGGTGACTTTAGTTCATTCATAAGATAATGCAACACCCAGCAAACTGCGATCTCACTCTAACACGTAACAAAAAAAGAGATAAACACTAGTGTTTTGTCGTCTCTTTCTGTCGCACAGGCTTCTCCATTCTGCTTAATCTGCCATTTCATTTTTCCCTATAAAAACACAAAAAAATAAGCGTAAACAGGTTGCGAGCCAACACGAGGCGTCATCCATCATAGTGCCTACGGTGGATGACGGGAGTGCCTGAAGCCGCAAACCCGACTCGCATTTTCCCACAGCCAGTAGATGTGCACGCTCAGCAGTACTTGACGACGAGTTCATAAGATTGTTATGTGTAATACTGCAGATCGACACATCCCACTGTCTCTGCGAGGACAGGTTGTCGGGCAAATTCGTGTTGGGACAAGCCATTTTAAAAGCAATAAACGCATCGGGCAAACACGGAACATCAACCAGTGAGGAAGATAAAATAGTCCTGGTTAATGTTGCACTGTGTACCGAGGAGAGAAATGCTGGTAAACTTAGATACTTGAAATTTGCGGATGCTGAGGCCACCTAGCTGGACAGGAAGCGTGGCTTGGTACATTTAGGATCGAATAAAGTGTGTTCCTTATGATTTGATCGATTTTTTCCAAAAGTTGTGAATATTTCCAAAGATGGGAGGACCGAAGCCTAGGTTATATAAATTTTGGCCGAAAACCACAATATAGAATGAGTGTAACAACCGAATGCATGTTAATTTTGAAAAGTCTTTCCGGGACGTCATTGAAATTTTATAGATATTTTCTGTTCAATGAATGCTGGAAGCGATTCATCAAAAACTCTTCAACTCGTGGGCTCCCCGCCCACGAGTTGAAGAGTATTTTTACCATTTATGTGACCTCTTCTAATAAAGAGGTCAGTTGTAAACGATGTGGTGGAAATGAGAATATAATAGCATAGAATAGAATAGAGTAGAGTAGAGTAGAGTAGAGTAGAGTAGAGTAGAGTAGAGTAGAGTAAAGTAGAGTAAAGTAGAGTATAGTAGAATAGAATAGGATAGGATAGGATAGGATAGGATAGGATAGGATAGGATAGGATAGGATAGGATAGGATAGGATAGGATAGAATAGAAGAGAAGAGAATAGAATAGAATAGAATAGAAGAGAATAGAATAGAATAGAATAGAATAGAATAGAATAGAATAGAATAGAATAGAATAGAATAGAATAGAATAGAATAGAATAGAATATAATTTTATTTTGCAAATATGGGTAGTACATAGTAGTGAGTGAACTATAGTTTCTGTATTTTTTACAATATTCAAAATATAACGTCCCGGACAAACAATAAATAAAAGAAAAGAGAGGTCGTCTGCCGCGTAGCTGTCCGTGGAAGCGAGTGTCCGCGGTGCTACGGACTGCCCGTGTCCGCGCCCGTGTCTCCTCTTCCCCGCTGCCGATGACGTATGTGCACGCCGCCTGCGTGTGCACACCACATCATGAATCTGTTGGGTTGGATTCCCAACACAGCGATATCAGACCGGTGCTTTTTGGATAGCAAAATAGTTTCCCCCTTATTACATACCCCTTTTAGTTGGGCAGACTGATAGATATCCTTTAAGTGCTGTCAAAATACATTTAAAACAAAAGAGGCGCTATACTAAAAAGATGATTTTGTCCCAAATCGATTTCATTAGGAAGGCAATAATGCGAAAATTGTTTTAGGCTTGTAAAAATACACACTTTCTTTTATTAATAATGTGTTTATTCTTTTTACGAAACGAAACGCAATTAATCTGAAATAACGCTTTTAATTACTTTCAACTGGTCATTACCGGTTTTAATTAATAGCAATGAATAAAATTGCAATAAAACTGAAGGTACACCTACCTATAAAGATAAACAAAATAATTCCAGAACCGTAAAATTTGAATATCGCACAAGTAAAATTTGAATTCGTGGTATACCAAGAAGACAGCTCAAACTTATCATGGAAAAAAATCATATCTGATGGAATCCGTTTATTACAGATTACTGCTTCTAGCAGTAATTATAATTACATGTAAGTAACTTCATTCTGTTAAGTTTTGAAATCATAAAAGAATTCCTCTCGCTTAGGGTGCAGTGGAACGAGGCGTGTCAAAGTTTACTTAGTCCCTTTGTACACAAGACTACGCAAATATTCGATACTAATGTTGAAACTATAAAAATGTTAGAAAATATACTTACCGTGATTTTTTTTTATCTAGCTATCGAGCGGGCGTTACTAATCTTTAGGATTCTTGGCTTTTCTCCACGGACTATAATGTGTATATACCTAAATCAAACACTAGAACCTAACTCATGAAAAACTCTATCGGTAAAACCGCATTAAAATTCGTTTTTGAGTTTACACGCAGATAGGCAGACGGAGTGGAAGCTTTAGTTGTATAATATGTAAGAATGTAATAAATAACTTACTCATATTATTCAGATATTCAAACGCTATTATGTGTGAAGTCGCTCCCTGGACGGCCAGTGCCACACGCCGAAGTTCTTGACGAGCTGCTCTCCAAGTTCCTCGGCGACAGCTACAGCGGTAGCACCCTTGTCGACTTCATCCTTGGAGGCACCAGCAACGGCACGAATACCACGAGCGACAACCTTGACATCAGCATACTTGACGTTGACAACGTCAGGAAAATCGTCAGGTTTGCTATAGAGAAACACTCGAAAGAATTACGTCAAAAAATTGAAAACGCACGACGAACAGACACCAGAAGATATAATCGGTTATTTCATTGGGATGATTATGTCATGAAAAGCGCACTTAACTTGATGAAGCAAACCGTTTTCATGACCAAAGAAAAGGTCAACTTAACTAGACCCTTTCGAAAAAAATATGGTAATGAGTTTTCTTACAAAATTGCGATATTGTATGGTGCATCAGCAACAATATTAACTAAAATGGAAGGCCTACTTGCTCAATACGATTACTTCGAACCTAAGACACATTTTCTTTGGTTTCTTATCATTTATGAGAAGATATTGGCGTGCAATATTGACATTAGCGATTCTATTGAGAAAATTTTTATGATACAGGGCGCTTATGAACAAATAAGAGGCGCTAAACCAACGACTAGCACTAAGATAAACTTAACGGAAGCTGAACTTGAAGCCATAGAGAAGAACCCTCACTTGAGGGATGAGATTATTGCGCAGAAAAATCTTGAAAAGAAGGTAACATTCTTAAGAGCTCAGCACCCATGACTTATCTAGGCCATCTTGTTGTAGCGTTTTATTCTGTTTGTTTCTGATGCATATGTTTGGGTAATAAATCGTAAATCTCTAATTGGCTGAAAACATTATTTTATCATTAAGTAAGTTTTGTAAAAAAGCTGTAGATTTTTGTGATTATATAAATAAACAAACCAATGATAACCTGGACTAGCAATAAAAGACAAAAAAAAAGTCTTACATTTTTATTATTATTATGGATAGGCTCGCGTTTGACTACTATCTCACCTGCCCCCCTAGCCAAGTTACAATCGTTTTGTTTTGCGTCAACGCTTGTAGTAAGCCACGCCCCCAAATCCTATGTTCGAACAATCGAATTGGGGGCGTGGCCAACGCTAAGCGTTAACGCAAAACGAAACGATTGTAACTTGGCTACGGGGGCTGATGGTAAGCGATGATGTGGCCGACGATGGACCACGCTTGTCTATTAGTAACCTATGAATTCTTGACTTAAAAACCCCTAGGTTATAGCTGTCAGGAAACACATATTCCGGCAGAGAATCTCCCTCCTTAGCTTCACTGCAAATTTCTATACAATATAAATGCGATTCTATAATAATAATAATAAACATTTATTTTGCAAACATGGGTATAGTACAAAGATGTTATTTTTATATTATAGAGTCCTCCATATTTTGCCATCACATGGGCATGCAAATTACAATTTATTGAATTTCATTACAATTTCATTAAAAATAATAATTATAATTTGGTATTAAAATTTCAGCATATTGGTCAAAGTAATTAATGATTATTTCAAAATAATAAGTTTGAAATGTCACAATTTTAATAAGTCAATGTCAAATGGTTAATAATAAAATCATATTTTGTCCTCTAAATATTCCATGACACTGTAATAGGCCTTAGAAATCAAAAGCTTTTTTACCCTACTTTTAAAAATCTTCAAAGATTGTATCTGAAGCAGCTCCTTTGGCAAATGATTATACAATCTTGGAGCCATGCAAAATACACTACAGTTCAAAAAATGCGTTCTATTAGTAGGGAAACATATGTGGTTTTTATATCGTTTACTTTTCATTTTTTTTAAATAGATGAATATTATTCTTCACAAACACTAACATTTCATATATGTAGATACATGGCATAGTCAAAATATTTAATTCAATGAAGTACGGCTTACAACTTTCAGTTTTTTTTTAATTTGCAAATAGCCCTAACACACCTCTTTTGTGATATGAATATCAATTCTTTGGAAGTTGAGTTGCCCCAAAAGATTATCCCATACCGAAGAAGAGAAACAACGTGTCCGTGATATGCAGTTATAAGCATTCTAACATTCGCAACTTTAGAGAGTTTGAACAGTGCGTATGAAAATTGGTTAATTTTGGAGCTTATGTATTCACTGTGTGTTCGCCACTTTAAATTGTTCTCTATATGCAGTACATAATGAATGTTATGCGTACATAATGAATGTTTTTCCAAAACGCTTTGTACGAGTAGGCACGTATGGGTGGAATCTCCACCATGTACCGGTCAAGTTCGGTCCGTACCTGTACAAGATTCGTGCGGAGACGACGCCCGGGTGTCGCCACTGTGCGGACCGCCCGGTGGACACGGTGGAGCACACAGTCGAGGTGTGCCCCGCTTGGGAAGAGCATCGCCGTGTCCTCGTGGGGGCGATCGGCGGCAATCTCTCGCGCCGGGGCTTGGTTCAAGCCATGCTCCGGAGCGAGGAGGAGTGGCAGGCGGTCGCCTCCTTTTGCGAAGCAGTAATGCTAGCAAAGGAGGAGGCCGACCGCATTAGGCAAAGGCGCACACGCCGCCGCCGCCGCCGGGTTTCCGATCCCAATTTCCGGCCACCGTAGGCGCGGGCTCGCGGACGGTGGGCAATGGGTAGCTCGCTGTGCGTCCGTCCGGTAACAGACCGGTCCGAGCTCAGGTCGTCTACGGCGCGCACCGTTCCCGCGCGCCTCAAGGAGTTGTCAGCAAACTGTAGGGGTCCAGCAGGGCCGAAGCCTACTGGGGCCAAAGGTTATGTGAGACTGTCACCACGGGCCCCGGGATAAAGGCAAGGAACGGAAAGGTAGGTTTTTAGTCAGTAAAAGTCTGACACTATTTCCCGCCCCACCCAAGGGCGGGATTTGTCATTGGATGATTTTACCTACCCAAAAAAAAAAAAAAAAACCATGTACCGGTGGCGCAACGCCGTATGCCTTATGGTCCAATGATGGAATGGACTTGGCGGAATTCAATTGTGCAATGCCAATGCACACTACCCGAAATGCAAACGATAGAAAACCGAGGCTAGCAACTCGGCGTCGATGCTCAAGACTGAGTTTTGATTTGACAAGTCCATCATTGCCGATAACCTATTGTACAGTCAGGGGTCAAAAATACAGTTGCATTCTAACAATGCTAAACTGTCTTAAATTTCTTTGTAGTAGAAGTCCAGTGATCTGCAACTAGTTTATTCAATATTTTAGATTCTATGCTACAAACTAAATGGGTAATGATCCATTGACTCTCTTTTACAAAGAAATTTTAGATACTTTAGTGTCGGTAGAGTGCAACTGCACTTTTGAGCCCTGACTATACGTTCACAACTTTTTGTATATTAATTTAAAAATTCTAACATCTGCAGTCAAAACTATCCGAAACTAGCGGAAAATCCGAAATGATACTGTATCCTTAACCGCATCCGAAACCAGTATAATATTATTAAACACCATATCCAGATTCGAAATATCATATCTATAACATCCCAGATAATTATAAAATAAAAATGTCCTTTATTCCACTACCTACAAGTTTAGGAAAAACTAAATTATGCAACATCAGTTTTAGTATAATTATGCGAAACCTGAAACACGTGTCTAATATTATTATGTAAAGAATCTAAGTACAAAATTTCATAACTTTATCATGAAAAATCACAAAGTTATAATCTTGTTATGTTACCTGGTTGTTCGCACAAATACGTGGTCACCGGGCCATCCGCGCGGCTGAGGGGTTGTTTAGCTCTCGCAACCAGCTGTGCGCTGGCGTCTAATGCCCGGTATGACTTGCCGTGACCTGTGTTGTACTTAGTGTCGGTGGTGTCTATCTTGTGACCATTTTTAAATGTTTTTGGAAAAAAACATAACATAGTGTGTAAATTATTGGAATCGATTCAGTTCCCGATTGTGAACAAAATTTCGATTAAAATTCAGGTTTCGTACTCGTATATACTAAAAATAATTTTGTTTAAGAAAACCATTACAAAATACACAAATCTGCTCTTCCTCTCAATCTCCTGTTCTTCTCGTTCTCGTTTGTTCTTTTTTCTACTCGTTTATCATCGCTATTCATAGCGGTCGCTACTACGGCATATGGCTGCCCTAAGGGCTGAAATTGCGTAATGCGGTCGCCCGCAACGGACGTCCGTCGCTTGACGCCGTGTGTGACGGTACCAGGCGCGGAAACCGGATTATTACGTGCGCAGTATCGCTAGTTCAACTTTAACGGTGCGCATGTAGCCGTGTCGATGGGGAACTCGGTCGGATGCCCGCGTGGGTCCCCACAACTGAGCACTTTTGTATGGGACCGCGATGGTATCCGTTTTACGCAATTTCACCCCAAAATCGCTACAAACTTTTCTATCGCGCGCTTTCTGCATCCAGTTTGGTCTATGCATCGTAAAGGAGTCATTCAAACCTCGGGTGTAGGCAGCACATGCGGCAGTAGCACGGAACCGGCAGCAGCTGAACGACTGGTTTTCCATGTAGTAATATGGATTTATGTGAAAACCATTCCGAACGCGGCTGAGGCCGCACATGCTGCCGAGCTTCGGCTGCGAGTGCTGCTGCGAGCTGCAACCGCAGCCGATCGTAGACCAGTAGTGCTGCTGCTGCAAGTCGATGTGCACGTAGTGACGACGCTCCAACCTATTGCTACTCGGAGTCGATAGCGCTCCTATTGGATTAAATCGTAGATTGTCGACTGGCAGCACGCCTCGGAATCACTCCAGGCTGCAGATGCAGGCAATAGCTGCGTGTCAACCATGTGCTATCTGCAGCCGAGGTTCAAATGGCACCTTTAGGAAAATATATCTCACCATCTCTTTCTTTGTCTCCTTTGCTTTCTCTTACCGTCTAATGGAATCAATTCTGTTTCTCCCGCTTTGCCATCTCGTAATTATTCATTTTTAATTATATCTAATGCAGGGAAAGGAAAATCTATATATTATTATATAAAAGAATGTCGTATTAGTTACACTATTTATAACTCAAGAACGGCAGAACTGATTTGGCTGAAAATTAGTGGGGAGGTAGCTTAGAACTAGGAGAAGGACATACGATACTTTTTATCCTGTTAAATAAAAATAAAAAAAGAATATCCAAAACTTGCGCATTTATTGGTATCGGGTAGAGCAGGGTAGAGTAGGGTAGAGTAGAGTAGAGTAGGGTAGGGTAGCGTAGGGTAGAGCGGGAGCGAAGCCACGGATAAAAGTTAGTGATAGAATAAAACTCACTCATTATCAACTAACTTCGTTTTATTAACAAAAAAAAACTAGGACAAAAATCCTTGACTTCATAAGTAGGTACTTAATAAAAAACAATTCCATTTTTTGCGATACACTACTAATACCTATATATATGGAATAATTAACTAATCTAAAGGAAGATAAGGCCGGAAAGATTTAAATTGCACAAAGGATATTGAAAAATAATCTCAATTGAATTAACAATAGCTTCATTTTAGCTTGTACTGGTAAAACTATGATCTTAAAATTATCACATATTACAAATGGCCTTCTATTTTTATTTTATTGTATTAAATTGGAGAGGCCAATTATTGGCTTACTAATTATTATTTGTGAGTAAAACTAAGCATACGAGTCGTATGTAACCTACCCCTAAGTTAAAGCATACCTACATTTACAATATTGTTTAGAATAAAATGCAATATACTATAGAATACCTCTTTATACAAATGTCTTCTTATCGTTGAAATTGGTAGAGTATTACATGAAGTTCGTAGAAGTAAAGCCATGTGTTCACGGACGCGCAGCTTCGTAGATGCGTCATCGTCATTTTACGCTTGATGTTCACCTGCGTGAAACTTACATATGAAACTACGGAGCTGCAACGTTGTGCTCGCGCCATTTCGCGGAGGCATCGTGACGCCTGCCGTACATCGGGCGTACATCGAGCAAAAACACGTTTTTATTGGCGGGTACATCACTGTCATCCGACGGCATTGTCAAAAAATGATTGAAAACGTATCGCCTCGCTCGCCGCGCTGCTTGCCGCTAAAGGCCGAAGTCGTGAATGTCTGTTATGGTGCACGTAGAGTTGTTATTCCATATTCAAAAATTATCTCAAATTTTTAATTCAAATACAGTATTCTGTCACAAACCGCTTTAACTTCGCCCTAATCTATTAATAAGGGTAGATACATACAGATTGATAAAGCGTAACATGCAAAGAGATTCGAACTGGCTTCTATGCAATCGGTGGACTATACCGGAACTGCCGCTGCTGAGGCCCTTAAGTATTGACAGAATGAACTTGCCCTTTTCTATATATTGCAAATATATAAATATAAACAAAGATCCACACAGACAGATATAAGCCTAGCCGTCACTGAGCGCCGAATTACCGCGCCGGCTTAGTTAGAACCATAGACATGAAGAGTGTACTGAGCAGTACCATTGCAATTGACAAACAATTGCAAAACACTAAGAATTGACCACTAACCGCACTATCATTTTGTCTCTCTCACACATCTGGTAGGCAATGCTCAGTCCATTCCTCTAAGTGTATGGTACCTCTCTCTGACAGGCTTAGTGACTTGGAAAAGTGTATACCGTGTCTAGCAGCAGCCACCGAGGTATCTCCGAACTCTGTGTAAGGTTATCATAATAATAATAATATATAATTCTTTATATAATAACACGCGCGGCCAATAATTGACTTAATTACTCTAAACTATGGAATAAGGCGTAACACTAAAGCTATTCACAAATAAATTATCTTATAACTATACATTTTGAAGGATGAATAACTACACTAAAGAATTACAACACCTCCTACTATGACGCATCTCTGCCATCATGAGAAAGGGATAGTGCTATTCGTGATATATCCCTCTGTCTCTCTCTCACAATGGTTTCGTGATATCACTGGTACGTCAAAGTAGGGAGACAGCACTGTGAAATTAAAAAATAACACTTGATCTATGAATACGATTTATAATACTTAACTTTTTAATACAATTAAATACATTTAAAATGCATTTTCCGTATATTTTAAGCATCTTTAAAATCGTTATTCATCCCACACTCGTTTATTCTAAATTTTATTCACATACCAGCTATCCGCAGATTCAAGTCCCCATTCATAAGTTATTTTAACGTATAAGCTGTACACAGATCACCACCATCTTACTTTTTCACAGATAAAAATTAACACAAATAGGTATAACACCTACAGCGCATACACATATAGAACATGACTAAGCAATTCCTATCTGACTGTTAAGTCAATACAGCAAAAGAGTAAGAGAGACAAAGCGAATGTTATCATTTCTAGAATTCTGATTGGTCTGCGTCACAGAAGGTCAGTACGACCTGTAGGTCAATAGCGATTATGCTCCGCATTCGCTCCGTCTCTTTCTACAAGTTAGGCTAATGCTCAGTCCAGCCTACTATAACACTGCTATAACGTGTCAGTGCTATCATGAAATCGTTGTGAAAAGAAATAGAGATATATTTGTTCTGTATAGCTCCATCTCATTCTCATAGCGGATGCATGATAGTAGGGGCAGGCAGATTTCTACGTCTATATTGCCCTATTGACGATGTCATTCAACTGCCAAAAAATCTTGTAGCACTGTCTCTATTTCTTTTTGTTCGACGAGTGTTTTCGTATCCTATTTGCCAGAGCCTTATGTGCGACTGTGTACTCCATCTCGTTTAGCTCTTCAATCCCCATAGGTGACAGAAGAGCTGAAAAGATGGAATATTTGGTCATGGATGTGTGACCCTGGCGGAATAACGCGAGTGTTTATCGGATATATCCGAAATAGGCGGTTAAAAGGTTAATTTGTCACCCTCGATCATTTTATTAATTAAAAACTATATAAATATTCAAGGCAAATCTACATAGCAATAAGTCGGTAATTGCAAAAAATCGTTTTTTGATTACCGACTTCATTGCCCGGACAATAAGTCGGTAATCGAAAAACATTTTTTTGCAATTACCGACCTATTGCCCGGAGGCGTCGATAAAAACTACTACATCACATGAGCTTGGGACATATAAATCGTCATTGTGAGCAAATTCTTTTTTACATATTAATAAAATTAAGCTTGTAATTTAATACATATTTCGAGATAAATTTGATCCATCACCGCCAAATAAATAATCGACTTTAATACTGTGTATTTTAAGCCGGTTTTTCAAGTGACTATTTGTATTAAAAGATTCTAAAAAAAGTGTGGGTTGCAAATGTTGCAATGTAATAAGAACTTTGTGTAGTACGATATAGAGTTAGTTTTTCTAGTTTGATAATCATCACGAATTCTAAATTCAAATAGGAAAGACGATTTACACTACAATTGCTATAGGATGGTGCGGGTGACAGCTGTCAGATTCATAGATTATAGCTATCTTTCCTTTTCTCTCATCTTAAAGATGCATATTTTTGTCCTGCTTATCCTGTCATGCTATGTAAAAAACACCTTAGTGGTGAAGCGATATTTTATCCATGTCTGTGTTCATAATTTGTCATGTTCCTACAAATATTACTATGACAGAAAAATACCTATTGAAGCTCAACAATGCTGATGTTGAAGTTTGGCAACGTTGCACTGCACCGTGCGATGTTGCCAGATAGTGCGCAACGATGCCTATACGGACAATGCCGCACAAAACTTGATCGAAGTTGAATATGTGTAGTAAAATTAAGCTGTGTTAAAAGTATTTCATTAGTATTTCTAAATAACAGCGTGCTGGTTTTTAGGAAGACAACGCCATTTTTTTTCGTATTTAAATAGGTACTATTGGTTTCACTTCAGCTAAGTCTAACTTAGACTTGCAAAGTCTGATTCAACAGGGTAGTTGGGTAACACATTTACAATGGCAATGCGTTTTTCAATACACTTACTCGAAAACCTGCCCTACTACTTTTAGGTATGCAATTTACCGTTTTCCGCACTAGTGCGGAAAAGTGCACACACTGGCCTTAATTGATTTTATGTATCGAGTCGCGCGTCAACGACTATTTTACAATCTTCGTAAGTGTATTAAAAATCGTCGTTTGATACACGTGGAAATTTGTTACTGCAGCACTCAGCTCCATAACACCTACGGTTCATGTGAATTTCGCCTCGGTCGCAATGGCAAACTTTCCACTTGTATCAAAATGTACATTAATTTTGTCACTTCAACAAAGTTCATCGCAAATAAAGGAGTAATTCCAATATCTCTCATTTTAACAATACCTTAGGAATGTTTCTTCAAATTTTTTTCAATTGCTATTGTAAGTGTGTCACTCAATGGAAGTGCTGCCCCGCCGCAACTTCAATTACATCCTTAAATTCTAAAAATCACAATCTCGACATAAGTCCGTTTCCGTCCGTCCAGCCCCGATGTGGGTTGGTCCTGGCTCCTGGCTCCTGGCTAGGGCACCTGGCTGCAGACTGTCGGGATGTGAGCTGGTGACCCTCACTGGGCCTTCGGCTTATGATGTGTATTGTCGCACGCGAATACAAACGCGAACTCGGCTTTTTTCTGCGCGTATGATATGAATTCATCTGGAAGAATGAGCTTTTTTTTAGTATTTATGTCAGTATTACCTAAACCTACCAGAAACAAGCTTGTTACCAATAACCGGACCGGCCGGAACGGTTTTCTTTTGTTTTGTTTGTTTACCATTAAGTTGCACCTATTACGTTATGTCTCTGCACCACCCTAAGGTCGGCTGGTAGAAAATGCCTACGGCATTAAGTCCGCCTTTGTACACTAGTGCATAAAGATTTCATAAATAAATAAATCTAAGCTCTAAGATTCTACTCACAAACACCAGATGAAAAAAAAATCAAGCACAGCTATTGGGGTTGAATTCCTCAATAGCTGTGCCTGTAACCGCTATAACGACATACAGAGAAGAAGAAAAAATTCTCTGAAAATATAAATATTTTTATGTTTTCCACCATGAAATTGCCTCGATTCAGGATTGTACTGAACAACTTTTAGTCTGTTGTCCCACACAAAAATTGCCCTACAAGTGATAATGATATGAGAGAATCAGAGCGTACACTCCTTAAACTTCCCAGCTAAGTTCGAACACCCAATCCTCCGCCATTCGCAACCAGCCTGTCCTAGCCACGTTATTATCAGCTTACCGTAAGTCAGGGAGCCCTTCTCGTCCAGGTCAGCTTGCTGGAAGGTGTTGTGCGCGTCCTCCTGGCAGAGCCCGAGGCAGCGCGTCGCCAGCTCCTCGAAGTTGGCCAACGAGAGCCGCCCGCTGCGGCTGCTGTCGTACAGCTGCAAAACAAACGGACTTTCAATCACTACGTAGTTCCTGAGAGTCGGGATCAACAGTACAATGCATTTCAAATGAGAATAGGATCGATTGCCATGTTGTGACGTCACGACGTACTGTCAAATCGAAGAAATTGTATCGTTTATTTACGAATCGTGAACGAAAATTTAAAACATTCGAAAATTAATTCCTAATGAAACTATTCTTATTTGGAACGCTTAGTAAATAGTGATAACATTTTTTGTTTAAAGGACTATATATTATATGTATACGCGTGTAGCTCCCAGAGTGCCTAGTGCAAGTTTGTTTTACGTTAATGTCATCAACACGTTTATGACGTTTAGCGCTCTGATTGGCCCGTTCCAAGCTCTCACGGGCTTGCAGACGACGACGAGCATTGGGTAGCTGGCCGTCCGACAGTCTGGTCACCGTCCGGACCTAGCCCAAATGGTCGACGGCGGGCATTGTTCCACGCGCGCCTCAAGGAGTTGTCAGTAAAACCGTATATGCCCAGCAGATTCGAAACCTACTGAGGCTGTGGGTTCAAGCCAGAAAAAAAAAGCTGGAGCACTGGATTGCAAGGCGATGAAAGAACATAAGAGTGGGTTTTGGTCAGTAAAAGTCGGACAAGTTCTCCCGATCCACCCTAGATCAGGAGAAGTCATTATAGTATTTCCCACCTAAAAAAAAAGTCCCTCTTGTAACTTTTACTAATTATGAACTTCTCAGTTTGTTTTTCCGCTGTTCATTACTATAAAGTCTAAAAAATTATAACAAACATCTGTAAGTACATTTTTGATCGCATATGTGCTTTATTTTTACGTAAAATGCCATTATTTATAGGCCCTGCCACTGTAGTTGCAGTAGAGCATGATTTAGAGCCAAATTCACCAATAAACTAATCGCGTTTCGTTCAAACAAAACGAAGTTTGAGCGCTTAATTGAGATTATAGCTTCATTTTGCGTTTCACCGCGATGACTTGAACCTAGTTTACGCTGAACTCAGTTTCAATTCTTTTGTTATCGCCCATGTTTACGACACGGGTCTTTAAACTAGATTACACTGAGCTGAGTTTAGTTGAACTAAGTTTTTATATTGAATGATGAAATTAGCCCTAAGAAATATAAAATGAGGTTTACCTTGAATGCGACGGACAGCAGCTGCGTCAGCGGCGCGTGCTGCAGCGACAGGAACGCCGCGCACAGCAGGTAGTCCGGGAAGTACGCCAGCCCACTCGACCGCTGCAAGTGGGGGCAAGTTCATTGTACTTGATACAGATGCTATGAAGCTCCGTACCTTCACGTAATTGAAACTATCGGATATCCTTAAAAAAATATCCGTAATCGTAAGCGAAACCGATATAAAAGTTTCGGATACTTTCGGATAAAGGTGAACTTGTTTTAACATCCCAAGTTGCATTAAAATTATCAAGAAAAACGAAAATTTTTTGGCTCATAACTTTTTAATGGCATTTTTTATCACTTCCGCACAGCAAAAAATAATAATAAGACAAAATTATTTCATGTTCGATTTTGGAAGTACAATGTCAAACTGTAGAGTAATACCCCTCGGTATTAAAAAAATAGCGACTAGTTTAACCTTAAGTGTAGTGCAGACGGGCAGCGCGGTGCGGAGAGCGGCAGTTGCCAGAGCGTGGCTCGAACTTCTTGGAGTTGCCGCTGCTGCGCGGGCTGCCGCGAGCTGTGCCCACTTGTACGACCGAGCTGTGGCCTAAGTAGTCCGCGCCGAGTAGCGCGCACGCACAGCTTCCCGCGCCGGCGTGCGCACTATGGACACTCCCAAGAAGTTCGTGCCGCGCCCGCTCCGCGCTTACATTTGCAGTCTGGTCGACCACTAAGCCGTGATTTAAGGCCAGACCAGAGCAGTATTTCCCTGCCCCTCACCTCGACACCGTGTACAAGAGCCACAAACCTGCATGAATATGTCGAAGAGCCTCTGCGTACGCACGTCGAGCGGCACGCCCAGGCGGCGCGCGAACTCGTCGGGCGCCAGCCAGCGCGCGCGCCCGTGCAGCCCCGCCGCCGCCACGTGCAGCTCCAGCTGCGACCGCTCCAGGCTGCGGAACACGGGAAGACATTACAGGAAATCTGAGTTTTACGTCCAACTATAAAAACAAAAATTAATATTGTATGTGTTGCAGAACTGTTGTACCACTTACCAGCTTAAAACTAAAGATAGGTTTAGAGGAGCTGAGTACGAGCGAAGCACGAGCCGAGCACAAATTCGTATCGTGTGGACCGATTTACAAGCCCGCTTCGAGCGTTTGGTTCATGCTGCCTATCATCTGTTTTTTAATGAACACAAAAAAATTCGCATCACGTCCGAGGCTAATGGTCGTTGGAGGGTAGTTATACATCTAACTTTGACACCACAAATAAAGCGGCTCGACTTGTGCTCTTATATTATTTTTCTTCTAAAAAGTTATTTCTCAGCCACATTTATGTTTAGGAAAAAAAACAGCTTTGTGGAGCCATCTCCGACACCTAATCATTAACAAATTGCACGCTAAATCCATAATTATGTTAATTAATGAATTGTTCAATTGTTAACCAATCATAATGCTCGAAACATCTACTCTGCATCGGTGGAAACAGTTTATGTGAAGCGAAGTGGAGCTGAGCGGGCTTTCCTGCGAAACAATAGAAATACACCCTAACACTTATTCCTACGTGTCTTACCCGAGTTGCGCCCGGATCTCGCTGACTTCCCTCGTGGAGGCGGCGGCAGGGATGCCCAGCTGCTTCGCGCGAGCTATAAGCCGACAATCATCGTACGTGTAGTCCAGGACTGGGACGCCTAGTGCTCTGAAAGGGTAAGAATATGAAAATTAATTAAAACCGTTAAAGCATCATGGCTTAAGGAAAGGCTTGGCCCAGAGCTGCAGTGGAAGCCAGACGTCGCTTCAACTACAGATTTTGCCTCACTAAGCGAGGTTGGAGTGCCATCTTCTTGAGTGACGGGGTTGAGGCATCTTCTTAAGGTTTTTCCATCTAGGCTACGGAAGCTGCACGTTTGGTAGTAGATGGTAAGTGGGTGGGTTACATACATAGCAGTCAGAAGACTTGAAGACTACACACTTGAAGACCAGCTCAAAAAATGAGGAACTTACTTGGCCATGACATCTCGAACATTCCTGGCATAAAGCTTGGGGTCTCTCTTCTCCTCCTCGCTAGGGTAGTACACCGGCAGGAACTCGATCTCACACGAGCTGTGCACTTGAGTCAGCGTCAGCCACAGCAGTTTAAGACTGAAATAAAAAAAGAAATATTAATAAATATACTCCATTCGCAATAAAATTAGACATTGAAACAAACCTTTTTTACTATCCGTTCAACCAATTTTGAGTTCTATTCCGTAGACATAAGGATGGCATGGATGAAAGTGATTAAAAGACTAACTATCTACTGGTGCCGCCATTTGTCATGCCACCAACGCAATAAAAGTCAAAATCAGTTGAACGAATAATACAACAGGTTTGTTTCACTTTTATTTAATGTCTAATTTTATTGGGAATGGAGTATAGACTGGCCTAACTGACGTTATATTGTCTTATTTATGAACTGTCTAATGCACGTAGTTTTCTAAAATTTTCTAATTTTTTCCGCAACACTCTTAATCTTTCTTTCCATCAGAATCTTCTACCAAGTAAAAAAAAACAGAGATGAATTAAATGTTTATCAAGTTATAGCGTAAGTAGCCGCTCCTCTTACGATCTTTGAAGCTTGAATCTTCAGTGTATCGTTTGTTATTGCGATAAACATACCGTAATGTTATTTTCAACTTTTGCAGACCATCAAAAATCCCGCTGTTGGCGCGTAACCACAGCGGTGGAAAGCGATGTCACATGTCTTGGAATTTTTGGTTCAAGGACATACCGGTTTCCTCACAATGTTTTCCTTCACCGTTTTGAGTGCAGTGGTGATGAAATTATTTACATAAAGTAATTTGTCTGACTGGGTTTGAACCTGCAATCCACAATTGCAGTTGTTGCAATTGGCAGTTACCACTATGCCACCACTGCTGTTCATAATGTTACTATAGAAAAAAGATACTCACGCGCCAGGTCCTTCCCAGGTCCAAGTGACAGTATCCCTCGCGTTTGGGTATCGTATGGTGACGGGCTGGACCGGCACCCCGGGGTAAAAGCCTCCTGGTTTGAACGTAATCAGACACGACCGGTTCGTACAGGTTCCTTCAGGAAAAATCAGAACCTGAAACAGTTAAACAAACATTTTTTTTTAATTCTAAATGAGATGCAAGGACCGATCGATGTTATAGAGCTTGAAGGAGGTCCTATGCCCGATAACTGATGTTTTATGGCTGACATGATTGTGATAAAATGGCAAGCGATAGTTGCAAGTCCAGAGGCACTCCAGATACAACTCTCGCGTCCGGTCCTGTTTCAAACTATGGTGTGGAGTGAGAAAGAGTGAATGAGAGGTCACCTCCTTTTGCATAGCAGTAATGCGAGCAAAGGGGGCGGCTGAAACCGTGAGGTGAAGACAAGCGCTCGCCCCGACCCCCACAGGAAAAGCCCCGACTATGGGGAGTGTTACAACTATGCTTGTGCCGGCCGGCCGGTAAGCACCAAGACCGGGTCAACGGCGCGTTGTGTTTCCACGCGTATCTCAAAGAAATGTCCGGGACCAGTTAGAGTCGACGCATGCCAGGGCTGTGAATTATTTGAAGGAGCTACCATAGCCCTCGCTAAGAGGTTTTAGTCAGTAAGAGTCTGACACTTCCTCCCGCGCCTTCCTTCCCCCCATGACGATGGGGTTAATTGACGATTTCCCACGTAAAAAAAGACACAAAAGCGAAAACATGTGCCTTAATTTACACCAGCTCCTCTTACCCTTGAAGCTAAATACAACTGTAACACTTAGCAACAGTTACCTCTGAGTATATTACACCATTGTTTATACAGTTCAACTAAGTATAGCCCGTTCCAGTAATACCCGGTAATAACTAAGAACTCGATTCTATTTGAGGATCGACGCATGATGACTAACTACGATTCATAATATATTTCTGGATTATTACACATTGAACTTTGAATGGAGTAGTGATGGCCCAGTGATTCCATTTTAGGAGTTGTAGTCGTGGGTTCAAACCTAGAAAAAACCGGCACCCGAGCCCAGTCTTCTATCCCTCGCGAAATCGTTGTTAAACCTGATTGTGATATGTTCGTGGATGAATGTAAAAATATCTTGTCTGTCTATCAGGAGCATTGTGAAAGGAATGATGACGACTGCCGTGTAGTTGTATTTCATTGTTATTTTGTACATATTTTATGTCAAAAACGTGTAACTAATGTGCAATTTACACATCACCACTCCTCTCAAAATGGTGAAGTAAAACATCGTGAGAAAACTGACATGTGCTGTAACCAAAAAATTGGAGAAGTCTGAAAACCTACTATCCATTTCCTTTCCTAAAGAGGAGCCTACTACCCATTCCCTGGTCTATAGAGGAGACTACTACCCATTCCCTCTTCTAGAGTGGAGACTACTACTCACTCCCTCTCCTAGAGAGGAGACTACTACCCACTCCCTCTCCTAGAGAGGAGACTACTACCCACTCCCTCTCCTAGAGAGGACGTCTGATTTCCAGCAGGGAGAACATTATAAAGCTGATAAATGATTATACTATGCTATGAATTTCAATTGATGTCGATGAAAAAGATACTTTGCCTTTAGTTTCAAATAACTGTTTTTTTTTTTTTTACTTCTTATTATTTTAAAGAAGATTATGATTCAGGGCACTAACCTGGGGCCAGTTCTCTTTAGACGTAGCTCTTTCAATGATCTCCTTGATGGTGTTCTGCCTGGAGTTGGGGTCATCTCGCCACACGTACACGGGCTGCGTGTAGTTTATGAGCTCTGAAACATTATAAATTGCAGTATTAGTGAATAGTCATAAATTATAAATTCATTTATGTAAGTAAAAACACTTAAAAGCAAATATACAAATATAATAGGCGAGTGAGAGAATTATACAGTGTTATAGACATTGACACTCAAACGATGATACAAGTTGGAGGATCCAGTACATGGTTCTGGACTCCCCTAGTGGTAGAAATTTTCATCGACGTTTTCCTAATTTAAAAAGAAATCTGTACTTTTTATGTAAAAGACAGTGTATTAAAACATCGTATAAAAACGTTGAGCAGTGGTGGCCGAGTGGTAACGGCCCCGGCTTACGAGTTATAAGTCGCCGGTTCAAACCCAGCCAGGCGCATCACTTTGTGTAATTTATTTCATCACGGCTGCTCACAAAACGGTGAAGGAAAACATCGTGAGGAAACATGGACTGACTTGGAACCAAAAATTCGAAGAAATGTGACATCCACCAACCCGCACTGGGCCCGCGTGGTGGATAACGACCCATTCCCTCTCCTAGAGAGGAGGCCTGAGTCCCAGCAGTGGGAACATTATAAGGCTGATACTATGCTATGCTAGTAACCGTGCGTTAGAGCGTATGCGAGGGTATGCGAGAACCTAAGACTCATATAATGGGTACTTTGCCGTCAGGTAAAGTCCGAGCTCGAGTCGTCGACGGCACGTGATATTCCACACACGCCTCAAAAAGATATCAGGAAAACCATAGTTGCCCAACGTTCGATGCCTGCTAAAGCCCAGGGAAAAGAGATACCGTGGAGGTGGAACGCAAAGGGCAACTGAATGATACAGTAGTTTTAGTAAGTAAAAGTCTGACACGCCCTCACATTTCACCCCAAAGCGGAAGAAGGCATCGGATGACATCCCACCTCAGAAAAAAAGGGTGCGGCCACAAAGACATTGCTGAGATGACTTTACAGTCAGTGTTTATGATTATGACTGTAATAAATAGATAGAATAGGTTGCTTAATTCCCTCATAGTTCATGCAAGCAAATAACATAGAGTTGATAATACCTCCTCCAGGATTCAATCTTCATGTTTAAGCTTCTAAAATCCAATCATAAAATTGGATTTTGGAGTAGGTATTATCTCCTCTATGTTACTTACATTTACAACCTCTGGTAATAAAACACAAAAGCGAAACTATGAAAGTTTTCCACCATATAAAACATGGCAATAGCAGAATAATTAGCAATAGCAATACATAACTTACTTGATCCAATGAAGCGTTTAAAATTGGCAAAGATTAGTTCTTAAAGCTACTTGAGGTGCAGACAGCATGAACAAAAGCGAGGCAAGAGAAAGTTCGAGAAAATTGCGCTCATTATGCACCTACCTACCAGATTCAATTAGCAGACACGGTAGCTAGGCCTAGATCTATTTACAGCTGTAATAAGGACATACATTGTTGCACACTTAGAAATGTAACTTTAGAAAAAAAAACCATTTTACTATAGCAACAGTAAGTACATAAAATACGCACGGTACACAGAAATACTCATAACTAAACCAACGATTGCATCACTGCTTACCTTCAGGTGGGATTGTAATCAAACACTAATTTATAACAAAAAAAAAACTAAACAAATGTTTTTGGATGGATATGAAAGACCAGGAATTTATTAATGAGGGGAAATGACAAAACACCATGCAATTTCCAGTCGACAATTATTATCCGGAGCAGTTCTATGATGCCATATTTTAGCAAGGAGTTTTGTCTTTAGTATACTTATATTAGTTAAGTATTACATCAATATAACCTCCCAACTGACAACCCCCAGAGCTTTAACATTATTTATTCTGTAGCGTCCATTGTTTACCGTCTTTGATACAGTCTCGTATCCTCATCCGCCGAGGGGAGGTGGCTATTAAGTACTTGTGGTCCAGGGAAAGGTTGAGGGTACCAGGCCACGAAAAAGATCATCTATGAGGTGGACTGACAAATAAAAGCGGCAGTAAATGGCCCATCATCACTGCATGATTGCACGAGGAAGGCGGCCATCAGAGAAGAGTGGTGGCGTGAGGTGAAGTATGCCACCAACATCTGAAGCGATGACCACGACCACTCAGTCAAGATTGATACCGACAAAGAAAGCGTCCATGATGCGTCCATTGACAAGAGAGGACTCTGTGAGTGGACTGTATCTAGGTCTACGTTCCACGGACGCGTAGCTTCCTAGACACATATTCGTCATTATACGCTTGGTGTGCGCCTGCGCGAAGCTTACGTAATTATTTTATCATCATCTATATAACTCTCGGGCCGTTAACAGCTGTTTTGAAATCGCTCCGCAAATTTTATGTATTTAAAAATATCCAAAGTATCAATTTTATAGTGCTAATCGTCTTAAAAGTTATAAATATAATCAATGTGCGCAGTACATTATGAAAAGTGACTGTTTTATTACGAGAAGTCGAAGAAATAAACGATAAAAATCGAGCAGTGACTTAAAAAGAAAACAAGTGAGATACCGCTAGAAAAACAAAAATTACCTGTTGGATAGCTGTTAAACATAAAACTTGAACTCCCTATAAGGATATTACAGCAAAAACTGTGAGTAATAAAGCTAAAAGAGTGAAGTTTCAAATTCCTAACCTACAAAAATAAACATTACACAGCATAAAAAAATAGACAGCTCATCACAGGTACTAGCAACGCCATCTATTGAGTAATAGCGGTATCATCACAAACCGATATCGACGTTTAAACCTAACAACGCCATCTATTGTCCGATAGCTAAAAACTTTTTTGTTTTTCTATATCGACAACAAAGAACTTGTAATCATTCACTGAAATTGCTCATAAATCAAAATGGAAGAAATTATGGAAATGCTAAAAAACATCCAAGAAGACATAAAACAACAAAAAAGTCAGATGATACTTATGCAAGAAGAAATAACGAACACAATAAACACTAAAATTAATGATAGACTAGAAAGTATCGAAATAAAACAATCAGTTTTAGAAGAAAAAATTGTAGAACAACAAAGGAAAATAAACAATTTAGAGAGATACGCACGGGAGAAGAATTTAATTTTCTTTGGCATTCCAGAAGAAATAGAAGGAGAGGAAAACATAATAGAAAATATTATCGAACTAATCAATAAAGATTTGAAGATTACTTGTGATACAAATAATATAGAATCCGCCAGACGACTGGGTAAAAAGGGAGAAAAAGTGAGACCTGTCCTGGTAACTTTCTCCACTCTAAAAAAGAAAATACAACTGCTTAGAAACAAAAAATCAATAGAAGGAAAATCCTATTACTACAAAGAGGATTTCCCTCAAGATGTACTCCACAAACGCAAAGAATTACAGGAAGAACTTAAAATAGCAAGAGAAAATGGAAAAAAAGCTATATTAAAATACGACAAATTAATTATTGTGGAAGGAAATCAATATAAGAAAACCTTTAAAAAAAAACAAGACGATATCATAAATAGAAAAAGGAACATCTCAGAATCCCCGGAAAATAATAGAGCCACTGTCTCTACTGAAACAAAAACAAACCCAATAAAGAAAAACAAAACAGCTGACATATCGAATTTCTTTACAAGGCCAACAAATACGAGTAATAGCATAAACAACGAAGAGAATTACTCTAAAAACAATTCCAAATAGCAACTAACCACCCACCCCTCTTCACTCCCAATACGGCCGGTCCCCGCGGGAGTTGTAGACCATAACCCTCCAGAGAAGAAAGTTCCCCTCACAAACAACTATATAATTAGAGAAAATAATGTTTTATATGTAGCTACGTTTAATGTCAGAACTTTGTCGACATACAGCCGTTTAATAGAGCTGATGGAATCACTAGAAAACGTAAAATATGATATTATGGGTCTCTCTGAAATCAGAAGACTTGGAAACTCAATTGAAGAACACGACGACTTCATCCTTTACTACATAGGTGAAACACCGGGTATGTACGGCGTAGGATATATAGTCAAAAAACACCTGAAGAATAATATTGAAAGTTTCATAGGATTATCTGAGAGAGTAGCATTACTAAATGTAAAAGTCAACAATTTCGAAACAAGCATAATTCAAGTCTACTCTCCTACAGAGGCTGCAAGTGACGAAGAACTGGAACTTTTCTACAACATGGTCGATAGAGCTATACAACTAGCAGGAACAAATATAATAGTTATGGGCGATTTTAATGCAAAAATTGGCCAACCTAAACCAAATGAAACACTAGTCACTAGAAGTTACGGCTATGGAATTAGAAACAGTAGAGGTGAAAAACTCATAGAATTTGCTCACACTAACAATTTAGCTATAATGAACACTTTTTTCAAAAAGAAAAATAACCAAAGATGGACCTGGAGATCTCCAGATGGCTCAACGAAAAATGAAATAGATTATATTCTAACAAATAAACACAGAAGCATCCAAAACATAGAGGTTTTAAATGTACCTTTCTCTTCAGACCATAGAATTGTTAGGGCCACACTGATACTGCAGTCAAGTAAAAAAAGTCGAAAAAGCTTTGGCAACTTTTCAGGGGATGTACTGAAACATGAAGATGATATTTTAAGGTACAAAGAGTCATTAAAAACCTGCTCAAAGAGCCTGGTATACAATTGGCAAAAAAACGACACTGTTCAAGAATATTACGATAAAATACTAAGCGCTATAGACAGTAGCCTGAAGAAAGCTCGTACACCACATACATACACAGAGAAAAGAAATATACTGTCAGTACAGACGAAAAGGCTAATACATCGTAAACAGCAACTACAATCAACAAAACCCAAAACAAGATCTATGAAAAACGAACTAAAAGCTCTATATAAACTTGTAAGCAAATATATTAAAAACGATTATAAGAATCATCGCACACAAATTATTGAAAAACATTTGAATATCAGTGGCAGCGTTAAGAGAGCTTATAAAGAGTTAAGATCACACAAAATATGGATCGAAGGGCTTCAAGGGTCAACAAATGTAACACATAACAGGTCAGAAATATTACGTATTGCAACAGCCTTCTACAAAAACCTGTACAACTCTCCAGACCAAGTGTGCAACCCTCCCAATATACATGTACCAATGGATGGCGGTGAGATCAATGCAATGAACGAAATGGAAGTTATCAGAATGATTGATTCATTGAAGGAAGAGAAAAGCCCCGGCCCTGACGGGATCACAAATGAAGCCTTAAAGTTAGGACGCACTCATCTAGTAGCTCCACTAACACGACTGTTTAACATGGTATTAAATTCAGCTAAAACCCCCCAGCAATGGTCGGAGTCAAACATAATCCTGTTATACAAAAAAGGCGACCCCAACAACATAAGCAACTACAGACCTATCAGCCTGCTGCCATCAATATATAAATTATTCTCATCCCTACTTGAAAAAAGGATAAGAAAATCCATTGAGAACCACCAACCTATTGAACAGGCGGGTTTTCGTAGAGGTTTCTCTACTGTGGACCACATCCATACACTTGAAATGCTGATCGAGAAGTATCAAGAATTCCAAAGACCGTTATACATAGTTTTCATTGACTATCAGAAAGCATTTGACACGATTCTTCACTCATCAATATGGAAAGCTCTACACTCACAGCAAGTAGAGACTGAGTACATTAGAGTTCTGAAAAACCTTTATGATAAAACCACGAGTAGAATAAAACTGGAAGCCATAGGACCACCTATACGCATAAAAAGAGGGGTCAGACAAGGGGACCCTATATCTCCGACAATCTTTATAGCCGTGCTAGAGTCAATCATTAGCAAACTAGACTGGAGCAAATGCGGTTTAAATATAAATGGCAAGTATATAAACCATTTGAGATTCGCGGACGACATAGTTTTATTTTCCGAAAATACAATGCAACTTCAATCTATGATAAACTCACTACATGAAGAAAGTAAAAACGCGGGCTTGGAAATAAACCTTAGCAAGACAAACATCATGACTAATCACATCGAAACACCTATATATGTTGAAAACACACCATTGTTATATGTCAATAATTACATTTACCTTGGGAAACAGATTTCATTTGACAGACTGAATAACGAAATGGAAATAGATAGAAGAATAAAAAACACATGGAAAAAGTTTTGGAGTCTTAAAGAAATACTAAAAAGTGATATGCCTACAAAAAACAAGAAGAGAGTTATGGACACCTGCCTGCTACCCTCACTAACATATGCTTGCCAGACATGGAAACTTACCCGTCGACTGAAAAGTAAAATAAAATCATGCCAAAGAAGCATGGAAAGGAGCAGCATGAAAATACGAAAAATCCAAAAGATTCCCCATTCCCAGATAAGACTCAAAACAAAGGTCATAGATGCTCTCAACTATGCGCTAAGGCAAAAATGGCGATGGGCTGGACATGTAGCTAGACTCAGTGACGACCGCTGGACTACAAGAGTGACGTCATGGCCAGGTCCGTCTGGCCAAAGAAAAAGAGGTAGGCCACTAACTCGATGGGTCGATGACATCGTTAAAGTCGCCGGCACTCGGTGGATGTATACAGCCAAAGATAGAGACCGATGGTCGTCTCTGGAGGAGGCCTTCACCTTCGACTAAGAGGGGTTCTTGCTATTTGGACATATCGTTTAAAACACAATGTATAACGTAAATAACGGTAAATAAATTAAATAACTTATAATAAAAATATAATAAATAACTTTTTATGATAAATATTTATAATAATTAAAACGCGATAAATAAATTTAATGGTTTGTTGTTTTTAAAAATTAGTTCTAGTAATAAATTTATTTTTATATAATCAATTAATTATTAAATTACGATTGCATGCAGATACTGTTTTGTTATCATTGTTAATATCTAGCAAGAAATAAAAGGCTTTTTATTTATTTATATTATTTTATTTATATAACTCTCGACGAAGTTGCAACATCGTGACGTCATGTCATCGTGTATACCGTTCCGTCGACACTCGATGGAGTTTCATAGTTTTCTATTATGACGCTACGCGTCTAAACAGTAGGCCTTACAGTCTACCCTAAGGCATGTCAATGAGAAACACTGTCCCTTAAGACACAGGATAACCTAAAGTGCGTTTCACGAAAGAATTCCCTTCACCGTAATGTTGGTAGCATGGCAAACCAGTGTTGCTACATTTTTAGTAATGAAATTACTCAATATTAGGGAGATTTACCTATATTTCGTTACTTTTACAAATTGCCTTCTAATTTATTTTTTCTTTTGGATACTGTAAAAACTGTTATTGGATAAAATATACTACTACATAGGGATTTGGAACAATTCATAGCTTTATTGGGTTGCAAGAAAGGAGTCTACTCACAGGATGAAACCTCCGACTGTCGACCGCTCTAGCAGCAGTCAGTCTTGATACGTGATTTAAATCGTACATCTGGCAACCCTGACAAGCACCTTCGTTCTTTGACGTTTAGACAGGCAGGGGAGCCAACATTACAACGAAGGGAATTCTTTAGTGAAACGCACTTTAGTTTAAGGGACAGAGTTTAAGGGTGCAATCAAATTAGCTGCAAAATGCCGCGACGTAAACGCGACTACTACGCTACGTCCGCGCTGCGATCGCGGCTAATTGGAGGCGCCCTAACCTGTGTACAGAATTCAGCAGCATTTAAATGTTATGTAAGTATCTGTATTTTTGGGAAATAAAGATATTTATTATTATTATCGATGTATTCGACACGCCTATCATGATGGATACTTTTTAATACACCTTCAGCCAAATATACATACAATATATTCAAAAACCTACATACGCTTGAGATCTTTCTAAGACCTGACAGTGACAGCATGAAAGTAAACGGCAAATTAAAGTTAAGCAGGCTTCAAGTATGCGGTCATTCAATTACCTGCCGCCCACAAATCAAGGTCACCACAGCTCAAAGGTGCCATCAAATGATCCATGTCTTCAAAAGTTTCCGGTTTATCGAGAAAATGCCGCCATCTGTCCTCCTTACGGGTGTTTGTCTTCCGCATTTGAACAAATGTTTTGAGACTGGCTCTTTACACTGGTTGACCCCAGTATGCCCAGGTACCCAAAGATACTTAAGATATCCAGATACCCAAGATACTTATACACAGAATACTACATATTTTTTTTTTTTTATATTGTATAAACTAGCACTTGACTGCAATCCTACCTGATGGTAAGCAGTGATGCAATCGTCGATGGTAAAGCGCACTAGTTTATTAAGAGCCTATTCACTCTAGCCTTGAAGACGCCTAAATTATAATTGGCCGGGAAAACCGCAGCAGGCAAATAAAGAAAAAATATAATCCTGCACAATTATTCTTTTAATGTTGAAATGTCAAACTCAAAGTATTTAGGAAATTATTTCAATTAAACCATTTGGTTATTATTATTAAGAAGTTTTAAGTGATGAAAAACACAAGTTTTATAAATTTAGCTCTGATAAACCGCAAATTATACATAATTCTAAGTTGAAAGTTAATTTTTCTTATGTTCTTAAATATTGATAATGTACTTATTACATACGCATAGTTAATCATTGCACAATTTTTCGTAGCTATTATGTGTAACAGTATTTTGTAAGAAGATTAAATACTATTTAAAAGAAAACACTTCTGCGTGATTTTCAGGAAGAGCGCTGATGTCTGAAATACAGTTGTGTTTTTTTTTATCTAGTTCAGACACGGATATTCTTATAACTATATCCCTCAGTAGCTCCATGTCCTACATTAATTTTAATGCTTTGTATTTATATAGAAACAATAAATTATTATTATCATTTACAGTTTTTTTTTAAATTGTCAGGGTCACAAAACAAAAAATGATGAAGCTATTTGTACGTTCCATAATGTAGACCTCTCTGAAGAAGAACGTACAAGAAACTCATCAATAAATAGTTACAAAATTATGATTGAATCCATAAATTATATACATTATGTGAGAACGATATAGAAAGATGTGCACGTTAGGGTCAGTTCACACTGAGACGAACGATATGACTGATGCGACGCGACGCGTGACGCTGCACGCACATTTTAAAAGAGTGACTTAATGTACAGACCCCAGCACATCAACCTACCTGAATCTGTCAAATTTCTTTAATAGATTTTCAACCTTATCACAATAGCGGAAGGTTAATTTACGATTGGTAAAATTTGACAGATTGGGGTAGATTGACGTGCTGGCGTCTGTACTAGACGAAAAGATAAGTATTTCATTAGAAGAATTCAGAATACGTTGCACGACGCAGCGCTGCGCCGTGAGGCATCTCGATCTAAAGTGTGTGTAAATAATGTTCTGAAGAACCGTGACGGTTGAACAGAATGCAGGTAAGCCTTTGCCCTGCAGTGGGACAATACGGGCTAGCTATAGTAATAATAAATAAAGTTATATTTTGAGTAGCTCTTCTAAAAGTTGCGCGTAATTTCGCATCGCGTCGCATCTCGGTGTGAACTGACCCTTAAAAAAAAAAGAAAAGTGAAGCGTCAAGCGATTTTGGATCATCACATTGTGCAACTATCAACTCTCTCTTTAATTTGACATGCAAAAAATGAAATTAGAATGGCTCCAAACAGGAATGACTGACTCCAGGGGAACAATAATATTAAGTAGGGGTACCTGCGTACCTCGTACTTCAAAACTAATATCGAAGTTATATTTTTTCCGATTGGTTCTTAATGGGGTAAGGCTTTTTTTGGCAAAATATGCCAAGGCTGCGGGATTGTCCGAATGAGGTACCACAAGACCAGAAAGTTTTAGTCAGTAAAATTCTGATATTCCTCCTCGATCCATCCAGAGCGTGAGGGTAGTTTCACGATTTACCACACCAAAAAAAAATATTACTATGAATATGCTCGCGCCTGGCCACTATCCTACCAACTCGGTAAGCGATAATATGGTCGACGATGGAGCACACTAGCCTAAGTGCTTGTTTATGGAGACACGGCTCGTTGCGCGGTGCGCTGGACGGTCGTCGTACATTACCATATGTATGTATTAGCGCGTGCGATAACGCGGCCCGCTGCTTCAATGTACGACAAACGCCTAAGGCCCTGTTTACGGAGGGCGTTGCGCGGCGCGTTGGGCGTTTCGTCGTACATTGCAGCAGCGGGCCGCGTCACCGCACGCGCGAACACAAACATATGGCAATGTACGACGGACCGCCCGACGTGCCGCGCAACGGGCCCCGTCTCCGTAATCGAGCACTAGCGAACCGCACAACGCGCCGCGTCTCCGTAAACAAGCACTAAAAGTAACCTATTTACTTTTAACTTAAAAACCCCTGCATTGCAGCTATCAGGAAACACAGACTACGGCAGGTAATGCCACTTATTACCTGAACGCAGAATCAATGTGTTTCCTAAACGTTTTGCGCGTGTGGGTGGATTTATATCTTGTTTTTTTCATTTCGTTTAATTAAAAGAAAAGACTAATTGAGTACTGTACAGATGATTTCAAGCCACATGTGTGCGCATGTGATCTGTGATCTGGAAGTATCAAACGAGTGTTTCCTATTATAGTGGCAATGATAAATTGATTAGTACTTACTTACCGTGAAGTTAATTGCAGGTGGTAAGAATAGCGTTACATTGCAGAAAACACTCACATATTTTTATAAGCTGACATATCTTAGGTTTCCTCTCTTAAAGAGGAGGCCTGTGTTCCAGCAGTAGGAGCATTAAAAAGGCTGATGATGATGATATCTTAAGTTTAACTGAAACTTGAAAGGTAAAGATATAGAGACAAAATCTATATACTCGTTTAAATAAAAGCGAAAATTACCACTCACTGATTAATCACCAAATCTCAGAAACTATAACACCTATAAACTTAAAATTTGGCAGGTAGGTTCCTTATAGGGTTTAGACATCCGCAAATAATCTCTAAGGGGGTAAAACGGGGGTTGGAAGTTTGTATGGAGAAACAGACTTTCAAGCGAGTGCAGGCGCTGGCAGAAACTAGTATGACATAAACTTAGCCCCGTGCCTCACTGGGACATCATGGCGGTGCTGCCAGTTCGCACAGCCGAGATAATGCATGTACCTCTATAGTGTGTAAAAATTTAACTCATGGAATATATAGAATTTCAAGCAGTAATAACCTTCCATCAGACATCATCAGCCTATACGTGAAATCTCGTAACTGGCGTCTTTATTAATCAAGACATGCCTGTCACGGCGATATCGGTGAACGACAACTAGTGCGGGGCCCCTAAGAACATAATGCATACAAGCTGTCGGCTAAAATGGTCCCGACATCGTCAGATAACTAAAATTACCATCCCTACGATATCTACGTCCTCGATTACGGAGACGCGGCGCAATGGGCGTTTCGTCGTACATTGCAGCAGCGGGCCGCGTCATCGCTCGCGCAAACACAAACATAATATGGCAATGTACGACGGATTGCCCGACGCGCCGCGTCTCCGTAATCGAGCACTAAGAAGAACTCGTATATACTACGTGCAACTAAGCAGTGCCTGCTTCCAGCCTGCTTCGATTGAGACCCGAAAATCGGTTACTGCGCATTAAAGGTCGACCGTCATGATGGTCCAACTTGTGTGACGAGGATTATAACCGATTTTCTTGTGATGGTTCAACTTATTTGCCGCGTGCTATACGAGATTTTATAACGCGGAATAGGATTCCCTATTTGTGAACGTAATTAAACAGTGATTTTGGAGTAGCCAGCATTGAAGCTAATGGAAATTCACAAAAAATTGGTAGTCATTTGGAGCGAAATAAAGAATTCTGCGCGCTTAAATTCCAAAATGAAAGTTTTATTTCCTTTCTTTTTCCTCGTTTCGTCTAGATGAACTACTAATCTAGAACGAGCTTGAATCAGCTAGACAGTTTCGGTACGATTAATATACAATAATTTATTCTAGACTTCTAGTCCCGTAGCTAATTCCAAAGAAGCCTTGTATAATAAAAAAAAAATTGGGGGCCCCTTTCACCCGATTGCGAAAAAACCGTTTGATTTAATAAGAGTTTGACTTTGTGGACCACATTTCACGATGAGGACACCTGGAGATACTGCCTGACACCTGGAGGCCCCTTTCATTGATACGGCTGACATGGCGCTAGCTACGCCCCTGATTCATTCACGTGCTCACAACCCGCCTCCCAAGTCATTGTTATACGAAGCTATTGTTGACTTGTGTTCACGCCCAATATCCGACTAGTGAGTCCAAGACAAGGTTTTCGAGTTTTCGATTATGACAAAAACAGCATAATGGTTACAAAAAACACAAAGTAGAAGTACAGAGTGCGCCGAGCATAGTTGTACCGAAAAGGTTACCTCAGCATTTACTGGACGTCAGATACCCAGCGCTGGTTTTCAGCTGGCAGGCAGCCTGCAATGACGCACATCGTCATTGCAGCTGAAAGACGTCAACTGTCGGACATAGGCCTCCCCAAGTATCACCACAATGAACAGCGAACAGTCCTGTGCGTCTCGCATTCATCGGATTCCCGTGACCCTCACCAGGTCAACGGTCCACTTTATGGAAGTAACTATCAGTGACGCACGGACGTAGGTAACTATATTTCTAACTATACGACCAATAAGGTAGGTCCTTAGCACTACAAAGTGTAAGTCTTTGAACCCATCACTTATCTCCAACCAATTTCTTCAGGCCAGACAACCACCGTCGATAAATTTTTGATTGCAAGTCAGTCTACACGCAACCATCCTTCATCACGTTAAATTAATATTTTTCACGAAGGTCTTTTGAATAGGCAATGAACCTCTGTTTCCCTGAAAAAGGTCTCAACTGACACGCAAAGTTAACAAGCGCTTATTAACCTGAACAGTTAAAAGGTCAGATAAGCCGCGTTGAACGACAGCCTGGTTAACTCCTTGAGCAGTAGTTTTCATCCTGAGCTGCAAGATGGTTCTAAAGAGTTAGCTACAATAACCGTGGCAATATGGTTCTAAGCATGAATTAATTGCTGATGCCAAGGTAATACTATAGAGTAGAGTACTTGCGTACCTTGAACTCAAAAATAATAAAAATAGATTTTTTCGAATTCTTTTAGAGTTTTTTTTTCTGTTTTTTAACTGTGTACGGCTTTTTGGCTAAAGGGGATTGGTCAAATGAGGCTATGAGTGGACAATAAACTAAAGAAAAAAATACTTTGTTCATTAATTTTGTCATAAAAAATATGTATTCACTTACTTCCAAATGACCGCCACTACAATCAAAAACCATTTGCAAATAAAAAATACCATTATTGAAAAACAATCGGTTTTAACATTTTAACTTTGGCAAATATTGCCAGCATCAAAATTATTTTCAAGTATTTAGATTAATCGATTGCTAGCGGCTGGCTAGTTATGCAAATAAGATAGTAGAAATGGTCAAATGCGAGTCTACCAATAATTTAAAAAATACTGTTACAATAAGTATGTTACATACTGCTACAACGAATAATTTATCGTGTGTCTTTTTCATGTTCAAACATTTTTTTATACTTAAATATGACCAAAATCCACGCTTATGCATTCTGCAATTAGCACGAGGCTCTATAAGAGCATTCTTGGCATTGTGCCAAAAATTACCAATTAAAACGGTTTTTACAGTTTTTTGATCTTGAACTAAATAACTGCATTGCTAGAAACCTGTCTAGAACCAGGTTTTTAAACTAGTTTACTCTCACAAAAACGGCGCTTCAAAAACAAAAGGTATTATGTTAAAATGTCGTGTAAAATCAACCTTGAGTCCTAGACTAAGGTAATTCAGACCTAAGCTGAGGCACGAGGCGTCAAGAAACCCTATCGAGGCATGCATGGCACACGTAAGTTCTAAATATAACGTATTATAATAACGTTAAAACAAGCCTTGTGTGAAAGTACCTTCACTTACGTAACGTTCTTTTTTTCCGCAAAGCAAGCACGAAAGTGTTCAGCCTCTGTTCCCCTTCGAAGGTACTCGAAGGTTATATAATAGTTGTTTTAATATCTGACTGTCGTAAACAACAGTAATCGTTTGGCTAGAAGTTCTATAAGGTTTAATATAAGCAAAGAAATAGAAAAAAATTATATATAGAATTATTATTTATAGAATTTAATCATATCTTCAGAATGCATATCTAATATATTAGAAAAGAAAGTCGTGTTAGTTACACTATTTATAACTCAAGAACCGCTGAACCGATTTGGCTGAAAATTGGTAAGAAGGTAGCTTAGAACCAGGAGACGGACATAGGATACTTTTTATCCCGATAAATAAAAAAATAATAAAAAAACCTAAATCTGCTCATTTGTTGGTCTATGGTAGAGTAGAGTAGAGTAGGGTAGAGTAGGGTTGAGTAGTGTCGAGTAGGGTAGAGTAGGGTAGAGTAGGGTAGAGTAGGGTAGAGTAGGGTAGAGTAGGGTAGAGTAGGGTAGAGTAGAGTTGAGTAGGGTAGAGTAGGGTAGGGTAGAGTAGGGTACAGTAGGATGAAACGGGAGCGAAGCCGCGGGCAAAAGCTAGTATCTAATATAATAGGAGAAACTAACTGGCTGACTGGCATATCAAGGCACAGCCAAAACTACCAGGAGTAGGAACATGAAATTTTGCATAAGGCTTCCTTTTTTGATGTAGTTGAGCAGTAAAAAGATTTTTTTTTTTTTTATAATTCAACTTTTAAAAAACGGGAATTGGTTTGTATGTGAAATTTTATTTCTTGGCCCTATATTCTTGAAACTTACTGTACCTAAATACATACTTAGTCAGTATAGTTTTTTTCAAAACTAACCCCATAAAACGATTTACGGGGTGTTAAAGATTTTATGCATTGCATTCCATTGCATCAGCCTTTTAATGTTCCCACTGCTGGGACTCAGGCCTCCTCTCTAGGAGAGGGAATGGGCCGTAATCCACCACGCGGGCCCAGTGCGGGTTGGTGGATGTCACGTCTTCGAATGTTTGGTTCTAAGACATGCCGGTTTCCTCACGATGTTTTCCTTCACCGTTTTTGGGAGCAGTGGATTTTATGGGAGAATCCTATTCCTTGGGTAAATAAACTTGAAATTTGGCACAAATTCTGATCAAAATAAATAGACTGTCGTTATTGGTTTTTCAATGGTTCAAAGGGGCGTTAACTTTTTTCTTCTGAAAAAAATTTCGCGTACGAAGCCGCGGGGAAAAGTGCTAGTATAAAATAAAAGTCTTGCAAGAGTTACTTTTTTCCTTAGGGTTCGCATGGTATTTGCATTCAGCCTATGTCAAGTTTAGAAAGTTTTTTTTTATACCTACTTTGTTTTCCGTTAGAATGTGAATGTAACACATTCTAACGTTTTTGCAATGTTTTGCAACACATGTATTAAGTCAGTCTTCTCGGCAGGCTTCATTAAGGTAGTCAATCTATACACCGTTAAATTTTGGTCGTTTTAATCCCGCGGAAGATCGATTCGGTACATGAAACCCTATCGATTTGTAAAGATAAAAAAATTAAAAATGAAGTACTTTTTTTAATCTCGAATTAATTTACGCATGTACGAAATTGATTTCTTTAATTAATTTTATGTACCGAATCGACCCTCCACGGGATTGAAACGACCAAAATTTAGCGGTGTATATATATAAAAGCGAAATACCACTCACTGATTAATCACGAAATCTCAGAAACTATAACACCTACAAACTTAAAGGCAGGTAGGTTCCTTATAACGTGTAGAACTAAGAACGTATTTTACGAAACTCCACCCCCAAGGGGGTAAAAGGGGAGGTTGGAAGTTTGTATGGAGAAACTGACTTTCACGCGAGCAAAGCCACTGGCAGAAGCTAGTACTACAAAAAAACTCTCAGCTCCATTTTAACGAGATTGCATCATATTTCAATAAATAAGACATAATACTCAATTTTACATCACAATATCGACAAGGAATCAGTATGCGAATAATTAAAACCGCGGAACTTTCTCTTCAAAATCTCGGCCTCAAGGAGCTGTCAGCACACCGACTGCAGGCAGGCAGGGTCGAAGCCTACTGGGGTCATGGGTTAACTTCCGAAAGGAATGCCCGACCCCGGCACGATAGGCTACGAAGGAACTGGGTAGGTTTTTAGTCAGTAAGAGTCTGACACTATCTACTTGGACACACAAGGGTGGGATTTTTCATTGGATGATTTTACCTAAAAAAAAAAACATATACTCATGTGACGTTCAACAATTACTTATGTGTATCCCATCATAGCTACTCGTCACTTTAAAATAATATCTATACACATGTAACCAAAAGCTTATAATTAACAAAGATCACGTAGGTAATCATATAACTGGCATTTACCGAAATTATTTCCGATGAAACGCTGATTACGTTTCGCGATCTCATCAATTACTGTGAACCGACGCCATGTATGATGGCGAAAGCTTAAAAAAAAACACAAAACATTTTGGGAAGACATTCGTTGTGCGTACAGCTTAAGAATGGAATAAGTAGTCTGAGTTTCTTGGTGGCTATAACTTGGAGATATTAAGTCAAGAATGAAAAGATAACGGGCTCCATCGTCGACCGCATTGTCGCTTTCCATCAGGCGAGATAGCGATCAAGCACGAAGCTATCCACAATAAAATTAAAAACATATCTAACTTATAATTTATAATATCTTATTTGTTTGTTATTAAGGCCGTTTTTTCAATAGCTAGATTTTTTGCCTAAAGTCAAAATTGCGGTTTAACAGCTTTTCTGAAGAAAAATGTCAAACGGCCATAATATTCTTCATTTTATAAAAAGCTGGCTCATCAAATTTATAACCGGATTGTGGTTATGAAGAGATAAATGAAAAAACAATGAGAGAGAAATGTAAAAAAAAACATATTATTTTTCTTAATTTTAATCAAACTGTTCCTAGTTCGCCTACGTCATTCTGTAGTTTACGAGATCTATCAGGTACTAAACCCAAAGACATTAAATATATTTAAATATATATATCTCTTTACATCTATTTGATTAAACCAAAGTATCTATGTATTTAGTTGTTAGTTGATTTGTGATGCAAACATAAAAAACCGCATCAAAATCGGTCCGTTCGTTTAGGCGCTACTATGCCATGGACAGACACACAGACAGACAGAAAGACAGGTCAAACGTATAACACCCCTCTTTTCCGTGGGGGGTAAAAAATTCATTATCAATAATAAACAAAAAAACTATTTTTACCTCTTAAAAAATAACCTATTTGATTTATTTTCTTTTAAGAACGGCTGCAAGTATTTTTAAATCTAAAGGCAGACAAGGTGATTTCAGGTGAGTGGTTCTCCCATTCTCGGTTGAAAGGTATCCAATGACTTGAAAAAGGAACCTTTCGGTCTCAGGGTTGTCTCGAGGACGGTGGATTTTTCTCTTAAATTAATATAAACTAGTGCTTGACTGCAATCCCATCTGATGGTGAGCAGAGATGCAATCGTTGATGGTGAGGCACACTAGTTTATTAAGAGTATTGACTCTAACCTTGAATATACCTAAATTATAATCGGACAAGACTGCAGCAGGCAAATTGTACCAGTCATTCCTTATACGTGGTATAATTACTCGGATAACATTCGAAATCTCCATAATTGGATTAACAGACGCTCCAAAAATTTAAAAACAATATGTCCCCCGAATAAAAAACGTAAACATATAACTGTGGTTTTTACGTTCTTAGACAAAGACAAATTTCTTTATTTTTAAACGTTGATAATATGGAAACATCTCACATACACACACCCAGACCTGCAAGATCTGTAAGGCCTCTGCCTCGAATCTTGCGGGCAGCGAGGTGGCGGCGGTAGCGCGGCATGGGAGCAGCAGAATCTTATGCGTAAAACCAAATGGACCGGCCTTCGAATACAGCGGCGCGGGGGCGGGTAACGAGCGGTGCACTCCAGTCAAACGGTGACTGCCCGCGCCGGCGCCGCAGCCACCGCCACGCCGCCCGCTAGATTCGAAGCAGAGGCCTAAGCCACACAAATATTTGATAAAGGCAGAGACTCATGGTTATAATATTTACTTGCATCACTGATTGTAAAAACCAATTATAACTTATAACTTCTTATTTGTATTTTAATTTTATTATTTTGAAATGTTAATATCTACATATATCCGAAACTAACATTTTTTTTTAATTTTTGTTTTAAGCTGACGTTTGATCACTATCTCACTTAATGGTAAGAGATGCTGTGGCTGACGATGGAGCACGCTTGCCTAGAAGTATTCACTCTTAACCTTAAGACCCTAGGTTGCAACTATCAGGAAACACCACAGATAAAAGAAAAGAGAGAAACACAGACTCCATCAGGGAATTCAATTTAATTTCATATCCGTAACCGTATCCGAAACAGCATAACATTATTCCTGTATCATATTTTATTTCATAAAAAAATCATATCTATAAAATTCCTAGTATAGATTAGTGAGAAATCATGGGTCGGTTTGTTAAAACTCTTATTCCAAAGAGGTTATCAAAAACCTTAAAAAAAAAAAAACTTTTAAAATTGGAATCGAAGGTGCAAAATCGGAAATAAACTTCCATAACATTTCTGGTAGCACTTAGCACTTATTACGGTGAATGTTAAATGACTAGGTAGATGTCTATCAATTATAAATAATAATTAACATCGTGAAAGTTTTACAGATGTGAATAGGTGTTAATTAATTGTTCACTAATTGCACACACATTAATTGCACACATCCTGTTATTTTATGAGCTACGTCTTAAGACCAGGCGATTTGACCACGCTTACTAACCGACTTCCAAGTAAGGAGGTTTTCAATTCGGATTTGCTCTTTTATGTTTATTACTTTATGGACCGATTTTCAAAATTTTCTTTTTTATTTAGGGTTATACTTCTAGACTGGTCCAGTTTTTTTTTTTTTAATTCCATTATGCCGATGGTATCCATGAGGAATTGAAGGAACTCCTCAAATTTTAAAGGCATGATTTTGTTATTTTCATTGAAACAGTGTATCCTAACCGTGTTTGGATTTATTAGAACAGCCATGAGATAAACTCTGGCTATAAGGTACGATTGATCTGATCTGGTGATGGAGACCGAAGGTGAGAAGGAACCATGGAAACTACATAATAAAACAATGCATCCTAGTAGTGCTTGGGCTTATTGGAATTGTCTTAAAATATAGACTACTCTGGCTATAAACGATTTTAACGATTATTCTCTTTAAGTGTCTATTTTTTTTTTATGGTAGGTAAAATCATCCAATGACAAATCCCGCCCTTGGGCGGAGAGGGAAATAGTTTCAGACTCTTACTGACTAAAAACCTACCCTGTTCCTTCCCTGCCTTGGATCCGGGACCCTGGTATGCATTTTCATACCTCCCCTGAGCCCCAGACTAGGCCTCGACCCTACTGGGCCCCTACGGTTTGCTGTCAACTCCGTGTCCTCGAGAGGGCGATCGGTAGCGATGATCTCTCGCGCCGAGCCTTGATTCAGGCCATGGTTCGGAGCGAGGAGGAGTGGCTGGCGGTCGCCTCCTTCTGCGAAGCAGTAATGCTAGCAAAGGAAAAGGCCGACCGCATTAGGCAACGGCGCTCACGCCCCAGCCGCCGCCGGCATTCTGGTCACCGTAGGCGCGGGCTTGCAGACGGCGAGCAATGGGTAGCTCGCTGTCCGACCGTCCGGTAACCGTCCGAACCAAGCCCAAGTCGTCGACTAAAGGCGGGAGATGTCATTGGATGATTTTCCAAACCAAATAAAAACCAGAAACCGCGATCACCAAAATTAAAGTTATTTTTATTTTTTGAAACTCGATTTCAAATATTAACGAACCAGCACACAGCATCATTCCGTATCGAAAGGGGTCACTTCGAACAAAAGCAAACGTGAATGGAGAATAAAAATCCATTCTGGCTATTGTGGCTTCGAACGTGAGTGCACACAATGCTATACAGAAAATGTACGGCCCTGACAAAACTGTCGCTTGAAATATATGCTGTTTGTTCAGCATTAGACATGGAGAATTGAGATTAAAAGCTTTGGTTGCCAAAACTGTTGAGTGCTTTTGTTATAGTGGAAAGAAAAGCTAGCATAGCGACATGCCTTAAAGATATTGTTATTATTATGGTACAGTCAACAAAGGAGATTGGTTGCCTTGTCAGATATAGTTGAAATTGCCCGGCATTATGGTGAGCTGGACCTTTTTAGCCCAGCTATGAAACACACAATGTTGTGGTATATATTTTTTTATTTACGTTTTTATGTATTTGTTTTTTTTTTTAGTATCTCTGTACTTGTTTCTTGATTGTGTGTTTCTGTGTGCTAAATAAACGTATTTATTTTCTTTTTTTTTTAAGTTTTCACAGAAACTGATAGATAGTTATGAATGAAGTCATAGCCATAAGGCCAATCTACATTATGTGAATTTAAAAACACCAATGTCATCATCATCATTTCAGCTGAAAGACGTCCACTGAGGGACTTATGCCTCCCCAAGTGTGGCCAAAATAAACGGTCCAGTGCATCTCGCATCCATCGGATTTCTCGGTTCACCTTGTGAAAGGCCTTCCACCGCTGCCTCTTCTGGTACGCGGTCGCCACTCCAGAACCTTGCAGCCCCAACGGCCATCTTTTCTGTGAGCAATGTGCCTTATCAGAAGGCTTCAAGTCACTCAAAGGGTAATGGAAAGGGTTATGCTTTAAGTTTCCTTGCGAGATCACATCAGAAATGAAGTTATCCGCAGAAGAACCAAGGTTACCGATACAGTCTGAAGAATCGCCAAACTGAACAATAATGCCTTGCAAACCTTTTTGCAAGGCATGCTAAAAAGACCGTTTTATGTTTTGACTGTAATAATTATGGTCGTCTACAAGTATACAATTTTAGAACACAGGTTTTCAAGGCTTTCCTCATCAGTGTTACCACGGCAGCAGTTATTTGTATGTTCTCTTAAATGTGTCTAGTCATTATTTAAGATACTTGTTTTTTTAAGTTATGACTATATGGTTACCATGTAAAAGATTTGCTGGAGCTCCTAGAAGACATTTAATTGCATTAAGAAAAGGCACTTATAACTTGAACTAAATTAGGATAAATTTCAGTGTTCTCGAACCCACCATCATCACTATATTACAAATAAAATAAGTCTCCTGTCTCTTCACTCACTTATTTTGCTGTGCCTGACAACCCTTCAATATGATCTAATTATTATAAGTTTACCACCTAGGAAATTAGGAATACATACACGTGGAATGCAATAAAAATATGGACTATTGAGTAACATGCACATTGCAACAATGTAATAAGAAAAATCCACTTAACCACCACCATACCAGAGTGATACCAAAACCATTTAGGTTTTGGCTCCTCAGTCTTTCAAATTCAAGGTTCTCGAAATCTGAGATCCTGAGAGATAAGTGCCCATGCCCATAATCGTGGTAACAGCCACTTTAGTTCTTTACACCATTACGAAGCAAAGAACAAACCATCTTCACATTTAAACCCACAAAATAACCGCCACCAATATTAAAACCCACCAGCAGGCCACTTTAAAACCACCACCGGACAAAATGACCACCTACTTCCAACGTAATTGTCCATGCTCTCCTTCCGGACGATGACAGATGACATCTTGGTGGCGTAGACTATACAGCTGTCTAAGAATGACGAGTGGGGGGCAACCACCAGAATGGGCGCCTCCGCTCGGCTAGCTTGCTTCCCTCGAATGGTAATCGCCATCCCGCCAGCCAAGTACGACATTTTTCCGATGAAGCATATCAACGGCTTCAGCGCCCTATAAAAACAAAATAGCAAGTCAAATGCGATTCTACAAGTCTTGAGTCAGCCATACTTATTCCCCCGAAATATACGACAGTTCTAAACAAACGTTGTGTAACATGGACGCTATAGGATTCGTTTTTGTTTGGGCGACCATAGATAGGATTTTTGATGAGGAAATTTAATAAATAATTAATTATAATTACGTCTTATTCGTGTCACGACATCTTATCACGCTATTCGCGTAATAAAATTGAAGGTTTAAGTGTGTATCTAATACAACAAGATTCTATAAATAAAACAGGAGAAAATTAAATAAGAGACACAATACATTCAGGCAAGAGAAGAAAATAATTTCTTTTCAAAAGGTTTTATTGGAACCGAATCTGCATAATACAACGATTGAAGAGCCGACAGAAGAGATTCAGCCTCTCAAATAATCTGATAATACAGGAAATGACACCAATAAGTATAAGCTTCATCAACCATGTCCCTTGTCTAGGCATTCTTTATTAAAAACCACAAGCCTGGCCATGGTTCAATATACTATGTAAAAGATAGATAATATAAAAGAAAAATATAATAATAATAAGTATTTCTCTCATAAAGATATATTGAAATACAAGTTTATTTATAAAATTTTGCATTAAGACTAAAACCTTTGTGAGAGCTAATGAGTCTGAACTAGGAAAGAAAAGAAAAAATCGAAAATATCGCTTTGGCATAAAACAACCAGTTAAAGGTATACAACATTATTTTTAGTTGCAAAACCTGAATATAGTTTGTTCAGAATCAATAACTGAATGGATCCAATAGTTTCAACCATGTTATATTTTTTCTCTAAAATATTTAAAAAGGTCACAAGTTCATAGCGGGAGGTCATATTAGGTGCCAGCAAACAGCTGGGTGCAAGTTCAAAACAACAGTTGCCTGGATGGTCCGGTGACTATGTATTTTTGCTGACATAACAAGCTTATAACTTTCGTTATTTTTCATGATACAGTTATGAAATTTTGTATATAGATTCTTTACATAAAAATACACGTGTTTCGTGTTTCGCATATATAAAACTAATGATGTATAAACAAAACTGTCTTCGCCAAAATAGGTCAATTTCAGAAAAAAAAACACGATAGGCTACGAAGGAACGGGGTAGGTTTTTAGTCAGTAAGAGTCTGACACTACTTCCCGCTCCGCCCAAGGGCGGGATTTGTCATTGGATGATTTTACCTACCGTAAAAAAAAACCTGCATTTATGCCGAACTGGACCTATTTAGACTATTTTGTCTGAACAACTAGTGCCTAACGCTGGTTTTCTACTGTTTCCCCTTAGGAAGAAAGCCATGTCGCGTCCACTCCAAGTAAATTGGGATAAAAGGCTCTAGTACGAGTATTAATTCGCACTCTTGAAACAAAAGTAACAGTATACTGAACTTTTCAAAATACAATTTTTAACCCGGCCAATACAACTGAACTATAATCCAATAGTTAAAGTCTTTGTTTTTACCTATTTGATATGCCTCAGTAATGATTCGCAAATTCTTATCGAGGAAAATGTACATTGAAAGACTTAATGACCTTTTTGGTACCTATAGTTCCACGGTTTGTTTCAAGAATGCGAATGTATCAAAAAGTAAAAATATAGGGGACTAGATTCTGCCAGCGGCTTCGCCCGCATAAAAGTCGATTTACCCCCTTTAGGGATTGAGTTTAGTAAAATCCGTTCTTATCAGATGTCTACACCGTATAAGGAACCTACCTGCCAAATTTTAAGTTTGTAGGTGTTATGGTTTCTGAGATATCAAGACTAGTAAGCAAGTGGTATTTCGCTTTTTTAAATATACTCGTAGATTAACCCCGTGATTTTTCAGTAGCAATTATCAATTCTTTTCACCAGTGTGTTTCTTTGATATAATTCACTTTATGTAGAGCCTAAAGGCAAGAGAATACAAAATTAAAGCTTGAACTTTGATGTAGACTGCATTAAACATGCATTCAAGTTTCCAAACGGCCTAATTCTTGAGAATGAGAACAAGGCAATGCCATTGGCCGAAACAAAAGCTATATTTGGTTCTCAATAATCCAATGTCAGCAATTATAGTACTCCAAAATAGGGATTAACACCCGTATTTATAAAAAAGTAATTACTTGTTACTAAGTAAAATTTTTCTTAACTAAGTATAAAACACAAATTGTTATCTAAGTAGTTACTTTTACTTAAGTACTTAATTAGCTTTACTTGTTTATAAAAACGGGTGTAAGACTTTGATATTGAAATATTCTTTAATATAGGCATTGGTCTTGAAACCGTACAACCTTGTTTCATAAGTTCGAAGTAAAGCTTTTAGAGTAGATCATAAATTAAGAAAAATACTGGCCAAGTGCGAATCGGACTCGCGCACGATGGGTCCGGTACAACATTAGATATTTATTACTATAACTATTACTAAAATCGAGCAAAAATGGGCAAAAAATCACTTTTGTTGTATGGGAGGCCCGCCTAAATATTTTATTCTGTTTTTCAACTGTCTAGCTGTCATGGTTCATAAGATACGGCCTTGTAACAGACAGACAACGAAAATCTTAGCAATATACTTGAGAACTTAACATAGGTTGAAGAACAACTGTTTCCTGTATTACTTTATCATCATCATTTTAGCTAAAACACGTCCACTGTTGGACATAGCCCCCCTCCACCCCCTTAAGTGTCGCCATAATGGTCGGTCCTGTGCATCTCGCATCCATCGGATGCCCGCAACCCTCACCAGGTCATTGGCTCACCTTGTACTTCATCATCATCATCAGCCTTTTAATGTTCCCACTGCGAGAACTCAGGCCTCCTTTCTAAGAGAGGGAATGAGCCGTAATCCACCACGCGGGCCCAGCGCGGCTTGGTGAATGTCACATGTCTTCGAATTTTTGGTTCTAGGACATGCCGGTTTCCTCCCTATGTTACGTTTTTGAGGGCAGTGGTAATGAAATAAATAAATAATGCGCCTGGCTGGGTTTGAACCCGCGACCTACAACTCGTAAATCAGGGCCTTTACCACTCGGCCACCACTGCTCCTTGTGCTTATTACTTTATAATTTGAATAAATTTCATTTATTTATTTAATAGGGTAAGGTTTTTCAATTTGGGTACGGAACCCTAACCGTACCGCTGCTGGGTAATTTCCCGTCAGTTACATAAGCAAGTAGCTCGTTTATTTGATGTATGCAAAAGGTGTAGGCACGGCGCGACCTGCCCTAACTTATTCATTTTATTGGCTGAACCAGTTGAAGCTTGGAAACTAACGGGGAATAAACACGCTAGAACTTCTAGGGTTCCGTAATTTTAAAAGGAAAAATGGAACCGGTAATCGACCGGACCGAGCCCAAGTCTTCGACAGGACGTAGGTACTATTCCCACGCGCTTCAAGGAGTTTTAAGCAAACCGTAGAGGTCCAGCCTGCTAGCAGGCAGGGTCGAAGCCTACTGGGGCCAAGGGTCTACTTCTGAAAAGAAGGCTCGGCCCTGGTATGAAAGGAAATGGAGGAACGGGGAGGGTTTTTTAGTCAGTAAAATTCTGACACTATCGCGCGAGGGAGGGGGATATCATTGAATGATTTTTACCCAACAAAAAAAAACCCTTATAGGATCAACTTGTTGTCCGTCTGTTTATCAAGACCCTTTATCTCGGGAACGCGTGGTACAACAAATTCAAACCATCAGTTCTGCAGTCCTTTGAAGCTGTTAAAAAATCAAACTTCTAAGTTAACGAAAAAAAGATACGGTCGTTTATGGTGAAAAAAAAAACGTATATTTTGACACACTCAAAGTATCAAAATTCATAGAATACTTCCCGTTGACCCACAATCACGAAATTTCGCATAAAACAAGGTCTTATAGCACAGATAGAGGAATAAATCTGAAAACAGTACATTTTTTGTTACGTCACGCAAAAATACACTTTTTTTTGTACCTCGAAAAAATCTTCGAGACTTATTACGGGAATTGAACTACTTACATAGGTAAATTTGTACGGAACCCTCAGTGCGCATGTCCAACTCGCACTTGCCCAGTTTTTATTATTATTTTATTTTGATAGGCACGCGGTTGATCACTATGACTTATGAGTATTAAAGCATATTGCCTAGAAATAACCAACTCATTCTTGACTTAAAGACCTCAAGTTGTAGCTGTCAGAAAACTGCCTTCGGCAGAGAACTGACTTTAAAGTATTATTCTACTTACGTACGAATACATCTATCTATCCTTTTCGTGTAGGATTTGCTGTTCTTTAAACAAAACAAAAAAAAACTTATTTAAACAATCGAATTCCTGAATTGAGTCTCGAAAATTTAACCGAATCGAAAAAATGTTTTTTTTTGTGATGTAGAAACCTACAAATTTAGTTTTCAGATTTATTCCTATATTTGTGCTATAAGACCTTGCTTCATGCCTCAAGGTTCTAGGTCCACAGAACTAGTGGCCGTATCTTTTTTTCGTTAACTTAGAAATTTGATTTTGTCACAGCTTCAAGGAACCTGAGTAAATGAGAATGAAACGCGTTCCCGAGATAAAGGTTCTTGACAGACAGACGGACAACAAAGTGATCCTATAAGGGTTCCATTTATTCCTTTTGAGGAACAGAACCCTAAAAATGAAGTCTATCTCTAAAAGAAACCAATACCAATCAGGTATAATGTGCGTTGAACAGCTACGTATAACAGATTGTTTGCACAAACCTTCGAATACAGTTACCTAATCTGTCAAATTCCACATTAAGCTTTGTCACAGTACAAGCTAGAAGCTATGCTACTCCAAGCTATTGAAATACTATAAATGAAATGTGCAGTCTTTAAGAGATGCTTTGAAAGTAAAGGTAGAACTACACTGCGCACACGTGTGCCACACACGCCGATCTTGGCGCGTCGCGTTGGTCTCCATACATTTTATATGGAAACTAGACTTGTAGAGCTACACTTGGTCTACGCCACGCGACGTCGTTCTACGAACAAGTCAAGCGTGTTATACGTGTGTGTCGGTCTAATGTAGTTCTAACTTAAAACTAAAATTTAAGTAAGATAATCACAATCACACGCGCTGTAGCTCCACCCTGAGCAAGAGAGTCATCGAGTGTCTCTGTATGAACACGAGTGTACTGTTAGAGACACTCGTGTTCATACAAAGACACTCGATGTATACACTGAGTGTGCATAAATTATCGCGCGAATATTCGCGTCGTGTGTTGTCGCGATAAAAACATCGTAATCGTGTAGACATGGTGTTGTTGTCTACATTAGTAGTCATTCACATTTCTTCCGAATACTTCGCGATTCAACGAACAACTCGGCCACATTTCTCACCCTTAAATCAAAAGTAGCACTACACCAAAAAGATATTTTTGTTAGCAGTCATAAAGTTTTCAATTATAAAAGAAGTAGCGAGTCAATTACTGAAAAACATCAACTATTCTAATCTAACACCCGTATTTATAATGTGTGTAAACAAGTATAACTAATTACTTGAGTAAAAGTAACTACTTAGGTAACAATTTGTAATTGAAATTTTTAATGAAAATTTTTGACTTCAAGTAATGACTTAATGAGAAAATTACTTAGCAACAAGTAATTACATATTTTTAAATGCGGCTACAAAACCACATTATATTGTGTTAGTTACATTAAAAAGTTAAAGTTTTACTTATAAATGGCCATTAAAAACACAAGTTCATTATAGTGCCACTTTTGTTTTAAAGATGCAAACTTTGTCACGAGAACGCGAATATTAGCTAAATCCCAAACATCTAGCCTCAACATTAGGGAAAAATGTATAACGATTTACATTTAAAAACAAACAATAAACTATAGCGAAGGTAAAACAATGGCCGTTATAGCCAGTGGCCTAATAACCGATGGCCTTGACCAACACCAGCTGAAGAGGTTACGTTAGGCACGTATTCTTAAGAGATATTCGCGACGAAGCTTTTTACGCTACTTGTATCTCGCCATCACGACAAAATGCGTCGCGTAATTTTACTCAATTTACTTACAACTTTTTTTTAAGTGGGAAAATCATCCAATGACATCTCCCGTCCTTGAGCATAGCGGGAGATAATGTCAGACTTTTACGGACTAAAAACCTTCCCTGTTCCTTCTTTGCCTTCGTTCCAGGGTCCCGGGTTTCACTTTCACATTACCCGTGGCCCAAGACTTAAGCCTTAAGGCTTACGTGACGGCATGGGAAAGGATTTTACCGACTGTCAGCGCATACTACTAGACTCTTGGATACCGCGGCATTTCAGCGCCTTGCCACAGCATGCTGCGTCTAGTCGAATTATGCCACGGTAGCTTTTGCTGCCCAATCAGGGGCGTAGCTACCGCCCTATCTGCCGTATCAATTATACGGGGCCCCACCCTACAAGGGCCCCGACGTAGACAAAAATTCGGAACATATTATTCACAACCGTCTCATAGGGTAAACCAAGCATTTGTAATGAAACATCGTTTGTTTTATACGGGGCCCCTGTGGGACTAGCTACGCCACTGTGCCCAGTATACATTTCAGTCAAAAGTAGCATTTGATAGACTGCACTGGCGTCCTTCGGCATGTTGTTACCTACCGTAGCGAGCCGCGGCCGGCATTCCGCCGGGGTAGCCCGACGCATGTTTCAAAAGCCATGCAATGATTTCCCTTTCGATGCAACGAGATCTTTCTAAAGCATAGGAATTCATGTCATATGTTTATTCCGATATGTTTGAATGTCCATTGGTAAAAATTTAAATCCCTTGCTATGCCGTCCCTGTCTGCGAAGACCCCCAGTGTTAAGATGGATGCCTGAAACCGATTTTTGCTTTTAAATCCACCCAAAAGTCGTCTGTAAGAAATCGCTAATAGCTGTAATACCGCATATCGTTACACTCTACTAATTTTAAAGCTCTTACTGTATTTTTTTATGGTGTACTTTATAGAGATCTATCGTCTATAATATATATATTGAATTAATAATGCCAGCTATAAATGATATATTTACTTACTTTATGATTACAGGTTTACGTCGAATCTCCATTACTAACAGTAAGCGTAATTTTATTCCGAATTAACAAAAAGGAATTTTTATGTTTAACTACTTGACCCGGTGAACTTGAAAAAAAAATCGACTATTGGGCGATACGAATCGCCCAATAGTCGATTTTTTTCCAATATTTTATCCTATTTTCTCACCGTTTAATCCTTCCCTGGAGTATAACAAATATCTCAAGACTAAAATTGGCCAAATTGGTCTAGCCGTTCTCAAGTTTTAGCGAGACTAATGAACAGCTATTTATTTTGATAATTATACATATAAGATTTCAATTAAGCTCTCTCTCATAATGTATCTTTTATTATCGTATATGAACTTAGTATGATTTTATCTTTTAAATCCATCAAAAGGTTTTCCGTAAATAATCGCTTTTAGCGATAACACCGCCTCCGCCCATCGTTACATCCTATTAATTTGAAGTTCAGCTACTGTAATTTTTTATTATGTACAATAAAGACATATCAATCATCTATAATATATCTACCTATTGAAATTAATAATGCGAGCTATAAATTATATCTTCGCTTACTTTATGATAACAGCTTTACGTCGAATCTCCATTACTAACGGTAAGCGTAATTTTGTGACGAGCTAACAAAAAGGAATTTTTATGTTTAATATAAATTTCACTTGTTACAAGAATTAACTTGTTTTTCTTAAATGTAGCACAACTTGTACCGGTCTCATTCTATTTTAAGAAAATGTGATTTTAATAGGCTTTTTATTTGGTTTTATTTATAGACTTTAAAATGGAAATATAAGTCAAACACATAATTTTGACTGGTTCACATAATTTGGACAGTTGGTCTAGTGTTTAGTGGCCTTGACTGCTATGCCGGGAATCGTGGGTTCAATTTTCACCCAAGACAAATATTTGTGTGATAAGCACGAGCATTTGTAGAGTCTGGATGTGATTTATCTTATAGTGTGTATTTAGAAATTTTAACTGTTTATTACTAAGCTCTGCTTAGCTTGGGACTAGACGGCGTTGTGCGAAAGTTGTGAAATATAAAATAGGTACATGAAGTCCCTACGTATTTTATATGACCACGAACACATCAAGGCATTTCGTTTCGAGAGTCACTTTCCCTTTCCATATGCCCGTCTCAGCTGACTTTATCGGAGTAATTACTTCCTAGTCAGTGTCCGTTAGTCATCATTCGATTAAAATTACAAGCCAAAAAAGTTACAAGTATGTTAGTGTCAAAAATCACGGACCATTTTAATTATGGGAATTTAATAGGTATCTGTTGTGTCAAATACCTTATGTTTTGCTGCTAAACCACGATAGCAACTCCTACATCTTTTTATTATATAATTCATCTGTACGTGTGTTTTTCAATTAACTCCTAAATGACTTTGCCGATTTGCGTGAAACTTTGTGTATACATTCAAGTGCGTTCCTGGAATGGTTTGAAAATACGAATTGGAACCGGCACGGGTCGCCGCAATCGGGTTCTCAATTTTAATTTTGAGCTTTAGGATAGAACGTCTGTAGAGCGTCCGCTAGTCTAATTTAAGGGGCATTTCACATGAAGCGGACAACTAAAAAATTTGCATGTTTCCGATTTTAGTAATATTTGAATATGTTTATAACATATTATATACAATACATATGATTCGTATGATTTACGAATTATGAGCCTTTGAAGATTTGACGAATTCTCAGGTATGCGCTACTTCTAAAACCCGGCTAAAAGAAGTTGAAATTAAATAAATGAAGTAATGGATTATATTCTTCATTTGATGGGCTTGTTAACTAAATAGTCGACGGAGAAAAAAAAAATCTGTAGCAAAAAATATGTCTAATTTTTTTTTTTAATTTTCACTACCTTGGACCACTTTAATTTTTTTACCTTTTTTTAATTAAAGCTCCTAGTGTACACATATTGTTCACGATTTTTATTATTTGCTTCTAACTTGATTATAACTATATTTTGTTATAATTTTAGGTTTTTCAATTATAAAAACCATATTTAAAGATAATTCAGTCCATTTACTTTTTTTTTTTTATTAGCCTTTTCTGTCCCACTCCTGGGCAAAGGCCTCCCTCCACGCCTTCCACCTCTCGCTGTCCATTTACTTACGAACTTTTAAAATTTTTATAAGTCAGACTGTTGTTCGTACCCAGAAATTGTCGTTTGCGTAGTACCACTACTCGGGATATACATAATATATTATCCGGAATTATAAAGATAACACTAAACAACAAAAAAAAAATTTGATATTTTCCCAGAGAATCAGAGATCTACTATTTAGACATAATTTTAACTTGTTTTTATTCTTTTGGCCTGCCTGTTGTAAAAAAGGTTGGAACAGGTTGGAATCTCTCTACTCAAAACCAACAGTAGTCTGTAAGCATTGCAGTGGTCCATTTGCCCTGATAATGCTTTTCTACTGAAGCAATTTCTTGGTGAAAGCGCTCACCGTGCTCATCACTCACTGCACCTAGATCATCATCATCATCATCATCATCATCTTCCTGCCCTCGTCCCGTTTTATTTGGGGTCGGCTCACTGCACCTAGGTGTTCTTTAAAAAATCTAGATGCGAGTGCAGAAAGAGCGTCTTTAATGACATATTGCCACCTAATTCTTTATAAGCATTTGACAATTGATTTGTAAGGCTTTCATATTGAGGTGATCGTTAATTTCTCAATAAATGTTCTGTGACTGGAACAAATGCCAACCAAGCATTCTTTAGGGCGGGATTTGTCATTGGATGATTTTACCTACCATAAAAAAAGAAACCAAGCATTCTTTTATTTTGTATTTAAGTTAGAAATGAACAACGGATCTTTTAGTAACTTCTTAACATCCGGGCCAATAAAAATACTTTCTTTTAATTTTGCATCATTATGCAAAGTGACTATTGAAAAAAATATATCTCCTTTTCTTTAACTGATTGAAATAAGTTATAATTTTCCTGGTATTGGGTGCTTCATTATCTAAGAATTATGATATGAATTTTGATTGTTGCCTAGCGTAATTGGTCTATTCTTTACCCACCTAGCTTCAGCCCCAATTTTTTTCTTTGATAAAGGACAATGGGCTAATTGGTACACCCCTCCAATAGCAATGAGATATATATCGATAGATAGGTCTTTTTAACTGGAACAACATTTACTATTACAGCTTTGTTGAAATGTTAGACCGCTCTGAGTTTTAGGTTAAAAATTAAAGTTAGGTTAGGCTAGGTGCTAATTGGTACACCTCACCAACAGCAAAGACATATATGTCGTTGGATAGGTCTTTTTAACTGGAAAAACATTTACTATGACATTGGTGGGATGTACCAATTAGCACCAAACCTAACTTTTATTTTTGACCTAAAACTCAGAACGGACAAACCTTTCAACAAACCTGTTAAAGTAAATGTTGTTCCAGTAAAAATACCTATCCAACGACATAAATGTCTTTGCTATTGGTGGGGTATACCAATTAGTACCTAACCTAACTTTTTTTTGACCTTAAACTCAGAACGGACAAACCTTTCAACAAAGCTGTCATAGTAAATGTTGTTCCTGTTAAAAAGACCTATCCATCGACATATATGCCTTAGCTATTGGTGGGGTGTACCAATTACCTTGTTTTTAACATCTAACCTAACCTAACCTTTTTTTTCACCTAATACTCAGAACGGACAAACCTTTCAACAAAGCTGTCATAGTAAATGTTGTTCCAGTTAAAAAGACCTATCCATCGACATATATGTCTTAGCTATTGGTGGGGTGTACCAATTACCTTGTTTTTAACATCTAACCTAACCTAACCTTTGTTTTTCACCTAAAACTCAGAACGGACCAACCTTTCAACAAAGCTGTCATAGAAATGTTGTTCCAGTTAAAAAGACCTATCCAACGACATATATGTCTTTGCTATTGGTGGGGTGTACCAATTAGTACCTAACCTAACTTTTGTTTTTAACCTAAAACTCAGAACGGACAAACATTTCAACAAAGCTGTCATAGTAAATGTTGTTCCAGTTAAAAAGACCGATCTAACGATACATATCTCATTGCTATTGGAGGGGTGTACCAGCTTCCATACATTTTTGCCCATTGTCCTTTATTTGGTAGAACAACGTTTGCCGGGACAGCTAGCAATTTTACCTATAATAATAAGTTAATACCAGATTTTATTACCCACCTTTTATAGCTCATCTTTATTTATTTTTGCCCATTTTTATCGCAGTTTAATTAACGGTAATAATCTTTTAATGCATTAATCAGAAGAAGTTATCATGCAAGTACAATCAATGACAAAAAATAACAAATAAGACAAGCCAAAAACAAAACTTAACAGAACATTTAAATTTAAAAATATATATAAATTTGAAAATGGAATGAAATTAAAAATATAAGACAATGCTGTTCTAAATTTGAAACTTAAAACACCGTTTCGGCATATCAAAACCTGACCTATTCTTTTTAACCAACGTCACTATAGACCACAAACAAAAAAAGAACCCACAATAACATTTATGTCACAGTGAAGTAAAAAAAACCAGTATTACAACAAAAACAACCTACTAAACCTACTCTATGGCTTCTATGAACGTAGAGTAACGGTTTCGAGATGTAGGTACAGAACAGATGGAAGTGAGATTAATGTGGCGATGACTATGAATAATAACATTAAAAACGTACAAAGACTTAACTTGTATTTTTGATTACTGAAGTAATGGGTTAGAGGTGTACTGCAATTTGAGGCCGAAGTTTTTTAGGTTATGGATTCAGATTGATTGCATTTTCTGGTGTGAAAGTGTGTTATTTTTTTTTAAGTGTAGATTAATGAACGTGATAAATACTTTTTACACTTCAATGTCAAATGTGATACTTATCAAACATTAAACGTGTATTTATTTATTTAGCTAGCTGTTGCCAGCGCCAGCAGTCTACGCACACGTCAAAAGCTTACAATGGCCACAATGGGCCTCATCAGAACGCGTAAAGTCACCCAAAGGGCAATGGAAAGGGCTATGCTCGGAGTTTCCTGGCGTGATCGTATCAGAAATGAAGATATCCGTAGGAGAACCAAGGTTGCCGACATAGCACGAAGAATCGCCAAACTTAATTGGCAATGGGCAGGAAACATTGCTCGCAGAACAGATGGCCGTTGGGGCCGAAAGGTTCTAGAGGGCGACCGCTTACCGGCAGACGCAGTGTTGGCGTCCGCCAAGATGGACCGATGACCTAACAAGGGTTTCGGAAATCCGATGGATGTGAAATACATAGGACCGATCATTGTGACGACACGTGAGGAAGGCCTATGTCCAGCAGTGGACGTCTATCGGCTTAAACGAAGGACGGAAGGACTAAAAATATTATTTGTGCTATTCTAGGATATGGTCTACCATTTCAAGTTTCATCGAAACTCAATCATCAAATTCGAAGTAACAAACATAGAGACATAAACTTTCGCCTTTATAATATTAGTTGTGACGTAATTAATAACAACTGTTAAACAATCAATTACAGTTATTAAAACAATAAAATTACAATTAATATGTACAATATACTTCACACAATACTCCAGACATGGTATTACAATCATTTTCCACAAAACAGATCGTTTGTTATATTAAAATCTAAAAAATTCGCAGCGAACTAAACACGTGTAGAATAGAATAAACTTGATTGTACACCAAAAAAGTAACAATATTGTAATAATAAAAATAGTAATAACAACAAAAAGTAAAAATTAACCAAAAAAGAATTATTATTAGGTAATTTTTAGTTAATTCGTGACCACAAAATGTCATCATCATTCTGTTATTTGTGTAACGTTTGAGCCCGATTGTACGTATGTTAGCAACTGCTGTCAACGACTGTACATCTAATGTCTATGTATTTAAGGCCAAGGGAGAGTATGATGAGAACTTAATGTTGGTTAAATGCAATCGTTTTATGTTTTTGTAATACTTGCTAAGTATATGTCCATCGTCTGCTCGTTACACAACTTGGAAAAGTATTGTGACACTTGATAGATGTATCAGGGGCGTAGCTATGGGGCCAACCGCCTAGGTCCAAAAAAAAATCTGAGGCCCCTTTTTTTTACATGGGAAATCATCAAATATTTTCTCCTGCTCTGCGTGAAGCGGGATGGAGTGTCAAGTTGCCATAAAGGTAAACTCAAACTCAAATATTTTTATTTCCCATAGGCCTGGCCGAGTGACAGGAGAGAATGGAAGAAAAAAACGTGTTACGCCGACCCCAGATAAAACGGGATAAGGGCAGGAAGATGATGATGATGATGATGAAGCCTACATGGGCACTTATAAAACGTCAGCAGCTAGCGCACGGTTCCAATTGGTCGTAATAGTAGTGTTGCAACCTCCTTTCGTCAGCTTACTGCAAGAACTTATTAACTGACAATACAAAACTTCGAATAAAACCACTTTTAGTTACTAAAAACTGGGCAAGTGTGAGTCGGCTTGCCAAATTCCAGGATTCTAGGTCAATAGAAAGTACCATTTTTTAGCATAAAATACCAATTTTTAAGAAAAGATGTAGAACAATTGTTGTTACTCATACAAAAAGCTATCAAATGAAATTTTTTCAGACGCCAAAATCTCATTGTGCGACTTTTTATTAAAATTTCAAAGAAAAAAAATGGAAAAAAAATAAATGGGAAAAAGTTTCGTTAATTCAATAACATAATTAATAAATTTCTTTATTGACTTAGGTAACATTTAAACACAAAATAGTGAGGCCCTGATTTCTGCGCTAAACATAACAGGTTTGTTAATCAGGTTTTGGCCAGAATTTGAATTTAGAATCTGCCAATCAATGTTTCACCACGGTTTAACGAAAATGTTACCATGGCTCTGGAACGCACAACTAAAGGAAAAACGGAATTGGCTTTAGTCAGTAGAAGTCTGACACACCCTAGTCACAAGTCTTCACCTAGAACGGGAGGAGTTATTTGATGATTTACTACTCCGAAAAAAATCGATAGTCGAAAATTCGAAATCCATAGATCACGTGAAAATTCAGTAGTGAATGTTTAGGTACCACACGATTTAAAATTTTTGAAAATCGATGACGGTAATAGAAGAAAAAAACATGTTGCACCCACTCCAAATAACACGGGCCAGGTGTGGGACAAGGGCAGGAAGATGACGATGAAGACGGTGATAGCAATCTATTTGCTGGCCCTCTGCTCCACCAGCCAGAGCTAAGACAAGGCCTTAGCCTGAGATTAGGCCTTATTGATAATACTGGCTCGTAATAAAGATGCACCCCAGTCGTCGCCGGCACGTAGCCTCAAAGACATATTAGGGACATAGAAGGGCCCAGCAGGATCAACGCCCGCTAGGGTCGTGGGGAATTTCTAAAAAGAAATCCTGTGATACTAGAACGCAAAAAGCAACTGAAGGACACAAGTCTCTTTTAGTCAGAAAAGGTCTGACACCCTGTCGTTACACCCTAGAGCAGGAGATATCATTACATTGATTTCCTATCTCGCAAAAACAAAAAATGCAATGTGCAACTAGGTCCGGGAGCAAAACCATCCGTCAGTCGCATCTTTGTGGTTTTTCATGATACAGTTATGAAATTTTTTACGTAATTAGATTCGTTTACATTAAAATACTAGACACGTGTTTCGGGTTTTGCATGTACTAAAAATAATGTTATACACTGTTAATTTTTGGTCGTTTTAATCCCGTGGAGGGTCGATTCAGTACATGACCCTATCGATTTGTAAAAATAAAAATGAAAAAAAGTACTTTTTTTAACTCGAATTAATTGACGCATGTACGAAATTGATTTCTTTCAAGTCAGCTGATCGAGGCCAATGAACTTTAGGTAGTTAGTACGCAATGGCCGACAGCTTCCTACAAGGTCATTGACTCGTTTAAAGAAATTAATTTCGTACATGCGTAAATTAATTCGAGTTTTAAAAAAAAAGTACTTTATTTTTTAATTTTATCTTTAATAATCGATAGTGTTTCATGTACCGAATCGATCCTCCACGGGATTAAAACGACCAAAATTTAACGGTGTATATTTAACATAAATGGTAATCTTGCCTAAATTTAGTTTATCTAAGGAAAACATTATCGTGTCGACCCAGTGACTGCAGGAAACTTATTAGTTTTTTTAGTTTTTTTCTCTTAACCGTCATGTGCTGATATAATTAAATAAAAATAATTAATTCTAATTTATTTTACCAGCAAGCCACGTGATGACATTCTAAAAGCATTTTAAACTAGAATATTGTGTTGCAACCCTGTATAACTCTATAGTTGCATTTAGTTCTATTTTTGCCAACAACCGTAGAAAAGGACAATGGGCTAATTGGTACACCCCTCCAATAGCAATGAGATATATATCGTTAGATAGGTCTTTTTAACTGGAACAACATTTACTATGACAGATTTGTTGAAATGTTTGTCCGTTCTGAGTTTTAGGTTAAAAACAAAAGTTAGGTTAGGTTAGGTACTAAGGGGTACACCCCACCAATAGCAAAGACATATATGTCGTTGGATAGGTCTTTTTAACTGGAACAACATTTACTATGACAGCTTTGTTGAAATGTTTGTCCGTTCTGAGTTTTAGGTTAAAAACAAAAGTTAGGTTAGGTTAGGTACTAATTGGTACACCCTACCAATAGCAAAGACATATATGTCGTTGGATAGGTCTTTTTAACTGAAACAACATTTACTATGACAGCTTTGTTGAAATGTTTGTCCGTTCTGAGTTTTAGGTTAAAAACAGAAGTTAGGTTGGGTGTAAAAAACAAGATAATTGGTACACGCCACCAATAGCTAAGAAATATATGTCGATGGATAGGTCTTTATAACAGGAACAACATTTACTATGACAGCTTTGTTGAAATGTTTGTCCGTTCTGAGTTTTAGGTTAAAAACAAGTTAGGTTAGGTTAGATACTAAGGGGTACACCCCACCAATAGCAAAGACATATATGTCGTTGGATAGGTCTTTTTAACTGGAACAACATTTACTAGAACAGCTTTGTTGAAATGTTTGTCCGTTCTGAGTTTTAGGTTAAAAACAAAAGTTAGGTTAGGTTAGGTACTAATTGGTACACCCCACCAATAGCAAAGACATATATGTCGTTGGATAGGTCTTTTTAACTGGAACAACATTTACTATGACAGCTTTGTTGAAATGTTTGTCCGTTCTGAGTTTTAGGTTAAAAACAGAAGTTAGGTTGGGTGTAAAAAACAAGATAATTGGTACACGCCACCAATAGCTAAGACATATATGTCGATGGATAGGTCTTTATAACAGAAACAACATTTACTATGACAGCTTTGTTGAAATGTTTGTCCGTTCTGAGTTTTAGGTTGAAAATAGGTTAGGTTAGGTGCTAATTGGTACACCCCACCAATAGCAAAGACATATATGTCGTTGGATAGGTCTTTTTAACAGGAACAACATCTACTATGACAGCTTTGTTGAAATGTTTGTCCTTTTTTAATGTTTTAGGTTAAAAACAAAGGTTAGGTTAGGTTAGGTGCTAATTGGTACACTCCAAACACATATATGTCGTTGGATAGATCCCTATAACAAGAACAACATTTACTATTACAGCTTTGTTGAAATGTTTGTCCGTTCTGAGTTTTAGGTTAAAAACAAAGGTTAGGTTAGGTGTTAAAAACAAGGTAGTTGGTACACCCCACCAACAGCAAAGACATAATATGTCGTTGGATAGGTCTTTTTAACTGGAACAACATTTACTATGACAGTGGTGGGGTGTACCAATTAGCACCTAACCTAACCTAACTTTTATTTTTAACCTAAAACTCAGAACGGACAAACCTTTCAACAAACCTGTCATATTAAATGTTGTTCCAGTTAAAAAGACCTATCCAACGACATATATGTCTTAGCTATTGGTGGGGTGTACCAATTAGTACCTAACCTAACCTAACTTTTGTTTTTAACCTAAAACTCAGTTCAGACAAACATTTCAACAAAGCTGTCATAGTAAAAGTGGTTCCAGTTAAAAAGACCTATACATCGACATATATCTCATTGCTATTGGTGGGGTGTACCAGCTTCCATACATTTTTGCCCATTGTCCTTTTTCAAAACTATATGCAACATTTTTTTGCCGCAGCTTTTTGGGTCCATCACAAAGAACCTCGAAAGAATATTGGTATCTTGGTGGTAACTAAATGAATATAGTTATCACGAGAACACGCACGCAATATAAAAAAACCTGAAAAAAAAACAGCTGAGCAGGATTTTTTATATTGCGTGCGAATATAAAAAATCCTGATCGGCCGTTTCATTTTTTCCAACTACATTAGACCGGCGGCGCACACGTGAGATATCACACACCTATGATACCAAATGTTGTTCTACCTTTACTCAAAAACCTGCTCTTATACCTACAGCTTTTAGGCACGCAATTGACTGTTTTTTACACAAGTGCGGTAAAGTGCGAGAGCTCAAACCCCGCCACAATTTTATTAGATATATTTTTTGTATCTGGCTGGACGCTAAGCGACCCCCAGAAGTCGTGCGTAAACCGCCTTTTATTTAGGTACGTCTTCGTAAGTGTATTGAAAAACGTCGTTTGATACACGTGGAAATTTGTCACTGCAGCACTCGGCTCCATAACACCCTCGCCTATGGATTGGTCTAATACCACCTCAGTCGTAATGACACACTTTCTCCACTTGTATCAAAATGTACTTTATGCACTGCCTGAGCTATCCTCATGAATAATGTCGATACTAGACAAGAAATATATATAAGTACCTTGAATAACAAGAATAATATTTCTCTGTACGATCTCAGCATTTATTAGCAACAATGTGTTGTCTTTGAGACGTGTCAAAAGAACTGCGAAAATGACAGAGATATCTTAAATTAACAAGTATTTGAGTATCGGATACTTGCGGTATTTTTACTGAGCTTAGATAAATACATTTATTTACCTCATACCGTTTATCTGAAGGTATAAATCTTCAGATATACGTCGGAAGTGATCAGTTAATATCTCTCTTTACATTAGTCACTAGCTGCTGCCAACAGCTTCGCCTGCGTGAAAGTAGAAAATTGTCCCAAAAATACATACCTACTCTCGAGAAAAAATCTTATGTGGTATTCCAAGACATGATCTACCCTTTCAAGCGTACAGAAGTAAACAAACAAACACGTGTGAAAGAAGTAACACACACTCACATAAGTCATCAAAAAAAAAACTTTTTTGCGATTCGAAAAAATCTTCGAAACTCAATTCGGAAATTAAATTATTTTCTTAATAGTTTTGTAAGGAACTCTCAGTGTGCGAATGCGACGCGCACTTGCCCGATTTTTTTTTTGCTAATAACACTATGATCATATAATTTTATGATGGTTAATTAAAACCAATTAATGTTACTATTTTGATCCTAGCAATAGATAAATTATTTTCTTATGTTAGATATAAAATTATAGTCACGTTTTTAAAAATGTGTATTATCTTAGAGAGAGGTGTCTAAAGTCAGAATAAGTTGTAGTAATATTATTAAATACCTACATATATGATTAAAACAAAAAATAATAGTTGGCATACCCAACTATAATATTTATTATATATGTCAATATATCACAGGACCCTGAAGTTCTGGTCCTTTGGAAGGCGTTCGAGGAGCCGAAACCAACACGCAGAGGCCCTTTAGATACTTATAATGAAACGCGATGCCAGCCGACGATTATCCCTGTACGCCTAATGCTAGTGCATGCAAGGACAACCCCCGCCCTGGTTGGTGAAAACTATTGTGGCATATGGAAAACAAAGACAATATGGCTATGGTTTTTGTAGTCTTAAGTGGACTGTTTACTAGGAACTATGTTAAAACTATGGCCCCTGCCTAAACAATGTTATTAATATCCATCGGTAAACAGGCAGGGGGTATATAGATGATGTTTTAGAGGTTATAATTTTTCATATAAATTCTATAGAAAAGTCACAAGTTCCAAGGAAAGTTGTTAAATCACTTATTAATGCGGCTGTGCTGCCTGCATTTACGGTATTGGATTCCCTAGTTACCATAGCTCGGGAACACAACGGACATAGATGGGTCAGTAAGTCTGACACATTGTATTGCTCCATCCTAGAGCGGGAGAAATTATTTTATGATTCTCCAACTTCAAAAAAAGAACAGAACAATTATTTATTTAATAAAACCGCTAAGCTTTTCTTCTGTACAGTAAAAGCTCCTTGTTCGCGCTTCCTTCATTCGCGTTTTCACTAATCACAGATTAAAAATGTGCGACCCAATTCCTATATTCGCGGCTAAAGATTTCTTCATTCGCGGATCTAATCGGTACATACTTACATATTAATAAAAATAATTTGGTATATTTATTTATTTATTTATTAAACTTCTTGCACAAGTAAAAAAACTTACATTTGTTGTAAGTATGTATGCCTAAAGTACCTGTATATCTTAAGTTTTATAAATTTGGTTTTACAGTGTGTGTTTCCATGCGTGCCAAATAAAATATTTTTCTCTTCTTTCTTTCTTTCTTTATTCACAGCTGTTTTGAGTCGGCTATGGAACGAAAGAAGTTTTTAAGAGACAAATTGATAATACCACTGCTGAAAGTCAGTCTGAATTGATGGAGCTTTTAAAAGCTGCCAAGCAAGAAAAAGTCAAATAAATCTTTAAAACATGGCCGCTTGAAAATAATAGTTAATCAATATTATTAAGCGTAATTTAGACGGTACGAGTTTCTCAAACGTTTTGTTCGAGAAAATCGTACGCAATAATCGTAAGCAATAATCGCCATGACATTATCGTATCAAAGTGTTTAGACACAGGTAAGAAATAAATTCGAGTCGAGAAACTCGAACCGTCTAGGTATGAATGTTTAGACGGAGATGCTTTTTTGTTCTTACGATTATCGTACGTTCGAGACGAGAAACTCGCACCACCTGGGTATGTGTTTAGACGATGACATTTTTTCTATGCTCTTACGATTCTCGTATGTTCGAGGCGAGAAACTCGTACCGTCTAAATTGCGCTTTTTGGTCAAAATCTTCAATTAAATTGATTTTTTTATATATTTGTTTTTTGTCAACTAGGAACGTATAATCCCATATAAATTACCATTCCATATTCACGGTTTTTGTATTCGCGGCATATTTCCGCGAATAAAAAGCGTAACTGTATACCTCGTCGGGGAACATAAGTATTTAGCTAGGCAGGTACATTTGTCTCCATGTCAGTTTAGTATGCCTTCAAAAGTTCGAAACTTGTTGAAACTTTGACGATTATGGCCTTTTCGGACTAAAATTACACCTTGAGATGTTTATTTTACTCGTATCGTTTTGTGTTATGGCATTTTAGCAAACGGTACCCATAATTAAGAAATTTTGTACCACTTGTAAAAAGCACCATTTTTTATACGGGGCTCATGTGGGACTAGCTAAGCCACTGGATATCAGGAAACAGACTCTGGCAGGGAATTCCACTCCTTAGCTGTGCGTATAACGAATGTGTTTCCAAAACGCTTTGTGCGTATGGGTGGAATGTCCACCATGTACCGTGGTGCAATGCCGTACGTTTAGAAAAACTTTCTTACGGAGAAAACATAAGTTATGTGATAACAAAGTAACACAGACACATTTTTGGAACACGCTGTTTTCTACCACAACTAGTACGAATATCTACTGCAGTAATAACTAGTTGTAGTTAGGTAGTTGCACGGAACACTACAGTCGAAATTAATGAAATTTTCAGTCACTCAAAAGCAAGTTTCAAACTGTACTTTTCGGTATCCAAACTGGACTTGTTATTCATTCGAGGAGATATTACTGGACAGGGCAAAGTACGCAAAGTACGCGCTTTAGTCGTGGAATTGCGGACACCAGCTCGAAATACCAATACTGGTCGCTTGATTGTTCCGAAGAGCCAGCCCTGAAACGCTAAGGACAACTGAAGGAACACAGATGAGTTACAGTCAGTAAAAGTCTGTCACTCCCTCTAGCTCTACCCAGAGCGAGAGAAGCTATTTGATGATTTCCTGCCTCATATAAAGGAGATGATACTACTAATCTGGTAGGTAACTTATAAAACGCTCCAGATGAGGAAAAGGAGAGTAATGACTTAAAATTCCCATAACTCTTCGTGAATTTCCACCAAAACTTTCCCTGGTTTAACCCAATCAAATTACGTATATGTTAACATCCACGCCATTGAATTTGATCGGATGATTAATGATACCCCGCTAGCTAGACTCAACTCGACCGGTCAAATTAGGTTACAGTCGTGGTCATATTTAGAAAGAAAGAAAGAAAGAAAAATATTTTATTTGACACAATATAGACACACAATGCAGAAACAACATGTAGACACTTAAGACAAAAAAAGGATAAAACTAACATTGTGTGTCTCACGGTTGCGCCAAATAGGTCCAGTTCAGCAAAAATGCCAGACAGCTACGTGGTAGTTGCCTGACGCTGGTTTTCAACTGAACCTTATTTAGAGAGTCCGGTGAAAAAAAAAATACTTTATTTATTTAGTTGTCGAACAAAATGCAGTACATGCAAATAACTTGACTCAAGATTTTGTGGTGGAGAAGCTCCCACCACCCATAATTCCATACATTTTGGCATGCTCGAGCTATCCCCACTACGAAAATCTCTAATCAAGTTATTTGCCGTCTACTGTTGCATGATGATACTGGTAGATAGCTTTTAGCCTTCCTCAATAAATCGGCTATCCAACACTGAAAGAATTTTTCAATTCAAACTGGTGGATCTTGAGCTACTAATTGAAATATTGTAATCTACATTTTTTGTTTCAAAATCATGATCATAATTTTTTAACAGTAAACTATTTAATTTATTAGCTACTTATACATATCACTTCAACTTCAACTTTTGATTAATGGCCTTTGTGGAATATGTATATTACATTATCTTTTTAAATTTTACCCAGGTTAAAAAAAATCAGAGCTAATAAAAACCACCAGGCACTGGACTAACGTTTTAGAGTAGGTAGGTACTTACCTTCTTACTTACAATTAGAGGTCAAAAGTGCAGTTGCGTTCTATCAATCCTAAAGTGTCCAAAACTTCTTTGTAGTATACGTTCAGTGGTAAAAAACTAGTTTATTCAATACTTTCTATTATGCTACTATTCAAATTAAATTAGTCATAAACCATTGACCCTCTACTACAAAAAAAAATTAGATAATTTTGCATTGATAGAGTTCGCGTTTGACCACTATCTCACTTGATGGTAAGCGATGAAGTGGCCGACGATGGGGCACGTTTACCTAGAAGTAAAATATTCACTCTTGACTCTTCTAGAGTGCAACTGCACTTTTGACCCCTGATTGTACCTACGTGTAAACACACTTCCGTATTTCCGACTTTTCACAATGTTTTACCTTTTATAGTTTCCAACGTTAAAGGCGAATTTCACCAATAAAACTGAACTCAATTAACAAACGTAAACTAAGTTTAAGTGTTGTCTGTGGCAAAAATAATATACGTCAAAAATGACACTGACAGCTGACGCGTGGTTTAAAATTTGTATTTGATTAGCACTAATAGACCTACCACTCGGACAAGCTTCTTGTTCTGTACAATTTTGTATAAGCAAGCCGGTTTGTAAATGGAACGCCGTGTAAAGCTGTATGAGTTTTACCATCCATACGCACGGGTTTCTGTGAACACACCAGCCTGCACAGGCGTGTGGTAGACCCATAAAATGGCATATAAGAGGCAAGCCATTTATAAGTAATAAAATAAATCAATAGCTAGCTCACTCTACATTAGAATTCAAACAACTTCTCTAAATACTTGGTAAGGAAAAAACACAATGTGTACACTAATTCACTGTGACCGTTGCTCAATAACACCGTGAAGGTTAATTCATGATTCTGCATACTAAAATTCATGCTCTGAATATTTTCAACGGGCAACACTATGCTGAAACCAAGAAGAATTGTGCAATAAGGTGAGACTGTAAAATAAATAAAAAACGGTTCCGTTTTCCTTTTGAATTTGGAACTTCGGAATTTAAAAAAAAATAGCAAAAAAGAAAAAAACTAGCGGCAAGCATACAACACACGGCACGAAAACACAGCGACAAAAAACCATCATGCGACTATAGACCTACGTCCTATGAACGGCAACCGCGCTGTGTCTGCTTTGGCAACCACGCTAGGAGCACCCAGGACGACGATGGCAATGGCGTCGAAGAAGCTGGAATGTGGCGCCATCACTACAACTGGCGCGTCTCGAGGGTTGGATGGCAGGTGATGGCGCCCCAGCACCTTCACACGATGGAAGCCAGCCGCGACCACCACCAACCGCATTAGTGATAAGATCGAGAAGCGGAGTTTGCTGTGAAATAAATCTTACTGTTATGTAGGAAAAGGAAATATTAGTAATAGGAGTAGAAAGTTAACCAAATGACCTGGTAAAAGCATGCTTTTCAGGAATAATATCGTAAGCGACCAGGAAAGGTTCCTTTCTTTCCGTACGAAAAAGTATTTATGTTGTTAAAATGTTAAAATCTGTTTATCAAATTATTAGGCAAATAGTCTAGTTTTTTTTTTAAACATACGGACTAGCCGATTAGACGTGACGTTGGATTTAAAGTCATCAAAAATCATATATCTGCCCCTTAAATGTATAAACATTGACATTACCTGTCACGTGATTTCTCCGCAGGTAATGTCAATATGACATACATTTTGTACGTAGCTCTTGGGAAGACCCCAGTCTTCCCGAACTTTTCGTACGGCGCTGAAACTCGGACGCTGAAAGCTGCAGACCGCAAACGCATAAGTTGATAGCTGCAGACCGCAAACGCATAAGTTGATAGCTGCAGACCGCAAACGCATAAGTTGATAGCTGCAGACCGCAAACACATAAGTTGATAGCTGCAGACCGCAAACGAACGCAAATAAATGCGTTTGCGGTGTAACAGAAAACTCATGTCTAAACTTGCAGCTATCTTACAGAAATCTACGTAAGAGCCTGGTCGCATTAATAAGCAACATCTTCTCCAAGGTAACTTCGTAAAATCCTTTGGTTGATGAGTGATCGGGCAATTTTTGACGGCGCGGGCGACGGGCGCATAACACATCCATCGTACGTAGTACATATACACCGTTAGATTTTGATCGTTTAAATCCCGTGGAGGGTCGATTCGATACATAAAATACCATCGCTTTTAAAAGATAAAATTTAAAAATAAGGAACTTTTTTTTAAACTCGAATTAATTTACGCATGTACGAAATTAAATTCTTTAAGTAAACGTCAGCTGGGCGAGTTTAATGAACTGTAGGTAGTTAGTAGGCAACGACCGACAACTACCTACAAGGTCATTGACAAACGAGTCAATGACCTTGTACATAAAAAAAATATTTCTTAATTCGAGTTTTAGAAAAAAAAGTAGATTATTTTTTTTATTTTATCTTTTTTTTCCTATAGAGTTTCATGTACCGAATCGACCCTCCGCGGGATTTAAATGACCAAAATTTAACGGTGTATATTGAGAAATTATAAGATTTATTACAATCATACGGAGTTTTTCCAGTGACTTAATTATGCAAATTGAAAATAAAAGTAGTATGTACAAATGGGTATAAAAAGAGTTTTGTCTACTTTATATGTATTTCACGTACACGTCCACACATGTTCTGTTTTCAAATGAAGATAAATTAATCAACACTTTCTATTTCACTAGAGCGAGATCCACACATCGATCACTTTCTCATACAGCCACGGATATCGCATACAATCGATTGTGTTAGCAATTTATTTTCGTGATTCAAGGTCACAAAAAAAATGCATATCGACGCTTGAAAGGCAAACATTACTAAGTGACATTGAGGAAACTTAACAGAATAATGATTTTAAATAGTTAAAAATTTTAGAGAAAAATTGTTAAAAATTACGAAATAGTCGGATTTGGATATAATTAACATCGTGGTAATAGTATCTAAATCCGATTTTTTTTAAATTAACAATTTATTCTAAAAAAATTACTTTAAATCTCTCTCCTGTTAAGTTTATTCAATATCGTTTGAGTAATTTTTCTCTTTCAGATGTCAATATTTTCAACTCGATACAGGATATCGGTCCACACGGTACAGATTTAGAAAAGAATAACATGTACCCCGCGTTCCGAATTGCGCCAAAAGCGATTATAGCACGAATCCAACTAAATTTAATAGTCACAAAAGTATAAGGGCTACTAAGTAATAACTGTGACGTTGCGGGTTGGTTGGATTTGCGCTATAATCACTTTTGACGCAATTCGGAACGAGGAGTTAGTACAGTTTCTTACCACGACGTTTTAAAATGTCAGGAGAAACAGGGATGGGCGCATCGATGTACACCGTTAAATTTCGATTGTTTAAATCCCGTGGAGGGTCGATCCGGTACATAAAACATTATCGACATATAAATTAAAAAAAAAGAAAAAAAGAAAATGCCTATGGCATTAAGTCCGCCTTGTTTTACTTGTGTAAAAAGTTTAAATAAATAAATAAAAATAAAGTACTTTTTTTTAAGTCGAATTAATTTACTCATGTACGAAATTGATTTCTTTAAGTAAACATCAGCTGATTGAAGCCAATGAACTGTAGGTAGTTAGTACGCAACGACCGACCACTTCCTACAAGGTCTTTGACTCGTTTACTTAAAGAAATTAATTCCGTACACGCGTATATTAATTCGAATTTTAGAAAAAAAGTACTTTATTTTTTAATTTTATCTTTATAAATCGATAGTGTTTCATGTACCAAATCGATCCTCCACGGGATTAAAACGTCCAAAATTTAAGGGTGTATTATAAAAAAATTGTTTTTTAAATACATAAGTATAATGATAAATCACAAAACATAACCGTGACTTATAGAAAAAACTAGTTTACAATTTATAGCGATATTTCACAATCATTAGTTTAGTTGTTTATTATAGTTTAGTGTTTTTATAAGTATAAATCTATGTAAATATATCTTTTAATAAAGACAAATTTCTATATTAATATTCATTTGATACCGTACTAACCGTACTGTATCGTCAGTATTTCTTTTTTCTTTGTTTTTTTTGATACCGTACGTATGGTATTTTTAGGTTAACGTGACAATTTGAAATCATGAGTGTGGTCTTAGTCAGCTGGCACCTAAGAGTAACTGTTCTCTTCGTTCGTACCTGTTCCACCCGAAAAATGGAGGTCAAACGTAGTAACTTTTATTTTCTTTGTGCCTTCTTGTATTGACACTTCAATAATACACCGTTAAATTTTGATCGTTTTAGTCGCTTCGTGGGTCGATTAGGTACATGAAACACTATCGATTTGTAAAAATGAAATTTTTAAAATTAATTGCTTTTTTTTAAACTCGAATTAATTTACGCATGTACGAAATTAATTTCTTTAAGTAACCGTCAGCTGGGCGAGTTCAATGACCGACAACTAGTTAGTACGCAAAAATAATTTAGCTAACTATTATTACAACAGCAAAACAAGGAAAAATTTTCATAATATGGCGGTAACATTCATAGGCACGTATCTAATTTTTTTTTAACTGACCCATAGCTGAAGTTATGGCTACATAGTCTTTTGATCAAATTGCCTAGTCGTTGTTTGTTTTCTTGCGTGAAAAGATTTTACGATAATGTCATTTTTAGTGACAATAGGATGTAACATTTTCTGATGTTTTTGTAGTTTTTAATATTATTTAATTAATACAGACAATGAACTTCACTCGAAAAAATCACACCAAAAACCGCGCGCATTTTAAATGGCGTAAAATGGCGCTTAAAATGGCGACCACAAAGAAAAAACAAGTTTTATTTGAACGAACGATTTATACATTATGTTTTGTTATTAAATAAATCGTTTTTACAAGTTAAAATGACCAAAATTGCATGAAATAAGTAAGTACGACATTAATTTACCTATACTATTGAACGTATGCAATAACCTAATATGTATTCAAAATTTGATTTGTGAACAAAGAGGTTGAACAAAAAGGTTATAGCTACATTATAGCACTAGTGCGTAATGGTAATCAAAATGTCACAGTTTGGTAACAGGTGCCATTGTGTACCTAAGTGTAGTGCAACAAGAGCCACTTTCTGAGCAAGTGTATTGAAAAAGTATTTACTTAGTTGTTTCTGAACAGAAGCTCTTAGACCATAGAATGCCAATAAATAATTTAAAATTATCCAGGGACAAAAACAGATCTATCTTTACGTTTAACACCGAAACTTTTGTGAAATTTACAGTAAATAATTACTGTTCCTATTGTATTTTTATTACCTTCGTGTACAAGTTGTACAACAAAGTATAAATAAATACATAAATAAATGAATAACAAATGAAACAATTTTTCATTAAAATCGATCAGTGATAGTATAAGGTAGGTACTTACACAGCTGTATCATTTTAATGATACACTTTATCATTCTATTAATTTTTTTTATCTAAAGATGATACCTAATAAATGAATTTCGTGGCCGATAATGTACATAACGATGACCAATCCACCTAATTGCAAAAAAGCAGCCGTTTCGTTTTTAGAGGTAGGTATGGAAAAGGGTATGAAGTCTCACCAACAGAGAGTAAAGAATCCCTTAAACCTGCGTTGAAAAGGGAGGATCCTCCAACCCAACGGGTGTTATGTCTGGTGGGCGACTGCTCGATAGTTGATTTCGGGCGGTTTCACCTATTCAAATCGCGTGGAGAACTTTGATTGCATAACGCAGAATTTCGTATTTTTCTGATAGTTCTTATGTGGCTCCATAGATGTCGCTACACCTTCATTGAAAAAGGAGTATCCTCTGACCAAACGGGTGTTGTGTCTGGTCTGGGCAATTTTCCGATAGTTGAGTTGCAGCCCGCAGTGCTCGTTTCATTTTAAGAAGACTGCAGGACTTAAAGCAGCCTCTCAACAACAGAAAGAGATGCGCAAAATCACAACGCTCGCAAATATGAAACGTTTTACTGATTTATAAAAATCTACAGTTTTAAATACAAAATTAAAACACTATAACGGTAAAAGTTGCTTGTTCTACAAACACAATCATCGGAAATCAGGACAAATAATCAGAAATCAGGATTGCATTTATATTAGACCGGTTTTTAATAGATAAAACTAGTTTTTACAACATTTTTGTGATATTTTTCTACCGTACTAAATTAGCTGTATTATGTGTTGAATACACTCAGTGGCGTAACTATAGGGTGGCAAGGCTGGCAAAATGCCACGGGCCCCCAGTCCGATGGGGCCCCCAGTTCGACAGGCCGCGAGCTCATAAGTGATAACCAGAGGTCGGAGTAGGTAGATTGATTTAAGGTCGTTGTTTAAGGTCGTTGACGTCAAACGTAGAGGATAATATGGATATGCCTCCAAAATACCGGAACTTTATTCTTTATACTGATTCTTTATTCCTTATTGTACATACATACAGTTTCAACAAAACAATAAAAGGTCAGTGGATGTACATAGGCGAGCTTAACCCATAATTGGGTTTTCTACCAGCAAACCGAATACATAAAAGAAAAATGAGAAATAAACCTTACATTTGAGGATATACAATCATGCACAACAAAACTTAATTACATAAATGATTACATCTAACTTAAAACTAAAAGTATACTAAATAGATATTTGTACAGCATACTATACATAAACATAATATATACAACATATATATAAATATATAAATAATAACAAAACATATACATACATATTTACGGGTCATGTTGATAGGAAATGTTCCTTAATTCTTCGCTTGAAAACCTCTAACGAAGGGCTAGCCCTCAATGTGTGAGGAAGAGAATTCCAGAGGCGCAATGCACGAACGGTAAAAGAGCCACTGTAGCGACTTGAAGTGTGGGCAGGAAAACGAAGGAGAAGAGAGGATGATGAGCGACAAGGCTTTCCTCTTGGGACAAGATACTCAAAGCGTTCCCGAAGATACAAGGGGGAGTTGGGATTATGAAGAACAGAGAATAGAAAAGAAAGAGCGTGACAATCCCGACGTTGCCGAGTAGGCAGCCACTTCAATTGCCTTCGAAATTCCGACACATGGTCATACTTTCGAAGGCCAAAAATGAAGCGGATACACAAATTCTGCAAACGCTCCAGTTTATCAAGAAGTACAACTTCATATTTATTGTGATATTTGTTCCGGAATTTTGAAATTAGCACGAATTTGTGTTTAAGGTGAAAAATGTATTAATAATATCAATCTACGCTGCCAGTGTTAGCTAATGGTGAAAGAAATCAGTGTTTTATTTTATACAAAAATACCTTGGAATAGTTACACCGTATTTTGTCCCTTACTGTTGAATTAGAATGACGCTTTATTTTATTTTAGTCCATAATTCCAATCCCGGAACTTTTTCCGGTACTTCCCGCACATTATGGATAAAATGGCATGTCCATATTATAATATCTTGACGCAAGTATATAAAATCAATCTACCTACTCCGACCTCTGGTGATAACGTGACAATTTTGACTGGCCTGTTGGTCTAGTGGTTAGTGGCCCTGACTGCTATGCCGGAGGTCGTGGGTTCGATTCCCACCCAGGACAAATGTTTGTGTGATGAGCACGATCATTTGTTCTGTGTCTGGGTGTTATTTATCTATAATATGTATGTATTTAGAAATATATAAGTATGTTTATCAGCTGTCTGGTACCCATAACACAAGCTCTGCTTAGCTTGGGACTAGACGGTGTTGTGTGATAGTTGTGGAAATATTATTATTATTATATTATATATTATTAATTTTTCTGGGGCCCCATCCAATGAATTTGCCACGGGCCACAGATGATATAGTTACGTCACTGAATACACTGTCTATTTTATCCTGAAGAATAACATATATTTTTTTGATTCTGTTTACTGCTGTTGATCATGTACTTTTGCGCATTAAAAACTCCCGATTAGGGTGTTTTTATTATCATGCGGATTTCATCACGCATGCGGATTTGCTCCGCATGCGTATGTCCTTTTCATTCAAGTATTTATTGTAATGCGGGAAATAAACACGCGGGCCGCGTGCGTGGCCGGGCAATCCCGTATGCGTAAAAAAATCACAAGACAATAAACTACCCTTAGTCCTCTTAACGATGTCACGTCATAATAATGTGGCTAGGCTCTTAACGCTATAAATTAGTTTTTCATATCTAAGTGTCTTTAATTCATTGCCAAAAACCATAAAATCAGTAACAACGGATGCGGAAATGGTAATTTTTTACATAACTTACTGTAGAGGTCAACCGGTCAAAACATTTCGCCAATGTCAATTTCATGCGACCTTATCGAAGGCCTTACGTATTTGATTATAGGTTTTCTTCCTTTGAGAGTTGTAGTATGATTTAGTTAAGTAACTAGTTTAGTTTGCTGTATGGTAAGCCTTTAGCTACAGTAGAATCATTTCATTTCACAATGAGTCTTACAAATCTAGGAGCACAGACATCATAAAAATAAATAGAGAGAAAAATCAGTCGCCAAATATAAAACTGATAAAACTATTTGAGACCAAAAGACCCGGTCAACTACTAGACTAGACTTTCTCTGTTGAAGATAGATACTAAACATGTTTCGTAAAATATTTATGATATTCACTAGAATCACTTATTATATTACGGATTCGAGTTTATAATTAAAAAACCAACTTGTCAGTGAGCAAATACAACTCGAGTAACGTTTAGTTTCTACTCAAGGTACTATACAAAATAAGGGACTAATAAATCTAGTAAAAAAACTATTTCTTTTCTTTTTAATACCTGTCTATTTCATATTCTTATCCTTTCCATCATTAAACTAGTTTTTTTTCTTCTATTTATTTGTTTAACATATTTATATATACATAATATATTAAAGTATGATTTAAAGTTCAATTAATGTATTAGCAGCATACCAGGTTGCCCCCTTATTATTCTAATATAAGATATAAGTATATTATATGTATTTTATTGTACACCAATATATTTAACAGTTATATTATAATCAGCTGATCAATTTATATGAACATTTTGGTTCTCGGCAAATGTAGGTCCTGTCCAGCAGGTTTTTGCCAGAACTGATATTTTTCAATTAAGTTATATAAAATTTACACTGTAGATATAACACCCATTTTCTATTCAAAATAGATGAAATTTTGAGACCAACTTTTACAATCTTTAGTTGATAATATTAGTTAATATTAACCAATATTTAATCTTGATAAAACAACGTTAGTTATACTAATAATGATCGCACTACAATTTGCTTTGTAGAACCACAAAGTACCAACAATTTTGTTATTAGCTATTGCCAATTTCAAAACAATGAAATTTTTGACGTTCACTTCAAACAATTGGCCGCCAGTAGGCAGACATCAAGGTGAGAGATTATGAAAGACGTCTGCTTGGATAGGCTCATTAAATACTTAGAATACAGACCTACATTTATTTTGAAACATAAATATGATATTCCGTCAGTTAAAAATCAAAAAATTGAAGTTTGCAATCAGGAGGCCAATTCTCATACTGTTCAAATTCAACGGTAACGATCAATTTATAAAGCTTGTCAATTTTGGGTTTAGAACGCAAACCAGTGGCGTAGCTACTAAGGGGCCAAATGGAGAGTGCCCTGGGGCGCCGCAGATCGAGGTGCCCAAAAAACCCTGATTATCAAACCGCTTATTGAACGAATCTACAACACACTTCAATAAAGCTATTCAACAACATCAAATTTCTGTAACACAACTTTAATAAGGCTTTAAAAAAAATCAGAAAAAATAACAGTCAATTTTGCCCCAGATTGATTTTGCCTCAGGGCCCTTAGTTACCTAGCTACGTCACTGACGGAAACGAACTGAAAGCGAATGTTAAACTGTATTGCTATTCTGCTTAAGATGTGCAGTTCCATTATATAAAACCTGACCGTGAAAACTAAAGTGAAGCGAGCTCCCTACTCTCTAACTAAACTGCAGACTTACCCAAATGACATTTGTGATAGCATTCCCGTCAAACGCTAAGTACAAAATGTATGGCAATGACATTACCTGTCACGCCACATGTCACGTGACTCCTCCGTTACCATTCATTTTGTATTTAGCGTTTGGCGGGAACACTAACAGAAAAATCAATTGTCTAAGAGAGCTGAAATGATAATACACTTCAAACTCAATTCATCCAAGTTTTCACGGTTACATTTAAGTTATACGCGGATAGATTTTTTAGAATAGGTAGACTGAACGTGAAAACTAACGTCAAGTGCGTAGTCAGTCCTAAGCTTAACGTGAAACGAAAGTGTAATTCAACCTCACTATGACCTTACCTTAACCACTTCAACTATGATTTGCGGCCAGATTTTTTAGAATAGACCGACGGATTGACTTCTGACGAGAAGTTAGAACTTAGAACTGGATGCTAAGCTTAAAGCAAAATTACAGTTTACTTCAACCTCGCTCACTTCAACTTATGCCTTGATCACACGCATCGAGTAAAAGGGCGAGGCAGTAAAATGTTGTTCGGCCGAGACAGTAATGTAAGCGAGTTAAAGAGATAAGCGCTCGGCCAAGCACTCAGCGCTATGTTCATACGTAGGTACCGGGTATTCGGCCGAGAGCACTGTCTCGCCCGTTTGCTCGGTACGTGTAATCAAGGCATAAGTTTTCGCGATGAGGTTTTTTGGAATAACTTGGGCGACTGATCGTGACAACTTATTTTAAGTTAAGTGAGCAGCATCAGGTGGAATTGCAGCTCACCCCACAAAAATCCCCGGTGCGATTTTTCAGAATTACACCACTCGACCAGCGTAGCATTGCACAATTGTACAATCAAAGCAATGACGAGGCAAAACATCACGTAACCACTTTTACCGCCACTTTTTTTTCATTATATCGAGATGAAAGCAATTTTTAAACAGCCTACTCGAATAATTACTTTCAATTGTGTTTTTTACAAATAAGCTCTTCGTCTTTTAAACAGTTGGCATTGAATTGAGACATCACCTTATTAACCCAAATGGATCAAATAGGTAGGTACGTATACACATATATACAGGGTGTATCTGACATTGTACCACAAACGAATACCATAGATCCAGTACATGATTCTGGCCCCCCCAGTGGTGTAAACTTTTATCGTTTTTTTCTTAATTTAAAAAAAAATCTTTACGTTTTTTAATTTAAGCTAAAGGGGTTGATAAAATCGTTATTCTAATGAACCCCGACACCATTTTTAATTGTGTAAAAATATTAAAATAACGATTTTATGGGGTGTCCAGAATGCACTGGATCCGTGGTATTCGTTTTTGGTACGATGTCAGATATAACCTGTATACTCACTAGCTGACCTGGCGAACTTTGTACAGCCTAATAGTCGGATATTTTTGTGCATGATTCCATATTTTCTCACCGTTTAAACCTTTCCTAGAGTATCACGAATATTTCACGACCAAAATTGGCCAACTCGGTCCAGCCGTTCTCGAGTTTTAGCGAAATAAACGAACACCTATTAATTTTGATACATATATACGAGTATAAGAAGGCTGTCTAAGTTAGTACGAGTATGTACCGTAACTCGAACAAGGAACTGTACTCAGAACAAGTACGTGGAACAAGATGTTAAGTCATACCTTCGTTCGTTGAAATGTTCGGACCAGACACAATACCCATATGGGAAGGGGATATCGTGCTCTGGTCCCGCCAACTGCCCAATAGTAATTTTTGGATTGTTATATACGAGTATATACTAATCGCACGGAGAACCCTGATATCGATTAAGATTTTAATTGTATTTAAGTTCCAATAGATGCCGCTAGTGGTACCTACCTGGTAAAGTAACACTCGTTCTTTGAAAAGTGTGCTTATTATGACATGCGCTGTCAATGTCAATGACTATTGTCAACCGATACCAGTAGCAACAATTTATATCAAATTCTGTCAATATCGATCAAAATCAATAAATATCAATAAAAAAAAAAACAATAATATTGGTCAAAAAAATATTAGTTCGGGATATAGATTAATTTTTAGGTCGATTAAAAGAAATATTATTTTGATGTTGACTTTACCTATGTAAGCCTGTGACGTCACTCTATTGATCCTATTGACAATGATATATATTCAACATTTTGAAGACCTTGAGAGCCAAATAATTAACAATGTTTATTGTTTTAATTTACATAACGTTAAGTAATGAGCAAGTATTGTTCCGAGACGATAAATCTAGAACTTCAAATAGGTACTTTGAACTCAAAATTCAAAATAACACCGAATTTTGGGGAACAAGCTCTATATTATACATAACAAAGGTCAAATCTTATTGCAACGAACGTTTTTTGGGTCCAGTAAATAAAAATGGTCACTCAACGATCAATTTAGAATACAAATTCACTTTAAATCGATGGTTGAATTGCTGGCGATAGATAGAAATTATTTTAAATTACGTATTCAATATCTAAATTCTGTTATGTCCATTCTTTATATCAGTGGGTAGATATCTCGAATTCGTAAAACAAATCTATGTATACCACATGTATACTTAAAACTATCTACTAAAATCCGCAAAATTTCTAGTGTCATTCTACCGGCGTTCCTGTCTTCGGTCCACAGCACACACAGTTAATCGAAAGATTCTTAACTCCATCACTGATTGACTGGGAGGTGCCGTGCTTGAACACTTGAAAAGTGGCTTGCCCGGACAAGGCGTTGCCCGAAAATCCATCTTCCCAGAGACAGTGGGATAAGCCGCTCTGCAGGTTGGTACGGAATAATCTCATTAATTACTTTCACCAATACCGCTGAGCGTGCTCGCCTACTGGCTGTGGGTGAATGGGAGTCGAGTCTCTGGCTACAGGCTCTACCGTCACCCAACATAGGTACCATGCTGAGTGACACCACCTTCCAGATCGCAACATCCTACAGCCTGCGCGTGGGTGCTCCTAATGGAGCTCCACATCGATGTCAATGCGGTGAAGCAGTCCAGCAGCCAGGCCGAGACAGGCCATGGCCTGTTCTGCAGTAGAAGCGCTGGTTGGATAGCACGGCATACCAGCATTAATGGCATTATCCGCCGAGCTTTCGTCATCGCCGGGGTGCCAGCTGTTTTAGAATCTAACAGCTTGGCACGTGACGATGGAAAGAAGCTAGACGGGATGACCATAATGCCCTGGAAGTTGGGTAGGCCTTTGGTGTGTGAAGCAACATGTGTCTACACCCCTGCGCCATCCAAACTTCTGAGTACGGCAGGCTGTGCTAGGGCGGCTGCTGCAAGTGCAGAAAACCTCAAACGTCGTAAATATAATAACCTCATCCGAAGTTATAAATGTTTGAGCAGTTTGGGGTGGTGAAACACTAGGGCCATGGGGTCCGAGCGTTCATCGAGTTATTCTAGATATCAGAAACAGCTGATCGACTCTTCACGTGACCAGAGGGCTGGGCTTTTCTTCGGTCAACGAATCACTGGGGTACTTTTCCCATTGATATCGATGTGGATCATAGAAATAGTCTTATATCTATGATATGGATGAATTTTTGGATACCCATTATGTTCTTTTTCTACCTATTATTATTTGTATATATCGTTAAATTTTAATCGTTTTAATTCCGTGGAGGGTCGATCTGGTACATGAAACACTATATCGATTTGTAAAGATAAAATTAAAAAATAAGGTACTTTTTTCTAAAACTCGATATAATAATAGGCACGCATGTACGAAATCAATTTCTTTAAGTAAACGAGTCAATGACCTTGTAGGTAGTTGTCGGTCGTTGCGTACTAACTACTTATAGGTCATTGGCCTCGCTGAGCTAAAGTTCATTAAAGATACCGTAATTATATGCGTAAATTAATTCGAGTTTAAAAAATAGTACCTACTATATTTGGTAATTTTCTCTTTACAAATCGATAGTGTTTCATGTACCGAATCGACACTCCACGGGATTAAAACGAAACAAAATTTAACGGTGTATATACCTATTAAGCTTTAGTATTTATTTGTTTTTAAGTAGTTGTAAAACTTAAATAAATACTATTTACATAGATTATACTTTCTTGTCAAATAAAACCAGTAAATAAATTAACACAACCACTTCGCGTTAATAACCGTCAAATAGAACCCAATAAAAAACAAACCTAACTGCATTCGAAGGAGGTCAAGAGATGATTCTGCCTCAAGAGTAACCTCCACTTTATCTACTTTCCCGCGCTTTCTACCGGCGGCCATGATCTAACGATACTTTGACACTTCATTAGCTCTAATATTTTGAAATACCATAGACCTCTTACCAGAATTCATGAAACTTCTCGGTAAGAGGGAACATAATGCAGTTATACCAATTCAATCCTTTGATCAACAATGTACTTGTTGATCAAAGTACCAACCTGACTATCTTAAATAATACTAATGTTAAACATAAGTTCTAGATTTTGGAGGCAACAGCAAAATAATAGGCTAATGATTTATGTAAATTATGAATTACAAATTATAAATGATTAATGAATTGACCATCAAAATAATTTACCACGTCTTATTTCTCATGAAAAAAGGAAATTTTAATAAAAAAGTATGTAGCTTCTTTATACCGTATTTTTTCAAATATAAATACCTAATCAGAAAATGGAATCGGTAAAAATTCTAAGTTCCTAGTTCACTGAACCAGTGAATAATAAATTAAAATTAAATAAATAGTAGAGATGTCTGACTGTGTGAACACCACGAACCGGTATTACCGAAATTACCGGTTTCGCGTTTGCTCTAGCGTACGACGTAAAAATGCATCCGCACCGTGCTCAATGCTATTTATATTTTCTACATTATTTCGATCAAGGTTTCACTTTTGTAATGTCAATGTCGTTGCTTGATTTGAACTATTTTTCCAATTTGTGTCTGAACAATCTTACAACAGATAAAGTGTCGACAACGTCATCAAGGTCACGAACGACCAGCAAGAAACATCGTAAAGTTATCATTTCACATCGAGACCGGGCTTCGCTTCTGACATACATACCTACCAAAGAAAGTAAATTATCCATAAGTCCATACTCAGTCAGTGATAATAAACAGACTCTTGGTAACATTTTGATTGCGTCGTTTTGTCCGAATATGACATGCTTTTTCAGTGTAACTAATTGACATTGACAATTGCCAAATAAATCAAAACCGTGAAAATCGCGACACGATGACCAAAAAATACTAATCGCGAAATAGGTAAGTAATGTTTTAAATTCACCTTGTACCATTTTGCATCCAGACCTATTAGTTTGGCGAATCTGTGAGGCCGAGTGTTTTAACATTCCCCAAACACTTAGGTGACCTACATATGGCATGCTCTGTTTAACACCAGACAAATAGTTAACAGTGGAAAAAAATGTAAATATGCAAAACACGTTTTAAAGAAATAGAAAAGTCAGATTATTTGATATTTTCGGCAGCAATGCACTGATTGAGTGCCACAGTTAGGCCGGTATAGTTTACAATTGCACATGTATAAGATAAGAAACCCCTGGTTTAGGACATCCTGTAACGATCATTTGTTTTACATAAAATTAATAGCAACAGGAAGTAGATAACAGTCTCAAAACTAATTTATCACAATCAAAAGCACACAAAGACCTTGAAACAACTATTTTTAAAACTACGCGAAAGTAAAACTTAACATATTTTTAGTATAGACGTATTTAGGACTGGTAAACTCTATGTCAAGTAAAAACCTAACAAAGATTTTACAACTTACATAAAATACACACTTATTTAGAAATAAACCTGACTGAACATTTTGTTATTTTATTTTCACTTAGATAAAGCTAAACCACTAGAATAATTGGCATTTCAAGACTTTATAATCGGTTTAATATATTCGTCGAAAAAATATAAATGAATTTACCTTCTCCATCCTGTCATAGGCTGTCGCCTGAGGTCTTCTTCACTCAGGCCATAGAGCCCAATACATGCGAGGAACCAGGCTGTCACTATTAAGTAACAAATGACGATGACTCGGAAAGGCAGTAATATCACAGTGAATATTGCAGTCTGAAACAATAGATAATAAAATTGAGTGTGCGGACGAATAACTAAAAGATCAGTTGAAACTAAATAGGTCAGAATTTCTAATAAGTGAAAGGTAATATCTGACTCTCCTAGAGAGGAGGCCTGAGTCTATTTGAGTATTTTTTTTTTTTTTACAATGGTTTGCTTAAATCAAGGATGTTATAGATGCGTCGAATTATACCGGTTTCGAATACGGTTACGGATAAAAAAATATTTAGGGCTATCCGCTAGTTTCGGATAGTTTCAGTTACGTATATTAAAATTATAATATAGGGTGTCTCAGTAAGAGTGCATTTTTTAAAATTGGAATATTTCTTTTTTCATGCAAGTGACAACTCTAAACTTTGACAGCTGTCACCTCTGTTTATTCCGATTATTAAAAATGGAGAGCTTTTCGAAAGAGCAACGCGTTATAATTGTGAAAACTCATTACGAAAATGGGTAAAGTTACGCTGAAACCGCTCGCAAACTTCGCCAAATTTTCAGCTGAGAAAGTGCACCTAATGTGTCAACCATTCGAAGAGTGGTCAAAAAATTTGAAGAAACTGGGACAATTATGGATAATAAGAATCCTTTACAACAACGTACCGGTCACTTGAAAACATTGCTGCTGTAAACGAGAGTATCGCGCAAATCCGAAAGCATGAATTCGACATCGTTCTCAACAACTTCATATTTCACGAAGCACTACGCAGCGAATTTTGACCAAAGACCTCCACCTTCATGCGTACGAGATTCAGTTAACTCAGGAGCTCTAACCAGCAGACCATGGAAAACGCCGGCAATTCGTTAAATGAGTAATGGAGCAAAGTGAAGTAGATGCCAATTTTTCGGAAAAAAACATTTTCTCCGATGAAGCGCATTTCCATATGTATGGCTTCGTGAATACACAAAATTGACGAATTTGGGACTCAGAAAATCCTCATGTAATCCGTGAGAAACAATGCACCCACAACGAGTTACTGTCTGGAGCGGATTTTGGTCAGGCGGCGTGATTGGAGCTTAGGTACTGTTTGAAAATGATGCCGAAATTGCAGTGACTGTGAACGGCATTCGTTACAGGAATATGATAGCGGACTTCTTGTGGCCTCAACTGGACGGCATGAATCTGGAAAACATGTGGTTTCAGCAGGACGGCGCAACCTGCCACACCGCGCATGAAACAATCGACTTATTGCAGCAAAGATATCCAGAACACATTATCTCACGAAATTCTGATGTCAACTGACCACCAAGATCGTGCGATTTAACGTCGTGCGATTTTTTTCTTTGGCGATTTGTGAAATCTTAGGTTTATGCGAATAAACCCGAAACGATTCCTGAGCTCAAATCGGAAATCCAACGCGTCATCGGTGAGATACAGCCACATCTCTGTGCAAAAGCCATGGAAAATTTCATGAAAAGAGTAATGGCCTGCCACCGGAGCCGTGGGGGTCATTTAGGGGAAACTTTATTCCATACTTAATCGGAACATGTCTTTTTTACAATACAATAAAAATATTACAACTCTGTCATAAAATACTTATTTTTATTTTAAAATGAAAAACTGCACTCATAGTGAGACACCCTTTACAAATACCAAGATTTCATTTTTATTTTTAGTCTAGATTATGATTTGTTGCCGGCCAAAGCAAACAAAACTCTATCATAACCTGTCTTTTAGACTCCGCCTTTATCTGACACTTTAGATTGTGTGTTGTGACGTCATAGCTGTCAAATCGAAAAATTGGGTAAGGAGCAAAACAAGAAATTTATTGAATAATATTATTTCTATTATTCTTTGCATCATCCAAAAGTCTGGCAGAAAATGCCAAAGGCATTAAGTCCATCTCAGTACTTTTGAGGGCATAAAATATTTAATAAATAAACGCAAAAGTTTAATCAGAATCCAACTCTTTAATTTTACTAATCTCTGGGTCATTGTGTGAAGTGTCTAAGTAGTGGCAAATGGAAGAAGAAAGCGAATTGATCCTGACAAAGAAAGTAAGGAAGATAATAGTTTTTTTTTTTTACTAATTATGAATTAAATAATATATTTAGATTAAACAATAACGTTTTTACTTCACCTACATAATATAACTAAGACTCAGTAATACAATGCAAAAAACCTTTCTTTGCAAACCATACTTTTCAATGAACATTCGACAGATCGAGGTTATTGACTTTCCTATTCCTATTTGGAACGCATGGTACATAATCATTATAGTTTAGCTAAAGAATCAGACATACTGAGCAGACTAAAATATTTTTTATCGATTTTTTAAAACTGCATGTTTTTTTCGAGTAACGATAACAAGCACCACCACGTAGTGTCCTCGACGGTGCTTTTCCTCAGCAGGAGCAGAAGAAAAGCACCGTCAATGCTGACCTAGTTAGAGGTGGCGGGATAATCTGGACACGTACTGCCGAGACTGGTTTGAGACGGCACGGGAGAAGCAAGTCTGGAAAGACTTGAGGGTGGGCTCATCAGTAGGACAGAAATAAAATAACGCTAACGAATTAATTGATCCCGAAACTCACTAGCTTCAACAGATTTTTTCTGCAGTGTTAGATAAAAGGGTCAAGTTGTGGTCAAAATTGAACACTAAAAGCAGAATATTTAATCATTTGAAAACTTATGATATATAATAAAGTATACAAAAATTTCATGAAAAACACCACTCTATTATGAAAAAAAATCAAACTATTAGGCATTAATAAAGTTAAGAGAAAATTTGGCAATGTTATAATGTTATAGACGTGTATAATACAAAATTTTAAAGCTTAAAAAATATCGGATAATTTTTCTTAAATAAAAATAAGAAATAAAATAAATAAGTGACGTTTGACATTTTATTTAATTTGTCTATTTGTAAATTGATATTTTTTGATTTATGGATTTAATGTATGTATGTATTTATATATGTATTGTATGATTTAATTTGAATAATATAGTATATTTTTAATAAAAATATTATATCGTAATTTAAAGTAAATATCCGATTCGACCAACCTGTGGTAATAAATTGAACTATATTTATTAAAACCGACCAAGAGAGAGTCCGAATCGCGCAGAGAGTATTCTTCATTGGTCAGTCAGGATCTTGCAACCACTGAAAGAGATATCTAACTCTTTTAATCCAAGGTTAATTGTGTACTGGTCCACTGATCGTTGGATCTTTCTAGATAACTCTGTAGCTGTGCCAATTCAAGGCCTTAGACTGACTGTGGAATAATGCATATTTTGACTAAAATCTCTACGAGCATACGGCTGCCGTGGCCCACCTTGTCTAAATTATTTATTTAGTACTGCAAAATAGCCATTAACACTAAAATACGTTAATCCTTTCACGCTGTCTTCTCACAGAACCGCAAACTTTCTAACAATATCGTCTTCCATTCATCAGCAAACAAACCAATCCAGAATTGATCTGCACGAACCAGTTGAGCATTCATAGCATACGCGGTTTAGAAGGGATGGATTGAGCAACAATACAACCAAATGGAATTGGAATAAGAATTTATGACTTCCAGAGCGATTGTAATTATTCAGGACAAATAAATAATTTATCTTTGCAGCTTATTTAAAAATATTAGTGATCTGCGTGCTGGAGAGTAGTGAGGTGAGGTAAATATGATATCTGAGCGTTATGTACTTCCATAGGTTTTGTTGTCCTTAAATCCATATTCTAAAATAGTCCTTCACCACGTCTGTGTCTCGGTCTCATTGCAAAAAACAACAAAGAAAATCTGGTTATTACCAGATTTGCATGCGATTTTTATCGATATGCAGTGTAATTTGTGAGGAAGATTAAGGGGTACAATACATACATGTTATAATAGAAGAAAACCAAGAATTTCAAAAATTTGTAACTCCTTTGCGAAGCTGGGGCGGTTCGTTAGATATAATAGGTATAAAAAAAGAGTAAGTCTGAGAACGTCAGAAAACGCATTCTATTTCAGAATTCCAATTTTTATAGGGTAGACTTTCCGTTTTTTTTTTTATTATTTTATTAAGTTATACATCAATTACAAGGAGACCGAGTACAGTAAAAGAGAACCCACAGTTAAAATAAAGAGTATAATATATCATTTTCCTTAAAACAGTACCAAAATTTTATTAATATCGAAATCAGCAGATTAGTTTATTATTGTATTGGGTATATAATTACTGAGTTATATAACAATGAATTGTGTTTCATAAATTTCGAGTTTTGTTTGCCACTAAATAATAATACTAAACTAGTTTTCTAATTTAGCTTCACCTTTTTCCATAAAATATTTTATTAATAACTTGGTCCCTAATTTTATATTAATTTGAAATCATATATAACGATGATGAACGACTTTTGCATTTACAAAATTATAATACTTTAGCATTACCGAGTGGCAGATTAGTGTGCTGTATAATCAAATCACTTTTAATATTGGATGTTTGCCGTATTGGTGTGTTATGTAATTAATATTATTAAACACTTATACTTGAAACAACGTTGTTGAGATAAAAGCAACTTTCTAAATTGGGATTTAGAAAGATTTTAGCAACAGATTACGGCACTCTTTGTTCATAATTATGAAAATTGACTGCAGTACGTATTTCAAGCACACGTGTTTGATTTTCGTCGCCTGTTGATGCCAATGCCAAGTGAGTCTATAACACGGCTGCACGAGTTTGATAAATAATTTGCTCTCACTCAGATGACTCAGCAGTCTTATTTTACAATGTGTTGCACAAATTAACTAGAGCTTTAGCTTTGCCAGACACATTTACTGGGTTAGTTAGGTTCTGATAAGTATAACTGAACCTCTTCAACCAAAATTCTCAGCTAAATTTATCACAAACTAAAAAAAAAAATGTAATATTTTTGGTAAATGGAACAGAATATTAAAATAAACAAGCAGGTAGACGCATACCAAGCGTAACTTACGTAACCACAATAATTAGATCGTCACACGACTTTCTCTAAACGTTGCTTCTTTATATAATTATTACACTACTCATTGCTGACACTCTTTCTTGTTCATAATCATTTGTTTATCTTGTGTATTACGTAAGAAAGTTCAATGAGCGAAGGAAATCGGAAGAAAATTGTGTCACTTTCGTCGTGCTATTGCGTGACCAGTGTTATATGATGCCTATCTGACTATCTGCGCAAAACGGTACCACAGTGCACTGTATCATGTACAGTGCTTACTTTCCCTAACGTACAAGTATTTATGAGTAACGGCTTTCTGCAACAGCCAACAACCCATGATTAAAATCTCTTGTTCTTCGCGTCCTAGTTATAAATTTTACAGTAATAGTTATTCCACAAATTGTATACAAGTTAATTTAATTTATCTTTAGGTATCATCTCTCTATCTGCAAAAAAAAACCTAATAACACGAAAATTTAACTGATCTAAATAAAATATAAATGCTCCGCTTTCTTTACTACACATACGTAATAGAAATTGATTTGTTTTTACTCAGTACGTTTTCAATAGGTCTTCAGGCAGCAATGTAGTAACAGCAATATATTTACGCAAAAAAGTCAAACTTTCTTCTGAATTTATCTATCCATTTAATTTTTTTTAATTATGGCATTAAATTATTTGGATTTTTTTGGAGTTATTATATATTAAATGACTTAAACATTTGGATTGAACCGAAATGAATGAAACTTCGCCAGGATCACAGATAACAGAACATTAAAGCGAGGTTTTTGCGAATTTCAAGCTTTTTACAGTTTTTCGCACTTCAGAAGTGCCTGGGAATCATAATTATTTATTACTAGTAACCCACTCGTATAGGTCCAAATCATATACACATACCTTACTCATTTCTTGCTCTCTTTTTTTACTGAAAATATAGTTAAAATCCATTAAGTGGTTTAGTAAGAGTTAGGGGATACACTGACAGACAAACTCAAAAAATGACTGTTTTCCGTCGTAGGGTTGCATGTTTAACAATAAGGAACGCAGTTTATTTTGCCACAGAATATAGACCTTCGTAGCTGTTACTATGGCTTCATGGCCTAATTGAAACAAGTTATTTGCATAAACCATAGATGGCAAGGAATGAAAAAGGACTCTGAACATTATATATTTTTTTTTTGTTTCTTTTTTTATTGATATAAACTAGTCCTTGACTGCATATGAAAAAATTTTCGACATCCAGGACTCATTCATGATTTAGAAGCAGTTTTTTCTTCTCCACGTTAAACTCCAAGTAGGTAACATCAGCTCGACTCTCAATTGGTTGGTTTACTTTATGCTAGATAGGAATCTAGATTGGAATATTTTAACTTCGTCTTACACCTAAAAATACATAAATGATCCATGACCCTTAAAAAAAATGTTGCAAAATTAATTTAAAAAAAAAATAACATACAAAAGCCCATCAGTAAGAAGGTCTTGATTTATTTGTATTCAATTCAGTGTCAATAATACAAGGTACAAGGCCCTGTAGACAAACGTATTCTAGAGTACATATTTGGCAATCGCATCTAATTTAATTGTTCATCATTCATTGTTAGAATATTTTTGAATAAATTAAGACAATAAAGTCACAACGCATTGTGTGGATCGTCTCTATTATGAATTAACAATACTAAAATTGAATAATCACGATAATCGTTATTTTTTACAAAAATTAGGTACCTAAGCAGATATTGTTTTTGTTAGTCGGATTTCGCAACAAATATCTATTTTATCCTATAACAATATTGGATTTAGACATGCGCAGAATGTCTCAGTAGATAGAATCTTTACACATAACTTAATCAAATAATACTTTCACTTTAACATGTTATGCAATTTAAAACCTTCTTGCTTCGACTGCGTACCTTTATTTTGTCATATGTGTTATCTAGCTCCAATTTGTGAACGAAAGGGTTCAATATTTCGGCGCGCATGTCGTCAGATGAGAAAGCGCCGGTTTCACTATGCAGTTTGCCATTCATTTTCACGAAACCAAAAACACAATATTCTTGACAGAAGCTCAAATTAGATCACACCTTTTACACTCATTTTACGTCACACTTCATTAGTGAAAAATAAGCAAGCACTGAATATTTTGAAGGATCTCCGACGTGTTTTCATTTAATAAAACGCGGCGAATTTAGACACGCATTTCTTCTCGCATCAAAATCAAGACTGGTGTTTTTCGAGGTCATACACGAAAGCTTGCTATTGGTTCTAAGGTTTGACAGATGCAATCGACCAACAGTCCAGGGAACCGAACTTGACAAAACTTTATGAACATTTGACAGAGGACACAAAACATTTTTCAAGAAATTTAAACGTATTTAGAAAAAGAATTTAATGTTAAAGAAAAGCCTATTCGGTTCAGTACCGGTTTTCCGAGAATTTACGATTTGACATCTAATCATGTTTCAATGGTCGTTTAAAAAGATAGCTACAGATACTCTGTTTTTAACACTCAGTTTTTCAAAACACTTTATAAGCATTCTTGAAACAGCTGCAGATTTCATCATATTTCTGCAGATTTTATGTACACATGTACATGTCTATTTACCCTTAATAATATGTGAATAAATTATTTGTTTAGATTTTGATCTGATACTTACCACAGATTATTGATATGTAGCAAGCTAATACTTACCGTGTAAACGCTTTTGTTGTCAGCTTGACACTTGTCATTATTCTCTAAAAAAATACCATTGTTGCCTGGCCGTAAACGCAAACGAATGTCCTGTGATTATTGTGGAAAACAAAATATTGATATGGATTTTCTCTCGAATAATGGAAGTGAAGGTTCAAAAACAATTAATTGACTACTTTTCTTATTTCGACGAATTTCACACGACTGTAAAAACAAGTTTGAATGATTGCCAAAAGTGCGCAGCGTCTATAAATACACTGATAAAACGTTGTAAGAGCATAAAGCAGTGAGTGAAATTAAAGAAATGTTTATTGTTTTTATTTTACGACTGTGTATAATGGTATTGATCGTTGTAGGGCTGACGTGACCGAGACGCCGTTAGAACAGTTTGAAGGACTACAAAGCAAGTTGTGTGCTTCGATACATAACCTAATTTCGGAAGACGCAGTAGAAATACGAAACAAACTGTAAGTATTGAGTACTTCACATAGATATGCGTCTTATTGTATTGATAAGTCTTCAATAGCAGATCTTAATTTGAAAAATGGTTTGCACACATTTGTGAACTGTGATTACTCAAGCTGTAAGTGCTGTGACATTGACAATGGTATGTACTTATGGTCTACATAAAGTATAAATATGTAGAATTGAATTATCTATTCATGTCTAATTCCCTGTGTTACTTTAAATGTATTTTTGACACATGCTTTTGGGTAAATTTTATAAAACATACAGGGTTTCTACTTTTAAGCAGTTTCAAGTTCTGTTGCATGGTTATTTCACCAAAGTATTTCAATAGGGTTAAATGATAATATACAAAAATTGTTTTTAGTTAAATTCCACAACTTTCACACATTGTGAGCTTGTGATGCGAGTACTAGACAACTGATAAACATAATTAAATATTTCTAAATACATATCATAGTTATTACAACCACACACAAAACAAATGATTCTGCTCATCACACAAACTTTTTTGTCCTGAATGTGAATTAAACCCACAACCTCCAGCATAGCAGTCAGGGCCACTGACCACTATACTAACAAACCTGTTAATTGTAACTTTTCATACTCTATTTTAAGACCTTGAAAATTTTAATTCTGCAGGCCATCCTGTGGAGCTTTCACTTAAGCAAGTGTAAATACTAATGAATTGAATTTGATGCTTTCAGGTGCATATTGGAAGATTCATTTGAGAAACTGTGCAACAAAAACAAAGTGCTTAGAGATAGCTGCAGAGAAAACAACTTTGAAGAGAACTCGGTACTGGTGAGAGGCACTCCTCTTCAACCGTCACTGGCAACACTACTGGAGTTTGCTGATGATACAATCACCTTTGGAAGCCAAGTGTGCGCCCAAATAGATACATCACTAAACGTATTATCTTTCAAAGAATTAAACACAGAGCATCTAGGAGACAATTTTCAGTTCCCCAAAGAGTGGCGGAGACGCATACCTGAAATACTCACATACACATCCTTCTTGTCAGAAAACCAAATTTAAATATGGATCTACTAGACTCAATCCTTAATTCTATGCAAAAGCCACCTACGGCCAGCGAAGCACAGAAAAATGCCATGCGAAAACAAAAAGAGGCTATAGAGAATAGACAGAAGGAGGAACGAAACATGATAAACAGGTTCAGAAAACGAGTTGAAGAGAAAATAAGCAACTTTATTAAAGATGGTACAAAACCACATATTCAGTTTGAACCTATGGAACAAATGTACAGATCTATCATCAGAGAAGTATCTGAGATTGCTGGTTTACAAGTATTCTCGTTCGGACAAGAGGGTGTAGACCGCTACTCAGTTGTATACCTTAAAGACAATGGCCCTTCAGAAGATGAACTCACAGTACGTAGGGCAGGCGGAGTCTGGAATGAAGATAAAGCCGCTGAGATGGCTCTAGCACATTTTGAAAAGAGGAAACAAGCAGCTATAGATTTAGAAGAAGAAAAAAATAGAAAACGTAAACGTGGTAAAGAGGAACTGAGCGGTACTTTCTATAAACAGAAGTATGCTCATCTGATTGGTCAGGAGGCTGCTATTGATGCAGCTCAGAAGACAGGCGTCAACAAGAGTTACGGAGAGGTTCCTAGTGAGAATAAAAAGGATCAGCGGTCTATTGAACAGACAATGGCTGACATAAAAGCGAAGAAGATGAAGAAAGCGGAGACTGAGAAACGTGATGCTGATAGTAGTGAACAAATTTAGTATTTGTTTAAATTAAAATACGTAGTTAGTCCGTTTTTAGTCTGATTCTTAATATTTGTTATCTATGACCACTTATGATAAGACTATGATAATTCACATTATAGTGCAAATACATTGTGAGTATGCAATGTGTAACAGAAAGTAGTACATTTGCTAAAGTTAGGTTAAATAATTGGGTATATTTTGTGTTTAATTTTGTTCAGTGTTTTATATAAAATAACAACACATTAATAGGAAATGTTTTTCTGAAAAGAGCTTCGAAATTGATTCTTAAATCAAGCAATTACCATTTGAAATATTGGTATGAAGAAGAGTGGGGGCATAGTGGGAACAACATGATAGTTTTTTTTTTTTTTTTTGATGGGCATAATATCCTAATAGCGGTAATGACACATGCCAGTGTGTGCATCTTTTTTCTCCTGTTACATGACAATGATATATGAACATGTATCATAATAACAGAGTGCCTAATAGCATAGCATTAGCCTTACAATGTTCCCACTGCTGAGACTCAGGCCTCCTCTCAAGGAGAGGGAATCGGCCGTAATCAACCACGGGCCCGGTGCGAGTTGATGGATGTCTCATAATTATCTTCGAATTTTGGTTGTAGAACATGCCAGTTTCCTCACGATGTTTTCCTTCGCTGTTTTGAGAGCAGTGGTGATGAAATAAATTACACAAAGAATGCGCCTGGTTGGGTTTTAACCCGTGACCTACAATTCGTAAGTCGGCGCCGTTACCACTCGGCCACCACTGGTCCAATTGAGAGTTTGTTTTACGTTAACGCAATCGACACGTTTTATGACGTTCGGGACTCCGATTGGCCCGCTCCGAGCTTTCGATTGGCCCGCTCCGAGCTTTCGATTGGCCCGCTCCGAGCTTTTAACCAATCAGAGAGCCAAACACGGCATACATTTCGATCGCTTTAACGTAAGAACAACTCGCGCTCGGCACACAAATCGCGTAAAGCTGTCAATAACAAATTTTCGCTAAAAGTATTACTCAATATTTTTGTTAAACCTTTTATCCTAGAATGAAAAGTTTATGTATATTCTCAGCTGTTAGGATTTGGCTTCCAGTAGGTATTATTGTATGCAGCTGAATATTATTGTTCTATCTCACCAAAGTGGATTGGTTTTGAATGTGTGTGTGTGTGTGTGTGTAGAATCACACAATCAGTGGCGTAGCTAGTCCCACAGGGGCCCCATATCAAAATTCCCACAGGGCCCTGTATAAAAAATTGTGTTTTTTTACAAATGCTTGGCTGCGAGACGGTTGTGGATAACATGTTGCGAATTTTTGCCTATTTCGGGGCCCCTGTAGGGTGGGGGCCCCGTATAATTGATACGGCAGATACGGCGGTAGCTACGCCCCTGACAGTAATGTCGGGTTACTCTAGCCCTGGAGTATTACTTAGGCGCAACCATAAGGAACATGGGACGCTGTTTACTGTTTCTCAGCTCAATAAGCTATTTAGGGCCTACTTTCAATTGTCTGGTAACTTTTAACACAATTATGGACATTTCAAACAATTATTCTTTGAACTGCTAGCTGCTGGCAGCGATCTCACATGTATGAAACCAGAAAATTATCTTAAGATTTTATATGGATACATTTAGTACCCCGGTACCTATATGATTACGGTTAGCCATGAATGAGCAAAAAAAACATAGACACACACATACAAACGTTCGCGCTTATAATATTAGTATGTCTTATTCCTTGGGATAAAGTTATCTGACTGTTTTTAAAAAAACAGCCCTTGTCAATTAATTTGAAACTAGAACGTGTCAAATACAGATCCATAACAAAAAAAAATGTTGTTAAAATGAAGAGAGTAAAGTAAAGCACCTTACTGCCACGGCATAGGGATGCTAATTACCTGTATCGACTTATATTGGATATATATTATATCCTTGTCTATGTTTTTTTTTATGTAAGACTACAGGTTATTTATTGTTATGCTTTGATTAGAGTAAGGCTGCCATCAGACAGACTGCATCGCAGGATCCGCGCACAGTCGATATATTCAACTGCATGCAATGGTACTGTTCGACTTCGTTCAGTCATGATATCAACTTCACGCAGTCGGTTGCTGTCGTATGAAGTTAATATCAACTGCATACAGTCGTGAGTTCAACTTTACGCGGTCGGCCACAGTCGTGTAGTGTCGTCGCACTCTGTCCATCGCTAACCGCATACAGTTAGTGAGCAGTTATTCAAAAAGCATAACTGACATTATGCGATCAATATCATATTTATTTTGAGGCGCTTAAAGATCAAATCTTACACTGAGTTACTGGGCTAGATACGTGGCGATGGTGAAGTCAGATCTGACGGCAGGTAACCGCATGCAGTTGAATATATCGGCTGCGCGCGGTTGCTGTGATGCAGTCCGTTTGATGGCAACCTTACTCTCTTGGCGTCATAAAAAAAAAAAAAAATCGCCAAAGAATAAAATTAAATGAAAGTAAAAGAGAGTATGTAACATGTATGTATACAAAATCAATTAAATGTGTTAAGTATTACAAAAGTGTCACTATAATGTGATTCAATGCTTTCCTAAACTTTTTTAAATCTTTTGGTGGTACTGCTGGATATAGAAATATCAACATTTCTCTAGTTAGAATAAAGTCGAAAATGGCTCTAACCTGACCCCCCTGAGCCCCTCTGCTCTCGACCTAGAATTGTTTTAATTTTCAACTTTATTTTTAGTTTATTAAGGTCAATATTCGTTTGGTCCTAAAAATATAGCTGTTACAAAATGCTGTAACGTACCTAAATATTATCTTAAGAGGGTATTTGTTGATTTAAAATGTACCCTACCTTTAAAACTAAATAAATCAATTTTGACTTCTTCCGCTACTCATATTATCCGCCATAAATTGGTCATAAGCTTTTTATCGAAATGTTCGTTATATAGTTAAAAATTAATCCAAATATACCTCATGTATAATGTACCTTAAGTATCCAAAGTAGATACAAGGAAAAAATATTTTTTTACCCACATTATGAAATAAAGACTGGGTTGATTTCGATTAGATAGCAATAAATAGTTGGTAATATTGTAACTGAGTATATTTAAATTGTATCTTTTGAAGTTGAAATAAAATGTATTCAGTGCAAATTGTGTGTTTTATTTTTTCAATGAAGCTCCAGCGATCTCACAGAGTCGATCCTTTTTTCAAAAACTTTCTGGTATCCGTCTCGAAGGAGTGGACCTTTCGTATTGCTGTACTTTTTATATGTATCTTGCAGGTTCTAAGTATATCCTTAGGCTCCTCGCCTTCGGCGAATTTTTATAGCGATGCTGGCGCGTTGGCATCTCTTCTATAGCGCGTTGTAAATTCGATTAAGGTGCGTTAGTAGCGATGCTGTTGCGCGCTTACGAATCGCTCAACGGCAGCGTTACAAAAAATCGCCGGAGGCGAGGGGCCTTAGTTGCTACACGCAAGGAACCTGCTGTCTATCTATGTATGAGGTAACATTGTGACCATTGTTAGTAGCACTCACCGTAGCAGGACGTCATTTCCCGATTTGAGTCGTATAGGTAGTACCTACCTACTATACATACCCGTACCTATAAGTACGTAGGCCGTCCGAAAGAGAATCCCGGGGTCCTGGCACGCAAGGCAAAGAAGGAACGAAGAGTGGGTTTTAGTCAGTAAAAGTCTGACACGACTCCCTGCTCCACTCTAGAGCGGGTGAAGTCTTTGGATAGTCGCTTAAGTACCCACCTTTTATAATTATTATCTTTTAAAACGCTGTTATGTGTATGGCTAGCATCTTAACCACACGCTATATTTCGTTCCAATATAGGGCTGTAGTTGATATTCTGTATTTAAAACACTGCTGTGAAATAAATAAATAAAAATAAAAATAGTATAATAAGATCAAGTAAAACTTATCTATTTAATGAGATTTTTACAATATAGAACTGCTATTTATAATAAACATAGCCGATCCCAGCTGTACTCAAATGAGGGTTTTGAATTCAAGTTTGTAACCAAGGCCAAGACCAAGGTTTGAAACCAATGTTTGTAATCAAACTTTGAAAGCAATGTTTGAAACCAAAGTTTGATGGTTTCTAATCAATATCAAAATAAAACAAAATATTTTTTTCGAACGTTTATTTACCATCAACACGTTATTAGGCATATTTACTTACACAGAAACAACAATATTTGCGACAGGAATTTATATTCTTATCGCAAAGCTAAAACTAACCGTCCTATCCGATTCTCTAACAAACTTCGCACTGATCTTTGTTGACTACAAATAAATTAAACTTGACGAATTGAAGGAAAATTAACTTGGCCGACGCGACGTAGTGCTTACTGGACAAGGATACTTTGGGAAGTAACTGGATCGCATAGGTCAGGTGTGGATGCCCGGTAGCTATCACTGCGCGGAGAGGCAAAACTCACAGCACAGAGGATAGAGGATTACTATGTTTGGGCACAGCAGCACCATGCCTTCCTTGTGGCACTATTGCAACGCGCTTGTGGTATATGTGATATCTCATGGAACGATCGAAACATGGACTGAACCACGTTCGGAAGAAAGAACATGTGTGATGCTGTCGTCTCTTTATGCAAGAAGGTGATGCAGGCAAAGGTAGGCAGAGAGAGAGAGGGGGTATCTATTCTCTCTCTCTACTCGTGGCTGAGTTGTTACCTAACCAGGTGGACCTGAAGAGGCAGCAGTGCCAATTACGGTCAGCAAGGAAAGTGAGTAGCGCGTGGTTGCGCTACAAAAGTAAACCTTGTACAGTGTGACAAGTAAAAACAATTTGAATAATGAAAACTTCAAAACATGTTACCTCCTTTTGATCCTGATTTTATACGATAATTTTATAAATTATTAAGAAATTTTAGACATTCGTTTTCAAATAAATAATAATGTATTTTATTCAGAGATCAGTGCGATTCTTTGGTATCTTTCTTTACAAACATTTCTGCTTTCTCATTTAGCATAAGTCACATAATATTGTAATATAATAATAAATTACTATACAAAAGTTATTGTCAAGCTAAACACCTACAAGGGATAAGTCATTCATTAGAACCTATACAATTGTTTAGATATGTTTTTTTTACTAGATATGGATATAATGACGTAGGTATATGTAAATAACAGTAAATTCAATTCCTTCCCTTCATAAGTAGGTAAGTAGAAAACATTTATAAAAAAAAAAGCTTGTGAATATCGGTGATATACTAATTATAAAATAATTATTTATCATACAGTATGATTATATTTTCTTGAAAAATTAAGTTAAACTTATTGAAAATGGCTTTTTCATTTCGTTGTGCGTTCCGAACAAATATAGGGTGGAAGGGACATCAACGCACAAAATTAGGGTTTAGTGGACAAAAATTCTAGACTTAGATTAAATCAAAATAGCGGAAGATAGGTGACTCGCCTTTCACACGTGGACTGCTGGAATCAGGCCTTTATGGCCTTATTTTCCTCAGTCACAATCGGCGAGTGTCATAAACGAGGGTGTCGCGCAAAAATATTATTTTTTTCAATTTCGCTCGTACGACAGCGCCGGCTCTTATATCTGGTCTTGTCTATCAGTGACGGTAAGTTTGCGATTGTAATAACACTGATCATAGATGTGTGAGTTCGGAATCCAGGTTTTTGGATTGCGATGTTAGCGCGTAACGTATGTTTCTATAAAATATATCAATGGTTCTGGACGAGTAATGAGCGTTTGATTATAAATAATACTCGTATATACTTGGCTGATAGTTAAGACTTTTGCTAGCGTCTATAACTATATGACAAAATAGAATCAGCGTGTTTTAAGTTCATGTATCTCTTTATCATCAGATTTAAAAAAATAGGTTCTAGCAAAACGGCGATTTTTTTTTTAATTCTGTCAAATAGTTGTCCACTTATGCCTCCGATTATCAATTTATGCGCCGATGTCCCTACCACCCTATTATACCACTGCGTTCTAACTCAACATTTATACGTTAGTTTGAGTTTTAACACAGCGTCAAGGCTATTCAAACATTTTTACTAATCAATTTGATTTAAAGGAATACAATAGTTTTCTTTCTTTTTTGCAACGTGCTGTATTTTAATAATAGTATAGAGTTTACATTGATTAATTGACTTTAATTCAATAGCTGCCTTCTTTTCAATCGTAAGGAGCCATTAAAGTATTACGTAATTTGAAACTGTTACTCCTCCTTGAAGTAAGCAAAGCTCATAACCCCTTCCTACTCCCATGCTTACGTAAACATTTAGGAACAAGGAATTTAATGCAATTTTGCAGAAAACCTGAAAGGAGGAATAAAAAATATATTCCCCAAGTAATCACTATATACCTACGTCCACCTTGTCTCCTTACCCCATCCCATTTGATCTTTACGTAGTACTTAAATGACCCCTAACTTGCAAATGTCATCGGTCAGCGAGTACGCTTTCAGGGAAATCCGTATCCCTGCTTAAGTTAAGTAGCCTGTCAATTCGTTTTAAGTTTTTTTAGAGGTGTTACTTAATTTTAAAATCATTTTATTTAAGAATACATCTTCCAAAGACATAGTTTTCTCGATATGATTATAATTATATCAATGGAATAGACTCGGCATAGTGTTTCTTTCTAAAAGGATAAAATAAACATTAGCTAAATTATATTTCCGAGCTTTTCATTCAAAGGCTTTAATAGTACCTACTTAGGTATAAGATTATTATGATTATACATAATACTTATTTAAGTATAGGTCCATATTGCTAACCTTACATAAATATGGCGTAACAACATCGATTGGCGTTATTTTTTGTGCACAATATTTAAGAAAATCCTAAAGTGTTTCGTGATACTTATTTTTAATTACTTAAAATTATTTTCTAGATTATGTACAATGTTCATTGCACGATATAATAAACTGATATCTACTTATTCAGGGTAGCTTTTAACGCATGGTAAACTTACAGAGGTGAATATATTATTTATTAGATTTTTAACCAACTGTCCCAGCAAACGTTTTTCTGCCGTATAAATCATAAGAGAAAAAGAAATGGGGAGTGAAGGTAGAAGGGTACAAAAAGCCTACATTCTCTCACTTTTTTTGTGTATGCTTGGTAGAAGCATACACAAATGCGGGGAATACGCATGCGGGACGCGTGAGGGGCGGGGCAATCCCGCATGCGTGATAATATCCGCATGATATTAAAAACATCCAAATTGGAGAGCTGTTAAGGAAATAGAGTAGTATAATTACCAAGACGTGATGGAGCTATAAACCCTAAAATAAATAAACAGTTCCATTCCTTTAATAGTTCAGTTTAAACATATTATAGAATATAGATTATCAATTTGTAATAAATATTTTTATAAAAAAAAAACATAACATCCTCTTTTTTTTTTATAAAAAAAAAATACATACAGCCGAACATAGAACCTCCTCCTTTTCAAAGTCGGTTAAAAAGAAAATTCAATATCACAAGTACTTACTTACTGTCTTACGTAATCTGAAATGTACGAGTCTTGAATAAATTTAACATATTTATCCTTTTTACATGTTAATGAATTATAATAAATACCTTTTAAGAGGCCAATGAAATCAACATAGAAGTCAGTACAATCGCGATCATCTTCTTCTTTTTAAGTTAAGAAGAAGAAGGAGAAGATTGCGATCTAAAATTCATCTTCTCCATTTTATTTTCTTTGTTATTTTTTGAAAGATATCAGTATTGCTCCTAATATATAAATTGCTTATAGTTATGAGAACGATGATACTTTCAGAAGATTTCATTTTTCTTCCTGCAGAACTATGTCCAAAAATGAAATGAATCATAGACGAATCATTTTCAGTGAAAGATTACTACGTATTTATGTTTATAAATACTAATTTATAAGTAAGTACATATGTAATCTGCTGGCATGCACAATTTACAGTCTGTTATTTGTTTAGGTTTCTTACCTATATGTATACTTAATTTTTTAAACACTAACAACAGCAATAAGATTTTTTAGACACCGTAAATATGTATAAATTTACATTTTGGAAGCAGCTAAAACATTTTTATCTAATAATGCAAACATTTCATTTTATTGTCTTAAAGTCAACTGTATATTTTGAATAGGTATATTTTTTTTCAAAAGGTACCTAATTTTTCTAATCTCCAACAATTTTAGCTTAAAGCGTAAATAATGTAAAAAATAATAAAAACTATAACGTAGACACCGTTTTTTATAATTTTAAGATTATTGTCGTATTTTTTAAATAATAAAAAATATAAAATTACAGTCTTTAACAATAAAATGTAACAGCAACAGCAACATTTTTTCAATAAAATGGTTACAAGGTTTTATTGTCAAGAATTATTTTATTATTGTCATTTACTCTCTAAAACTTACACTCAGTTTCTGGTGATAAAATTAGTTGACGTTGAAAAAAAATCATTCGACCAGTCATCGGTTTTAAATTTTGACACATTAATTTAAATGGTAAAATTGTCGTTCAAGAAACTGAGTTTTTTTAGCCATTATTATACAGGCCGTTTTCAAAGACGAAATATATATATATATTTATTCTATAACAATTCTAGTATACATTATACAAAATTCAATAGTAGATTGATACAAACGGCAGGATATGATCATATAGATATGGACTAGTTAAACGATTTGGATATGCTTCCAATTCCATTTCAACATAATTATGTTTTAGATATGATGAATTCTACATTTTTATTTTTGTCTGTTCAATTATTCAAATACAGTAGGTACGGTCAGCAATGAAAGATCAACATTTTCCACTGCACTTTCCAATAAACTTTTTAAATCACTCTACGTTTCAGAATTTCCTATCAGTAATCTGACGTTTATTGTTTGTTTGATGACCATTATATTAAATATTTTTATTTAAGTACTTATCACCATCATCTGCTTAACCCGTTTACAATTATGTTGGGCTTTTGCATCCTATTTAACACAAAAACCAAACTTTTAATCAACTTTATTATTTATTTATTAAAACTTTACTTTTTCACTTTCGTTCCTGACTGTACCTACTGTCAAGTTTTTTTTAACAAACATTTCATTCTTTATTTTAGAAGCCACATGAAGCTTAATCCATTGATCATAAAACTCGTAGAAAAACCCTTAGTTTTATAAATTTTATTCATTTGCGCGGTTGACAGACGTGCATTACTTTTTTTACGGTACTACTTCAGGCAACGAACATTTTCTTGGAAACAAAGATGATCCTACTGACAAGGAGATTTATATATAATTTTTATTCCTATTTTTCATGTTCCAATACACTGTTACTTAATATTAACATAATAATGAAAGTTTCAGTTAATATTTATTTTTAGTACAGCGATAACTGCAGCCTGATATCAGTCTGAATTATTGCAGTTTTATTTATTATTAGCTACTGTAATTATAGCCACAGTTGAGTACCAGCATGGGCCACACGTATGGAAGCCAGCGTCCCAACAGAGGTGACCCATCTTGTTGCAATCCGTGTAAACAGCAGTTTTAATCCATGACCTTCAACGTCCTTGAATGGCGGATACATTTTTCCAACCGCAATGACTTGCGAACATGTTGCCGCGAGGATAAGAGAACCGTGTAGCCACATCACAATTATTGAAAGCAAACCGTTCTGTTGGAACGCTGAATAACATCCGTGTGACCCTTGCTTTATTCACTAATTAGGTTAATTAGCGTGAAGCTCAAAAGCTTAGTGGAATGTAGGTTACATAACAGAATTCAAGGCACAGTTCCATTGTGACCCGGACGCGTTATACACGTATAGATTCGCTTTTTATGATTATGGAGGCATATACCCACAGCTACGGTACAAAGCGTAGCTTATTTTTTGTCTTGGTGGGAAATCTTTAAATAACTTTTGCCACTCTAGGTGAAGTGAGAGGGAGCATCAGGAAGAGCGAGTTCCTAGCTCATTTTCTGACTCTTTCTGGCAAGCCCGCAACCCAGGTATACGTCGCTATTAAACAAATGAACCACGTAACTAAAGGTAGCCAAGCCAGAGTAGTAGAGACGAAGCCTTGTGTTCTACCTCAAAAAATATCAGAAAACTGTAGGAACCCAGAAGGACCGACACCTGCTAGGATCACGGCGAATTTCTTAAAAGGACAACTGTGATCCTAGAACGCAAAAAGCAACTGAAGAACAGATAATATGTCTCTGGTTTTAGTTAGTAGAAGTATGATACGGCCTCTCACTCCACGCTAGAGTGGGAGAAGCCTCTGCATGATTTCCCACATAAAAAAAAGCTAAGTAACCTTAGCGTCCCATCTGCAGCAATGGAACTGTGACTTGCCGACCCTCGCTGCAGTAATCCTTATACTAAATCCGATGACATTAAAAACCTTTATCTATCCTCAAGTTTACTCCTCATCATCAGTTTCGCAGCATCCTGGCCAGCAGCAACCTTCGGTCCCATCAGGCCTGGTGCAGAACAGTAAAGTTTCCGTAGTGGACACAGGTCTTGGCTCGATGCCGTGGAAGTCTCGTAACTCCTCGGCGGGGAACCAGGCGCGTTCCTCGTCATCAATGATGGGTATGCCGAAGTATCTGGAAGTTTTGGACAAGTTTGTGAAAAAATTGCAGGTTAAACATTGGTACCAAATTCAGAAGCCTCGTGATAGTATAAAATTATCCAAAGATCCCCTGGATAAAAATCCTACAGGTATGCTATTTGACTGGCCTATTGGTCTAGTGGTTAGTGCCACTGACTGCTATGCTGGAGGTCCTGGCTTCGATTCCTACCCAGGACAAATGTTTGTGTGATGAGCACGATCATTTGTTCTGTGTCTGGGTGTAATTCATCTATAATATGTATGTATTCAGAAATATATAAGTATGTTTATCAGTTGTCTAGAACTCATAACACAAACTCTGCTTAGCTTAGGACTAGACGGCGTTGTGTGATAGTTGTGGAATATTATTATTATATTGTGGAATATTATTCCAGGACATAGTCTACCCCAACTTTCATCGATCCGTTCAGCCTTTCGACCATGAAGAAGTAACAAATATACATAGATACAAACAAGGTTTTGTCTTCACAATTTTAGTGTGATTATAAGATTCAAGATGAAAAATTGGCTATCTTGCACATATGAACCAAGCCAGGGTAGACAGCTAATAATATAATAGATATTCAGAAACACCAGCTAAAAAAAAAAAAACAAAAAAAACCAGCTAAATAATAATAGTAATACTCTAGTGTTGTAGCGACATCTGTGACGCCACAAACGAACTAAAACTCATATGAGTTCTTCGCGCGATTAGAACAACAACAACTGCCAGAAATCAACTATCAGGCAGTTGTCTAAACCCATTGATATATATGTACTACGCACTAGATGAGGCGTGCCGTACAGTCCCTTTACTTCACTTAAGTGACCTGCAGGCCGAACAATTTTTTATTGATGGCATTAGTGCAGTTTTGACGTTCACGCAGTGTCAGAGCGACGCTTATAAATACAAATTTAAGTGAATTTGGACATATATAATAATTTTGTAGTCAAGTAAGTTAAACCATTGGTTGTTCAAGCAATGTAATAGCTTCTACTATCGTAATAGTACGTTAGAGAAGATATTATTTTATTTAAACTCTTCCCCATTTTACAATCATAGACTATAACATGTAGATGTTCCCTCCCACAAAAAGCAGAATTAGGTTTTTACCTACAGCTAGTTTACCAAATACAGACTTCGCACGGTCTTTTATACTGTTTGAAATTTTTAAATATTTTATTTAATGCTCTTTCTTTTTTTGTATAATTAATAACAATGATTTTTTTTTTTAATAAATTACGACGAAATGTCAGCAAATTATGAGGTATCAGTTTTCATCGGTAAGTTTTGTTGTTAACCATGCTGTCATTCGTTAGCACTTAGGTAATTTACGTACCATATTACGTGCAGGTTAATATTAAAATTTGAATTACCTTCAGTTGAACTTGTAGTCTTATCTGTGATTACTGATTTATTTATTTATTTTACTGTTATTTAGATCTCGTTTTTACATATACTATAATTACATTTTGAAATAGAGTATTATTGTAATGAAGTATTATAGGCAAGAAACTGTGTCACTTCTGCGGTATAAAAATCTATATAGATGACATGTCATCACACTAAGTTGAACGAAACGCGTAAGTACTAGGAAATTCATGGCGCTTTAGACCTTTTGGTCGCGAAAAAGTATTCTCTATAAGCTGTCTTAGCGCTGTAAGTTTTAAAGTTTTGTTAGACGACATAATGGCAATTTAGCGCTGCAGCGATTTTTTGTTTGAACTTTTTAGTATTTTGACAAATAGTTTATATGAAAGTGCTTGTCTATCGCAAGAATATAGTTCGATGTCTAAACCAGACAAAATACCTGCCAGGTCGGAGGATCCTGCCATTTCAATGGAGGTTTGTCTTTTCAAGGGACTATAAAACCTGTTTCGATACCTCTAAGGTGTCTTAAGTAGTATACCCATTTACAAAACTTCGAGTACATCTCATTCGTGTGAGGTTCCCTGTTGGACATCACATTATCGTAGTTGTCTGGCGTTTATGCTGAACTGGAGGCACTATTTGGCGCAGCCGGGAGACACACAATGTTAGTTTTCTTTTATTTTATTTTTTAATTTTAAGTGTCTATATGTACCTAGTTTCAGCATTGCGTGTTTCTATGCCCAATAAAATAATTTTCTTTCTTCTTTCTTTATTTCTTTCTTTCTTTCTGTTTAGCATTGCCATACTAATTTATATAATATTTACATCCATCTTTTTCTTACGATCTCTCTCTCTCTCTCTCTGGTACAGCGATACAGTATACATGCGCTCTGCACAATAATTTTAAGAACAGTGGAAATAATAGACGTATAATAACATTGTGAAGTGTCTATTAATAAGCTAAATAAACAGTGTGTTGTGTACTATAAGTGTTTCTTTAAATCAATCCAACACCGTCAGCAATCTCAAACACTTTCTTTCTTTCTTTCTTTACATTAAGCCTCCCTTAAACGTCGCCACAACGACTGATCCTGTGCGTCTCGCATCCGCCGAATTCCTGCGACCTTCACAAAGTCATCGGTCCACCTTATGGAACTCGCAGCGCCTTTTGGTACATGGTCACCACTCACGATTCTTCGGCCTATGACGGAGCAAAATTTACTAACCTGCAAATAGCCAGCAAAGGTATCCACAGTACAGAAGCCAGGATCAGCACAAGAACCAATATTACAGCCCACACCGGCCAGGGTTTTCTCTCCGTGTCTCCTATAGACTTGATCCAGGCATCGTACGCCGAGCCTTCAGTTGCCAGCTCCCAGAATGATGACACCAGGATAGACAGCATGGCTAGAGGAGACAGGTACTTCCAGCAGATTAGCCAGTATATCCCTGGACGCTGGCCAGTCATCAGCTGAATGTCATCTGCGAATCTGGAAATGCAATGGTTGTATTGATTGAGAAAAGTGGAATATTGGAAAACTTTCACTGTTTGCAGTGTTTTGTGTGTTTTCATGGGGTGTCAAGGGGTGAGAGAAGTCAAAAGATTCCTGAAGTCACATTTCAAAATCTAAATTTAAGTAACTATTCTAAATATTTCCGACTCCATAATTTTATATTATTATATGGTTTAAATTGTTTTTTTTGACAAGTTCTTGGTTTTTTGGCAAGTTCTAAAACTCATTTTTGATCTAATTTTTTACGGGGACGGCGAACCAACATTCACGCTACGGGATTGTTCGAAAGAGGGTCCGTGGCGTGGAGGAAACAGTGGTGAGTTTTATTTGGTAAATTCGGACACTACCTCTCGCTGCACCCAGGGCGGGAATTTATTATTAGATGATTTTTCACCGAAACAGACATAACAAAATCTGTAATCAAAATTATCACGATGACCTATCCTCGGCGATACGTCTTTAAAAGTATTTCTCTAGACTATTCGATTTGATCGACTAGTCTGCCGATTAGTCGCCATGTAATTTATAAGTAGTAGATCTATGCATCACATTTTCTCAAGTTAAACAATCTCGACGTCAGCCTGCATAATCCCCGAAAAGCAAAGAAAACGGTGCTTATAAACTTTGAAGACACATCTAATATTCACACGTACCCGAAACTTCGAAGTTCCTGACACGCCAAAAAACTTGAGACATTATTGATCGAGCATATTTTATTGAATATGAATAAAGATAGGGAAATAACAGACTGCAGATTTACCCTTCAAAGTTAATAATAATGTGATGTGATCTTGAAACTTTGCCTGGCCTGTTGGTCTAGTGGTTAGTGGCCCCGACTGCTATGCCGGAGGTTGTGGGTTCGATTCCCACCCAGGACAAATATTTGTGTGATGAGCACAATAATTTGTTCTGTGTCTGGGTGTTATTTATCTATTATATATATGTATTTAGAAATATATAAGTATGTTTATCAGCTGTCTGGTACCCATAACACAAGCTTTAATTAGTAGTGATAGTTGTGGAATATATTATAACTGATTAGCTCATAATTTCTGTAATTATTTCCAAGGAATGAGATTCTCCCATACAACCTTTAAGACCCCCTAAATCTTTTTAAAGGAATAGTTTTGAAAACCGAATACCTAATGAAAATCTTTTTAGGATTCCGTAGCCAAATGGCAAAAAACGGAACCCTTGTGGATTCGTCATGTCTGCCTGTCCGTCCGTATGTCACAGCCACTTTTTTCCGAAACAAGTAAGTTACTAACAATAAAGAATACATCCACTTACCAAGGTAAGTGGATGTATTCTTTGAACCGTATTAAGATTTTCACACAAAAATAGAAAAAAAAAAAACAATAAATTTTAGAGGTTCCCCATACGTGTAAGGTATCTATGGAATTAAATATTTGAATACCTATTCAAAAATGGTATTGAGGTTTCTACTATCATTTTCTTTTTAAAACTGAAAAGTTTGCGCGAGAGACACTTCCAAAGTCCTAAAATGTGTGTAACTTCTAAAATAAGAGAATGATAAAACTAAAAAAAAATATAAATGATGTACCATGCAAACTTCCACCAAAATTTGGTTTGAACAAGATTTAGTTGGTAGTTTTTTTTTTTTTTAATTCGTCATAATCATAAATCGTAAACCGCAATTTACCAAGTTTGTACGGAGCGAAACCCTCAGTGCGCGAGTCCGACTCGCACTTGCCCGGTTTTTTATTTACTTGTGATACTGGTTATAAGTTTCAAGTTTATGTAACCATTGAATATAAAGTTATGTAATTATTGCATACAAACGAAGTTCCCCTTTTACCCCCTTTAAAGTTGAATTGTCAAAAACTTCTTATAATATTGCTTGGCTCACAGATAACAGAAAACAGAAGATACGTTACACAGTGAAAAATGTACCGGAACACCATGTCTCCAGTTGTCCCTACCATCACTGACTCTACTACATATGCAGCTATTGTTACGCAGTCCCGCACACACCCGCAAATTATAAATCAGATCATACTACACAGTAAATTATAAACCATATCTTCCTAAATACAGCGTATATTTTTCATGCACCATATAACTTACGCACACATAAACATCGATGTGCTGTGCAAAAGCAATTTATTTTACATTTACGCTAGTTATTGACTAAATAGAAAAGTTATCGATTTTTTAATTTTTATACTTAATGATATGTTTTTAGGTTCCAAAAACTAATTAAATAAAAATAAATATGTCTAGAAAATAATTTATTTATAATAGAACAGTAAAATTTTTATCATAAAAATAAAAACACTAATTATTATTTATTCCCATTTGTCCACCGACTTTTGACCTACTATTTTACCAACTTACTTTACGAAAGTTGCTTACGTATTTCTCTACTACTCCAAAATAAATAATTATACATTATTTCACTTCGGATATCCAACCAATCGATATTGTGGTCGATAGTCTATATTGGTGGATGTGTACAGGCGCAACCCTAACTCGGCTCAATTGACTGCGGCCGTAATAAGAAATACACCACACTGATAAAGTATCGTTATGTTATTTTTACATGGCTTGTTCAGTTACTGAGCGTCAAAGGTTTAGGTAATGGTTAAAGAGCAATGTATTTACTCTATGAATAATAAAGTCGCTTTGATATTTGAAAACAAAAATAACGTAGTAAAAGTAAAGGATATTACTGGATTTGTTGTTTTTCCTAATTTTATTGATAAATATACTATTAAGATTGTACTTATTTATGGTTTGAGATTCCTTGATGACTCAGGCTTTTCTTTTCGCTTTAGTTTTTGCATGAAACTACTGAACAACACGGTATTTTAAATTTATTTACGATCACGTTCGCGATGTAACTGATGGCCGTCAAACGGCTGTTTGCCGGTATATGCCCTTGTTGGGACCGCGGACGCAAACACGCCCCCTTGGCGCTTCTCGGTTTTTACTATTTCTGTGGCTTTGCTGCATCATGTTAGGAAGCCTATACCATGATTTTTAATTAGACGAACCAAAGTGACAGCAGTGGACAATGCCCAACCGTCAAATAACAATGCTCAACTGTCAAACAACCATTGTTATAGCTGTCACTTTACTTCATCTAATAAAAAAACATAGTATAGTGCAAAACACGGTCCAGAACTGGGGGTCTACTCTCTTTCTCCGAAAAACGACGTTTCGTAAGAAATTTCGCGTGTTTCCTACCACGGTTCATTTCGTTCCCGAAATTTCATACGAACGAAAATAGTTTGACATTCCGATTCTCTAAACCTACTCTAATTGGCAATGTTTCGAAAAAAAAAATGAGTTTGACACGCGAATGTTTTGAAATTTTAACGTCAAATTGACGAAACCAAAAACGTTACCTTTTGATTTTCGTTTTTGTGGATTTCGTGTGATAATACATTACAATGGCCTCTAGAATGCTCTAAATAAAAGCAGCTCCACGTGAAGAACGTTTAAAGTACACAAGCAACCGATGAAGATGGATTATTCGGAATTTTAACCTCAAACCTACGAAACCAAAAGTGTTATATTTTGATCTTCGTTTGTGTGAATTTTGTAGGAAAATTGCTTAAAATGGCCTCAAAAATGCTTTAAATCAAAGCGGCTCTACGATATACAATGCCCTTCACACCGCCAGAGATAGAATCATATCGAGAAATATCATTCAAGGAAAAGTGATGAAGCAGGGTGGTCACGATCCTCAGCATTGAGGAAAACAACGCAAGGAAGAGTAATTACAGCAGCTCTACGTGAAGGACGTTTAGAGCGTACAAGGAACCGGCATCACTTACGCAACCAGCTTAACATTACGCAAATTCTTGTCTTAGTTTGTGGGAAAAGACAGACTCAGTCGGCAATTATTTGAGGAGTTGTACCAGGAAATAATGCTTTTATTACCTCCAACGGCTTCTTCCCACCAAAGCACTAGAAAGTGGAGTGCTACTGTGATATGTTCAGGGTAGCAAAGCACTAGGCAGTGAAGTGCTACTGTTATATGTTCAGGGTAGCAAGACTCTAGGAAGTTGAGTGCTACTGTGATATATTCAGGGTAGCAAAGCGCTAGAAAGTGGACTGTCTTAAGTTGTTGTTGTTCAGTGAGATTTTAATAAAAGACTAAAATACATGTATAATGTTTATAATTTTTATTAACTTGAACCCTGTAAGATTTAGGAATTTTCATGACACTAGTAGTCGACTGGCTGGTTATGCCTATCTTCCTGGCTGGGTTCTAGGTTCACAGCTACCTCAGGCTGTGAAAAGTTTAGAAGTTGGCTTGATTGACAGGAGGTGAGAAGGTGGATGGCATTGGTTCATTGATCTGAAAATAAAACTGATTAAATACCTAATTGTCATTGAAAAATTGTAATTATGTAAGAATTGATGGAATTAAAATGGATTTTAAATTCTTATACATAAAAATTTGGTAATAAAATCAATTATTATTTTTGAAAACAAAATTCGGACACAACTAAGATTGTGAATAAAAGAATTCTAAGAATAGACTACCTACGACTAAATACAAATACCAGTAATATTGTAAATTTATGTTAATATTTACTTACAAATACATATTTACTTTCTTATATCCAAAACAAAGCAGCATGTGGAGGCCGAAAATGTTACGCGATATCTCGCGATATCGACAGTTTAACTTAAAACTGTTTTTACAGAATGTGTAAAACGATCACAAAGTATGTATCATCATGGGGATGACAGTACAGTACTTTGAAGTCAAGAAAAGAAAATGTATGGAAAGTGGTGCTATCTAGCGGGGAAGACGTGCCAACTAAGGCAAAAATATTCCATTTATATTACTAGATGTCGCCATATATGACCTCTGTCTTAAAATTTTTTTTTTTTAGTAATTTGTGAAATGTAAATTAATAATAGAAAGTAAAAATTAATTTTACATTTTTTAGATTCGTCCTCGGTCTTTAAAAGTCTATAACATTTTTTAAATAAATACTTAATACTTATTTTTCCAATGGCAACACTGATAATAGATAATACCATAATACGGGTAGGTAAAACTTTTCAAAGTTTTCATTCAATTTATTTTGAATTATTTCGAGGACGTTCGTTGTATGTGCCGTGAGTTTTCCGAGTTTTCTGTTCGATTTATGTGTCTTTTATTGACCATTGCGTGTTTCCTGGACCCCGAGAGTGCTTCTTACATAGTTACTTGGCTTTTCGTAAACTGATACCGACGAATACACTTATTTCGCTTGACCGCATCGTTTTATGGACTTCGACGTGTATGTTTATTTTGATCAAATTTGGCTACGTTTTTGGATTACGATGGCGAGAATACCGAAAACTCATTGCTATTTTGGATGTGAAGAGCCATTATTATGGAGATTGTAAGAGATTTTATTTGAAAATTGTAATAGTGAAAATATATCACAATAAAAAGCATAAAAGTGGTTTAATTTCAATACATTAGAGACGTTAAATAATTATCTGTATAAATTGTCAAGAGCTGTAATTAATAAAATAATCTATTTCAATTTCCGTTGTTTTATTTCCCTTTATATTGATATATCCTTATCATATCCGTGTAAAAAATGTACTAAGGTGAAAAACCATATGGTTTTTCGCCTTGGTACATTTTTTACATGGAAAAATGCGTTTTATGCAAGATCACCAATATACCTATAGGTGTGTACGTAGATGGTGCCTACATAGCTATATCTATACATATCATGCTTTCGCAGACACTAGCGCCAACTAGCGGGAAGGGCGAGTAGTTAAAAATAAAACTGATCTGTCAGTGGCTCATCTATACCCTTATTATATGTATTATCTATGTGTATCATGATGTAATTAACACAACACTTGAGTAATAAACTCGGAATAAAAATCTTTTGAAAAAATCAAACAAAACATCCTAAGTTGACGAGTGCTGCCAACTCTATAAAACATTTTTTGCAAAATCTACATTTAAAAAATGCCAAAAAAAATACTAAAATTTCTAGAAAATGTAAAAATAAAACAACGACGCGCATTTATTAAAAAATCCTGACAATAATGGCAAGGAAGCACTGAAAGAACTAATTTTGTGACACAAATAAAATATGAAGACCTTCGTTTGTATCCTCTTCATTAGATACAACCGAAGCAGAAGACCGACCGGCTCTGAAGCCACTCCTTTAAATCGGATATCAATTCCCAGTCCCAAATTGTGATATTTTTATGGCATTGTCAATTAATTAACTCTATTAGTTCTATTTTTATCTCTTATTCAACGCACGTAGCCACATACGAATCAAACAAAACAAATTTGCCTTCGATGACAACGCCGACTTATACAATAAACCATTATGTAGTTCAATTCAAGCGGGATTCCCCTGATCACTAGTTCACTACGGTCGTGTTCAGAAACATCACCGCGTTATTCAGGTTTATTTTTGTTTTTGGAAATTCAAGTATCAATATCTTCCCGAATAAAATGCTAAAAAATATGCTAAACTGTGCCCACTCCCTCTCCTAAAGAGGAGTCCTGAGTCCAAGCAGTGGATACATTATAAGGCTGATGCTATCCAATGCAATGCAATGCTAAACTGAATTTATGCATGCCAAATCACTTATAAAATTGCTAAATTTAGCCATAATAATGCTAAATTGGTAACACTGAAGTTAACAGTTTTGACAAGTTACAAGATTGTTTTTCTTCGTCCCATTTGGGCAGGCTAAGGTCATAAACCTCACAACCTCGCCGCCAATAATAAGTACTTTTTTGAGTTCAATTTATATTCTATGTATAAATATTACAAGAAATATTTAATAAATCATATATTAAAATACAAATAAATATACAAAATGTGTATTGCAATTGAAAAGTAGGTAAAAAAAGCACTGGCAACATGATATATTTTTCAAAAAGTCAAATTAAAAATCAAGTTGAAGTTGACATTTGTTATAATTGACACATTACCTGTGATTATACGGATATTTTTAATTGTCATACGTTAGTACCGATGATTGACAAGAAATGGTGCTCTTTAAATAAGTCGGTTAGCAAAGGTCGTAAAAAAGGATGTTTTATAATGTCGTGATGAATTTCATCAAAAATCAGTATTTAGCAATACATTTAAATTTTATTTATAAATATTACTAGTAATATTTAATAAACCACATAGTAAATGCAAAATTTTAAAATAAAGCCAGATTAAAATTAGTTTAAAAACCGTAATTTATATTAAATGACTTATAAAAAGACCCACACAATATTGTTCATTCCATTCAATCACGAAGATTGTCTGTGGACCCGAACTTCATGTGCGTGTCCGAACATGAAACAGAGTAGGTTCACTGACGAAACTTCGCTTGAATTTCGTTCGTTTACGAAAGTTTCGTTTCGGAGAAAGAGAGTAGACCCCCTGTTACTCGTTAGTTTTTCGGTTGATATGTCAGTCAATCTATGTGTGAGCCCCCTTTTATATCGATAGAAGATAGCTAAGATTAACATCAAGCTGTATCATCAAGCTTAGTCTACTGCATAATATAGTTTAGGAACTCATTAGCATTGCAAGCGTATAAAGTTTCCAGCGATCGATTGATTGGAAATGGGTTAAAATTAACTTACTAGGTACATTTTGTTGGATACAATCTACATAGTAACACTTCAGCCAACCCCCTGGGCCCGTAGAGGCCCAGCAGGGGAATTTCGAAAGGGATACCCGTGGTCCTGAGACGCAAAGGGCAAATAATGTAGTGGTTTTAGTGAGTAAAACGATAAATGGCATTTTCAATACACTTACCCGAAAACCCGCTCTTATTCCACCGCTTGTAGGTACCCAATGGACTGTTTTCCGCACTAGTGCAGATAAGTGCGCGTGCTTGTCCCCGCCACAATTTTGTGGTAATGAAATTGTTTATCGTATCAGGCTGGGGGCGCGTCGACCCACACTAGTCATAAGTGTATTGAAAAACGTCGTTTAGCACGTACAAATTTGTCACCGCAGCTCTTGGCTTCATAACATAACTTTCTGCACTTGTATCGAAATGTACTATTTTGCATCTACGGCCCTTGGTTATGAAGACCTCGATATCTACGTCTGCCATATTGTATCGGCTTTTACTTTTGGCCTGACATATTTATTACCAACTTCATAAAGAAGAAAAAGTAAAAGTCTGACACACCCTCCGCTCCGCCCTAGAGCGGAAGAAGTCATTAGACGATTATCCACCTTAAGAAAAAAAGCCAACCTTCCGGGTAATACAAGTATCATATTCATTTATTATGATACTTTTCTTTTTACATGGGAAATTAAATGACTTCTCCTCCGGAAGAGTGGATATGTTACATAATGAAACAAAGTATTTCTTAAATATTTGTTAGTTTCATTTATCCAGTAAATAAACGAATAATGTGGTATGGTATGGTACACCCACCTTATTATATAATCAACATCGCTACAAAAAGTCGCCGTGGGCGGGGGACCTAAGTACAAACAGACAGAAGCACACCAAAGGCACGAAATGGTCGCGTTATGTAAACAATGGCGCCCACTGCATGATCCCCGGATTAGTCTTAGCCACCGTTCTTTAGCCCCACAGATTAATCGCCCAGGGCCGTCGTTGTTTAGCCCCGAGTCCCTCTTAGAAGGTACATGATGTACTTATCATCATTTCAGCCGAAAAATGACCATTGCTTTTAGTTTATCTATACTAATATTATTGACACATCGCGTTACCCAAGGGCTGGCTTTTAACTCGGACAGAGATTAAGCATTGCCGTAAATAACGTGGCAATACAGCCAGTCTTCTAGGCTTATTTCCAGTCGACAGCGATGAGAAAGAATTTTTTGACGCCATATTTTAGTTAGTTTTTTTTCTTAAGTATCGTATAGTTAGTTGTTTTAATATTGTTTAGTTATTTATAAGTAGTATATTGTAGTTACATCCTCAAAATAATACTAATATTATAAAGCTGAAGAGTTTGTTTTTTCCTCTAAATGTACTTATTTCAGAAACTACTGATTTTAACAATTCTTTCAGTATTGAAAAGTACATTAACGATATAGGCACATTAACATCAAGCATTCACGGTGCGGTTCACGGAAAAAAACCAGTTACCAAGCCGCGGACGACAGCTAATATCATATTTATAAATTGGATAATGTAAAAAAATATAACTTTAATTTAAATTCATGTATATTTTCTTCTTATTTGAGCATTTAAATTAAAGATTGTTGTAAAAAATATTTTATTTTACTATTCATATATTAAAACTATGCAATAGATAAAAATACTCGCCCTAAGATAAATCTTATTTCACAATTTTTGAGAATCCGCAACTAAGAAACCACCAGTACCAATCTCATAAAAAATATACTTTTAAAAAAGCTCTTTCATAAATAAAACGCAAAAAGCAAAGAGACCGTATTATTCTGTTTATTTTAGGCTATACGAAACCAGGAATGGAACGTAGTGATGTAACTGTGTAGCCTCAAAGGCAATATTACGTAAGGTGGCCAAATGAAAACAAGCCCCGAGCATGTATGTACATAAGTAGATATGCTATACTACACACAGCATATGAATTAGAAAGAGTGGAGCGTAATATCTGGGTCATTGAGAACGTTTCAGCTCTTTGTGGAAGAATTGCTCCACTACCATTTTAAAACGGGGAAGATCAACCACAGCAGAATCAGGGAAGCAAAAAAGACCCAAAAATAGTGTTAAAATGAATAACTAATGTGGAAATGGGCTGGCCATATAAATAGAAAAGAACAGAAATTGTACAAAGTAGTTACGCTATGGTACTCAAGAAAGGAATAGAGAAGAAAGAAAAACCATTCAGAAGTTGGGACGGACTTGGGAAGAAGATTTGGTCAAAACAATTGGAAAACCTGGACTAGACTGGCACGTTAGAGAGAGGATGGGGAGGTGATGGAGGAGGCCTTAAAAATATATTTTCAGGCTGTTTTCCTAAGGACAGTAGTCGCAAGATGTTGAAAACCCACTAACTTAGTAGTTAATCTATTGTGTTTTATAGATTGCAAATAAAACTTGACTTCGATGCTTAAGACTTTGGATTTTTAACTCGGCAAGTGTATGGCCCGTGCCTCACCGGGATGCCATGGCGGCGCAGCCAGTTCGCGCAACCAAGGAAATGCATGCAGCTCTATAGTGTGCACCTCACCTGGCAACTGTTGCCCACGCAGCCAATCCATACTTTTATTGGCGTTTTGATCTGGCTACGCCGCCATGACGTCCCAGTGAGCCATAGCCATATCATTGTTGATGAACTTTTTGGCTCACTTCTCAATCGACTCTAGCGGACCAAGTTAGTAATTGGCAGATGCATCTCAAAGATGGAAGCAGGGGGTCTACTCTCTTTCTCCGAAACGAAATTTTCGTAAACGAACGAAATTCAAACGAAGTTTCGTCAGTGAACCTACTCTGTTTCATGTTCGGACACGCACATGAAGTTCGGATCCACAGACAATCTTCGTGATTGAATGGAATGAACAATATTGTGTGGGTCTTTTTATATGTCATTTAAAATAAATTACGGTTTTTAAACTAATTTTGAATCTGGCTTTATTTTAAAATTTTGCGTTTACTATGTGGTTTATTAAATATTACTAGTAATATTTATAAATAAAATTTAAATGTATTGCTAAATACTGATTTTTGATGAAATTCACCACGACATTATAAAACATCCTTTTTTACGACCTTTGCTAACCGACTTATTTAAAGAGCACCATTTCTTGCCAATCATCGGTACTAACGTATGATAATTAAAAATATCCGTATAATCACACGTAATGTGTCAATTATAACAAACGTCAACTTCAACTTGATTTTTAGTTTGACTTTTTGAAAAATATATCATGTTGCCAGTGCTTTTTTTTCCTACTTTTCAATTGCAATACACATTTTGTATATTTATTTGTATTTTAATATATGATTTATTAAATTTTTCTTGTAATATTTATACATAGAATATAAATTGGACTCAAAAAAGTACTTATTATTGGCGGCGAGGTTGTGAGGTTTAAGACCTTAGCCTGCCCAAATGGGACGAAGAAAAACAATCTTGTAACTTGTCAAGATTGTCAACTTCAGTGTTAACAATTTAGCATTATTATGGCTAAATTTAGCAATTTTATAAGTGATTTGGCATGCATAAATTCAGTTTAGCATTGCATTGCATTGGATAGCATCAGCCTTGAAATGTGTCCACTGCTTGGACTCAGGACTCCTCTTTGGGAGAGGGAATGGGCACAGTTTAGCATATTTTTTAGTATTTTATTCGGGAAGATATTGATACTTGAATTTCCAAAAACAAAAATAAACCTGAATAACGCGGTGATGTTTCTGAAAACGACCGTAGTGAACTAGTGATCAGGGGAATCCCGCTTGAATTGAACTACATAATGGTTTATTGTATAAGTCGACGTTGTCATCGAAGGCAATTTTGTTTTGTTTGATTCGTATGTGGCTACGTGCGTTGAATAAGAGATAGTAATAGAACTAATAGAGTTAATTAATTGACAATGCCATAAAAATATCACAATTTGAGACTGGGAATTGATATCCGATTTGAAGAAGTGGCTTCAGAGCCGGCCGGTCGGTCTTCTGCTTCGGTTGTATCTAATGAAGAGGATACAAACGAAGGTCTTCATATTTTATTTGTGTCACAAAATTAGTTCTTTCAGTGCTTCCTTGCCATTATTGTTAAGATTTTTTAATAAATGCGCGTCGTTGTTTTATTTTTACATTTTCTAGAAATTTTAGCATATTTTTGGCATTTTTTAAATGTAGATTTTGCAAAAAAATATTTTGTAGAGTTGGCAGCACTCGTCAACTTAGGATGTTTTGTTTGATTTTTTCAAAAGATTTTTATTCTGTTTATTACTCAAGTGTTGTGTTATTACATCATGATACATACTTTGTGATCGTTTTACACATTCTGTAAAAACAGTTTCAAGTTAAACTGTCGATATCGCGAGATATCGTGTAACATTTTCGGCCACATGCTGCTTTGTTTTGGATATAAGTAAATATGTATTTGTAAGTAAATATTAACATAAATTTACTATATAACTAGTATTTGTATTTAGTCGTAGGTAGTCTATTATTAGAATTCTTTTATTTACAATATTAGTTGTTTCCCAATTTTGTTATCAAAAATAATAATTGATTTTATTACCAAATTTTTATGTATAACAATTTCAAATCCATTTTAATTCCATCAATTCTTATATAATATAATAATTATATAATTACAATTTTTTAATGACAATTAGGTATTTAATCCGTTTTATTTTCAGATCAATGAACCAATGCCATCCACATTCTCACCTCCTGTAAATCAAGCCAACTTCTAAACTTTTCACAGCCTGAGGTAGCTGTGAACCTAGAACCCAGCCAGGAAGATAGGCATAACCAGCCAGTCGACTACTAGTGTCATGAAAATTCCTAAATCTTACAGGGTTCAAGTTAATAAAAATTATAAACATTATACATGTATTTTAGTCTCTTCTTCTTCTTCCTTCCCTGGTCCCATTATTTGGGGTCGGGTCTCCTCACTTTCCTGCGCCAAGTGGCTCTATCTTGGGTTGTCAATTTTGGCAACTGGGCTTTCTTGAGGTCCCTCTCTATATTTGACCACCAGGTCAATGGCGGGCGGCCTCTACCTCTTTTTTGTTCTGGTAGGCGTAAGGCGATCTGAACTATGTGGTCCTCACTGCGTCTTTGGACGTGTCCATACCAACGAAGGCGATTTTCGGTCATCTTTTCGGAGATTGGTGCGACTTTGAAGCTTCCTCGAATGTGTTCATTTCGCACTCTGTCAAGCCTAGTCACACCTCCCGCCCATCTAAGCATCTTCATTTCGTTGGTATGGACCTTCTGTTCATGCGTCTTTTTTGTTGTCCAACATTCGGACCCATACAGTAGCGCTGGACGGACTGCCGTTTTGTATACCTTCCCCTTGGTTTTTATTGGGATACGTGGGTCGCACAGCACACCTGTTAGTGACCTCCATTTCTGCCAGGCGACACTAATTCGATGCGTCACGTCGGCGTCGACGTTAGCGTCTGTTGTGAGCATGGAGCCAAGGTATTTAAACTTATCCACCGTGGGAATAGGAGTCGACCCAATGCAAATAGTCTGTGGTACCGTGATTCCACTGAAAGAGCACTTCAGGTATTCGGTTTTGCTCCGGCTAACCCTCAGGCCAAACCGTTCCAGGGACTGTGTCCACGTGTTTAGAAGATCTTGCATATGTTGTGCATTATCAGCGGCCAGAACAATGTCGTCCGCGTATAGCATGGTCCATGGCAGTGGGGACGGTATATCCTTGATGAGGTAGTCCATTACCAAGTTGAATAAAAGCGGGCTGAGAGCAGAACCCTGATGGACGCCCACCTTGACCTCGAATGCATCGCTAACCCCTGCCAGGCTTCTAACTCTTGTGCTAACATTGTTGTACATATCCCTGACTAGATCAATGTAATACTCGGGTACATGTTGAGCACGAAGAGCTTGCCACACTAACTTACGCGGTACTCGATCGAACGCTTTCTCGAGGTCAATGAATGTTAGGTGTAGGTCCTTTTTGTTGGTCTTATATTTTTCCATCAGTATTCTGATTGTTTGGATAGCGTCAGTGGTCGATCTAGATGCTGTAAAGCCAAACTGATTAGGAGATATTACAGAAATATCAGTGAGGCGTCTATTAATGATTCGTTCCCATATTTTAAGCGTATGTGAGGTCAGTTTTATTCCCCTGTAGCTTTCGCACTGTGCCACATCGCCCTTGTTTTTATAAAATGGAATTAAGTAGCTCTGGCGCCATGACTCAGGAATGCGTTTGGTGGCCAAAATTATGTTAAATAATTTAGTCAGCCAGGCCACAGCTATCGGGCCAAGACGTTTCCAAATCTCCGCTGGTATCTCGTCAGGGCCCGTAGCTTTTCGATTTTTCATTTTAGCCACCGCATGCCTAACTTCGGCTACATCCACTTCAGGAATTGGTCCATTTGTAGGTTTGCAGCTTGCTGGGTCTTCATTTGGGAATTCCTCATTGAGAAGTTCTTTATAATATTCGAACCATCTGTTCCTAATTTCCGCGTCACTTGATAGCAATTTTTGGTTTTTACTTTTTATGTACTTATTAATTTTAATGTCCATAGTGGCTTTGTGCCTAAATTTTGCAACTTTAAGAATTTCTTCTGCAGTTTTAGCGTTTTCCAGATTATTATAAAAGGTGTTATTACTTATTTCTCGCTCCTGCGCTACGCATCTCTTTGCAACTTTTTTTGCTTCTTTATATTTGATCTTATCCTCATTCAATTGTGAACTTTGCCATGTTTTGAAGATAACTTTCTTATTGGCTAGAGCCTCCTTCACCTTATCATTCCACCAGTTAGGATCTTTTCCTTTACCTGGAGGGCCCTTGGAGACTCCTAAGATCTCTGCTGCAGTTGTTCTACACTCTACTTCGAAGGAAGACCACATATCTTCAGCTTGTTCGTAAGTTGCCGTAATATCACTTTTGAGATATTCCTCTATGACAGCCAGTAGAGTTTCACCCTTAGCGCCATCCAAATCTTTCCACTTAGTTCGAGGTGTTCTATCAATTACAGTCTTAATTGGCTTGGGCAGAACGTACACGGCCACAAGTATGCGATGTTGTGAAGTCAGTGCTTCGCCTGGTATTACTTTGCAGTCCTTGAACTTTTTCTTGACAGCCAGATCCGAGATGATATAATCTATCTGTGAGGCATGGCCTGCACTCCTGTAAGTGATTAGATGCTCTTGTTTCTTTTTGAAATTTGTATTTATGAGCGTTAGTGAGTGCCTTGTTACAAAGTCCAGGATTTCTTCTCCCTGTTTGTTTATTTCTCCAAATCCAAAGCCACCATGCGCGCTCCGCCCCACAATTTTCTTGGCCCCCACATGTCCATTTAGATCGCCACCTATTATCTTGTATTCATTTGGTGGTATATCATTTATCAGGTCGTCCATGTCATCCCAGAATTGTTCTTTTTCTGTCTCTGTGCAGCCCGTTTGTGGGGCGTAGGCTGATATGATGTTAGTTATTTGTTGATCATCCAAAGCTAGCTTGACTGCAATTAGACGGTCACTTTTTCTACTAACATTGATTATGCGTGACTTGAAGTTATGGTCCAAAACCACTGCCACCCCGTTTCTCTTATTGTCTGTTCCGTAGTAAATAACCTGGTAGTCGTTTCCGATGTCCTTCGATTTTGAGCCTTTCCACTTCGTTTCCTGTAGGCAACAGATGTTGATGCACCTTTTCTGAAGGGTTTTACTCAGCTCTTGACTTTTCCCAGTAAGGGACCCCAAGTTCCATGTTGCAAGTCTTATTTTCCTAATATTCAAATGCGAATTTTTGTTCTTGTCAAGACGTTCGTCGCTTCGGGGGTACGCCCTAACAGTATTCGTATCGTAGATCGCCTTCTTCGCATTTGCGTCGCTTAAGGGGTACGCCCTAGTATCATATGTTGATATGTTGGCTAATAGTTTTACGGCCGGTTGCCACCTGACGCCAAGGCAGTAGCTCTTCTAAAGAACTTGGGAGCTGCCGTTGGACCGAAGTCTCTTCCGCCACCATCCCTATACTACACTACCCTGCCTAGTAGTGCAGACCCAGTGCAACCTGTAACCTCGATATGCAAGAGCAGCTTTTCACTGGGCGTGTGCTCCCTCCGCCTGTTCCACCGTACCGATAAATATTATCTCCGCCTTCACAGCCGTTGAAGTCTTCACCCGTAACCCTGGGCTCGGGACTGCGATATACCCCACAGCACTGGGTCCCTGTCCAAACTTCGCCACCCTTACAACACGGCCTACTGTGTTGAAAGGCTGCCCACCCCCGCGACTAGGACGCGCTGAACAGGAATTGCCCATATACATGTATTTTAGTCTTTTATTAAAATCTCACTGAACAACAACAACTTAAGACAGTCCACTTTCTAGTGCTTTGCTACCCTGAATATATCACAGTAGCACTCAACTTCCTAGAGTTTTGCTACCCTGAACATATAACAGTAGCACTTCACTGCCTAGTGCTTTGCTACCCTGAACATATCACAGTAGCACTCCACTTTCTAGTGCTTTGATGGGAAGAAGCCGTTGGAGGTAATAAAAGCATTATTTCCTGGCACAACTCCTCAAATAATTGCCGACTGAGTCTGTCTTTTCCCACAAACTAAGACAAGAATTTGCGTAATGTTAAGCTGGTTGCGTAAGTGATGCCGGTTCCTTGTACGCTCTAAACGTCCTTCACGTAGAGCTGCTGTAATTACTCCTCCTTGCGTTGTTTTCCTCAATGCTGAGGATCGTGACCACCCTGCTTCATCACTTTTCCTTGAATGATATTTCTCCATATGATTCTATCTCTGGCGGTGTGAAGAGCATTGTATATCGTAGAGCCGCTTTGATTTAAAGCATTTTTGAGGCCATTTTAAGCAATTTTCCTACAAAATTCACACAAACGAAGATCAAAATATAACACTTTTGGTTTCGTAGGTTTGAGGTTAAAATTCCGAATAATCCATCTTCATCGGTTGCTTGTGTACTTTAAACGTTCTTCACGTGGAGCTGCTTTTATTTAGAGCATTCTAGAGGCCATTGTAATGTATTATCACATGAAATCCACAAAAACGAAAATCAAAAGGTAACGTTTTTGGTTTCGTCAATTTGACGTTAAAATTTAGAAACATTCGTGTGTCAAACTCATTTTTTTTTTCGAAACATTGCCAATTAGAGTAGGTTTAGAGAATCGAAACGTCAAAATATTTTCGTTCGTATGAAATTTCGGGAACGAAATGAACCGTGGTAGGAAACACGCGAAATTTCTTACGAAACTTCGTTTTTCGGAGAAAGAGAGTAGACCCCCAGGGCCCCGTACACGATAGAACTAGCATTGGATAAAGCAACTGTTCCGGCGTAAATTCCCATCTCACCTTTGCACCAATTTTTAGCAGTCAGTTTTGCTTTTACTTCGACGTATACATATATATACCTAATATAATAGAAAAGAAAATTTTGTATTCTTTTATTAATTGTAATGTGTAAAGTCCAAATCTATTGCACTGATTTTAATGAAAATTCTTTTATCAGGAGTATGTTATTTTGTTAGGAGTAACATTGGTTTCTTTCTTTTTTAATGTGGGAAATCATCTTATGTCTTCTTCCACTCTAGGGCGGATCGAGAAAGCTTTTCAGACTTTTATCGACTAAAACCACTCTTATGCCTTTGCGTTCTAAGAACACAGGTATCATTTTCGTACCTTTCCCCATGGCCCTAGCAGGCACTGGCCCTACAGGGCCTCTACGAGGCGCGCGTGGAACACTTCGCGTGGACGACTCCGACTCGGTCCTTACAAGACGAGCAGACAGCGAGCTACCCATTGCTCGTCGTCCTCAAGCCACTGAGCGACATATGTTATAGATATTCTATTTTCAAGCAGGCGAAGCCGCTGGGAGAAGCTAGTTACTTATAGTAACGACCTTGTTATTCTCCTTCATAATATATAAAATATATTCAACCTACAACTGAATCATTCGAAGGCAGTATAAACACATTTCTATTTTCAGAATGGCCGCCTAAGCCGGCCGAGTGTGCTCACGGCACGTTAAACTGATTGGGGACCTTTTAGCCGATTGACTGACCCCATCGGGCAAAGATCGTACATAAATCTTGACTCATAAATCTGCGAACTTCTCTTGAAAAACGTATTGTATATAGCCAAATTTTTAGACATACAATATTATTTGTAGTAAGTATATGCGAAACCTGAATATAGTTTGTTCAGAATCAGTAACTGAATCGATTCCAATAATTTTTATTTTATTTATTTAAGGACAACCAACAAAGCATACACAATTATACATGTAAGGATTCAAGATCATTATTACATTTTGTAGTGTAGCCTTAATTAAAGGCTGACACGACATACATCAAACAGAAGGAGATTTCACTAAACAAGTACACTATGCTATATTTTTTTGCCAAAAATAATATCAAAATATCACACAACGTCGTCTAATCCCAAGCTAAGCAGAGCTTGTGTTATGAATATTAGACAACTGATAAACATACTTATATATTTCTAAATACATACATATTATAGATAAATTACACCCAGACACAGAACAAATGATCGTGCTCATCACACAAACATTTGTCCTGAGTGGGAATCGAACCCACGACCTCCGGCATAGCAGTCATGGTCACTAACCTAACCAACCTAACCTAACCACTAGACCAACAGAACCAACAACCAATATTCAAAGAAGGTCGCAAGTTAGACACCTCCTACACTAAGTACAACACAGGACACGGCAGGCCATTTCAGGCATTAGGGACCAGCGCACAGCTGGGTGCGGGAGCAAAACGACCAGGTAGCGTAACAAGCTTATAACTTTGTGATTTTTCATGATACACTTATGAAATTTTGTACATAGATTCTTTACATAAAAATATTAGACACGTGTTTCAGGTTTCGCATATAATAAAACTAATGTTGTATATAGCAAAACTCCGCCTTGCCTTTTTCCAATATATTGAATTCAGCTTCCAGTCTCACTTGATACAGCCGGAAACCAGTATTTTATTTATACAGGGAACCAGTCGCCAAAGAAACACGTTCCAGGACCACGTGTTTCTTTATCAGAAATTCCTCATGGGCCTAGCAGGCATCTGCCCGTACGACCTTGTTGATATCTCTTAGACGCGTGGAACTCTACACGCCGTCGTCGACTCAGCCTCAATTCGGACGGTTAACGGACCGCTGGACGGCGAGCTACTCATTGCTCTTGACTTTGCGTCCGGTTTTGATACAAGCTACCCATTGCTCGCCGTTCGACGACGCGTATAGTTCCACACGTACCTCAAGGAGTTGTCAGCAAACTGTAGGGGCACAGCAGGGTCAAAGTCTACTGGGACCAAGGATTGAATTCTGAAAGGAAGATTCGGCCCCGATATGAAAGACACATAAAGAACAGGAGTGGGTTTTTAGTCTCGCCGTCCACAATCCCACGCCTACAGTGACCAGGATTCACCCTATGACCTTTTGAGGTTTGCCATATAAATAAAACTGAGAATAAACGAAAATCTTAGCCTGCCTAAATACAAATATGTATCTAAATCTAGGTACATAATCTTCTAAGTTCACTTGTCGAGTTAACTTGGCTGACTGTATCGTAAAGTCAATCAAGTTCGCTAAGCCTGATTATCTATGCGGCGCAGTCTCACACCAGCTCAGAGTTCAGCTTAAGTCTGTGGTCAAGTCTTACGTCGACTTACTATAATTGGTTGATATTATTGTTATTTGGGTAACCAAATGTTAGCATTACACTAACTTTACTATTAAGTAACTATTTTACAGAGCTAACTTAGATATTAGTAAACAGCTGGTTGATTCTGGATGGGCTGGCTATTCTGTGTCCTTTGTTAGCGATGTGAATGATTTTTTTGACACCTAATGAATTCTTTTCACACGCGATTGAATTTTTTCAATTGATCTTTTCAGCCGACTGAAGAAAGTCGGTTGGTTGTAGACATTTTGTATTTAAAAATAAAAATACTTCCAACTATGGTGTGGAATTCCCTGCCGGAGTCTATGCTGCCTGATCGCTATTCTAGGCAAGCGTGCTCCATCGTCGGCCACAACATCGCTTACCATCAGGTGATGTGGGTGAGATAGTGGTCAAACGCGAGTCTTATACATAATAAAAAATATATATATTAAAATGGAATTAATTTTATTTATAATTAAGTTTTTTTGTACTAATATTATTTTCAGCTTGTATATTTGAGCTATTAAGTGGTTACTACTACTAGTTAAGTTTTTTTGAGTTGCTACCTAAATATAAATTATAAATAAAATGTATATCTAATATAAATAGCCATACTTTTAATCCATCTAAGAGCGGAAGCTGGCTTTACTTTTACTGGCACACACCTCGATTACTCGGTAATGTCAAACCGAAAAACAGACTCGCAGAGCATAGATTATATGGGTTATACCTTCAATTTATAGGAAATTTATCTAAGATCTTGGATAATCAAACTTCTTCATGCTAAAGTAGCCTGTAAAAATCAGAAAATGAAGTGGGAGCGATTGGACGCCGCGAAGCCACATGAGTAGATAAACCGTACAGAGACAAAGCTTCCTAAGAACACAATAGGTGAAAAAAATGAAATATTTTTTTTTAAATAGTTTTAGTATTCAAAACACAAATAAATATATTATGTATATTTTACATTGAACACACATACCTACTACGTACATTTCCCGTGTGCTTGTAAGTAGTGCAAACGATTCGCGCGGTTGTATGAAGCTATATCTCTGGACTATTTATCTACTCATGTGGCGAAACGCTTGGAGATAAAAAGATACTAATGTTAATTTGTAAGGCAATTTTGGGGCAGAGAAAATAAATGTTTAGGAACATTACATTAGAATTTCGTTGTTTAATAAGTTATGATATTAATAAGGGTGGAAAAATGGATGGTATTCTTCACTAGACATATTTTTGCAACGTAAATTCGAATCAGAGGCCCTACTAGGAGCTCTTAAGGCGATAGGTCGGCCAATTTACGACCTAAACTGAATTGCTAAAAAGATAGAGCTATATAGGGTGTGAGAGCAGTGGTGGCCAAGTGGTAACTGTCCCGACTTACTAGTTGTAGGTCATGGGTTCAAACCCAGTCAGGCGCATTACTTTGTGTAATTTATTTCATCACCACTGCTCTGAATAAACGGTGAAGGAAAACAGCGTGAGGAAACCGGCATGTCCTAGAAAAGGACGTCGAAGACATGTGACATCCATCAATCTGCACCGGGCCCGCGTGATGGATTACGGTCCATTCGCTCTCCCAGAGAGGAGGCCTGAATCCCAGCCGTGGGAACACTAAAAGGTAATATAGGGTGTATAGCTCCATCGCTCTTTAACATTTTAAAACCTCGTGGTAAGATCCCCACTACCTAAAACAAGAAACTTTGATAACGATTTCCCTTAAGTTAACAATCCCTTAAAACTTCACCGTGCTTATGTTAAAAGTTGAGTAAGGGCTTACCGTTTATTGGCCAATGTTTGTACTTGTTTCTTCACTTACTTTCTAGCACTTAAGAGCAGATATATGGCTTTTGGTGATTTTATATTCAATATCACGTCTAAACGGCTATTCCGTAAGTTTTGAAAAAAATATATGTTAAGTAGACTATTTGCCTAACAATTTGATATACGAATATATACATTTTTTTTTTAAATATTGTGTTTTATTTTCAAAGTTATGTCTAGCACAGAAAAAAATAACCGAAGACCAGGCAAAAACCATTGGGCCTATTTTTATATAAAACTTTCACAAATAAAAACATAATTTAATTACCAATATTTTGATGTACGGTTTTTATTTATATTGTGTTTAATAAAATGAAGGAAATATTTTATTAAACACAATATAAATAAAATAAAAGTACAGACTTTAGGTAAACGACGACTTTATACAAAATAAAAGTACCGAATTTAGGTAAATATTGACTCACCTTTTAACACCATACACGTAGGCAATCCCAATACACTCGAAGAAGGCGATGATCAGCAACGGAAAGTTTCCGCTGTACATGTCAAATAACAGGAATATATAGCTGCCAGAACCATGAGCGAAACCCATAGACAACAGGCAGCAAAGGAGACACAGTCCTCCAGTTAAATACTCCTTCCTCAAGTTAGGGAATAACTTCATGTCCACGATGGAGGTCACGACTCCTTCTAGAGTTCCAAACTGAGAGTCTATGCCCAAGGTGAACAGCATCAGGAAAAACAGGACGGACCAGAACTGGGCCCCAGGGAACTGGTTGATGGCTTCAGTGAAGATGATGAAGGCTAGGCCTGTGCCGGATGCTGTCTGTGGAGGAACAAATGAAAAGTGTAAATTTAGGAAGTCTTTGCGAGCTCAATAGTTGTGTGAAGATAGATTTAAGGCACATCAAAATTAAAAGAGTAATTCGTAATATATTGGAAGGTGAAAAATTTTACAAGGGAAGTGACAATGACAAGTTTTTTTTTAAAAAAAAAAAAAGAGTGCAAACATTGTATTGTTTTTTTTTTTTAAATAAAGAAAAACAATACAATGTTTGCACAACAATATAAAGGATGTCTCAAGATTTTAATGAGCGGCAATTTGTGCAGTAACTTCTTTCTGCCTAATAGAAGTTGAATGATATTGAAGTCGACACGTGGTTTCAACAAGATGGTGCCACATGCCATACAGCCCGCGAAACCATTCAATTGCATTGAAGTGACATTTCTTAGTACTCTCTTGTTTCGGTGATTACTTTTAATTAGATTATTAGTCGAAGGTGTATGTTAACAAGCCCACAACTTTGCATTATAGGAGAAAATTAAACGGTGCATCAACGAAATTCAGCCATATTTATGCTATATAAATGATTATGGAAAATTTCTATAAAAGAGTGCGTATGTGCTACCTACCAGCAAAGCCATGGAGGCCATTTGCCCGATGTGCCATTCCATAAATAACCCTATCCTATCTAGTTTGTGATTCAAAACTGTGTTTTCTATTTCATTCAAATCTTGCATATATTTTGGGACATCCTTTACATAATGCCAACACTTACATTATCCAGTTCCTTTTGCAGGTCGCACTCCGGCAGATGAGGCATCACCAAGGACGTCAGGTTCCCGTTGATGTCCACCGTCACCATCTGCCCGGCTTCCGGCAGCACCATGGACTTAAAAGAAGGCCCGAATACCTCCAGCAAGGTCTCGTTCCTCACGTCCAAACACTTCTCATACACCATCGTAGCCTTAAACCCAATTATCGAAAACACTACGATGCCAGCAAACATCGACGTTAAGCAGTTAGTCATAGAGACCATTATCGCATCTCTATAACAATTGTTATCCACAGGGTTGTACGATGAGAAAGCTATCAAGCCTCCAAAAGCTAGGCCAAGGGAAAAGAATATCTGTGTCCCTGCTTCCAGCCAAACAACTGGGTCTAAAATCCTGTGCCATTTCGGCGTAAATAAGTGGATCAGGCCATCGCCCATACCCTTAAGTGTGATGCCTCTGAAGAAGAAAATGACAAGGACTATGTAGGGGAATGTGGCTGTTACGTAGACGACTTTCCCTGAAGAGGCAATGCCTTTGATCATGCACAGGTACACTAAAATCCAAGCGATGACTAGAGCAAGTGCTATTTTGTAGTTGAATGTCTCTGGGTAGTTTATGTCTTCAGATATTTGGAGAGTGGTTCTGTACCAGAAGTATTGAGTCGGACTGCTTACCTGAAACAAAGACAAGAAAATTTATTAGTAGTAACCTTGGTAATAGATGTCATACTTATAAATACAGACGATTATCATTCATTTGTTTACTGGCTTCTTCCAGCGGTTTCGTCTGCGTGAATGTTGGTTTTAGTGGACCCGAAGTGGAAGACCGATAAAAAGCCTATGTCTTAGTCCATCCTTAGATTTCAAGCTTCGTCCAAACTAAATTTCATCAAAATCGGTGGAGTAGTTTAACCATGAAAGCGTCACAGACGGACAGAGTTACTATCACGTTTATAATATTATATTAAATATGGATTAAGAATTCAAGATCATCAACATTACACATATTTGTAGGACCGCCTTAGGCAAAGGCGGACACGCCGCCGCCGCCGCCGGGTTTCCGATCCCAATTTCCGGCCACCGTAGGCGCGGGCTCGCGGACGGTGGGCAATGGGTAGCTCGCTGTCCGTCCGTCCGGTAACAGACCGGTCCGAGCTCAGGTCGTCTACGGCGCGCACCGTTCCCGCGCGCCTCAAGGAGTTGTCAGCAAACTGTAGGAGTCCAGCAGGGCCGAAGCCTACTGGGGCCAAAGGTTATGCGAGAGTGTCACCACGGGCCCCGGGACAAAGGCGAGGAATGGAAAGGTAGGTTTTTAGTCAGTAAAAGTCTGACACTGTTTTCCGCCCCACCCAAGGGCGGGATTCGTCATTGGATGATTTTACCTACCACAAAAAAAAAAAAACATATTTGTAGGAATGTTACTGTTTTACTGTAATAAAACTGCTCACTTCAGTATAAAATAATATATTTATTACTCAAGAAACTCCATGGACACTCTTTTAAATTCTCTAATTGTTACATTATTTTCTTAACACTATAATAAATGCAAGAGACTAAATGTGCGTCCTGCCTCAACGGCTGCCGAACTCAGACTGTCTCCGCCATCGCGCTACATCCCCCACTTTTTCTCAGATAATCACAAATACTTTTCGGTGTTGCCAGCACAATTAGTCGATTGCTATGAATAATCGAATACAGTATAATCGATTAATATTTTTAATTATAAAAAACAGACTCAATCATCTGATTACGTATCAATACCTAACATTACATCGATCTAATCAACCGAAAGATGCTACTATTAGACATAGGGAGGCCTAATAGCCGAGTGTCGCCACAACGACCGATCCTATGCGTCTCACATCCATCGAAACTATTGAAGCTTTCGGCCACATTGACCACCTGTTTTGCGAGCAATGTGCCTTGCCCACAGCCACTTAAGATTTTTCGGGCTATGTCAGTAACCTTGGATGTACTGCAGATTTCTTTATTTCTAATGTGATCACATTTGGGTGACTTTAAGTCTTCTGAGCCCCATTGTGAGCGACCGCGCTTTAGAGTCACACACATATGTTATCACTGGCAACACGCACTGTTCATAGACTTGTCTTGTGACACTGGTATGTTGGACGAGAAGATACCGCGCTGCATCCCGAACGCTGCCTAGCCGAATAGAATTCGACGACTGACCTCTAACTCGCAGTTAGACCCAAACCCAAATGGACGGTCTATCCCCGTTAAACGGGGTTCTTTTCTGTATGTCTTTGCTCACTGGGTTGATGTTAAACACTTTTAAGATCGCCTACCTACATTTCTTATGCATTGTATAAAATTACTATAAACTTATTCCTGAACGTTCATAACAACATTATAATCGTAGACAAGCGCGGTAAAATCCTACAGGTGGTGATAGGACAAAGTATATAAAACTCAAGTAATTTCAGTAGACTGTATTATAATGATTGTATAGCTTAGTTTCTCAGTAAATGAATTATTATTCTATGACTGGCCTGTTGGTCTAGTGATTAGTGGCCCCGACTGCTATAACGGAGGTCGTGGATTCGATTCCCACCCAGGACAAATGTTTGTGTGATGAGCACGATCATTTGTTCTGTGTCTGTGTGTAATTTATCTATAATATGTATGTATTTAGAAATATAATAAGTATGTTTATCAGCTGTCTAGTACTCATAACACAAGCTCTGCTTAGCATGGGACTAGACGGTGTTGTGTAATAGTTGTCTAAAAAAAAAAATGTTAATACTGATGAGAAAATATAGTCTCTTAACTGGTTTAAGGTTAGGTAGGTCGCAGGTCATCCACAATAATATCACACGACAAAATTCTGTTTGTTAAAACAGTAACATATCTACGTCAATAGGAGCATGTCTAATTGTACAGGACAGTTATTAAATAACGTGCCCCACCCAATACATTTCTTTATTGAAGAAATTGGGACTCGGGCCGAAGAAATTGTCTTAATTACAGTAATAAGATAAATGACAAAGAAAATCTGATTCTTCAAGTAAAATCCTCAGACCCGAGTAATCGTTTGACAAGATAGACGTCGTTTGTTCAGCGATGACTATCGTAATGAGTCGGGGATAAAAGATAACGTCTTAGTCCTATTGCTTATGTAAAAGATGTGTTTGAAAAGATTGTTTTTCGAATGAGTAGTAAAGTACAGTACGGCCGACGGATCTTGGCGCGTCTGAAGTTAGGCTCTGCGAACCTTAGGGCTCAAAATAAGCACGCCAAATAAATGATTTATAAAAAAAAAATGCCAATAACAGTTGTTAACAGCAATAACAACTGCTATTGGCATTTATTTTTTCAAACCATTTTTTTTTTACGAGTGCGCAAGCGCTTAAGTTCGCAGAGCCTAACTTCAGATGCGCCAAGAACCGTCGGCCGTACTGTACTTAGGACAATTATCTGTTTTCTTGCGAGCGAAACCGCTAGTAGCAGCTATTATTACGTATGTCAGAAGCCTATTTAGATAGAAGGCCTTATGGAAGGGAGTTTCCTCTTTTTTGTTTTAATAATTACGATTGGTAAAGAAAGAATAATAAAATGTATGAACGACGAACATTGAAAAATTAACTAAAAACAGTTCTTAAAGCAGTGGCCGCCAGGTGAGAAAATATCTAGGTACTAATTTATTTATTTTTAGATTTATCAAATACCTACATTGCATTAGGAACCTTATTGTCACAAACAAGCGCTAATCCAACTGTTTGGTGGGTTTATGAAATGTATAACAGTTTTGGTCCAAATAAATGGTTTATTTATTTATTATTATCTTGACAGTTTTGTTAAGTAACAGAATAAGGATGCACATACTAAAATGTGATGTCACCGCCATTAGGTTAGCTGTGTACAGAAGAAATATCGAGAAGTTCTCACCACGCCTTCACTCATCCTGGTATCTATCTATCCCGGCCGTTTTGCTCGGACGTGGCGTATACTTCTCACAATATTAATTTATCCTTGTAAACCTGTTACTTGCGCCTTTATCCGGCAAATAAAAAGTTTTTCTTTCTTCTTCTTCTTTTTATATTTGAAATGATAATTGCTCCTACATTTAATACCAATTTTGATGCTCGTTTCAGAAGAAGATTTCTCTTTCGTTTTATTTGTTGTTAAGTGCTCGATTACGGAGACGCAGCGCGTTGCGCGGCGCGTTGGGTGGTCCGTCGTACATTGCCAATTATGTTTGTGTTTGCGCGAGCGATGACGCGGCCCGCTGCTGCAATGTACGACGAACGTCCAACGCGCCGCGTCTCCGTAAACAAGGCCTAAATATGAAATATTCAACAAAAAATAAAGCAGGATTTTCTTTTAAGGTGCGTAAGGGTGTGTCAGACTTTTACTGGCTTAAACCACACTTATTATCCCGCCCCGAACAGTTTTTTGCCCCTCATGTTGAAGGAAGGCTTTTGGCCACAGGGCGTGGAGTTTCGTCGCTTCCGCGGACAAGTACCACAGAACAGCACAAAGTGAATTAGTTCAGTGAACGTGTTACTAACATAGTCATAAGTCCTATTTACTAACAATAAACTGTATTTACTTTATATAATAATATGTTTATCTGTAAGGTATGTACATATCTATGGGCCAAGATGCCTGAAAATAAATTGTTTATTATTATTATTATGTTTCTCCAGTTGCCTTAGCTTTCTATGACCACAAGTTTTTCTTTCATAAGTACCCCGTCGTTTATACTGCGTACCTACATCGAAGGATTACTCGTAGAACAAATTACCTGCATCGGTCTCCCCGTCCGATTATAACTAGAGAGTGAATAGATTCTTAATAAACTGGTGCGATTTACCATCAACGTCATCATCGTCATCGATTGCATCACTGCTTACCATCAGTTGAGGTCTGACACCACTTCCCGCTCCGCCCAAGGGCGGGATTTGTCATTGGATGATTTTACCTACCATAAAAAAAACCATAAAGATATCTTATTTATAATTTCGAACCTATAATAAATCACGACAAAGTACACATGCGAAAACAAAACAATGCAATCCATTCGTCATAAAGCTTCAAATAAAAGAAATGCGAATGGAATAAGTATTTCTGATTAATGCCAGCCAGAGGCGAATCTGAATAAAAAAGCCTGTTATGAATTACTGACTCAGAACTCTCATTAAGGTTTTTGATAGATTGCCGAGGATTTCTGCTTACCAGTTTTTTGCAGTGTTTATTTTATATTTATTTTAAGGTCAAAACGATAAACTAGTTACCCTAGTGCTAGTAGGTAGTCTGTAGTAATATAAATTGAACAGGAAGTTGCAATATTTGAATTAGAAGAGAAGTTAATTTTGTAATATTTCAAATAAATAAACAAAATGATGGATGAATGGATCAAATAATGTTTTACAGCAGTAAGTAGTGACAAGAAACATGTAACGAAATATTTTTAATACATAACATGATTGAAAAGAGTGTCCATGGATGTAACGGACGCCGAGATATAAAGGAATAAATCAAAATAGTACATAGATAACATGTACACAATAACACGTATACATAAATCTCATTCGCCATAAGCAAACTCACTATCAGTAAAGCAGCGCCAATCAGAGTGAACCAACTAGGAATCCAGACAGGTCGCTACAGGTCGCGACAGGTTTCTACGAGTTATGGGTCTCGACCGAGCTGCTTATCAATAATAGGTGGAAACCAAGAAAATTTAATGTTGCTAGGTTCACCTAGGGCACGACTTGCACCTACTAAAATGAGCTATAAATATGGGTCGCATTTTTACGTTACACAGTTCGTCGGACCAAGGAAAAGAAATGAAGCAGTAGTAAGTGCAAGTCGTCTAGTAAGTGATTCTTTATGTAACTCTCTCTCTATGTGAATTGTTCTATGTGTTTGGCTATTTTATGTGCATTGTTTTATGTGAATTATTTTGTGTGTGAACTATTTTCTATGTGAACTATTTTCTATGTGAACTATTTTCTATGTGAACTATTTTCTATGTGAACTATCTTATGTGTTTGACTATCGATGTGTTTGAAGTGAACTTTGATTAACTTAGTGAATTAATAAAACTGATATTATCTAATCGTGATTATATGGAACTGAAATCGATACGTGTTTTATTGAACTATACAGTCCGCACCCCACAGTGTTTGGTCCAGTCGAGCCGGATCGGGGATATTAGAATCAGTGTTTTAAGTAAAGTAAATAGAGCCAGTGCCTTGGAAAGTATACTAGAGTCAGTGTTTTAAGCAAAGTATATAGAGCCAGTGCTTTGGAAAGTATATTAGAATCAGTGTTCTATGAAAGTATATAGAGCCAGTGCCTTGGAAAGTATACTAGAATCAGTGTTCTATGAAAGTATATAGAGCCAGTGCTTTGGAAAGTATACCAGAATCAGTGTTCTATCAAAGTATATAGAGCCAGTGCTTTGGAAAGTATAATAGAGTCAGTGTTTTACTAAAGTATATAGAGTCAGTGTTGAGAAAGTATACTGAGAATCAGTAACAAAAGTAAAGTGACTAAAAATGGTCGTAACGAGAAGCCAAAGCGACCTAGCAGAAATGGAAGAACAGAAACGACGAGACGAAATCACGATGATGCGTCGCCGTGAAGCAGAACGTATTCACCTAGAGAGAGTGAGACGACTGTCGCTCGATCCTCCTGCATCACCACAGCTGGAGAGCATGATCGGGCCTACCACTACTACTGCAGACCTCACAACTGCAGACCTCACGACTGCAGGTCCCTCAGCGGTGCGGCACCAAATCAGATCGCCGCCCCGATCAGTGAGGTCAACGACGAGTGCCACAACGAGGCTACGGATAGCCGAACTCGAGGCGGCTGAGAAACTGGCCGACATACGACGAAAGGAGCTGGACCTGGAGGCAGAGCTAATCAAAAAGAGATTAGCAGTGGATGTCTCCGTAATTCAGGACGAGGAGAGCATCCATGAAGAGCCCATCCCGGTGGAACAGCAGCACCAAAAGGTCGACCAGTGGTTGCGCACCAACCCCCCCATCACACGGGGGGAGGCTGGAGGACGCACAGAAAAGGAAGAAAAGCAGCTGCGCTTCGAAACCTCGAGGGCGAGATCTCCGACACCAACTCGAGGTAGAAATAGTATTGACCAATTGGCCATGACCCTAGAGAAGATGGCCAGGCCACGACTCCGGCACACCGACCTACCTCAATTTTCGGGTGCCGTGAGTGAATGGCTGTCATTTAAAGCGGCATATAGTGACACCACAAATATGTACAGTGTGTCACCAGCAGAGAACCTCCAGCGCCTACGAAGTAGTTTAAAGGGTGAAGCAAGAGATGCAGTGTCAGCACTTTTACACACCGCTACTGAACCTGATATTATAATGAAAACACTCGAACAGTGTTTCGGACGACCGGAAGTAATAATAGACAGAGCGCTGGATGAGTTAAGGAAAATGCCCAAAGCAGGTACGACAGCAAACGAATTAAATAATTTCGCAATCAAGATACAAAACACGATTTGCGTACTGAAAGCCATCGACCGTAAAGGGTACTTATATAACCCCTTACTGACAAGGGAAATATTAGAAAAGCTGAGTCCACACATAAAGTCTAGATGGTGTGATTATGCTACTGAGAACGAAGGGACAGCAGAGCCGGAATTAATTATGTTGTCGCGTTTCCTTATGCGTGAAGCAGACAGGGCGTTACGCTACACTTACGCCCCGTCAACAAGCAGCGCTACCACTATACAGAAAAGGGAAACTAGGCCGGCTGTCATTACGAAGAAAAAGAATAGTACAATATATACTACGGTCAACCAAGCTGACGAAGAAGATGTACAGTGCCCCAGCTGTAAACATAAACATGAGCTAACGCAGTGCCCCAAATACAAGGCCCTGACAATCGATCAACGCTGGGAATTATTAAAAGAAAATAGAATGTGTTTCAAATGCGCCCGCAAGAGGCATAGGCGCACCACATGCAGAGCCAAACCATGTGGGGTGAATCAGTGTCGACGGCCACATCACGCCACGCTGCACAAAGAGCGAGAGTCACCCGATGTCAAGCCTGCAACTTCACCTGTGAATGATCAATCTACAAAGGAGGGGACAGTTATGTCGGTGGCTACCCAACCTGCCACCGGCCCGAGAACTGTCCTGCTGAAGATGTGCCCAGTTATTATAGCAGGGCCGCGAGGAGAAGTAGAAACGCATGCGCTCTTTGATGAGGGAGCCACCATCACCTTAATCGATGAAGATTTGGCAGCCAGCGTCGGGGCAGAAGGAGTGTCGCAGCCACTGCATATTCAGGGGGTGAATATGTCCTCCCAAGAACGGGACAGCAAGATGGTCACGGTGCAAGTAAGAGGCATAAACAAGGACAGTGCACCACACAAGCTTCGGGCCAGAACTATGAAAGACTTGAAGCTTCACCAGCAGTCAATTCCAGACACACTGCTAGAGTACGAGCACCTACGAGATCTTCCCATGAACGAGGTGTGCTATGACGCGACACGCCCAGGACTCTTAGTGGGAACCGACCACTGGGAGTACATCGTATCAAGAAAACTGCGCGTCGGTGGTCCTAACCAACCAGCTGCATCCCTAACACAGCTGGGTTGGGTAATACACGGGACCGCGCCGCGAAATATCGTCGTGAATGAAGACAACGTGCTGCACATTTACGAAACAGAGCGGCAGCAGCATGATCATCAGCTTCACGATCTAGTGGAAGCTCACTTCAAACTTGAAGCAATAGGCATCTCGCGAGAACCGCGAGTGAACGACGCCGACCAGCGAGCAATAGATATTGTCAAGAAGACAATTAAGAAAATTAAGGGTGGGTATGAAGTTGGCCTACCATGGCGAGACGATGACGTCACTATGCCGCCAAGCTACAACGCGGCCCTTCGACGTCTAAATAAAATCGAACAAAAGATGGATGCCTCACCCGAGTTTGCTCAACAGTATAGTACCCAGATAAACAACCTATTAGAAAAGGGGTACGCAGCGCCATGTGACGGATCAGAACAATCGAGTACCGTCTCCTGGTTCCTGCCTCACTTTGCCGTGCAAAACCCAAACAAGCCCGGCAAGCAACGACTGGTGTTCGACGCAGCAGCAAGAAGCTACGGTTTGTGCCTGAATGACAAACTACTTGAGGGGCCAGACCTGTTGCTATCGCTCCCGGGAATCATCTTCCGTTTCCGGGAAAGGGCGATAGCCGTCACTGCAGACATTCAGGAAATGTTCCTACGAATAAAGATACGACCTGAGGACCAGCCAGCACAACAATTCCTGTGGAGAGGCAGCAACAGAACCAGCCCTCCACGCCATTATAAAATGACGAGTATGATATTTGGCGCGGCCAGTTCACCATTCATGGCCCACTTTGTCCGAAACCACAATGCGGACATATATGGGCAAGAATATCCACGAGCACTAGAAGCCATCAAACAGAGTCACTATATGGACGATCTAGTGACAAGCTACGACGATATTCAAGAGGCTATCCAGGCAGTGGACGAAATAAGAAAAGTGCACGCAAACGCCGGCTTCACTCTGCGAGGGTGGAGCGCCAACGACGAGCTGGTACTGAAAGACGTACCCCAAGAGCTGCACGCCACGACGCCCACACAACTGGGGGGAGAAAAGCCTGAAAATAAGATACTCGAGCTTTACTGGAACGCGGAAAGAGACGAACTCGGGTTCAACACCTCGATGAACCGAGTTCCCGCAGAAGTGAGACAACGAATGCGAGCACCGACCAAACGGGAGGCACTCAGCGCAGTAATGTCAATATATGATCCTCTCGGACTACTGAGCCACTTCACAATAAGAGCAAAAATAATACTGCAAAGTCTGTGGCGCCTCCCGATCACGTGGGACGAGAGGATACCAGATAGTGAAAATGAGCTCTTCACAAACTGGCTCACTCAACTCAACGAGATAGCGCAACTACGATTGCCTAGAAATTACATGGCAAGAGGACACAAGAGCGTTGAGCTGCACGTATTCTGCGATGCGAGCGAGCAAGCATACGCGGCCGTGGCCTACTGGAAGATGACAAATTATGAAGAAACCACAACCGTCGTACTAGTAGCCGCCAAAGCGAAGGTGGCGCCACGACGGGTGCAGACGATCCCGCGACTAGAACTGCAGGCTGCGGTCATAGGAGCCAGACTGGCTGACCACATAAGAAAGGAACATCACATCGAGGTCGGCAGAACAGTATATTGGACAGACTCCTCCACTGTCGTCCATTGGATTAAGAATGATGGCCGACGATACACCCCTTTCGTCGCAAACCGGCTAGGTGAGATCGCCGAGCTAACCAAGAAAGAAGAATGGCGTTGGCTACCCACAAAGCAAAATATAGCCGACGACGCCACCCGACTTACAAACGCGCCGATCAGCGCCACCGACCGCTGGTTCCGGGGTCCTGACTTCTTACATACTCCTGAGGAACAATGGCCCCATAAGCCAGACCAAGAAGTTGAAGATCAAGAGGTCCTACATATCAATGAAGGCCGGACAAGAGAGAGTTGGCTACCCGATCCCGCCCGCTTCTCAAAATACGAGACCCTAGTAAGAGCTACAGCAAGGGTACTCGCCTTTGTTGACATGTGTCGACGAACAGCAAAGGGACTTGAGCATCAACACATACAGCGCGCCGAGAAAGAGCTCTTGCAACAAGCACAGCAGGATAGCTTCTATGACGAGATAAAGAGGGTAACTTCGGCTCGTGCCATCTCCAAAACGAGCAAACTATATCGTTTAGACCCGATATACGAAGACGGCCTACTACGAGTACGAGGTCGAATAGAAGCGTCATCAGCACCCAGCGAGACCAAGAGGCCCGTCATCATAGACGGACGTCACCCAATAGCAAAACTCATCGTGTTGCGAGAACACTGCGCCGCCGGTCACGCAAACAGAGAGCGCGTGACAAACGACCTCAGACAAAGATACTGGGTTATCCACTTACGACCCACTGTCCGTACAGTTGAAAGAAACTGTGCATTCTGCCGAAGAAGAAAGGCCATGCCACAAATACCGGCCACTGGAGATCTGCCGCGCGCCCGCATGGACCCGTTCCACCGCCCGTTTTCCAATTGTGGCGTGGATTATTTTGGACCAATGATAGTAAAGGTGGGTCGACGGCGGGAAAAGAGATGGGGCGCACTCTTCACGTGCCTCACCTGCAGAGCCATTCATCTAGAACTCGTCGCCTCGCTATCTACGGACTCAGCAATAATGGCGCTGAGGCGGATGGCGGCACGAAGAGGATGGCCAAGCACAATGTACTCGGACAACGGCACCAACTTCCGAGGAGCCGACCACGAACTGCGGGCAGCGTACCAAGGACGGCTGCCAGCCCTGAAGGACGTAGGAATGATGCATAGGATGGAGTGGCGCTTCATACCTCCTGGGGCCCCCAACCAAGGAGGAGCATGGGAGCGGATGATAAGAACGGTAAAATCAGCACTCAGCATCACCCTACGCGAGAAAGCACCGCCCGAAGAGGTGCTAAATACTCTACTCGCCGAAGTAGAGTTCGCAGTAAACGCACGCCCATTGACCCACGTCAGCGTGAATCCTGAAGATCCTGAGGCCCTCACCCCAAATCATTTCTTGATGGGGTCCTCAACTGGCCTACCGACAACGGGACCCTGCGAGGAAGCGGATCGACGGACGTGGCGAGTCAGCCAGGCGCTCGCGGACCAATTCTGGCGACGCTGGCTGAAAGAATATCTGCCTCTACTGGTACCACGAGGGGAACCAAGAAACAACGTCCGGCCACTACAAGTGGGCGACGTAGTCCTAGTAGTCGACGGGACCCTGCCCAGAAATGTCTGGCCGATGGGAATCGTCGAGAGGACTCACGGCGGACCGGACGGCGGCATCAGAGTAGCAGAGGTGCGAACTCGCACTGGAATATTTCGGCGCCCCACGAGCAAACTCGTCGTCCTGTTAAATAAAGAAGAGGCTTCGCGGGCTACGCCGGGGGGAGGAACTGTAACGGACGCCGAGATATAAAGGAATAAATCAAAATAGTACATAGATAACATGTACACAATAACACGTATACATAAATCTCATTCGCCATAAGCAAACTCACTATCAGTAAAGCAGCGCCAATCAGAGTGAACCAACTAGGAATCCAGACAGGTCGCTACAGGTCGCGACAGGTTTCTACGAGTTATGGGTCTCGACCGAGCTGCTTATCAATAATAGGTGGAAACCAAGAAAATTTAATGTTGCTAGGTTCACCTAGGGCACGACTTGCACCTACTAAAATGAGCTATAAATATGGGTCGCATTTTTACGTTACACAGTTCGTCGGACCAAGGAAAAGAAATGAAGCAGTAGTAAGTGCAAGTCGTCTAGTAAGTAATTCTTTATGTAACTCTCTCTCTATGTGAATTGTTCTATGTGTTTGGCTATTTTATGTGCATTGTTTTATGTGAATTATTTTGTGTGTGAACTATTTTCTATGTGAACTATTTTCTATGTGAACTATTTTCTATGTGAACTATTTTCTATGTGAACTATTTTCTATGTGAACTATTTTCTATGTGAACTATTTTCTATGTGAACTATCTTATGTGTTTGACTATCGATGTGTTTGAAGTGAACTTTGATTAACTTAGTGAATTAATAAAACTGATATTATCTAATCGTGATTATATGGAACTGAAATCGATACGTGTTTTATTGAACTATACAGTCCGCACCCCACAATGGAGTTTCTTGCACATTCTTTTTACCCGACTACGGCAAAGCCAAAGTAGGGTTATGATTTTGACAGGCTATGAGTGTATGTAAGTATGTATGTATATATGCATGTGAGTATATTCATCTGTTCCCTCATAGCTCCTAATCGCCTAATTGGAACTCGACATATCAGGTATCGTTAGAACTGTCTTAATTGTCCGCTGAACATAGGCTACGTGACGTGTCACAAAACTTATATGGCGCCCTCTAGCGGACAAAAAGTAATGTGTTAAAAAATAAAAATGAGATAAATACGCCGTGTTTGGTATCATTTGAAAGGGCTTTACTTTTACATTTCCAAAATATTATTTAAATTTAAAGTTACGCCCTCTAGCGGACAAAAAGTAATGTGTTAAAAAAACACCGAAATTGTTTAAAAAGAAAAACTAAAACCCGACTACGACAAAAACAAACGATTGTCGTAGTCGGGTTTTAGTTTTTCTACTTTTTTTTATTTAAACAATTTATCTACGCTTTGGAATGTGCCATTAGCATGATTTTTGTGACTTGCTGACTTCTCAACATTTCCAAATTTTACTTTGAAATAAAATGCTTTGAATCTGAATCTAAGAGAATCGGATAAAAAGCCCAGAATTTCAAATATTTGTAACACCCATGCAAATCATAATATGCGGGTCGCAAATATTCGTAATAAATGAAGCATAATTTTTATTTCATTGCATCTTACAGTACGGCCGACGGATCTTGGCGCGTCTGAAGTTAGGCTCTGCGAACTTTAACGCTCAAAATAAACGCACCAAAACTACTAAAAATAAATGCCAATAAGAGTTGTTAACAGCAATAACAACTGCTATTGGCATTTATTTTTTCAAACCATTTATTTTTACGAATACTTGATTTTAAAATCCGCCGGCCGTACTGTAACATTAGGTTGTTATCACTACCTACATCATCATCAGTATCAATCATCAAAACATTATTTGGCCGATAATAAGCGCTACACTATCAGAAGCCAATGGCACTGGCTACGTTCATCCAAAAAAATCAGGTAACCTATTAGCCCCGAAAGGAAAACGCGGCGTTGGTCCAAGAAAAAAAATTTACGTAGGTCAAAGTTCAAATTACATTTAATAACTCTTTATTCTTGAACAAATGGCAAACCTAAAATGTCAACTTGTCTTCATCATAGCCAGAAGGGCTGATATGGATCGTCTTTGAAGTCTACGTCGTAACTGACCCTTTCATTTCCGTGATAGGGCCTTATTAAATGAATGAGCATTACCGATTGTCTAGTTGTCACCCGCATACAACTAGACATTGGGTATAGTCGTGAATATTGCTGTAGGTTCACGTACTATTTTATCATTGTATCATCTTCTATTAAATCACTACGTCTTTAACCGCTTCTGACAAACAAGGTGGACAATCCAATTACGCTCGAGCGGGTGGGTCTTGCGGATGTGCTGATTCGATTCCTGGTCGGAGGTGGAGGCTTGGAGGATCATCGTCTGAGGAAACATGAGGAAAGTGTTCGCAGTGCCACCGGGAGTACGTATACATCGAGCCGCTGCAGCGCCCACAGCTCGAGCATTCCAACTACTCAACTCTTTGCTCACTCAGCACATAGATCTGGATATCTTTCATGACAAGCCGTACCAAATTTGTAAATATATTATATACTAGCGACCCACCCCAGCTTCGTACGGGTGCAATGGTGATATTAAATATATTAGGCGTGTATATACATATAAACCTTCCACTTGAATCACTTTATCTATGCTTTATCTATTAAAAAAACCGCATTAAAATCCGTTGCAGTTTTAAAGATCTAAGCATACATAGGAACAGACAGCTGGAAGCGACTTTGTTTTATACTATGTAGTGATATTCATTATCAAGTTTTTTGTAGTGTCACATAAGTTTATGTTTCTTTTTAGTCTAGTTAAGATTTCGCTTATATTTTTAAATGCAGATAAAGGCGAAAAGTTGTAAGCCTGTGTGGTTGTTACGTCTTTAAGCTCGAACATCTGAACGGAACGTAGGCGCGGGCTTGCGGACGGCGTGCAATGGGTAGCACGCTGTCCGATCGTCCGGTAACCGACCGGACCGAGCCCAAGTCGTCGACGGCGCTTCTGTTCCCGTGCGCCTCAAGGAGCTGTCAGCAAACCGTAGAGGCCCAGCCTGCTAGTTGCAGGCAGGCAGGGTCGAAAACTGCTGGGGTCATGTGTCAGCTTCCGAAAGGAATACCCGACCCCGGCACTATAGGCAACGAAGGAACTGTACCTCTACCATGAGTTTTAAGCAATAGTATTCGTCGCTACTCGATATCGACTCCGTAAATATTTTGTATGGCAAATTTTGCAGCGCCTCTAGCGGTCACTTGCAGAACCAAAATTTGCCATACAAAATACTTACGGCGTCGATATCGAGTAGCGACGAATACTATTGCTTAAAACTCATGGTAGAGGTACGGGGTAGGTTTTTAGAGTAAGAGTCTGACACTACTTCCCGCTCCGCCCAAGGCGGGATTTGTCATTGGATGATTTTACCTACCATAAAAAAAAAACGTCTGAACGGATTTCGATGAAACTTGGTTTACGGGTAGTCCATATCCCAGGAATATGTTTCCTTGGAATAATTCTCCATTATCACGCGGGTGAAGCCGTTGGCAGCAGCTAGTAAATAATAAATGTTATTTGTTTTCCGAATAGGTTTTAGAAAAATATTACACAGTTTTTTTTTATTAAAATATAAACTAGTTGAAGCCAGTGTATCCTAGCTGACTACCCTGAGAAAAAACACCGAAACAAACTCAGAGGTAGCTTCTAAATTTAGAATAGAACCATGCAGATTAGTATGTGAGATGGACGTTTGAGGAAAGGACCACACAGATTGGAGACGATCTGTCCAGTGAGGGCAAATATTTGTCAGTATTCGTGTAGGGACACGGGACCAGTAAGGAGTTAAACAGATTTTTTGCTTGGAGTGCACCCACAGATACATTGCACACGCATATCTACCTACCAAACTTCTCACGGCGTTCTCAACTTCCGCACGACGCAGGTGCTTACCGAACACGGAAAGTTCGCTAAGTACCTGTTCCGGATTCGTGCGGAGGATTCGCCCGGGTGTCGCCATTGTGCGGAACACCCGGAGGACACGGTGGAGCACACTGTAGAGGTGTGCCCCGCCTGGGCGGAGCATCGCCGTGTCCTCGTGGAGGTGATCGGCGGCAGCGATCTCTCTCGCCGGGCCTTGGTTCAGGCCATGGTCCGTAGTGAGGAGGGATGGCAGGCGGTCGCCTCCTTCTGCGAAGCAGTAATGCTAGCAAAGGAGGAGGCCGACCGCATCAGGCAGAGGCAACGGGGCGCTCGCCCCAGCCGCCGCCGGGATTCCGATCCCGATTTCCGGCCACCGTAGGCGCGGGCTTGCGGACGGCGTGCAATGGGTAGCACGCTGTCCGATTGTCTGGTAACCGACCGGACCGAGCCCAAGTCGTCGACGGCGCGTTCTGTTCCCGCGCGCCTCAAGGAGCTGTCAGCACACCGAAGAGGCCCAGCCTGCTAACTGCAAGCAGGCAGGGTCGAAGCCTGCTGGGGTCAAGGGCCGTTTTCTGAGAGGAAGGCTCAGCCCCGGCACTATAGGCAACGAAGGAACGGGGTAGGTTTTTAGTCAGTAAGAGTCTGACACTACTTCCCGCTCCACCCAAGGGCGGGATTTGTCATTGGATGATTTTACCTACCATAAAAAAAAAAAAAAAAAAAACCTACCAAACTTAGCGCGACCATATAGACAATAACATCCAGTTTGAATAAACGATGGTAGGGATCTACTACTGTTCTTAAGAAAGTTATTTTCTCCCGCGTCTTTTGTTACTGCTCCGCTCTAGTGTGCCGTAGTATGATGTTATATAGCCTATATGGTCCGTACCTCCCTCGATAAATGGGCTATCCAGCACTAAAAAAACTTTTCAGATAGTTTTTTTTCAAATAGTACACTGGTTTAATGTTAATAACTTACTTCTTAATGAAAAAAAAACTAAATTTGTAAAGTTTACGATGCCTAATGTTAGGCAAGTGGAAACTAGTGTGCTAATAAAAGGTAAAGAATTGAGTCCTGAAGGTACTACAGTGTTCTTGGGCTTAACTCTTGATGCTAAGCTTCAGTGGGGCCCACACATTGATAAGTTGTCAAAAAAACTTGGTTCTGCAGCATATGCTGTTAGACAAATCCGAAATCTAACTGATTTAGAGACAGCCCGCTTAGTTTATTTCAGTTATTTCCACAGCGTAATGTCGTACGGTATTTTATTGTGGGGAAATGCCGCCGATATTCAGACGATTTTTGTTTTACAGAAAAGGGCTATTCGTTCAATTTATAAATTAAGTCCCAGATGCTCCCTTAGAGATAAATTTAAAACTATTAATATTTTGACTGTGCCATCTCAGTATATCTATGAAAATATTTTGTATGTTCACAAAAATAGAAATTTGTTTAAAAAGTACAGTGATATTCACAACGTGAATACTAGGAACAAACACAAATTAGTGGTTCCTGCGACTAGACTCAGAAAAATAGGAGGCTCATTTAGATGCCAATGTATACACTTTTATAATAAGATTCCCAGTCCTATTCAGGAACTTAGCCTTAATAAATTCAAAAAACTTGTAAAACGGAAACTTTGCCAGAAGGCTTTTTATACTGTAAAAGAGTATCTCGAGGACAAAACGGCTTGGGACTGACCTGCTCCAGTACTCACTATATTTGTAGTTATTTCATTTACTTTTTTTTTTTTTAAATTGCCCTTCTTTATTATTTGTTTATTTAATTTGACGATTATTGTTATTTTATTTATTGTTTTTTTTTAATTTTTTTTTAATTCTTATTTATACAATTATGACATTGTTTATTTTTACAATTTGACATTAACAATTACTTTTATAATTTTTATTTTTTTATTTTAGCAATATTAACTCTGTAAAATTACATTTTTGTATATTTTATTATTGTGAATTTGGGGACTATGTGGATTTTTTTTTCTCGTTTTTCTCTAATTTTAATTAATGTCTGACAGTTATGAGTACTTTTTGCGGCCTACCCAAATGTCCTTTCTTTGGTATTGTTCGTCAAGTCGTTGAGCTCCTTAGTAGTCCTGAGTTGAGCTTTACGAATACTGACAATTGCTTGCACTGACTGGACAGGTCCACTCAGAACTGTGTGGTTCTTTCTTCAAAAGACCATCCCAGACACTGATCTGCATGGTTCTCATATGTTTTGACCATTACTTGTTTGCTGTATGGACTTTAAAAGAGACTTTGACCCCTGAGTTTGTTTCGGTGTTTCTTCTCAGGGTAGTCAGCTAGGAAACACCGGCCTCATCTAGTTAAAATTGACGAAAAAAAAAAAAAAAAAAAAAAATTGACGTGTAAAAGTGTTTTTGAGAACCTATTTGCAAAAATAAAATATCATTTATCATTTATCATATCATATCATTTCAATTTCAGGTCCACTTGTTTTTTTAACTGACCGACATTTTTACTATTCAAAAGTGCATGTAAATTTATTTTTCTTCTTTCAATTCAAACCATTAGTTCTTGAGATTAACGCATCCAAACAAACAAAAAAACTATTCAGCTTTACAATAATTACTACATAGTATAAAACAAAGTCGCTTCCCGCTGTCTGTCCCTATGTATGCTTAGATCTTTAAAAGTACGCAACGGATTTTGATTAATATCACCATTGCACCCGTGCGAAGCTAGGGCGGGTCGCTAGTATTAATATATAGCATAGTATAATCAGCTTTATAATGTTCTCACTGCTAGGACTCAGGCCTCCTCTCTAGGAGAAGAAATGGGCCGTAATCCACCACGCGGGCCCAGTGCGGATTGGTTCGGACGGCGGTTGAACTAGCGACACGCGGGGTTGCGATAGTCGTTGATAGGATCCAGCAGTTGGGACTCGAGGTGGCATTGCACAAATCCGAGGCCATGTGCTTTCACGGCCCTCGGAGTGCGCCACCACCGGGTTCCCAGCTAACGGTAGGAGGAGTTCACATCAGCGTCGGGTCGACGATGAAATACCTGGGACTCGTCCTCGACAGCTGGTGGAACTTCAAGGAGCACTTCCGACGTCTGGCTCCCAAACTGAACCGGACTGGGGTTGCTCTCGGGCGGCTCCTGCCTAACCTCAGGGGACCAGACGCCTCCTGCCGGAAGCTGTACGCGGGAATCGTTCGGTCCATGGCCCTCTACGGGGCTCCAGTATGGGCACCGTCGCTGCAACAGCAGCCGAGGGCCCAGCTGAATCCGTGCCAGAGGGTCATGGCAATACGCATGGTGCGAGGGTACCGAACGATTTCCCGCGAGGCGGCGACCCTCCTTGCTGGCCAACCGCCATGGGATCTGGAGGCAACAGTCCTTGCACACATGCACGACAAGCGCATGGAGATGCAACGCCGGGGCGAAATTCCGATGCCACGACAAGTCGAGGCATGGCGGACAGAGCTCCGGCGGGATCTCATGGCGAAATGGCGTCAGCGACTATCGCAACCTCGTTCGGGGCGCGCCACAATCGAGGCGATAAGGCCCATCCTTGAGGCGTGGCTGGAAAGACCTCACGGCAGTCTTAACTTCCGCACGACGCAGGTCCTAACGGAACACGGAAAGTTTGCCAAGTTCCTGTTCCGGATTCGTGCGGAGGATTCGCCCGGGTGTCGCCACTGTGCGGAACACCCGGAGGACACGGTGGAGCATACTGTAGAGGTGTGCCCCGCCTGGGCGGAGCATCGCCGTGTCCTCGTGGGGGCAATCGGCGGCAGCGATCTCTCTCGCCGGGCCTTGGTTCAGGCCATGGTCCGTAGTGAGGAGGGATGGCAGGCGGTCGCCTCCTTCTGCGAAGCAGTAATGCTAGCAAAGGAGGAGGCCGACCGCATCAGGCAGAGGCAACGGGGCGCTCGCCCCAGCCGCCGCCGGGATTCCGATCCCGATTTCCGGCCACCGTAGGCGCGGGCTTGCGGACGGCGTGCAATGGGTAGCACGCTGTCCGATCGTCCGGTAACCGGCCGGACCGAGCCCAAGTCGTCGACGGCGCGTTCTGTTCCCGCGCGCCTCAAGGAGCTGTCAGCAAACCGAAGAGGCCCAGCCTGCTAACTGCAGGCAGGCAGGGTTGAAGCCTGCTGGGGTCAAGGGCCGTTTTCTGAGACGAAGGCTCAGCCCCGGCACTATAGGCAACGAAGGAACGGGGTAGGTTTTTAGTCAGTAAAAGTCTGACACTACTTCCCGCTCCGCCCAAGGGCGGGATTTGTCATTGGATGATTTTACCTACCATAAAAAAAAAAAAAGTGCGGATTGGTTAAGTTCACATGTCTTCGAATTTTTGGTTTTAGGACATGCCAGTTTCCTCTCGATATTTTCCTTCACCGTTTTGAGAAAAGTGGTGATGAAATAAATTACACAAAGAAATGCGTCTGTCTGGGTTTGAACCGGCGATCTATAAACTCGTAAGTTGCGACCGTTACCACTGAGCCACCACTGCTCTTTTTCGAATAAAGGATAAAAGCAGTAATAAATCGAATAAAATTTTGACGTTGAAATCAATTGTTGATTTGGTGAGCCTAACCACACTTCACGTAACTTTACATTTAAAATAAAAACGTTTTTAAAAATAAAAAATCGTAACACATTTTTACACAACGAGAACCTTTTGATATTTCACGAGCTTTCATCATTGTGAAATCGACTGTATAGCTACGTTTTTTAAGTCCAAATTTGCGTGTAAATCTCGATGTCTATTTTTATACTAGCTTCGGAGCTTTCATAAAAGTAAATACGCGTGAATTAAATAAATTTGCTAGCGTTTTCCTGTCATCAGCATTCGAACTAGATCAACAGGCCAGTCTAATTATATAGGCTATAGGCTCTTAATAAACTAGTACGCTTCACCATCAACGTTTGCATCAGTGCTTACCATTAAGCGAGATCGTAGTCAAGCACTAGTTTATATCATATAAAAAAAAAATTGAAATAAATAATAACAATCTTATGAATCGATCTTCGAGGTTCTGACAGGTCGGTGTTTCTATAATAGTTTGTTCTCTTCGTTATTTAACACCGACTTCCGAAATTGAAAGTTATGTTGCACTTTTTGGTGGTTTTTGAAGTCGGTTGTATTTTTTTTGTAAAAAGTTTTTTATTTCACATTTTTTAGTAGCAGTACCCCTCAGCCAAACTTAAATAGATAGATACCTTCCGCCATTCGGTTCCATCATCAAATCGTCATGACAATTCTAAGAATACCAAACACAGCTAGGATACACTGATATATTACAAAGTTCCGATCATCAGATCAGTTCTATGTACCCCCTCCCCTTCTTCCTTTAGTCAGCCACCGACTACATGTATAAACAAAGCAATTTTACTTGTTACGACAGTTTTACTAAGGTTTTTTGAAGAATTCCGTTCTATATCTTCGTAGTTCATCATCAGATCAAAACCATATTTCTATGGGACCAACTTGAGAGTATAATCTTTGAACCAAAACAAATATTTTCAAAATCGGTCCACAATTAACCGAGATATCAGCGAACAAACATATACAAACGACAGTTATGCTATGATTTTTTGAAGAGTTTCGTCCTATATCTTCGAAATTTATCATCAGATCAAAAAGATATTTTTATGGGACCAATTCGAAAGAGTTTTAGAAAAAAGTACTTTATTTTTAAATTTTCTCTTTACAAATCGATAGTGTTTCATGTACCTAATCGACTCTCCACGGGATTAAAACGGCCAAAATTCAACGGTGTACAATGTTTGTTTAGGTCAAGTTGAATATGAATAATTAATAACCTCTAAAACGGTATCCCTAACCGATTGAGCAGACATTTTCAATTTAGAAAACAATCAAAAGTACCCTCAAAATAAGGTGCCAACTGAAAACCAGCGCTGGGTGTGTGACACCCAGTCGCTTTTGCAAGATGTCACACACATGCTGAGGTGTCACCCTTTCTGTGTAGACATGCTCAGCACATTCTGTACTTTTGTACTTTATGTTTGTAACTGTTGTACTGTGTCTGTCCCGAATAAAAGGATTTCTTTACAATTCTATTCTATTCTCATGATCAAAGTCACTGATAACATGCTAGTTGAATACATACACTGAGGCTTCTCCGTACCTCGGAAAGTAAGTCCACTTGTTGGGCCTGGCTGTCAACTGTAGTGCCCTAGTCTATGATTCACATAGTCATTTTGATGGTAACTTTTTTTATTTAGAAGGGACTATCAAGGAATAGTACTCATTGGTTCTTAGAGAATCTTCAGCGTAGGGGATCGTAGTGGAACATTGAGTGTTGTGTAGTCCCCTGGAGAACTGGTTTAAGGGATCGTAGTGGAACGTCCTAGTCTAGTTAGCTTTTAAATGGTCATTGGGTATGAATTATTGCCAAAAACTACCAAGAACATTCCAAACACAAATTAAATTATTCTACTATTTACTTGTAATCCTTATAAACTGAATAATCCGCTTCATAAGCAAAAAGTACCACCAGTTCATGTCTGTATTTTAGTGCCATTTTAAGAGAAATATGTTTGAACTTTATCAGTTTAAGGCCGCCTACGCAACGCCTACGGCCTTTGCCCGCAAATTCTGACGATGCTACGGCGTAGGCGACTATAGCGTAGTCAACTACGGCGTAGGCAGCTACGACGTAGCACTCAGAACATGCAGTTTTATTCCCACATTTTTTTTTTCAAATTCGTGTAGTGTGGACCGACTCTAGAGGAGCCGAGCACGAACGAATTACGAATTTGAGCTCGGCTAGTGGTCGGCTCTTCTATCGTAGACTTACCTTTACGAACTTCATTTAATTTTATTTGACTTTTAATTTAACGTTTATTGAATGAAGCACACACACAACATATTCATAACACATAACACACTTATATTTGTATAACTCTTTAATGATTATGTAGCAGTTATTTTATTTTTAGAGAACTGTGAAATTGATGAAACCCATTGTTGTTATATATAAATCATATAAATGATATTTTTTTTTTACAAATAGGCTTTTCTCACTCAGCAGTTTTATCGTCAATTTAAACTAGATGAGGCCGGTGTTTTCTAATTGACTACCCTGAGAAGAAACACCGAAAGAAACTCAGGGGTCAAAGTCTCTTTTAAAGTCCATACAGAAAACATAATGATCAAATAAACTATTCCGTAAATCACATAACAAGTATGTTCATGCAACCTGCAGACTAAATTGAATTTTATCTCATCAACACCCTTATTATGAAGCGAGTTCGTCTGCCAGTCAGACCTGGGCTGGATATTTCAGGGACTCTTGCTTTCAACTTGCAATATGTAATATTTATAAACAATGACCCCGGTGACCATGTGTTTGTGTGAACAACCAGGGGCCCAAGTCTGCTCTTTTTGTAAATTCGACATTCCAACACAATCCCATTGTCATTTTGGTAAAAAAAAATAATCTGCTAAGTCATAATGGTCGATCATTGGTCGGTTATTGGTCTCGCAAACGAATGGTGGTAGAATGACTTTGTCGTATTCAGACAAATCTAATGGTAAGTCACTAATCAAAGGAAATGACAAAATTTTAGCATAAGTCAGAAACTCATTTGTACGTGATTACCATTTCTTTCAATAGTGTGTCAGTGTTGACTGTTGGAAAGTCATAGTGACGCCATTATATTAGTAGATTACCAAACTTGTTAAAATCAATCATGATGAAATCAATGATAGACGATTCTGACACTATTGCAATAGCAGACTTGAGGCCCTGGTAACATAACAAGCTTATAACATTACAATTTTCCATGATACAGTTGTAAAGAATTAGAATTGAATGAATGAAATGAAATTTAGAACATAGATTCTAACATAAAAATACTAGACACGTGTTTCGGGTTAAGCATTTACTGAAAATTAGGTTGTATACTTACGCGTTAATTACCAAAATAAGTAACATTATTCAAATATCTCGACTCAGTCACTCTTCAAAGCAATCTCTAACATTCATTAGAACGTGCCCAGAAGTTGGGTAGGAATGATGTACATTTCTTGATTAATGTTTTCTTCAATTCAGGTATGGTTGATGAATTACTGTTGATGCAGCTTTTCAGATAACCCTAGCGGAAAACTTGCGGAGGTGTGAGGCCTGCAGACCTGCGAGTAGGGGGGCGTGAATGGAGGAACACAACAGAAACCCTGCTATTCACAGACGCATAGCTTCATAAACTCGTATTCATCATTATACGCTTGGTATACGCCTGCGTGAAGCTTATTTACAAAACTATGAAACACTGTCGACGAAGCGGCAACGTCGTGCCGTCGCGTCGTTGCCGCTTCGTATAATGACGAATACGCGCCTATAAAGCTGTGTCCGTGGACAGAAGACCTAAGGCCGTGTTTACGGAGACGTGGCGCGTTGGGCGTTCGTCGTACATTGCAGCAGCGGGCCGCGTCATCGCTCGCGCAAACACAAAAACATATGCCAATGTACGACGGACCGCTCAACGCGCCGCGCACTAAGAAATCCACAACATTCCTACTCTACTTTTGAAGCGCGAATTTCTTCCAAATACGAGTGCCTCTTTGCTGATTTCTTGACAGGCAGCGAAATATTAATTGGAATATTTGTCTAAAACCAACAAAAATTTAATTCTTATCCAAAACTTGGAGATTGAGATTTATCCGGGTCACTTTGTATAGCTTTGTTTGCTTTGAGATTTGCAAACATTTCGGTGAACTCATATTTAATATTATAAACGCGAAGGTTGTCGGTTTATTTGTTTCGGTTTTTCGCGTTGAATCAATAAGGGCGGATAGAACTAGATAGGGCCTTTCGAAAAGAATATAGGATACTTCTTATCCTGGAAGAAAATTCCTTTGGAATGTTTTTCGACTTTCATGCAGGCAAACCGCGGGCAGTATCTTCTTCTTGCTTTCCTGGTCTCATTATTTAGGGTCGGGTCTCCTCACTTTCCTGCGCCAAGTGGCTCTATCTTGGGTTGTCAATTTTGGTAACTAGGCTTTCTTGAGGTCCCCCTATATATTTGACCACCAGGTCAATGGCAGGCGGCCTCTACCTTTTTTTTGTTCTGGTAGACATAGAGCGATTTGAACCACGTGGTCCTCACTACGTCTTTGGACGTGCACATACCAACGAAGGCGATTTTCAGTCATCTTATCGGAGATTGGTGCGACTTTGAAACCGCTGGCATGATCTCTTATTTTATTAATGAGGACGAGCTGTGTTAACAACGAAGGCTCCTTAATGTTACACTAATATCTATCTTTGAAACTCTTCGTGAAGTACCCAGCTTTTTTTATTAAGCATAAAAAATAATCATCATTATCATTATTTTAAACGAAAGACGTCCACTGTGGGACATTGGCATGTGCTTCATGGACATTGGCCTCCCCGTACGTGTCGCCACATTGACGGTTCCTGTGCATCTTGCATTCATCAGAATCCTGCACCTGTCACGAATTCATCGCGCGTCAGACTTTTATTGACTAAAGCAACACCAATGTCCTTCAGTGGCCCTTTGCGGTTATTGTTTCGCAGTAGGAGGCGACCACCCACAATTCGCCCTCACCCTGGACCATGTCCTGAATCAGAGTCCGGCGCGAGAGAACACCGCCTCTGATCGCCTCCTCGAGAAGACAACGGACCTCCACGGGGCACACCTCCACCGTATGCTCCACCGTGTCTTCCTGGCAGTTTATACAATGGTGACACACAGGCATTTCTTCTGCACGAATCCGTTACAGGAACCTCCTGAACTTATCATATTTGGTAAGGACCTGCGTCATGCGGAATGCGAGGACACCTTGATGCCTCTCTAGCCGCTTCCATTCGCATACATACAGCCATTATTATGGCAAGTCCAATTCACACATGCATTAAATCATCTTATATCGATTATATTGAAAGTTTCGTTGAAATTGCTAAATGCAATTGTAATTGTAAACACCATTGCTTTGTATACTTGCAGATAATAATAATTTCAATTAAGATTGAAATGGAAATTAATTAATTAAATTAAAATGAATGATCAATTCAAATTGATTCATTCAAAATTGAAATTCGAAATACAATTATACGAGTATCTGGAAACCTGTCAGGTTAAAATCAGGGGTTTAATTTAATTAAGAGAATACGTTGTTTATTATTAACTTCAACCTTTCTGTACGGGAACTAAATATATTTTTTGTTTTATGGCCCCAGCCGCCGCCGGGATTCCGATCCCAATTTCCGGCCACCGTAGGCGCGGGCTTGAGGATGGCGTGCAATAGGTAGCACGCTGTCCGATCGTCTAGTAATCTACCGGACCGAGCCCAAGTCTTCGACGGCGCGTACTGTTCCCGCGCGCCTCAAGGAGCTGTCAGCAAACCGTAGAGGCCCAGCCTGCTAGCTTCAGGCAGGCAGGGCCGAAGCCTGCTTGGGTCATGAGTCAGCATCCGAAAGGAATATCCGGCCTCGGCACGATAGGCAACGAAGAAACGGGGTAGGTTTTTAGTCAGTAAGAGTCTGACACTACTACTGGGTTTGTCATTGGATGATTTTACCTACCATAAAAAACCCCATTTGTTTTTTGAGGTGTAAAAGTATTAAATAACTTCTCCCGCTCTAGGGTGAAGTGAGAGGGCGGCAGACTTTTACTGACTAAAACCCACAAATATCTTTCAATTGCCCTCCCGTTAGGATTTTCTGAAAACGAAACCCATTAGAACGCAAAAGGTAACTGAAAGACAGGTGTGGTTTTAGTCAGTGAAAGTCTAGCAAGCCTTCCTGCTCCACCGAGACCGGGAGAATCCATTGGATGTTTCCCACCCTAAAAAAATCCTTCAATTACCCTTTTTTTTGGTAGGTAAAATCATCCAATGACAAATCCCGCCCTTGGGTGGAGCGGGAAGTAGTGTCAGACTCTTACTGACTAAAAACCTACCCCGTTCCTTCGTTGCCTATAGTGCCGGGGCTGAGCCTTCCTCTCAGAAAACGGCCCTTGACCCCAGCAGGCTTCGACCCTGCCTGCCTGCAGTTAGCAGGCTGGGTCTCTTCGGTGTGCTGACAGCTCCTTGAGGCGTGCGGGAACAGAACGCGCCGTCGACGACTTGGGGTCGGTCCTGTTTCAATTACCCTTTGCATTTTAGGATCGCGGTATCTATCTCAATGTTTCCTAACCTTGAAGTTCGGATCCGTACGGCTTACTTAGTTAAGAGTTCCTCTATTAAACAATCACTACATAGTATAAAAAAATACAACCGACTTCAAAAACCACCAAAAAATGCAAAATAACTTTAAATTTCGGAAGTCGGTGTTTCTATAATAGTTTGGTCTCTTCGCTATTTAACACCGACTTCCGAAATTGAAAGTTATTTTGCATTTTTTGGTTGTTTTTGAAGTCGGTTGTATTTTTTTTGTAAAAAGTTTTTTATTTCACACTTTTTAGTAGTAGTACCCCTCAGCCAAACTTAAATAGATAAGTACCTTCCGCCATTCGGTTCCATCATCAAATCATCATGACAATTCTAATAATACCAAACACGGCTAGGATACACTGATTTATTACAAAGTTCCGGCTTTTACCTACCTTCCGTCTTCATCATCAGGTCAGTTTTATGTACCCCTCCCCTTTTTCCTTTAATCAGCCACCAACTACATGTATTAACAAAGCAATTTTACTTGTTACGACAGTTCTGCTAAGGTTTTTTGAAGAATTCCGTTCTATGTCTTCGTAGTTCATCATCAGATCAAAACAATATTTTTATAAGACCAACTCGAGAGTATAATCTTTCAATCAAAACAAAAATTTTCAAAATCGGTCCACAATTGACCGAGATATCGGCGAACAAACATATACAAACGACAGTTCTGCTATGATTTTTTGTAGAGTATCGTCCTATATCTTCGAAGTTTATCATCAGATCAAAAAGATATTTTTATGGGACCAATTCGGAAGTATAATCTTTCAATTAAAACAAAAATTATCGAAATCGGTCCACAATTGATCGAGATATCGGTGAACATACATAAAAAAAAAAAAAAATACATACTGCCGAACATAGAACCTCCTCCTTTTTTCGAAGTCGGTTAAAAACAAAGTCGCTTCCCGCTGTCTGTCCTTATGTATGCTTAGATCTTTAAAACTACGCAACGGGTTTTGATGCGGTTTTTTAATAGATAGCGTGATTCAAGAGGAAGGTTTATATATATTACTTGCATAATATATTTAATATCATCATTGCACTCGTGCGAAGCTGGGGCGGATCGCTAGTATACACCGTTAAATTTTATTCGGTTTAATCCCACGGAGGGTCGATTCGGGACATGAAACACAATCGATTTGTAAAGAGAAAATTAAAAATAAAGTACTTTTTTAAAACTCGAATTAACTTAAGCATGTACGAAATTAACTTCTTCAAGTAAAGGTCAGCTGAGTGAGGCCAATAAACTGTAGGTAGTTAGTTCGCAACGACCGACAACTACCTACAAGGTCATTTAATCGTTTACTTAAAAAAAAAAATTTGTACATGCGTATATTACTTACCTCGTATAGTTTTAGGGGTCTATTCGGTACTTGAAATACAATCGATTTGTAAAGAAAAAAAAAGAAAAAATAAAGTACTTTTTTTAAACACGAATTAATTTACGCATGTACGAAATTAATTTCTTTAAGTAAACGAGTCAATGACCTTGAAGGTAGTTGTCGATCGTTGCGTACTAATTACCTAAAGTTCATTGGCCTCACCCAGCGAACGTTTACTTAAAAAAATTAATTTCGTACATTTTAGTACTTTATTTTTTAATTTTATCTTAACAAATCGGTAGTTTTTCATGTACCGGATCGACCCTCCACGGGATTAAAACGATCAAAATGAAACGGTGTATATGAAAAGGGAAACAAAAACAATAACGTATTCTTAGTACGCAAGGGAGCATCGGTTATGCGCGCAACCTATGGGTTATTGATTTGTGATATTTGTGAACTGGACGAAACACAAAAGCGTTATTTGCGCTAGCCAACCGTTTGTAGGCAATGTACTACATTAGTGTTGTTATGATTGAGTCATAAATATGCAGCACGGGATAACATGAGCTTAACCCAGAGTTGGTCTAGTTTACTAAACATGTAGTTTGAGCTTCTAGTCTATTAATATATATCTATATATTCCACAACTATCACACAACACCATCTAGACCCAAGTTAAGCAGAGCTTGTGCTAAGGGTACTTATACTATCGATTATCGATATCGAATCTATACTATCGATTTGTAAAGATAAAATTTAAAAATTAAGTATTTTTTTAAACTCCAATTAATTTACATATGTACGAAATTAATTTCTCTATGTAAACGTCAGCTAGGTTCAATGACCTGTAAGTATTTAGTACGCAACGACCAACTACTACCTACAAGGTCATTGACTCGTTTACTAAAAGAATTTAATTTCGTACATGCGTATATTGATTCGATTTTTAGACTTTTTTTATTATCTTTACAAATCTATAGTTTTTCATGTACCGGATCGACCCTCCACGGGATTGAAACGATCAAAATTTAACGGTGTATAAAAGTGCATAAAAAAAACTGGTACACCAACTTTAGAACCTCACCATATTGGATTTAGAACAGTGTCATTTAGCTGAGTACGTATTGTAATCTAAATTGAACATGTTTGCAAAATTTCAGCTCAATCGGCTAAGGATACTGTTTTAGAATTCATTTGTTTAGGTCCAGTCTTTAAGACTGGACCTAAACAAACACATACAAACACTAGCACTTTGCCCGCGACATCCATCGAAATGTTATGTTTTGTATTCAAAATCATACTTTAACGGTAGTTTTGAGAAACGAATAATGACAGTTTTCAAAGATTCAAAGTATTTTATTTCAAATAAACCATTTACAGGCACTTTTGAAAAGTCAAAAAGTCGGTCTGTAAAAAAAAAAAAATGATGCTAATTTCACATTCCAAAGCTATTAGTTATTTTCATTATTTATTTATGGTTAGAATTTGTGAATTTGAAGTTTTTTAACGCAAAAAAGGGGATCCTTCATAAAAATTTTAACACCCCTAAATGTTTCTATTGAAGTATACAGATACACAATTGAAATTATCTCTTTCGCCCCTTTTGGGGTTTTTTTTAAATCGTGCGGATTTCATCACGCATGCGGGTTTGCTCCGCACGCAAAACCCCTGCAAATGTCTTTCCCTTTCCTTTTCATATAAATATTTATTTTAATGCGTGTAATACGCACGTGGGATGCGGGGTGTGATCGAGCAGCAGTCCAGCATGCGGAACAATTCCGCATGCGTGAGGAAATCCGCACGATACTAAAAGTACCCTTACAGATTTAATTTCCAAAAACCCTTAATTAGTGCTTGTCTACGTCATACAAGGAAGCATTGTGCAATATTTCACAATCCTGGACCCAATAGTTACAGCTGTGCGTTAATCAGTCAGTTTCTCATTTTATATACACCGTTAAATTTTTGTCGTTTTAATGTCACGGAGGGTCGATTAGGCCTCACGATGTTTTCCTTCACCGTTTTGAGACCGTTACCACTCGGCACTCGTGACCAAGAGCCAAGTAAATAAAATTTAAAAAAAACCGTTCTTTGAAGAGAAAATGTGATTGAAGTTAAGTGCAAGTTTTGAATTGTTTTTTAAAAAAAAAAGGCTGAACTTAACAGTAACTAAGCTTGGAATAACCCAAACCCATCTCATTTTATGTACGTGTCATGCGCATGTCAACAGTTTTTCATTTCAAATAATAAAAAATGCTAACATTCCCTACAATCCCTTTTTAACAAAAGAGCTTCTAAATTTATGGCTTGCCATTCACCCCGCATACATTTTACCTGAACGGCTCGAAACCCTTTCGGAACCACACTTAAATAAATGTAAAATTCGTACTATTGAATACTGAATATAAAACCTTCAAGCATTTGATATTACATGTAAAAACTATTACTATTATTACTCGTACAAAGAAGTAATATTGATATTTCTGCATTTTTGTTTGACAGCAGTGGTGGCAGAGTGGTAACGGCCCCGACTTACGATTAGTAGGTCGCGGGTTCAAGCCCGGCCAGGCGCATTACTTTGTGTAATTTATTTCATCACCACTGCTCTCAAAACGATGAAGGAAAACATCGTGAGTAAACCGGCATGTCCTAGAACCAAAATTCGAAGACATGTGACATCCACCAACCCGCACTGGGCCCGCGTGGTGGATTACGGCTCATTCCCTCTCTTAGAGAGGAGGCCTGTATCCCAGCAGTGGGAACATTAAAAGGCTGATGATGATGATGATGATTTTTGTTTGTCAATCTATATATTAAAGAAAGTCGTGTTAGTTACACTATTTATAACTCAAGATCGGCTGGATAGATTTGGCAGAAAATTGGTGGGAAGGTAACTTAGCACCAGAAGAAGGACATAGGATAATTTTTATCCCGCTAAGTAAAAAAAAAACTAAGGCCTGCTCATTTATTGGTATAGTAGGGTAGAGCGGGAGCGAAGCCGTGGGCAAAAGCTAGTCATCAAATAAAGAAGACTTCCACTGTTAGACATAGGCCTTGACTACCCTGTTTTCTTTTCTGAACAAGCATTCTTCTCCTTCTTATCTTACTTCTCAAATTCATTCCTTTGCTCTGACATTAATAAAAATTTCCGATCTACGAATAATCGTTTACTGCGCTGTCCCTCACATAGCTCTGGGTTTATCCATTCTTCCTTTTTTGTACAGGCGATCTCTCTTTGGAATGCGCTACCGTTGAACATCAGGATGGCTTCCAGTCCGCTCTCCTTTAAGGTAATGGCACGTGAACATATTCGCAAGAAGCTGCTAGATTCATCGCAGCGTTGATTTGGTAGATTCGTTTCTCAAAATAATTTTGGTTATTTGTATGTATTTATATAAGTATGTATTTATATTTATTAGGTATTGTATTAGTTTTCTATTTGGTTTGTTTGTTTACCATTAAGTTGTACCTATTACGTTATGTCTCTGCACCACCCTAAGGTCGACTGGAAGAAAATGCCGTAGGCATTAAGTCCGCCTTTGTACACAAGTGCATAAAGATTTAATAAATAAATAAATGTCGCCACAACGAACGGTCCCATGCCATATGCGTCTCACATCCATCGCATTCCAGTAACCCTCACCAGGGCATTGGTCCTCCTTGTACTGGAACAATTCACCTACTGCGGTCATCCTGTTCGATTATAATTTAGGTGTCTTCCAAGTCTAGAGTGAATATGCTACGATTCCCCATCTACGATTGCATGACAGCTTACCATTAGGTTTTTTTTGTTTAGGTAAAATCAGCCAATGACAAATCCCGTCCTCGGGTGGGGCGGGAAATAGTGTCAGACTCTTAGTGACTAAAAACCTACCCTGTTCCTTCCCTGCCTTAGATCCGGGGCCCTGGTATGCATTTTCATACCTCCCCAGAGCCCCAGACTAGGCCTCGACCCTACTGGGCCCCTACGGTTTGCTGACAACTCCCTGAGGCTCACGGGAACAGTGCGCGCCGTAAACGCCTTGGGCTCGGTCCGGTCTGTTACCAGACAAACGGACAGCGAGCTATCCATTTCCCGCCGTCCGCAAGCCCGCGGCTTACCATTAGGTGATATCGCAGTCAAATACTAGATAGAAAAAACAGTTCGGCTACATGTTTTTATTTTCTTTTATTGTTCGAACCGGGTAATATTTAAAATAAATTAAGGGGGCCTTTGTAGAAATTCGCACTAGGCGTATAAAAGGTTAGTTACTCTAAATGGGTCAGCTGCAATGAACGGGCGTCATTTTTGGGGTTACACAACTTTAATAATTTTTCATCCACAACGTCGCAACCAGCTGTTACATTTGTGACGGTCCGCCGCAGAGGCAAGGACGTTAGGGCTTCTCTATACAAAGTGATATATAATTACATACATACATACTATACAACTTTCTATTTGAAGTGGGAATTCATCCAATCACTTCACCCGCTCTAGGACGGAGCGGGAGGGCGCGTCAGACTTTTATATCTAAAACCCACTCTAATGTTAATTCTTTGCCTTTTTTTCAGAACTCTGTGATTCTATTTCGCACAAACATGTAATACCACATACACAAGACCTCTAGACCCGGACCTCTTACCAGTAGGTTATAGAAATACTGAGCGGGAATCGAACCCGCGACAAAGTATGCTCTATCATGGGTAAACGATACTTTTTAACCGATTTCGAAAAGGAGGAGGTTTTATGTTCGGCTGTATGTATTTTTTTTTTTATTTATGTTCACCGATATCTCGGTCAATTGTGGACCGATTTCGAAAATTTTTATTTTGATTGAAACATTATACTTTCGAATTGGTCCCATAAAAATATCTTTTTAATCTTATGATGAACTTCGAAGATATAGGACGAAACTCTTCAAAAAATCATAGCAGTACTGTCATTTGTGCATGTTTGTTCGCCGATATCTCGGTCAATTGTGGACCGATTTTGAAAATTTTTTTTTGATTGAAAGATTATACTCCTGAGTTGGTTCCATAGAAATATTGTTTTGATCTATGATCTACGAAGATATAGAACGGAACTCTTCAAAAAACCATAGCAGAACTGTCGAAACAAGTAAAATTGCTTTGTTTATACATGTAGTCGGTGGCTGACTAAAGGAAGAAGGGGAGGAGATACATAGAACTGATTTAATCTGATAATGAAGACGGAAGGTAGGTAAGAGCCGGAACTTTGTAATAAATCAGTGTATCCTAGTCGTGTTTGGTATTATTACAATTGTCATGATGATTTGATGATGGAACCGAATGGCGAAAGGTACCTATCTATTTAAGTTTGGCTGAGGGGTACTACAACTAAAAAATGTGATATAAAAAACTTTTTACAAAAAAAAAATCAATCGACTTCAAAAAAACACCAAAAAAAGTGCAAAATAACTTTAATTTCGGAAGTCGGTGTTAAGTAACGAAGAGACCAAACTATTATAGAAACACCGACTTCCGAAATTAAAGCTATTTTGCACTTTTTGGTGTTTTTTTGAAGTCGGTTGTATTGTTTTTTTTTTTTGTAAAAAGTTTTTTTCTACACTTAACTACTAATCAAACATTATTTAACGGAAGCATGTTGACCTTGAAATTTAATCATTAAGAGGCTTTGGTCATAAGTTAAGGTTTCAGTAAGCATCCAGTGACATTGGATTCAGGGTCTCTCAATTAAAGTGGGTTAATTTTAAACTATATGCTTGAGGCATGATTAATAAACAAACATCCGTGCTTTCGTATTACCCCTTTCAGTTATTTATTATAATATCTAAAGTTTTCTAACTTTTTTTTTGATAACTAAAGTCGATTCACATACGTTCATAACATACATTGTCCCACTGAAGCGAGCTCGGAATCTTAGGGCACCCCAACACGGACATGTTAGGTTAGAATGCTAAGGCGGGAGCTCCCACTCCCACCTTAACCTTTGTGGTTATTTCTTTTATAACCACCATGAACTAAGAGCTCAGCGGGGTTACATAAAAAAGCAACTGAAAGAATAGGCGTGGGTTTCATTCAGTGAAATTCTGACACTCGTTCTAGCTCATTTAATTGAAAAAAAAGTCAAACACATACATACAATACGCGGCAAAGAAGTTGAACCAAAATGGCCATCGACCTTCAATGCGCAGTAACCGATTTTTGGGTCTCAATCAAATCGTGGGTCTGCGCGTTACCATAGCAACTGGTTCAACTTATTTGCCGCGTACTATAGCCGTAGCCATGCGAAATTAATCCGCAAAAAAGTAGTTATATTATAAGATAACTCTATAAGCATAATAACACTTGTTTATTTACGTCAAAGAGTTAAGAATCGTCAAAGTGAAAAATTCCATTAAACCTATTTCTTCCGAAAAAAAAAAATACATATCTCAGAAGAAATTTTCCACCAGTTTAATAAAATGCGAACAGTGAAAAGTCCATAAAAAACGCGGTAAAAAATGTTTTCTTTTATTCCATTTATGTTAATAATAAAGTTAGCGTCGGCTTTCAGTGCGAAGTGCCAAGTATACCGATCCGTTACACAATGGACTCCTCGTAAAAACTGAAATACAGCGACATTTGAAGCTCTGAGAAATTGTGTGAAATAAAATAAGTAGATTTCGCAACCGATGTCTTACCTAAAAGGATATTTTTTACCTACTAGTACCTGACTGAGCAGTGGTGGCCTGACTGATGCCTTGATCACGTGTACCGAGCAAATGGGCGAGACAGTGCTTTTATCCGAATACTCGCTACGTATAAACATAGTGCCGAGTGCTTGACCGAGCGCTTATCTCTTCGGCTGTCTTGGCCGAGCAACATTTTACTGCCTCGTCCTTTTATTCGATAAGTGTGATCAAGGCATTACTAATCGGTGGAGGGTTCAAACCCAGCAAGGCGCATTCATCATCATCATCAGCCTTTTAATGTTCCCACTGCTAGGAGAGGGAATGGCCCGTACTCCTCTACGCGGGCCCAGTGCGGGTTGGTGGATGTCACATATCTTTGAATTTTTAGTTCTAGGACATGCCGGTTTCCTCACAATGTTTTCCTTCACCGTTTTGAAAGCAGTGGTGATGAAATAAATTACAATAAATAATGCACCTGGCTGGGTCTGAACCCGCAACCTACAACTCGTAAGCCGGGATCGTTACCACTCGGCCACCACTGCTACAAGGCGTATTACTTTCTCTAATTTATTTCATTACCACTGCTCTCAAAACAGTGAAGGAAAACATCGTGAGGAAACCGGCATGTCTTAGAACCAAAAATTAAAAGACATGTGACATCCACCAACTCATACTGCTCACGTGGTGGTTTACGGCCCAGTCCCTCTTCTAGAAAGGAGGCCTGAGTTCCAGCAATAGGAACATTACAAGGCTGTTTATGTTTTTTTTTTAATATATATATATATAAACTAGTGCTTGACTGCGATCCCACCTGATGGTAAGCAGTGATGCAATCGTTGATGGTGAGGCGCACTAGTTTATTAAGAGCCTATTCACTGTAGCCTTGAAGACACCTAAATTATAATCGGACGGGAAGACCGCAGCAGGCAACCGGTTCCAGTCCCTCAATGTACGCGGTATAAACGACGAAGCAAAACGCTTAGTCCGGACCGTAGAGGTTTTAACAACGTAGGGGTGAATATTCGCCGTACGTCGGGTTGCCCGATGCTAGAACGCAGATAGCGGAATTAAGTCATGCAGTTCCTGCGCACACTCTCCAAAAAGCATCCTGTAAAAAACCGAAAGAATGGCTACTCTACGCCTGTGCTCTAGGCTTTGAAGATTGGACTTCACCAAATCTGGATCGCACGCCTTTCCACCGAGTCCAAATGTTTATGCTATGCTACCTACCTGATTTAGCTTAGAGGCTTCGAGACCCGAGTGAAAATAAAAAATGATGGACCACCATCTCACCTGATGGTAAGCGATGTTGTGATCAACAATAGAGCCATGTTGGTCTAGAAATACCTTATTCCCTCTTGACTTAAAGACCTTTTAAGATGGAAAATCATCCAATGACTTCTCGCGCTCTTAGGCTGGGCGAGAGGGACCTCCACCCAGAGCGGCAGTTATATAATAATTTCTTACTTAAAAAAAGCTAGATATAATAATTTCTTACTTAAAAAAAAGCCTAGCAATAAGGAAAACAGTTTCGACAGAATTTAATTAATCCATACTATATACACCGTTAAATTTTGGTCGTTTTAATCTCGCGGAGGGTCGATTCGGTACATGAAACACTATCGATTTGTAAATAGAAAATTAAAAAATAAAGTGCTTTATTTTTAAACTCGAATTATTTACACATGTACGAAATTAATTTCTTATTTTCTTTAAGTAAACGTCAGCTGAGCGAGGCCAATGAACTGTAGGTAGTTAGTACTTAACGACTGACAACTACCCACAAGGCCATTGCCTCATTTACTTAAAGGAATTAATTTCGTACATGCGTAAATTAACTCGAGTTTTAGAAAAAAAGTACTTTATTTTTTTAATTTTATCTTTTTATTATCGCAAAGCTGAACTCAAGAGTACTAGGAGCTCAACGACCTGACGAACAATACCAAGGAAAGAAAATTTGAAAACACTTAAATTTCCAGACATACATACGTTAAAATTACTGAAAAGAAAAGAGAAAAAAAACGCAATCCACATAGTCCTCACATTCACAATAATAAAAGGAAAATGTCAAACATTAATTAAACGAAAATAATAGTGTCTAATTATAAAATAAAAATATCAGTTGTAATGAGAAAAGTCTATGATTTATAAGTATTGAGATCTAAATTAAAGTAATCTTCTTACGCAGATAAATAAATTCTCAATATAGGTGGATGGGTACTTTCATTTCATTTCTTTGTGGATAAAGTAAATTACTTTTTTGGTTATTGATCGAGTTCTTCAATGGCAGAAGATTAATTTTAGACGCGTGACTGACTTTACTCAATGGAGCTGGCAGTCTGGTCGTGAAGGAAGGAAAGAAAGAGAGAAAGGAAACACGTTCAGTTAGCACACATACAGTGAAGAAACAAGGATGTAAAAAAATAAAGGAGGGTTGATAAGAGGCATTTTTCGCCCATCACATGCTCTAGAAATAAAAGTTTCTTTTTCCGGCTATTTTTAAATGCATTTGCATAGTTAAAGCTACGAGTATATATTTTTTATTCAGTGAATATTATATTTCATTTTTACGTGATTTTTTTTTGGTAGGGAAAATATCCCAATGACATCTCCCGCTCTTGGGTGGAGCTGGAGATAGTGTCAGACTTTTACTGACTAAAAACCTACCCCCTTCCTTCGTCGAGTTTCATACCAAGGCCAAGCCTTCCTTTCAGAAGCAGACCCTTGACCTCAGTAGGCTTCGACCCTGCTTGGCCCCTACGGTTTGCTGACAACTCCTTGAGCCGCGCGTGGAACAGTACGCGCCGTCGACGACTTGGGTTCAGTCCGGACGGTTACTGGACGGTCGAACGACGAGCTACCCATTGCTCGCCTTTAATAATATATAAATATAAAACCACAACAACATTTTGCGTCTCACTGTTGCGCCAAATAGGTCCAGTGGTGCTATTCTCTAAGAAAACGCAGCGCTGCCTCAACGATGAACACCCAAATATGATACATTGGATTGTCAACCTAATTTGCCTATATATTGGATTGTTAATTCAAAGTATCCTATTTGGATGTTCATCGTTGCGGCAGCGCTGCGTTTTCTTAGAGAATAGCACCAAAGTTCAGCATAATGCCAGACTACTACGTGGCAGTTGTCTGACGCTGGTTTACAACTGAACTGCGTTTCGTTGGTTCAATCACATGACGTTTAATGTTTTCATGATTTCTTCGCGACAAAATGACAAAGAAACAAAATCATTAACGCCATCCAATTTGTTCAAAACGGATTTCGGTTTAACTTTTTACCAATTGTGCCGAGTTCGGCTTCCAATAGGAGCTATCTTAACCTTTACTACCCAGTAGCAGAGTATGGACAAGGCACAGTGATCGCAGAACAAATGGCCGTTGGGGCCGTAAGGATTTGGAGTGGCGACCGCGTACTGGAAGGTGCAGTATTGGAAGGCCTCCTGCAAGGTGGACCGATGACCTGGCAAGGGTTGCGGGAATCTGATGGATGCGAGACGCACTGGACAGTTCATTGTGGCGACACTTGGGGGAGGCCTAAGTCCAACAGTGGACGTTTTTTGCCAAAAATGGCGCTACAGGGGCCCCGACTTAGGCAAAAATTTGCAACATTATTTACCCACAACTGTCTCGTAAGGTACACCAAGTTTTTGTAAAATACACCATTTATTTTTTTATACGTGGACCTGAGGGTCTAGCTACGCCCCTGCTTATAAACCTAAAAGTCTTCGGCCAGCGATTGTACCTGACCCTTGAATCAATGAGTTGGCCGAAATAAATTACTTTCGTCACTTGAATCTGTCCACAACGACCTCTTTGAATTCGGGCATGTCATCATTGTTTATTGCAATTTAACGAGGTTTGAAACATATTTTTTTCCGACTGTCAATCAAGTAGATTTATAGGTTATTTATTTTTTATGTCTTCTTTCATTTTGTGTTTACACGTTTTATATTTAAACTATGTAAATTCATTGAAGTTAACAAAATTAAAATGTAACTATTGTAAATACTTTTTTTCCAGTCTTTCGAGTTTCTGTCTTGTTTATAATTTACTTAGTCCTAATCTGTGGTCATAAGATTGACTGACTGACGGAAAGTGGACTGACTGACGCAAAGAGTATAATAATTATATAGGGGGGACGGACAACGACTTCCGAAATTAAAGTTATTTCGCACTTTTTTGTGTTTTTTTTTACATTGGAGTCGGTTATATTTTTTTTTATTCAAAAATATATATATCGTGATCAGATTTAGGTACGCCAAGTACCTATAACAAAAGGATTTATATAGGAAGATGGGAAACGGAATAATATCTCTTCTTATAATCCTGTTGCTGTTATCCAATTAATTTGAACCTATCAAATAGCTTACACGAGTGTCTTTGTTCGAATTTTCCACATAACAAACTCAATCTTCTAATATTAACTTCTTAAAAATAACGGACGACCATTCCTTTTTCCAATAACTATACTATCATCAATAACGGTTCGCCTGATATCGATTTAACGCGCAGTAGCCGTTCAGCAAAAACGGGTTAGTGCAAATTGAATGGAATTGAAATCAACCTGTATGTGTGTGATTACTCTTTAAGAGTTAACACTGCTCCTAATAAAAATTACTGTTTTCCAGGTATCGTTATTTTAATCCTACTAGATTTTTAGGAATACCTTTTTTCAATAAAAACTTTTCAGTGATCGGTGAAGCTTATTTTTGAATATTGCTTGGACTTGAACAAACTAAAAATATTTAAACACATAACAAATATCTTAATAGTCTGATACAATCTACTTTTTTTTTCATAGCCTAACAAATTTCCTATAGGTGGGTAATGGCCTCCCCTTTTCTAGAAACAAACCACTTTGTCCTGACCGACCTCAGGCCAAGTCTGACCCGCAAGCTCACGTTTACCCAGCAAACACGATCACACAAAAACTGCTTACTTTATAATAAAAAAAAAAACAAAACAATATCATCACTTACTGCACACTCCGGTTCAGTGGTATACGATCCATTGGGAAAGTACTTCTTGGGGCATTCAGCCCACGGCAGCTCGGCCTGGAAGCTCTGCGCGAAGTAGAACAGGCACCAGGCGATGATAGAGTTGTAGTACAGCGCCACGTTGAACGACACCACCGCCGAGCTGATGCCGATTCCGCCAAGATACGGCGACACCTGGTGCCAGACCCCGATCGCACCCTTCCGCAGACGCTGCCCGATCGCCAGCTCCAAGTAAAATATAGGAATACCCTCGATAGCCAACATCACGAAATACGGAATCAAAAAAGCGCCCCCACCGTTCTTTTGCGCTAGGTAGGGGAATCTCCAAACGTTACCCAGACCCACGGCATATCCAACTGTGGCCAAGAGGAAAGTTAGCTTGCTGTCCCAAGATTCCCTCTCGACTCCGCCGCCTTCGGGCTTCACGGCACCGCGATCCTCCACGGAGCTCGCCTTGCTCGTCGGCGTCTCTGAAGAGCGCCTGTTGGGGCTGGTGTCCTCGAAGGCCTCGTTGGTGGCGCCGTACATAACATGCGAGCGCACGGACGGGTGCCCGTTCTCCATGGTCACCAGCCGACCTCGCAGCTCCTTCATCTCCATCCTATCTATTGAACGCTGAGCATAAAGATCCCGCGAGCTCTGTCGCCTCATCAAATGTGCTGTGTTCGCCATCTTTTGTGTATTATTCTATTACCTTTCTAATTAAATATTAATTATTGTCGTCTTATTGTCATTATTAACTTTTAAAACGATTCGGATTCCTTGTCGTGGCACATAATGAGGACCAATAAATTACACGTGAAAGTTATGAACGCTTTTATGTGTCGATTGAATGACATTGCTATTGATTTATGAGTGAACATTTTTTTTAATGAGAACAACAAATTTATCGACACTGCACTGAACTTCAGATTGTGAATACACAGGGATGTTTAATTAACATTTTTGGTTTTATTATTTCTTTGTGATGACGGGCGCGGGTCGCGCGACGCTGGCGGGAAACTTGCCCGAACTGCGGGGTGTGGGAGGGTCGGCCACAGTCACGCATGCGCTGTAAAGGTGCTCCCTTCATGGCACTTACACCCAAATGGAGATTTTTCAATGAACGGCTTGGAATCTGAACGCCTACGAACAAAATAGAGCGCGTTGTAGACTACATTGATTTGGCAGTTTGACAAGAGATGAATGTAGCGTTGGTTCTGCTACTCCGCTACATATTTATACCTAACAGGCTACACGTTTTACCGCTCATAAAACAACCATTCTCTTTCAGTTTTTCCTGTTGGTAGGTAGGTAAGTTTAATGAATGATGAGAAATAAGGAAGTTGACATCAATTGGACAAAGAAAAGCGTAGATATTCGAAGTCGATGTCCCGAAAAGACAAGGAAATTATTTTATTTTCAAAGTATTGTCTTAATGGTCTATCTATTTTCATAATCGTTCCAACCTACAATCCAAAAATGTAGAAAAGAGAAGTGATTTTGTGGTGCTACGCCATTCATACCTGATCTTGATGACATTGGCGTTCTACTTCGTAATTAGGTCACCGAAATTGTGATATAATCCATAATATTATATGACCCAGAAAATTTTAATAGTTGTGTGATTGTTCTATTGTTTTATCGGGTTACGACAGGCTTCAAGTAATAACTTCCTTAATATTTTTTGGGTTCAACTTTCTGCCAGCAGTAATGTCCGCGTGAATGTCGATGATGATGATGCCAGATAAAAAGTAGCCTATATCCTTCCTTAGGATTCAAGCTTAACCTGCACAAATTTTATCAAAATCGGTTCATTAGTTTAACGATGTAAGCGTCAACAGAGTTACTTTCACCTTTATATTATTAGTAAGTAAGATTGGTACACAAATAACGCAAAAATACGAAACGAAACTTATATTGCTTGTACTATATGTATTTTATTAGTTATGTATTGTATATATATGTAAATAGTACCCCACTATCTACCTGTGTATCTTTTTCTCCGTCAAATCCATCCAAAGGTTGTCTGTAAAAAATCGCTTTTAGCGATAAGACCGCCCATTGTGACACCCTATTAATTTTAAGTTCCTATTGTAATTTTATTTTTGGTTTACAATAAAGAATATAGGAAAATACATACATACAATGCTGGGCCTTATTTAGGTGCAACACGCGGCATATAAGTTGAAACAAAATGACGATCGACCTTCAATGCGTAGTAACAGATTTTCGGGTCTCAATAGAAATGCAGCACAGCAGGGGGCTGCGAGTAACCATAAAAATGGCGGCCGTTTTAGTTCAACTTATTTGCCACGTAGGTATTACACACTATAACCAGTTTTCTACCTACTAAGGTTAGCGATAAATGACGAAGTTAAAAAACATATACACGTTTTTTTTTTCTTCAGTTAAAACTAGATGAGACCGGGGTGAGACATGCACAGAAACAATAACTCAGAGATCAAAGAATCTTAAGCAAACATGTAATTTTCAAATCATATGAGAACCAGCAGATAAATGTCTGAGATGGTCTTTTGATTAAAGAACTACACAGTACACAGATTTGAGTGGACCTGTTCAGTCATTTGACAGCAGCCCCGGATCTAACGGGGGGCGAGCTGATGTCCATGCCCGGGGCGGCAAATTCTAACTTGGAAGACGAGTACACACAACTTTGAATATCAGGACGGCAATCAGTCGGTTGTCCTTTAAAGTAAAAGCACGTGATCACATTCGCAAGAAGTTGGTAGAATCATCACACTCTTGATTTGTTGTATTCTTTTCTTCACAATGTTATTCTTTATTTGTATGTATGTATCTAAGTATATATTTATTATTGTTCTTTTGTCCTTTCTGTCTGTCTTCTTTTAAGTTGCACCTGCCATGTTATGTCTCTGCACCACCCTAAGGTCGACTGGCAGAAAATGCCTAAGGCATTAAGTCCGCCTTTGTACACTGTTAGTGCATAAAGTTTTAAATAAATAAATAAACTTTGACACTTTAGCGGGGCCCCTAGGTACCTATAAGTTACAACCGCGCTCGACCATGGCGACCGGTCTTTGTAGCCTTCTTTCTAGGAAGCCCATGTCCATCTTTTTTATAACGTGGGAAATCATAACCCACCAAGAGCGCGAGTTACATTATAACCCACCTGTGTCTTTGCGTTGTAGGCCCATGTTTTCCCTTTCAGAAATACTCCGTGGCCTCAGCGGGTATTGGCTCTGCTGGGCCCCTACGGTTTTGCTGGCATTTCATTGAGGCGCATGGAAAAATATGCGTCGACGACGAACCTCTCCAGCCACTCCTAAAAGAGCAGGATTACCGCCGCGATTGTGGCGTACCTATCAGTGCGCGTCTAAAGGCCGAAATGATGATGATACAGATAAAAATATAGGCGGGTGACGGCGGCATTTTTCAGTCTTTGTCCCACCTCGAAAAAAATCATAATCGACTGTTTTTCATTATTCGTATAGCTCAACTAAAGATTACTATAAGGAGCTCAAAGGAGCTCAACGACTTGACGAACAATACCAAAGAAAAGACATTTGGATAGAAAATACTCAAATTGTCTGAAATACTTTAAATTACTCAAAAAAAAAAACAGTATTTGGACTGTTTTTTCCTCCTCATATTCACCAAAGTAAAAGAAAATATAGGTACAAATAAAATAAATTGTACAAAAATTTAATATGGAACAAAGTAAAGATTGATGTCAAACTGTCATCAATGTTGAAAATTGAAGTGAAAATATAAAAAAAAAAACAAGAGAAAAATTACAACAATTCTAGAGTGTACGGAACTGCTCCACTACCCTCTACAATCGTTGAATTGTTGGAGATTGATCTGCGTCAATCACATCCATCTATGTTCTTTCTAAAAAAGATATAGGTAACCTATCTGTACCTATATCACTGACTAGCTGTTAATGGTTTTCTTTAAATCAATTTTATAATAAATATTTGAAAAAAGAAATATAAAGAAAAAACAAAAATTAATAAAAGAAAAAAAAAGACAGCTATAGACATTTCCGACCTTCAATAGGCCGATATCACAATAACATAACGAATGGTTTATCGTTAAAATCAATAAAACTTACTTATTCACTCAAACTCTCGTCTGAATATGAAACATGTTTGGTAGATGTTTATGTTGTTAATGGAACGGGTGGACAAGTGGGCGGTGACTGTGATTTATGATCCAACGGCGCTTGATAAATAAAAGAAAATGCTACCACATGTACCCCTAACCCCTCTGCTCAGATTAAGTAGGAGGGGCACGAATAAAAATTTTCAATACACTTACTCGAGAACTCGCTCTTATCCCACCGTTTCTAGGCACGCAATGGATTGTTTTCTACACTAGTGCGGAAAATTATAATAAAATTGTTTATCGTATCAGGCTGGGCGCGCGTCGAGACCCACGAGGCGCAGGTTAACTCCCACGAGTCGTAACTGTATTGAAAAACGTCGTTTGACACACGTGCAAAAGTCACTGCAACCTTCGGCACCACAACACACTCGCCTACGGCACGTGCGAATTACGCCTTGGTTGCAGTGATAAACTTTCTGCACTTGTATCAAAATATACTGAACTTGAATTTCAAATGCCAAAAGTGCTTTACATATATAGCACAAAAGTGCATCGCGTGCTTCTCCCGCTTTTGGGCGGTGCGAGAGAACATGTCAGACTTTTACTGACTAAAATCCACTCCTATGTGTTTTACCTTGTGTTTCAGGGCCCGAATTTTCTTTTCTGAAGCGAACCCATAGTCCCAGTAAGCTTCAACCCTGCTGGGCCCCTACGGTTTTGAGATTTCGCGTGGAATACTACGCGCCGTTGACAGGCATTGTTCGCTGTCTACCTACGGTGGCCGAAAAGCGAGATCGGGATCCCGGTAGCTGAGGCGTGAGGGTCATTCCCTCGAGCGTACTGTTTCGCAGAAGACCTGCAATCCCTTCACGCTCCGAACATGGCCTGTAACAGGGCCCGGCGCGAGAGGTCGTTGCCGTCTCCACGAGAATACGATGGTTCTCTGCCCAAGCGGGGCACACCTCTACCGTATGCTTTGCCATGTCCTCCGGGCGGTCCACAAAATCGTGACACTACTGTGTGGACCGCCTCATTGTAGGATTCGCTTCTGAAAGGAAAACCCTGGGCCCTGGAACGCAAGACAACGAATCAACATAGGAGTGGGTTTAGTCAGTAAAAGTCTGACACGCTTCTCCCTACTGCGGGCGAAGTCATTAGATTAAATGATTTACCACCTGTCTGCTATTACAATAGTGTCAGGATCGTCTATCGTTGATTTCATCACGGTTGATTTTGACAAGTTTGGTAATGTATCTACTAATACAGGAAAATTTTTTAACCACTGCGTAAATTTTTTTTGGTGGCTCAGTGTAAGCAATAGAACACATTTCCATTTTTAGTTTATGACTTTTTTTTTTCTCATTTTTCCACTTTGTCCCAATTTGAAATAAGCAAGACATGGATATAATTTAATAGTAATACTATGAATGAGCATGAATGAAAACGCGAAGGCCGCCGGTCGCTGGACCACGCCCAGCGCACGAGACGGGGGTGCGGGGGCATGCGGCGCCGGCGTTTGATAAACAAAACGCATGCACATGCAGTACGTCACTTACGGGAGCGGAGGTCGGACGTTCGCGTCCTTCGCCGTCCCTGCGCGTGTGCCGCGTACTAGACTAGCGCAGTGACAATGTCTCATTTTACTCACCGCGAGTATTATGAAATGGTGCGAGTGTATTTGTTAAGCAATGAAAATTTACGAGCAGCACGAAGAAGATACGAAAGGGAGAGCGTACCTCGTATGCGAGCCCAAAGGATCCTCAATCCTACGGTCCCTAATGAGAGGACAATTTTAGCAGCTAACCAAAGGCTGCTTGATCACGGCCAGTTCAGAACACCGAGCCACGCACAAGGGTCTGGCAGACCTCGACTGGCAGTCGAAGCCGATTGGCCGACGAAGATTTTTGAACGCAATCCAAGAGCCAGTACCTACGACGCAGAATAACGTTTTGGTGTTAGCCAAAGCGCAGTATGGAAGCTGCTAAATACAGCCGGACTCCATCCATACCACTTTCAGCCGGTACAACAACTCCATGACCCAGACCCAGCACCACGTCGAGCCTTTTAAATCACACCACAATTTTTTAAATACGCCAAAATGCAATTGTTTCAATCTAAATTGTACCATGTCTAAATACCTATCATACCTAAATGTTTTATTTTGAATGGATTAAAACGTATTACCTACTTTCTTACTTATTATGATTTATTTTCTGCATTTTGATGGTCCTAAGCCCATGAAAGTATGAAGGATAAATTGGAATTACGTTTACAAATAACTTTACACAGTCTAAACTTAAAAAATTGTAGCGCTAAACTGGGGTCAATAATCGCACCGCGTAAGTAGGTACCGTCGCATAGAGCGAGCGCGCGTGAGTACTTCTGATACCAGCTGGCGCGTCAGGCGAGCGGTCGACGCGCGGCGTGAATCGGGCGACCAGTCGACGGACTGGCAAGCGACGTCCATAAAATAAATTTCTGAGTAAACAAGTCTCGTAAGCGTTAACTTAATTTTTTACTATTGAAACATATCAAAATAAAAAATACGTGTTTATTAAAATATATTCAAGTTTATTGTGTCAAAATTTGCGCACTGGTTAAAAACTTTTCCTGTATAATGGCGTCACTATGACTTTCCAACAGCCAATCACTGACACACCATTGAAAGAAATGGTAATCTCGTACATAATGACAAATGAATTTCTGACTTATGGGGTAATCTGCTAAAATTTTGTCAGTTCCTTTGATTAGTGACGTACCATTAGATTTGTCTGAATACGACAAAGTCATTCTACCACTAATCGTTTACGAGAGCAATATCCAATGATCGACCATTATGATTTAGCAGATTAAGAACTTTTACCAAAATGACAATGGGATTTGTGTTGGAATGTCGAATTTATAAAAACAACAGACTACCACCCCTGGACAATATGTGGGATCATTGATACGGGCGTGATCTCGGTAATATAGAGCTAAGAATTATATTGTGGACATAAACGGCCGAATCTTTTTTTTACGTTAAGCTAAATGTTTGAATTTTTCACAACTGCAAGGGATCGCAGACCTGAGTATACATAATTATATTATTAATTTGAACACGATACCTCAACTCATTCCTGAGATAAAAGGTCTTGACAGACAGACGGACAACAAAGTGAAGGGTTTTTTCTTTTGACATACGGAACCCTAAGAATATTAGACTTTGTTACATCTACATTTTGATAGAATACAAACTAAATTGTTACTTTCTAAACTTTACTGTGACTAATTGCTCAAACTGTAATACACTGGCTTCTAATGCCCGCTATGACCTGCCGTAATCTGTGCTGTACTTAGTGTAGGTGGTCTCCAACTTATGAATTTTTTTTTAAATATATTTGTGGGAAAAACTTTTTTCTCTAAAAAAAAAAACTTTTCTCTAAACTCGATTCTAGAAATGGAGGCTCAGTGAATTGGGAGCACATACCTATATTACATTGCAGATTACACCAATCTACTGACTAGACGTCTGACTTTCTAGAATGGGTCCCGACTGTTACAATTTATCTTGTATTTAAAATATTATATAGTTAAGTGTAATTGGGTACAACGACTTTCTTGTTTTAGGGCTTTTTATGAATACTCAGAAAAGCAGTCGGGTTTTTTAGTTTTTTAAATTACCGTTTTAATTTTTATATTGTTTAGTTTTATAAATTACGATATCACTTTCACAGTAATTAAGAATATAACGACAACTCGCAAACTAAAATCCATCGAGCTGTTCAGGCCGCAGAGTGTGCCAAACATTTGAATTTGACGCCAAAAATCCGCCATTTTGTTTTTATTTATTTTGATATACTCAGTGTCATTCTCACAGTAAATACGAATCTAACGACACCTCTCAAGCTAAAATCCATCGAGCCGTACAGGCTGCAGAGCGTGCTAAACCATTATACATACATACATACATACTCTCGAAAAACATAACCCTCCTTCTGGCGCAGTCGGGTAAATACTAGCTCGGTTTCTCCATACAAACTTCTAATCCCCATTTTAAACTAGCGACCCGCCCCAGCTTCGCACGGGTGCAATGGTGATATCAACTATACTATGCATGTATTATGTACATATTTATAAACCTTCCTTTTGAATCACTCTATCTCCTAAAAAAATCGCATCAAAATCCGCTGCGTAGTTTTAAAGATTTAAGCATACATAGGGACAGACAGCGGGAAGCGACTTTGTTTTATACTATGTAGAGCAGACTAGTATCGCGTGAATAACTTGAAAAATTCGAAAAGTTTAAAATTAATTCACACTGAAAGTGTAATCAGTCATTGGTATTTCGATTATATATATAGAAGATTATAGCGAGATACAGCTTACTAATATACAGGTAGCAAAAGAGATCAATAACCTCTGCAATATAAAATAATAAAACCCATATACTTTTTAGCCCCTCTTCAGTTTAGGACGAACGGGTCGTAATCAATCACAGCGGCTGTCCATTGTCCCTCTCGGAAGCTTCGTCCATAGATTAGACGATGGCAATATTAAATTCGAATTTTTTCAATCCGGTTTCGGCAAAAAAAAGTGGTTACGACAAAAATGAAAAGGCTATTCAGCTCGGCCTAAACTTTGACTTTGAGCTGACGGTAACTATAGCATTACATAAAATAATGAAGCATGTTTTTTAATAGTTACTATGTTTTTTTTTATATAAAAATTAAATCGGTGATGATATTGTAGCGACATCTATGTCGTCACAAAAAGAACTAATCCTGCATCGCGCAAGTAAGATTCGCAGCGCGATTGGAACATATAGAACAAACCCGAATTCATCTATCGGGCAGTAGCCCACCAGATATAACACCTGTATGGTCGGAGGATCCTCCCTTTTCAACGGAGGTATGTGGGACTTTACTCTCTGTTCCACCACCCTCAAACTGGTGACCCTCGACAAAGAACGTCAGCGCAGGCTTCGTGCAGCTACTACATCGTGACGTCATCATCACTTCCTCAAGCTTTCGAGCAGCGAGCCATACAGCCAGCACCCACGGCTATATGGGTATCCTGACCACCAGCATGCCTACTTGGTCATACCTGGTCATCACCCTCAGCCTCATCAGCGACCTTGGCTAAGCACTTGCACCTTCGGCCAGTAATATGAAGAGCTTTCTCCTGGTCGACGACAGCAGTCAAGCCCTACGTCGCACAGCACCGCTCCGACTCACTGGAGCCAGCCGCACTACTCCGACTCACTGGAGCCTGCAGCATCGTATCCCGACTCACTGGGATAGCACCACCCCGACTCACTGGGGCATCACCGCAGACAGTTCCGACTCACCGAGAACTATGCGGAATCCGGTTCCGATTCACTGGAACCACCCTCCATTGGCCTGGCACGCATCACACGACGCATCAAGAAGCATCAAGAACCATCGATCTCCGATCTCCGGAGGGGAGTGATGTAGCGACATCTATGTCGTCACAAAAAGAACTAATCCTGCATCGCGCAAGTAAGATTCGCAGCGCGATTGGAACATATAGAACAAACCCGAATTCATCTATCGGGCAGTAGCCCACCAGATATAACACCTGTCTGGTCGGAGGATCCTCCCTTTTCAACGGAGGTATGTGGGACTTTACTCTCTGTTCCACTACCCCCAAAATATTATATCAATGACTTTTCCCGCTATAGAAAGGAGCCTTAGGGCGTATTAAATCCACTACCACCACCCCTTCCACTGACCACTGTATCGTTCAATATTGTCCTTTGCGTTCTAAGACCACGGGTTTCCCTTTCTAAAATTCCCCGCGGTCATGCTAGGCTAGAGGCCATAAAACGGCCGCACGCGTGATGAAATTGCTTTTTTTTTCACAATATTTTTAGGAATCGATTTGCATGTTAACGTTTTTTTAACAACTTGACAGTATAATTTATTGAAATAGCTCGATAAAATGAAGCTGAAAATTTTATTGTAGTGATGGATGACTATCTCAGCGAAGTTTGCCAAGAAGCCTGACTTAATACATTTGCTGTTTAATATTAGAAAAACATTAAAATATGTTACATCCGTACTCTAATGCTGTTTACATGAAAGACGTTATTGTTAAAAACATGTTAAGAAAAATTCAGCTTCATTTTATCGAGCTATTTCAATAATTTATATTGTCAAGTTGTTTAGACACTTCTGATATTTTTACAAAAAAAAAAAACATCCTACATAATGCCAAATAACACGATATTAAACAAAAGTATAAATTGAATCACTATCTATGGAATATTTTTTGGCGGAATTTATTTTAAAGCCACTAAACTTCATATCTCAGCGAAGTTTGCCAAGAAGCCTGACTCAATACATTTGCTGTTTAATATTAAAAAAACATTAAAATATGTTACATCCGTACTCTAATGCTGTTTACATGAAAGACGTTATTGTTAAAAACATGTTAAAAAATTATAATTTATCGTGGACGGGACGTAAGACTAGGCAATATAGTTAAAAGATAGTAGCCTCCCTACAGGAGTAAACAAAAAAAGTAATTCTGTCAGCTGTCAAGAATTAAACGCAAATTTGGACTGCAACATTTTGTTTCTACATCAAAGAAATAATGGAGATATCAATTGAATCATGTCGATTGCGATACGAATTCTAATCTACTCCAGTGCTACACAGTTGTGAACCAGGTCTGCACGCGTACTCGGCGACATGTATTGTTTGCAATGGCTAATCCCTGTGCTATTGATACCGAAGCCCGTGAACCCGGCCTTAGTGAACACACATGTTATGTTCATGGTGTTGTATTTAATAGGATTCTTCCTCGAAAGGAAGCCGTGTACCGTGTGCAGTGTAGTCTTCCTCGCGGCAGTGATATTAATTTGTTATAGCGGTATTGGCAACTGTCTCTTCTGGGCCAGTCAGTGCGATGCGGACAAGTACGACACCTAGCTTGCGCCAGCTATTCTTCCAGAGTTACCTACCTAAGTGCTCAAAATGCAATTTATTGCCCTGGTAAACGGCGGGACAGGAGAACCGTGACAATGTGAGGTTGAATTCCAACACCTTGCCTCTTGCATTGAGAATTATTATATTTTCTTAGTATATTTTTGTAAATAGATGGTTTTTTATTTATTTACATTTCAAACAATGTACCGTAATTATGTGTGATTATGAATATTTTCCAATTTATTGGAAGTTATGTGCCGATCTGTACTTAGTATCTGAATTGTTATGTTGATTTATAAAAACGTGATGATGTACATACAGTTGTTATAATATTATGATAATAACAATTTGGGGATAAGTCATTGTTTTATTGGACTAGTACTTCATACCTCATGACAACACAAGCCCTTTTGTTACTAAAAAAAAACTTAATCTCAGAGTTACTTACTTAACTTCAACAAACCACATATAAAAACACATTATGAATAACATACCCTTGTTGCAACAAAATACTCACTAAAGGTAAATCTACTTTGTGCACATATGGGCCATGTACAATGATCTGGGTGCGTCGGTCGTCATGCATTTTATATGGCAACTAGACTTGTAGAGCTACATTAGATCCACGCCATGCAACACAACTGTCCGTACAAATCAGGTTTGGCCCTTGTGTGTATTGGTTTAATGTAGTTTCCATTTAAATGTCTCAGAATTGGGGTATCTAGTTACTCAGACAGTGCCTTCAGATTACAGTCTGAACTTCTGCTAACTCTTGCTAAAAGAGAAGCAGTCTTTTTCCTATGAATCACATAAAACTCATGTACCACTTGAGTAACTTTAAGTAAAAAAGCAACCCTGACTGACTTGGAGTGGGAAAACTGAACCACAGAAAATACAATAATCTTATAGTATCATTAGGTATATAGAAAAACTGAAATGTAATAAAAAAGGAAAAAAAAAATATAAAGAGTCCCTAAGAGTCAAAATAAAGATACAAAAAAGATTCCTATCTTTTTTGTATCTTTAAAACATTAAAAAGATTATTATATTTGTATAATAATCTTTTCACTGTTTTATATTGTTTGATTTTGATCAAAGAATTTAATTAAAATATTAACGGGCACTTTTAAATGATCAAGTTAGTTGCCCGTTCTAAGAAGATGAACACTTTTAAAATTTAGGTTATGTTATTTATGTTGAATACTATGGACATATAGGTGTAACAATGTAACAAGTATTGCAATTTTACAAATAAGAACTTAGTATAAATACGTAGTGAAAAAGGCAATTTATTTTCATTGTGTGTTTAATATTGAAAATATAAAAAAAAAACTCTTTTACAAAAAAATACAACTGACTTCAAAAAAACTAAATAATGTAAAATAACTTTGATTGCGGAAGTCGGTGTTTACGGTTTGGTTTCTTCTTTTTTTGACATTGACTTCCGAAATTAAAGTTATTATGCATTCGTTACGAAAAGTGTGATCGGACGAAGCCGGCGACGACTAAACATAAGGTATAATTCAAACGCCCTATGTTGTTCCAAACTCTTTAGCTAGATTTATTTAAAATTGCATCACGAATATCATCCTACAATATTTATTTTATTAACTTTATTAATTTAATAATTATCTGTATTTTAATACTCATACTCTCAAGTATAAATACGTTTATTTTAAAAAGGCAATGCAATACATGTCGATTGATTTTATCGATAAAGTCACGCACTATTTGGATAGCGTCAAAAGTATAGGTGGAGATGCGAATATTCCAGAAAGGCTAATAACCGGGAAAAGAAAATCAACTTTGTTTGCATCAAGTTAAGGACAATTTTTGTTTGTATATTTTGTGCAATGTTTGACGAAATTTTATTTTCATTTTATTAAAATAAATTCGAAAATAATACTTACCGGTGGTATGATACACCTCCATGAGTTAGATTTTTAGTCCGACTATGGTTTTTACAGTCCAGAATGGCACAATAAGGCATTTTAATATTATTTTATGTAAATTGTATGTTGACGTAGTCTAGTTTGCGAATGAGAGCGCTTGAACAGCAAGTGCGTATTGCAGTACTCACTAGCGGCGACAGTGCCACGCCTACTTACTGTTTCCAGGTTCTTTCTGTGTTCCGTGGTGGGAACATTAGAAGGCTAAGGCTATGCTATGCTAACTTTCACAAAACGCCATCTAGTCCCAAACTAAGCAGAGCTTGTGCTATGAGTACTAGACAATTGATAAACCCACTTAATCTACTTATGTATTTCTAATTCATATTCATACGTAATTACAGATAAATTACACCCAGACACAGAACAAATGATCATGTTCATCACACAAACATTTGTCTTGGGTGGGAATCGAACCCTCCAGCATAGTCAGGGCCACTAAGCACTAGTTTAGATGCAACTTTTTGCTTATGGCATTATGGCGGTCGTCAAATTAGTTTTATTACTCGAAATGCTTAATATATAAGGTATTATGCATGGTTTCATAATTCAACGACTCATATCGTACTAGCATCTTGCCAAACCTTGTACCTACCTACTCTACATCAGTAGTTATCTCATTAGTCGCTGATAACTGGGATACTATCAAACTTTTGAACGAAAATGTTAAATGATAACTGTAAATGGGCTACCTAGATATAAGTATCTATATAGATAGATACCTAGAGACAGACCTATAGAAAATAGATTAAACGTTTGTTTTTCTTTGCTTCACATACCTACCTACTTAGATTACAAATTCACTATCTTCTGCCGGTAACTTCGCCTGCGTAAAAGTAGAAAATATGTATATACCTAACTAGTCTAAGTAGCATTCTATTGAAAGAACTTTTTATGCTACGCTTACATGTGGGCCCAGTCTCGGCCAATCGCCGTTGTGTTTCCCCGTTTGAACAAGGGCTACACAATAGCGATTAGCTGAGGCTGGGCCCACATGTAAACGTAGCATTAAGACGCTGGCCGGGGCTGGGCCCACGTGTAAATGGGGCATTAAAAAAGACGACACTGTGGTAGGTGTGCACAATAAACTGTGGAAATGTAGTAGTGTTTTTGAATAAGTATATTTATTAAAATACAAATCTTTCCTCTTTTTTTCTTGTAATGTAGATAATACGATTGAAGATTGCTCTCTAGGTGCCATAAAGACGGTTAAAGAAAAAAACCGTATAACCAGTAGGAAGATTTATGTAACAGAGCAAATTACGAATCTGTGAGTCTCGTTATGTCGTACGTTGTATCCGTTAGTGAGTCTCGTCAAAATCAGTCCAGCCCTTTCGGACATGCCAATGCAATCATACGGTGTTTGCAATTAACCGGACACTTAAAGTTAGGGTTGAATCGGTAGATGGCACGATTTGCGCAGTGGTTGAGCAATTGGGTGCTGCGTTTGTGTCGCAGGTTCAATTCCCGCACAGAACAAATATTTGTATGCCCTACTGATAGTTGTTCCGGGTTTAGGTGTCTTGTGTATATGAGATTACATGATTGTCTTACACGCTCACAATACAGAAATCATTTCTAGACGAGAGACTAGAGGTCCCCCCGGCCTCTAGGAATTACTATTGTGGGAGCGTTCACAAATATGTAAACTCCCATACACAAGACACCCAGACCAAATGATAAGATACAAATATTTTGTTCCGTGCAGGATTCGAACCTGCGACACGCAGTGCCAAATAGTAAGTTTGTAGGTGTTTTAGTTTCTGATATTTCGTGATTAATCAGTGAGTGGTACAGTACGGCCGACGGATCTTGGCGCGTCTGAAGTTAGGACACTCTTTTCACACATACATAAGACAGTTGGGGGCCCAATTGTACTGCATAAACTAAACACTACAGAAAAAGATCTTATGCCAACATCTAAGCAAGTACCAAGATATTAGCACTAAATATACAAAGTAGGACTTTATATACTGCAGTTGTACTGTATGATAAGGGTGTGTATTATTTATGTTGTCAAAAATTGTGAGAAAGAAAACAAGCTTTACACCAATAAGTTGTTTATTATGTGCGAATACAATGAGATAGTCATCTTTGACGGTTTCTTAAAGTTATTAACATAATAAGTTGGATAGATGGTACATAGCGAGCCTTAACCTAATGAACTGGTGCAATGACCTGGAACAAGAGAGAAGTCATTTTAGAGATTGTGCAAGTGTGAATATTAATGATATTGGTACTAAGTGGGGAAAATTATATGTAATTTCACAAGACTGCTTCTTGGTGACTAATTAAGACTATTCAATAATCGAATTTGGAAAGTTCAAATATAGAAAAAGTCTTAGTGTAATTGTTTTCAAGAACTACGATTGAGCTTTTAGAATGCTTGATCAATTTCGTCAAGAAAAACATTGAAGTAAAAATACAGTTTGAAAACTAACACACAAATAGGTCTACGACCTCAAATGATATGTTTTTCAGGACATAGGGAGGACTTTTCAGGAAGCCGTTAGTTTGCAACATAACCTTCAAATTCATTTCCTCCTTGTTGGACAAAACAAAGTAATGTCGCCACAAATTATATATACAAATAATATTTACCGCTTATCGTAGTCTTCTGGCTTCACGCTCAGACTCGAGGAGGGTCAGGATGTCACCATCACGCACGGGTCCCTTCACGTTCCTGATGATCTGACGGCTAGTCTCTCCAATGAACTCTACTTTGACCTGGGTACATTGTCCTTGAGAGCCGGTACGCCCTAAGACTTTTACGACGCGAGCAAGAACGTTTGGCTTATCCATTTTAGCTTAGTTATCGAGCAATTCGTGAATAATACACGTGCACCTTGAATGGCGTGTGTGGAAAAGAAATTGACAGGTGAAGTGTTGTTCGTTGTCAGTAATTTAAAAAGTCAGTTTAGTTAGTCGATTGTAGAAAATGCGCCTTTGCATTCTCAGTCATTATACAGACAAGAGTAATGTAATTAATTTACGGTTTTTTAAATTATTAAAATTAAAATCTGCAATTAAAATATTCATTGGTGACAAAACTAAAGTATTAGTCAGAATTCATTAAATTTTCTGGACCAATTTCTCGATAACTTTTTTAAATAGTCATTCTAGAAACGTATGTACACGTTTCTGCTGCTAGTTTACTGAGTAAAATAAAATTAACAATATTTAATAAATTACAGCATGATGATAACATTTTGAAATGTTTTACAAAAGCTTTTTTTAATCTTGTCGAGAATAACGTCAAAACTTTTCATTTATTTACATGTTTACGATATACGGTTATTAAAAAGGCACATCCCTAGCTGACATAAGATTCCACGTCAATCGAGTTGGAAAGAAAATTGGCATTTTGCCTCAGTTTCTTGCTCTGTTGGACTGTTTGTTACAAAAGTGAACGGCCTACAATCTAGTTTGGTAGTCGCCGCAATTTATAACACTTTTAACACAAAGTTACATATCTATTCAAAATGAAGTTAATATATTTGACGCTCCTGGTTCTCCCTGCGGCCCTCCTGTGTTTCCAAAATGGTAAGTTATTTAATTTTTAAATAAATATGTAATATAAGTACGTGGCATCGTATATGTTATACTTTTTGAGAGAAAGTATTTTTCTAAAACTTTTCTCCGTGAATGTAAACACCAATAACTAAGTGTCTAACTAGATTATAGTATTTAAAGTTCCATTATTGGAAGTATTATTTAGTAACCTCTGTTTTACTAGATAAGACATTTCACAGCAGATTTTCATTCTTATGCTAAAGTATCAACCACAACTCATGGGAAAAATACCTATTTTCAATGAGTTTTGTAACCGCTGTAGATATGAAAAGTGGTCATGTAATATGAATCTTTCATAATACTTAAATAGGTACACTTCTAATAATAACCTACAGGTTACAGCTTTCCCTGAGAAGTCCTGATTACAGAAACTTTCTTTAATGCCAAAACAAATCCTTGAAGCAAATGCATTCCAACTGACAAGTTTGAGGTCATTTACAAAGGACAAGTTCCATATGTTCATATTGTTTCATAATCAAGGTGTAATAAATGCACCTGTGAGTACCACTTCTCTGACTAACCTGAAATTTATGTTATTGAATCTTACCTTAGTTATGGTGACCGGTATAAAGAATAGCACCATCCATATGTTCCCATTAGTATCGTAAGAGGCGACCAAGGGACAACAATCATACTAAACCTTCGCCAACCCAGCCCCGATTATGGTAAACACTTTTATATTACTTTGCTAACTTAGCTGTTACTGCAACTGAGAGCCTCGACTCACTAAGCGTTCAGAAGTCTATGCAGAAATTGATTAGACACTGGATATAGATCTTGGTGCCCCAAAATAAAATAAAAAAATATTATTAAACATAAACTACAGTATGTGTATTCGTAGAATATGTTACAATACAATGCTTCATACAATACATTCTAATTTGACCCCCTTTTCCAACCAAACCTGTGGTTACTGTTTTAATAGCATAAATTATCGTACACACATCAACCAAACAATTTTAGTTATGATAGTGGTGTTATATAACACTAGTATGAAAAATTTTTTTTGGACATTATTAAAGATTTTGTTTCGTACCAATAAGCAATAGCAAAACTGGACTAACCAATTTAATTACCATGTTACAGGCAACACAGTTCTGGCGAGAGCAGAGGAAGATGAGCTTGATGACGTAGTAGACATTGAAGGGGAAGACAATCAGGTGGTTGGGGATGACACCCTGGGGGAAGATGATGACTCCATTGTCAAGTCCTCGCAAGATGTTGATACCACTATCCTGTTCACGAAACCTGTCACTAGCTTAGGTGATGCTGTATTCGGTAAGGACATTTGATGTGACTATTTTAAAGTATCAGTTGTAATTTTTATTAATCCTTTTTTGAGCTATTATGAACAAAAAACGTCAAATTGGTTCAGCATTTTCCAGTAATAAACCAACATGTGCTTAACAATAAATATATATTACTAGCAGAATGCAAATGTTCTGCAATTAAAATTATCAAAGAAAAAAAATAGAGGATGGAGTAGGTGAGGTTAGTGGTAGGGTACAATATAGCCTACAACTTATACTCAGATCTATCAAATATACATAAAAAACTTCATTAAAATCAGTCAAGCCATTTCAGAAGAGCATCTCCTCGTTCCGAATTGCGCCAAAAGTGATTATAGCGCGAATCCAACCAACGCGCAACATCACAATTATTACTTTATAGCCCTTATATTTTGTGACTTAAATTTGGTCGGATTCGCGCTATAATTCGTGCTCTAATTCGGAACGCGGGGATATATCAATCAAAAAGATCGTATTTATTTAAAATTCAATTTAATCCTTTGAAATTGTCAGCTAGCTAGTGTTTTTTTTTTTTAATATGGCAAATCATCTAATGATCTATAACCCGGAAGGAGAGGATGTGTTCTGACACATCCACATCCATGGATGAGTTTTAGTCAGTAAAAATCTGTTTTTACTGACTAAAACTCAACTGTGTCCTTTAATTGCCCTTTGCTTTCTAGGGCTATGGTCACTCTTTCAAATGTACAGACAGCCCAGCTAGCAAGTACTACGTTGTACCGACGTACACGTGGCCCACGCCTTATTTGTATGGAGAATCGCGTCACGTAGCGTTGACCTAATGTAGCTCTACAAGTCTAGTTGCCATATAAAATGTATGGAGTCCGATACGCCCAGATCCCAAGTGGCCCAAGTGTGTCCAATGCAGTTCTACCTTTAAAATCAGCTTTGCAACTATTCAGAGATGACTCTGGCACTAGGGCAAAAAATATTACTTGAAACTGCCAATTCAAGTTTTTTTCTGCCATCAGGTGGGATCGCAGATCGCAGTCAAGCACTAGTATATATCAACAAAAAAAAATCCGTTTTTTTTATTCTTTATTGTACACAAAAACATTCAAAAAAATACACAGTAGTTTGAAAATTCATGTACAAAGGCGATCTTAACTCAAAAATGAGTTTTCTGCCAGCAAACCTTTGAGGGACAGAGAGTTGACAATTTAGGGGGAGAATCAAGTGTACAATATAAACCTACATATATAAACATACATAAATAAGTCTAATATATAAAAATATGCATACATACTAGTAAAAACAAATAAATACAAATATTATGTCAGTTGTGCTTATAATATTTTTATTCCCACCAGACCTTCAAGCGGGCTACCCAGTTGAATTCCTGGTCGGCTTCATCAACAAGGGTGCAGAGGACTACATAGTGGACTCAATGGAGGCTTCATTCAGATATCCCATGGACTATACATACTACATCCAGAACTTTACAGCTTTGCCTTACAACAGAGAGGTCAAGCCTAAACAAGAGGCCACTTTTGCATACTCCTTCATCCCCAATGAAGCTTTTGCCGGCAGACCGTTCGGTTTGAACATCCAGCTGAACTACAGGGATGCCAGCGGAAATTCATACCAGGTCAGTAGAATGACATTGTCGTTTTTGTTCACTTTTTCATGTCACATATTCTAGTTATAGGCTGATTGATATATCGATATTTTTACTTCAATATATCAATATTTTCGGCCGATATATTTTGATCCGAAATATTGTTTTTGAATCTTGCCTAGAACGATTTTTTTTTTTTTCAATATTAATTTATTAGCAAAATATTTAATGGAAAAAAATAACTGTGTTTTCTATGACTGTTTTTACAACAAATATTTAACAAATATATGGTTTTTACTTTTGTTACCGGACAAAAGCTGGGTTGCCTGAAATAATATAATATTGCTATGTAATTTTATTAAGATTTTCTTAAATTTCAATAATATACCTTCTGTATTAAAATTACTTTTACCTATTATTGATCTGACTGAACTTATTTTAAAACCCAAAATCTCTTAAACTTTGATTGCTGTATCGATATTTTTCCTCGATATATCGAAGCCGATATTGATATTTAAATATCGATACATATTTCATCACTGCCGACATCCCTAGATTATAGTACGCGGCAAATAAGTTGAAACCGTTGCTACGGTCACGCGCAGCCCCTCATATCGATCGAGATCCGAAAATCGGTTACAACGCATTTAAGGCCAACCGTCATGATGGTTCAACTTGTGTGCCAAGGATTATACGCCATTTGATAAAATATTTTGTAATATTTTTGTAATGCTGTGCTGCCTTATTTTGCAGAACATTAATATTATCAATAGACATAAAAAGTAATGTGCACAGATCACATGACTATGCCATCTAGCGGCGCAAAATCATAACTTTTACCCATTTATCGACGACATTAATGCAGTGTGCATTTCATATCCTATTTTTTTTTATGTCTGGACTCTCGCATCTCATCTGGAATGTAATGATTGGAATGGAATGTAGGCTCTCGTCTATAGTTTACAATAGAACGCCGTATCAATATCAGCGCTAAGCCTATTTTTTTTGTTGTAGTAATATTTATTGTTGGACAGGAAGCCGTATACAACCAGACGCTGAACATCGTGGAAGTGTCGGAGGGCCTGGACGGCGAGACGTTCTTCCTGTACGTGTTCCTGGGCGCGGGCGCCGTGCTGGCGCTGGTGCTGGGCCAGCAGGCGCTGTCGACGCTGGCGCGGCGCCGCTCGCCGCGCGCCGCGCCGCGCCCGCTCGAGACCGGCACCGCCAACGACGTCGACTACGACTGGCTGCCCAAGGAAGTCGTCAACCAGCTCAGTATGTATCTACTTACTAATTATACAAGTGTCTAAAGCTCGGCCCATATTACTATGTCGTGTCGGGTTGCCTTTTTGCGCAATTGGTCGTCTACGCGGCAAATAAGTTGAACCATCCGCCAAGCCCCTAGCCCCGACTGAGACCCGAGAATCGGTTATCATCCTCGTCACACAAGTTGAACCATTATGGCGGTCGACCATGAATGCGCAATAACCGATCTTCGAGTCCCAACCGAAGGGGTGGCAAACGCTTCAACTTATTTGCCGCGCACTGTATGTTATATATGACAGATACAGTTAATTGGTATATCCAGTAACGACACACCTCAACAGTGTCAATATGAACCTCAATTAAATTTTGACAAGTTTTTAGACATTTTTGTTAGTAGGACATCAAAATAGTCTCAGTCAGAGGGTTATTGACTAAACCCGCCCATGTTTTTTCAGTTGCCATTTGCGTTACAGGGCCGTGATAATTTTTTTGAATAGTCCTACCAGGTATGTGCAAAACTTGCATCATAGAACCTAGTTCATTGTTACGAAAAAAAGTTTTTGATCATCTAGCGAAAGGGTAACGGAAATGACCATCATCATGCCCTTATCCCAGTTTATTAGGGATCGGCGTACCAAGACCTCCTCTTAAAAAAAAATAGACAAATCAGACATTATTTTCTGATATTGAGTATGTCTAATATAATCGATTTGTCTCACCATTTTTGTCTTATGGAGTTATGGCCTTATTAAGTTATTTATAAATCTTATTTTTGTTACAGAAAAATCTCCAAAGACACCAAAACAGTCACCTCGCTTGAGGAAAGCGAAGAGATCAGCAGGAGACGACTAATTTTACCGTCGTAGCCATCAGTGTACCCGAGCGAGTGCGCGGAGTGCTGAGCTACCAACCGCGCCGGCTAAACTAATAATAGGCCTGACAATTACTTTATGGCATTACAACAATGCTTTTTAAAAAAAGAACACATTTTTTTCATAGACATAGTTTAGTCGGTGAGGCCTATTATTTTTTTAGTCGATTTTTTATACAGACTGTGTGGTTTGTAGATGCTAAGTTCAGTGTGTTGTGAGAGTAACTTATGGAACAAACAGTGTGGAAGCTTTTTAACAACGTGAGCGATTATTATTAATGTGAGAATATTATTTAATAAAAATGTTAAATTTGTATTTGTATGTTTTATTTTGATTAGGCTTCTGCCCGCGGTTTCGGCAGCGTCTAATAAGCACTTGCTCCATTATAGCCTACTAAGGACTCGCCCCAGCTTGTTCATGGCCTTTTAAGGAGCGCCGATGTTGCGGAAGCGACCGGCGGCCAAGTCCAACTCGTCCCAGAAAGTCATTGCCGTCCGATGGCGCTGGCGGGGCCTCGTCTGCCGCCCTGGGACCTGCGATGGTGTTGCAGCGCCGAGGCTCCGCTGCCGCGAAAAGTCGCGGCATGGTAAAGAGTTCCGGCTGGATATACTTATTTATTTATATAGCCACACCTACGAATACATCTACACACGGCTATATTTTGATCGTTTTAATCCCGTGGAAGGTCGACCCGGTACATAAAACACTATCGATTTGTAAAGATAAATTTAAAAAATAAAGTAAGTTTGTACTTTTTTCTAAAACTCGAATTAATATGTATTTTTTTTTTTAGTATACATCAGCTGATCGAGTGCAATGGCCTGTAGATAGTTAGCACGCAACGACCGACAACTAGCTCAGGAAGTCAGCCGTCCAGGCTAGTTGTCGGTCGTTGCGTCAATAGATTGGAGTAATGTGCAATGTAATATAGGTACGTGCTCTCAATTCTGGAATGGGTCCCGACTGCCAGTATTTAAAATATTATATAGATAAGTGCAATCGGGTACAACGACTTCCTTGTTTTAGGGCTTTTTCATAAATGCTCCGAAAAGCAGTCGGGTTTTTTTTAGTTTTTTAAATTACCGTTTTTTATTTTGTTTTTTTTTTTTTTTTTTGTGGTAGGTAAAATCATCCAATTACAAATCCCGCCCTTGGGCAAGCGGGAAGTAGTGTCACCTCCGATTTCTGATATAAGCATTTGAAGTTGAGAATTACTCAAACTCTACTTTAGCCTGTAATACTGTCAAAATTTGGCATTTAAGTATGGTTTGACACGTTCTTAACTCAAAATACTCAATTCAGAAACCCGCCCTCAGACTCTTAGGGCGGGTTTCTGAATTGAGTATTTTGAGTTAAGAACGTCTCAAACCATACTTAAATGCCAAATTTTGACAGGTTTACAGGCTAAAGTAGAGTTTGAGTAATTCTCAACTTCAAATGCTTAAATCAGAAATCGGGGGTTATGTTATTTTAAGTAGGTAGGTAGGTTAGAGTAGAGCGGCAGCGAAGCCTCGGCTAGCTAGTTTTCAATACATTTACGAAGACATCCTGTGTAAATAAATCACTTATATTTATCGGGATCGGGAATCCGGCGGCTGTGTCGTGAGGGCTGTCCCCTCGCGCGTGCGGCCGGCCGCCTCCTTCGCTAGCTTTACTGCTACGCAGAAGGAGTCAACCGCCTGCCATTCCTCCTCGCTCCAGAACATGGCCTGTACCAGAACCCGGAGCAAGAGGTCATTTTCGCTGGTCAAAACTATCTAGAAGATGATATACCTATATTTCGATCGACTATATCGCAATTTAAATTGATCAAGCACAGAATAAGAAATGGGACATCGCACTTCGCTTAGAAATACCAAATGACTCATCATTTGGTATTTCTGCGTCAGCATGTAATAAAAGTACAATATGTACTTGTGCTCTAATGCTGAATTTATTATAATCAACATAAAAAAAACATTATTTTGAACAACCCATCTTCTGAATTTATGAAATGAAATATACTTATACTAATAGTCTCAATGTTAAAAACCTAAAAGAAGCAGGGATTGTCAGTACCTGGAACGTTTTTCATTATATTATATATATCTTATACATAAAAATAAACAGCTGTTCGTTAGTCTCGCTAAAACTCGAGAACGGCTGGGCCGATTGCGCTAATTTTGGTCTTGATATATTCGTAATAGTCCAGGGAAGGTTTAAACAGTGAGAAAATATGCCTTACTAGGCGGTACGAAGTTTGCTGGGACAGCTAGTTATGTAATATTAATATTAGTTATTTCTATTTATAAGAATGTTAAATAATTATCTTGTTGCCTTGTATTGTTTACAATACATAACATACAGTATCACGAGGTCCTTTCAATGACCCCATGTCTTGACGTTTTGAAGTTTGAAAGAAAATCGAACTCGCGATTTCTCCATTATTATGCGAATGCGGTTTGGAGGATGAAGGCATATTCGATCACATATTTTTTGAATGCACAAACAACATTCCACCTTTTGACATATATAGCTGTCTGTCCGTCTTATATAGCTCCCGAAATTTAAGATTCCTCTCCCAATATCCCCGCCCTCCTAACACACCCTTCTTCAGAACAACTTGTGGCGCTGATGAGGTTCATCCGTCACAATAATATCAAAATTATGAGTCCTGACTCTTGACTTCTGTGTAATTGTGGTTACGTGTATATATTTAATGTGTTAAAAATTATAATATTTATGTAATTTAATTTATTGTTTGTTTCAGTCCAGGGGTGCTATTCTCTAAGAAAACGTAGCGCTGCCGCAACGACAAACATCCAAATAGGATACATTGAATTAACAATCCAATGTATAGGTACATTAGGTTGACAATCCAATGTATCCTATTTGGGTGTTCGTCGTTGAGGTAGCGCTGCGTTTTCTTAGTGAATAGCACAAAAGTACTAAGTTCAACTGTATCAATCGAAGATAATTATGCATACATGTAGTTACTATATTTTTAGAATTCTAGTTCCCTTTTGCTGATCCAATTTACTTTCGACATTGGCAGAATAGCCAACATCGTGTTGGAATCTTATTGTTTGGATAAGGTTTTCAAATGACAATGACACTTGTTGTCGTGTGTGACAGCTGATATTTTAAAGTTAGAAATAACTGTCGTCTAGATGGCGTTAGTTTTGATATTCGTTTTGTCAAATGACGATTTTACATTTAAAGTGGTCCATTAAATAATTCTTGAACTTTATGTGACATTAAATCAAATGTTTCAGACATTTATATTTTTGTAAGGATTTTTCTGGTTGTTTTTATACATACACTGACTTGAATAAATAGTTGATTGTTTCTGCCAAGATGGCGGTAGATCCGGTCCTCACTTTTATTAATAGCGGGTGTTCGCACCCACGAGAGTAGTCGGTTGTCGATTTTAGAAAGGGCAAGTCAAGGAAATAAATGTGCTGTGTGGATAAAGTCAGTGATGTTGAATTAGTGATCCAACAATTCAGAAGCGGGATATTAACAGTTGGTCGGTTATACCAGCCAATTATATCCAGGCCCACATACGTAAGTTTGGTTGTACTGATTTGACGCTGTCGTAGGGTAAGAAAACTAATTTTTTTTTCTACCTGTTTTTTTTTTTTCTTCCTGTTTGTAATGTTCCTGTATTTAAAAGATAACTGTCTTTGTTGTAACGGATTGTGTTGGTTCAGTACCTTACACTGTATTGCAGTATTAAATATTGTGCTGGTAGCATTTGTGAACGCAAATAAGTTTGTTTATCTTTAAACTGACACAATTGTTTGATACATATTCAAAGAAAAACTGATTTTGATTATAATTTCCTCATCATTGAGGAGATTCACTGATCCAGTAAGGTCAATATCGATTTTTTTTTAAGAAACCAATGGGTACCTATTTATATTTTTCTGATAAGTTTTTATTTCGAGCTGTGGGTTTACAAGTTACCCTCATTGTATTTTAATTGAAATGAATATAAATGTAGTGGTTTTTGTTTTAAACCAACGACTATTACCCTTATTTTTACTGGTGTTTTATTGATATAAATTTAACATGGACGGCAATATCGTTTGTGGATTTATTTTAATCATTTGAATACCGTAATTAGACAGAATAGAAAGACAATAGGTGTGCGAACGCCGGCGTTCGCTTGGGGCTTGAGTAATTAACAAATGATCTTGTATCAGACTAATCATAACTTTAATCTGAGACAAGTAGGTACAACTTTGAAATATGTTGCTGATGTGTTGTGTTGCTTAACCTACAATAATTATATGAATGTACGGGTTCATCATATTGTTTTCAACTATTTGGTTCTATTTGAAAACAGTTAGTAGTCTAGTTGAATTTGAATTTTTACATCCACTAAGCAGTCATTGTTAGTGATTACATTAGTAATAAAAGGCTTGATAATCCAACCTTAAATCCGATTGAACTATAAAGCCGTTTTCCAAACAAGGCCGAGACTAAGAGCTAGCACTTTTTATAACATTTGTTGTGTGCAATTATTGTTCTAAAAGCAGTAGCAATGGGTGCAGCGTGATGCGTGAGGCAAGCGCAGCGTGGTGCGCCAGACGAGCGCAGTGTAGTGCACTAAGAGACCGCAGCGTGGTGCGTGAAGCAAGTGCTGCGTATTATGTAAGGTGAGCGCACTGTGGTGCGCCAAGCCGCCGCAGCGTGGTGCGCCAAGCGGCCGAGGCGTGGTGCGCCATGCGGCCGCGGCGTGGTGTGCCAAGCGGCCGCAGCGGTACGCCATGCGAGCGCAGCGTGGTACGCCATGCGAGCGCAGCGTGGTACGCCATGCGAGCGCAGCGTGGTACGCCATGCGAGCGCAGCGTGGTACGCCATGCGAGCGCAGCGTGGTACGCCATGCGAGCGCAGCGTGGTGCGCGTGGCGAGCGCAGCGCGGTGCGCATGGCGAGCGCAGTGTGGTACGCCATGCGAATGCATTGTGGTGTGCGTGCAGTGCGCATGGTGGGCACCGCGCAGTGCATAAGGCAGGCGCCGCGCAGCGTGCAAAGTAGGTGTCGCGCAGTGCGCAAAGTAGGCGTCGCGCAGTTCGCAAAGTAGGCGTCGCGCAGTGCGCAAGGTGGGCGCTGCGCAGTGCCCTAGGCAGACGCCGCGCAAGGCAAGGTGAGCGCAGTCGAGTGGGAATGTAATCAATGCACAAGGGGTGCAATGCGTAGTTGTTTGATTGCACAATATGTGCAAGGCATAGTTGTTTGATTGCACAATATGTGCAAGGCATAGTTGTTTGATTGCACAATATGTGCAAGGCATAGTTGTTTGATTGCACAATATGTGCAAAGCATAGTTGTTTGATTGCACAAGCTGTGCAAAGCATAGTTGTTTGATTGCACAAGTTGTGCAAAGCATAGTAGTTAGAATGCACAATAAAGCATAGTTAGTAGGCACAAGGTGTGCAAAGCATAGTTGTTAGATTGTAAAAGGTGTGCAAAGTATAATTATTGGAGCAAATATTTTTTTTTTTATATTTGTTTGAGCAAATAAACAAATATGAATCTGTATTAGAATGCATAAGGTGTGCAAAGCATACTTGTTAGATTGCACAAGGTATGCAAAGCATAGTTGTTAGAATGCACAAGCCGTGCAAAACGTAGTTGTTGGAATGCACAGGCTGTGCAAAGCATAGTTGTTTGAGTGCACAGCGCAATTATGCATAAGGTGTGCAAAGCATAATTATTAGAACATACAAGTTCTGACGGTTTCAAGGTAGTAGCGACTTGTACCACCCTAGTGGTTTCTAGGTAGTAGCGACTAGTACCACTAGTAATACAGTATATAGCGTACAGTTTTATTTTGGCGGCTTCGAGGTAGAAGCGACTTGTACCGCCCTAGTGGTTTCAAGGTAGTAGCGACTTGTACTGCTCCAGTGGTATGGTAGTAGCGACTTGTGCCACTAGTAACGTAATTAGTCAGGATCAGAATCAGAATTTCAATTTGTTAAACATAGGTTTGAAGGCGTATGATTAGTTAAAGACAAAAAAAAAGCAAAGAAAATAATAATATAAAAAAAAACTCTTACAGTAGACTAAAAGAACTATTTTATATTTAGTTTTTTTTATAAAATGTACTATTGAAAACGAACTTAAAAGAAATCTCAAAACAGTCAATATGTAAACCATGTGGTTGCATAATGAGAAATATTACAAATTGTCTTTAAAAAAAAGTATAGTAACATTTATCCATTAATTAAGGGTAAATTTTTGAATTATTGGGTTTTCGATGCCAGAAAAAAAAGCTTATTTTCACACTTTTTGTTCATACATTAAGGACGCACTGCAGTCTTTTAAAAAACAAAATCTGATGGCTTTTGAAACAGATAATTATAAATTGATTCTAACAAACAAAGCAGTTTCGTAAATGTACATAGCTGGTACAGTCATAAATTTTAAGGATAGTTTTTGAGCCACATATTGACCGAATACATGATTTAAAACGTACAGTTGTATGTTGGCGGCTTCAAGGTAGAAGCGACTTGCACCGCTCTTTAAGTTTCAAGATAGTAACGCCTTGTTCCACAAGTAATGTATTTAGTATATATTATACCATATTATATGTACATACAGTTGTATGTACCTGATTGTTATCGATTAATGGTAGTGTTCCTTTTATGCAATTGTAATTTACAGGTATGGGGACAGGGTGTGAGGTCCCCGTAAACCTTCATCAAAAACCAAGCATCCTCCGAACAGATAGATGTTGTTGTCTCATCCGGGCAGCTGTCTGGTGGTTGATGTCAGATTTTTATGTGGTTAGATCGCACGGAGAACTCTGAACTGCAATGCAGGATTTATAATTTTTGGTCGTTAACTTGTTATGTGGCAACATAAATGATTGATAAGAGTCTTTCAGGCGTCGTGATGTACGCCAGGTCAGTGAAAGTTTGGTTCCAGTGAGTCAGAACCGGATACCGCATAGATCTCGGTGATACTGAGCTGTCTGTGGTGATGTTCCAGTGAGTCAGGGTGGTACTGTCCCAATGATTCGGGATGATGCCCCAGTGAGATAGTGGTGATGTTCCATGAGTCGAGATAATTCTGCAGGTTCCAGTTGGTCGGAGAAGTGCTGCAAGTACCAGAGGGTCGGAGCGATGATGTGTAACTCAATGCAAGCCGTTACGTCTGACTGCTGTCGTCAACCAGGAAAGTCTCTTCACATGATGGCCAAAAGTACAGTCTGCTTAGTCAAGGTCACTGATGGGGCTAAGATAGTGATCAGGTTGGCATGCTTGTGGTGAGGTTACCTTTTAAAGCCGTAGGTGCTGGCTGCATGGCTCAAGAGTTTTAGGAAGTGATATATGACATCACGATGTGGTAGCTGCATGAAGGCTGCGTTAATGTTCGTAATCGAGGTTCACCAGAGGTTGGTTAGAGGTATGCGGAACAGTGAACAAGAACGAAGTCCCGCAAACTACCATTACCTTCATTTCTTTAAAATTTGATCGTTAAAGTAAAAGACACTCTCGCAATTACGCAGGGACGCGTAAGTTATGCGGATGGCCGAATGTTGGAATCTTATTGTTTGGATAAGGTTTTCAAATGACAATGACACTTGTTGTCGTGTGTGACAGCTGATATTTTAAAGTTAGAAATAACTGTCGTCTAGATGGCGTTAGTTTTGATATTCGTTTTGTCAAATGACGATTTTACATTTAAAGTGGTGCATTAAATAATTCTTGAACTTTATGTGACATTAAATCAAATGTTTCAGACATTTATATTTTTGTAAGGATTTTTCTGGTTGTTTTTATACATACACTGACTTGAATAAATAGTTGATTGTTTCTGCCAAGATGGCGGTAGATCCGGTCCTCACTTTTATTAATAGCGGGTGTTCGCACCCACGAGAGTAGTCGGTTGTCGATTTTAGAAAGGGCAAGTCAAGGAAATAAAAGTGCTGTGTGGATAAAGTCAGTGATGTTGAATTAGTGATCCAACAATCGTCTCTATTTGCAATAAAAAAAAATAGAATAGAATAGACGTTTTGAAGTAACGTTACTCGCCTAGCGCTCCTATGTAAAAGAACGTATTTTCGCAAATAACTATCCTACAAAGTAAATAAATGTGAAGACTCAATAATATTTATTATTGAGTCTTCACATTTATTTACTTTGTAGAACCATTTTTGTGCATTATTTATAATACGAGCAATGATTGCTTTTTTTAACAATTAATGAACAAAAATGCAATAATTGCATAAATGTGCCTAAGATTATTATTGTCAATGGCAACACACGTCCAATGTTACAATACATACCAATAATACACATTATATCTAATACGACAATGTTATTCCAATGAGTCAGTTGGGTGGAGATGATAAGCACAAATCCATACACATTGCAAGTATTACCTTGTTTGCAATAAGTCAACACGTAGTTTGATTATATAATAAAATTGATTTACAGTGTAAAATAACTTTTAAATAATAAACTCTACATTTCTACACGAATATAAGGTAGGTACCTATTTAAGTTTTAAAATATATATGTGGATATTCGTCCTTAATTTTTCATTCTTTTGTTTCATTACTCTATAGTTTACGTTTCTGCCATGCGATGCTGAAAATAGTACCATTGGTCAAGCAAGTTTGTGTCTATGTACTTCTGGCACTGTAGCACTGTAGCTTAGCTTCAATACTATGCACTGTAGTACAGTAGGAATCTAGGTGTATGGGATATTGAGTGGGTTCGTATTTCAACCGCGTGTGCGCTGATTTGGAGGAGACTCGGTTCCAGTTCAAAATAAAAACTCAAATTACAGAATTGAACACTATTTATTTATCTTTAATCATGGTTTCAACCGTTTATACTCTAATTTAATTATTTATGGCACTGAAAACTCTAGACACTGAATACTGCAACAGGTAAGTATAGTTTCCATTAACTATAATTTTGTTAGGAAAACGAGAACTAACTACAAATATTTTTGGGTCTTTAACCTTTTACCTGGGTACAAGTAGTATGTCAAACTATCATAAACTAAATTTACACGAATCAAATAAAACTCGGGTGAGGCCCGATTTTGTTCCACGAATCAGAGCCGTCCATTTCTCGACCGGTCTCAGACAGGTTCCGACCAGTTCAGACTTGTCGAAAATGGATCGTGATGGTGGTTCCTAACAAGACTAAAAATTGAATTAATCGCGTATTGACTTATTACTTAATCACATGAGGTACCTACCGCGGGTAAGTACTTACCTACCTATAACATCTAGGCAGATGTATGGTCAACAAAAGCATGGCAGTTATGAGTTAGGTCACGTAGTATGCCTGTATCTCTACGTTGAGTTGCGATAAGGTTTGCGCGCTCTTATGAACTTATCCTAGTTTTGAGCCGGTAGGGTTTGCTTTGCCGCAATATGTCAAAGGCAAGGGGCCAGACTAAGAGAGAGACAACGCGAGGGGAAGTTTTATGGCGAACTGTTAAGCAGTAACCTCAGTAGTCAGTAGTGACCTCATGTACCTGATTTCGAGAGCAAATTCCTGTTTCTCATATCAAGCTTGCTTTTATTGGTCGGCCGAAGTGAACATTGACTAGGAACCGAGCTCCCACATCTCTCTTGGCTTTATTAGCTGGTTTGAGTGGTTAGTTGAGTGGTAGGTTTATGTTACACTCTAGTTGCAACGTCACTTACTGACTCGTTAGCTCAGTAGTTAGAGCACTGATAATTATATAAAAAACGTCACTTACTGGTAGGTCTTCGGGGAAACACTTATTGAACGTGCAAGTCACCCCTACTCTTTTTATCTATGAATAATAATAAGATAGTTCTGGGTCAGGCAGGGACCATAGTCATAAGACTATACATAGTTCTTAGTAACTAATCCACGTAAGCCTCTCAAAAACATAGTTAATAAGTTTGTAAACTATTACAACTTAGAGAAATATTATGTTGTAATAGTTTCCCTCGTTGCCCTTGGGTGTACCTACTTGTATAGTGCGTACAGAGATGATCGTTCGTTGGTATTACGATCCATGAGAAGTGTGATAAAATGTGTTAGGGGCACTGGCGGCTCTAGCCCCGGGACGCCTGTGTGCAATCAATAGCTTGGCGCCCTCTAGTAGGCATGCGGACAAAATGGAATACTTACAGTTTCTTTGCCCAACTAGGCCAGAAGAAAGGTAATGTTTTTTCAAGTAGGTCATTCGCCCAGAAAGGGGTTACACAAATAAAAAGGCACCTTGGCCTTTTGTAGTTATTTGACTATCGCGAGCGGCGCTCGGGCCCCCTAAGACTCGAGTGCCCGTGTGCCATTGCAAAAGTTGGCCCTGCGAAGGGGCCCAAGCTTTCTTTCTTTCTGCTTCGTTGCTCTTGTACTGAAACAAACTAAAAGAAACCTGTACTCGTGCCTCACAATAAAATACCATAGAATAGAATAAACAACAACAAACGAACAACAGTTATAATATCGTATAAACTAAAAATACACAATGAAAAAAACAGAAAGTTAACAATTTAAAACAATAAATAATGAAGATACAGATGAAATTCGTTAATAAATAGTAACCCATCGACCGACACCTGACTGATAAATTGCTGGACGGATTTGCCGGATAGCTGGTTTAACACAAAAGGTGTAATTTACACAAAGTTGATGGGAAATACTTCATATCACGCGAGTGTATCCGTGGTCGGAAGCCAGTAAACACAGCTTAAAGTTTTAGTTGTCCTCTTTGTGTGGTAGCCTACTGTGCTCTGCCCATAGATATAAGAAAGGATATTTTTATGGCTGTGCCTCTTATCATAACTGCCTTGAAGATAAATAATTATAAAAACATAATTTTACTTTATTTACAGAAAGCACGTTTTTTTTTTTTTTTTTTTTTTTTTTTTTTTTTTTTTTTTTTGGTAGGTAAAATCATCCAATGACAAATCCCGCCCTTGGGCGGAGCGGGAAGTAGTGTCAGACTCTTACTGACTAAAAACCTACCCCGTTCCTTCGTTGCCTATAGTGCCGGGGACAGAAAGCACGTAAAGAAATGGTTCCGAAAACTAATATAATAACAACATTGAAGGAATTAGAAGACTTCATAGAAAAAGGAGATGAACACAAATTAAAGGAAAGTATTGATCTGTTCCATAAGGATCTTGAGAGTAACAAACAAGGATTATACGAACTGTACTTGAGCGGTAGCCAGTGTGCGACGCAGACTGCTCTGATCCTCGCCGCATGTCGCAGCAATCAAGCCAACATCCTTTACTACCTACTATACGAAACTAACATTTTGGACCACTTTCCCGGAGCCGACTTCGATGACCAAAAGGTGAGAACACAAAGAACGGAAGCGTTCAAGTTTGCAATAAGTTGTGATGCTTTTCCTATGGTCGAGTTGTTATACGACTACTGGAGCGGTGACTTGCACTGGATTGGAAACGACATCAAAAAAATAACAACGCTTGGGAAGATGCTTGAAGAAGCTCGTGTGAAATGCGCAGTCAATAATCAACAGATGTTGATAGATATCCATTCTCTCATCAAGTTTAACGCTTTTCAACAAGAGCTCTATTCCAGTATAACTAACATAGCACAGGAAAAACCGGAAGACATGCTAGTAGAAGTGTTTCGTATTTATGATAAATATTCAGATCTTAACCAGGTGAGAATACCGCATGAAGAAGAAGAAACAGAAAGGGAACTAAGGACCGACTTAGAGGACAAGATTAGCGACTATTTAAGAATGCAATTTTACATTACATACCAAATTTATTTTCGTAAACTAGACTTTAATGTTGCTTTGCTTATATTAGACAATTGGTTTATTCTTAGAGGAAAATTCAGAGAAAGGTTTAACCAACCGAAAGAATATTTCACAAACAATCCAATAGTAAAAAGCAGTTATGAGAAGGCGGTTTCTTTGTACAAAGACATTGAATGTACACTCTATCATTTCATATACCGCACTTGGGACGATTGGACGCTATATTTACCTAGAAATAGACATATAACGGTAGAAGAGCATCACACAGGTATTCACGAAGGTAGAATTATAGAAAATCTAAAAATAAAATATGATAAGCATGCATTGTATAATGGACCAGTATTGTTTTTAGAGCGAAAGAGTTTCAGTGATCGTGTGAAAGAATTAAAATCATTATTGGAAGCACATATAATCAGTGCGAACCCAGCAAAAATTTGGGTGCAAAATTATAAAATGAAAAAACCGAAGGATATTTTTATTTTGCTAGATGACAACTACCTAACACCAATAACACTAACTGACATCAATACCCCCACCAATACGTACATGCGCGATTTTTATTCAATAAGCAAAATAGTTTACTACATTAAGGCTATCGAAAATACTAATGATGTTTTAATGATAGAGAGAGTCTTACAAGTTACTGGAGAAATGCTGAAAAGTACTAAAACATCTAATCATCTATCGGATTCAGCAAAATCATTGCTGCAGATAGCAATATCTGTTGATACCGTAAAACATCTTTCTAAAATAAGAGATTTCTTGTCGCACGCAGACAAAGGGCAACTAAGCACGAGGGACGATAAAAAATATGGCGAATTATTTCATGATATCAGGCAAGACTTGATAATCATAAAGCAAATGATTACTCCGGTTCTTAATATTTATAAAAAAAAACTTAATAAATTGTTACTTGAAAAAGGTTTAACCTTATTAGATAAACGAATCAAAAATTTGCCTAGTGAGGTTTCACAACACATTGGTGAAAATAATCATCTGGATTTCTTTAATTCTAAGAAATCTAAATCCTTAATTCGACAACTTAGTGTTGATACTGGCATAACAATTCAACTCCTTTCAGAAATTAAATGGATACGCTTCAATAGAGATGATTTATTACACAAAATTAATTTAACCAAAAAAGTTATCTATAAAGAAATTAAGAGTTTATTACCAATATATATTCAAAATATAAAAAAAGTGCTAGCGGCTATTGAAGATAATAATGAAAAAGTAAACATTATAAACCAAGAATTAAAAAGGTGTAAAATAAAAGAAACATTGCCCGATAATCCCAATAACAAAGCTATAACTACAATTAAAAGTACAATTGAAATAATGAAGCGAGATAAAAAAATCACTCACGTTGATTACGATGCGATATTACTTACTCTAAAAGACATTAAAGATTTTTCAGGTCTTTGGGAAATAATAACGCAGATGTCATTTTGCTACAACGAATCAGGGGACGAATTATGCGAGATAGACAAGGAAGGAACACTTGAAATAAAAAATAATGTGCCTTCAGTTACAAAAATATTAGAAGAGTTGGATGACAAATGCAAATCAGATAAAAACGTAGCTGAAAACCATACCTTTGATGCTATAGAAAAACTAGATGACTTTTTCAAAAAACATATTGGTTCCAGAATTGGACCGGATAAATTAAAATCACTTTTAATTAAAAGACTGAAGGACTTGAAAGAGGTTTTACAATATGAACAGCATTTACCTCTGAAAGAGAACCTTCATAAATATAAAAACGACCAAAAGTTTCGTTTTCAGTTAGAAATAGTACTGGCCGATATAGCCAATCTTTTCGCTGAGTTTACAACAGATAAAGTTATGAACAAGTCAAACATGTTACTGAGAGAGATAGACTTGCGTAATGTGCTACATCATGGTAATCCGTTCCTCGACGTCATAGCTGATGTCTTCGATCCTTATGACCTCTCAATGGGATTGTTGTCAAAAGCTGAAATGTTTGCTGAACACGGGGACTCAATGATTCAAAACTTACCTTGATTATTCTGCGTTTTGTGTGTTCGATCTCCCCACGAACCAAATATTCATAATTCATATGTTGCTGTGCCCAAACAGGGTCTACAATGATACATATAGCTCTAAGCCTTTCTGTACCAACTTAACAACATTGTAGATGCAAATAAATAGAAGAAGAATATATATATATGCAGAAACAACATACAGACACTTAAGATAAAAAAAGGATGAAACTAACATTGTGTGTCTCACGGTTGCGCTAAATGAATATGAATTCGTATGGCCTACAGATAGCTGTTCCGAATCTGGGAGTTTTGTGTATGTATAATTTCATATTTGTGAACGCACCTACGATACAGGAGCCCTAGTCTGCTATTTTTTTAATATCGCCATTCCAACACAATCCCATTGTCATTTTGCAAAGAGTTCGTAATCTGTTAATTCATAATGGTCAATCATTGGTCGGTCAGTGATGATAGAGTTGTGGTACAAGCTGTCTTTTAACGAATTAAAAAGCAATGACTGAACAATGACGTTCTAATTTTAAGTCACTGATCAAAGGAACTGTCAAAATTTTAGCAGATTATTGCATACGTCAGACATTCATTTGTCATTATTATAATAATAACCCCGTCGCTGTATCTCTACGCCCCATCGCTGTATCTCTACGTTGACGTCGTGGTGGGGCTTGCGTGCTCCAATAAACCCTAGGTCGTAACTTGCCTAGGGTGAGGGGCCAGACTAAGAGATATACAATTCGCAGGGCAGTTTTGTGGCGAACTATTGGGCATTAGCGACCCCACGGACCCGATCTGCCGGGAGAATTCTCGTTCTTTATCTCTGGCTTGCCTTTATTGGCCGGCCGTAGTGAACACTGATGAGGAACAGAGCTCCCACCTCTCTCTTGCCTTTATTGGCTGGTTTGAGTGGAGATTCACAAGAGCAATCGTGCTCGGGAGAAGGATGTATAATCCAGTAAGGTGCTGGTAGGGATTTTGACCGCACTTCCGGGATTGTCCTGATAGCCGTGGTATACCTCTCCACTCCTCAAGCACCTCAGGATATGTTGCCCTCTTGTTGCTACGTCACTTCGTGCTAGCGGCTGTTTTTGGGGGCCCATTTATTGAGTGTGCAGTCACCCCCTGCCTGTTTACTGATGGATATTAATAACATTGTTTAGGCAGGGGCCATAGTTTTCACATAGTTCTTGGTAAACAGTCCACTTAAGACTCCAAAAACTGTAGCCCTATTGTCTTTATTTTCCACATGTCACAATAGTTTTCACCAACCGGGGGTTGTCCTTGGATGCACTAGCATTGCGCGTACAGGGACAATTGTCGGTTGGCATCACGTTCCATTAAAAGTACCTAAAGGGCCTCTGCGAGTTGGTTTCGGCTCCTCGTACGCCTTCCAAAGGTCTAGGACCTCAGGGTCCTGAGATAAATAAATTCATAAAAATAATAATAATAATAATTTTTATTCCAAAGACAACACGGGTCCAATGGTTAGTAAACAAAATTTTTCAACCAAAAGGGTTAGTAACAAAAAATAAAAAACTTAACCTATTGCCGCACCAGCAATCGCAACCAGTGATTGATCCCTGGCGCATCATGCTTGTCGGCTAAAGTCCGAAGAATGCCATTGGAGCTCGACCTAGATCTGCTTAGCAACGAGGCAGCCCTCCTCCTCATAACGGCGTGGTAATCATCCACACGTGCTAAAGCAAACATCCCCGATGCACTGCAGTATCTAGGCAGCCCCAACAGCACCCAGAACCCATTGTTATACTGGACCCGCATCCAGGGCGTCTAGAGCCTTCCGCGTATAATTAACCCACAGACCGCCCGTGGAGAAATCTCGATTTGCAAAAATCTTTGAATAAAGTAATTTTGACCTCATTACTACAACGAGCAAACCTGTGAGCCAACATGTTGCATCTCACCGCTAGCGCCCAGCGTTCCCGTTCAATATCTACCTGATCTCTGAATTACTCTACTGATTATGTACGAGTCAAGGATTTTACAGTTTACCATTATATGTATTAATAGAGTATAATATCAAACTTGTCTAAATCAATAGTTATGAAATCAATGATAGAACATTCTGACACAAGTGTAATAGCAGACTTGAGGCCCAGGAGGCATTTCTAGTGTGGGGCAACATTTAAAAAAAAACCAAAGTTATAATTAAGTACAATGAAACTTGTTAAAATTATACGTATTTTTAGTCGTGCCATCATTATTGTAAAATCTTTTTTTTATAACATAAATAATTTATTACAGTACTTATGTGTGTTTATACATTAATATAATAAGATTAAAATGATATGAAGCTCATTCAAAATGATCAGTCAATAGAAATTAGTGACCGACTGAAATTCTCTTGCATTTTCGAATCCGAAACTGACGTTGTAACAGAACAGTACCTCTACCATGAGTTTTAAGCAATAGTATTCGTCGCTACTCGATATCGACGCCGTAAATATTTTGTATGGCAAATTTTGCAGCGCCTCTAGCAGTCACTGGTAGAACCAAAATTTGTCATACAAAATATTTACGGTGTCGATATCGAGTAGCGACGAATACTATTGCTTAAAACTCATGGTAGAGGTACAGCTGACAAGAAGTAAAAAAAGTATTTCAATGTAGTTTTGCTACAGTAAGTATATAGTTTTTAGCCATCATAAAATACTAAATCGACTACTACCGAAAAATATTTATTTATTTTATTTTTTTATTATTTTATTAATTATTTTTATTATTATTTTTTTATTAATTTTTTATTAACAAATAAATTAATTATTTATTAATTATTTATTTATTAATTATAATTAATTAATATTTATTTATTAATTATAAATAAAATAAACTTAAATAATTATTTAATAAATTTGTTATTTACTAGAGCGTTTAGCGATTAAAATACATAAATAACTATTTAAATTATATCTACACATGTACAGAACCTTAAATATTAAATAAACTAATTATACTAAAACCTACCTATGTACATATAATACAAAAGCACAGTACACTCAGGCGTTGAAGTACTCCTCCACATCGCTGTCATCCGGAAATGTACCCAGAAGACTGGCAGCATAAATAAGTAATGCGATAGTGAGGTCTGAAAATTAACGAATTTACAATAATGGTATTCTGAGCACATAGTCCCAGCGGTGGGACTCATCAATGTTTTGTATGTTTTTGGTTGTGTTTTGTATAATTTATTAGTTTGATTATTGATGATTGTTTATTTTTTAAATTTACAATATTTATTTGACAATTTATTTTTATAATTTTTTAAGTATGATTGATTATTTTTAACTTGAATTCGTCTCTAAGTAATTTTAAGGATTTTATTATCTGAAATAAATTGAAATAAAAAACTCAAAAAATAATCGAGTAGTATTAATAATAGTATAGTAATAAATAATCATCATACAGGTGACGAATCCTGGATTTATCAGTCAGTCGACAGTTTGGCTGTTTCAAAACGAACCAACGCCTACGAAAGTGAAGCGATCAAGAAAATTTTGATCGTAAGGTTCTTAACTTTGACGAGGTACCTGATTTCTATTCCATTACGCGACCAAAGCAGCATCAACGCCGAATGGTATACCATAAAATACCAGCCACAAGTTTTGTCTGCAATGAGCAACAATAGCGACCGAACACTGCGGGCTCCGCGGGTTACTGCTTCACCATACTCAGCGTTCAAAACGAGGGACTTCCAGTGGTGCTATTATCTAAGAAAACGCAGCGCTGCCGCAACGACGAACATCCAAATAGGATACATTGAATTAACAATCCAATGTTTAAGTAAATAAGGTTGACAATCCAATGTATCCTATTTGGGTGTTCGTCGTTGAGGGAGCGCTGCGTTTTCTCAGAGAATAGCACCACTGGACCACAGCGGTCTGAGTCTTGGGGCACTCTCCTTAAAATCAATCTAGCATTATGTGACTTCTTTTTATTCCCTAAAATAAAAAATCAGCTGATAAAGATACCTACAGTTTTCATCGCCGGAAGACGCGCTAGCAGCGATGCGATGCCGTGGAGGAAGTGTCTGCGGCGTACCTACTGGAAAAAGTTTCGAAACATTTTTTCCACTGTTTTGGTTCAAATGCATGAAACTTACTTCGCATGTATCAACATTATTTTTGTATAACATTTACTATTTTTTGTATTTTCTTAAAACATTGTTTTTAATTATGCAGGTAGATAACAATTAATTGTATCTTGTTAATTTCTCCTTTAGGGAGTATGTTGTTTAGTAATACCTAATGCTGACACTTGCACTCACGGTGCGGTGCATAGCGTTCCATTTATCAATTAATACTTTAGTACCAATAAATTCGTGTAACAGTAAAAATCGTTTTACTTTATCAAATTCCCTAATCTGGTTCGCGGCGCGCACATCAGGGGCCGGCCCGCCTCCTCCTGCCTCTGTGGTTTTCATCCTAGTGACTTGGATAAACCCCCACCAACTATATTTAATTCCCAAGAAAAATGTCTCCTTGTCTCCTGACGGAAGAAAAATGTAGATCTATTTACTTATACTGGTGGAGCCTGGGTTTGATTCATTCTCCGAAGGCATTCGGTATTAACACTCACCGATTAGCAGAATAAACTGTTGGAAATGAATATGAAGTGCACATTAAAATTTTCAAAAATTCGTTTTTGTTTTGATGCAAAGCAAAGCATCAGCCTTATAATGTTCCCACTGTTGGGACTCAGACCTCCTCTCTAGGAGAGGGAATGGGCTGTAATCCATCACGCGGGCCCAGTGCGGGTTGGTGGATGTCACGTGTCATCGAATTTTTGTTTCTGTACCTCTACCATGAGTTTTAAGCAATAGTATTCGTCGCTACTCGATATCGACGCCGTAAATATTTTGTATAGCAAAATTTTGGTTCTGCAAGTGACCGCTAGAGGCGCTGCAAAATTTGCCATACAAAATATTTACGGTGTCGATATCGGGTAGCGACGAATACTATTGCTTAAAACTCATGGTAGAGGTACTGAACATGCCGGTTTCCTCACGATGTTTTCCTTCACCGTTTTAAGAGCAGTGGTGATGAAAAAAATTACACAAAGTAATGTGTCTAGCTGGGTTTGAATCCGCGACCTACAACGCTTAAATCGTTATCACTCGACCACCACTGCTCATAGGATATCACATAGTTTATCATAAAACTTGAATTAGTTACACTCAACGGTAACCTTGGCAGAATTGTAATTTTGATAAAGCATTGTTTTGATATCTCTAACAAGATAGTGTGCACACTTGATTAAATAAATAAAAAAAAAAAGCCTTTTATTCCATGCAGCAAAACAAATCAAAATAAATAATTCCATTTACGTGTAATTTTATAACATTATTATTCTTAAATTTCAAAAGATAAGTGATTAAAATTGATTAAAATTTGTTTTAATATTATTTACAATTTTCATAATATTAATATTATTTGTGTGCCTATATTTAATTATTTATTATTTATAAAGGTATTGTATATGATTAAATATTAAACTTTTAATATTTATTTATAATTTAATATGTTTTGAAAATACCATTAGTTCAATTTAATAGTTTTTTTTATTTGTATTGAATTTATACTACATTATTGAGTTAAACCCTATTATGTCTTAATTAGCATGGGCCCCTCTCAGGTTAAGGTCTCCTCCAAGGCTTTCCACTTATGTCTGTTTTTCACTCTGATCTCGCCGTCCGACCGTCCGTTAACTGTCCGGACCGAGCCCAAGTTGTCGACGGGGTGTACTGTTCCCGCGTGCCTCAAGGAGTTGTCACCCAACTGTAGGGGCCCAGCTGGGTCGAAGCCTACGGGGGTCATGGACCGATTTCTGAAAGGAAGGTCCGGTCCCGGTATGTAGGGCTAAGAAGGAACAGGGTGGGATTTTTAATCAGTAAAAGTCTGACACTATCTCCCGCTCCACCCAAGGGCGGGATATGCCATTGGATAATTTTAATCGACAAAAAAAAAAAAACACCAGATACTCGCGACGTAAACATCGCGTCTGCGCAACGTTGACGCTGCGCAACGTTGAAAAAGCGAAAATGCTCTTAAAAATACATACTCTCGAAAAACATAACCCTCCTTCTGGCGCAGTCGGGTAAAAAGAGAGTAAGTAATGTTCTTTAACTTCATGCAAACGGAGTCGTGGGTAACAACTTCTTAAAATAATTTAGGTAGGTACTGTGGGTTTATTTAAGTCAAGCAAGTCACAAACTCACAATTCTTGTGAAGAGTACTCACTTATTTGTTTAAATGAAGTGTCAAGGACAATAAAACGCAAGTGTGATCGACCACTGGCTCTGTCCACACGAGACATCAATACTTGTTAATTTTTTTTTTTTAGATTATTTCATGTATTTTACCTATGGGCCAAAAATTCGAAGACATGTGACCACCACAAACCCGCGCTTGTGTGGTGGATTAGGGCCCATTCCCTCTCCTACAAAGGAGGCCTGAGTTCCAGCAATGGGAACATTATAAGGCTGATGCTATGCTATGCTATCTATGGGCCTCCGTTGTCTGAAAATATTTTTTTTAGGTGGGTAATCAAAAAAATTCTCACGCTCTGGGTAGAACGAGAGGAGAACCACCTTTTTTAAGGTGGGAAATCATCCAATGACATCCCGCGCCCTTGAGGGAAGCGGGAGGGCATGTCCAGACCTAGTTCCTTCGTCGCCATTCATACCAGGACCGGGTTTTTTTTTTCAGAAGCGAACCCAGTAGGCTTCGACCTAACTAGGCCCCTACGGTTTACTGAAATGTCCTTGAGACGCGCGTGGAACACTACCGTCGACTTATTGACCTATCTGTGTTCCTACAGTTTCCCTCAGCGTTTCAGGGCTGCGGTAACTCTTTCCAGCGATATCGCAACCCTTGGCATCGATCCTACTGCGGCTGCAAGGCCACGACGCCCACGACCCTCTTCTGTGTGCTGAGTGTGAGTTGTTCTTACGTAAACGCGATCGAAACGTTTACCGCGTTTGGCTCTCTGATTGGCTAAGAGCTTCAAGTAGGCCAATCGGTGCGCCGAACGTCATAAACGTGTCGATCGCGTTTACGTAAAACAAACTCACACTAGGCACTCTGGTTCCCACTGCGTAACAACTTAAGCCCATCTGTCACTGTGCATGCTTTAAAAGATTAAAAATATTCTTTTAGATTTTATCATAATTGTATCTTTAAGTTTAAGTATTTAATAATACTGTTAGCTGCACTATTAGATTAGGCCTGTTAAGAGGATAAATAAACAATAAATAAAAAAAATAGATTCTACATTATACAATTCTATAATTTTTATTGATATGGTATTACTGACTCTACCAAGATATAAAATTCAAGGCCCGTTCACGACTTCGGTCTTAGCTGTGAGTGCCGCCCCGCGCTTAGCTAACGCTCACAGCGACAAGGTCATGAACGGGCAGTTAGACCTTATTCTAAAAGCATTAAACATAAAGAATGCGTATTTTCTGCAAACTATAAAGCCTATACGCGGCTAAATTTTGATCGTTTTTATCCCGTGGAGGGTCGGTCCGATACAATTACTAATATACTTTTTAACTCGAATTAATTTCCACATGTACGAAAGTAGTTTGTTTAAGTAAAACCTCAGCTGAGCGAGTCAATGACCTGTAGGTGATACGCAACGCCCGATAACTACCTTGTGTTTCACGTACCGGATCGACCCTCCACGAGATCAAAATTTAGCTGTGTATAAAACACTAGCTTATGCCAGCGACTTCAACCGAAAGTCGGTTTCTCCATACAAACATTCAAACCTCGTTATGGAGTTTCGTAAAATCCTTTCTTAGCGGATGTCTATACACCGTTAAGTTTTGGTGGTTTTAATCCCGCGGAGGGTCAATTCGAGGTCAAGTACATGAAACCCTATCGATTTGTAAGGATAAAAATGAAAAATAAAGTGGTTTTTTTTTTAAACTCGAATTAATTTACGCATGTACGAAATTGATTTCTTTAAGTAAACGTCAGCTGATCGAGGCCAATGAACTGTAGGTAGTTAGTACGCAACGACCGACAACTCCCTACTAGGTCATTGACTTGTTTACTTAAAGAAATTAATTTCGTACATGCGTATATTGAGTTTTAGAAAACAAGTACTTTATTTTTTAATTTTATCATTATAAATTGATAGTGTTTCATGTACCGAATCGATTCTCCACGGGATTAAAACGCCCAAATTTAACGGTGTAGTTCTACACTCTATTAGGAACCTACCTGCCAAATTTTAAGTTTATGCAGGTGTTATAGTTTCTGAGATTTCATGATTAATCAGCGAGTTTAGCTTTTATATAAATAAATTTAAGATTACGTAAAGTAATGCACAAAACTATTTGTTATAAATCTGTGGTATCCTTTTTACTTAAGTTAGATTATTAATGTATCTATCTACTTCAATAATATTTTTATATATAATTTTTTTTTAATTAAATTGCTCATTAATTTTTAATACTTATAATATCATTGATCGACTTACTACAGCGAGATGATAAGACACAAAACGCACTTTTTTAGGGTTCCGTACCCAAGGAAGGAAACAAGGGATCCCTTATAGTATCACTTTGTTGTCCGCCTGTCTGTCTGTCTGTCTGTCAAGACCCTTTATCTCGGGAACGCGTGGAGGTATCGAGTTGAAACTGTGAAAAAGTCAAACTCATAAGTTAACCACAAAAAGGATACGACCTTTATGTCTCAAAAAACATACATTTCGATACTCTCAAGGGAATCAAAATTCATAGGGTACTTCCCTTTGACCTAGAATCCAGGAATTTGGCATGAAGCAAGGTCTCATAGCAAAGCATACCTACTTGGGTATAGGAATAATCTGAAAACTGTAGATACGTCACAAAAAAAATCTATTCATATAAGATAGTTTGTAATTAACCCTCGGTGTGCGAGTCCGACTCGCACTTGACCAGTTTTTTTTTAATACAAACTATTAATAAGCAATTGAAACAAATACGCTGTTATATAAAATTAGTTTGACTTCGACTAGACAGTGGTAAATACCTCTAAGGGCTGATTTCACCATTCAATATAAAAACTTAGTTCAACTAAACTGAGCTCAGCGTAATCTAGTTTAAAGACCCGTGTCGTAAACTTGGGCGACAACAAAAGAATTGAAACTGAGTTTAGGGTAAACTAGGTTTAATTCATAGCGGTGAAACGCAAAATGAAGCTATAATCTCGATTAGGAGCTCAAACTGCGTTTTTTTTATATAATCGCGATTAGTTTCTTGGTGAATTTGGCCCTAAAACGCAAATGAACTTTGTGTACTGCGAGCGATTCATTCAAAATCTACCCTAAATTTGTCAAACTTTGTAAAAAATGTCCGGTCATGGAGTTGTTCCGAAAAATATAAAATTAAACAGTCCTCGGACTTTACTATAACTCTTTGCCTCGGACTTTCTCCAAAGCTACTCCGCCTTTTAAAAACTATTCCGAAACAAAAATAAAACATTGTCACCGACTGTGCATTCCAGTATGTAGGGAGCTTTACTGGGTAATTGTTTGTGCAGATTTATACAACACGGGGCAGAGGCTAACAAAACGAAATCAGTAACACGCTTGCCGTCGTACCGCGAATACTATGGTTGATAAAGGTAGAATAAATACGTTGATTACCATATCAAACTACTTAATAAATTATCTAATGATAAAGTCATAAATAAAATCTGTGTTTTGTGTTAAATATTTTGATTTCAGTTGTAAAACTCAGCTGCAATAAATTGGTTAGGCGCTATGCGACTGCACCAGTGCCAGCTATCCCAAAATCTGATTTTACACCGAAACAATATACTGTAAGTTATTTTCATGAAGAAATTATTTTGATATACATTTTTATCGGACTCTCAAGAAGCAATCAAGTACAGTTGGTGCTAAAATAACGGATTATTGGACAGGGACCGTGGTCCTAACTTCAACCTATAAAAATATTTTTATTTAGTGTTTTGGGATAACAAATTAAACAATACAGTTTTTTTGGTAGGGCTGTGGTCCCAAAATACTACTCAAAATAAAAATAAAAATATTTTTATAAGTTGATTGGGACCGGGTTCCCGGCCCAAAGAACTCTACGACTCAAAATAACTGCCATCTAACAGTATGATTACTTAATTTTTTTTTATTTTGAGGTGGGGTTTTCGAATTTCAAATTTTATTTTTAAGATACGAATATTATTACTGACCTACGCGTAGGTACTAGATCATGTATCACAAGATTTTTTATAGAGCGTCTCAGATCAAACAGCATAATTTTTTCCAGTTCAAAGTAGTCCCAGAATTAATTTCTGGGCGACTTGACCCATGACATGACTTCCACCATCGTACACTACTATGTACATATATCTGGCACATCACACCAATTTGTTAATTTTAATTTATAGCATTTTGTTTCATTTTTGTATTCTGTGCGCAATTTTTTTTTTTCGTCCATTAGTGTGTTTTTATATCATATGGATTTCATCACCTAAATGTCCTTTACATACAAGTAATTATTGTAATGCGTGCAATTTTTGCCATTTAAAAATTTCTGCATGCGGAGCATATCCCAACAGACACTGTATTTCATTCAAAAAGTCCCACCAAAGACCCTCTGAGGAAGGTTTAATTTTTTAAATAAAAATTTAAAACAATATATTTATTCCTCCAAAACGTTTTAGACCGCGCCATAACCTCTACCAATGTTTCAGGGTCCGTCGTACCAGAAGACAGAACATTTGAAGAGTGAGCACTTGCCTCCGGCGGTATACAACATCTACCAGCGTCCTGTGCTACTGCACCAGGGTCGCATGCAGTGGCTCTACGATCACGAAGGCAAGCAATATCTTGACCTCTTTGGAGGAATTGTCACCGTCTCCGTTGGGCATTGTCACCCGTAAGTATGGTGCAACAATGGAATTATTAAGTACAACGTTTAATAAAAAGATACGCGGCACGCAAATAAGTTGAATCCATTGCTATGTTTACGCTCAGTTTACCACCTCGATTGAGACCCGAAAATATGTTACTGCTCATTCAAGGTCGATCGCCATATACTTCAATATTTTTTATTTTTTTTAATATGAATCTTGAGGAGCAGATATTCTGTACACAAACCTTTTTCTGCACTTATAACTAGACTTTTTTTGTTTTTTTTTTTTTTAATAAAAGGTCTAGATAGATTCTTTTTTGTTTTTTTTTTTTTAATAAAAAATCTAGTTATAAGTGCAGAAAAAGATTTGTGTACAGAATACCTGCTCCTCAAGATTCATATTAAAATAAATAAAAATATTGAAGTATAGACAAGGAGCCTATTCAAAAGGTATCTATTACTCGATCAATGGATAGATCCAACTATTTCGTACATTAAGCGGATCAAACAAACAGGCAAAAGTTTTCAAATTCTTTACTTTTTGTACAATTTCAATTGTATCGATTTTGAAGCAGTTATGTACTAGTATAAATTAAATCGACAATTTATTTGAATATTAATTACGTAAAGTGTATACATTTAGGAAATCTGAAATTAAAATAACTTTGGACTGGCGTTCATTGAGGTGAATGGAAAGAATTAATTATTTAAATCAGTATCGCATAGTAGCGGGCTCACAAAGAAGCGCCCTTCACTTTCCATTGGAATAAAAGTCAATGAGAGTTAAGGACAACTAGTAAGGTAGATGATTTCCGGTAAAAAGACCAGATACAACAATTCACACATAGTAAATTTTCCTGTCTGTTCATTACGCTAGTGAATCAATTTATACTAATACTATTCTATATTATATATTTATATATTACCTTAGTTTTAGTAGTTGCGAAACCTGAAACGCCTATCTATTTTTATGTAAAGAATCTATGAACAAAATTTCATAACTATATCATGAAAAAAGCACAAAGTTATAAGCCAGTTATGGTACCTGGTGGGCGACAATAATATATGGTCACCCCGGAGGCTAAGGGGTTGTTTTGCTTCCGCTTCCAGCTGTGCCCGGGATCCTAATGACCGCTATGACCTGCCGTGACCTGTTTTGTAGTTAGTTTCGGTGGTGTCTTTTAGGGAAAAAATCTAACATGGTGTAAAAATTATTGGAATCGATCGAAGAGTTTTTATTTTCACGCTAATCTCTGAAACTACCAATCGGATTGAAAAATCTTTCTATAAGGGATAGCCAGATTCATAACAGTAACTATAATATATAATATATATAATAGATAAAGATTAAATATACGCTCTACGATCCAAGGAAGTGGTGCAGCTAGTTTTGTTAATCCCGCGGCGGTCGATTCGGTACATGAAACCCTATCGATTTGTAAAGATAAAATGAAAAATAAAGTATGTACTTTTTTTTAAACTTGAATTAATTTACGCATAACGAAATGAAATAGTGTTTCATGTAACGAATCGCCCCTTTCGCGGGATTAAAACGACTAAAATTTAACGGTGTAGATTGGACCTTGGAGGAGACAGGATACTTTGTTTTTGGGGGTACGTCCTCTTAGGATACCTTCCGGAACCTAGTGGTAGAAGTTAGTACTTATAATGTATCTTTACATTGACTTTGTTATCAGCAAGGTTGTTGGCGCTCTTCAAGATCAAATAAACACTTTATGGCATTGCACGAATATTTATCGCCACCCGAAGATTTACGAATACGTCGAGCAACTGGTGTCAAAGCTTCCTGGAGATCTCAAGGTAGGACACTACTCCGTACATAGAATAAGCATGGCAATATTAAGTACATTTTGATGCCACCGTACCCGTACGCGGGCTTGCAGACGGTGAGCAATGGGTAACTCGCTGTCCGACAGTCCGGTAACCGTACCCAAGTCGTCGACGGCGCGTACTGTTTAGCGTGCGCGACTCAAAGAGTTGTCAGCATAGGGACCCAGCAGGGTCGAAGCCTACTGAGGCCAAGGGTCTGTTTCTGAAAGGAAGGCTCGGTCGGTATGAAAGGCAACGAAGGAACACGGTGAGTTTTTAGTCAGTAAAAGTATGACACAAACTCCCGTACCAAAAAAAAAAAGTATCCAGCCTTGTTTTGTTTTGACTATCCGATTTTATACAGTTTGATATAAAAAAATACAGTGTTTCTTTTAGTTAGAAAAACACCTACGAAATATTACACCACTGGAAGGGATCCCCCAGAATCATGTAGTATTGGATCCATTTTACAAGTTTGTTTTCATACCCGTGACACGTTATATAAATACTACCTACATTAAATGCGAAGTTTAAAAATAAATACCTAAATATATAATTTTATTTCTACATAATATCTTTTTATCTTGAACATGTATCAAACGCCACATGGGCCACAAGGTTACAAATTACGATATTATCATAATTATTGTAATAATATTGACATTGTTTTAATATCTACGCAGCTGAGGCCATATACTCGTGTCACATCATGCGAAAAAGATAACAGTCGATTCAAACAATGAATTTGTTTTGCGGTTATCAAGATTGCAAATAAACGATCTTCTCATTACATTCTGGGTGGTTTATAAACGGACTATAGCTTCCGCCAGCGTATTCGTCTGCTTGACACTAAGTTTCTCCATACAAATTTTAGACATCCGTTTCATCTCCTTAGAAAGAGTTTGGGAAATCTTCTCTTTGTGCTCACTATGTCCTAAAAGGAAATCTTGTGCAACACAGTAGTTTCAGATGTGTTGATATGTCAGTCAGTCAGTTTCTCCTTTTATATATACTTACACCGTTAAATTTTGAGGGTTTTAATCCCGAGGACGGTACATGAAACACAATCGATTTGTAAAGTTAAAAATGAAAATATAAAGTACTTTTGCTGTGACGTAACTACAAATTTACTTTTCTCAGATTTATTCCTATAATTGTGCTATAAGACCTTGCTTCATGCCAAATTTCAAGGTTCTAGGTCAAAGGGAAGTATCCTATGAATTTTGATTCCCTTGTGAATGTCGAAATTTACGTTTTTTGCGACGTAAACGGCTGTATCTTTTTTTTTTTCGTTAACTTTAGAAGGTTGGTTTTTTCACAGCTTCAAGGGACTGCAGATTTGAGTGTATGGTTTTAATTTCAGCTCGATAACTCCACGCGTTCCCGAGATAAAGGGTCTTGACAGACAGACAGACAAAGTGAACCTATAAAGGTTCCGTTTTTTCCTTTTGAGGTACGGAACCCTAAAAATAAACCTAATGAGAACATAAATGTGAAAAAATATCAAGTTATCTATAACGCAGACTATGACCTTTACCATAAATTTTGTTTTACAACAAGCTTTTAATTAAATGTGTTAAAATAATAATAAAAACATTTCTTTTAAAATTGTTAAGTAACATCAACTATAGCCGTATAACGTAAAGCTTGTCACAAGATTATGAATAACTAGAAACAGCACTAGAGCTACATTGTCCTCTTATATCTATTAATATTGTAGAAACAATCACTTTTTTAAAAGAGTAACCATAGAGTTACTTTCCGGTTCTTCTCCATAGGAAACGACCAAATGGAACCGTGCGCTAGCTTCTGATGTTTTATAAGTGCCCTTGTCGGCCTATGTAAAATAAAAGATTTTCCCCCGATTTCTGATTTAAGCATCTGAAGTTGAGAATTACTCAAACTCTACTTTACCCTCAAACCTGTCAAAATTTGGCATATAAGTATGGTTTGAGACGTTCTTAACTCAAAATACTCAATTCAGAAACCCGCTCTTTGAGTTTGAGTTTGAGCTCATGTACGACTTCATTATGTCCACGCCCGAGCTTGTTTACGGAGACGCAGTGCGTTGAGCGTTCATCGTACATTGCAGCAACGGCACGCGCACATTATGTTTGTGTTTTACGCAATTATGGCAATGTACGACGACCGCCCAACGCGCCGCGTCTCCGTAAACAAGCACTAAGTCTTGTAACATAGCATAGCATAGCATCCGCCTTATAATGTTTCCACGGCTGGGACTCAGGACTCTTCTCTAGGAGAGGCTCTAAGTATTTGTTGTGCGACGATCTCTTGACGACGCTCTCCAGTGTGAGATTGCAATCGTTCAAATGAAGGCGTAGGAGGGCTTGTTAGACTTTTACTGACTAAAATCACTCCTATATGTCAGGAAAAGGAAATCCCCAAGCCCCTAAAGGGGTTCGGCCTCCTGGGCCGCAACGGTGTTAAACATAAACGTAAATAAGTACTTATCTAATTAATTTTCAGTCGTTTAATGAATCTATATTTTAATCAGTGGCGTAGCTAGTCCCATAGGGACTCCGTATCAAAATTCCCACAGGGGCCACCTATAAAAAAATTGGTGCTTTTTTACAAATGCTTGGTTTACCCTAAGAGACGATTGTGGATAACATGTTGCGAATTTTTGAAAATTTTGAATCCCTGAAGGGCGGGGGCCCCGTCTACGCCCCTGATTTTAATTCCATTATATTATTATCATTATGAAACGTCCCCATCAATACAAAATGGACTACTGAACTCCGTAAGCAGTTTATATAATCATGAATCATTACAGGTCGTGTACCTCGTGAACAGCGGGACCGAAGCGAATGACCTTGCCACCCTTTTGGCGAAGGCCTACACGGGCAACTTGGACGTGGTGTCCCTCCAGAGCAGCTACCATGGGTACTCGTCCGCCCTGATGGGACTCACTGCTACCCAGTCCTATAGAATGAAATTACCTGTACCACCAGGATTTTACCATGTAAGGTTTTTTTGTATTCTAGCTATTGCACTCAGAACTTACACACGGGCGTGAAATTTGGAAATTATTCTACGGAAGCGTACTATATTTATATATTGTAAGTATCTACAACCGGAACTAAAAGAAGGCACATATACAAATATACAAATATTCTATTTCCTGAAGGTGGATTAGCCTTAGTTGTGTGTGTTTATTCACGTGCCTAGTATTTCTTTGTGCGAAAACTATTTTCTATGACAAAAAGCTGAGCAAGAAGATGGTCAAACCTTTGTGAGAACTATGTTCATATATGCTAGGTCCTTCAGTAGATATTATCCGTGTAAAGCCATAGAGCAAATAATTCCCACGTCTGCGTGACTGAAAACGGCGCACCAAGGATCTTATGTCCCTACCCTATACAGAATTCTTGGCGCGCGCCAAGGCACCGATTAAAACTTAAACAGCAGAAAGAAAAAAAAAATTGCAGTGTTTTATAGGAGGCCTGTTTATTTTAAAAAAAAAATTCATAGACCCCTTTAAGTTATTCTCGTTCGTTTAACAATGTTAGTTGTTTAGATCTTTTTTCTTCATTTATTTCTTTGTTCCCTATTTCAGACTATGTTACCAGACCCTTACCGAGGCATTTGGGGCGGCTGTCGAGACTCTCTATCTCAGGTGCCCGGAGCATGCGCCTGCCCTGGTGACTGCGTGACGGCAGACAAATACGTTAACCAACTTAATGAGGTAACCTCCACTACATAAGTCGAGTTTCGCTAGCTAATTAAATTTGACTCTATATAAATAGAGGTTATTAGAATTACCCACTGCTATATGTCGCGTATTCTGTGCCCCTATTTATACATTCTGAAGGTTCCTTGTTTATTTCATTTTCTATCCATCGATTTGAATTTCGATCGAAAAAAATAATAATTTTGCAATGGAATTCAAACACTTTGGTCTAGAACATAAAGTTAATGCTCTAAAGTTAGAAAATGGTCCCGAATTCTAAATTTAAAATAAATGTGTACCTCATTTTTACATTGCTATGTTTTACAGCTTCTAGAAAACTCAATACCGAAGGGGCGGCTGGCAGCACTGTTCGCTGAGTCGATACAAGGAGTCAACGGCACCGTGCAATTCCCGAAAGGCTACTTGAAGAAAGCCCACCAGCTCGTCAAGAAATATGGAGGCCTATACGTGGCTGATGAGGTGAGTTATGAGTTCATATTAATAATTATTTTTCTAAATGTCCATAGTGATAGTGAATGCCTTACGACAAGTGCCATCGCCGAGAAAGGAACGCTTATCCCTGAAATTCTGACATATTGACCAAATGATAAAGAGGACTGGAAAAATACACAGAAGACCTTTGCTTAGCCGAAGACAACGAATGTAGGCAAACAAGCAATCTGCTTGTTTGCAGAAACAACAACAAAATAATGTAATAAATAATCAACATAATAATGTGACAAATAAGTAAAAGTAGTTTATGTGGAAGTTATCGTGTAGCAAATGCACATACGAACTAAAGCATCGTGGTATCAGAGTTCTACGTGGGATCAGAACATATACAACAGTCCGAAATTAGCTAGCGGACAGCTGCCCGGACCAGACACAACGCACGTCTGTTCGGAAATTCCTCCCTTTTCAATGAAGATTTGCAGGACTTTATAGTACGCAGCAAATAGGTTGAACCATTTGCTATAGTTACGCGCAGCCCCACACTTTGATTGAGACCCGAAAATCGGCTATAATCCTAGAAGTTGGACCATCATGACGGTCGACCTTAAATGCGCAGGAACCGATTTACGGGTTTCAATCGAAGTGGGGGGCTGCGCGTAAGTCGTAACCATAATTCAATTCAATTCATTTATTTCGTCAGAATGTGGTACATAATATGGTCTTAAAGCTTAATGGTTTCTTCACATTCTGCCACGTGTGGCGTGCAAATATTTGGTAGGTACATAAATCATTTTTTAAATAAAAATATTAGGTTAGTACTGGGTTAGAACGAATAATGATTTACAAATTATGTCATCTAAAAATATTATGTGGATTAAATTCGAAGTAATATTCAATGTCAAAGATGTCAAAATTTCTAAAAATACAATTCAATTAGGATGTCAACACACACATACAAAATTAAAAGTAATATTCAATGTCAAAAAAGAGAGATAAGTATCAAAATTTATAATTTATATTTATTTATTTTTTTATAGCATATGCTTCAACTTATTTGGCGCGTACATCCTGTTCCGCATAATAATTCTGGTTTCAATCAAGCCGCGTCATGATTATGCCCTCTCTCTTAGAGCTACTTATCTCAGCAATGAAAAGATTTTATAATAAGAGTGCCTATAGTTCGACACGTTTACGACATGCGGCACTCCGATTGGTCCGCTCCAAGAACTTCTTAACCAATCAGAGAACCAATCAGAGAACAACTCGCACTCAGCTCACTGATTAAGTTGTTTTTTTCTATAGTACTCATTATTAATTAATAGTAAATATTAAATTTCGTTTGCGTGTTATTTTCATGATTTACACAGAAGGACTATCTCTACACCGTTAAATTTTGGTCGTTTTAATCCCGTGGAGAGTCGATTCGATACATGAAACACTATCGATTTGTAAAGATAAAATTAAAAAATAAAGTAGGTACTTTTTTTGTAAAAGTCGTTGTAAGAGTCGAATATACGCATGTACGAAATTATTTTTTTAAAGTAAACGAGTAAATGACCTTGTAGGTAGTTGTCGATCGTTGCATACCATAGATATCCGTGTTGCGTACTAACTACCTACAGTTCATTGGCCTCGCTCAGCTGACGTTTACTTAAAGAAATTAATTTCGTACCTACTTGCTTAAATTAATTAGAGTTAAAAAAAAGTTTATATTTTAATTTTCTCTTTGCAAATCGATAGTGTTTCATGTACCTAATCGACCCTCCGCGGGATTAAAACGACCAAAAAACGGTGTATATAACTCATGAAAATAATTCTACGTATTTTTATTTTCAATCAATTTTGTTCGTCATTTCAAGGTTCAAACCGGCTTTGGACGTACAGGGGACGCCTTCTGGGGTTTCCAAAACCACGGGGTTCTTCCTGACATCGTAACAATGGCTAAAGGCATAGGCAACGGGTTCCCGATGGCCGCTGTCGTCACAACAAAAGAGATTGCCGCCGCTCACGCTGGAACGACGTACTTCAACACTTTTGGCGGGAACCCGATGGCGGGAGCAGTTGGTAAAGCTGTTTTGGAAGTGAGTATTCCTTCTCTCACTCATAGAATTTGTCAACGAAATGGGATACAATAAAATGGGTTTTAGTCAGTAAAAGTCTGACTCAAAAACATCGTCTCGCTTCACCAGTGGCGTGGCGTAGTTAGTACCACAGGGGCCCCGTATAAAAAATTGTACTTTTCTATAAATGCTTGGTTTATCCTACGAGACGGTTGTGGTTAACATGCTGCTAATTTTCGCCTAGGTCAGGGCCCTGTAGCGCGGAGGCCCCGTATCATCGATATGGCAGATACGGCGGTACCTACGCCCCTGCGCTACACCCTATTGCGGAAAATCATTATCTGATTTCCCACCTCAAAATAATAAAAACAAAACAACTACATAAGTATAATATTCATAGACAAATTAAACCAGAGTTTTTGGCGGGATTTTTTTCCGAGAGTTCAGTAGCTATTTTAATTATTCGCAAATTGATTCCTATAACTCCATCTGTGTATGTACTTAACTAAACGTAAACAATCTTGATATGCCTTTTTGTTTAAAAAAATCGTATCTAATAGAAGACATACAAAGATTCAAGATTCAAAAGCATTCACTTTTCAAAAGTCAAGAGGTCGGTCTGTCAGAAAAAAAAAAGTGATGCTAATTGCACATTCTAAAGCGTAGAACTCTATGGAGAAGAATGTGCAAGAAACTCCATGGACACTCTTTTCAAACAAGTTATGTATTACAAATATCTCGGTTACATGTGTCTTGTCGCTGCTAATGAGAACAATTATTTAAATTTAGCTAATTAACTATCATCGGTTTAGGTAAATAGCTAATTGTAAACATTTTTAAATAACATTTCTAGATAAAAGACATGTGAAGACTGTTTACATTTAGTTAAGCACTTAAATAGGAGTATAGTGGATATTGTGATTTAAAATTGGTGTAGTTTTGTATCACAGCTGGACAGTTTATGTGGAATTATTTGACTAGCGCGATTTTGTCCCAATGTTTGCGCGATTTGTGCAAAAATAACAACCAAAATCTACACCTTATAATAGATTTATCCAAAAAGACCTTTTATTATTCTAAGTTTATATGCATAATTATGCCAATTATTGACTTATCAAACGATTTGTAATGTTATCTGTAACCTTTGCTAGTAAAGCAATAATACACTTCATTGTCAAAAGATAACAAAGAAGTAAGGTTACATAAATAATAGATAGAACCTACACGTGTTCATGAAAATAATTAAGTTGAACTAAAATAACTTGCGTTGCTGTGGTTTACACGCAGCCCCCCGATATGCCCTTTTTTATGGTAGGTAAAATCATCCAATAACAAATCCCGGCCTTGGGCGGAGCGGGAAATAATGTCAGACTCTTACTGACTAAAACCTACCCTGTTCCTTCCCTGCCTTGGATCCGGGGCCCTGGTATGCATTTTCATACCTCCCCAGAGCCCCAGACTAGGCCTCGACCCTACTGGGCCCCTACGGTTTGCTGACAACTCCTTGAGGCGCACGGGAACAGTGCGCGCCGTAAACGCCTTGGAAGCCCCCGATATGCTGTACTTCGATTGAGACTCGAAATTAGTTCAACTTAGGTATATGCGACGTACAATACCTACATTTTTGATGCAGTTCATGAATTATTTTGTTTCAATAATAAATTGACTAAAAGTACAATAGGTAATTAATAATAAATTTAGACTAATATCTTTTATTAAATTATACATATTCATCCTCTCTCCTATGAAACAGACTTTGCTGTGCCCCACAGGGCCCCCATAATTGAATCTTTTAAACATACCAACTCTGTAACATTATAGAACATTGATCCCAAGGTCCAACGACTGGATTCTAGAATCTGGAATAAATATCGCTAATGAGGATCAGAAAGAAAATATGTTTGTTTTGCACAATGTTTGTCAATGAACAAACAAGTATTGAAAACTAATGGTGTTTTTAATATCGTGCGGATTTCATCACGCGTGCGGATTTGCTCCGCATGCGTAACCTCTGCTCCGCTAATATCCTTTTCATACAAGTATTTATGTAATGCGTGCAATACGCACGAGGGACGCGATTTTTTGCCTTTTGAAACTTTTTTGCCTTATGAAATCCGCATGATATTAAAAACGCCTTTAATTATTCAAGCCCCAAGCGAACGCCGTCTGACAGGAAAATTTAACATTAATAACTTATCAAACTTAACGAATTCCAGGTGATAGAAGAGGAAGAATTACAAAACAATTGCAAAGTTACTGGCAAGTATTTTATCGAACAACTGATGCAGTTGCAAAAGATACATCCTATAATCGGTGACGTTCGCGGGAAGGGTCTGATGCTTGGCTTCGAGTTTGTAGTGCCTGGAACAAAGGAACCCTTGAATGTGGCTGATGTGAACGCCATCCACGAGGATATGAAGGACATGGGAGTGCTTATTGGACGCGGAGGCCGTTGGAGCAATGTAAGTTATAAAAAATCTTCTGTAAACTGACAGGCTGCACAAAGTCAGTGACCAGGGGTGCTATTCTATAAAAAAAAACAGCCTTGAGCGCAGCGCTGACTCAACGATGAAATCCAAATAGGTACATGGATTTGTATGTAATTTGAATGTACTCTACCTACTTGGATTTCTTCGCTGGGCCAACGCTGTGCTCAAAGCTGTTTTCTTAGACAATAGCACTGCTGTAGTTTGTATTATTTTAGTCAGTAAAATTTTAGAAGCTTAATGTTATGCCTAGAATTTAAATTCTAGATACTCATATCTAGATATGTGAAAATTAAAGACGCGATTAAGCGAAATAAGGGCTCCAAGGCGTTTGCGTGAGATCTGTCTTGGAAGACCGAAGATGGCAGTCATATCCGCCAGATCGAAGCTTCTGGGAGAGATCGAAGCTTTTTATGGACAGTTGTACACGTCAATTACCAAAGTCACTATGAATCTAACAAACCACCCAAGAGCTAGATTGACCCAATACTATACCGAAGATATCCCGGACAAACCGGATTCCGAAAAAGCTTCAGTACCGTAGACCACATACATACCATTCTGTATAACCTGCCGTGGCGGCAGGTTATACAGAAGACCGAGGAGTATAATCTACCTCTCTGCCTAGCGTTTGTGGACTACGACTGTGCTGCAGTCTCTCCAACGATGCCAGATTGACTATCTGAAGTGTTTGTACAAAAATGCCACTATGTCAGTCCGACTTCAGGACCAGACCTCGAAACCTATCCTCCTGCAGCGGGGTGTGAGGTAGGAAGACGTCATTTCTCCGAAACAGTTCACGGCCGCAATGTAGGATGTTTTCAAGGTTCTGGACTGGAATGAACTGGGCTTTACTGTCAATGGCTAGTACATCACTCACCTTCGGTTTGCCGGCAACATGTAGTCTGAGATTATGGAGGAGCTCAGCACAATGCTCAATGACCTCGGTGGAGCTTCCAAAAGAGTGGGGCTTAAAATGAACCAGGACAAAACCAAAGTCATGCCATGTAGCACCCACTCCTATCAAGATCGGAGTCTCTACACTCGAAGTTGTGGAAGATTACGTTTACCTCGGACAAACAGTTCAGTCGGGTAGATCTAATTTCAAGAAAGAGGTCGACCGTCGAATCTGGCTCGACTGGGCGGCGTTCGGGAAGCTGCGCGGTCTCTTCTCGTCCAACATACCACAGTGTCTCAAGGCGAAAAATCTATGACTAGTACGTTTTGCCAGTGATGACATAGCACGAAGAATCGCCAAACTTAAGTGGTATTGGGCAGGGCACATTGCTCGCAGAACAGATGACTTTTGGGGCCGAAAGGTTCCGCGAGTGGCGACCGCATACCGGAAGGCTCAGTGTTGGAAGACCTCCTACAAGGTGGACCGATGACCTGGCAAGAGTTGCGGGAATCCGATGGATGCAACATGCACAGGACCGTTCATTGTAGCGACACCTGGGGGAGGCCTAAGTCCAACAGTGGACGTCTTTCGGCTCATATGATGATGATGGAGATGATGACATCTTTTGTTGGTAAATAAAAATACACCCCCAATAATGATTTTAGAAGAGCTTTAAGAATCAAAACAAGTTATTGGAGTTTTTTTTATGTACCTATACAGTATTGCGGGTTAAAAAGAAAGGCAAGAATACAACGATATTTTAAAGTAACTATATAAATTGAACAGTATGTCCTTGTTTACGAAAATGCGGCGAGTTGGGTGTTCGTCGTACATTGCAGCAGCGGGCCGCGTCATCGCTCGCGCAAACACAAACATATGGCAATGTACAGACCGCCCAACCCGCCGCGCAACGCGCCGCGTCTCCGTAATCGAGCACTATAGGTATTATGCCGACATAAAAATTCATAGGCAGATAAACCAAGCTATGAACTAAGCTTATAAAGGTTCCTATTTTATGATCACTACAATATTTGCCGTGTAAAAGTGTATTTCACTTTATTTATTTTTTATTTTTTCAGGTTATGAGAATAAAACCGCCGATGTGCATCAACAGACAGGACGTCGACTTTACTGTTTCTGTATTAGATCAGGCAATCAAAAATTATTTACATAATAAAAAATAAATTACTTTTAATATAAAGCTGTTTTATTTTTATGATGTCATCACTGTCAACCAGGGATGTTATAGAGCTCTGCGTACAGCGTAACTGAAACTATCGGATACTTATTCGAAATAAAAGAATAACCGTAACCGAAACCGATGTAAACGTTTAAAATTGTTCGGATAAAAGTAGTATAAATAACAGGTTACAAGTTTTTGTTTGTTTTGCCCAGCCAAGTAAATGACAATCTAGACTAAAAAAAAAGTTCTAATATAAAATCAATCAATAATATGTAATCTCTTCTCTCTTTAATATCTATCTCTTTTTACTGGATGGTGCGGTACTTGGAAGGATAGAAGGTGATCCGATCGAGTTCCAATCCGGTCAACCAGTTGACCGGTTCAGTTGATCTTTGAAAATGAACTACACACGTATTGACCGGTACTTCCAATCCGATCAACTGGTTGACCGGATTGGAACTCGATCGAATCACCTTCTATTCTTCCATTCCGATCAACTAAACCGATCAACTGAATGGAATTCAATCGGATCAGTATCACTAGTACCATTAACAATTCCATGATAAAGCTTCTGATGTTTTTTTTAATTAATAGTTACCATGTAGCAACATCTATGTCGTCACAAATGAACTAATCCTGCATCGCGCAAGTAAGATTCGCGGATCGATTGGAACATATAGAACAAACCCGAATTCATCTATCGGGCAATAGCCCACCAGACATAACACCTGTCTGGTCGGAGGATCCTCCCTTTTCAATGGAGGTGTGTGGGACTTTACTCTCTGTCCCACTTCCCCCAAACTGGTGACCCTCGACAAAGAACGTCAGCGCAGCCTTCGTGCAGCAACTACTTCGTGACGTCATCATCACTTCCCCAAGCTTTCGAGCAGCGAGCCATACAGCCAGCACCCACGGCTATATGGGTATCCTGACCACCAGCATGCCTACTTGGTCATACCTGGTCATCACCCTCAGCCTCATCAGCGACCTTGGCTAAACACCTGCACCTTCGGCCAGTCACATGAAGAGCCTTGAAGAAACTCTCCTGGTCGACGACAGCAGTCAAGCCCTACATCGCACAGCACCGCTCCGACTCACTGGAGCCAGCCGCAATACTCCGACTCACTGGAGCCTGCAGCATCGTATCCCGACTCACTGGGTTAGCACCATCCCGACTCACTGGGGCATCACCGCAGACAGTTCCGACTCACCGAGAACTATGCGGAATCCGGTTGCGACTCACTGGAACCAACCTCCATTGGCTTGGCACGCATGCACGCATCACACGACGCATCAAGAAGCATCAAGAACCATCGATCTCCGATCTCCGGAGGGGAGTGATGTAGCAACATCTATGTCGTCACAAATGAACTAATCCTGCATCGCGCAAGTAAGATTCGCGGCGCGATTGGAACATATAGAACAAACCCGAATTCATCTATCGGGCAGTAGCCCACCAGATATAACACTTGTCTGGTCGGCGGATCCTCCCTTTTCAACGGAGGTATGTGGGACTTTACTCTCTGGCCCAAATACCCCCAAAACCATTTTAAAAGAATCTGAATTTAATGGAACTAATTTTGAATTTTGTTATCAACAGTTCCACTTTTATTTTAGGCATTTGTGAAATTTCTGAAGGGTGGAAAAACACTCAAGTTAAAAATACTTGTGAAATTTCTTAATAGTAGAAAAACTCTATAAGTAAAAACGCTTAGGAAATTTCTTAAGGGTGAAAACCATTCGACTTAAAACACTTGTGAAATTTCTTACAAAACTATTGGTTTAAAATTACCCGCGTTTTGAGGAATTCCCAACAACTTGATTTTGTTCAAAAGTTTAGGTGCGTTCAAAATAAAAAATCTGCTAGGAACGTAGATAAACATTATATCGCTACTTTTCACAGAAAATCTATAGATTTGATAGGCGAACTACCATTGATTAATCGATAATTACCGACGACTGTTGAGAATAATTCTGTAACCGTCCGTAGCATATCGTATGCAAGTTCCTTGAATATCCTCATCCTCACTCCAAAGAGTATGTAGAGTACCTCATTCGTCGGTATAGTAGGCAGGATAATAAAGAAAAAATAGAAACCCAAATTGTCATTGTACTACTGTCAAGTTCCAGTTGTCAATTGTCACTGTCATGCAAGTCAGCTGTTGTGATTGTGCCTGGTACCAGCCTTCTTGTTATCGTCGGCTTTATTTTTGTCTTAGATATTAGCTAAGAATCCTAAAAATACTCCTGCAACAATACTCGTATTTCTTAACAAACAGGCACGTTGTACGTATATGTAATTCGGTTTTCAATAAGATTATAACCTATAAAGCGGCGAACTACATAATTACTAAATATTTCATCATTTGTATAGTGCAAGTCGGAGTAACAATGGTTTTCAAGTGCCAAGAAGATAGTTTCTTAAAGAAGGTATGTCAGGCAATCGACTCTCTAATCTGCAAACGTTAACGAGTTTATTTGTTTATGTTCAGATTGTAATTGCAAAATTATATAGTTATACAAAAGTATACAAGTAGGAACCCTCAGTCGCGTCTTCACTTACCATTACACATTAGATCAGATATAGGCTGCAGAACGGCATTTTAACAATAACACAACTATATGTTTTCAGTTCTCATCTACAGTTATAAAATGTGAACCAACAACGGAACCAGTGGTTGAGTATGGAAAGACTATTCCGTTTCAAGGATACCAAGTCACTTTAGAGAACACAATACTGTTTCCTGCGGGTGGTGGTCAAGTAAGTAACATTAAAATAGACCCCTGACCAATCGGCAAATTAGCCCATAGTTCATTATAAAGGATATGCAAATCCTATTCCAGCCTTCCAAAAGCTAGTATGTGGCGCCATAGAAATTTTTATTCAGCCTTTGACTGGCCTGTTTGTTTAGTGGTTAGTGACCTGACTGCTAAGTTTGTGAGTTTGATTCCCAACCATGACAAATGTTTGTGTGATGAGTACAATCATTTGTTCTGTGTCAGTGTGTAATTTATGTATAATATTTATAAATATATTTTTAAGTATGTTTATCAGTTGTCTAGTAACCATAATGGTTAGGTTAGGTTAAATTACAAGCTCTGCTTAGCTTGGGACTAGACGATGTTGTGTGATAGTTGTGGAATATATTATATTATTATTATTCAGCTCAAAATTACCTATTCAATGATTTAACACACATAGATATTAGAGGGTGGGACCAGATTTCATAGAAACCCTGGCATCATTCTTTAAAGGCATTGTGTCAAGTCTCATCTTTTTTTATGTGGAAGATTATTCTATGACTCCTCCCGTTTTGTCAGACTTTTATTGATTAAAACCCACTCCTGTTCCTTCTTTGCCTTCGTTCCAGGGCCCCACTGTTCTCTTTCGCAGTATCTCCCCCTCCCCGGAGGCGAAGGATGTCATTGGATGATTTTACCTACCATAAAAAAAAATATCCCTGGTCCCAGTAGGTTTCGACCCTGCTGGGCCCACACGATATCATGTATTTGAGGTGCGCGTGAAACACTACTCGCCCCCTTAAGGGCTCGGTCTTTGCCGGATGCTCGGATAGCAAGTTACCCAATGCTCGTCATCAGCAAGCCCGCACCTACGGTGTCTGGAGATCACTTTGCGTCTCCTGACGCCCTAGGCGTCTCTCGTCGCAGCTGCTAGGGCATGCCCTAGCAGCTGCGACGAGAGACGCCTTGACGTTGGACGTTCCCACACACGCGTGACCGCCTCCTTCGCTAGCATTAAGTAGGTACTGCTTCGCCCAAACCATTCTGTTTAAAATATTCTTATTCTCACAGCCTCATGACATTGGCCGGTTAAACGACACGGAAGTAGTGCAAGTACTCCGCAAAGGTAATGAGGCGGTACATTTCACTAAAGATCCCCTAGAAGTGGGTACCACTGTGGAACAGGAAGTCGACTGGGAGAGACGATTTGATCATATGCAGCAGCATTCAGGTTATCATCTTGATTAAATAATTATTTTTTATTTTTATAAATTGAAAACCTAAAAAACTTTTATTTTGGCTTATTAATTCAAATTATCAGCTTAAAAAATCGACCTCATACTCTGAAAAAAAAAGTATATAGGTACTGCTGACGTAATCACCACCCTGACACCCCTAAACCCCATGTCATCAAAAATAAGCAAAGCTCCCCTTTACGTAATACTTGAATGATCCCAGTGCTGATCGGCATTCTTTTCGCCACAAGTGCGAAATACTACTTTAGCTTTATGTTGCTATAAGCGGTGGGGGGCAACAGGCAATTTTCAAGTACTGTCTTGGAAAAATGTTAATGCGTTTTTTACTCGACTGCCTTAGTAGGAGGGTTATATTCTAATTTTTTAATCTTAGTTACAGCCCAACTTGATTTACTATGAATGTACTTAATCGTCGAACATGTTTTCAGGCCAGCATCTACTGTCTGCAATATTAGAGAAAGAGTTTCAAATGGCCACAACTAGCTGGTGGCTAGGTTGTGATGAGAGTTACGTAGAGTTAGACAAGGCCACAGTCAGCAATGACGTAATAAATTCTGTGGAAAAGAGATGTAATGACCTGATTAAGGAAGCAATACCAGTCACCGTGAAGATTTGTAAAGTTTCTGACCCTGATGTGAATGAGGTGCAGTAAATTTTCTATTTATTTTTTTACATGTTTTACTCTAGAGTAGGGTTTCCAGGTATTATTTTTAGAAATTCGGGACATGTGCTTAAATTAAATAATTAAATGATTATAATAGCTTCTGCCAGCGGCTTCGCCTGAAAGTCGGTTTCTCCATACAAACTTCCAACTCCCGTTTTACTCCCTTAGGGGTTTTTTTTTTTTTTTTTGTGGTAGGTAAAAATCATCCAATGACGAATCCCGCCCTTGGGTGGGGCGGGAAACAGTGTCAGACTTTTACTGACTAAAAAACCTACCTTTCCATTCCTTGCCTTTATCCTGGGGCCTTTGGTGACAGTCTCACATAACCTTTGGCCCCAGTAGGCTTCGGCCCTGCTGGACCCCTACAGTATGCTGACAACTCCTTGAGGCGCGCGGGAACGGTGCGCGCCGTAGACGACCTGAGCTCGGACCGGTCTGTTACCGGACGGACGGACAGCGAGCTACCCATTGCCCACCGTCCGCGAGCCCGCGCCTACGGTGGCCGGAAATTGGGATCGGAAACCCGGCGGCGGCGGCGGCGTGTCCGCCTTTGCCTAAGGCGGTCGGCCTCCTCCTTTACTAGCATTACTGCTTCGCAGAAGGAGGCGACCGCCTGCCACTCCTCCTCGCTCCGGAGCATGGCTTGAACCAAGCCCCGGCGCGAGAGATCGCCGCCGATCGCCCCCACGAGGACACGGCGCTGCTCTTCCCAAGCGGGGCACACCTCGACTGTGTGCTCCACCGTGTCCACCGGGCGGTCCGCACAGTGGCGACACCCGGGCGTCGTCTCCGCACGAATCTTGTACAGGTACGGACCGAACTTGCCGTGCTCGGTCAGCACCTGCGCCAAACGGAAGGTGACGACGCCGTGGGGCCTTTCCAGCCACGCCTCAAAGAGGGGCCTTACCGCCTCGATCGTGGCGTGCCCAGCACGAGGTTGCGACAATCGCTCTCGCCATTTCACCATGAGATCCCGCCGGAGCTCTGTCCGCCATGCCGCGACTTGTCGCGGCAGCGGAGTTTCGCCCCGACGTTGCATCTCCACGCGTAAGTCATGCATGTGTGCAAGGACTGTTGCCTCCAAATCCCACGGTGGTAGGCCAGCAAGGAGGCTCGCCGCTTCGCAGGACACCGTACGGTATCCGCGGATCATCCGGATGGCCATGACCCTCTGGCAGGCGGTTAGCCGGGCCGCCACTCGCTTCCGTAGCGATGGCGCCCACACCGGCGCACCGTAAAGGGCCATGGACCGAACGATGCCTGCGTAGAGCCTCCGGCAGGAGGCGTCTGGACCCCCTAGGTTCGGCAGGAGCCGCTTGAGCGCAGCCCCAGTCGCATTCAACCTGGGAGCCAGACGTCGGAAGTGCTCCTTGAAGTTCCACCGGCTGTCGAGGACGAGTCCCAGGTACTTCATCGTCGACCCGACGCCGATGTGAACTCCTCCTACCGTTAATTGGGAGCCCGGAGGTGGCGCGCTCCGAGGGCCGTGAAAACACATGGCCTCGGACTTGTGCAATGCCACCTCGAGTCCCAACTGCTGTATCCTCTCCACGACTGTCGCAACCCCGCGCGTCGCTAGTTCGACCGCCGCCTGGTACGACCGTCCCCGCGCCAGGACCAGCGTGTCGTCTGCGTAACAGACCACGCTGACCCCGTCGGGGAGGTCGGCGCGCAGCACGTAGTCGTACCCGATGTTCCACAAGGGCGGCCCTAGTACCGATCCCTGCGGAACACCGCACGACATCTCTCGCCGTTTCAGCTCCCCCTGATGACCGGGGTAGATGATGAACCTGTCCGACAGGTAGGCCTCGATCACCCGACAGAGGTAGTCGGGCACCCGGTGGTACCGGAGTGCCCTACCAATGCAACTCCAGGGCAGGGAGTTGAAGGCGTTGGCGATGTCCAGAGACACCGCCAAGACACACCTGCCCCGGGACACCGCATCCCCCGTCGTGAGGGCTCGCACGCGCATGATGGCGTCCACAGTGGAGCGCCTCCTGCGAAATCCGAACTGGCCGTCCGCAAGATCCGGCCCCTTCCGTGCCAGATGCACGACGAGGCGGTCTGCAATTACTCTTTCAAAGAGCTTGCCCACCTCGTCGAGCAGCACAATGGGCCGATACGCGGACGGAGAGTCCGCGGGGCGCCCCGGCTCCCTTAGGGGTGGAGTTTCGGAAAATCTTAGCGGATGTCTACACCCTATAAGGAACCTACTTGCCAAATTTTAAGTTTGTATGTGTTATAGTTTCTGAGATTTCGTGATTAATCAGTGAGTGGTATTTCGCTTTTATACATATATAGGTATAGATTAGATAAAGTATTTAACGTGGGAAAACAAGGACTATAAGGTAAGTAAATGAAAAAAAAAACAGCATTTTTAAGTCTTTCCTTACAGATATCGTCCCTTACCAAGATTATTACAATTTAAATGATACCAGCAATTAATTATGTACATTTTTTAACTGCTACTTGGCATATCTGCCCTAGTAATGTTTATTTGGGAGAAAATGGGTACTTGTTATTATGCTCTAAAAAAAACCCCAGAAAGTTTGACATTTTTAATTTCGCATAATGATTCACCAATGTGGTCAAGAGCTATACCTATTCTTTGAGCTAAACATTGCTTAATTTTTTAGTGTCCTTATTTTTAATTTCAGTGTACATAACCAAGTGCGCCGATAATAATCAACAACTAAACTTATATTCGGTGAACGATTCGTTTTTGGTTATTTTATTTCTTTCAGACACATCACGCCGAGACTTCGAGATGGTCTTTCGGCCAGGCGTTGACTCACATGTATTATCTGATGGTGTGTCTGTCTGACTATTAGAGCAATTTACTATACTGAACAGATTGGAGTTATTCGTAAACTAATCTGTAACCTTTGCAGACTGTATTATGAGTATGTTTGTTTTGAGGGTCTCAAAATTAAATATTTTATTTCATAACTTGAATGTAATGTTATCTAAGAAAATTTTGTTTAAGTATTCCTAATAAATATAAATCTATTGAAAGGATAATTAGATAAATCATTGTACCTATTAACTACAGGAAAGTCCACTGAGGAAAAAAATAAAAAGGTTTTTAAAATTTTTATAAAGTATAAAAAAAGTAAGTATCTAAATATAAAATCTTTGGTTTTACATAAGTAGCTAATTGTTATGGCACTTCTTCATTTATTTTGTAGGTTAATTTAACCTTGCGTCCTTAGTTATTATAGCATTTTAAGTACTTGGTATCCTTAATACCAAGGATTTAAATTTAAAGTTAAATCTTATACATTACTAAGATAAGTATAAAAAATATAAGTCAATATTAAAAAAAACAAATAGTTAAAATTTAAAATAAAATAAAAATAGGAACATCATGCCTAATATCATTTTTCAATCCATAGCACCAATTATGTAAGTGGCAAATTATTTCAAAAAATTATAAGACTTAAGAATGGTGTCAAAATCAACGTTATTTTTACGTCCTTGATGAAAAAACTGCAAGATATTTTTTTCATATGTATCACGTTTCAAATAGTGAACTACTTCAGTTCGTGGAGCAAAGTCTTTGTCATCTACATGTTTCTTATAAAATTTAACATTTTGCAACATGTCTTCATCATCAGGCAATAAGACTAGATAGCTTCCAACAGCTTCGGCAGCATCTGTATATTTTTCTAGGTGGTAATATGCTACCTGTATATAGTTAAGCACATCTGCAATAAACTCCGCACCAGAATTATACTTGAGGAATTTAAGCTTATCCTGGCATTGTTGTCTGCAATGTAAAAGGGATGCTATGTTGTTTGACATAGTAATAACAAATTCAGATGACCACTCTTGTCCAGGTAGCCGCTCACATTCTACACGACAATTGTTTTCTGACACAAAATAACCTTTTATGACTTCTTCCATGCTTGCTACTGTTTCTGCCCAATTTTCATGTTTGTATGATTTTTTGCCCAATTTATACATAACAATATAGTCCTCACTTTCCATATCAACAACTTCATTAGGGTCCACTTCTGGCTGCTGTAAGTAATAATGCATGTTAGCTTGCATTGTCTCATCATCAGGATTGGCGACTAAGTAAGTGTAGGCAGCTGAGGCGGCTTGGAAAAACATGCGCTGTTGAAAATAGCATATATGCAGGTACTCATATGGTTTTTTAGCCTGCATGTCATGTAGCACTGAGTCATCAAGGCTTTTGTTTAGGTTCACATTGAGGAATTCTTCATCTTGACATTTATTCAAGCAATCTCTTTTATTAAAATACTTTTCATATATTTTCAGGTCGTCTATGTCTTCTTTGATTAGAGATTCATAAATTTTCCCATTACACTTAATTCTACAATTGATAACAATGGACTTGTAAAGTTTATATAGATGCAATGCTTCTTCAAACTTTTCAATGCACAACGACCATCTCTCACTTGAGTAGGCGACTAGTCCTTTATGGAAAGTTTTTTCTAGTGAAGCCGGTGTGCGGCAGTCGCTAAATTTCAATTCACTTAGAGAAATTAATAAGACCATAACATAATTTATCTTGGCAGGCACCATTTTACTGGTTTTGTTAAAGATCAATTATTCACGTTAGTTAAAAATATCAAAACTTTGTTTAAAACTCACTTATGCTAAAACTAGCACGCTTTGAAACAAGTACTTTTTAATAATAGTGCAACTTTGACGAAAATAATCTAGTTTAACTTTTGAACTTCAGTGAACTTTGACATAATTCTGTCATCGCTCCGCTCTCGTAAACTTTTTACGTTTTTAACCTGATTGCACTTTACCCAACTGGAGTATAAGCCTTTTAAGCCAACTGGAAACCTATTTTTGCCGAGATAGGTACAAATAAAGTGAAATATTCTATCCTAATTAGTAGGACATACACCTTGGACTTTTACCTTACCTACAGCCACTTTTTAAGAGTAAAAGTTTGAAAACGAAGTAAAAATATTCAAGGCCGAATTCACAGGTCGATTCAAAAATGATGGCCGTCTATTGGATAGCAACAGCATAGTAGCAAATTCATTTAACAAAGGGAAAAGCTCTTTTATAAATGAATGAGATACCTATACGGTAGTTAGTAACTTCCATGTATCTCTGCAAAAAACTTAGTAGTCAGCCCGTTTTCTATATATAGTTGTTAGTCGGCAATTGAACGATCGCTATTTATCAATTTTTTTTTGCTTATTTCTCAGGCACACACTAGAGGGTTACCGAAAGACTGCATGGACACGATCAGAATCATATGCATTGGGGATTTTGATGAAAACTTGTGTTGCGGTACCCACGTCACCAACCTAAGGTAATAACTACCTAAATTCATTTACGGAACTTATGATCGGGGCTGTTGATATTGGTCACCAGGCAGACGTTATTTAGACTGATTTTAGTAAAGCCTTCGACAAAGTTTCCCACAAAACATTAACTTCTAAGTTGCAGGCATATGGTATCATTGGGAATTTGCTTGAATGGGTGACGTCATATTTATCAGATAGATCCTTCTTTGTTGTGGTGGTAAATGATTATCAATCCAACATATATAAAATCTCTTCTGGAGTCCCACAAGGTTCACATTTAGGGCCTATATTATTCAACTTTTTTATTAATGACATTCCTAGCTGTTTACGACACTCAAATTTTATTATGTATGCAGATGACTTTAAGTTTTTAAGAATAATTAAGTCTGGTAGATACTCCTCCCTGTTGCAAACGGACCTTAATAGTCTCGTCCAATGGTGCAAAAAAAACAAAAAGTATTTGAACTCAAGAAATGTTATCATGTAAAATATACATGAAAAATAATCGTATAAAGACATCATATTACATCAACTGGCGTCTGTACTATAGTCTGGTACGAAGTATTTTAGCGAATATTGCAGCGTAGTGTGGCGACCGCACTATGCTACTCACAGTTTGAGGTTAGAACGGATCCAAAAACGTTGCTTTCTCTGTAGGTATCGCTAATAAACGCCTTCTTATAAGAACAGATTAGAGGTTTTCAAAATGCACAGCTTGGAAGAGCGAAGGCGTTTAAACGATGCAACTTTTGCATGTAAAATCTTGAGCGGCATGACTGACTCACCAACGCTACTTGCACTTATCAAGTTTCGCGCTCCTTCAAGAATTCCACGCAAACCTGTAACTCCACTCTGTCCTCCGCAGAGAAGAACGGTATTAGGATCTAATTCTCCAGTCCCTAGATTCTGTACACTTTTGAACAGCTGTAGCCATTAAAATCAGATTTGTTGTAGGTAGGTAATCGTAAAGATGGAACCACGGGCGCTCAGAGTGGGGACTCTGCCCGCCCATCGAGTGATTCCAGGGAAGACGGTGGCACAGTGATCACGTGCTGCCGTGCTCAGAAAGGCTTAGGGGAGACCGATATTTAGTCTCTTCAGGGATGTGCCGTAACAGGCGTTGCACTGAGGGGGTTCCGGAATGGTCTTTTGAGAGGTAACGGGGCCCCTTCTATGTGCTGATGGTGATCACCGGGGTGGTTTTAGTGAGGTAAAAATCCCACACTCCCCGGACTTATCCCCAAAGTCCGGGCGCCTTTTGAAGGTTTCCCCTCGACAACAAAAAAAAAAAGGTAATCGTAAAGAATTTCAATAGTTCTAAGTTAGCATGTTAGCTTTACATATACTTATAAGCTTACACTAACGTAATTGTATTTTAGTTCATGTGGTGTTTACCTATAAGTAATTGTTGCACTGTTTAAAGTTTTATAGAAATGTTATTTTTGTTTCAAGTTGTAAGTGTAAACAATTGGTAGGCCAAATAAATAAATAAATGTATAGGATCATCATTTCCGCCGAAAGACATCCACTGTTGGACATAGGCCTCCTAAGTGCCGCCACAATGAACTGTCCTGTGCGTCTCGCATCCATTGGATTCCCTTAGAGGATATATTGGGGATATTTCTCTGATGCGATGGCTATCGGTTTTAGACAGTATTACAACAAAATAATTAAGTATGTATTTATTGTCTCTATGATGAAATAATGTTGATAACCTCTAATTAATTCAGAAAGCAAGCTTAGTGCTTGTTTACAGAGACGCGGGGCTTCGCGCGGCGCGGCCCGCACTAAATTCAAATATCTGACGTTGTATGAGAGTGTTTATGGAGAAGCTCATTTACTTTCTTGCTGTCTATACTCCTTTGCTGTCTACTAGTAATATTGGTTTTACACTATGGCATAAAGATGTAAAATTGACATTTTTCAGTCAACTGCAAATGATCAAGCTCTTAGGAGTAGAACCCGGCAAGAAAGGTAAAACGATCCTCAAGTTTCTGGTGGGCGACAGAGTTACTAAAGTTTTCCAACAAATGTTAGACAGGGAGAAGGCTCTAACTGTTCTCCTCAAGTAAGTATGAAACCATTTTCACTGTAATATTTGTCTTCAATAAACTTCAAAAATGACACTGCTTTCCCAAAAAAAATTAAAACTACTCGCGTTAGGTTAGATATTATTGAATAGGTCTCATTGCTTCTAGAAACTAAGTTAGCAAAACAAATTAAATACTTAAGCACGGTTGTCGCCATTTTCCAGCTAACTTATTTATTAAATTAGTGTTTTGAGATTATCTGTATCAATAGGTAGACAGTACTGACAACCAAGGACAATTTTTAATCAGTTTTAATTTCGAAGAGCTTCTTTCAGCAGTTGCAGTTCTAACCAGAAGGGTCAAAAATAGGAAGCATGCTGTTATTACCTCCGGAAAATGTAACACTTCGAACGTAATACTCAGGTCATAGAGGCTTTGAAATCTTTGTTTAGTTTGAGAAATAAATATATGAACAGAAATAGTACACAATGACTTGGAAGTTCGATTCCGGATCATTCTAGAGCCCAGATCACCCGTATAATTAACTTGGCTAATACGGCGGTATCTAGCTTCGCCTGTACCACGTTCAGATTGCTTGTGGCTGACAGGCCCAAACCTGAAGAGAGTAGGTTTCTTTTTTCAGATAAAGGTGTTCTTCCGTCCCGATCTGTAGAACAATTTCTTCAAAAAAAATTTTTAGGCTCTTATCCTTATGAATCTCACGGCATAGCGGCCAAATAACTAAAATATTGAACTTTAAATTTTGTTTCCAAAACACATAACCTTACCTTTAAAAAACGATTGCAGAAACGAACCATCCCGACACGATGAGTTAGTACAAAAACTGCAGAAGAACTTAAAAGTCGCGAACAAAAACCTGCAAAACGTTCTACAAGAACTCGCCCAGTATGAAGTGGAGAAAATAAAGAATGCCAACCCGAAGCCAAAATACGTGATCATGTTCAAAAAGGTAAACGAAAAAACATAATTTTAGGTTAATAGCAAACAACAACGATAAATTACGCTTATTGGATGATAAAGTAACTTTCATACTGACCAATAAACTTGTGGGCGAAGCGAAGGACGGAAGAAGTTGTAAACTGCGCAGTGTGGACGGGTTCGCGTTCTCGCAGACTGAGCTATGTTCGCGCGCATGCGAGACAGATGCGAATACGTACATGCTCGGTTCTTGCGTCGGGGCCCCTGTATCCTGGGGGGGGGGGGGGGGGCATATCATTTAAACAAATGATACAACGGTAGCGTAGCTACGCCCCTGAAACCTTACGCACTGGGATACATTGATTGGTTATAACTTATAAGTTTGTTTTCGTGCAACCGGCATTCATGTTTCTAAGGGCTGATTTCATCATTCAATATAAAAACTTAGTTCAACTAAACTGAGCTCAGCTTAATCTAGTTTAAAGACCCGTGTCGTAAGCATGGGTGACAACAAAGGATTGAAACTGAGTTTAGCGTAAACTAAGTTTAATTCATCGCGGTGAAACGCAAAATGAAGCTATAATCTCGATTAGTCGCTCAAACTGCGTTTTGTTTGAATGAATCGCGATTAGTTTATTGGTGAATTTGGCTCTAAGGGTCCTAAACAGACTAGGATTAAGAAGGTTATTCGCAAAAAAGTCCTTATAGTATTATGTATTTTGTAATTATTTTTAGTTTCTATTAATCCGGATTTTACCAAAAATCATTTACAAACAAATGTCTTTTTGTATGTGCAGGAAGCAACTCCTGAATTTAACCGCGCAATCATCAAGGGTCTGGAGGGAGAGAACATGTTCATGTTCTTAGCTTCTGAAGATCCGGATAAACCTAAAGAGGGACAGATTATTATCCAGGGGCCTGTAGAACACTGTAATGCTTTGGGAGATAAGTAAGTGGTTTCTAATTTTATTCACCTAAAGATAAAACGTATGGATGGTATTTATAAACTTGATCGAAGGCGGCATTTGCATATTCAGTGGCGGATTAAGCCAGCGCGGGGGGCCTGTAGCAAATTCAACCAAGGGGGCCATGTGTAGAATTTCTTTATTAAAATATTTCGTAGTAGATAATTTAGCAAAACGTTATTTTCGTCATTTACTGTAAAACTCAAATAATTCAGAAAAAATACTTAGTCAGTAAATTGACTATCACATCCAAAGAAATCAGATCTATTTGGATTTCATGTAGTATGTAATATATACATATATGCTTTGACTGCGTTTTTTATTGTGCTCAAGTGCAAGACTACCGATCACGCGGGGGCGTAGCATTGGCTACTCTTGCTACATGGCTTTTACTTTGCTTTGTAAACACTTATGCCAATATGGACATTATTTTCACTGGAATAAGTTTCATAAAGTAGATGTTGACCTATAATTATTTTTGGCCCAAACCTTTCGATATGGGTACGCTCATAATTTAATTTGTCATGTTCTTCCTTTTTTCGTGATTGTTGCTGATTTCTCTTCGTCTCTGGCGAATAAATGTTTTCTATTCTATTTTCTAACAAACTGACTTTTTATTTGGTAAATATTTTACTGGTCTACTCTATTTTATTGTCCAAGTATCGGCTGGTCAAAAAAATGCAAGGTAGTAGTACTCATACGTTTCTTGAATAAATACGACTTCAGTTGAAGACTATTCGAATAAAGTCATCATATTTTTCCAGGATAACAGAGTTACTAAAAGGCAAAGGCGCATTCAACAACGGCAAGTTTCAAGGCAAAGCTGGCGATTTAGGCGGTCTAAACAAATGCAAGAAATTGATCGAAGAATACTTCGACGGTCTAGACAAAAAATAAATTCAAAATACCCATATTCTATTGTTGTTTTATTGAAATAAATATTGCTTACACAACTGCTGTGATAACATAAAACAGTTTTGACTTATCATTAGTATTACTATTTCCGGGATTATATTTTCATGTTCGTGGATAAGCCCTCTGAATTCCGGGAAGTATTTTTTTTTACTGTTTTTCTGGTCGATAGATTACTTTGTCTATACCGGTGAATTTTAAGTGTCAAATAAAAAAATAGATTAATTAATATTGTTTATTTGGTTTTTCTTTTAGTTTATTTTTAAATCGAGACCAGATAACTTCATTTAATGAATACCTATATCAAAAATATTCCCGGGAAACACGAGGCAAATCCATATTTAACATCGACATTTAAGTTCGTCGACCCCAAATGGAATGCCATTTGGAGTCGTCGTAGGTGCTTATTGGCCTAGGTCTACACCTACGACGACCCCAAAGACCTGCCGAACACTACATATCATTATTAAGGCCGAAACTGCACTGCCATCCGCTCAGGCGAATAGTGAAATAGAACCAACGTTATAAACTGCTCCTAACCAGAAGCGCTCAGTGCTTGATGCCTTCGCCATTCGCAAGGCTTAGCAAGCAGTGTGTCAGTGCATTTTCAGACTCACGCAATATTGAAGAAAAATGTACAAGTTTTTTCAATGGGTATAAATTTATATTAAATCCCTGTGTAACAACAAAATCCGCGCATACAAACTGTACGTTGTAATGATAGTTAGCATAATAAAATTCACTTATAACTAAGGAATGAATTTAAATAACAATAACATAATGTAAACACTTTAAACTCATTTAAATAAATTATGAAACCATTTGTAGTTTATTTTAGTCGAAAATGTTGACATTGCACAGACCTGCTTTGATTAAAACAATGAATAAATAAATTATTGTTTCTGGTATGATAGTGCACAAAATGCCGGTATTCAAAAGTACTTCTCTTTTGGCAACTTGTATTTTTTTTTTCTAAGTTTATACCGAAATGCACTGATTTTGAAAGAATAGTGGAACAGTAAATGCACATAGGATCCTATAACAGTCCATAACACAATCATAATAAATATAAAATATTTAAGTTACATACTTAATAAATTATTCTAACACCACAAGGTAATCTATATACTTACATACAGTATCGAATTTGAACACCAAAAAGTGTCGCGTAATGCAAGAGAAAGTACAATGCTCAGATATAAGTTGAACCAAAATGGCGATCAATTTTGAATGCGCATTAACAGATCTTTGAGTCTCAATATGCGCGTAACCCATAGCAACGGGTTCAACTTATTTGCCGCGTACTATAGGTAGCTTGTTGCTACCTACTTTCTCTTGCACTAAGCAACTAGGACCACGACTTGTCGGGTTGAATGACATCGGTGAAGTCTGATATTCGTCAAATCGGTATTTCGTTCAATGTGACAATGGTTAAAGCTGTAGTTCGCCAATTTGCCAAATACGCTATTGGTCAAGTCTAAGTACTGTCGATGAAAACTGTCGCCAGTTGTCGCATAACCAGCTGCAGTGTTAGGGTTAAGCTACATGTCAGCACCGAATCGGGCTTTCCTGTATTTTATCCTTTTCTGTCACTTACAACCCTCATTTACTAGAGCGAGAAAGAACTGGAGTAAGATTACAAGTGGCGGAATCGACGAGGCGGTCAGCAACAATAAAAGGTTTCGACCGTACGAGAAATCATTAGGGTATCTGGGGTTATTTTTCATAGCTAATTCCTGTGTGAAGTTATCAGTATTTTAGCATCCATCATATAATTTCGAATCCATACCCCAGAGGTGTGGGCCCGGCCCACTTCCTCCTATATGTATACCAGTAGTAACCCAATGACACATTCAATGTAAAAATATTTTGAAGGACAGCAGAAAGTCGTCTTTTCGACATTATTATTGACACAATGGATGTTGTAGTATTAAAAACCATACCACATTATCATTGATTTATGTGTTAAAATGTTTTTAATATCGGTCAGATAACATCAAGCATATAGCTGCTGTCCGATATCACGGCCCGCATCCCGCGTGCGTGTTACACCATATTACAATAAATACTTGTATGAAAAGGGCATTTGAGGGGGCTACGCGTGCGGACCAATCCCGCATGCGTGATGAAATCAGCATGATATTAAAAACACACTTACACACCAGCCCTTTTTGCGAGATTGGGCGGATTTTAGTCAGTAAAAGTCTGACACTCCCTCCCGCTTCATAAAGAGCGAGAGAAGTTATTTGATGATTTCCCACCCGTACGAAGTCGCGGTCAAGGCCTCGTAAGGTGCAAGTTACCTTCGTCAGTATGTTGTTAAATAGTACTTATTGTTTTTATTATCATGTCGATTTCATCACGCATGCGGGACTGTCCCGCCCCGCATGCGGCCCGCGTGTTTATTCCCCTGCATTACAATAAATACTTGTATGAAAATGACATACGCATGCGGAGCAAATCCGCATGCGTTATGAAATTAGCATGATAATAAAAACACCATTATAGCTAACATAGAGTTACATTCGCTAATTTTCCCTAAACATTATCGGAAGAGTTTCTCGTCCTCCTTACAGTCAATAGTGTTTGAAGCGTTGATGCTAGCAATCAGTTTCTCAATGCCAAGGTTGGTCCAGTCTTGAGACAGGTCATCCAAATAGTTATCGAAGTCCACGAGATCTTTTTGCACACCACGTTGAAGCAAGTGCGATACGGTCTCTAAGACGTATGGGGTTTCTGTAAAAGAAGGTGAAATGTAAAAAAAAAAAACATTTTTTAATGGAAACTAGGCAAAAGGTTGATGACGACTGCAGTATTGTTACCAATACAGATTCAAATATAAAGCCAACACTGGGTAGCATGCGCGGGCGCCCCGTCGCGTGAGTATGCGCGTGTCGTGTGCGGAGCTCCCTGCAGCGGAAACCAGATTATTACCTGCGCAGTGTCGCTAGTTCAACTATAACAGTGTGCATGTAGTCGGACCCGACTTACGAGTTGTAGGTCGCGGGTTCAAACCCAACTAGGCGCATTACTTTGTGTAATTTATTTCATCACCACTGCTCTCAAAACGGTGAAGGAAAACATCGTGAGGAAACCGGCATGTCCAAGAACGAAAAATTCGAAGCCACGTGACACCACGCGGGCCCAGTGCGGGTAGGTACCCGCACTGCGCCCGCGTGGTGGATTACGGCCCATTCCTTTTCCTAGAAAGGAGGCCTGAGTCCCAGCAGTGGGAATATTATAAGGCTGATGCTATGCTTTTTAGGGTTCCTTACCCAAGGGGTAAAATGGGCCCTTATTACTAAGACTCTACTGTCTGTCACCAGGCTGTATTTCTTGAACCGTGATAGCTAGACAGTTGAAATTTTCACAGATGTATTTCTGCTGCTATAAGAAATAATACAAAACAGAATAATAATAAATATTCTTAAATATTTATTTTTATTCTGTTTCTTCTTATTTCTCCCATATACCATACATGATTTTTTTAGCCATTTTTTTCTATGCACGGTGTGAAATCTTTCGTGCGCGAGTCCGACTTGCACTTAGGCGGTTTTAATTTTTTAAATTTGTTTTTTTTTTTGCTCATTTTCTTTTTTAAGATGAAATCTCGATTTTAATATTTTCTTGAGATTTTTGCACTTTGTAGTTCAGTGTCACGATGTATGGTGATTAAAATATGACTGGCGTAACACATATTTATTTATGGAATTTTAATACATAATTAAAATCATGCCTATAACCCTTTTAGTTTGTGTAGCCCTTTTGAATGGTTACACCATTTCTATATTCTGAAACATACTGGCGTAACTATCTCATTAAGGTGTATAGTCCCTTGAATATCTGCCCGGAGTTAAATGCACACAAATTCTTACTGCCGAAATGCACAAAAAATTACCTAAAAGATTAACTAAAAGATTGATTGATTTACATAATTTCCCATTGTTGTTGTTGTGTGTGTGTGTGTGTGTGTGTGTGTTGTGTGTGTATGTGTTAATTGTACATTCTGAAGAACACTTGAACACAAAAATTGCTAGTTATTTTTTTGTGTAAACACATTTCTATAAATCAATGCCATTTGAAAGGATTAGGGAAAACAAGTGAAAAATTTCATGTTGTATATTGTTTTTAGAAAAGAGTATTAATTGCATGAAAAAATCGTATGTTGATAATATTGTACACAAATCTATCATAAACATTTTTTTTTCGAACCTATTGACCAAGCCATTATCAGTTACGGCTAGATCAATAGGTTCGAAAAAAATATAGTAGAAAAATATAGAGTAAGCTTCAGAAAATCACTGTTTTATGGCACTGCTCGGCCACTGGGGCCTCAATAATAAATTTCAAGAAATGTTTTTAATAATGCATGCTACTTACGGAACATAACTTTATTGGCATCCTTGAGCTTCCATTTTCCATCATTGTACTTATGTAACTTGATGGCAGGTGTGTCCAGATGCTGCATCATCCTTTTATTGTCCACCTGAGAAAAACGATTCTCCTTAAAGTCATACTAGGCATGGATAAAACTTCTGCAGGTCACTTTAGTCACATGTATAATGGCCACTGGCTATGGGTTCCTGGAAATGGTTGGCAGTGTCGCATCTGACATTGAAAGAGGTAGCAAGATGAATTTTGGACACAAGGGGTTAATTTGATGCTTCTGCCCAGCAGGTGATGGAAATAGTCTTCACAGAAATATTAACTGCTGTTATAATCTGCTATTGCAGTTTGTATTGTATTCCAGATTGTTGGTTCAAAAAATCTCAATAGTAAAAACATGACAGAGAGACTACAATGCAAATACAAATGTTCCTAAAAAATATAAGAATTCTCATATTTTTAATCCCTCTGACCAACCCCACCGCCTGTGTTCCCACGTTGTCGTCGTGGTGGGGCTTGCGTGTCTCTGTGATCTTGAGGGCTATGCCGGTAGAGCTACTCATGCCGGAAGGCCTCAAGGGAGAGACCAGACCAAGAGGAACACACCCAGGCGGAGTCCAGTCGGACCGCCACAGAGGGTGCGCAGCCCAGGAGCATCGGCTCAACCAGCTGTTGGTGCTCTTGGGCGGCGATCTTGGAGAAGTGGGTTCGCCTCCGGTACGTGTCTGTCTATCAGACATGACCAGGATGGCGAACGAGACAATGGGGACCCCACCCCATTTAAAACAAAAAGGCGAAGCTGAGTTCAGCACCACCATGAGCGCGAGTAGAAAAAAAGAATCTACCCCAGGAGGGTACCCCATAGTGGGAGAATCCCTCCCCGAGCAGAGCTCGGGCTGCCCCTCGTATTCTGGGGGGGGCAACTACCGCCTCGGGTCTCCGGACCCCGTTCCGTCCATAGAGGACGCATTGAGCCAGCACGTCCGCGGCGCCGGCAGGTACAGGACAGGCCGGCAGGACTTTCGGCCTTAGGGAGGTGAGCGGAGACTCGGCGTCGGACTCGGATGCCGCGTCTTCGCTCACCTCGGAGACGATGGAGGTTGAAGAATTCGCTCCCAAGAGGAACGAATTCTTCCTAAAGCGCCCAAAGTCAGGGTGTTGTCCGGGGTCGTCCTCGGACGAAGCGTCGGCCCGCAAAATCTCCTCCTCCGGGCGGGGGGCGGGCCGCAAGTCGGGAAGGGGAAGGGGGCTCTCTGTCCAGGAGTTAGCCACCCAGCGATCCCTGGAAATTGCCAGGGAGGCGCTACCCCTCGGGGCGACCACCGGCCAAGTCGGTCGCTCGGCGCCTGTGCCGTCTGACAACGAGCCAGACGGCATGAAGGAGGCGCTCGCCAAATTTGGCGAAATAGTCACGGCCACTCTAACGGCCGTGTGTAAAAAACGGAAGCTTGCCTCGAAGGAGACGGCCATCTCCCAGGGGGCCGTCTCCATTTCGGAGGCACTTGCCGTAGTCTTCGAGCCGCTCGAGAAAGACTTCAACAGAAGGATTGAGCGGCTCGAGGCGGACCTGGCCGATCGCCAGGGAGGTGGACCCGTCGCCCCAGAAAGGGGACGCAAGCAGCGCCAAGGCGAGTCCCAGTCCCTGCCCGGGCCGGAGAGCGAGCTGCTGACCCTGCTGCGGCAGGAGCTGGCTGCTTCCCAGCAGCAGAACCAGCAGCAACTGCAGCGGTTCCAGGAGCGGATCCAGCGGCAGCTCTCCGTCCTGGAAGGCGTTGTATTGCGTCCCCCGCTCGCGGCCTCTGGACCGAAGAGGGCGGTGACGTACGCCGCCGCAGCTGCGGCCACGGCTGCTGCGCCCAAGGCGGGCCCATCTGGGCAAGCCGGGCGCGGGGCCGTGGCGGCTAAGCAGCAGCAACGGCGGCAGGGAGGGGCTTTCCCTCCCCCGAAGGGCAAGGCGGCGGCTGCTCCCACCGCTAAACCGGCAAGACGTCCTGCCGGGGCGGTTACCAGGCCGCCTCAACCGCCCGAAGAACCTGCGGCTGGCGCCGAGTGGACGGTGGTCGGCGCCAAGAAGAAGGCGGGCAAGGCGGCCAGGGCGGCCAGAAAGCGCGTGAGGCGGCTGGAGCGCAAAAAGCGCGCCATGGCGGCTAGACTTCGCGCCCCTAAATCCGAGGCTGTAGTGATTACGCTACAGCCTGAAGCGGAGAAAAGGGGCGTGACGTATAAGTCCGTCATGGACAAGGCGAGGCGGGCAGTGTTGCCCCATCTGAAGGAGCTCGGAGCCTCTGAGGGCTTCCGCATGCGGCGCACCGTGACCGGTGCCCAAATGCTGGAGGTCCCTGGCGCGTCCAGTGGCCCAGCGGCAGACGCCCTGGCCAAGAGGCTCAGGGAGTCCCTGGACGCGGAGGAGGCCCGAGTGTCCAGGCCCACGAAGTGCATCGACATGCGCATCATGGGCTTGGACGATTCCGTTGGGGTCGACGAGGTGGTGGCCGCCATTGTTGGTGCGGGAGGGTGCACAGCCGACCAGGTTCGGGCGGGCACCATCCGCACTGATGGCACGGGCATGCGAGCCGTGACGGTCAGCTGCCCCGTGTCGGCGGCCAAAACCATCACTGGGGAGGGCCGAAGGCTTCTGGTGGGCTGGGTCTCTGCCCAGGTGAGACTGTTGGAGCCCAGACCTCTGCGGTGCTACCGCTGCCGCGTGGGACACCACGCGGGGGCCTTTTGCGCCGCGGAGGTGGATCGCAGCGACCGTTGCTTCCGATGTGGTCAGCCTGGTCACAAAGCCGCCGAGTGCCGTGAGTCGCCGCACTGTTACGCATGTGCGGCGGCAGGCAAAAAGGCGGACCACCAGGCTGGTTGCAGGTCCTGCGACCCTCCAACGAAGGTGAAGCATAGGGTCCGGCCCATCCCCGGTGACGTCCTCACCGCCGCAGCCGCGTCCGTAGCCGCCGCCGCTATCGCCGCCACAGCCGCCGCGGCAGGATCCTCACAGAGGGCTCAGGAGGAGATCGTAATGGAATGTCAATAACAGCTCCATTACGTCTCCTCCAGGCGAACATCAACCACTGCGCCCCCGCTCAGGATCTGTTGCTCCAGAGCATGGCGCAGTGGTCGATTAATGTCGCCGTAGTCTCCGAGCCGTATTTTGTCCTGCCCAGTGCAGACTGGGTTTCGGACCTAGACGGCTCGGTGTCTTTAATTAGGTCGACCGCCGCCCCTCGAGCGCGTCACGAGGGGACGAGGTTGCGTGGCAGCACGGTTCGGGGACATCGCAGTGGTAGGCGTCTACCTGTCCCCGAGCAGATCTCTCGGCGATTTCCACATCTCCCTTATGGAGCTGAAAAACGTCGTCGTTGGGTTTAGGGACCTCCCCGTGGTCGTTTGCGGGGACTTCAATGCCTGGAACGAGGCTTGGGGTTCCCGCTACACGAACGGGCGGGGTCGGTCGGTAGAGGCCTGGGCTGAGGAGTCCGGCCTGGCCCTCCTAAACCGGGGCTCTGTTTCCACGTGTGTGCGGATGCGGGGCGAATCAGTGGTGGACCTGTCGTTCGCCAGCCCCGATCTGGCACCACGTGTCGTCGACTGGCGTGTTATGGAGGGGGTGGAGACGTTCTCAGACCACCGGTACATCCGGTTTGACGTCTCCGCCCAAACCTCGACCGCGCCGGTCCAGCGGAGCCCTTGTGGTCCGCGATGGGCGCTGAGGCAGATGGACCGGGAGCTCCTCCTGGAAGCCGCGACGGTACAGGCCTGGGTGCAAGCACCGGACAGGCCTGTCGACATTGACGTCGAGGCAGAGTGGTTCCGGGAGGGCATGTCGCAAATCTGCGACGCGTCAATGCCCCGAGTCCGTCCAGGACGTGCCAAGCGCCAGGTGTACTGGTGGTCGCCGGAGATTGCGGCATTGCGCAATGCGTGCAACCACGCGCGACGCCGGTACGCCAGGTACTGCAAGCGCCGCAACCGCCCGCCGGATGCGGAGGCTGTTGAGGCGGAGCTGTACGAGGGTTACAGGGTAGCGAAGCGCACCCTCCGAGCGAAGATTAAGCGGTCCAAAATGGAGGCCCGCAACGTCTGGCTGGGGTCTCTGAATGCAGACCCGTGGGGACGCCCATACAAGATGATACGGGAGAAACTCCGTCCATGGGCTCCCGCACTGACTCAGAGTCTCCGGCCCGAGCTCGTGGAGGGTGTGGTCAGCACTCTGTTCCCTACGCGGGGGGTACACTCCCCCCCGTCTATGGCTCCGCCAACACCGGCAGTACCTGACGCGGACCACGACGACGACGACGATGTTCCAGAGGTGACCGAGGTAGAGATGAGAGTGGCGGTACGAAGGCTGAGTGCCAAGAATACCGCCCCAGGACCTGACGGCCTGCCTGGGAGGGCCTAGGTCCTGGCTATGGAGGCTCTCGGGCCTCGATTGAGGGGGCTCTTTAGCGCATGTCTGGAGAGGGGCCAGTTTCCACTTCGCTGGAAGACGGGGAAACTGGTCCTCATAGCGAAGCCTGGGCGCCCTGCGGACTCTCCGTCCGCGTACCGGCCCATTGTGCTGCTCGACGAGGTGGGCAAGCTCTTTGAAAGAGTCATTGCAAACCGCCTCGTCGCGCGCCTTGCAAGGGTGGGGCCGGACCTGTCGGACGGACAGTTCGGTTTTCGCAGGATGCGCTCCACGGTGGACGCCATCATGCGCGTGCGAGCCCTCACGACGGGGGATGCGGTGTCCCAGGGCAGGTGTGTCGTGGCAGTGTCCTTGGACATTGCCAACGCCTTCAACTCCCTGCCCTGGAGTTGCATTGGAACGGCACTCCGGTACCACCGGGTGCCCGACTACCTCTGTCGTGTGATCGAGGCCTACCTATCGGAGAGGTATATCATCTACCCCGGTCACCAGGGAGAGTGGAAACGTCGAGAGATGTCGTGCGGTGTTCCGCAGGGATCGGTACTAGGACCACCCTTGTGGAACATCGGGTACGACTACGTGCTGCGCGGCGACTTCCCCGACGGGGTCAGCGTGGTCTGCTACGCGGACGACACGTTGGTCCTAGCGCGGGGAGAGTCGTACCGGACGGCGGTCGAATTAGCGACACGCGGGGTTGCGATGGTCGTTGACAGGATCCAGCAGTTGGGACTCGAGGTGGCACTGCACAAGTCCGAGGCCATGTGCTTCCACGGCCCTCGGGGTGCGCCACCACCGCGTTCCCAGCTAACGGTAGGAGGGGTTCACATCAGCGTCGGGTCGACGATGAAGTACCTGGGACTCGTCCTCGACAGCTGGTGGAACTTCAAGGTGCACTTCCGACGTCTGGCTCCCAAACTGAATCGGACTGGGGCTGCTCTCGGGCGGCTCCTGCCCAACCTCAGGGGACCAGACGCCTCCTGCCGGAAGCTCTACGCGGGAATCGTTCGGTCCATGGCTCTCTACGGGGCTCCGGTGTGGGCACCGACGTTGCAACAGCAACCGAGGGCCCAGCTGAATGCGTGCCAGAGGGTCATGGCAATACGCATGGTGCGAGGGTACCGAACGATCTCCCGCGAGGCGGCGACCCTCCTTGCTGGCCAACCGTTGTGGGATCTGGAGGCAACAGTCCTTGCACACATGCACGACAAGCGCATGGAGATGCAACGCCGGGGCGAAATTCCGCTGCCACGACAAGTCGAGGCATGGCGGACAGAGCTCCGGCGGGATCTCATGGCGAAATGGCGTCAACGACTATCGCAACCTCGTTCGGGGCGCGCCACAATTGGGGCGATAAGGCCCATCCTTGGGGCGTGGCTGGAAAGACCTCACGGCGTTCTCAACTTCCGCACGACGCAGGTGCTTACCGAACACGGAAAGTTCGCTAAGTACCTGTTCCGGATTCGTGCGGAGGATTCGCCCGGGTGTCGCCACTGTGCGGAACATCCGGAGGACACGGTGGAGCACACTGTAGAGGTGTGCCCCGCCTGGGCGGAGTATCGCCGTGTCCTCGTAGGGGCGATCGGCGGCAGCGATCTCTCTCGCCGGGCCTTGGTTCAGGCCATGGTCCGTAGTGAGGAGGGATGGCAGGCGGTCGCCTCCTTCTGCGAAGCAGTAATGCTAGCAAAGGAGGAGGCCGACCGCATCAGGCAGAGGCAACGGGGCGCTCGCCCCAGCCGCCGCCGGGATTCCGATCCCGATTTCCGGCCACCGTAGGCGCGGGCTTGCGGACGGCGTGCAATGGGTAGCACGCTGTCCGATCGTCCGGTAACCGACCGGACCGAGCCCAAGTCGTCGACGGCGCGTTCTGTTCCCGCGCGCCTCAAGGAGCTGTCAGCACACCGAAGAGGCCCAGCCTGCTAACTGCAGGCAGGCAGGGTCGAAGCCTACTGGGGTCATGGGTTAGTTCCGAAAGGAATGCTCGACCCCGGCACGATAGGCTACGAAGGAACGGGGTAGGTTTTTAGTCAGTAAGAGTCTAACACTACTTCCCGCTCCGCCCAAGGGCGGGATTTGTCATTGGATGATTTTACCTACCATAAAAAAAAAAAAAAAAAAAAATCCCTCTGACCAATAAATTGTACTAGCATATAAAACTGACTCTCAAAGAAGTTCAATATTTTGCTGTCAAAAAGTAAAGACTACTTGCAATGAAGTCTTACCACAATAAAGACAGCTGAAGGGAAGTGCTCTGCAATTTTTTCAGCAATCTTCTGGCCAGGACATTTCTCGACGGTGTTATCTTTGAAGTTCTCACAGGCAGCATAGTAGCCAGCTATCACACGGTTGTCTGTCTGAGCCACAGTCTCTATCTGAAAAATTACAAGCAACACCATTGGTTCAAATCTAATAAAGGGTGGTGGGAGTTAGTGGCCCTGACTGCTATGCCGGAGGTCATGGGTTCGATTCCCACCCAGGACAAATGTTTGTGTGATGAGCACGATCATTTGTTCTTTGTCTGGGTGTTATTTATCTATAATATGTATGTATTTAGAAATATATAAGTATGTTTATCAGCTGTCTGGTACCCATAACACAAGCTCTGCTTAGCTTGGGACTAGACGGTGTTGTGTGATAGTTGTGGAATATTATTATTATTATTATCTAAGCCTCTAACATCTGTATTTATAAAGAAGTAATTAGATGCGGCTAAGTAATTTCTTATTGAGTCATTATTTGAGGTTGGATATTTTCATTAAAAATTTCAATTTTTCTTAATTAGAAAATACAAATTGTTACTTAAGTAATTAGTTTTACTTGTTTATAAATACGGGTATAAGGGGTAAGGATAACGGGTGTAACATAAAACCCAAACACAAAAAAAAAATCAAAGATTTGAAAGTAAAAGTATACTTTCCTCTGTAACTAATATGATACCGATGGGACATGTAGGGTATAATGCCTAAGAAGGTTGGCTTACCTTTCAACCAGACATAAAATAAATTAAAGTAAATCAATTGCATGTAAATTTTTTTTTTATTTCTTGATGGGCTCACTTTTGACCAGTATCTCATCTGATGTTAAGTGATGATGTGGTCTATGTCCAATTCTTTGTAAGCCTTACGAAATTTAATTCTGTGACTTGAAGATATTTTTTAAAGTATTCTTCCGTACAAGTAAATTCTCCAACAAATTTCAATTGTCAATGACTAACCTAACAACATCTTCCAAGTTTACAAACAAATTCTTACTATGTAAATACTGACAATACAAATATTGTATGTTACATAGAATGTGCAAATTCAGTTTGGTGGACCAAATTGTCACACTATTTTCTATAACCGAACTTGACATCAAGAATCATTAATTGGGCACAAAAATGGGTTATCTTGGCAATAATTACCTGCGTCAGCGCTATCTCTGCCATTGGGGACAAGTAATGACTGTGGTGGAACAGCGGTACTGTGTCCACGATATCCAAATCCTGATTCTTGGCTCCGTCTCGGATTTTTGTGGCATCCGCTAAAAGAACACCGTTCACAGCACAGTGTGGATATTTAGCAGCGTGTAAGATAATTTTAGCGTATGCTGCAGTTTCCAGCGACACTTCTCCCATTGTTTTATTGGATGTTCGTTAATTTGGATGTAAAACTAATGATATTTTTCACTCGCTAGTGACTTAGGCAACTTGCGGCCAAAGAGAATATAAGCACTACGTTTACTTGCGGCAAGAACAGAAGAACTGAGAACAGGAAATTGTCACTTGGGTTTGACAGCAGTTCGACCATCATCATCCCCGCGTTCCAAATTGCGTCAAAAGCGATTTTTACGCAATGCCGACCAAATTTAATAGTCACAAAATATAAGGGCTATGAAGTGATAATTGTGACGTAGGAGTGAGGCATATTTATCGAACAGTTAAAAAAAACAGGTATTACAAAGTAACAACATGAAACAGGTATCTCAGAAATAAAACAACAGTTCTTGTTTCGCCTGTTCCATAAACAAGCTCCAACAAGTAACAGCCGATACAAGCGAAACTGACCAGCAGGGCTATTGGCTAACTTTTTCGAAACAGTTGACAACTGGCATTTGATGTACATTAAACTTTGTTATCAACTGACAATTTCATAATTTTGGTATTACGTATGACATCAAGTGGATAACAAACTACGGTGGATAAGTGGCTAACAAAAATTAACGGTGCATATTGTCCCGGCTCTAGTTTTTATCGACTATTTTACAACTAAGTTGAACATCGCATCTTCAGCTTAAGGCTTACACAATCACAATTTTAAAAATATCGATACAATAACATCTGTTAAAACGTGTTACGGTGGATATCAAAGGAACCGGTGGATAATGACGTCATATCAGTTGGTCACTAAAGATAGGCAATACGAAACTAACTGTTTGACAGTTATACGATGTACATTCTAGCAAGTGATCTTCACTTGCTAGAATAAACTTACCATTGAACTACATCGACTAGTTATTTTGGAACAGGTTTATGAAACTGTTATTTCCTTGGAACTGAAACAAGTGAAATAGGTTTCTAATTTTATCTGTCCCAGCCCACCTCTATTGTGACGTTGCGCGTTGGTTGGATTCGCGCTATAATAACCAATCACTTTTGACGCTATTCGGAACGAGGTGAGGGCATGCCACCTTTTTTTTCTAATGTTTTTGACTTGGGTGTTAAGTCTTTTAAACAATTTCTTCATATTTTTTTTTCTATAAATAGTTAATTAGTTTTCCATTAGAATATGGGTGTAACACATAATGTATTTGTATTATTTGACTGCAAATTTCTCGAGTCAGCCCTGTCTTTCGTACTTTGCTAAGGTAGTCGGTAGCTCAGTTCCATTTTACTGAAATCGCACCTGTTTCAATGATTATACACATTGTAAATTTGCGCAGACACTTGAAATAGAAAACTACACCAATTTTACATCATAATATCCAATAAGAATTCATTTTCGATAAAACAGCCCCTGAACATTACTCGAAGATATTCCCCCAAAAACTTATCTACAGACTATCCTGTGAAGGGTACAGCACTCGATATTCAAACCGGTCTTAGTCAACTTCGCGTAGACGATAGGTTTTGCTGTCAGTTTAGGCACAGTCAAAATTTTGATTGATGAATAACCTACCGTGTAATGGGATGATTGACGTAGCATGCGTTCCCAAGCGTTTTGGGAACACATTTATTATGCGTACAGCTAAGGAGTGGAATTCCCTGCCTGAGTCTGTGTTTCCTGATAGCTATAACCTAGGGGTCTTTAAGTCAAGAGTGAATAGGTTACTTCTAGGCAAGCGTGCTCCATCTTCGGCCACATCTTCGCTTTCCATCAGGTGAAATAGTGGTCAAACGCGAGCCTATCAACATTAAAAAAAAAGCATAGTACTGATTGACGAAAATCATCATTCGCCAAATATTGCAAAGGCCTTGAAGAATGTATGTGTTTCATCCGTATTCTAACGGTAAACAATGTGGTTAGAACATGGTTTAAAAGACTTGGTATCGACACCAAAAACATTATTTTAAATAATTTTAATCAGCTGACTTTTTTTGACAACTTTTCGATGTCAATGTCATTCTTGTGTCAGTAGGTTATTGTTGACACATATAAATTACAAAGCGTAAAAACATTTCAATATTTTCGATGTTTTTTACTCAATACTCAACAGTAATCTCTTGATTATGGATAAATATGATACATCACAAATTACAGAATTTCCTCGTTACGAACCAGAGTCCGCCCAGAGCGGTGTCTCAACGTTCTTTAATAAATTATGGAAGTTCCCTATATTCTCGCCCAGTGAGGCTGCAGATAGTGTTCAAAGCAGCGCGATGAACGACGGCAAAGACGCCCCTCGCTCTGACGATGAGAAGCAAGAGTATGAAGATGGGAAACCAGAGACAGGGTCATATGCCGTCGAGTTAGAGGGACGCAGCTTGCCCAACGTTCTAAGAAGAATAAGCAGTCTAATTGCCTTGGGTTCTAGCGTAAGTAGAAAATACATATGAATCTTAGCAATTATTAGCATAATATCTTTGTTTAATTATTCTGTAATATAATTTAATTTACATGAATGTCAGTCAAATTGGTCATAATAAAATCTGAAAACTTTTTCTGAGTAAACTATAAAACAATCACTGAATGTATGTTTATGTAGGTAATTTTATTATGGCTATTGTACTGATGAAAAATTAAGCAAGAAAATTTAAATTTAGAATACTAAGAAGCTATATAACAACTGTATTACAGGACTGATATAAATCTACTGCAAGATATTATTATGCTTGATATTTGGCTACCTTATCAAAGGAATGTTTACAGAATTGGCCTTGAACAAGATAAAAAAATCGATAGCCTGCTCTTTGTGCCTGCATTAATGACCTAGTATTATCTCTATTGTACAGAAAAAAAAAAAAAAAAAAATTCCACATTCTACTAATGATGTAAATGTGAAAGTATGTTTGAGTGCTAGTTAGTTCAACCTCAATTGCTGTCTGGATGTAGAATTTGGAGCATGGGTAGAACATAGCCTGCATTTAGCATATTTTTTATCCAGGTTGTATATTCTTTGCATTTTTTTTCCAAGTTGGGAATCATCTAATGACTTCTCAGACTCTAGGGTGGAATGTCAGATTTTAAGTTTTTTTACCTTCAGTTGCCTAGGAACACAGCTTGTCTTTTAGAAATTAAAATGTGGCCCTGATGGGCATCGGCTCTACTGGGTCTCTACGATGTTCCCATGGGATCGTATCTTCATGTTATCAACTTTCACATTCACAAACTGCTGGTAAAAGCTGCCCTAAGATAAACTTTTTTAATAATTCTTTCCCGCAATAGGTTTGATTTTTCATTCTTGCCATATGTATATAATTCCTTCTGTACATAACTGTGAGTAGTACACAAGTATTTTACGTAAATTATAGATTTATTTCCAGAGTGGTACTAAGTATTCTGATACGGAGCTGGCCCGTTACTGGATGCCAGATGATATATCACGCGAGTGCTACGAATGTGCATCTCGATTCAGTACGCTGAGACGAAGACACCACTGTCGTGTTTGCGGACAGATATTCTGCTCCAGATGCTGTAGCCAAAGAGTGCCAGGTAAATAAATGATAAGCCAGATTTCAGAAACTAATCAACACTCTAAAACACTATTCAACACTCAAATATACACTGTAAAATTTTGATCGTTTTAATCCCGTGAAGGGTCGATCCAGTAGATGAAACACTATGGATTTGTAAAGACAAAATAGAAAAATAAAGTACTTTTTTTCTAAAACTCGAATTAATAAGACCTATGTACGGAATTAATTTCTTTAAGCCAACGAGTCAATGATTTTCTAGGTAGTTGTCGGTCGTTGCGTACTAACTACCTACAGTTCATTGGTCTCGCTCAGCTGACGTTTACTTAAAAAAAATAATTCGTACATGCGTAAATTAAAAAGTATTTAATTTTTTTATTTTTTCTTTACATATCGATAGTATTTTATGTACCGAATCGACTCTCCGCGGGACTAAAACGACTAAAATTTAACGGTGTAGATACACTCAAACCTTTTACTCGTACTTTGTTTCAGGTCATATATTTGGTTGCGCCGGAGGCCTACGCGTCTGCAACTATTGCTGCAATGTGGTACTGAGTTATCTAAAGGAGAATGACATGACAGGCGAGATTCCGCCAGACCTGAGGACTTTACAGGAAAATTTACAGGTTTGTGTGAAAACATACATTTTCATTATTTACGAGTATTTATAGGGGATTCTTTAACCATTATCATCATCATCATCATTTCAGCCGCAAGACGTCCACTGTTTGACATAGACTTTCCCCAAGTGTCGCCATAGTGACCGGTTCATCAGATTCTCGCGACCCTCACCAGGTCATCGGTCCACCTTGTGGGAGACCTTCCTACTACGCTACGTCTTCCGGTACGTGGTCGCCCCATCAACCATCCGTTCTGCGAGCAATGTGCCCTACCCACTGCCACATGAGCAGGTGATTCTGATGTGATCACGCAAGGAAACTCGAGCATAGCCCTTTCCATTTTTGGTGACTTGGGTGAATTTCAAGTCTTCTGATGAGGCCCATGGTGATGAATGGGTTGGGTTGGTTAATGTGGTCTTTTTATTAGGCGTTCTTTTTCTAGTAATCCTGGTTTCTGTTTCTAAACTGGAGATGATTTTTTTAAGGTGGGAAATCATCCAATGACATCTTCCGCTCTAGGGCGGCGCACATGGGCGCAAGGGCTCCTTCTTTGCCTAGCGTTCCAGATGATGCCACCTTGCCGATTTTGACCTCAGCGACCTCATTCCTTGGCTCCTCATGGTGGTTGTGAGCTCAGATATGCTACTCTGTTATGTGCCCTCGTGTCCACAGAGTGGACATGTCAGAACACCAATAACGACATTTATTTATTTTAAATTGACACACCAACGACTCATTCACTAGTTAATACAAAAAAAGGAAATTTGCTAATGACAAAGAAATATCATGCTAAATTCGTCACTTATATATAGGCATGCACAGCACTCATGCAATAAATTATTTAAAAAAAAGGTAGTCACATAAATAATAAATTAAATTACATTAAAACTAATTAAAGATTGAATTAAATTAAACTGAGAATTACATCGAAATGTCAGTAAGATAAATAGATACACCGTTAAATTTTAGTCGTTTTAATCCCGCGGTTGATTTGAAAGGGTTGATTCGGTACATGAAACACTATCGATTTGTGAAGAGGAAATTAAAAAATAAAGAGTTTTTTTTAACTCGAAACTAGGAAAACCATTACCAGCAGTTTTTAATTTTGATGCTATAAATATTTTCGTAATTGGTAACATTAATGACACAATTAAAAAAAAAGTTATTTGTCATTTAGCCTTTGTAGTAATTTCTTTGTTTAACCAGGTGAAATTCCCTGAGAACAAGTCCGCTCAAGCGAGCAAGTTGCGCGACAACTTCATGTTCGCGCGCGAGCAGGAGGAGCGCTGTGAGGCGCGCACGTCGCACAAGGAGGCGCTGCACGACGTCTTCAGACAGCTGTCCTTCACGCTACCCACACAACAACACAGGTAGGCAGACAGAACCATCTAACGTTACAACCTTATTTTTAGTATAAACGAAACTTGAAACACGTGTCTAGTGTTTTTATGTAAAACCAGCTTTTCGTTCCCGCTCTACCCTACTTCTCTATCTTACTCTACCCTACTCTACCCTCTCCTACCCTACCTAAGACCCTTCTCCTGACAATAATAAAAACAAAAAAAAAAGAATTAGCGAAATCGGAGATTTGCGCTTAGCAACATTCAGCGATTCATTTTTACAATGTAGAAAATCTATGTAAAAAATTTCATAACTGTATCATGAAAAATCACAAAGTTATGCTATGTTACCTGGTCGTTCACACAAACACATGGTTACCGGGCTATCTGGGAGACTGAGAGGTTGTTTTGTTCCCGCACCCAGCTGTGCGCTGGCGCCTAATGCCCGCAATTACCTGCAGTGTCCTGTGTTGTATTTAGTGTCTGTGGTGTCCAATTTGTGACCTTCTTATTTTTGGAAAAAAATCTAATATGGTGTAAAAATGATTGGAATCATTTCAGTTACTGATTCTGAACAAACTATATTCAGGTTTCGCATTATACTAAAAATAATGTTGTCTAAATAACCTCGATTTGATAATATTCTCAATTAATTAAAACTTCATATACCAAAGTTAAACAACCAGGCTTAGCCAACCGTAGGCGCGGGCTTGCGGACGGCGGGCAGTGGGTAGCTCGCTGTCCGTCCGTCCGTAACAGACCGGACCGAGCCCAAGTCGTTTACGGTGCGCACTGTTGCCGCGCGCCTCTAAATTATACTTAAGCTGAGACAATACGATTGTAGGAAGAGACTCGACACGAAACGGTCATAATTTGGCTAGGCCTGCTGTTATACATACACCGTAAAATTTTGGTCGTTTTAATCACGTGGAGGGTCGATTCGGTACATGAAACACTATCGATTGGTACAGATAAAATTAAAGAATGAAGTACTTTTTTTCTAAAACTCAAATTATATACGCATGTCCGAAATTAATTTCTTTAAGCAGAGTCAATGACCTTGTAAGTAGTTGTCGGTCGTTGCGTACTAACTACCTACAGTTCATGGCCTCGCTCAGCTGACATTTATTAGTTCGTGCATGAATTAATTTGAGTTTAAAAAAAGTACTTTATTTTTCATTTTTATCCTTACAAATCGATAGTGTTTCATGGACCGAATCGACCCTACGCGGGATTAAAACGAACTAAATTTAATGGTGTTTAAGTAATAAGTATTTAATTACATATAATATACTAAACTAATAAATCGTCTGTACTAAGAATCTATCTTAATGCACACCTATTGTCTCTTCTTATGAAACTTAGGTAGTACTTGGGCTAGATTAGATTGTGCTATTCACTATCACTAAACACTAACGGTTTTATCTTTTTAATTTTTCCTATAGGAATACTCCTATGGTAGAGAGGAAAAATATAACATATATTATAATTTTCAGGTATCGTCTGGTTCGCTACAGTGGCGTTTGGCGCGGCTGCGATATTCTGCAGTGGGTCATGGACAACACCAACAATAAGACAAGGTAAGGTTTTTTTTTTAAATCTTTATTATTTTTCTGGGGTTTTATCCACAAGGATACGTCAACCCCATTGTACCTTAACCAATATACACCGTTAAATTTTGTTCGTTTTGATCCCGTGGAGGGTCGATCAGGTACTATAGATTTGTAAAGATAAAATTAAAAAATAATGTACTTTTTTTCTAAATCACCAATTGATATACGCATGTAAGAAATTCATTTCTTTAAGGAAACGAGTCAATGACCTTGTAGGTAGTTGTCGGTCGTTGCGTACGAACTACCTACAGTTCATTTAACCTTGCTCAGCTGACGTTTACTTGTAGAAATTAATTTTGTACATGCGTAAATTAATTCGAGTTTAAAAATAAAAACGTTAATTTAAAAACCTAAAAAACCCGACTGCTTTTCTGAGTATTCATGAAAAAGCCCTAAAACAAGAAAGTCGTTGTACCCGATTGCACTTGACTATATAATATTTTAAATACAAGATAAATTGTAGCAGTCGGGACCCATTCTAGAAATGGAGGCTTAGTGAATTGAGATCACTTACCTGTATTACATTGCAGGTTACTCCAATCTACTGACTAGACGGCTGACTTTCTAGAATGGGTCCCGCCGTGTGCATTACTTCTGACATTTTCACACTCGGTTTGAGGGTGAATCTAGTAGCCGGGTGGTCTCCATGCTTTGTGAATGTCGTTTAAGAATCGTGTCGTGTACCTAACTGAAACTTACTGGGCAAAGTACTTCGGAAACCCTACCTGGGTTGGGGTGGATCGAATGACGCATATGTCCCACCCGTACGCAAAATACGCGCTCTAGGTCTACTTTCTACGGAAGCGTAGCTTATTTGCATAGAGGCGTATTTGTCATTATACCCTAAGTGTACGCCTGCGTGAAGCGACCATACAAAACTATAAAACTGTGACGACGAAGCGGCAACGTCGTAACGTCGTGTCGCTGACGCTTCACGCCGGCGTACACCAAGCGTATAATGACGAATACGCGTCTATGAAGCTCCGCGTCCGTGGACAGTTCGCATCGACAATAATACAATACAAGTGAAGTTTCCTTTTCTAGAGCGCAAGCAACTTTAGTATGTCAGAACCTACTGAGTGCAGGCTATATGGAGGGCATGACGGAATTGCCCCAGTTTGCCGACTACGCGCTCTATAAGCCCATCGTTCTACCGCCACGGACCACCGATGAAGATGAATCACGTAAGTGAAATAATTATATACGTTTACACTAGTAGTAAATAGCCATACTTATATCACAATTATTTAGTTGTTTTACTACTACTAGATTCTGCCAACATGTGAGATTTCATCTAAATCCGTTCAGCCGTTTGAGTGTGAAGGAGTTACAAACATACACACACATGTTATAAACTTTCGCTTTTATAATATTAGCTCTGATATAAGTGATATTGAGTTTCTAGTTGTTATTATTACTTACATCAATAGTAGTTTAAAGATATGTAATCAAATCAATCTTTCTAGGTATATACACCGTCAAATTTTGATCGTTTTAATCCCGTGGAGGGTCGATTCGGTACATGAAACACTATCGATTTGTAAAGATAAAATTAAATAATAAAGTACTTTTTGTCGAAGCCTTGTAATGTTGATTCCGTAGCCAGATCATAGAAATTGATCACTTCATGATATGGCCAGGCCTGTCTCACTTCCATACAAGCGGCGCAAAATCGTCGAGATATTTACCTACTGTTCTGGAAAACAACCTAATTTCAACCTTTTGCATTGCATATAGCGTTCATAGTACAATAACTGTGTGCCGTCTCGCTTCAATCTGCCAGGGCTGTCAGAGGTAATGTTGATACGATTTCCAAACGGGCAATAGTCTAGGACCTAGACAACCGAGATTGGTACTTAAATAATATAAAATGCCTACCTGTAAAATAATAATAAAAATAGGGATATAATGATAAACAAAGACCAAATTATGCAGTAATTATGTTTAATTAAGTAGGTAGGTACTAAAATATATAACAACAGACAATACGTTTTCTTATTTTTTTAATTTTATAGTTGTTTTACTTTTAAATACTGTTTTATTGATTTTCTTCTTGATTTAAAGCAACGATTGTTAAATTTTAATGTAGCATAAATGCGTAATCTTACAAAAAGCTTCAAGAAGTAATCTGTTGTTCTGGCTCCTCGACTATTATTCAAGCGAGCGGCGGCGCGGGCCGGGCGGCGCCGGCGAGCGCGCGAGTCGCTTAGCCATTGACATATGATAGGTTCGTTCAGTATAAACAGACACTCACCGCCATATTACAACCAATGCAGTTAGAGACCAATTTATGATGGATTGTTTATTTTTTCATTCACGATAATTTTGTTTATATCATAGCGTTTATTTAAGTAAGTATATGACCTGTTATATAAATGAAGTACCTTTCAGGGTCCTTGGGAAGAGCAAAAAGTGACAAACTGGGTATTTTAATTGTGGAGTTCAAACATCCATTTGCAATACAATATCTTTTTTGTTTTATGTGCCTCCATCACTCACGACACAGAACTGATTAGATTTCCAACAGAATATACAATACCTAGTACCTTACGGTATTAACAGTTTACTTTAAAATTTGTTTCGCGGATGCGTGCGCTGCGTGTGCGACAAGTCGAGCGAGTGCCAGCCTATTGAGACTAGTCCGGTGACCGGACGCTTGCGTTTATCATACCTAAACTCGGGAGTGAAACTTCTGTACCGGTAAGGTACTATTATATATTCTGTGATATGGCCAAGTAAACCTGGCCAAATAGTTTTAAACGTTAAAGTTTGATGATATTTCAATCCTCGTTTAGCCTACTTTCTTTAGACCTTTTATTACCATAGAGATCCTACATCAATGATATGGCCAAACGAGGATTGACATGTATTCAAATCAAATGTTAACGTTAATTTTAGTTGGCCATATCATGATGTGAGCAATTTCGATGATCTGGCCACGACATGAATATAACCCCGCTAGGTTCAATTCTCAAAATGCAAAAATAATTTACCACCGTAAAATAACAAAGTACGAGTATGAAGGTGACAGCGGTAAATTAGCGGTACAACCATCATCGACAAGGTAACCCTCTACCAGAAAGTAGAGGCTTCATGGCGTAGAAATAAAATAACAATTCACTTTACAATCACTTTTATTTTACACTTACTGACCCTGAATGTTGTTGGTGGCGCATCTAAAAATTAAATGTGGATAATCCCGGCGTAGGACAGGCTGATTTGAATAATAATTGAATAAAAGTGGATTGTACTTTTTTATTACAGCAAAATAAGACATAATATATGTATATACAACAAATAAGACTACACGGATTATTATTAAAAAAATATGTCTTCCAGAAAGAGATGGTCATAAAAATATCGTCAAAATTCACATTTAATAAAAATGTACATATTCGTTCACAGCTGAGGAATCAACTAGATTGGTCGAAAGCGTTTCATCCTACTGTCTTGACCTCAACCTGGGTGAGAATTCGGCAAGGCTAATCAAAACACCTAAAGCAGGTACTCATGCAATAAACTACCTTAACTTCTGTTAAATAAAGGCTAAATTGATAAATTAAATAAATTCGTTAATTGTTTCAGAAAAGAAATCTTCGTCTAGTGAAGAAGAAGCGCCTATCTTAGAACAAAACGAAGGTGAATATTTAATTTTATTTTTGAATTTTCATTGTTTTTCATAGTTGGACAACAATTTCCATGGTATTTTGACTACTGGCGAATCGTATCTTTGATCGATAAATAATTATATATGTATGTTAAATAAAAAATGGTAATTTAAAAAACTAAAAAACCCGACTGCTTTTCTGAGTATTCATGAAAAAGCCCTAAAACAAGAAAATCGTTGTAGCAGTCGGGACCCATTACATCATAGATCTACTGACTAGACGGCTGACTTTCTAGAATGGGTCCCGACTGCTACAACGATTTTCTTGTTTTAGGGCTTTTTCATGAATACTCAGAAAAGCAGTCGGGTTTTTTAGTTTTTTAAATTACCATTTTTTATTTTTTACTTTTTAAGTTTTTTTTTTTTATGATATCACTTTCACAGTAATTACAAATCTAACGACACCTCGCAAACTAAAATCCATCGAGCCGTTCAGGCTACAGAGCGTGCCAAATATTTGAATTTGGCGCCAAAAATTCGCCATTTTGTTTTTTTTTATTTTGATATACCCAGTGTCACTCTCACAGTAAATACGAATCTAACGACACCTCTCAAGCTAAAATCCATCGAGCCGTTCAGGCTGCAGAGCGTGCCAAACAATTATACATACATACATACATACAAACATACATACATACATACATACATACTCTCGAAAAACATAACCCTCCTTCTGGCGCAGTCGGGTAAAAATAAGAGATTATTTGACCAGTGTCGACAGAAGCGCGCAACATATGCAAGGCGATCGTTGTATCAGGCGAAGAACACCTGCGTCTGCTGATGCGACAGTGTCTCGCGAGACACGCCCTCCCGGCCGCCTGGCTAAACGTGCTCTATCCACTGTGTGTGCACGCCGCTGATACCATCGTGCTAGGTACGTGTAATATAATGACACCTGCGTCTGCTGACGCGGCAGTGTCTCGCGCGACACAACCTCCCGGCCGCCTGGCTACACGTGCTCTATCCACTGTGTGTGCACGCCGCCGATACCATCGTGCTGGGTACGTGTAATATAATGTCATCTGCGTCTAGTGATGCGGCAGAGTCTCGCGCGACACGCCCTCCCGGCCGCCTGGCTACACGTGCTCTATCCACTGTGTGTGCACGCCGCCGATACCATCGTGCTGGGTACGTGTAATATAATGTCACCTGCGTCTAGTGATGCGGCAGTGTCTCGCGCGATACTTTCATAATATTGATGCTTGTTATGTGCAGACGTGAACAGCAACGATATCGACGTGCGTAACTACGTGCAAGTGAAGAAAGTACCGGGTGGTACCATGAGAGACAGCTGCGTCGTGCAAGGTGTCGTGCTTACTAAGAACGTTGCTCATCGGTGAGTAAAGGTACCATTCGAACCTTGGCTGCAGGCTGCGGATGCAGGCAGCACATTTGGTGGCTGCACGAAGCCGGCTGCAGCTGCACGACTGGTTTTCTATGTAGTAGTGTGGATTTGTGTGAAAATCATTCCGACCACGGCTGCGGCTGCAAGTCGCGGTAGCACAAGCAACCGAAGCTCGACAGCACGACTGGTTTTCTATGTAGTAGTGTGGATTTGTGTGAAAATCATTCCGAACACGGCTGCGGCTGCAAGTCGCGGTAGCACAAGCAACCGAAGCTCGACAGCACGACTGGTTTTCTATGTAGTAGTGTGGATTTGTGTGAAAATCATTCCGAACACGGCTGCGGCTGCAAGTCGCGGTAGCGCAAGCAACCGAGGCTCGACAGCACGACTGGTTTTCTATGTAGTAGTGTGGATTTGTGTGAAAACATTCCGGACGCGATTGCGGCTGCGGCTGCACGTGCTTCCGCAGTCTGCAGACGAGGTTTGAATGGCACCGTAATATGATAAACACGACTAATCGCTAATTTGTATCTGTAAGACATTTTCAGCCTCAACAAAGTTTAAATTTACTGGCAATTGTTGGAAAATGGATGTGATTCTAGATATACCTACTTGCTTTTATTATAAAATATAAATAGTTCATGGCGAATGAATTTAAAGAATGTTTCTTCATGTAGCCACGATAAAAACATGTCAAGCAAGTTTCAAAACATTCCACTGAAAATGGTGGATCCTCCGACCAGATGGGTGTTATATCTGGACCGGACAACTGCCCGATAGTTGAATTCAGGCTGTGTATATATTCTAATCATGCGGAGAACTTTAATACTGCGATGCAGGATATTTATTTATTAAAATTTTATGCACCAGTAAGAGCAATGGTGGCCGAGAGGTAACGGCCCCGACTTACGAATTTCTAGGTCACGGGTTCAAACCCAGCCAGGCGCATTACTTTGTGTAATTTATTTCACCACCACTGCTCTCAAAACGGTGAAGGAAAACATCGTGAGGAAACCGGCATATCCTAGAACCAAAAATTCGAAGGAATGTGATATCCACCAACCCGCACTGTGCCCGCGTGGTGGATTTCGGCCCATTCCCTCTCCTAGAGAGGAGTCAGAGGAGGCCTGAGTCCCAGCAGTGGGAACATTATAAGACTGATGCTTTGCTATGCTGTGCTGCTGTGCACTAGTAAGAAGTACTGTACAGAAGCGGCCTTAATTCTTTAGGCATTTACTACCAGTCGACCTTAGGGAGGTGCAGAAACATAACTACATCATATTGAATTTTAGTTCCTATGTGGCATCATAGATCTCACCACATTTCGATAATATTCTGGCCTACTTTATTATTCCAATGATATTTTCATCAAAATGAAGCTTGAGTCTTCTTTGAATATGTTTCGGTATTCCTCATTGCTTTGGCCATTCAATCTCACTTGATAAATTCTCACTGAAAACCACACCTGCGCTCGCGTAAGGATTTTTTTCACTACCGATCACATCTCGGGTTTGTGGACATCGAGAAATAGGTAGCTCGCCGTTCGGCATTCCGGTAATCGACCTTACCGAGCCCCAGTTGTCGACAGTGCGTTGGGATCCACGTGCTCCTCAAAAAGATATCAGCAAACCGTAGAGGCCTGGCAGCAGGTCGATGCCCGCTAGGACCGCGGGGATTCGCTGTAGGAAACCCGCAGTTCTAGAACGCAAAGGGCAACTGAAAGACAGGTGTGTTTTTAAAAGTCTGACACGCACTCCCTCTCCACCCAGACCGGGAGAAGTCACTGAATGTTTTCCCAATTTAAAAAAAAAAACTAATTATCACATGTAAATCTTACCAGTATTTGTTTTAATTTCTCCTAGAGGTATGCCGCAGCAGATCACGAACCCCACGATATTACTTCTAGACTGTTCTATCGCGTACCAGCGAGTCGAGGGCAAACTCACCTCTCTGGAACCCGTATTGATGCAGGTTAGTTTGGAAAACATATTTTTTCGTGAATATTTTCATTCATATTTATGCATAAAATTATAAGTAATTATAATTTTGATGGTGTTTTTTTTTCTCAACTTAAGTCTTTGTGAGTTACCACACTTTTTTCCAAATGAAAGGTATTCAATCAGAAAATTGCCAAGCTTTTTGAAAATTCGTAAATTCTTCTTTTACAGTAAAAACTATTGTACCTATATAATTTTAAGGCTTATGTGTAACTATCCATCCGATTTAGTAAAATATAACAGCAAAAAAAGACAAATGATCACCAAAAATAATAAATGATTACTAAAATGAAATCCCCTTTTTAGTGTGAAATTAGAACAAAAATTTTTAAAACTTGTGATCAGCAACCCACTCCAAATTATGATTGTATAATCCAAAAATAGTTAATGACCAACAAAAATTTATTTTAATATAAAATTTCATTTAAATATGTAACATCTTTTTACCCAATAAATGCAAATTATTTCCTATATAAATCATTAGTCGAATATTCTTAAAAATAGTAAATAAATCCCATTTTGCTGGAGGACCGGTCGATGGAGCCCCGCTTGGAAGAACCGCGCTCGGCGCAAAAAAAAATAACTGCGAAGGACACGGTGGGGGATAGAGAGCGACCGAGCACAAAAGTAGAGCTTGTGCTATGAGTACTTGAAAATTGATAAACATACTGCTATATTTTTAAGTACATACACACTCGTACATATTATAGATAATTTACACGCAGGCACAGAATAAATGGTCGTGCTCATCACATAAACATTTGTCTTAGGTTGAAATCTCCGGCATACGACAACCATTCGATTCTCTAGAGCAACAGGCTAGTGAAGTATTGTATTGATATCGCTGTTATTGATATCAGGAGCGCGAGTACCTGGTGCGGTGCGCGGCGCGCATCAGCGCACTGCGGCCGCGCGTGGTGCTGGTGCGCGGCGCGGCGGCGCGCGGCGTGCAGGACGCGCTGCTGCGCGCCGGCGTGGCGCTGGCGGCGCACGTGCCGGCGCGCGCGCTGGCCCGCGCCGCGCGCGCCACCCGCGCCGACGCGCTGCACTCCATCGACGCGCGCGTTGGCATGCCACGCCTTGGCACCTGTGCTAACTTCTATGTTAAGAATTGTAAGTACAACTAAAGTTATCCTATGTTTATTAAAGTTATGGCTAACATATATTTCAATTAATAGTCTGACTCGTAAACTAGAGAGTTGTTTTGCCTACTGCAAAACAATTCTCTAGTTTACGAGTCAGTAACTCATCCTCTTATCGACAGATTCCAGCAAAACACTAATGGTACTTGAAGGGTGTGCAGAACCAAATCTGGCATGTTGCATATTGCTACGTGGAGCATCCCTACAAGAGCTAGTCAAAGTAAAGAAAGTTGTCAAATTCATGCTCTTAGCCTGCTACAACTGGAAACTAGAAAAAGCATTCCTAGGAGACATTGAAGCTATCCTCCCCGAACCAGGAATGACGTTTGACGATGATCTCAACGAAAATGACGTCACGAAAGATGACGGTCCCAAAAATGATATTACAAACAATGATACTCAGAGTAATGAAAGTGAAAAAGATGTAACTGAACGTAAGGATTCCTTAAACGAAGAATCGAGGAAGAGCAATGAAACTGATAGCAATGAATCTTCAAGATCCGACAATATTTTTACTAACTCAAGTGTTAAAGATACTGCGAAAAATGATGTAAAAAGCGTTGTTAAAAATGCAAGTATTGAAGAAAAGAAAGCCGAAGTTAATCATAAGAAGTCGTTTGAAGAGGATCCATTGCAAACGAAACCGTTCGTCCGTAAGGCGGATAGTGATAAAACGCTAAGTTGTGGTGTTCCTATCAGGGACTTCAGTGATCCGCTGCGCGCTACGTTGTCGGTGGATGACGATGTGTTCTTGCCGAAAGAGGAAGCTAAGCTGAAAGCAGATCCGCATACCGATCGGTAAGTCGCTTTTAGTATTACGGCCCGAATTCTACCATTCTTTTTTCAGAAACAACGATACTCGTAGCTTATAAAGAAAGGTCTAAGTCCCAAATCCGGGTACGTGGTGGTTATAGTTAATTATTATTAACTGGTATAAACGGGTGCGGTGTTAAGTGTAAATTCTTTAGCCACATGTTTTTAACTCGGTCAATTGTGGACCTATTTTATTTTAAATGTTTTTTGTTAGCCGTGTTTGGTATTATTAGAATTGTCGTGAATTCGTGATGATTTGATAATGGAATCGAATGGCGAAAGGCATCTATTTATGTTTAGTTGAGGGGTACTACAACTGAAAAGAGTGAAATAAAAAAAAATTTTACAAAAAAAAAACCACCGACATCAATGAAAAAAAAATTCAAAAAAATGCAAAGTAACTTTAATTTCTGAATTCGGTGGTTATAACGAAGAGTGGACCAAACTATAACATAAACACCGACTTCAGAAATTAAAATTATTTTGCCCTTTTTTTTTACAGGTTTCAGGTTATCCGAATCTATAAGTATGTTTTGGGCCTGACGTCCCTTGGAATATTATATTTTCTCTTTGCTTGGAAATTCAGTATGATATCAATATTATTTATAAAATAAAAACGATGTCTACCCCCGCTGCCTCAGTCTGAAAATGTTGGTGTTCATCACAATTGCTTTTATACTTTCGTAGATGGTCGACAGACGACGTAGTGCTGTCTATGTCACCGAACATGATCATCCCGGCGCCCTACCTGGAGACCGAGGCGGGGCGGCGCTGTGGGCTGCGCTCACAGTTCCCCTCCCCCCTGCTCAGTGCGCCCCCTCCGCCGCCTCATACGCCCCGCGCGCCCCGCCACTCCGTGCGAGCTGCACACACAAGCCAGGAGCTCAAGGTAGGAGCATGACAATCCTGGCGCTTGGAATGTCCATCCCGGGGTGGGTTATAAAAAAATATCAGGAAACTCCATAAGAACTATTGATATATAGGGTGACTGGTAATTAGTGAACGATACCTAAACACGTGATTGTAGTCATGATAACAAACAACATTTACTATGGGACCAAACCTGAAATCGCGAAAAATATCAGCCAAGTTCCGTACATTTTGACAGTTAGGCAAACACAAATGTACTGACCAGCAGATTTTTTTTCGCGATTTCAGGTTTGGTCCCAATCCATTGCAAAAGTTGTTTGTTATCATGACTATAATCACGTGTTTAAGTATCGTTCACTAATTACCAGTCACCCTATAATATAAGGTCCCATTAAAATAGATGGACTTTTAACACAGCGTTCAGTATGTCTAACGGATGATATCTCGAGTACAGGTTACCATTGGAAGTGAATATACTTTCCTCGAACATACATGATTATGAACTGTCTAGGTACTTAGGAAAAGAAAAGATTCTAACTAATCCTACCACTTTACCAGGCTTTGGACTGTCTAATTGCGTGCTAAACTGTTATCAAAGTATCAAAGCTAACAGTAAGTTGTAAAAAAACAAGCGCGCAGTGGATACAGTGTGTTGAAATGAATCATTTTTTTTGAATTATTATCGTTCGATAATAGTAACAAACTGAGCATGCGCGTGGTTAAAAATTAGAATCAGCCCTGTTTACAGTAATTAATTGAAATACAATTTACTCTAGGCAGGTGGGTTTTGATGGATGCACTTGCAAACCTTTCTTGGTAAAGGATTTGGGTTTGTCGTAAGCTTTCGTTGCGTTCACGGTGGCACACGAGCATTTCCAAGTATTCTTGATTGGTGTACGCGTAATAAAGTCGATTGTGATAACTACCTACGTAACAACACTCACACTTAAACGTTCGAAGTTCGTGAAACATGTTACCGTCTCGGTTGCACGACGAAAACTGAAATTGCTCGCGGGCGCCCGCGAAAAGCTAATATCAGAAAGAGATGGCATGAACTGAAGAACGAACGCGGCGGGCGGTACCGTGGTGATGGGATGTGTTTATGCATTGGGTAACCAACATTTTTAGTTTATTTTCGTAAGCTGATTTTCTTTTTCTTTGTAATTATCTAAAGCGCTTTTTTTATTTTTTTTAATCATTGTCTTTATTTTAGTGCTCTGTATGATTTCTAAAAGTTTTTCCATCTAATTTAATAGGACTTTATATATTGAAAATTGGTAATTTTGTATCAGTATCGTGTCTTGAAGACGAAAAGTCCTAATTTCACGGAAGCAGAGCTGCGAGTCAATAAAAATAGTAAATGAATCAATATTCTTATTATTATAACTGTCGCAGGAGCTCCACCCATTCGCAAAGATGGCTATATCAGCGCCGGCCGACGACCCAGCTATCAAAGCGGCGCTTGCGAACTACAGAGCCACCGGCTGCCGGCTCGTCAACGACAAACATAAACGTAAGCTATTCTGTATATTTTTTTACCTTTGTTGTTTTTGTTTTCTCTTGGCGTGGTTTAAGGAGTGAAGGATAGGGTGGCGGTTGAAAGGGAAAATGAAAGTAAAAAAACCTCTTTTTTTTAAGTCAGTTAAAAACATCTTAGCGGACTCACAACCACTCACAGGTAACATGAGACTGAGGCAGGATGTTGAAGAACTGCTTAAGTTTGCACATGTCGGCCATGTTGCTCATAACGAATTGAAATACAAAGCTCAAGGTTCTCTTAAAATTCACATTGATTACGAAAAAACCCTTTATTTTTAAACATACAAAAATAAGTAACAGAACATTTTTAAAATATCCGTTCGAGTTACGAAGACTTACTTAAAAGAATAAGAAAAAAAGAAAAACACTTTTATTTGGCACACAAATACACACAATGAAGTAACAAATATATGTATACCTAGAAACTTTACTAAGTACTATAAAAAAAAAGATTGACCTTAATTCTTAGCTTTCTAGGCCAACCCTAATTGATCATTTAAACCCCCATATACGGGTAAACTGTTTCAGTATCTGATGACTTGTCAATGGATGTGATAGGGCGTGCAAGTTGAAAAGTGATATCAATCACTTTTAAGCTTTCAAGCTTCATATTTAACTATGATTTTCTAACTCCAACCGAAACTCTTTACAAGGAAATTAAAGTAATGAACATTAAACAAACATACATTTACAACTCATGCATACTAATTCATAAAATCCTTAATAAAAAAAATACACACAAACATAACCTTCACAAAAAATATAAAAAAACACAAAATTATACTTCGACGTGAACAAAACTTTCTAAAGCTACATCCAACTCGCACAAACTACGAAAAAAAAAACAATTTTATATGAAGGATCCAAATTATTTAATAAATTACCAAAAGACCTCAAAGAATCTAAATCTAAAAACCATTTTACAAAACAATTTGTATTGAAACACTCACTGTCCCTAACACAGTAATGAGCCACATCCAGCTACGCTTATATCCGTTTATCTTTGTTTAAACTTTGACTTGTGAACCGGTGTATCGAACAAACTTTTTGTATTTTTTTTTTATGCTACCCTCAAAACATGTTACAATAGATGTCTAGTTTTGTAATACGTCCAACTAATTCGATTTATTTTTTTAGTTTATAATTCTCATGTAAGTGAATTTATGTAACTTTGGGAATAAACAATCTCAATCTCATATTTTTGTTTTCTCTAGCTCAATGTCCGATGTACAAGCCGTCCGTGGTGAAAAAACTAAAAGATCCCGAAGTAGACCCGAACGAGAAGTCGAATGAGAACGAACCGCTGGACCCTCTGGCGCCCGAAAACCATCAACAGCTGAGTTTATTGTTGTACAGCTTTAGCAACAAATCTGCTAATGTACCTGACTTTTGCGTCAACCCATGGTTAGTGTTACTATCTTAACTAGTAGTATAACTTTTTGATTGTAATATGAGACTTACAGTATGGAATGAAGAAGCAAAAAATCTTGACCGCTAGAAGGAATCAAGACAGGCTTTTGCGCAGTAGTGATACAATAAGACCTAGCAATAATAATATAACAGAGGCCGGGCTATCACGAGCTCTTAACGCGATTTTTATGACGACTACAAATCCAGGGCTGATGTGGACCACTGGTTGTTGGTTCTGCACCATCTTATACAAATTCTACCTTCTGTTTGTGACAGAACTCGCAAATAACGACTGGCTCACCACTCAATGGCCGTGTGGCTGACATGTTAACAACATCTTCTTTAATTATATGATCCAGGATAGTGACGATGGAGATGTACGGTCGTCACGATATCTCTCTGGGCGCGTTCCTGGAAAAGTATTGCTTCAACGGCGACTATAAGTGTACTTCACCTAACTGTAATGTGCCCATGAACCAGCATGTGAGAAGGTAAGTGTATTTACTACAACTTGTTCAGATGTTTGCTTCCAATTGATGATATTGATCCCTGCCCATTACCCCTTTATTTACATTTAGGTTCGTGCATGGAGATGTTTGCATCACCATAACTTGCAATACTATCGGTCACAGCAGCGTTGACAAAGTCAAGGAAGAACAGAGCAAACAGGTAAATACTCCAAAGCACTTTTTTCAACTTGTCGGGAATGAGGATTTCAGTTATTCAGAAAGTTAAAGCTATTTGATTGTTCCAAATCACACGGTACTCTTTTAAATCAAGTTTTTTTGCACTTTTTTGCAAAAATCTTGACTTACTAAGCTGTCTTGGTATATTAAGTCATGCAGCGTGAATGAAGTCCGAGTGGTCATATAATCTGTTGTAACCTAAACAAAGCATTTGATTGCGTAAATCACGATATTCTCACTCGAAAATCTAGAACAATACGGACTAGGTAAATTTCTACTCAGCTTAGAGACATTTTATTGACATAGCAGATGGCAATAAATTCAAATAACTGGCGTATTTATACTGGATGTATAAGGCAAAATAGGGGTACCAAAAGTTGTAAAAGGGAGTACGCGGGGTCTGAGCGGATGGCAGGGCGAGTCCCGAACCGCCATTCAAAATTCTGCGATAACGCAGTGCCAAAACTAATGCGACGGATAGCGCACGCTTCCTTATCCATAATATTGTTTTCCAACCCTAAAATTTTGAAGTATAAATACTTGTGCTCAACCCTGCGTTTTACCACAATTCCACACCCTTAACAGATATGTTAATTTCACTGGTCAACAAAATTTTACTTTTTTTTTTGTGACAAGAACTTCTTTGCCATATATGGCTTTATTTTGACTCCCTTTGGTAGGAAATAGGTATAGAATTAATTTGGCACGCATAGTTTTTTTGTGACAGCCACTTAAGTTTTCATGAAAAATATTGATACTTACATTATACTTGAAAACACATTTTTTTAAACTTTAAGTTACGATTTTCTGTAGTATTTAGCTTGAGGCTAGAATACTACAAGCGTCTAACTGAAAACTGCAAATATTTAAGGACTCCATTTTCACTGATGCGGGTTTTTCATGCTGGAAATGACCTGATGGAATCTTTCTCCATTGCGTTGCCATTGCTTCGAGATTTTTAGAATAGAAGTCGAAATGTGATTGTAGAAAGTATATTTTGAGCGAAAAATTATAATTTGATGCTTGATACGTTTAAATTCATTCCTATGTGAAATATGAGCAGTTATTTTTCTAGTAATATTAAAAAAAAAATCAAATCAATTTTTAAGTTCGTTATAAATCATGAAAAAGATGATCTAGATCAGTTTGAGGCATTGATTAGTGTTCCTCTCTTATTGAGTACAATGGCTAGATCGTGAATTTCATCTACAATTGATCATGAATTTCATTTATTCGAAGGTGCTGGATGGCATCAGTTCCTGAGCATATGTTTTATATTTCACTTCATGCATTGGTACATCAGCACTATGAGGAAGTGGTTATATCGCAAAACGTACATTTGCATATCTTGCAGTGTGTGTTTACGTCAGATTTATCACATTTATCCATAAAAGTTCGACAAAAATATCACAGTACATGGTGTGTCTGCGGTTTTTAAGATCCTGTTCAAATCACAGGGTTTCCAAATCCAATAATCGCGCTACTTATAAGTAAACTGTATTTTTTTTTACTCGTGTCGTAGAGCTCATATGAGACGTCCAATTTATATTGATGAACTACAAAAAAGATAAAACAATCGCGATAACACCGCTTTACCAGTTCACCAAAATTTCTTCCTTTACTTTTAGAATTTTAGGATCTCCAGCACAAGTCGAGATCTTCTGCCATAGAATTGCGTAATATCCCGCAAACAAGTTCTGAATCCAGCACTACTCTAATAAAAACGGTGTGTGGGACGGGCTCGGCAGTTGGTGTCCACATAAATGAAACTGATCTGCGTGATATCTATCGTCTTCCCAATAAATCTGCTACCTCACCTTCCCCGCGGCCAATTGTTGCGGAATTCACTACTGTGCAAGCCAAGCAGGCATTACTATCTGCCGTGCGTGCATACAACAAAGGGAGAGGAAAAGACGACAAACTTAACACTACAGTCGTGGGTTTGTCTGGTGACCGTAAACCGGTATACATCTCTGAACACCTTCCAGCGAGCACGAAAAAGCTGTTCTACCTTGCCAGGGAGTTCGCGAACAAATATTCCTACAAGTTTTGCTGGATTTCAAACGGCAATATATTTCTGCGTAAAATGGAGGGAGATAAACAGATTCTTGTTCGCTCGGAAAAATGTCTTAGTCCACCAGCGAACCAAGATGCCACCATTTGACTATCTCATAAAGCTCCTATTTTTTGTATTTTTTTCCTCGTGTCTTTTCTTTGTCTGTTTTTAATTTTGTTTTTAAATTTAAAATTAACTTTTACACCAATCAATAACCTCTTACCTACATTAACTCTATACACTTTACATACAACAAAACAACATACACAAGCTATATTAACACATACTCGCATACCCAACTATAAAATATCTTATCCCATCAATATACACGTAAATACTATATACACCCGTGGAACTGCTCCATACCGTGAAATTCCAATAGGTCAAATATTACTGTTCATAATTATTTTTATTCCATATTATAATAACAAATGGCTAATCTAGATAATATTAATGACGAAATTGACGCGTTTCATGTTTCTAAATCACTCAAATGTCAACCTGAGAGATGTGCACAGTTTATAAAAAATCCAACAAACGGATTAAAAATTTTACATTTAAATATTCGAAGCATTACTAAAAATTTCGATGAAGTACCCGTGTTGATGCGATTGTTGGGCTTCCGGAGTGACGTGCTCGTTCTCACTGAGTGCTGGCTAAGTAAACTTTCACATCTCCCGACCTTGGATGGTTATACGTCATACTCAACTAAAAGCACATATAATCAAAACGACGGGTGTGCTATTTACGTCAAATCTTCAATTAAAGCTGATGTTAAAGAACCACATTTTGATGACGCAAACTGCCTTATCTGTTGCATAGAAGATGTTACAATAGTGGCCATCTATCGCCCACCTTCTTTTAGAAACATTAATAACTTTATAGATAGTCTCGATAAAGTTCTCAAAGTAACCACTCCCACCGTGGTCTTGATCGGCGACATGAACATCGATATTAAAATTGATAACACTGACAGTCACTCGGACGAGTATTTGACCTGTGCTGCCTCAAACGAACTTCTTCCAGCTCATCTGTTTCCGACTCGACTCACAAATTGTTTGGATCACATTTTACTTAGAACAAAAAAATCTGCCACGACTTTCGTTATTGAATCATTTATAACAGACCACGAACCGCTGCTATTATTTTTGGAAACCAAAAGTGCGAACTTGGATGGTAACTGTACTAGGACAAAAATAGACTATGAATCTGCTATTGAGGATATCAAATCCCATGACTGGTCTCCATTGTTGTCTATAGTGGATCCAAATGATGCTGCAGATACGTTAATAAATCATCTTTCCTCCATTGTCATACAGCACACACACGAACTTTCAGTTCCAAAAAGAGAACGCAATTTAAAACCCTGGATTACGACTGGGCTACTTCGCTGTATACGGCACCGTGACCACATGCATGCCAAACTCAAAATGTCACAAAATAATGAAATATTAAAAATCGCCTACACTCGGTATCGCAATTTTTGTAATTCACTTCTGAGAAAACTTAAACGCTTATATGAAAAAGAACAGTTTCAAAATGCAAAAAATAATGTTAAAGCTACTTGGAACGTGATTAAAAAAATTTCAGATCTTCAAACTCAGTCCTCTCCCTGTTTTGATCTATTACATTTATTGGATAGCCCTAAATCTTCGCTGAATCACGTCAATAGCTTCTTTGCTAATGTAGGCAGTAGCTTGGCGTCGAAATTTAATTCTCACTCAACCGTATCTAAATATGCAGCAGTCTCAGAGTCGTGTAGCTCAATGGCACTCCTTGAGGTAACTGAAGACGATGTTGACTCAATTATATTAGGTCTTAGGTCAAACTGTGCTACAGGGCTAGACTGTATACCATCAAATTTAATAAAGGCCTCGAGACGTGTATTGGTTCCTATTATTACACACGTCTGTAATTTATGCATTAGTTCAGGTGTCTTCCCGACCGCGTTTAAAAAAGCAGTAGTTCACCCCATTCATAAGTCTGGGCGTAGAGATGATATCAATAACTACCGTCCAATTTCAATTTTAACAGCCATGTCTAGGATCCTGGAACGAATACTGAACAAGGGCCTGACCAGCTTTCTCGGTGCAAACAATATATTAGCCAACAACCAATACGGTTTCAGAAATGGGGTAAGTACCGAGGACGCGGTTATGGGTTTGTCCGGTGACGTGGCTAGGATGTTGGATGGAAAGCGCAAGTGCCTAGGTGTTTTCCTTGATCTGTCAAAGGCGTTTGACACCGTTTCTGCCCCAGCTTTATTGAATAAAATGGAAAGAATCGGAATACGTGGTCTTCCCTTGAAAATCTTCGCGGATTGTCTCAGCGATCGTACACAAAAGGTAAAAATCGGGCAACATGAAAGTGATGAGCTTCCAATCACTTACGGCGTTCCGCAAGGTAGCATCCTGGGGCCCACTCTCTTTCTCATTTATATAAATGATCTATGCAAGCTATCTCTTGACAATTACAAGATCTATACATACGCGGATGATACTGCCCTTGTCATAGATGGCAAAGACTGGCCCCAAGCATACCAAAACGCCGAGGCTGCGCTCTCCTCTGTAATGAATTGTTTGTCCAATAACCTACTTACCTTAAACGTTGAGAAATCGGTATATGTTCCGTTTGCCATTAGGTCTAATCTTTTTCCCTCTAATACCCTGACCCTAAAAGCTCACGGTTGTGGTTCCTCAACGGAGTGTTGCTGCCTCTCCCTTGCTAGATCCACATGCGTGAGGTACCTGGGAATGCTTATCGATCAGCATCTAAATTGGCACCCTCATATAATCAAAGTAACGTCCCGAATTCGTAAGCTCATATATGTTTTCAAGAAGCTACGAAATTCTGCTAATTTTGAAACACTCAAATTAATATATTTTGCCCTTTGCCGTTCCCTGCTTACGTATTGCCTTCCCGCTTGGGGTGCTGCCACACAAAATGTATTCATGCGTCTCGAGAGAGCTCAGAGAGCTGTCCTTAAAGTAATGCTCTCTCGTCCACGTAGGTATTCCACTGTACAGCTCTACTCCGACTGCAAGGTTCTAACTGTCAGGCAACTTTATGTTCTCTCATGTATCCTACGCAAGCACTCAGCGCGTCCTTCTGAGGAACCTACTGGTCGTCTTAAGCACAATGTTTTCCCTCCCGAACGCCATAGAACTGCTTTTGCCAAACGCCAATATTATGTTATAAGCACTAAAATGTATAACTGCTTAAACAAAAATCTAAAAATATATTCTTGCCTTAAATATCAGTGCAAAACCTTACTCAGAGATTATCTTCAGACTCTGAATTATGAAAAGACTGAGGATCTACTGCTGGGTATCTCACGGTGTTGCTGCTCTCAGTCAAATTGTTCCATAGATTGACTTACCTACATTTATTCACTACAAACTCACACACACTACACTTACACCTACACGCTACACTTACACCTACACACTACACTTACACACACTCACCACATACATAGTTTAATTTTAATTTAGTTTAATTTTCTCATTTTGTTTCTTTCATAGTATTTAGTTTCTATTTTCTTTACCACCATTTGCTAAATGTTGGATTGTCCTTTTTTAGTATATGGCTTTGTTTTGTAACGAAGAATCACTGCCTCCTAAGTTACAGGCCCATGCCTAGTTTAGGAGTCAGAGTACCTATCTATTATACTTATGACTTTATAATTCTTAAGCCTAAATGTTCATAGTATTATGGTGTAATTGCTGTTTTTTCTGTGTTAAATAAAAATAAAATAAAATAAAAATATAAATTTGGTTCACCACATACACAGTAATAACTGTAAGAGTGAACGATAGCCCTCCTTTACATGTTGAGGAATAAACAGCGATTAGTTTATGCACGATAAACTCACAATAGATCACTATTCTTAAGGAAAACTTGTTGCAATTTGACCGAACATAGCGGAAAATTCAGTAAAATTTTAAGTGGCTGTCACAAAAAATCTGTACGTGATAGAAACAAAGTATGTTCATATTTTTTGATCAGTACCTCTACCATGAGTTTTAAGCAATAGTATTCGTCGCTACTCGATATCGGCGCCGTAAATATTTTGTATGGCAAATTTTGCAGCGCCTCTAGCGGTCACTTGCAGAACCAAAATTTGCCATACAAAATATTTACGGCGTCGATATCGAGTAGCGACGAATACTATTGCTTAAAACTCATGGTAGAGGTACAGGGTGGATAGATAAGTAAGAATAAGAATACAAAATCCCTGTCACAAAAACCTTGTTCATCGGTGTTATCTATCCCATCTATTTAAAAATCTAACCCGAAATGTGGTCCTTTATTAGCTTCTGAAAGACCAATTAACAAAAGTTAGTTGAAAGAGTTAACCTTTCAACTAATTTGTGTTAAAAGTTACGTGTTCTTGGTTGAGAAATTAGGAATTTGGGTTAATTTCAGAAGTATTGTGTGATTTAGATAGAATATACAAAAGAAGAAGCTGTTGTTATTGTTGTATTGTGTAGGTGATGTTCTGGTCGCGCTGCGAAGCGTGCGGCGGCAGCGGCGCGGCGCGGCGCGTGTCGCGCGCGGCGCTCGGCATGTCGCTGGCCACGTACCTGCGCTCGCGCGCCGCCGCGCCGCGCTACGTGCGCGCGCACACGTGCGAGCACCCGCTGCACGCGCACGCGCACGCCTTCGTGCACCACCTCACCACCGCCTGCTTCAGGTAATAGTGAAAATAATATTCCTGCCCAAATTTCCTTAGGCCTTCTAATCTTACTGAAGACTTGCCATCACAGCTTCGATATTGCACAACAAAAAATGCACTTTTATAGCCCGATGAAACGGCAATCAGATGGGCAGTTTCACAGGACAATATACTATTAAGGATCTATGCTATTAAGAACTAAACTTTGATATATAAATGACGATTGTTAATAAAAAATCTTTAATCCGACAGGTACAGCAAGATAACCCCGTACGAAATCCAGTTGCCTCCCGACATGATATCTATAAAGTACGACACCAAACAGATGCGTGACACTCTCATCTCGCAGCTCAACGAACTGGTACAGAAAGGTGTGTCTCTTTATAACTCGATCGGAATTTCATCATCATCATCACTTCAGCCGAAAGACATCCACTGTTGGAAATAGGCCTCCCACAAGCGTCGCCACAATGAACGGTCCTGTGCGTCTTGCATCCACTAGATTCCCGCAACCTTTACCAGGTCATCGGTCCACCTTGTAGAAGGCCTTCCAACGCTACGTCTTCCGGTACGTGGCCGCCTTTCCAGAACCTTCCGACCCCAACGGCCTTCTGTTCTGCGAGCCCACAGCAGAGAAGTATTAATTCCAGGCGGGCAAAGCCTGTGCCAGTGACTAGTGTACCATATGGGAAATGGCGTGAGTTTGTGTTACTTATTAGGTAGATACATTTTTCAGGACACGAGATATTCAGCGGGCTCTCAGACGGCGATGCTGAAAAAGACTACCAGGCGTTCAAACTACACATGGAGCAAATACACCTCGCGCTCACTTCCGCGAGTCTGCACGAGCACAATACCACAGCTGGTGAGGGAATGCACAACTTATTGCTAAACTTATTATTTAAATTAAAACAAAATAAACCTATACATATAGGGTGACTGGTTATTAGTAGCCGATACGTACGATACGATAGAGACCCGAAAGTCTGTTTCTGCGCATTGAAAGTCGATCGCCATTTTGGTTCTACTTATATGCCGTATATTGTACTATCTGTGATGTTTCAGCTGTTGTGCACAGCTTGTGGAGCGTCTCGGACCGGATCATCTCGGGAGAGAAGATGCTGCGAGACGCGCAGGACAAGTGGTCTAGTCCTCCCGCTAAGAGCAAGTCACAGCCTGATAATACAGGTATTAAATTGCATATGAGAAAAACATTAACAACACACACACAGACACAAAACACACACACACACAGACACAAAACACACACACACACACACATCTCACATTGCTTTTTTTTTTAAAAATTACAATTGAAAAAAATTTAAGTCACGAGATAAATCATTTTAAAATGTTTGCATGCCGAACGGTAAAATGTGGCTGAGCTGTAATGTAATCCTAAGAACTACTATGTACTACCCATATTTGCAAAATAAAATTCTATTCTATTAATATAATCGGCTCACGACTTTGTCACTGCTGTGAGAACTGCTGTGTCTGTGTCAGTACTACACACCGTTAAATTTTGTTCGATTTTAATCCCGTGGAGGGTCAATCTGTTACATAAAAAACTATCGATTTGTAAAGAGAAAATTAAAAAATAAATCGCTTTTTTTTAAACTCGATAAATTAATTTACGCATGTTGTACGAAATTAATTTCTTTAAGTAAACGAGTCAGTGGCCCTGTAGGTAGTTGCCGGTCGTTTTATAATGTTAAACCCACACTTAATTAATTACATATATAAATAATCCCAGTTGTTACATTTCATGAACGCGCCAATTTATTACAATTTAGATTACTGTTGATTATTGTGACATAAAAATAACAATTTTAAGTTACAGTTGAAGAAAAATCTGACTTGGACGATTCTTCTGGCGACGACGGCAGTAAAGAGAACTCAGGTATTTATTACAAGCACTTTTATAGATCTTTGTATTTAATTACTTTTTTTTATAAAAATTAGCATTGAAATATCGTGAAATAAATGATAATAGAATTCAAAAACTGTTTTTTCGTAATGAAAATTAAGTTTCGTAATGATTTCATTCGTCTTCTTCTTCCTGCCCTTATTCCATATTGCTTGGGGTCGGCGCAACACGTTTTTTTCTCCCACTCTGTTCTGTCACCCGTCACACTATCACTAACCCCCTTTTCCTTCATATGCCTCTTCTCATGTCTCATCTCTTCTTTGCCCTCCCTCTTCCTCTCCATCCATGTACGTCTTAACTCAGAACTCTTTTAGTAACACGCGTTTCATCCCTCCTTTTCACATGACCATACCAAGACAAACGATTTCCTGTCAACTTTTCAGTAACTGGCGCCATATCAAACTTCTTCTAATATAATGATCACATTGCGAAATTTAAAAAAGGTTGCTTTTCTTTTCATATTATTCTAAAAATCGTTCAATTTGTACTTACGTCTGTTTATATAAACGTTTAGACAGTAGTAGTTTAACAGTTTTATTATCCGAATATTGTGTTTTATCCCACTTCTTATACTCGCTGTCTTACTGATCTCATTTTCAAACTTGGTTTGTTAGTTAATTTTCATTTTAGGTACAACATACGTGTTCACCTCGGATAATAACAAGGACCCAGAGAAGGAACATGCAGGTAAAGAAATTATTTATTTATTTATTGCACACATTATACACACATGAAGTTCTAGACATTTAGCTCCACTTAGCTCACTAGCGTGTGACGTCACACAACTATTAACACAAAATAAAATGATATCAAACAGTCCGTAAAAAAACTAAGAGCAGTGTGAGAGCTCATTGGCGACTTATTATTATTATTATTATATACTTTATTACACACCTTAACACTAGACAAAGATTTACAAAAATAAGTGTACCTACAATAGGCGGTCTTTTCGCACAGGGTAATTTCTTACAGACAACTTTTGGATAGACTGAACGAATGGCAAAGGTTTAGGGCTATCAGGGAACAACATAAATAATATTTCCAACACATTTTCTCAGAATAGATAGATAGATATATTCTTTATTGTACACCAAAGATAAAATTACAATAGGAACTTAAAATTAATAGGGTGTCACAATGGGCGGTCTTATCGCTGAAAGCGATTTTTTACAGACAACCTTTGGATGGATGGGAGAAAAAGATACGCAGGTAGTTTGTGGTGTACTATGTGGCTCTTCTCTTATTGCACTACACTTAGGTATATAATGGCACCTGTTACCAAACTGTTACCATTAAGCACGGGTGCTATAATGTAGTTAAAACCTTTTTGTTCAATCTCTTTGTTCGTAAAACAAATTTAAAATACGAAAAAAAAAACTTACTAACTTATTTCATGCAAGTTTGTCCATTTTAATTAAAAAAAAGAACGATTTATTTAATAAAACATATTTAATAATTAAATCGTTCGTTCAAATAAAAAATAGTTTTTCTTTGTGTACTAGTACTAGTTTTACTGTTGTAGTAATAATTACATTATTTTTCTTCACAAGTATATTGAAAAATGCAGAAAAATCTTCGCTCTCATAAGACCGTCGCCACAGCTCGGGTTTTAATACCGCCTCGACGGTAATCACCTACATTTCACACTTATATATGTAATGTACTATAAAAAATACTACAATGAAACCTGAAAAGTTGAAACTATTAAAGACTACTGTCCACGGCCGCTTGGTGTACGCCGGCGTGAAGCTTACATATAAAACTATCGACAAAGGGGCCACGTCACATCGTACAGTCGTGTCGCGTCTTTGAAGCTACACGTCCGTGGACAGTAGACCTAAATGAACTGTGGAGCGACGATCTCATCTAGGTAAAATGATGTTATTCATGAAATGCTTATAACGTTTCATTCAAATCTTAACGTAGTCGTCTGAAGACTCAAGATTCAAATTCATTTCTGATAAATCCACCAGGCACGGAAGAGGACGAGGAGAAAGGTGACAAGAAAACAGTTCGCCAAATATTATCACAACTGCTGTCAAACAACCAGCCAGCCAACCAGGTACAGTGAACGTAATAATAAGCGATACTTTCCTTTATTATTTCAGTGTACATAATATCTTTCTAAGCTACGCCACTGAGCTGGCTAGGTCCTGCATAGAATAGTATCTCCTATCATTTGAGAGCAAAGATCAATATAGCATAAACCTTACACCAAAATTAAATTTTAGTTTTCAATTTAGAGAGTGCTATGGTTCCACTTCTGCGTTTTTCACCCGTACGTCAGTCCATTCACGAAGAAAGATTAAAAAAAAAAAGTAGGCAGCTAGTTGCAAGCGCTTTCCCACGCAGGTATTTTTTGCCGCACCGGTAAGAAAAGAACTCGCCCAAGTTCGGATCCGAATTGGTCAGCGTCATTTCGCGCTAAGGCCCTACGGCAATGGTCGAGCCCATAGCTTTCACCTTAAATGAAGTGTCTTATCCCTCTCTCCTGACGCTTGGCGAATGAGAGCTTTGCTGCATTAAGTGTATAGTCCACTCCCCACATACAATCCAATACATCCGTCATGGCGTCTATGCACAACGAAGGACCAGCCGTAGAAGAGCAAATAGGCTACCAATAATAACCTGCAATGAAGACAAACTGCTGACTTGTATCGCTAAAGCGTTAGAGTGCCTCTAGAGCTAAGATCGGGAACCTGATACATATTTCACCAAACAGTGATCGGGACTACCTAAAGACCCCTAGTAACATTAATAGAGATATAATCACTAAGTTGCTGAATGAGCCTGGTTGTGTGTCTCCTGATCACCACTGTGAGAGCGGTACATAGATAATTTTATTCAGGCCTATATCCATTAGGACTCAAATCAAAGCTGCGCTTGGTCTTAAATTGTGCTTTAAGGTAAACTTTGATTAAGAAGAGTACGATACGTCTGACGGACTTCCGATCTGTGTCTTCGAAAGTAAAAAGAGAACTGGTTTCTCAGTCTTCAGGTGATAGTGAATTGCGACAAGATTTGAATGCAGACCTCGAATATTGCTGAGGTTCTCGTCGCCCTTCATTTGGTCGCCAACCAGCATGGTGGTACGTTCCGGGATTTTTCGACAGTTGGTGGGGCAACCTTTCATATATGGTTGACGTATTACTTGGTCCAACTGCCTGCGGTCGGCCAGCGGCACCTCATGTTTCGGATCCCTTTATCCTCTGCAACTAATCTCCCAACAGTCTATAACAGAAGGAGTTCATTAGGTCTGCCAGTCTGCCTGCATTAAAACAGCCATTTCAGTCACGTCACATTTAGTCACATCTTTACCCAATGGCTGGTCATAAGCTTTCAGTTGCAACCCACTTTCAATTAGGGTCACCTGATTAGCACCCGGGGACTATGTGTATGGCTTACCTGAAAATATTCTCTTGTGGATGTGGTGACAGGGAAATGTCTCGTGTGACATAGATTTTGTATTATGTATAGATTTCGAATTCTGACTTCAAACAGAAAAAGTAGCGTCACTCTAGCCGGGTTCTACGGGTTGAATGATTCTTGCAATTGCAGAGCGGCATCATCCTATGTGGCGGCGTGGTGCCAGTGGTGGTGCTGGCGGGCGAGCTCGGCTCTGTTATCGCCGCCACGCTCGCCTCCGTCACCTACCGCCGCACGCGCGACCACATGCGACACAGGTAACATGTGACACACACATGCGACACAGGTAACATGTGACACACACATGCGACACAGGTACACATGGCGGCGTGGTGCCGGTGGTGGTGCTGGCGAGCGAGCTCGGCTCCGTCATCGCCGCCACGCTCGCCTCCGTCACCTACCGCCGCACGCGCGACCACATGCGACACAGGTAACATGTGACACACAAATGCGACACAGGTAACATGTCACACACATGCGACACAGGTAACATGTGACACACACATGCGACACAGGTAACATGTGACACACACATGCGACACAGGTAACATGTGACACACACATGCGACACAGGTAACATGTGACACACACATGCGACACAGGTAACATGTGACACACACATGCGACACAGGTACACATGGCGGCGTGGTGCCGGTGGTGGTGCTGTCGGGCGAGCTCGGCTCCGTCATCGCCGCCACGCTCGCCTCCGTCACCTACCGCCGCACGCGCGACCACATGCGACACAGGTAACATGTGACACACACATGCGACACAGGTAACATGTGATACACACATGCGACACAGGTAACATGTGACACACACATGCGGCACAGGTAACATGTGACACACACATGCGACACAGGTAACATGTGACACACACATGCGACACAGGTAACATGTGACACACACATGCGACACAGGTAACATGTGACACACACATGCGACACAGGTAACATGTGACACACACATGCGACACAGGTACACATGGCGGCGTGGTGCCGGTGGTGGTGCTGACATTGACGCTGTGCCTGAGTCAGCATCCCTCTTGCAAGATCTTAACACTCTACGCACTTCCGACTTTGTCTGACTGAATCTGAACCCACGATGGGTAATACAGCTACGACCGTGCTATAAGTCCTCATTTTTGCACCTACTCCCAGTCCAATAGGCGATCTTTGTTGCACATGCTACTAAGGGTCGGCGAAAAATGTTTTTTCTTTTGTTCTCCTGCTCTAAAAACCGTTACGTAATACTTACTTTTCATCCATATTATTTCTCACGTAATTCAGCTATCTTTTATTTAGCTTTCCGCTCCTGTTTTATTCATCTTTTTTTGTTACTTCAATTTTGGCATTTCATCTCTTCCCATCACTGATCTTCTCCCCACATAGCTGTTCGTCAACCAGTAACATAAAGTAACAGTTTCGTTTTTTTTTTTTCTGTAGCACCCAATCGGAGCAGGAAGAAAATGAGAACACAAACTCAACGGGAAAAGACAAGGCAGATGGAGACAAGTCTAAGCTAGCGAAGTCCAACGACCACGTAGAAGTACTGCTCAAGGTATGTTGGTGTAAGTGTTTGCAGTGACGTATGTGAGAATGGTGAATGTCATGGAGATATTAGCATCACATAGCAAATTTTATCATAATTATTGTTCGTTTTTTTCTTTTTAATGTGTAATTTTATGTACATGGATACCATGGACTTTATGTTCGTATTGAATAAAAAAAAATTTAAGAACATTTTTTGAAGGGCTGTAAAAATAGTGCTATGAATCCGGAAGAAATAAATATTTATTAAAAAATATATATACATATATATATAAAGCACTGTCAATATTTGTCAGAAAATTTGCTTTAGTTTTGTTAATAATTTTGAGAATTAATTCTGGGATTTAACTTAGAATATCGATGGATATTTTGACGTATTATTGCACCCGTGTTTGACGTGTTTTATGCTTATTATTATTATTACGTGTCCCTTCGTAAAAGTTGTTCATACAATGAGTAGTTGTCAGTTATTTCAAGGCGTGTGTTGTTGGCAGGACGGCTTGGTGTGCCGCGTGTACTACGCGTCGCAGTTCCAGCGCCTGCGCCACCTGCTGCTGTGCCCGCTGAGCGGCGACGAGGACAAGTGCGGCTGCTACGACGACAAGGACAGAACTGATAGTACGTCACATTTCATACCGCATATAGCTACTGGTTGGCCGCTGCAAAAACAATCTTGTCAAATACGGTTTCTTCGACCGAGAACATCCGTTACCTGCTATGCCGCCCATCCTGCACAATCACCTAGAGAGGTGATTTCGGAATTTGTACGAGGGTTATGACGGAGCTGTTGCCAAATACAGGGGGCTCACTCTGGAGTTTAATTCTGATCGATCGACATTGGAATTGTGACGTTAGGTACTCTTGAATTCGATGGTGCATGACCTTTTTGGGAAATTAAATAAAATCGGGATTGAACTTGGCGTATGGTCACGCAATTTTAAACCAATTTGGCGCTAGCATCGAATTCAAGAGTACGAAATGTCACAATTCTAATGTCGACCGATTGGAATTAAACTCGAGAGTAAAGCGTAATTTAGACGGTACGAGTTTCTCGAACGTTTTGTTCGAGAAAATCGTACGCAATAATCGTAAGCAATAATCGCCATGACATTATCGTATCAAAGTGTTTAGACACAGGTAAGAAATAAATTCGAGTCGAGAAACTCGAACCGTCTAGGTATGAATGTTTAGACGGAGATGCTTTTTTGTTCGTACGATTATCGTACGTTCGAGACGAGAAACTCGCCCCACCTAGGTATGTGTTTAGACGATGACATTTTTTCTATGCTCTTACGATTCTCGTATGTTCGAGGCGAGAAACTCGTACCGTCTAAATTGCGCTTTAGCCCCCTGGTCAGAAATAAAAATATTTGAGTTCATCGACACGAAACGAAGAAGAATGCAGCAAGGCATTCTCTATCAGTCAGAAGTGCCTTGTTGCATTAAGTTCGCTTATTCGCTTAGTCCACAACTAAACATATTTTTATTGTAAATAAATTGTTTTGTGCTATAATATAACCGTTTAACCAAATGAATACAATAAAAAGAATAAGTACCACAACACATGTTTGTCGCAGAAGGCCTGTGCGAGATCGAGGAGGCCTTCATCCGCTCGCTCGCGCACTGCGTGCCGTGGGCGGCGCGCGGCGGCAAGTCGGGATCCACTTTCTGCAAGACTAAAGGTATTTACTTACTTGCCTGGTGGCGACCTGGGAGTCTTTGGGTTAAGAGTGAATAGGCTACTTCTGGGGAAGCATGCATTAGCACTTTCTACTCAGTAAGACAAACGCGTAATTGACAAATTACACAAAAATGCAAATGGAAGATATTTTTTTTTTTCATAATCTGTTTTTTTTTTCTCATCGCATGTCTATACTTCTAATTATACTAATATTTTTTTTATAAACTATAAATTACTGATTAGTATTTTTATAAATGATAAATGACATTTATTTAGCAAATAGGTTTTAAAAAAACACTTTTACACGTCATTTTTTTTTCGTATATTTTGGTTTTTAATGAATAAACTCAAAAACTACTGATTTAAAAAAAAATCACCACTAGAATGCTACTTCATCACCGAGTGACATTGGTTGTACGAATTTAAATAAAATATACAATTTATTAACAGATGACAGATACGTGTTGAAAGAGATGACAAAACCTGAATGGCAGCAGTTCTTGGACTTTGCGCCGCATTACTTTGGATACGTCACGAATTGCCGGCAGAACAAACTACCCAGCCTGTTGGGTAAGTCCAATATTTGCACTTTATAAATAACTCGCTTCTGCCAGCGGCTTTGCCCGCGCATAAATTGGTTTCTCCATACAAACTTCCAACTCCCGTTTTATCGCCTTAGGGGTGGAGTTTCGTAAATTCTTAGCGGATAGCCTATAAGCAACCTAACTGCCAAATTTTATGTTTGTAGGTGTTATAGTTTTTGAGATTTCGTGATTAATCAGTGAGTGGTATTTCGCTTTTATATATACAGATATAATATTGGTGACGTGCCGAAGTACCCTGATAATGTGAAATAAGCGATTGATGATTGGTAATGTTCTTCAGCAAGATCAAGTTCGCAGTACAAACGGCCTGTTAGCACTTTTACATTGACGTACTGTTGCACCAGATAAAGGAGAGGTCAAAAATGGGCCATTATTCCAAAGAAATTTGAATACTAATGTGATATATCTTATAAAAAAGCTTACTTATTACGCTACTCGATCATGAGTAAATATAAATTTTTCAGACCTCCATTTTTTAATAAAACTAAAAGCAGTTTCAATAAAAATAATTTTGTTTTTATTATTTGTTCCTACGCAATATAATTATAATTGTAACTAAAATTGCCGTATCTAATAATTACCTTAAGTTTTATTGTGATTTCAACTGCCACTTACATTTATTATCATGATATAGCAATGTCAAAAAATGTCGAAAAAGGGTCAAATCCGTAATTATCAGCTTGACGATTTGTTAACTTGTAATCTTTGTAACTTAACCCTGTAAAATAATTTTTACACTGATACAAGTTTATATTCTTTCCACTTAAGAAAACGGAGGTCTGTAAAATGTTATTTAATGCTAAAAAAATCACAATTACCTTATATCGTGTGCGCTATAAGGTAATTGTGTGTGGTAATCTGAGTTATACACTCTTTCAGCCTGTATAACTCAGATTGCTGTTCAATTTTTAATTATTTTTAGTCCAAGCTCCATACATTTATTGAACGTCTCCTTTGCAATTGTATGTTTCTTATTCGTATGTTATTGGTTTGTGTGTGTCTACTAACACCGCCATTTCAGCCTATAAATCTATAGTCTATAGTATAAAGGGGAAACATTCATTTAAACTCAAAAACTGCTGAACCAATTTTAAAAATTCTTTCAACAATGGAAAGCTACAATATTACGGTGTGCCATAGGCTACACTTTACTTAAATAAATAATAAGGTTTCCTACTAAAACTCCAATAAGGTAAACCAAAGTGTAAATAAATAACCTTATATCGTGTGCGCTGCAAAAACTATTGGTGATGCAGAACACATCATTATCTACAAAAAATGTCTCGACACGATAATGTGTAACTGTTATCATCGGCGTAACTAGCCATGGACTCAGGGTGGGGCGGCAGTCTAAAATAACATGTAACTTGCAAATTAAACCCGCGGTCCTACCCCGGTTAATTTTTTCATAAAAGAAGATTACACCTTATTGAACTCTGTATCTGGTATAAATCGAATTATCCAAAGCACTTTCTTATTGCTCACCTACCTACACCACGAAATCTTGTATCCATTTTTTTAGGTTTAGTTAGGGTACCTTACAGGTCAGAGCCAGGGTGGGGCAGGTGCCCCACCGTGGCTACGCCAATAACTGTTATAGTTATGTCACAATAACTTTTTTTAAATTTCTAAACTGAATTTACGCACCGCCTCTAGAAAGGCCTTTTTATACCTTTGTATTAATCCTTATTAAAATAAATTCTTTCATATATAAGTGGTTCAGTGCCTATATATTACGTTTTGAATAATTTAATTTTACACAAATAATAAATACATCTGTTTTTTGCTTTTTACTGCATATTAATTAGATAATTCAAAGCGCAGTTATCTAAATACCATGATTTAGCGTCTAACGCTTTGTCTGGCGCTCAAGCCGAATTATATTATGCGATTGTTGCAGCTGTACGAACAACAGGCACTCAAACAATAGTCATTAAATAGTACATTTTGTTACAAGTGCAGAAAGTTTTTCTTTCCGACCGAGGCGGAATTAGCACGAGCCGTAGGCGAGTGATAAATGTAATAAAATTGTGGCGGGGGCGCACTGCACTGCGTTAGTGCGGAAAACAGTGTATTGCGTGCCTAAAAGCGGTGGGATAAGAACAGGTTTTCGATTAAGTTTATTGAAAAATAAATGTAATTGATTGTGCAGCGCGTATTCTGGGCGTGTTCAGCGTGGGCGGCGCGGGCAACGGCGTGCTGGTGATGGAGAACATCTGGTACTCGTGCGCACCGCGTGCCACGCGCTTCGACCTCAAGGGCTCGTCGCGCCACCGCCTCACGCCCGACACCACGCCGCTCGCCGTGCTCATGGACGAGAACCTGCTCAACTGTACGTATGTGTGCAGCGTGCTGGTGATGCAGAACATCTGGTACTCGTGCGCTTCCACCTCAAGGGCTCGTCGCGCCACCGCCTCACGCCCGACAGTCCAGCTGGCTTCCAATCTTACCCGATGTAGCTAAATGACACAATAACACGATACCCCTACCATACACGTTACTTGTGCGTTGCAAGCGCTGCAAGTTTCGCAAACAGTCTTCAACCAAAGAACTTCTCAACGTTGCCTTATCTTGTATTTACTCGACGTCGTCAACAATGGATGCAAGACACAGGACCAGCCGTTTTGGTGACACTTGAAGGAAACCTATATCCAACACGTGAACGTCTTTAGGCTGAAATGATAATGTTATTTATTTTGCAAATAGGTTTTAAAAAACATTATTTTTTTACACGTTAATTTTGTTTTCGTCAGTTTAAACTAGATGGGGTTGGATGGTCATGATAGTCTTATTCTAAGTCTTTTCTTTCTTCTTTTCTGGAAGGCATGTCCATCTAATAAATAGGTGATTGTTCGTGATCGTGCAGTGCGGTGGGAGCGGCCGCTGTACGTGCAGTCGCACACGGCGAGCGTGGTGTTCGCGGCCGTGGAGCGCGACACCCACTTCCTGGCGTCGCACACCGTCATGGACTACTCGCTGCTGCTCGGCGTCGAGGACAACACGCTCGTGCTCGGCATTATTGGTAATAGCAACATCTTATTTCGAGATTCAGTTTCCAAACTTATAATTTTTTTATTGATTTTATCATGACTTCGAATGTGGTGTATAGAATACACAGATACACACAAAGATACACATAAAATTATCACGTCAATAACCCTTCACGTAAACAATAGGCTTCATACGTTTTTTGGACGTCTCTTTAAGTTCCTTCTTTAACTAGCAAATCTGACATTTTAAGAAACATCCACAGATTACATCCGCACTTTCACTTGGGACAAGAAACTAGAGCATCTGGTGAAGAAGAACCTCGGCTCGGGCCAGCCCACCGTGGTGTCCCCGGAACAGTACAAATCACGGTTCTGCAGCGCCACCAGGAAGTACTTCCTGCAGTGCCCCGCCCACTGGGACCATCTCTACAGTACTATACATGGGTAATATCACGCCCGTACTCACCAAAGGGCTAGGCAGGGATGATACACAGTCATTTTGCTGCTCTGGCAACCTATTTACCATTTGGAAGACTTCGGAGTTGCTACTGAGAAATTCCTAATGTAAAAAAACACTAATTTGGGGATTGAACCCAGGAGCCTCACTGAGTCTGGGTTGCGCATTTCTCTTTCTGTGTATTATAAGATTTATTATCGTTTAAGCCTGTCATGTAGTCATGACGGTGGCGTGCTGGACACAGTTTTGACTGTGGCGTTCAAAAGGAATAGATTGATGTATACTGAAATTAGTTTTGGTGAGCACATGATATTATTATGCTACAAAAACGTGGTTTCACGAAACTGAAATATGAGAATATACATAGAAAGAGAAATACAACTGTGCAGAACTAATGTTCTGATTTGAAAAACCGGGAAATTTTTGGCATGGCAGCGAGAACGAAAACGAGAAATTCTATATTCACAGCCTGTTAACGATTGCTTATTTAAGTTATACGGGTTTTCATACAAACTTTTAACTCAAACTTGATGGCGTTCTTAATATCTGCATTCGATTTGTCTCTCCAATTTCCATAAGTATGATTATGTATCAGAGCAATGATCACTTTTAAAATGGTTACCCATTCATCAGCGTGGAGCAACTAAGGGCCTCGATTACCCTGTTTTATTTTCTGGATAAGTCTTCGTCTCCTTCTCATCTGAATTCAAGGATTAAATTTCATTACTCTGCGTATAATTAAACACTCCGGTTCACAAATAAAGCATTGTCTTCTACGATTTCCCTCATACCGCTCTAGGTTTATCCGCCCCTTCTTTGTCCAGGCGACCTCTCTTTGGAATGTGCTCCCAACTGAACATCCCGATGGCATCCAGTCGGTTCTCCTTTAAGTTGAAGGCGCGTGAATATATTCGCAAGAAGTTGGTAGAACCATCACAGCGTTAATTGGTTGGATTCGTTTTTTCATGTGTTTATTATTGTATTTTATGTCATTTGCACGTGCTATTTTCTGTTTCTGCACCACCCTAAGGTCGACTGGCAGAAAATGCCCAAGGCCGCCTTTGTACAGTATTTTTTTACTACTGCACAAACTTCAATTAATAAATAATATTAAATACGCATTTGACTTTACGTTTTAATAATAATTTGATAAATTACTCGACTTATTTATTTATTTCACAATTAATGTACAAACACGTATAAAAAGACAAATATAAAGATACAGAAAAGTACGTACAAAGGTGATGCTTATTTCTAAAGAAATCTCTTCCAACATATATCTGCGAAAGGAGTGTCCCAGTAAAGGAAGTGTAGACAAATCAATAACGATTAGCGGACAAGGAGACTCCTAAGATGCGACCTACAAGGTGCATCAGGACGGGACAAGGTGCGTTCCGGCAGGTAAGATCTTTTAGGGTTATAGGGTTGTGACGGATGTTAAATAGCAGACCTCGAGAGTTCCTGCGATGTTGAATAGGGAGCCGCTTGTGTACATTGCAAAACTGAAACATGATCACACTTCAAAGGTTGAACACAAAACGAATACAAATGCAACTACTCAAGTTTTGTATAGAAACTTTTCGGTGGCATCCAAATAACAGGCTTCGGCGTAGTTTGTGATGGACTGAATGAGAGTTTGGGCAAGGCAAATTTTGAAGTCGAGCGGGCCCGTACCTTTCACTTTAAGGTACAGATAGTCGCTCATAGCAAACGTGTTAGAGGAAATCAGCGAATATATACCGTCCAAGCACGTGCCATTACGCATTTTACGTTGTGGCTTGTTCTAGTGTCTGGACAGACACTGTATTTATAAACAAGTAAAACTAATTTCTTGAGTAAAAGTAACTACTTAAGTAACAATTTGTACTCTATAGTTAAGAAAATTTTAAATTTTTAATGTATATTTGTAACCTCAATGACTCATAATGACTTATTAAGAAATTACTTAGTAACAAGTAATTATTTCTTTATAAATACGAGTGTTAAACACGCTTGCTTACCAAAACACTAAATGTATTTTGCGAACCGTAGCATAAAATTTAAGATAAAATTGCTGTCTTTATCATATTCAAACGATTAACAGAATAAGATAGACGATTGAAATTCGTTTAATGCATTTAGTGATTGGTATACAAAACGAGATCTAACGCAAGTCTAAAGGCTCTACCACGAGCGGCTCTTAAAGCGATCCATTTGACGACCTAAACTGAACTGTTAAAGAGATGAAGCTCTATAGTGTCTATACACTCTGGCGAGAAAGGGATGGAGCCCATCCATCCATTTTTCTGGCCCGCATGCTTGACATTTTGACATGTCATGGTACCTTACGACAAACTTTTGAAATTGACATCGTGTTTGAATTTTATTCTGATTTTTTTTAAGGATCTTTGTGTTAAGAACTATATGCTAGTCGGAATAAAGTTCAAAATACAATCACACTGGAACTAAAGTTAGAACTCGTTTTGCAGTCTCTTGTAAAATATAGCCCTTGTAAATAGGCCTTCAGATCTTATTCACTTTTACTTTTTGTTCTCGATCTGATTTTTTTTTTATGTTAATGTGCAATCAAAGTGCGAGCTCACAATCAAAGATATTATTTAGCAAATTTTACTGTAAGCCTATGCTTATTAATTAGAATATTAAGGAAATATTTAATGTTATTTATACGCCGTACATTCCTTAACTGTTGAAGAGTTGTAATAAATTAGATTTGATCTAAAGTTTGTATTATTGAACTCCATTGTACCTACTTCAAACGAGCTTATCTTGCTTTTAATTCAATTTAATTTATTTACAATCATGTACCTGCTAACATTACACATTAAGGTGATTGTTACTGCTAATTCTATGGACATTGAAGTGATTTTTTTTAATATAAATTTTTGCTAATATTCTTGTCGTAATTGGATTGATTGATAGAGGCTACAATTTCAAGTCAGTAATTTAACATGATTTAAGATTTTTTTTAAATATATTTTAGGAACAGGGTGTTGTTTATAATACTTTACGCACATCCATTATCCATACATAACGGAATACTATGGACGGGACTTCCACCGAGGCCATATATCGACGGATTTGTTTCGGCCAGCTTCTTGTCGAAATTTAGTACCAGTGTTTTACTAGGAGCGACTGCTTGTCTGATCTCCACAAACCAATAATGGCTAAGCCGATATCCTTAGGCAAGACTGGTGTCCGGGTTTCTAATTTCTTTGTTTATTAAACATATTTGTCTTCACTCTTTTCATAGTCTCTTGTAATATTATTTATTGCCATGAAGACATTTTTTTAAGGTGGGAATTCTTCGATGTAGATTATGAACCTTCCTCGCTAAGTTCTGTGACCGGGCTTTGGCAACTTGTTATTATAAGTGTATGCCATTAATGAGGATGCTATTGGGGCACTAAAATATTGTGTTTTTACACATGTATACCTAATAATAATTATATAAACGATATACCTACATACGACAGAGATTTTCTATTATGAAAATCGCTGAATTTTTTGCGAAAACAAAATACTTTCTAATATATAAAATAAAGGCTTAGGCAGGATTTCGATTACTTTGAATACCTTTGCGAGAGGGAGGATTAATTTCCTAAATTGCCCGGATCGGCTTAAAAAAAGCCCTGAGGACTACCAAAGTTGGGGTACCTAATATAATTAAAAAATGACGGTGAGTATACCGACACAAAAAAAAAACCAACATTTTAAAATAATGAATCACAGTTTAATGTACAATAACATTTGTCGAACAAGCACAAGTTAGTTTTTAATTATTTAGAGAGTATCGGACTTTACACGAAACACATATTCTATAATTAAGATATGGAGTCATTTGAAGATGGCAGGAAGAACGTTCATACTGATATAAAGCAACTGTCTACTACGTAAATGAATACAGCCTCAATGGCACACAAAAATATATGTATTTGTTCGTATTTACAATTTTAGCGAAGGTTCCTTTAACATACCTCTAATAATATTAATCAAATATTCGATTTAGAACACATTATTTTTTCACAGCAAAATAACGCATTTTTTGAGAATATTTTACACATTTTTATTGGAAGGCCAATATTGCAACGTAATTTTTAAAGTAGCGTGCAAGAATAGTAATATATAGAAATATACATACTGTTCATGATCCTGCTTAAATAATGTGATAAGTTCAGCTAATCTGGGAACAGCTTGCAGTAACTGTTATTTAAACATTTCAATCGAATGTGATTTTGACAAATCGCCGCCCTAGTGCTTGAGTGGCCAATCGACCTGTAAGCAAATCTAATAGGAGGCATTTTTTTAAAGAAACTTATTAAAAGATTTTAATGAATTTCTCATAATATCTTATGAGAAGTTCATTAAAATCTTTCACTCGATAGAAATTAGTAGTATATCTTTATTTAAACCTGAATAATAATTAAAAATAATAACACTAGAGATTAGTTGCTATATTTGGAAATAAAAAAGTTAATTTTGCTAAAATTGGTCGGTTGGCCATTCAAGCACTAGGGCACAAAATTCTAGATAAACCATTTTTTTTTTTGAGGTGGGAAATTGTCAAATTATTTTTCCCACTCTAGGGTGGAACGAGAGGGTGTGTCAGATTTATACTGACCCGCGTGGTTTTCCTTCATCTGTCCTTTGCATTCTAGCGGCACGTTTACTCTTTCGAATATTCCCGCAACCCTAGCAGGAATTCGACAACCCAGTATGGCCCCCCTTCAATTTTGCTGATGTCTCTTTGAGGCGCGTATACAACACTACGCGCCGTTAACTCAGGTAGAAAAACTACAGGAAATAAATTAGATTTATGTTGCAGCTACTATAAGCACAATACTCAACACTGTATCATTCCCAGATTTGCAAGAACACAATTTCTGTTGAGTAAATTCATACTTCATAGTTTATGTCCACCACGTTCTAAAATAAAAGCCTTTACACGAGTTACGATTTAGGAACCGAGGTCGCACATTGCTTTTGATATATTCTCCGCTCCGATATGTTACTATAGAATTAAAAATGGATAGTCCTATGAATCGAAAATGTTTAATAAACCAAAAGCGCTTTTAACCACTATAGTATGAATTTAAACTTACTATTCCACCATGTGCACATAAGGCCTAATAAAAACGACAATCTTAGAATACATCAGACCTCTTTTTATCATAATTACCTATAAATTCTAACCCCCCGTTACGGAACACCTGACCAAGTTCTGTATATCATCACGGATGATTTTAAAATTCACTAATATATAAAACAGAATCAAGTAAGATTGGCTTTCAGAAACCGTCACCCAAATTGCCACTACTAATGACAATCAATTTTATTTAACCTTTCGACTGTTACCAAATGTGTCCAGCACGCACCAGTCATTACTACATGATAGATATATAGATGAAATCGTAGCTAAAGGTTTAACCGTTCCAGTCCTACAATATTCAATTGGTCAAATTGATTTCATTAAGTTAGTGTTAATTACTTTAGCTTTAATGTCATACTGTGGGTTTTAGTCAGTAAAAGTCTGACAAATCCTCCCGCTCCACCCAGAGCGGGAGTAAAGTTATGTGATGATTTCTCACATAATCTATTGCTCGTCGTCTGCAAGCCCAGTCCTGCACGGGCTTGCAATGTATAAACATATTGGATTATAACCGTATAAATAATTAGTTTCTGATGTAAAAAAGCAGTATAGCGCTGGGTGACCATTGGGTGTTAGGCTTAATACCACCTTCTTATATTTATTACTTTTTTTCTTTTTAAACTAAATAGTTATAGAAGTACTGAGGTGAGATGTGTTCTAAAATGGTTGTGAACAATTATTGAGTACGCTAATTCTTCGACAGACAATCACGAAAAAAATGCTAAATGTAACACAACTTACACAAAAATGGTAATGTTTAATACTACCTGTATACACAGTTTTATTTCGATGATCAATTTATTTAATATTCATTTTGTTGCAAGTTATATTCTAACTGGACTGAAAAATTACTGCTTGCATCGGCTTGGCCCGATGAGTACTTTCGTATCCTATTTGTCAGGGTCGTGTGTTAGCGACTGGGTACTCCATCTCGTTTAGCTCTTTAATCGCCATAGCTGACGTGATGAAGTATTTCGTCGTTTGGACGCGCGACCCTTGCGGAATAAATGCGAAAGTGTTTGCCGGAAATATCCGACGTAGGAAGTAAAAATTTACATCATGAGGATACTAGATAGCAAACGCCAATCTCAACAATTACGAACCGGTCGTAAATGTAAAGCCATGTATTCAATAAGCGACCAATGCAAAGTGAGCATATTTTTTCCCGACATAAAGCAATATTTCAGAGAAAAGAAAGCCCAATATTACTTTAATACTTAAATAAGAATTCTACAACCAATACGTTATTGCTCCGAATTTAGCCGCTTAAAGAATAGCCGAAAAAATTGGCAGGCTTTGATCACAATCAGAATATAACTTGGCAAAAATTTACACGGAAGAAAACAAATGGAGTACTTTAACACTTTTTTTTTAAGCTAATTACATTAGTCGGTAATGGTATGCAATATCCACCTGCTATATGATTCAGGCAAAAGTGAAAAATCAAAACATATTTGTTTAAAATGTAGCAAGAATATAGTGTCAATCCCACAAACTACTGATTAGTTCAATAGTGAGTGACACGAGCTTCAGAACTTAAGGCAACCTATCATGAGGAGGTTCGAAGGGGATGACGGAATAAGTGACCAAACGAATCCCTGACATCCCCTTCATGTGAGGTTATTTTAAACGCTGCAGACAGAAATAGGAGCTCCGCGCAACGAAGTTCGTCATCTTATATCCGACATTCGACGAACATATAATAAATACACGATTATACAAATTGCTGATAACATAATATCGCGTTACTTACTAAATTTCTTCCGACATCCGAATTTGGTCGTTCTCTTAGGTTTTTTTTTTTATATTGATTTACAAAACTGACCTTAACTGACCTTACTTTCATTGACGTACTAAGGAGGGTCGGCCATGGGCGCCGAGTCCAAATGTTGAGAAGTAACATAAAATTACGCCTATAATTCTCCAAGGCACAGGTAAAGGTATACTATGTAACAACCATGTTTAGACGTATTTTAATGAAATTCCAAATAAGGCCAAGCTTGGAGGTCCCTTAACTATGAGCTAACTAAGAACACGAAGGAAGCCTAATTGTCGAGTACAATTTTGAATTTGACTCTTTGTCAAGTATACTGAGCTCCATTTAGTTTCACATATCACCGACAGCCTTAGTACACTACTATGATGAAAAATTGTTGTATTTCTATACTCATTAAAACATCCACTGCAGTATTCCATTTGTTTCCTACCATGCCAATCCGTGGCTCATCCGGGGGAGAAGTGCGGAGAGAAGGGAGTTGAGGGGGGGAGGTGGAATTAGTTCAGCATCATGTCGGGTCCAGGTTCGTGCTTAGTGTCTTCAGCTGCTCTAGTCCGGATAGGAGATCTCTGTAACAAGGACACGTTTGGGTTATAAACACACACACACACATAATATTATTCACAGTAATATTGTTAAGGCGAAAGTTAGTGAGGGTACATATATATTTGTTAGTTCTTCACGTTTGAACGGATTTGGATAAAATTTGGCATAGAGGTAGACCGTGTTCCGCAGCTCCTGGAACTGCTGGAGGAAGCTAATGCGTGTGTACCTGAGTGAGGTCTCGGCGACACCGGTGGCGCGGCGCAGCCCGGCGGCGGCGGCGCCCTGCACGCCGCGCAGCTCCTCCTGGCACGACGCCAGCTCCTCCTGGAACTGCTGGAGGAAGCTAATGCGTGTGTACCTGAGTGAGGTCTCGGCGACACCGGTGGCGCGGCGCAGCCCGGCGGCGGCGGCGCCCTGCACGCCGCGCAGCACGCGCAGCTCCTCCTGGCACGACGCCAGCTCCTCCTGGAACCACCATCACACGTGAGTGAGTCAATAACAAAACCCCTGTCTTCCCATTCCTTGAAACTTTAGAGACAGAAATAGGAACAGACACTACGGGAGAGAGATCAGTTGGAAGACTATCGTTTATACGTGCTTTCCGAGGAGTTATATAGCTGCACGACTTCCAAGTCCTAATGTCTAACAGGCAAATAGTCAATATATATTTACCACCACAAAAAAATCGGATGGAAACGGCGGGCGGATAGGAAATGGCCTGGACGAGTTCCTTAAGAATTGGAAAGGAGAAGCGAAAAATCGTGATTGTTGGAGGAAGGCATTGAGGGAGGCCGTCGCCCAGCAGTGAAACAATACGAAAAGATTGAACTCACCTTTAATTTCTTAATTTGATTCTTCAATCTAACTATCGTTGCTTCAGCCTCTGCAGCTCGAGTCTGTGAACATTCTTAAATTATTAAGTTATAAGAGTAATAAGAGTTCGTAGTTTTTTTTTTTTGGTTATATTCAGCCATTGTTTGTTTCTTGATAGCTTCAACTAAGGGTTCTTTAAGTCAAGAGTGATGAGGTTGCTTCTAGGCAAGCGTACTCTATCGTCAAATAGTGTCCGACCGAAAATTCGGTTTCGTTTTTTGTTTTATGTCGAAAGTCGACCCAAAGGTCGAGTCTCGGCAAAAAAACGAGTTAGTTTCGGTTTAGTTTTAGTTTCGGCGGAAATTCTGCCGAAACTACGACCGAAACCGAAATTGCATTCGGGAGTTCTCGTGCTGCGATCGGTCATGTTCGGAGCGTTAATTCCATCCAAGCAAGTAAGCGACGAAGAAATACTCAGCGTTCACGTGTCTAATCATGTTGTGACTGGCTAGTGTTTCCAGCTTGTTTTGTTTATTATGAGATTTTTTGTCATTTATTTTGAATTTTGTCAGTTTTATTACGTGATACAGCATAAGAGTAGGAAGTAAACATAAAAAAATAATTCTTTATTTTTTTATTTGTTATAAATTAGATCCCGATCTCACCTGATTGTAAGCAATGATGCAATCGTTGATAGTGAGGCGCACAAACATTATTGTAACAAATTAATAAATAGATTATAGTATAATCATTCGGCGCAGAGCAGTGCTATGTATACTGACCGCGGCATCAGTGAGCGTGGTCTCGGCGCGGTCGGCGGCGGCGTCCAGCTGGCCGGCGAACTCCTTGTCCCCGCGCCGCGCCTGCTCGCGCCGCGCCCGCAGCTGCGCCTCGGCCGCCCGCGCGGCGGCTGCCTCGGCGCGGAGCAATGCGTTGCTGGACCGAGCTTGGGAGAGCTCCTCTTCTACACGGGAACGACGGGAACGCTCCGCAAACAACTCACATCTGGAAATTTAGAAGGAAGATATTGTTTTTTTACTCGCAGTTATTATTATTATTTATTATAGCTAACTCGTATTGTCTCACTGCAGGGCAAAGGCAGAAAGCTTTTGCCCAGCAGTAAATATTGAGTTTAAAATTTTGGATATTAGTAGCGAAGTAACTAGCACTTTTAAGCTACAGTCAAACTGAAGTGAATCACACTCGGGACAGAAGATAACATTCTCTCGTTACGATTGTGTCAACTACGTTGTGTGAGGCTGTTCTTACAATAAGGGTCTGTAAGTTAGGGGATGGTTCAGTGACGTCATTGGTCGGTATCATATAAGCATATAAGCTGATAGAAAAGAAACTATACTTATATCTGACAAGTTTTACAGCTGAAATGACCCTGGAAGTATGAACTCAAACAATAAAATTAATAAGACTGCGTCAGAAGTGAACTAATTTGTTTTGACCCAGAAAAATAAGTCGTAAAAGTATCGTCAAAAAGAACCGTTCTTTAAAAAAAAAATATGTAAATAATTCTTGTCAAACTTGTTTTAATTCGCCCATTGTATATTTTTTGTTTTCCTTTTTATATCCAATGTGTGTATCAAATAGTATAATTGTAATAAATAAATAAAATTAACAAGAAAGCAATTACTTATTATACGTACACGGGTACGCCAATACAACCGACATTAGGATTTAAATCACGACGTTCGGAAATGGCCGCGTCATGTCACGAATAATATTGAGCATATGAACGGAATAATTATATCACACGAACATCCGGAAAAGACATCGTTTAAAATGTGTCGTATGGCATATTCAGCCTAAAACGGTCAGCTGGGTTTTAGGCAATAGAAGTTGACACGCTCTTTCGCTCCGCCCAAGGCGGGAGATATCATTGGATGATTTCCCACGTAAAAAAAAAAAACTATTTATTTTGTTTGGGCAGTTATGAAATTACTCCTGATCTGGGTGGAGCTAGAGGGAGTGCCAGACTTAAAGACTCCCTCCCGTTTTCCTTCAGTTGCCCTTTGCGTTATTTTTGGTAACTCTTTCGAACAATCTCACAGCGCACCCTAAGCCACCTTGAAAGAACGGCGCTCACGCCGCAGCCGCCGCCGTAACTCCGATCCAAATTTCCGGCCACCGTAGACGCGGGCTTGCGGACGGCGGGCAATGGGTAGCTCGCTGTCCGTTTGTCCGGTAACAGACCGGACCGAGCCCAAGTCGTTTACGGCGCGCACTGTTCCCGTGCGCCTCAAGGAGTTGTCAGCAAACCGTAGGGACCCAGTAGGGTCGAGGCCTAGTCTGGGGCTCTGGGAAGGTATGAAAATGCATACCAGGGCCCTGGAACCAAGGCAGGGAAGGAACAGGGTAGGTTTTTAGTCAGTAAAAGTCTGACACTATTTCCCGCTCCACCCAAGGGCGGGATTTGTCATTGGATGATTTTACCTACCGTAAAAAAAAAAAAAAAAAAAAAAACCTTGAAAGAGGCTATTTTTTGTTTTCCTCACAATATTTTTCTTCACCCTTTTAAGGGAAGGGCAGTGGTGGGTGATGTAATTATAGTGAAGTAAGCGACTAATCCTTTATGATTGTAATCCTCGTCACACAAGTTGAACCATCCTAACGGTCGACCTTAAATGAGCAGTAACCGATTTTCGAATTTCAATCGAAGTCGGGAGCTACGCGTATCCATAACAAATGGTTCAACTTATTTTCCGCAGACTATACGAACCAATAATAGGTATAGGTACCTACTCGTAAGTCATCAGAGATTCAACAGGATTTTGACCTTGTCGGCCTAAGCTAGCAGGTACGTACATCCAAAGTCCACTAACACTAATCAATCCCATTTTGCTAGGCAGAAAAGTACCGTAAGTACCGTCAAACAGGGTGAATAGAAATACAGGGGTGAATAAAAACGCAGGGGTGAATAGAAATGCATTTTGGTATGGTTTTTCGCTTTTTTATCATATTATTGGCTTCTAAAAAAGCACCATATTTTTTTTAATTACAATACATTAATAAATTGGAGTACTTAAATACTGCCCAAGTGTCCAACAATATTTAAATAATATGAAAAAACCCTGGGATCTTGCTCTGCTGGATCACTACTGGTCAACCCTGTCCACTTTTTAGGGCAGAGCATAGGAATATGTGCATAGACCTTGATAATTTGGCAAACAAAAGAGTTTCTATTCTAGAGATATCACATGTAAGTAAATTCAAATCAAAACAGGTTAAAATGTCAGTGAATACAATAAAATAAGAAATGCGTAACGTGTCTGTAATAACACTAATTACAACTTAATCTATACTTATAAAATACTTTGTCCTGAATGACTGACTGACGGATCAACGCACAACCTAAACCGCTGTTCTTAAAGACCTGAAACGTTGAATGTATGTTCTTTTTATGACGTAGGCATCCGATAAGAATTTTTTATTTAATCTTCTTATTATATCCACACATATACAAACCTTAAATATTAACTAAACTATTTATACTAAAACCTACATATGTAGAATAAAAGAGGATTTTTCGAAATACTATCCCTAAAAGGGATGAAAATGAAGGGCAAAGTTTGTATGGAGAAACCTACTTTCACGCGGGCCAAATCGCTGGCAGAAGCTAGTTTTGTGTAAATACCTTAATTTTGGGTAGATATCCCAATCCTCTCTCCCTCTCCCTCTCTTTGTCTTTCTTTACAGTAGCACAGTAAAGGCTTTACGTCTTTCTATCCGAAATATATCTGACATAATAGCAACGCTCATGGACTTCGTACGTAGTTGTTTACTTTGGCCCTGAAACTAGTGTTTCCAGGTCCAGCAGATGAAAATTCGGGATGGAACATGAAAATAATCGGGTTTTTGTTATTCTAATCAGGACGTAGCTATAGTTACTTATAGCTAGAGTTATACACAAAATAACTAAGCCTGTTGGAAGCTCAAAATTAAAAATGTTAGCACTCCGCCTTTGAATGGCTAACATTTATTTTCAACATTCATACAGAAATACGAGACGTATAAAAAATTAATAGACAAAAGCGGTGAAAGCAAAAATGTATATCAATTATCAACATGCGTAGGTACTTTTATAATGACGATGAGGTTCTATGTTTTAGAGATTGAATGAAGGTTCGGCGATTTTGATGAAAAAAAAAAAACTGGTTTCGGCTAAAGTTTCGGTTTCGGCCAAAAAAGGGCCGAACATTGCTTGACTGAAACTAACGCCTTTTGAGCTGTCGGTTCTGATAGATACCTAAAAAGCTGGCTGACTCGTTCGTCTACGTATGATTTATTTGATTATTTTATGAATGTTATAACTACATAATTAGGCAAAACTATGTCGAATTAATATTAAGAGCCCTTTCACATTTCGGCTTTACGCAAATTTAGGTATTTTACGCATCGAGCGGGCGGCGAACTACGTGAGCGATATTTTCATTCATGCTTCTTGCAGTCACGCTCGTACTATGATATTGCGAATACGACGACTAAACGATCTTGATCTTCCGAAATTAAATATTTCAGATAGAGGTTGAAATTTTTGACGAGTTATTTTAATTTTATTTAATTAATCAATTTGTTACATTTTTTATTATTTATGAACTTTACTGTTGAAGCGTGTTCATTTAAATATTTTAATTGTTATGGAGTAGTCGATTATAATATCTACTGTTCATAGCATAGTTGTATACCAGTAGTTTTTTTTTAAGTGATACAAACTAGTGCTTGACTGCGATCCCACCTGATGTTATGCAATGATGCAATCATTGATGAAATAGTTTATTTAGTGCCTGTTCACTCTAACCTTAGTATATAGTAGTATGGTTGAAATCTAGCCCAGAAAATGAAACCACCAAATGTATTATTTATTTTATTATTTGGTACAGTCAAACATTACATTTTTGCATCAGAAAAATATTTTCCGCAAAGGCATTCATTGAGCTTTTCTAGAGTCGATAACTTCAACTATAATAAGTTTAGTATCTGGTATATTAACAAAGAGTGAACTTTATATTCATCGAAATATACCGTTCGAAAATAAATATTTACAAAGATCAAAAACTGCGTTCGTAGTTCACACGCACACAATAGCAATGCGGTAGTGTCTATGTGACAGTCGGCGCACACGACGGTAGTATCGGAACGAAGGCGCGCGGGAAACAAACTGACATAGGTCCTACCTCGACAAGCGCTCGCGCGGTACTAATCGCTGATGGCCGGCGCAGTGAAATATATAGTATTTTTATTTATTTAATTAAAAAATAATAGTAGCTGTTTAAAAAAATAAAAATAATACTATCGTTTAAGCAAATGTTGATGATTATTTTGGTATAAATTTTAAGTCTAAATAATGTAGAACTTTGGAGATATTGGGGCTTGTTTTGAAGCCTTTTTTTTTTCTTTACATAAAAGGCATATAACGAAAATATAACCTTTTATAATTGAAGTATAGGATATTTGAGAGCTAATTGTATTTTTGTTTTTGGCTGAAATTTAGTAAAATCTCAAAATTAGAGCCCTGAAATGATGTCTCCGTGAATTTTTGCCTAAACATGCATCGGGAGAAAGCTTATTACTACATAATTAAATTAATTATTTAAAATCGGTTCTGAGGAGATTGTAGTAGAGAAAACGAACTATTTTAAGCAGGAAATCGTTATTTCATACAACGAACATAAAACCTAAAATTTCAACGTAGGAAACCTGCAATTTCGTGTTTTTTTTGTAATACGCCTCTTAAGTACCAGTGGCGAAGGGTCCATATAACACGATTTCCACCGGCTTCCTTTATGAAAATGTAATTTAAAGGTTAACGACCTTCTAAGTTCGTTCCATTGTTCACTCACTTCGAATTTCTTAAACTTCTGCGACATTTTAACTAGCAATGCCAAAATCATAAGCCGAAAAATACCGAGTTCCCACTTCGAACAACAATATCCCATACTATGCAACAATCTCTTTCTTTCATACATCAACTAATTCCTATTACTCCAACTAGTTCCGTCTCGCTCTAGCACGCAGAAAATTGTACCAAAATAACTCGCTGCCTACCGGGTTATGATGAGTAAGATATATGAGCAGTGCGCAGGTGCAGGTGCAGGTGCAAGCGCGACAGAAAAATTCATTCATGATGTAATTGTACTGATTCTAAAATAAGAATGGATTTAGCTGCATAGAACTCACACTGACAAGAAATACACTTTATTTGGCAGGATTTTCTAAAAGATAAAATTGACATGGCGGCCGGCGGCGTGTGTGGCGCGAATTTTTCGTTATTTGATATTGTTTACTTGTCGTATTTTATTTGTTTTTCACGTTTTGGTGTGGCGAAATAGTTATAATGTACAGTTCAAAATTTATTTTGTGTGTTGGGTCGCGGACGTCATGGATAGATAATTATCTATCCATGACGTCCGCGACCCAACACACAAAATAAATTTTAGATTAGATTGTTTGTAGATACTTAGTGCAATGAAATTTCGTTTTCAAAATTAAGTTTTGATAATTAAAATAAAAATGTGCAAATAGGCCGTGCCACTCCAAATATGAACAATATTTATAAACACAGGGATGGATTTGGGTCTTTTTTCTGCATCATTGAGCTGGTGGTATTTGGTGAGTGAACTTTTAATAATTCGGCTTCCCTTCTGATAATATCCACGCTTCGCCACTGTTAAGTCCCATCTTTTTTTTAGTCCTGCCTGCCTTATTGTTACCAACTACTGCAACTCTTGAACACGCTGATGAAACAGTGTGGACGACAAGAAATGCAATGAACTTTGACATTTGCTTCATCATCATTTCATCAGAAAGACATCCACTGATGGACACAAGCGTGGCCTTCCCCAAGCGTCATCTTAACGATCGATCCTGTGAGTCTCGCATCCATCGGATTCCCATGATCCTTACCAGCTCATCGGTCCACCTTGTGGGAGGCCTTTCAACTCTGAGTCATCTGGTATGCGGTCACTGAAGGCAGAGGCATAGCTAGGTGAAAAAAAACCCAGGGGGAAAAAAACTGGGGCTTCCTTTTTTACGTAGGAAATCATCAAACTTCTTCAGTGTCACAGTTTTACTGACGGAAACTAGTTGCCATAATTAAAGTAATGTCAACCACTTTTATTTAGATTTTAAAGGCAGAATTTTTTTTTAAACTTCAATAAGTGGTTTGTGGAGCACTGAGTGAGTTATGCTGTGCCTGCCTCGAATAAAAGCATTCTATTCTATTCATTGCCCCGTCTAACTTTTTGGTAGCTACGCTTGTGACTGGACACAGCGGTCGTCGTCCCAGTCCACTTTCAACTGAAGGAATATTTACAACCTCAAAACTAATAATGGCGGCACAAACCTGGTCCGTTCAAGCTCCGCCATTATTTGCTGCATCTGCTCGTCCTGGTGTTCAGGCTCCGGCGACGTCCTGCCCGGGTGCACGGGCAGGAAGTCTGGTAGACACATGGACTCCGCTCCTGCAATACATTCGAACTGCTTAATGTTACGCCTGTTATCCTGGATGGGGTAGACCCTGTGGGAGTAATAATCATTTTTGTTAATTATTGGCAAATAAGCCCGAAAATTGTTAGAAACAGAATTAGGATTAGATTCATATTATTAAAAACTATGTTAGTTAAGAAAAGATTAGCCACTAAGAAAAAAGAAATTAGGGTATTTTTACCAGCACTGCCATGGCGTGAGACAACCACGGTGCGTCGTACTTGTCGACTAATAACTTAATTATGTTTTGAATCAGGTATATTGTCCCTAGAAGACATTGTTATTGCCAATATAAAGATCCATAGTTACTATCTTCTACTTATATATAAAATGAATAACTATACCTTAATCTCGCTAAAACTCGAGAACGGCTGGACAGATTTGGCCAATTTTGGCCTCGAAATATTCGTGATACTCCAGGAAAAGTTTAAACGGTGAGAAAATATGGACTGAAATGTGGACATGGAAGAAAATATGGCGGTACGAAGTTCGAGGTCGGAGGAGGAAGGTCAGCTAGTAGTAATGTTACGCTGAAGAGTTTTTCTTTTGTTTGAATGCGCTAATCTCAAGAACTACTGGTTCGAATTGGTATTTTTTTAGTGTTGAATAGTGCCTTTATCAAAGAGGTCTTAAGGCTTTATGTAATATCCCGCTAAGACTAAAAGGAGCAGAGCAGTAAACAAGGCGCAGGGAAAACCGCGGGGGACAGCTAGTAGGTATATAAACGCACTTCTTTTACAAAAACCTGCTACGATCCTTACATATAGGGTATGTAAGGATCGTAACAGGTTTATAGTCTTTATCATAGACTGGGGCGAGGCCGAGGGTACGTTTCAATACGTGTTACAGTATTGACGATGATCTCAGTGAAGAGATGACATAACTAATTATAAAATCCATTCATGCTAAGATACCTGTAATCTGCGTGAGATCATAATGGCATCATTGTGTAAACTTTAATTACGATAATCGAGAAACTAGGTTGTATCTAGTTTCTGCAATGGTCTAAACATCATTTCTACGTCTCTGTGAAAAATAAATAATTCTTCATCCTTGCTTTCTTTCTGAAGAACAACCGGACAAACTTTTTGAAGAAAGAAAGAAAATTACATTTATTGACATTATAAAAACGGAAACATCTTAAAATTAAACAAAACAAAAATTTACACTCTCTCACTCTCACTCATTTAATGACTTTTTTTTCAGTAACTGAGTTGTCAACTGGCCCTGTCTTTTCTTTTTTTTCGATCTTGTGTAACTTTTGAAACACACGATGATATAAAAACTGAGTAAAGGGGGGAGATATGGATAATTTAATTTTAATGGCCCGCCTATCCTGCGCGGGAAATGCGTCATTCAGTAATGTGCTGTTCCAGTAGTCCCCTAGTTCATACGATCCTAATTATTGCATTCTGTACAATTTGATCTCGACCACATGTTGCAACGACTTTTTTTTAGTCAAATCTATCGCGGAATGAACTGCTCTATGTTGTAATAGAAACTACCCGTTCTATGAGATATAGACTAAGATCAAGTTGCCTGACATAACTTATTTTCACATGGATGGACTTTTGGGGGCTTTGGGCAGGTACCAGGTGAGAAAGGGAACTAAAAATATGAGTCCCTTAACTTAAATTTTTATGACTGATTTTATGTATGCTTTCAAGAATATTATTCTAAAGAAGTATCATAAGAGTCAGACACTTTCCATGGACCAACACTTCTGTCAGACGCCTTCAAGCTCCACAAAAAATAAATGAACTTTACTTATTTTGCATGTTCGATTTTTAAATATGTTAGTAAGGTAACTATTATAAAGTTATATTATAGTAGTCAGAGAAATTGTAGTGACCTCCACAAGCACACAGGTATTCAAAGCAAATGAAACGCTACTGAGTACCTAAGATTTCATCCATGTGAAAATAAGTTATGTCAGACAACTCTGGGATCTTGGTCGAATATTTTTGTTCTAAAAATATGACACAGACCCGGCCTTTATGTCGAAGCAGGGACGGCAGATTTGTTAGTACAAAATAAGGGATTCTTAGCTGCCAGTGTCTTATTTAAATTTCTATTTTTTAATTGCTCTTTTTATTATTTATCTATGCATTGTGCTCACATAACAGAAGCGACAAGAAATATGCAACCAGGATTATATGTAGCTCATAATATGATTTAAAGTCCAATGGACACCGTCCATGGAGTTTCTTGCACGTTATTCTCCATAGAGATCTACACTTTTGAACGTGAGATGTAGCTTCACTTTTTTTTTTACTGACCGACATTTTTACTTTTCAAAAGTGCTTGTAAATGTATATTTGAAATAATATTTCTGATTATATACACCTCTGCCATCCTCATAGGGAAACAAAGAAGTAACGTTTCGGTAGCAATTGTGCGTTTGATTTGAATCGCACGTGACTTTGTTGCGCCGTATTCGCCAATGTTACGAAGTTCGAAGTACTAACTACTACAGTGGTTAGATTTGGTCAGTCTTTTGTAAACAATAGGTAGGCACTGCCTAGTATGTCTGTAGGTATAATGGACAGGGCCGCTAAGGCCGACGCTTGCCAGGGCTGCTGACTCCCTCTTGCTTAAAACAGAGCGAGCGAAGTTATTTGATGATATATGCAACTCACAAAAAAAAATGATGGGCAGTAAAATGTTTTGTAAATTGAAGCCAGAGTCTCATCGCTTGCACATTGTGGGTCTTGTCCGCATAGTCCGCAGTGGAAAACCACATGCATGAATGTCAGAATATATTCATAGTTAAAATAGTCGCACTTTAAGGTTCTACTCATTTCAAACTTTTTAAACCTCTGAAAATCCACAAATATAAAAGCACCATGAAAAATTATTTAATTAAAATTGACTATATGACCAAAAGGCGAGCAAAAATCGGCGACAAAAACATGATATAAATAAGTTGGCTCGATAAAAAAAAATCGTGAATCTGACACTAATTTCCGATTTCAAACGTGTATATCTACGAGATCACGTCACGGAAATATTTGAAAGTAAAAAATAAATAAAAAATAAAGCTTGTTTTTTAAAAGCGCCTCGCAAAAACAAAAATCATGAAGTCGTTTTTTTTTTTTATTAAAACCATTGTTTCGGGGCCGCAAAGTCGACATATACCCGGGCTGGGTTCATACAAGATACTCAGAGACTACACCATCCCATAATTAAAAGGGAGTAGGTACCGCATTTGGCCTAGAAGTGGGATGCAACCTATTTTTAATATTTCTGTGGATGCAACTATTGATTTTCACCTACACGGAACTAATAAAAAAATTACAACAATTGAACTTTTTTACACTGTCAGACCTTCAGACTGTCAGACTTTCAAAATTATTAGCCATGTTAATTTATTTGTTAGTATTATACGAGGTACAGTCGAAGTTCAAGTGAAATGAACCATTGATTAATGAATATAAATACCCGGCATTATGTGCTAATTGCTGTATTTACAATATGTTTGCCTCTAAATGGAACGCTTCAAAGACAGTATTGCCGAATTTTAACACGGTCAACAAACTAAACACATTCTTCTTAATCTTATACACCGTTAAATTTTGGTCGTTTTAATCCCGTGGAGGGTCGATCTGGTACATAAAACACTATCGATTTGTAAAGATAAAATTGAAAAACAAAGTACGAATTTTTTCTAAAACTCGAATTAAAATACTCATGTACGAAATTAATTTCTTTATGTAAACGGGTCAATGACCTTGTAGGTATTTGTTGGTCGCTGCGTACTAACTACGTACAGTTCATTGCTCAGCTAATATTTACTTAAAGAAATTAATTTTGTACACGCGTAAATTAATGCGAGTTAAAAAATAAATTACTTTATTTTTTAATTTTCTCCCTACAAATCGACAGTGTTTCATGTACCGAATCGACCCTCCACGGGATTAAAACGGTCAAAATTTAACGGTATATACAACATTATTTTTAGTACACACGAAACCTGAATATATTTGCTCAGGATCAGTAACTGAATCGATTCCAATAATTTATAAATTTAAAATATTTAACATTTAAAAAAAAAAGTATACAACACAGGTCACTGGAGGTCGTAACGGGCATTAGGGCCAGCGCACAGCTGGGTGCGGGTGCAAAATAACTCTTTAGTCGCCCGGATGGCCCTGTGACCACGTATTTGTGCGGCCAACCAGGTAACATAAAAAACTTATAACTTTGTGATTTTTCATAATACAGTTTTGAAATTTTGTACATAGATTCTTTACATAAAAATACTAGGCAGGTGTATCAGGTTTCGAATATACTAAAACGAATGTTGTATTTATACAATAACTGAATATAGTAATAAAATAATAATAGAGAAAATAATAATAAAAATAAACATATAATAATAGAGAAACTGACTAACTGACATATAAACGCACAGACGAAACTACCGGAATAAAATTTTGCACAAGGTTTCATTTTATGATGTAAGCGAGGAAAATCCTCAATTAGGATTTTCAAAAACTCACTCCCTAATGGGATGAAAGGGGGGTGGTCCAAAGCTTGTATGTAAAAACCTACTTTCATACGAGTGATGCCACTGGCAGATGCTAGTTTTACATAAATAGCTCCTGTATTACTTTCTAATTTGTACCAATTAAGTAGTATGATGAAAAGCACACTGTATTTTATTGTTTTGCCTAATATAATTTTCAGTGTCACGTTAGTCGCATGCACAAAGACCGCTAGGCAAGCGTCGCCACGCAGTGGGTTTCTGCAGAAGGAAAACGCCGTCGAGGTCGGCCTAGGAAAAAGTGGCGGTATGGTCTGAACGCGTACAGCAAGGACTGGTTTGAGATGGCGGCATGAACAAGAAAGTCCGGAAGGACTTGGGGCAGGCCTTTGCCTGCCAGAAAAAAATATCATTAATACTTATAAATGCCTCTTATATTTTCAAGGATAAATATGTTAAACGAGTTTGATAGTATTTGTTACACAGTTTAAGCCCGGAGTTAGGACATATATACAAAACTTTTCAAATAGTGCCCATTAGATGACCTGGGCACTCGAGTTTTGTATAAAAAAAAATAAAAAACCAGTCAAGCAATAGCTAGAATCTTTTGTTATAAACTTTTGGAAGAGTTTGAAAAGAGTTGTTCAAGTTCATAGTTTAATGCAATGTTAATATAAAAGAGTTGTTCAAGTTCATAGTTTAATGCAATGTTCATAGTTTAAAGCAAGAGGGTGTGTCAGACTTTTACTGACTAAAATCCACCTGTGTTCTTTCATTTACCCTTTGCGTTTAACGATCATGGTAACTGTTTCAGATAATACCACCAACCATGGTAATTTCTAGGAAGCTAATAATTAAAATCACCTCTAGCTCTAATCTTGAGTTCATCACATGTATACATTACATGCATACCACATTACTGTAAATAGATAATGTAAATATTTTATTATAGCTTGCAGTTTCATGTTTGTAAAGAATGTCACATGGGATTCTACAGATTGTTTATGCTAACAATCTCAACTCAACAAAATTATTCTTTTTCAAGCTTTAGCATTAAAAAGTTAAACGAAAAAAGTTAAAAAAAAACTGATTTAGCATTAAATAACTTTGTTTTAGATACCTATGAATGATTTTTTTACTATTTCAGATTTTTACCGGAGTTATTTCCAAAGTTCTGATGTCATGACTGAGTCATAAATCTATCTCATTTAGTTGAGTCTATCAAAAGGTTGTCTATAAGAAATTTGTCTTGTGCAAGAAACTGCATACCATCAGGAGGGATTGCAGTCAAACACTAATTTATAATTATCTAAATATTGGTCTTCTGATTTTGAGGTGTACTATAAAGACTAATAAATAAATGACTTATCCAACACATACTATGTATGTGATTTCTAAAACATTTTAAAAAGTGTAATATTCTATATAAAAGAACATCTCTTTCAACTCTTTTTATTAGCTGGAAGTAAAAGTAACAGCGAATATTATAGCTACAGAATATTTAAACAGAAGTCACCGGACATTATTATGAAGGTTCAGAGAATGAATTACAAGTCATATTGAATAAACAGGAAAGAATAATTAATTACTCTATATGTGATGACATACACACTTATTGAACTGATTTTGTGATTAAGATGCATGATGAGGATAGAAAAAAATATGATATGAATTTAAAGTGATTTGACAAGACATGTGCGTCTGACAAACTGTGGCTGAAGTAACACAAAATTCAGTTACTGATAGATTGTGATTTTCCTTCGGACAATCTTCAGACCTGACAGACATCTGCCACATCAATCTTGTAAGTGATTAATTAACCACAGAGGAGAGTTTCATATTATTTTTAAAAGTTTCCCATATTTGATTAAAAGAACACCATATAACTGAACAAATTCCACACTTAATAATTGATTGAAGAATCTCCACATTTGGGTAACTAAGGTCAGTTCAGATACTATTGTTAGTAAACATTGTAATAGAAATGAGTAGAAATGTATGTGTTAATATAGGCTCAATTTTAAACTCACCAGCATTAGGAGGGAGATCCAAAGGGAAAGTGCTTCTTGGAGATACATTCCTCCTGTCTGCAGGGTTCACAGACTCAGTCAGATCTAGGCTCAAGTGTGGTGGTAAGTCCAGAGGTAGGGCAGGCCCAGCCGCCTCAGAGCCTGCCGGCAAGTCCAGCGGCATCCCACTGCCAGCTTGACCAGCATCAGATGTCGATGCAGCTCCCATATATGCTTCATAATCATAACCCCTTCCACCATAATTGCTGTTATTCCTCCTACCCAGAGAGGAAGATGATCCCGCATTGAAACTAGTATTAAATGTAAAGTCCGGTAAGTTATCCAAATCAACAGATATTGGACCATTAAAGTTCAAATATGCTTGCTCCACTAATATGTGGTCTTGCACAAAATCTGGCAGCGAAGGCATCCCTAGAGGCTCCGAAGCCAAGTTTGGTCTGTGATAAAAGGGCACGTCATTATTGTCCGTGTAAAAGTTATGCTTAGAATCAGAGTTATCCACTACACTAAAAGGTATTTCTACGGAACTACTTGAGGATGTGTTGTCACTTATGCGGTGGCTACTGCCATCGCTAGTCTTCTCTTTGGCTTGGGAGTCGCTCGCGCGGGGCTTGTCCCGACGCGAGTCGGCGTGCACGTCTATCTTGGTAGGGGAGTGCTGTACAGTGTTCGCGTACACTTTCGGACGGGCGCCAGTGTTTTCGTACGTAGAGTTACCCGGCAACGAGAGATCCCGCTTCAAAAAATGCCGAAACGAAAACGGATTCTCATCCTTCCGCGTCGCCCCCGTAGACTCTGCAAGAAAAACGAACAGTCGACGAGGAATGCCTTTATATTTAGGACAAAAAACAACTTCGTAAACTCACTGGAAGAAGAACTTTTCGCCTCCGTAAGCGATGCGTCACCATTTTCATTAGTATTGTACTTTGCCTCTTCGATACCTAAGTCTGGTTTCGCTGCATTTTGTTCAATTTCCTGCGAGGATCCTCCGTTATTCGTATTTTGAGGCGAATTCTTGTTCGAAACACCATCCTCGTCCTCCGCCATGATAATGAAAAATGACAGTTGACGCAAACGATCAGAAACGATGATTTATTATTATTTTCCGTTCAGAAATCCCTCAAAACTTGGTTTGCCAGACCTAAAAATCATGAACAAAAAAATCATGAGCGGAGTTATAAAATGTATTTTTTATTTTACTCTCTTTCTCTAATTTACTGTCTAAAACTCTTTCAGTTCCTATATGACATACATTCTATTGCCTTGAGATAATAAGAATATTTCTATAGGTATGCATTCCACTTTTTTTTATTGAATTGTCGTTTACTATTCAAGCAGCATGTTTTGTTCCGTAACATGTCGCAGTAATTAACCCATAATAATCTGTGGTTTAAGAGATACTGTGCGGTAAGATCGCCCATTGTATACTTGTTTTTGTAAATGCTTGTCCTGTTCACATTGGTGAACAATAAAATATGTAGTGGCGGTACTTGATACTGTCGTACACTGCGGGTGGTCGCGTCCAGGTGCAGGCATAAATTAGCGCTACTTTGTGCGGTGCACTTTTGTGATTGTCTTTGTATGTACCTACTAACAATGCTTTAGATTTCTTGTGTTACTATGGACTGTATCGACTAGGCCTGAAGTACATATCTTATTTTCTATAATTTATCTGAAAAAAAAAAACGGTGTAAGTTTGCCTACATTACATCTTCATTTCATTTCATGCATGATTCGTTGGTTATATTACACGATATACCACGTAAGCGATTCAACGCGAATGTGATCGCGAAGCGAATGGAACAAATTATTGATACTACGTCTTTACGATTACGATTTGAAACACATGGCAATCGATACTATTCTCATTTGGAACGCATAGTAAACAATGTAAAGAGTCAGCGGCGTAACTATATCATCTTGGGCCCGTGGTAAATTTATTGGACAGGGCTGCAGAAAAATCGTAATTTCAAAATAGATTTAGTTACTTCTTTTGAACTCGCAGCCTTTTAGACCTGAGGCCCCGCCAGATCGGGGCCCGTGGCATTTTGCCAGCCTTGCCACCCTATAGTTCCGCCACTGTAAAGAGTTGTATTTACTTTGACAGCACCACGACACTCGGCTTTGACAAAAGCACTGAGCTGACAAGCCTTTTGGAAAGCAATGTTCGTACGTGTTATTAGCAAAATTGTGGTGTCTCTTCCAAAAAGGCCATTAATGAAGAGTTGAAGTTGACTATTCATTTGCAACAACCATTCATCCAAAATAAAACAACTTTATAATAGAGAATGTTTTATTACATCTAGTATAAGGCTCCTTTTTAACCATTTCATATTGTAAATATCGAAGTGATTCGCTACGTACTTTACAACAAGTATTAAAAATAATAACAGTGGGATTTATTCATAAAATAACACAAAATAAATTCGTTAACAATAAATGCATTATTTTTAGACTACAATAAGTATTAAGTTTTTATTATAAAAATAGTGAAACAATTTCAAAGATTCTGAGCGTAGGTATAGTTCCTTAAGCATCACACCTTTTTAAAGATTTAATAAAGTATAAAAAATGTTTTGAAGAAGTTATTAGTTCCATACGGTTAGACCGAAACTAATGATGATCTAGATTTATTTTATGATTGAGTCGGTATTGAGGAAAATGAATAATATATGTAGGCATTTCGATCTAACCGAATTTTTAACTTTATAATAGGTAAATATATTAAATAGGGAATCTAACATTAACGGGTACTGTACCTCTACCATGAGTTTTAAGCAATAGTATTCGTCGCTACTCGATATCGACGCCGTAAATATTTTGTATGGCAAATTTTGCAGCGCCTCTAGCGGTCACTTGCAGAACCAAAATTTGCCATACAAAATATTTACGGCGTCGATATCGAGTAGCGACGAATACTATTGCTTAAAACTCATGGTAGAAGTACTGGAAATATGAACCGGTTTTCACGATCGGTAAATAATTCACATGTCTTCCGCCCACGATAAATTATTGAATGGAATCCTTGAAATATTTTGGCTTAGACCCAAGTAACTACAATAAGAGAAATTACAGTAAAAATATTGGACAAAATAAAATTTAAAAATAATTTGGCACAGGTCGTTTTAACAAACAATGTATAACGGTAGCATAATTATTACAAATATAATGTAGGATAAATACTTCTTCAAAGAAATTGCCTTCATACTTTAAACATAGCTTTTATAACCAATTGAAATTGAGTTGAAATCTGTTTGGTTACTAACAAGTCCAGCGCGCGCATACAAGCATAGACGTAGAGAGTAGACTGAACAATACCCCCAATAAAATGATAATAATAATATATTTAAAAGATTAACATACTTTTCACAGAAAAGCTGTCAAACCGCCATTTTTATTCCTCAGACTTTAGAAAAAAACAAGTTCTGTTTGTATGATTGCTCTATTTCTAACAAACTTTCTGCGCGTATTCACTTCATATCTAGATAAGGGAAAGTCAGTCCATTCTAGTCTATGTATGTGAGATACTTGGAGTATTTAGTTCACATTATTATGCATGCATTACTCACTTGTGTTAACGCTTTGGCAGGACCTGCTTTACTGTTACAGTACAAAATGTGGAGATGACAATACAACAATAAATAAAAAAAACACTACTCATCATTATGACCAATTTTTACTATGGAGCCAACCCTGAAATCGTGAAATGTCAGTGTTTTCATTCTGTATTGTCAACTCACACTGTAATAAAAAAAAAAATAGTGACTGGACGGACGCTAATAGGTAACAATACCTAATGCCGTCACTGTGAGCTCAAAAACACTTTTATAGAAATAAATAAATGGCACTGTTCGATGTTACGCGATTTAAATAGACATACAATAATTAATAAATATATTTTACACAAATATACTTAATTAACATCAAATTTTATCTGTTTTCAGAGTTAAAAGAAGCGATTTTTAACAAGAATCAGATATAGGTACATACAATGTTTACTAATAATATAACTACAACGATTGTGACAGTAATAAATATAGGTTACATAGTTACAAATAGGAATTAGAAAATATGAAATAAAAATGGATTCTCAATTGTATGATCTTATTATGTTCTAAAAGAAAGACAATGCGATAAAAATTTAAAATCTAGAAAATTATAATCATGCCTAAACTCAAATTTTAGATAGGACAAAAGAAAAAAACAAAATTCAGTCTTTCGCTTATATAGGAAGAATAATTCATATTAGATTCTCTTAGTAAAAAATACAGAATTATTTTATGGCGAACTGTCTAAGATAACCTGCGAAATTCAAACTTTCGAAAGTTTTTTGCAATTAGCAGTTCAGTATGGAATAATAATGGTAACAAAAATTACATTTGCAGGAACTACATGTATCTATTTATATTTATAATTTTACCATTGACTTCTACTATTTACCACTGGACAGGCTGTTCCATTTTTTTGACCGCTCATTTTATGTGCCTACATGAAGCGCCACTCGCGAGCGTCCAGAGAACTAATTTTGACGTATAATGCAAATGTCTGCAGATCAGAGTACAAGTGTACAGTACTCTGAAGTATTTTTGCATTTTGAGTTAATTTTGTTCGAATTCCGTGTTATTTCTGCTTCAGCAATTATACCCATTAAAATCATCAACACAATTCTGTAACTTATAGACAAAGTAAAACGTTAAGTTTTGTTAAAATGGCACATTTTAGCTCTTCTCTATCCTCCATTCGAAATAGGAATATAGATATTTAAACAAACCTTTTTAACTGTGTGTATCTTTAATTGCGTTGGTGGCATGACAAATGGCGGCTGCAATAAATGGTTAGTACTGTAACCACTTTTTTGCTTTTAATGCTATCCTTATGCCCACGAAATAGAAGTCAAAATCGGTCGAACGGACAGTAAAAAAGGTTTGTTTAAATGTCTAATCTTATTTCGAATGGAGTACAAATTATAGAAGAGTATAATTGTACAAACATGTCATTACCGCAAATATATATTTTTTTACGTAGCTATCCGATACTGAACGGCAAATTTAAAAAATAAAAACAGAAAATTTAAATTTCGCCGCTTATCTTAGAGCCTTAATATTAAACGACTGGATAGTGATTGACATATAAAACAGTTATTATGATACAGATAGTAATAAAAAGTATGCTTCGTCAATGCATGTACCGAAAATATTAAATGATTTAATACAAAAAAAAAAGAGTGAACACAAGAATATCACAAGACAACATATAGTAAAAAAGAAAAGAAGTAAAATAAACAAACGAGTTAGTTCTAAAACCACACTAAAACGAGATCATAATCTCATTTGATTATATTGCACGTAAAATTTCGATTATTTTCATAAGTAAACACAAGCCTTATAATTGCCAGAAGAATTTTCTTTTAGTAAAACAAATAAATTATTCTGGTTAAAATATTGGTAGTGGCTAAATTAAAAACATGTAAATAAAATAATTACATAACAGTATTAATGACACAGGATCTAGCCACCCCAGTGGCCACTAGACACTTTCCATACCAAACCAAGTCTTTCCAATTTAGAAAGAAAGAAAAAGAGTTTATTTACGACAATCATGTCGTGAATAAAGTCTGTCTTCTTTATCTTATTTAGAATGTTAATTACCGTCAAGTGAGCCAAAACTTGGAGCCAGGAACTTTACCATGCCGTGTCAAAATGTCAGTCGTTTGAGCGAAAAATAAGCATAGAGCTACAACATTATTTTTAGTACACGCGAAACCTGAATATAGTTTTTTTCAGAATCAGTAACTGAATCAATTCCAATAATTTTTATAACATGTTACATTTTTTCCCAAAAATCAGCGACACTAAGTACAACACAGCTCACTGGCGGGCATTAGGTGCCAGCGCACAGCTGTGTGCGGGAGCAAATCAACGCTTCAGTCATCCATATGACCCGGTGACCATGTATTTTTGCGGACAACCAGGCAACGTAACGAGCTTATATCTTTGTGATTTTTCATGATACAGTTATGAAATTTTGTACATAGAGTCTTTACTTATGACACGTGTTTTGGGTTTCACATATACTAAGGCTAATGTTTTATAAGTGGGTCAAATCATCCAATGACTTTTCGCGCTCAAGGTTGGAGCGAGAGGTTGTCAGACTTTTACTGACTAAAACCCTCCCTTACCCTTTTTCAAAACCATGGTATCTCTCACAAAAATTCCCGAGGCCTTAGCGGGCATGTTCGAGGAAGTAAGTAACATAGAGTTGATAATACCTACTCTAAAATTCCGGAATCATAAATATATGACGATTTAAATCCTGGGATTTATGAAATTGCAAATATGGAAAACAATTATTATAATATACTAGCTGACCCGGCGACCTTCGCACCGCCTGCTAGTTGATTTATTTTTTTGTGAATTTTTCCATATTTTCAAACCGTTTAAACTTTCCCTGGAGTATTACGAATATTTCAAGACCAAAATTAGACAAATCGGTCGAGCCGTTCTCGAGTTTTAGCGAGACTAACGAACAGCTATTCATTTTTATCTATAAGACAATCTTATTACTTTCTTAGAGTTCCGTATTACTAAAACAGTATATTTATTTATTTCTAACACTTACAACTATCGTTACAGGGTAATCTAATTCCATAGAGTAGTTTTTTTTTGTCCACTTATTCATTTATTAGGTATACATTTACATATATTATTAAAATCAGTTTATAACTTATTACAAATAAGGCATTTATTGTAAATTCACTCAGAGAACAACAGATGTCCGTGTCTATGAGGCTATGAGGTTGAGAGCGCGAAGAGCCCGCGTCAGCGGCGCCTCTCATAACAGATTAGTTTAGCGGCGGCTCTGCTAGCTGCCGTTAAATTAAATAGTTTTGTTTTAATCTAACAGTTTTAGTACTAAAAGGAAAAAATAAGAAGATTTATGATCCCGGGATTTTAGAGGAGGTATTATCAACTCTATGTTACTTATTTCTTTGAATTTTAAGTAAAACATAGTCCTACTTATTCCGATCCTGTGTATGATAATTATAACACTAAATAGCCACGTTACTGACGATGTACATAACAATACGTACGTACACTAATACTTCACATCCTCAAAACCACTGTTCGCCACGACACTTAAGACTCGTCTTCATAAGAATAAAATGCCAAATACTTTTCAAGTAATACATTGCATTTGCATCAAAAGATGCTTACTGTCACAAGCAAAAGAGTTTAGCGGTTTTCTTTGCATAATTATGTATCAGACGTCGAAATTTTATAAAATTCCTTGCCAGAGTCTGTGTTTCCTGTTAGCTTTAACTTAGGATAATTCAAGAAGGAATAAGTGAACAGGTTACTACTAAGCAAGTGTTGACAGCATCTATCAGGTGAGACAGTGGTCTAACGCATTGCTATCAATAACAATTAAAAATAGCCTCATTTTTTAAATTATTTATACTAAATTATTTATCAAAAATCACAAATAGAAAGGATTTTTCATTAAAAATTAAGCAAGTTAGAAAACTTTCAAATTTAGTGGAAGGGGAAACTGTCAATGAACAGAGAAAGGATGGACAAACTACAATGTGACGTCACCGCCATTAGGTTCCGCGCGTAGAAAAGGGATAGCGCGATGTTCCCACCACACGCTCACTCTTCCTCATATAAATATTTGAAATGCTAATTAATGCATCATTTCATATCCAATTTTGATGCAGTTTCCAGTAAAAGATTTATTTTACTGTTATTTTGTACAAAATATTGTACAAAAATAAACACACACAAGTACCCAATTACTAAAACGTTTTATATAATTTATTTCTAAATGAGTCCACAAATTAACTCAAACAGAAATAGAAAGAGCTATAAACTTGATTGGTGTACACTTAAAAAGAATATTATAAACTGAAATAATGCAAATTGTTATGTTGTTAGAACACAGTGGTCGGGGCACGCAAGTCACGCCATTAGATCCACGAAAGAGATTGCTACACGCGGTAGGTATGCGTGTAAATGCATTTTCCCTTGTTAAATAAAAACTATCTACTACTTTAGTATGGTAGGCGCCAGATAAACTAACCATAAAGTACATTGACCTTTCTAGTGAAAATACCTCTTTGTAGGCCAGGTACCCTGAACAATAAAGGTGAAAACAAATTGAGCCCACATATGTCATGTACGCTATCTAAATTCATTATGACATCTAAACTCTTGAATTTACTTGAAAACTGAGTGCCTAGTGTGAGTTTGTTTTACGCTAACGCAATTGACACGTTTATAACGTTCGGCACACGTGTCCCACGTAAGTTTGACTTTATGGAATATCGTTCTTTATTACTATAAAATGTAAAAGATCATGATAGACGTCGATTCAGGACAGCTTGTCTTAGGGCTGATTTCATCATTCAATATAAAAACTTAGTTCAACTAAACTGAGCTCAGCGTAATCTAGTTTAAAGACCCGTGTCGTAAACATGGGCGACAACAAAAGAATTGAAACTGAGTTTAGCGTAAACTAGGTTCAATTCATCGCGGTTAAACGCAAAATGAAGCTATAATCTCGATTAGTCGCTCAAATTGGGTTTTGTTTGAACGAATCACGATTAGTTTATTGGTGAATTTGGCTTTATAAGTCTTTATTTCCATTCTTGAAAATAAGTCTGTCAAAAAATGAATGTGGGTCAATGTCCTTTATGGCAATTTTATCTGGCGCCTACCATAGTGTACTAAATTCAGATAATCGCTATTAAATTATGCCATGTTTTAATAGCGAAAGTCTCTAGTGTATTTAAATTTGATCATAAAATTTAAGTTAGCTTATCCGAAACCTGAGCGCTGCCAAGTTTCACACAAGAGCCAATCCAATCTTGATTTTATCAGAAATAATGTCCTTTTTTTAATAAAAAGTAATGATTTACAAAATGCAATAATTTCTCGAAATACTTTTTAACCATGATTCAACAAATCCCGCACGTAAAATTACTAACAAAAAAGAAATTTCACTTTCAATTTTAAGGTGGATTTTTTTTCAAATAACTTTTTCCGCTTTGGATGGAGCGAGAAGGTAATGCAGTGTTTCTTCAATTGCCATTAGCATTCCAGGGTCGCGGTAACTCTTTACAACAATCCCACAGGGTTTCAAATACCTTGACATTCGATTAAATTCCTCAATTAACTGTAGTAATGTCGTTTGTTTCACAGAACACATAATGTATGCGCAGACGCCTCAAGAGAATAGATTCACGCTTTAATTTAACGAAAAATTCACTTTAGCTAACAACTCCTTAAAAGTACTGCAATCTGTACCAATAATAAATAAAAACCAAGTTAGTAGCATTGAGTTAGCTTACTTTTTTTTCGCAGTCAATTCACTCTTGGTAGAGTGTTTGTGGTTATCCGGAAGGTAGCACCTTCAGAAGCCGAACGACTTCCCACCACTTTTGCCTGTTGGCAGTCATCCGGACTCGTCCTTACTAAGCTACCCATAACATAATAGTAAATATTACAAAAATACTATTATTATTATTTATTCTGGACATAAGATTTATCATTTCTGCGAGTATGTTCAAAAGAGTTACCGTCCGACACGCCCTCCTCTCTCAACCCAGAGCGGGAGAAGTAATTTGATGAATAACTACCTTAAAAAAATATTTTGTATCAGTTTTGTAATAATTAATTCAATAATAATGTATTTTAAGAGAAAGTTGTAAAATCGCTTTGGATGCACCTATAGTCTTATAATATAATTTGATAAATAAATAAATATTTTTAATTTCCATGCCTAATTTTTTAACCTAACCTAACTTTAAAAATGTGTTCGAACTTTAGTTATCAATCGCAAGATTTAAGAAAAAAGCAATTCATAAAAAGAAAATCAGCTGTCCAGTACAGTTGCACCTACTATATTATGTTTCTGCACCACCCTAAGGTCGACTGGTAGAAAATGCCTATGGCATTAAGTCCGCCTTTGTACAGTTTTTTTTACTTGTGCAAGAAGTTTAATAAATAAATAAATAAATTTTATTCGCATATGTCGACAAAATGTAGGATGTGGCTGATATTTTTTCAATTAAATTAAATAATTATAATAAAAAAAATGCTAAACTCATTTGCTTGTAACAAAATTTGGCAACAACTTTAACACTAAACACTACTGATATAAATTCCGAAAATTTATTTTATTTGCTGAAAAAATCGCTGAAAAATAAATCGTCTGGTGTAACTGGAAAATCTACTGACTATATACAATTCATACATTATTTGGTTTTCCTTAAAATATTGTAGAGTAGAAAAACGTGAATGGAGATACCTCATTCCGATGGCTATCTTAAAAGTTGAGTAGAAGATTCCTATGTATGTGACTACATATTGAGATGAGGGATTATAGAAATGTATGGAAGAATAAAATCTCAAATTAATTCAGACAAGTGCGCCTAATTACATACAGCACCGATTCCAAATAAATTGGAATAAGAGCAGACACATTGCACCCATCTGAAATAAATTGGGATAGGGACAGAGACTTGCTCAGATCCCAAACAAATTGAAATACGAGCAGGGACACACTGCAGCGATTCGAATCACTGCAGTATTTCCTTGCTCTTATTCCAATTTATTTGGAATCGGTTCAGTATGCTCCTACATATTTATATTGGAATAAGAGCAGGAGCATACTGCAGCGATTCCAAATAAATTGGAATAAGAGCATGGATATACTGAACCGATTCCAAATAAATTGGAACAAGAACACGGCCATACGGCACTGATTTCAAATAAATTAAAAAAAAGAGCAGGCACATATTGCACCGATTCCAAATAAATTGGAATAAGAGTATGGGCATATTAAACCGATTCCAAATAAATTGGAAAATGGGCATATTAAACCGATTCCAAATAAATTGGAATATGATATTAAACCGATTCCAAATAAATTGGAATATGATATTAAACCGATTCCAAATAAATTGGAATATGGGCAGGAGTGTAATGATGACTTAGGTGTTGATTATATCTATCTAGCCTTTCTAACTACATTTTTTTACGAATTCTTCGATCGTGTTTGACTTTAATAAACATTCAACATTTATTATAATCTATAAGGCTTATCAGTGCAGTGTTATTGCCATTATTATTTCAATAATATCCTAAACATGCGTGTATGTGTAACATCCCGCGGAGTTATCAAAATGAGGTATCTTTACTTATCTGTTCAGCTAGCGTTTTACGTTAATGTGGACTCTATTAAGACACAATAGAGTAGATAATTAAATGTGCAACTCACTTAAGCTATTTGGTTCCGTCGTAAGCAGACCTTGTCCCGACCTTCACGGTTATTATTACAAAAGTTATTAATTAATAATATTGGTACAAGTGCTCCTGTCATTATACACTAGCTTCTGCCCGCGGCTTTGCCTGCATGTAAGTAAAAAAAAGTACCCGAGGGAACATTATCCCGGGATAAAAAGTATAATCTGTCCTACTCCAGGACATGGTCTACCCATGTGCCAAATTTCATATAAATCCGTAAAGCCGTGAAAAAGTAACAATCAAACATACATACAAACTTTTGCCTTTATAATAACAGTAATAATTATTATTATGCCTTTAAAGAATATTAAATATTCCGGTTCTTTTCTTACAATGAATACTGCAAATTCATTTTTAGCTTGGGGATTGAGCATTTTTGAGTTTTGTTTGAGAATTATTTTGTATGACTCGCTTCGGAAAGCACATATATGTATATGAAAAGGTACAAAAAAAAGTTAAAAATAAAGGTCACAGGTCATTAGAGCCACTCGACACCCGACCACCAGCGTCTCGTTGTTCACTCGTTGCGGACTGGTGGTCTACGGGTCGAGTGGACACTGCGTAGTCCGCGAATATACATATGAGTAATTATTTATCAAGGAATGACGGGAAAGTGTGCGGCGACACAATGCATTGTTTTCGAATGTGAACCAGTCGCAGATAGTACACGATCCATTCGGACCTAGCTGGTGGGCAACGCAAAACAAGTGTGCGAACAACGGGTGAATACCGAGTGGTCCATTAACAACCCGCACGTGGTCAGACGGCGGGCGAGGCGCTACGGAGTGGATGTAGTGAGAGTATATCCATAGTACTTTATACAAAGAATACTAACCGCTCGAAGCGAGATGGTACTGGTAAGGTGTCGGGTGGCTCTAATGAGCTCGAGCGACTGAGTTGTGGGAAGTGGAAAAAGTTTCAAAAGAACGTTGTTAGTTCGTGCGAAACATAAAAATAATGATAAAATAACACCGATATTAGTGTAACGTATTTTTGTACCAGAAAAATACTTTCCGAAGCGACTCACATTCATAAGTAACGCGTTCCTATTCTCTATTCTTGATCTGCCAACAAATGTGACATGATTGACAGTAAACTGAACAAACAAAACTTGATCCACACTATTTTCTGACAAAAATGTCTGTGCCGTTCGCGACGTTAAATGAGTATAGTCGACCGCGTTATTCCATTATCAATTTTGACGAAAACTTCCAGTAAAATGAAAATTCATTAAGGTTGAAACTATCTAATTGTCTCATAGACAAATGGACCTTGTCGCTTTCCGATGTGCAAGCGACATTCAACCTTAGAATCGAAAGGCGAATTCGAGGTCGACTATACAATCGTAAACTTTATGTACGCTCATTACCGCGTTAATTTTGTCTCAATACAAACTACACACGGATTTATTGACTCATCCGAGCTGAGATAAATTAATTTTGCCTCGTTTGCGGCGAAACGTCTGCAGGCAAATGAATTTTTTGTTAGCGTTCCAGTCAAGACCCACGCAGACCTAGACGGCATGGCAAAGTATTACATTTTTTATCAATCGACAATTAAACTTAGCGAAATAGAAATACGAGATAAATTCCTATGCAAATGATCCCGAGGCATCGAAAGGGATATCATCAGAGAGCATTGAAAGACGCATGACCGGATCCCAGCAACATTCTATCTAACGACACTTATGACTGAAATGTTTATTGCGTAGTAGAAGCTGCCATGGCAATGGCATACTTCGACGTTACGCGGCATGCCGTGGCAAGGCGCTGGAATGCCTCGGTATCCAAGCGGCTAGTGTGCGCTGACTGTTGGCAAAATCCTTTGCCATGCCCTCCCGATCTAAAGAAAAAAAAAATGATGTGTAAAAGTGTTTTGAAAACCTATTTGCAAAATAAATATCATTTATATTTTTATTTATCTACGTAGGCCTTCAAACGATAAGTACAAAATGTATGGCATTGACATTACCTGTCACGTCGCTTGTCACGTGACTTCTCCGCAGGTAATGTCAATGCCTTACATTTTGTACATAGCGTTTGGCGGCAACGCTAACAGAAAACTAATCTGTCTAAGCCTGGTGTTCACCTAGCGGCTTGTCAAACCTCGTCATCACTTCTCCATACTGAGCGAGATTCATCATTACCATCACAGAACCTAAAATGAAGGTAACCATTATATTACAAAGAAAGTCTTATAAATATCCACTTTTACCAAGTTTTAAACTAATCCTCTTGGAGGTAACATGGCGATTAAATATAATATCACAGGGTTGGAGCTAACCCTTTGCTTCATACGTGGGTTTCTTCGCGGGCTCGTGACGGGAAGCAGAGGATCCTAGCTGGAGGGACCCTCGGAGACGCTGTCCACGTCGGTGCAAGCCCTGGCTGTGGGCTAGCTGATGGAGGAACTGCTGGAAGTGGATATCGTTTCCCGGCCAAGCTCTGCCGCCATGATGGCTATTGTTAGCTCCTTTCGCGCTTTCTGGACCACCCACACCATTAGTGTTATGCCGATCAGGATCTGGAATTGATAATGATTATATTTAGTCAAAAAAATATAACTAATTGACAGTAAATAAATCATTGATGGCAGTTAAACGCCTATCTTTACATTGCGCTGGCTTAGAAGTTTGATATTTTCACTGCTGCTTGGGGTAGCACATTTGAATATTTGATTTTAATTTCAGCTACATACTTCCACGCGTTTCTGAGAAAGTGGGTCTTGACAGACGGACAACAAAGGGATCCTACAAGGGTTCCATTTTGCCGACATAGGTACGGAACCCTATAAAATAACAAGCATATTTTTAAAATAAAAACGCCTTCGTTTATCTCATAAATAATACATAATACAACCCTTCTAAATAGGTAAACTAATACTATATTAATGGCAAGGTAACGTCAAGCGAAGGGCGGCTTAAATCAACTGAACGTAAAACATTATTATGTAAGAAGTGCACGCAACCCCTTGAATACTTGAATATTATTATGCTAGTGAGTGGTAACCTACTAGTTGTATGGCCTTTCCTGAACGACTACCAACCAAAGTAGGTAAAGAAGCAAACCCCAGCTCATAGTAATCGATGGTTGTTACTGAAAAAAGAACAGATACCGGCACGAATCTTGAGCGCTCTGCAAAAAGGTGGGGTCGCTTTACGTATCGTACACATCGGCGAGCCAATCACTGTACAAGGATTGCGCTCCCCGCCCCCGCTTCTCACTTCATACCACTAAAGAGGCCCGATATTTCACTTCTGCGCAGGTAGAAGTCAGCGCTCAAAATCCGTGCCGGTCTCTGTAACAGCCACGTGCCCTATTGATTCATCATCATCATTTTAGTCGAAAGTCCACCGCTGGATATCCTCAAGTGTCGCCAGAAGGACCAGTCCTTTATTTCGCGTCCCTCTGATTCCCACGATCCCCATTTTGTCATCGGTCCATCTAATATAGGGCCTTCCAACGCTGAGTCTTGTATTATGCGGTGGTCTCTACAAAACCTTTCAGCCGTATCAACCATCTTCTACCCACTTTGGCGATTCATAGAGCTATGGCGGTAACCTAGGTTCTCCTGCGGAGTCTAAATGGTTAACGTGCCAAAATACAACTTATTGTTCCTAACTGTGTCTAGAGACAAATTGCAGTGATTAAAGAAGAGAAAAATATCGTCACGTTCTTTGCTTCTGGACGTAACGATGTATTTTTTCTTCTTGACAAGAGCGCCATCTATCAAGAGTCAAGTGTCACTACGAAAATACAATATATAAAAACGTTTCATCGACTTTATAATAAATATTTTTTTCCACAAGTACCTTTTTTTAGTATTTCAATTAGTCAGAACTAGTCAAGACTAATAAATTTAAAAAAATCTTATTAATTTAAAAAGCCTTTGTTCTACCATCATGATCACAAAAACATCAACAAACCTAACAACTATTTGAGTTAATGTTAGTAATATTAAAGTAATTTTAATTGGTTAAAAGTGCTTCTGACCAATTCTAACAGGTAAAGAGGTTTTTATCAATCAACAGTACCTATTGACTGTGACATTAATACATAACAAGTTAGGTAGTCAGGTAAGCAACATGTAGTGTATGCAACAATAGACAAGGCATAGTAGGTCAATGTTGATATCGAGTCGATGACTTTCGACGCACAGTTTGTTTGTTTGAAAAAGTGCTAGAGCAGCGGTTCTCAAACTATTTTTTAAACAGAACCCTTTTGGAAGGCAAAATATTTGGAGCACTCAAATAAAAAAAGTTTATAGGTAATTTATATTTGATATTAAATTTTTATGTGCAGCAGTGTGTGTGAGCATGTACCTTCTGACATAGTTGAGATGCTCTGTTCATGCGTGTAATACGAGTATGCAAGGTTCGCGCGTGCAAGACGTCAACACTACGGAAATTCTGTTACATTGCGACAATGTGGAAGGCAAATACTTTCATTGCGTGTTAGATAGCATGTTACATTACAGCAGTCTATACCCGGCTTTCGCTGCTGCTCGTATCGAGCATAGCGTGACACAAGTTGCGAGAACGTGACGCATCAGATAGTTGCCCAAAGAGAATTTAGTCATTTTTCCTCATCATAAACAGTATTCACATGGAGCCCGCAAAGAGCTCTAGCAGAGCCCTAGGGTTCCGCGGAGCACAATTTGAGTATGACTGTGCTAGAGAATTGACCATGCGCAAGTTTCACACCCGAGCTTGGACGTACAAGTCGGTAAACAAAAAGTTGTAAAGGGTCGAGTTGCTATATTGTGCGAAGACCTTTATATATTTCAGTATTGAATCATATTATATGAGGATGTGTTAGTTTAACCAAGAGAAAAAAAACCGCGTACCTTGTATGAGTCGTATATTATAAGTACAAGGAAAAAGGCTGATTGAACCGAACTCTTACTGATTTTACCTCATGGACAGGCGCGTGGTTCAATAATAAAAGCCGAACAGGTCGAACTTCGAGGTATGCCGAGGTTGGTCCATGGACGAGTGGTTTATGACATATCGAAACTCCTCCGTGGTTCAGAAACACGTCATGCTGCCTCAGCTGTCATTTGAAGAACTTTGACAGTTGTTACGGGTAATCACAGACTCTTGCCACGAGATTTCGGGTTATGGGTTGTGAAGGTCTGAACTGCATCTGATTAGACTGAAAACTGAAGCCTAGTTGGACAGGGCTAAGGACATAACTTCGACAACAAATCCCGCAAGGCTACAAAAGTCTAGAAATCGGAAAAGGAAACTGAAGAAACGCACTGGGTTTTAACGAGTAAAAGTCTCACAAACCTCTCTTACTCCATCTAGAGCTAGATTTCTCAAAAACTTCTCTAGTACTAGCTCTAGATTCTAGAGCTAGTAGTACAGAAGTTGTTTGATGAATTCTAAAACTAAGAAAAGCACAGTGGCATTAACATTCCAAAATAACATGGCAATAATAAGTAATAAAAAGCCACGTAATCCAAGTATCGATCGACTGAAAGGTCGCCGAGACATTTCCCAGCTGATAAAATCATACCGTGGCTAACGTGGTCGATCGCCCATAGATCGATAGAAGGTCGATCGAAGGCGCCTCTCAATATGTTTACGAGCCGCGATCATCAATCGTCTGAGTATTACATTAGGGCGATAAATATCGATCAACTGCATGGATGACGCGCTTGTGTGACAACTATATTTACTTAATTCAAGATCCTCTGTATTTTAAGTGCCATACTATTTATCTTTCAATATTAATAATCATTTTAATTCAGATAAGAATGCCATTACCATTTCGATAATATACAATTTCAAAACGATTCATAAAATAATATCAGAAAAAAATACATTACTTTTAATTATAACTAATTCAAAAACAATTACATTAAATCGAATTAAATTAAACAAATTACACAAACAGATTACATTAAATCAAATTTAATTATAGTCAATTTAAATAAAATAAAAAGTAGTATAAAATACTTTTACGAGCAAAACAAAATAGCAATATCTTGTTTAAACAAGATATTGCTATTTTTTTTTATCTGGACATAAAAATAAAATCGATTAAGTTATACAATGGAAATTCTTATCATGGTTGATAGGTTTTACATAATACGAAAATGAAAGAAAATTTGCAATTATTGCATATCATATCTCCCTTGGCGATAGCATAACTCGCTACTCAGATATGTAGAAATACGGCAACGTAACGGAATTGTGTACTGTGCCGTAAATGTGTTTCTTTTTTTTTGTACCATTCTGGGTATTGGCTGGACCCTTGGTCGATGGACCATCAGCCATCACCATCATTCATACCCTATAAATTCTATCAGCAACGTCTTCTTAGCGAAGCATAAACTATTCACACAAAAAATGATAAAGTGAAGGCTCGAAGTACTGGCAAATGTAGGTACCGAACACGAGACTACCTATTATCTCCGCAACATTTGCGAAAATATGCATCAAAGAAAAACATTGTAGATTCAAATATGTATTAGAAGAGTGACAACATTTACGTATAATTGGGAACCAGATAAGAACATCGTTGTATGCCCGCCCAGCGTTTTGATCACACTATCACAGTTTATATTAACCTGATCTATCAAGTAATCTACTAACAAAACAGCTCTGCGTTAGCATTTTTACCAATCAGCCGCAGCCAGTCAATTTTAAAATGTTATTAGGTACATCATCATCATCATTATCATCATTCAGTCAATCTAAGACTTTTTTATCGACGTTTGATGTGATTGATACACGGGACAAATACCACTAAAAAGCATGGGAACATTTTTGCTTATATGTAGATACTAAATATGTAGCTGCTACACCAAACTGTATCCCCCGATTTTGTTATCATTGAATTGCCTTCCACTATGGAAGTAAGTTTACAGACGTATTCACTTGAAAACGTTTATGAAGGACAGCTTTTCATCGATAGATAAACATTTAGATGGGTGAAAGATGCTATCACTAATATTATCAATGTGCTTACTGCCTTACTTTCACGGTCTTATTGACAGCCCTGTATAATAGACGACACGCCCTCGAATAAAGTGACTACTTGTTACTAGTATCCTCATTGGTGACATTAACATGGCAGACACGCGACAGAATGAGGAAGGATGTGATAATGTTGTACTGCAGCCATTATAGCCTTGCTTACGTCATAAAAATACCCTCAAGCAACCACGAGGGACACGTAGTTCAGTTCTCTAGAGTAATTTGTCAAGCTCAAGTTTACTTATCATCATTGACTTTTCAGTTTATGCCAGTCTCATCGTTATGTCAGACGAACTAACAGATATAAGGCAACGCACCACGGGTTCACTACCATCGGCCTCTCTCTCGCTCCATCTAGAGCGGGAAAAGTTATTTGATAAATGATGATGGTAAACCCCGCCTCAACACAAAAACCTAAACCAAAAACTAACAAGTATTAGTATACATCCTTGGCTCTCATTTGCAAAGTCTGTTTAAACAAATTTGGCGTTTGCAGTAGATATAGTATCGCTAACACGATAAGAGTCAAGTATTTCCGTCGATTCGCCGCATTCATATGCCGGCCGGTGACAACACTGAGTAAACAAGGAATATCGTGTTACTTAAGATTACCATGACTTTGCCAACACTCCTGCCATTATCTCATCACCTTTAGCATAACACCTAGGAACGAAAGCGAAAATGAAATACTAAGAATTATGTGTCACATGTCTAGCGCCAGTAACATAGAACACTTGCCAACAATAAAAAAAAAATTGAGAAAAGTTTCGGACGCTTTTTTAATGTCGATATTTTTTCCTAGAAAATCTACAATTGTAATTTTGGACTCATCACGTCGTCATCGTTGGATGTGGTGAAATATTCGAAGCAGATGTTACCATCATCATCTTCCTGCTCTAGTCCCATTTTAGGTACTTGGGGTCACCGCAACACGTTTTGTTTTCTCTCTCTCTGATGTGTCCCTCAGTCGTCTCTTACGACAGCCACGGGAATAAATGGCAAGGTGCTATTCTTTACGTCCGGATACCACACGGTACATCACTAAACCCTAAGTCAGAAACGAAGGATGTCCATAGGAAAACCAACGCAATGACTGTCGTACTACAGTTGTTATCCGCTTAACCGTTCCACGAGTGTGAGTCAGTTTCCAGTCAACCTAGAGACGACTGAAGTACTTCTCACGAAGTTGACCATTGATATCGTTTTCAAGCTGACCTAGAATTTGGGTAACTGTAACAGAAAACACATTGCATCTTAAGAGCCATCATCATCACAGAGCCATGCTCTGACTGGTCCTAGAACCAAAAATTAGAGGACATATTGCATCCAACAAGCGTGGTTGATCACGGCTTATTCCCTCTCCCATAGAGGGGGCTTGAATCTCAGCAGTTAAAACATTATAACGCTGTTTATTATTTTATTTTTCTATCTTTCTGTTCAACTACATAAAAATAAATTTAACACAAAGAATGATAGCATACCGAACGGAGCGAGTAATCGCTGGTGCTGATGACATTGACCAAAACCAAGACATGAGACCTAGCGATATAAATAGTACACGTATCTTCGCAAGGCAAGTTCACGCCACATCTTTATTAAAACACCAAACTTTATAAATATCAATGCTGGGGCCTTATCATGACGTGCTAAAACACGTCACACGTGCGAGCGAGAAAGTAATGGAGTTATACACCCTATACACCGTTAAATTTTAGTCGTTTTAACGAGTCAATGACCTTGTAGGTAGTTGTCGGTCGTTGCGTACTAACTACCTACAGGTCATTGAACTCGTCCAGCTGACGTTTACTTAAAGAAATTAATTTCGTACATGCGTAAATTAATTCGAGTTTAAAAAAAAGGACTTTATTTTTTAATTTTCTCTTTACAAATCGATAGTATTTCATGTACTGAATCGACCCTCACCGGGATTAAAACGACCAAAATTTAACGGTGCATAGCTCCATCCCTTTAACAGTTCAGTTTAGGTTGTAAATTGGATCGCATTAAGAGCTGGTAAGCCTCTGTTTAAACAACGTTTGTGTGAATCAGAATACCTCGCAGATATTTTTATCATTTTCCTTACACACAAATGTTTTCCCTAACTAACGTCAGAGTCAGGAGATAATGTGGGATAGTCCCACGCAAAAAAAAAACATATTAAAACAGCGTGCAGCGCCATAATGGGCATAATAACAAGCAAATGACGATTGTTGAGAAACCATTTGTGATCAAAGGCATTGTTTTGGGAACACAAAATATGGAACATAATTATGTCATACGTTTTGCCATGTAGTAAGATATATTATACACTTTGACATGGTTATTAAGTAACATTGAAACTCGATTTCCAAACATCGACGATTATGCCGATTAGTATTTTTTTACATAATGAGAAATTAAAAAATTATAATAAAATTGCCAAATCTGGACAGCCTAAATAAAAAATACAACCGATATCTTGAGTTATTTAGCACTTATTAGTGTTATAGTTTATATTAATGTCGGTAAGTTTTCCATTTTACAGTATTGTGTAGTAGTATGTTTTGGTAGCACAAAGTAATATGCAAGTTCTATGGAATACTAGCCTATTGGTCTAGTAGTTAGTGGCCCTGACTGCTATGCCGGAGGTCGTGGGTTCGATTCCCACCCAGGACAAATGTTTGTGTGATGAGCACGATCATTTGTTCTGTGTCTGGGTGTAATTTATCTATAATATGTATGTATTTAGAAATATATAAGTAAGTTTATGAGTTGTCTAGTACCCATAACACAAGCTCAGCTTAGCTTGGGACTAGACGGCGTTGTGTGATAGTTGTGGAATATAAATAAATAAATACTTTTGCCAGCTTACCTACATGTCATGACAATTTAAAAATACGGCTAGGGTATTTTGTTTTATTACGGAGTTCCTGTGCTTACCTTTCGATTTCATCATCAGATCAGCTCGGTAATACCATAAAGATAGAAAGCATTTCATGACAATTCTTTTAAGCCCAAACACGGCTAAGATACAGTGTGAAATAACGTAGTTCCCGTGCCTATCTTCCACATTCCGGCTCCATCGTCACATCAGTTCGATGAACGGCTAGCATACTTTGATTTATTACGGAGTTTCCGTGCCCACCATCAGATCAGTTCGATGGCACCATTTTCATCAGCACCATTTGTATCGTCATTCTTGCTTAAAGGTCATAGTCGAGACATCTGTATTTGCGTGAAATTGCGTTGGCCATTTGTGGTCTTCTTCATCAGTTCCACTTTATCAAGTCATACTTTCTACATGTAGAAGATTGAGCTCTCGTTTTCGATGAAAATAGCAAAAAATCACTATATAATTATGTATGTAGATGATCTTGTGTGTAGATGGCAAAACTATTTTATATTTTCTAGTTTATTCCTTGCCTGGCCCAGTATTCAGTCACGGCAATGCTGTCCGCTAACGCTGTTATTAGGTCCCTGAGTGAACAAGTAACACTTACAGGGCACGTGACGCAGGATGGGAGGTGAGAGATGAAGAGATGGAGAGACACGGCAAAAACACTGCAAATTGGATCCATCCAAAAACCGCCATCTGTGGAGATTGTCTTTGCTGCGCCAAACTTGGTGGTGCGGAATCTATTTGAGCTTTCTAGATTGGTCATGGAAATTCGTGTCTAGGCGAGAGCCTGTCTGTCGTCTCGATAAAATCATCGGGAGGCTTAAGCTTCTCTAGCCAAGGTCGTCCCTTTCCGAGGTGGTATTACTATAAGACGGACTCACGCCTGCAGCAAAACTTTTCCGACTTTTCTTTGCATTTCCTTTTATTTCGTATGGATCTCAAAGTAGAAGGAAATTCGTAGAACAAACAAAAATAACATCTACTAATGAATTTGTAGTATTAAACATTCTCCTTAGTGGAACTTGTCGACACCTAGAGTATTATGATCATAATTTATTCAGCTCTGACCTTTGCGGTTCACCTTTGGCCGCATGAGCTCCCCCGTCCCGATAAATACACCTGACAGTTCCGAGAGCTAGGGTTACTTTATATAGGGACTAGGTAATCGGTTTATGCATTTGTAAGGTCAGCTGTATTATTTTGTTACGGAAATAACCTGAAGCCAAGCAAAAGAGCTATGTTTCGGTTAGATAAGTATGGGGGGGAGGGAAAGAGTTACCGCAGCCCTGGAGCGCTATGGGCATCAGAAGGAACATGAGAGGTTTCTATTCAGTAAAGGTCTAACACTCCATCTCGTTTAACTCAAAAATGGCGCAGTTACTTAAAGATTTTCTACACAAAAAAAAAACCGGCCAATTGCGAGTCGGACTCGCACACTGAGGGTTCCGTACAAATTGAGGTTTACGATTTATGACGTATTAAAAAAAACTACTTACTAAATCTCGTTCAAACCAATTTTCGGTGGAAGTTTGCATGGTAATGTACACCATATTTTTTTTTTAGTTTTATCATTCTCTTATTTTAGAAGTTATAGGGGGTGGGGGGCGATGCTACCAAAGAAAGACCAAAGACTAACGGCTTATCCAGTATTACTGGTAACAAAGAGCCATTTCTTACAACAGTTTCTTATAATCAACTAGGTGTATTCTTGCCGTGAATTTTAAAGAAGAATGCTCACAAATACTGTCAAGAGAAAGCGTGCAACCTTATAAAAATGACTCCTAAACCATATAAGCTAAAAGACTATTAAAATTCGCACAATCGCATTGGCTTCTGGAAAGCCCGCGTCATGATGCCATAATTCCATCTCTTTATCTGTCTTTGGAGAAGAAAGGTGTTAGTCCCCTTGTTTGAACGACCGATATCTCCATTTCACTCCTAAGCATAACGTTGATATCAATTTGTTACGCAATAAAATAGCGGACGCGGAGGGGGCCTGTTTATATGCCCCTAGTTCCCTATTGCGTTTACGATAGCACATAACACTGATTAATTGTGACGTTATATATAACTTAGCTATATTAAATGGTAGTTTTTATGGCAAATCGTATTTTATAAGTGACAGCTGATTTCAGGACCGTGTTACCTACCTAGCAACTGGATTGTGCCGGATAGGCAGGCGCTCCATATAAAAACTGGTATTCAGCTGTATCAGGTTGGGATAGCCCGAAGAATCGCCAAATTTTAGTGGCAGTGGGCAGGAAAAGTTCTGGTGACCGAGTGGCAGTGGGCAGGAAAAGTTCTGGTGACCGAGTGGCAGTGGGCAGGAAAAGTTCTGGTGACCGCGCACTGTAAGACGCAAGGTGATGCGATGACCTGTTGAGAGTTGCGCTTATGCGATGGATGCGAGACGCACAAGACCGTAGTTGTGGCTACAATTAGGGAGGCCTATGTCCATCTTTGAGATTTGGATCATGATGAGGTTGGATTAGAAATTTTTAGGGAAAACAATGGCTTGATATTGTGATAGGGTTAAAAATTGTAATGATTACAATGCGACTCGTGGAATCTTTAAGAATTGGTCACACCTTATCGTGAAGCGTTGATGGATATCAATTTAAATTCTAGGACCCGGCGGATTCCTCACAATGTTTTTTTGATCTACAAAAAAATCAAAACTTTCTCTAAAATCCATCCATCTATATTTATCTCACTGGCCTTCATGCCTGTCTTGTTATATAATGAGTTAGTAAGCAAGACAAGATATCTATCACACAGGAAGTCAGATAAAACGTTTGAATATTTACCTACAAAGCCATTCGAGTTGCGAAATCTAAATTTTAAACTAGGACCGCTGGAAACGTATTCAGATTTAAAAATAAACTGCGAGACAAAGTAGTTTTCTATACCTGGCATTTCTGTTTAAGGTTGTAGCCTAACATAAAGAAGCATTTATTTATACTATGACATTTTAGTAGTTTGCTTGTATGTAGTCTTATTTTTAGCGTGCTTATGGCAGGGATAGATATTTTTTTTTCAACTCAATCTGAGAGCAACGACAGAGCTATCCAGGAAGACTACAAAGGCCAGGAAGGCTGGTCGGACGAAATTCGAATTAAATCGCCACAAAAGAAGAAGAATTAAACCTGATAACCCAGATTCCGGCCACGGCCATGTCGTCTACTGACGCTGTCATTAGATCCTTACGTGATAATGTGAACAGTATATGACGCAAGTTGTGAGAAAGGTCAGCGAAAAGACGCCGCACAAACATTGAAGATCAGAATCGTCAGAGAACAAAAAAGGAAAAGACAATCTCCAGGAGATTGTCTTGGCTGTGGCCTACCTCTATGTAGTAGTCATCATTATCATCAATATTTCAGCCGAAAGTCATCCACTGCGAGATATGGGCAAGTGTCGCCACAATGATCAGTCTTGTGCAGTCGTCAACTGACGCTGTCGTTAGATCCTTACGTGATAATGTGAACAGGTAACATATGACGCAAAATGTGAGAAAGGTCAGCGGAAAGAGGCCGTACAAACACTGAAGATCGGAATCGTCAGAGATCAAAAAAAGGAAAAGACAATCTTCACAGCAAGGGAACTGTAGAGATTGTCTTGGCTGTAGCCTACCTATACGTAGTAGTCATTATTATCATCAACATTTCAGCCGAAAGACGTGCACTGCGCGATATGGGCACGTGTCGCCACAATGATCAGTCTTGTGTATCTTGCATCCATCGGATTCCTGCAACCCTCACCAGGTAATTGGTCCACCTTATGGGAGGCCTTTCAACGCTGCGACTTCCAGTACGTTCGCCATTCCAGAACCTTTTAGGCCTTTTTAACCCTAAATCTGTTCTGCGACCAATGTGCTCTTCCTGCTGTCACTTGAGTTTAGAGCGTGTAAAAGCTATATATATAAATAATAATATTCCAAAACTATCACACAACACCGTCTAGTCCCAAACTAAGCAGAACTTGTGTTATGAGTACTAGACAACTGATAAACATACTTATATATTTCTAAATACATACATACATAGTATAGATAAATTACACCCAGACACAAAACAAATGATCGTGCTCATCACACAAACATTTGTCCTGGGTGGAAATCGAACCCATGACCTCCGGCGTAGTAGTCAGGGCCACTAACCACTAGACCAACAGGCCTGTCAAATGTCAGCTATTTTGAACATGCACTGTGTTCATATGGTTGTTTCATTTCACACGTAAGTAAAGTTGATCCTTGCTGTCTTAACCTAGACCTCCTTAGCGAACGTATATGTCGTGTAGTACAGTAACGAGGTTGTTTGTACCTAGATAGGAAGTCCACTTAAATACTTGTGTGACGAATTGTAGGTAGGGCAGCTATTTGTCATCTCATCAAGAATCGTTCAAAGTAAGTAGCTTATTAAAATTGTTTTCGCATTAAACTACTAGACTAACTTGCGTTACACCTTTTTCTATAAGATTCAATCAGTTAGAAACAAGAGCCCTTAACGCCGCCGCACCGGTCCTATTTAGGGTCCTGTACCCAACGGGAAAAACGGGTTCTTATTACAAAGACTCCACTGTCCGTCCGTCTGTCACCAGGTTGTATCTCATGAACAATGACAGTTAAGACAGTTGAAATTTTCATAGATGATATATTTCTGTTGCCGCTAGTATTTGTTATAATACTAAAAATCTAATAAAATATTTTTTTTAAGTGGGGCTCCCATACAACAAATTATGTTTTTTCCGTTTTTTGCACTGGCGGATTTTTTTTTAATTCCGACACGACGACGTTGGAGCTACACATTAGAAGCTGCAACGTCGTGCCGTCATGTCGTTGCAGTAGCTTCAGGCAGGCGTACACGAAGCTACGCGGCTGTGGACAGTAGGTATTATTCCTCTGGAAGGGTCAAATATTCTAGGTTCCTCTAGCAAAACTTTTCTTACATTCGAATGTTTTCTACGTGTCTTAAAAATCTCAAACGTATGCGCTTGTACATTAGATTAAGAGATAAATCGTATGGCAGTACAATTAGCATAAAAACTCAGTAATTCCAGCCGCACCTGTATCTGGAAAAACCAAAGACCAATCTGTACAGGAAAGATAAAATATCATGCAAAGATCTTGATACGCTCCGGTACTTTCGATTTCTACCGGCATCGATACGAAAGCTCGGAATAAACCGCACCGCTTTATGACGTCATAAAGAATTTCTAGGACTTGACTCAATGCAACATAAGAAATTGCATTGCGGCAACAGTGTGCTCCACTTGATTATTTATACGAGCACTAATCTATGTTTCTATCTAAGTATATATGTTATCTACGAGTATGTTCATTGTACGGAGCCCTCAGTGCGCTGACTACGGATATCTATGGCTGACTAAAACCCACTACTGTTCCTTCTTTGCTTCGTTCCAGGAGAACCGCGGAGGTACTCTTTCGCACAAACCAAGGCCCCAGTAGGCTTCGAACCTGCTGGGTCCCTATTTTTGCCCATCGTAACAGATAGTCAGATACAGATCAAGTTTAACTAAACTGGTAGTCGGTGATTAAATGCGATCACGAAGCAATGCGGCGCGTTGTAAAAAAGTACTCAATTGTGGTGGTCTGGTGCGGCCATGAGTGAAACGAAGCGTTCGTGATTAATTTGTTTGATATTTTCACGCGGACTCTAGCGGTGCGATGACTTATTTATGGCAGTTAAAGCGGCGAATTTGCTCACAACTAGATCAGAGCCGCTTCGCGTTGAATTCGCGTAAAGCCGTTAGTTTGATTTAGTTGGCTAGATTTTTGTCGATCATAGTCAGAAGTCCATAAGTTTCACTACCAGTCCTATAAGATAGGTAATCGCGCTAAAATAATGGTGCACGGTGTTCAGCTGCAAGAGCTTTACCGACCAGACTGGAAGTCGACCTCAATCTTCTTCTTCTTCCTGCCCTTATCCCATATTACTTGGGGTCGGCGCAACACGTTTTTTTCTTCCAGTCTGTCCTGTAACTCGTCACACTATTACTAACTCCCTTTTCCTTATACCCTTGGACGCCGACCTAAATATATCTACGAATAGACTAGGTAGCAGGCACACGATGATCTCTGTACATAATAATAATATAATATTTATTGGAACAATAAACTAGTTTACAAAATTTTAAGTGTTCGTTAACAACTACATAAGTTTAAAACTGTTGTAGACATTAGCGCCCACCTCCAAGAAGGGAAACGTCGGCGTTCCAAAATTAATGAAATAATGACGCAGCTAATCTTACCCCTAATCTAGAATTAGAATAGGTTATCAAGCAACTACCTATTGATTCGAATTACAATTAAAATTTATTTATATTATTACAGTTAATTAATTAAAATAATTTAAAGCAAAAGTGAGATCCAGATACTCGAGGTCATTATGTATGAAGAAGCATAGAAGTAATAAAATCGATGTTCAACTACAAACATAGGCGGGACAGAAGCATGTAATTCAATTAGTGGTCACGGACGATGCGCACGCGCAAACAAGTGAAGACTGCTTACCGTACAAATAATATTATTGTTTTGGCATAGCTTGTCGGCCCCAAAAAAGAAGAGGAATTTGAACGTATTTGTGGCCAGTCATTCTAAGCAGATATGTTTAGGAGAGTCGATTCCGATTCCGAAACTTCGGAATTTGCTACTGATATAAATTGCTCCTCCGATTCCGATAACTTTGGTCCAAACCAGTCGTAACTTTTATCAGAGGCACAAACAAGTTTATCCCCCGAGGCAAATATTTCCTTCCTCCCCGTGCCTTCTGTCGATTACTCTTTCAATAGTCGTTTTGTTTCGTATTTGGAACGTTGTGAGTTCTTAATACACCGTTAAATTTTGGTCGTTTTAATCCCGCGGAGGGTCGATTCGGTACATGATTTGTAAAGATAAAAATGAAAAATAAAGTACTTTTTTTTAAACTTGACTTAATTTACGCATGTAGTAAATTGATTTCTTTAAGTAAACGTCAGCTGATCGACGCCAATGAATTGTATGTAGTTAGTACGCAACGACCGACAACTTCCTACAAGGTCATTGACTTGTTTACTTAAAGAAATTAATTTCGTACATGCGTATATTTATTCGAGTTTTAGAAAAAAGTACTTTATTTTTTAATTTTATTTTTATAAAACGATAGTGTTTCATCTACCGAATCGACCCTCCGCGGGATTAAAACGACTAAAATTTAACGTTGTATAAACCAGTTTTTAATTTAGTGTTGTGGTGTTATCTGACGCTTCTACCTCCACCTCCGATTTCGGTTCCGATTCCGAATTCCGTTCCGAAATAACTGCTATCATCTAAAGGGCTTCAGAAAGAAGGAAAGAACCATTTTTTTGGCGTATAACAGAAGAGAATTTTCGCGAAAACGAAAATCAGAAGACAGAGTTTAACTATTCACGTTCCTCGATGTATTTCGGCTAGAAGCTCCACTCCTTCCATAAGCATTATAAAAAAAAAAAACTAAGATAATAATCACCTGACAAACAAACACGATGTACCCAGTGACATGGGACTCATGCAGGACGTCATGCATGGACCGCAGCGTGGAGCCGAGGTATACGTTGATCAGCTGAGCCGGCAGCAGACCCAGCATCGTGGCCAAGTGGTAGCCACAGCCTCGAACGTCGCTTACCTGGACAATTGAAACTTTATGTTAGACAGATAAACACAGAATCTATAGAATTTACTAGCTCCTACCAGCAGCTTCGCCCGCGTAAGTCGGTTTCTCCATACAAACTTCCTACCCCCATTTTATCTAATAAAATCCGTTCTACGGATGTTACACCATATAAGGAACCTACTTGCCAAATTTTAAATTAGCAGGTTTTTTTATGGTAGGTAAAATCATCCAATGACAAAACCCGCCCTTGGGCGAAGCGGGAAGTAGTGTCATACTCTTACTGACTACAAACCTACCCCGTTCCTTCGTTGCCTATCGTGCCGGGGCCGGGTATTCCTTTCGGAAGCTGACCCATGACCCCAGCAGGCTTCGACCCTGCCTGCCTGCAACTAGCAGGCTGGGCCTCTACGGTTTGCTGACAGCTCCTTGAGGCGCGCGGGAACAGAACGCGCCGTCGACGACTTGGGCTCGGTCCGGTCGGTTACCGGACGATCGGACAGCGTGTTACCCATTGTACGCCGTCCGCAAGCCCGCGCAATGGGTAACACGCTGTCCGGTATAGTTTCTGAGATTTCGTGGTTAATCAGTGAGTGGTATTTCGCTTTTATTATATAGATTTTAATAGGGATATGGATAATTCCTGGATAATAACATAGCATAGCATAATCGACCTTTATATGGGCTCAGACCTGAGGGAATGGACTGGTAGTCCACCACACGGGCCAAGTGCGGGTTGGTGGAAGGATGTTTTACCTAACCGTTTTGAGAGCAGTGGTGATGAATAAATTACGCAAAGTAATGCGCCTGACTGGGTTTGAACTTCGACTTCGAAGCCCACTGGATAAAAAAGAAATATAGATCTGATTCTATTTGGATAAAAGAAGAAAAAAAGTAAAAGTAAAAAAAAAAGTAAAATGTCTAAAGTTTGATTATCAAAAAATATTGGAAACATATATTTTTGCTTTATCAATTTAATCAAAATTGACAGAAGATAAACGGCATCAAAAGCTCAGCTTGTGACAACATTTTTATGTAGAATGTGGTTTTATTAAAAAATATTAATTTATTTTGTGTCGTTGACAGACCAAATAAATTTCTTTAGGAATTAACCCCTTTTTCAGGATTAGTTAAAAAAATCGGCGGCAAAAATGTGGTTTCAGACTTTTACTGTCTAAAACGCACCGTGTTCCTACAGTTGCCATTTGCGTTCCTAGACGCGTTAACAATTTTTTTCAAACAATTCCGCTACCACAGGAATTTACCCTATTGAACCATTTTCAGGCACTTTTGCATTGCCACAGATACTGTTAGTTTGAAAGATGAAGCTAATTGCTCATTCCAAAGCGGAGATGTGGTGGCTGGAAGAATGTAAAAGAACGTCATACATGGACAGACATGTAATCGTATTGTGCATTACAAACATTTTCGGTATAATATAGTCCTTAAGGCTTCTATAATATATATATATATAATATTTCCACAACTATCACACAACACCGTCTAGTCCCAAGCTAAGCAGAGCTTGTGTTATGGGTACCAGACAGCTGATAAACATACTTATATATTTCTAAATACATACATATTATAGATAAATAACACCCAGACACAGGACAAATGATTATGCTCATCACACAAACATTTGTCCTGGGTGGGAATCGAACCCACGACCTCCGGTATAGCAGTCAGGGCCACTAACCACTAGACCAACAGGCCAGCCAATGCTCCTATATGTGTGAACAATTTGATAGATGATTATTGTGAGCTTTATGATACGCAGAATTGTAACATCTCTTCTGAGATCAATAAGCATAATGGGCGATGTTAATATGGTGACAGTTCTATAGAAAAACATAAGGAAAATTTGAATAAAAATGATAATAATCAGCTAGATATAGATACTCTTTGAACATCTATCTATCATGAGTATCTTCAAGCTCAAGAGCTAGCTCAAGCGCCATTAAACAATATTAGAAGAAAGTCTGAGGATGGACGACGCCACCGAGGCCGATCTGTGGTGGTCATCCAAATGGGATACATTGAATTAAAAATCCAATGTATAGGAGCATTAGGTTGACAATCCAATGTATCCTATTTGGGTATTCGTCGTTGAGGCAGCGCTGCGTTTTCTTAGAGAATAGCACCACATGAAAGAGATGACGAGATGATTTAGACGCTAGAATACCTGGAAGGATTTGGGAAACTCCTTTGACCAGTAGTTGAAAACCATAGATTAAATAAAAAAGACGAAAGACAGGACTTAAGTATAAAGCCAATTGCGAAGCCGCCACATTGCCACAAAAAGCAAAATTAGATTTGCATTAAACTGCGATTCTACAAAGAAAATCTGATTAAAATCAGGTCGGAACAGAAATCGTACAACTGTTTTAAGAATATAGGTTAAATGTTAAGGGCATTACTATCCAACTTTCGTACATTTTCATAAATTACCAACTAACATTACCAAATTTCGTCCTTATTTTCAGAACAATTTGCGTGCAGTAAATACATTAAACTTATGTTAAACAATGTAGATTTGGAACACGTCAATCCTATTACCATTTGTCAAGATTATAAAGTTGTGTGTGGTTGGAACTTGGAGGCAATGTACAGTTATATTTTATTGGCTAAGCATTTGCTAAGCGTGGAGTCACGACAGGCCGGTAGATTGCTTTGAAAATTAACGCTATACCTGCGGCGCCTAGTAAATTAAACAACTATTTTCACGTACAGTTTTAGAATAAAACCAAGTAGGTAATACGAAGCACGCAATATACCCCAGTAACCTAATCTCGAAATTCTTGTGACTCCATGGCGCCATTGCGACCAAAAAAGTTTATTTAAGTAAGGAATGTTTTCTTGTCTCACTAAATACCAGTCAGATAATCCTAAAGAGCAAGATTGATCGATTGTTTTTCTTAAGACAAACAAGTTGACCGATCTACGGCGGCCTTGACGACACCGGACGCTCGTGTGTGTCCAAGTAGGTCAATTACCGACCGCATGAAAGTCGCTGTAGTGGAAAAATTCCTGTAAACACGTCCGACTTTTTCAGCAGATTCATCTGTAGTAATGAAACACAATCATTTATCTTCCCAACGAGTTCCATAAATATTTAACCTGACGATATTCCGAACGTCCCCGATCCATCGCCTATCTGATATTCAAATGATATTTTTAGAATATTACTGTACCGTTGTAATGAAATTGCTAACAGAATGTAAATACTCCTTGATGTAAAGTAAACGTTTTATGAGCTCTGATGCTCTAGTGCCTGGTATATTTGGATTGGCCATCGAAATGTTTACTGCAAACTTACATAAAATATGGACACTATAGCTGCAGCTAGAAACATGCTGTTAAATGCGCAAAAATAAAAAGAAATGATCATGAATTCATAATGTCGACTGATTTCACATGTAGTTTTTTTTTCCTCAAGCAATTTTATTATTAAACACGCACAATTCTGACCGCTTTATTTGTTGTAATCAAAGAATCCAATGAGACATCGTAATGGATTCCCAAACAACAATGTTTGCCCTTTGTGGTGACACCAAACGCGCCAAATATTTTAACGACAGACTCGAGACCACACAAAAAGACTGCGCAGATCTATATGTAGTTTTCAAATAATAAATGTAAATCCGTTTGGCGAAGTACCAAGAAAGATGGCGACAAAAGTTTACTGCCCTGCACCAGATAAAAACGGGTTTCAGTTAAGATAAGAGCGACTGATATGTTGAACATTACACCGCCACCAACCGTAGGAGTATCACAAATGCTACAAGATAAGGATTAATAAGTTGTTGACTGACGTTTTAAATTAGACATGAAGGTAATCCCTATCTCAAAAGTAAAAGTAAATTCATGTAAAATCCAAGTGTTTGACTTCTTATGATTGTGTTTCAAAGTTGCGATAAACCGTTTGGGAATTGTGATAAGCGTATTGACTGTTGAACTTGGATTACCTACTACTTGTACGTTATCATCACTTCAATCTAGTAGAATTTATAAATTTGCCACCAAGGCCTTAGATTATTTTGATCACTGCTCCTACCCAAGATGGCAAAACTCTTTTCTAGCGCACGACGGACTAGATTCAGACATTACGTGAGTGTTTGAACGAGCAATCGTTGGGGCAAGCCATATGACGTGCGACCAAGTCTATATTGATGGCAACCTTTTGTATATTGATGACACCAGACAAAGACGACGCCGTAATAAAAAAACAGACGCCCGTCATAGAATCTTTCCGCTTCAAGACTTGAGATTGGTCACAGGATACTTTTGTAATATTCCAAGTTCATAAAGTGCTTCGCTCAAAACGCTCTCACGAATTATAAATACATATTTACGAAGAAAGAAGTCCTTTGCTTTTAAGTTAATTTTAATCCAGGGTCATTAAAAGAACGTAGCTAAACAAGTAGATAGTAACAGCATTCAACTTCTTTCCATGATCAATCATGAGCCCGGAAGCGTCTGTGCGAACTGTAAAGGTCTCTTCAAGCAGCGAAACCTCTATGATAGCAATACGCAAAACTTGGCGTTGCTCTAGTTTAGATCTCAGAACAGTCTTGTAAGAACTGCGTCTAATTTTGGCTCATGGACTACTTTGCGTGGGTGATTCACACAATAACAATCAATACAAACACCACGGAGGTGGATTGTAACGCATACGTAATAGAAAATGTCGCCAGTCCGCCACAGCGGCGCGCAGTGAAAGCGAAACGGGCCAAGTAGGTGGTTAAAACGCGATCGTCCTAGATATCACGCCAAGAACAATGGCTTAACGTTATCGTGCTGAGGGCATGTACGATAGTGGTATACGCAATCGTAAGTATACAGCAATTAACTCAGTCTTAGACAATGCACTTCGTGATTAAATGGTGACAACAGCGTCTAAAATATCTTGGTAAGAACACTTAGTTTTTTTAATCAGATGTTTTTATAATTACAGACTAATGAATTTGTGACAGTAGTCCCCAAAAGCCATATCGTCAACGTGTCTGCGTCCGGTACCCGAGCAACTTTGAAATTTAAAATGGCGATACACATATGAAATTCAAGATGGTAGAATAACGCTGACCGATTTTAGGGTTATCGGTGTGAAACAGATCGCAACTAAGTTTCGTGTAATGACTATGAAACAGAACGGAGCTGGGAAATCAACAAATAACCTGGTGAGGTGGCCCAACTGGAATAGTACGTTTTGATACAAGTGCAGAAAGTTTGTCATTGCGACCGAAGCGGAAATCGGAATTCGCACGAGCCGTCGCCGAGTGTATTATGGAGCCGAGGGCTGCAGTGACAAAGCACGCGTACCTATCAAACGATGTTTTCCAATACACCTACGACTCGTGGCGGTTGAGCTACGCCTCGTGGGGCGCCCAGCCTAATACGATTAACAATTTTATCACAGATCAATTGTGACACGGGAGAGCACGTCCCTAAAAGCAGTGGGATAAGAGCAGATTTTCGAGTATGTGTATTTAAAAAAAATCCTAAGTCTAAGTGCTACAGGTGTACAGTGCGTAAACAAGCGAAAAAAGAAATTATAACTCGTCAAGAAACAATTCCGCTCAATTTGAGTTTCAAATAGTCCATGATATTGAAACGTGTGCCATAATATCACTTCAATGCCAACCATTTTAATGTCTTAACCTATTTACTGCAAGTCTCATTACCCCAGAGAAACCTTTGTTACGATATAACGTGGAAACGATGCAAGTTACTTCACAAACATGTTTTTCGCGTAGGATAAAATAAAGAACATTTTAATATACTGCTGCAGAAAAATATTTCAGCGCTGAATCTGTAAACAAGCTATTTAAAAACTTTCAGCGGCGGTAGACACGAATTATATCATCGCCAGATATGTGAAGAATGTAAAAAACAATACAGATTTTACAGCAATCACAGCTTATACTTTATATAATCGGATAATTTGTCATCCAATTATAATACGATAGTAAGTTAATTGACCATATCTAATCTTATCTTACTAGAGTCCCACTACAGGGCAAAGGTCACCTGCCTTTGCACTGAAGTGGAGACCTTGGTCCTGTAATCTTGCTTTTCCACGAAATTCTATCATGTGCCATTCCGGCAGGAATGGAACTCGTCTAGCGATCTTCGCCAAAGTTTGCCGCGAAGTTACCTAGGCTTAAGGTGAAAGTTGTCTTAACCTCAACAGATTAGGTAAGGGTAAGGTAGGTAGTTTGTGGTAATTGAAAGGGTTGTATTAATATGTCGATGATGATATTACGACCACCAATCATATTTTAATTAACCTTCAACTTGACAGAGCTCAAAATTGAATTTCAAGGGTTACCTTTGAGTATTTAAATCAATGGGAAGAGTTCGGTGGTTCTTTTAAGTCCCTCTCTCTTATTTGCTTTTAGCAGATATTTAGGATCAATCAATTGATCACTAATAAAGAACTTTTCTTGTTTCGTTCTTAATTAGTGATCGATGGCTCAATCGCAGCAGCTTTCTATTGAAACTGAATCTGTTTAATTTGATAAACTCCAGCAATCATGCCTGCTTGAATCACGAACGCTAGTATTTCAGCTACAGTTGTACTCCGAGGGATTTCGGCTATACTGTCATGGTACTCCACTAATGAGGTTAATTGGCTACGGTCATTTATCTCTTTATTCAATCATCTGTCAAGTTTCGTGTCCATTTCACATTTAGAACACAAAAACGTTTAATTTTAAAATATATTGTTAACGTTATTTAGAGAGTTATTAACGTTAATGAATTGAAATAGTTGTGTGTCATCATCATTAATATTTTGAATATGAAAGTTGAAATTGAATGTTTATTTTTTAACTTTATCATGTTTGAACAACTGAATGGATTAGGATATCAGGTGAATTAAGTCCGGATTAACTATATGTTATTTGGGTATCCTTGATACGCAAGAATGTTAGTAAATCTACGGACAGCAGTTGGTTTACTAATGTAGCTTTGTAAGCAAGTAGCAAGGTATTTGTAAGTTTAGTAAATACAAAGCGCGGTATTTGCATAAAAATCTTGTTTGAAAATAGAACTGTACGAAAACATGAGCAACGAATGCGTGACATGGTTGTGTGGAACGTTAAAACGATGTGTTTTTGTATGCGCGAAGCTAGATTCTTGTTTGTGATTGAAACATAGCTAATTTGGACTCACTCGCCCGCGATCTTGTGAGCTGGATGAAATTGTTTAGTTTGGGCTTCTGATTTGGAGCATTTATGCATCACGGAGATATTAAAAACTTAGTTTTAATTCAAACAAATAAACAAACACACTTAATAAAACTTGTTACGTTTTTGCATACATATCTAAGGCTCGTATTACAGAACTAAAATCAAGACTCAAGCATTACTTAAAACTAGTCTCAGTTGGAGTTTTAATTTTAGAACTTAACTTGAGCAGAGAAACTACAATCAATAATCACCTGAGCAATGTCACTTTAAAATGACATTTTTTACGTATTATAGAACAGTGCTTGAGGCTTGACTGAGCTGCACTCAATGTGTCCTTATTTTAAAATCACAATCAGCTCAGAATCACTGCTTGAGGCGAGATTTGATCTTTGTTTTCGCAAGTGTAGTCGAGACCACGCTTGAGCATAGATTCTCATGAATTTTTTTGTGGATTTGGAGTGAATCGAGTACCTACCTAATCAAAATGGATATATATTTGCAGAAGTAGATAATACAAATCAAACGTTTAACTTAAATGTTCCTCTGAGATATTTACGAGGTACGCAGGACCCTAATAATTTTGAAAATTTTAAGGAGAGGTACCTACAGGTTTTCAAAAAATGTCGTGAAACATTAAATTTTACTGATGATTGACCACGATTTAAGAAAACTACATAACCGTGGGCATCCGATAGCCCCAGAATCGCAAATTCTTGTGTGTTTACGATTTTTTGATTTGGTAACTGAGACCTTCTTATTTTCATTTCTATCTTTTTTGAGTTTCATTAGAATCACCCGCACTCTTCATTCAACACATTCTATTTTTTTTTGCAGTATTTAGCAGCAAACGGAACGAGTCAGCCTTCTCGCAAACTTCACTGTGGTAGTGAATACCAATAAAATTCTCAGCTTCATTTTACCGAGATCGCGCTTGTTTCAATGATTCCACCCAAATATTGTCCAGTTGTGCAGATACTTGAGATCGTCCGCCTCGTCATCCGGTTTTGATCCAGTTTAATCGTGCGAAAAAAAAAGATTTGCAATAGAAAACAAACTATTATTCAGTGTTACCACAATTATAGCTTACTCACGTAATCAGAGATCAAAATCTCTACTCAAGCGTAGTTTAGTTTGATTTGAGTTTGAGGATAGTTCTAAAATAAACTGAACGCTTAAGTCGAGATTCTTCGCTCAAGCAGTAATCGGTTGAACGCAGTTTAAGTAGTACTTGAGTAAGGTTCTGTAATACGGGCCTAAGTCTAAAAGGCAAGTCGAGAACTTTTTCTAAATAAAACTGAAGAAAAATAAGACCTATCTTTAGTTTTCTCGAGTAATACAATACTAATACAATAAGTAATTAATTTGATGTGATAGTCATCAACGTCTCCATACATGGAGTAGCAATAAGTCTAAGACATTACGTCCGCCCTCTGTATTGTGTCTACTTACTCGTACTTCATTAAATAAATAACTCAAGGTGATGAAAAAAACAATAAGTTTATCGATAAAACATTAATCATAATTACTATCGTGACGCGTTGAATAAGACTGAGTTAATTAGTGTTTAGGGACAGATAATGTCACGACAGTTTGAAGAAGTCCTCAGTTCGTATGATTTTTTTTATTATTATTAGTTTGGGAGTTTTTATTCACAAAGAAAAGTTCATACGTCAACCCCATTATACCTTAAACAATACATTTATACTTTGAATCAAATATATTAAGGATCAGAAATCACTGCCAGACTAATTATCGTGTGAATTAATCCAGTACTAATCTAACCAGAGGAGTAGCTACCGCCATATCTGCCGTATCAATTATTAAGGCAAAAATTCGCAACATGTTATCCACAAAAAAAAAAAACTGTCTTGTAGGGTAAACCAAGCATTTGTAAAAAGCACTATTTTTTTCTTATAGGGGGCCCCTATGCGATTTTTGATAAGGGGCCACTGTGGGACTAGCTACGCCACTGAACCTATCCAAACCATAATCTCTTTTCGATTTTTCTTTGTATTATTTTCCATCAACTAGTGTGGTACGTCCTCCATTTTATTACAAGTAGTGCAATTTGGTGGTTCGACTTTTTTCATCAAGATATAGGATTCATCGGAGTCTTAAAACTATTTTGACATTAGGTCTGTTTTGTTTGCCATCATCAAACCGAAGATGACGAGGACGTTCATGCTGAATGTTTTTATACCAAATACCTTTTGTTTCAGTTCGTACGATACCATGCCTGATTTGTACGTAGAAAGACGTCGCGTGGCGTGGATTTAATAATGTGGCTCTACAAGTCTAGTTGCCATATAAAATATACGGATACTAACGCACCCTGATCGGCGTATGTCGCCCACGTATCCGCATTGTAGTTCTACCTTTATGCGCCTCATTCGAGTTTCCTTTAACCAGAATATCCGAATCGCTGATGCGAGATCGTTCACAATCGAGCCCATGATTCTGATATCAGTTTACAGCGTGGAGATTGGAAATGTGCCCAATAAATTGGCATCATCGAATAAACTGGCTGAATAAGTTCTTATCCAATTATTTTTCAAAGATTAGCCGTTTGTTGTTGGTTTTAGGTTTGTAATTGCTGTGAAATAACACTACAAATTACTTCTTCAAAAGGGGACGGAAGTTTTTTCATGATCGCTGGTAGGTACAAGGTCGGATCTTCAAAACCAAAACACTGCAATCATGTGCCAAACAAAGCTCACAAAATCCTTTGCCTTACATCACATCTAGGGCAATAGTTTAAATTTAAACTTTCTATTGCTTTATATGACCTTACGAGCCGCGAGCAGCATCGCTCGTGTGAAAGTATATTTTTGGTTTTTACATACAAACTGGGCCCCCGATTCATTGCTTCGGTACTTGTACTACTGCTTATTGCAATCCTCTTTCAGTGTTCGCTTACGTCATACATGTTGAGGAAGCTTTGTGCAAAATTTCAAGCTCACAGTCCTAATAGTGTCAGTTGCGCGTTGATATGCGTGATTTCGCGAAAATAAACTGGTTTTTTTTTCTTTATTTCTTTCTTTCAATAATGTCAGTCAGTCAGTTTCTCCTTTTATATAGATTCTAGCTTATGCCAGCGGTTTCGCCCGCGTGTAAGTAGGTTTCTCCATGCAAATTTTGGGCATTCGTTTCATCCCCTAGGGACTAAATTTTGGAAAATCCTTTCTTAATGCTAGCCTACGTCATAAAATGAAACCTTGTGCAAAATGTCACTCTCCTAGGCCTTATAATGTTCCCTCTACTAGGACTCAGGCCTCTTCTCTAGGAGAGGGAATGGGCCGCAATCCACCACGCGGGCCCAGTGCGGCTTGGTGGATGTCACATGTCTTCGGTTATTTTTGGTTCTAAGACATGCCGGTTCCCTCACGACGTTTTCCTTTACGGTTTAGAGAGCAGTGGTGAAATAAACTACACAAAGTAATGCGAACTGAAGCCGGGCCGTTACCACTCGACCACCACTGCACTCTATTTCCACCTTTATCAGTTAGTTTGTTTGAAACAAATAGCTTAAATGTTATCCATGACGTTACTAATTATGTATGTAATCAAGCATGAAATAATGTTGAAAACCAAAGGATATAAATAGGTTTCCATGAAACGTATCGCGGCCAAACCGCGAACATGACGGGTAAATGATAGTGCTAACAAGGAAACAGCTCGATCATACAAATCTAATGTAATCAGAACCAGTTTGTTTGCAGTTCGAGATAACAGACGAACGTTAGAAACCTGTCCCGATTGCGCGGAGCTAAACGATTGGACTCCGTTCTTGAAATACATGGGACATACACATTAATCACTTCGCGCGTTTTTTTAGGGGTCTCTAGCTCAAAAGGAAAAGAAACGGAACTCTTTTAGGATCACTTTGTTGTCCGTCTGTCTGTCAAGACCCTTTATCTCGGGAACGCATGGAGGTATCGAGTTGAAATTAAAACCATACACACGTATACTCAAGTCTGGGCTCACAAGGGAATCAAAATTCATAGGATACTTCCCGTTGATCTAGAAATCTGAAATTTGGCATGAAGCAAGGCCTCACAGCACAAGAATAGGAAAAATTCTGAAAACTGTAAAGTAGTTACATCACAAAAAAAAATCGATTTGATAAATCTTCGTAACTCAATACGGGAATTAAACTGTTTCCATAAGTAAGGAACCCTCAGTGTGAGAGTGTGACTCGCACTTGCCCAGTTTTTTTTACATAGTATGGGTAGGATGGCAGTAGGACAAAAATATGCATCTATAAGATGAGAGAAAAGGATAGGTAGCTACATTGTACATTGAATCTGACAGCTGTCACCCGCACCATCACATATCAAGTGTAGTGTAATCACGTTGCGGTTTTTTTTTTTTCGAAAGGCAGAGACGAGTTGTGGTCGGTGAACCTAGTTGCATATTCCGTTGGTTAATAAGGAGCAGAAACTTTCCCAACGGAATATATGGTACCACCGCTAGAATAAACGGTAATTGAAAATTGTAATTGGATGATTACAGCAGGTTATGATGGATAATATTGTTTCATGCTGCATCATACTACGAAGTATTGGTGAAAAACTTAGGCAGATACAAAACGCGGTATATAACTTGAATCACAGAGATTTTCGGGTCTCAATCGAAGCGCGACACAGAGGGGGCTGCGCGTAACCATTTCATCGACTGCCACTTTAGTTCAACTTATTTGCCGTGTACCTACTACATTTTTTGCTGCTGCTAAAACTTAATAACGATAATTTGAACGCTTGGCGCATTGGTCGAGAGATTGACTGCTACGCTGCGTTTGACGGGTTCGATTCCTGCACGGAACAAGTATTTTGTATGGCCTAAACTTGGCCTAAAGATAGGTGTTCCGTGTCTGGGTGTTTTCTGTATGCTGTATATGAGTTGTCGTCCAACATACCACAGTGTCTCAAGACGAAAGTCTATGATCAGTGCGTGTTGCCAGTGATGACATATGGCTCTGAAACGTAGTCGCTTACAATGCGCCTCATCAGAAGGCTTAAAGTCACCCAAAGGGCAATGGAAAGGGCTATACTCGGAGTTTCCTTGCGTGATCGAATCAGAAATGAAGATATCCGCAGGAGAACCAAGGTTTGCCAACTAAAATCAGGCAGGGCACATTGCTCGTATAACAGATGGCCGTTGGGGCCGAAAGGTTCTGGAATGGCGACCGCGTACCGGAAGACGCAGTGTTGGAAGGCCTTCTACAAGGTGGACCGATAACCTGACAAGAGTTGCGGGAATCCGATGGATGCGAGATCCAGATGGTGGCGACACTTGGGTGAGGCCTATGTCCAACAGTGGACGTCTTTCGGCTGATATGATGATGATGATGATGATGTATGTGAGTTTGTTTGTGAATGCACATAATAGAGGAGCAATTCATAGAGGGGGCAAAGTTAAAAAAAGAAAAAAAATATATAGATAAACATATTGGTAGCAGTCTCGTGTCTATAAATGCCTGAAAAATGTGCATAAAATGAATAGGTACTGCACCGCGAAATTATTGAATTGCGGAACTTGAACGCGTTCGATATACTATGTGCAATTTACGTCGTCGAGATTCGAATGCGTAGTTACGAGTTGTGATTTACGTGTTTGATATGCGATTTTTTTACACTCACTTATTTTTCAAGTTTTGCAATTTTAATAAAATGTAATTTTCTTACGTGATTGGTCTCCATTAATTTTTTTGGCAGTCTTTAACAATGTGTTTTTATGGTATTTTAGAATATGAAATTCGATAATAGTATATTTTGATAACGTATTTTATGATGTACTGTGCATTACAGTGCAACTCTCATTTAGTAATGAGTTTTAATATCATGTGTGGTATTCAATGCTATGAGGATAATACAATTACAGTATAGATATGTTATATTATTAAATATTTTAATGATGTTTACACATATAATTATGTATTACAATTTGTTTTGTTGTTCCTGTGTTTTTAATGCAGTGATAAAGAATATAATTAATAAATAAATATTCCATGCACATATCAATATGCATACTGCATGATAAGTATAACATGTATAAATATGCATTTGATTTTTCTCAATACAAAAAAGGTTATGGTATTACTAAGTCCTACCCTAAATTATTCTAAGGTGTATACTGTCCAAGGCTCTCTGGGTAGTTTCTTTTTTATGGTCACCATAAAGTTGCCAACCTTGAATATAAGGCATAAAGGATTAACAATGCTGTTATTTATGTGGCCTTCACCTTTACACCCCTTGGCAGGCGTTGGGGTGTGTTAAGTGTAAGAATATATTATTACCTTGAATATAACAAAGAATTTACGCTGCCAGCATACAAGACTTTAACAATATTTAAAAGAAGTGTACATATAGTTAAACTTGAATGTATTTTTTGTGTGTACTAGTTAAGGGAAAAATCTTTACTGAAAGAAAAAGAATTGCTAATAAGGTTTCAAAATGAAACAAGCTTGAATACTTATGAAAGACAAATTATTAAAAGTTTACTAAAAAACACCTATGTTGATCATAACAATGAACCTACATAAATAAACCAGTTGAAGATTATAATTGAAGATAACATTTAGCAATTTATTTTATGAAGCCTTCATGACGCAAAACAAAAAATAAAAAAGCTTGATGAATGTATACATTGGATGATGTTTTTTCTCAAGCATCTGATGTCACATTATTTAAGATACAGCATTTTTTAACAATAGGTTGTCTAAATAACCCATTGTTAAAAAGTTCTGTGTCCCACTCTCTAGTCTAGAGCCTTGACCACAGATAAATAATAAGTACCTACCTACCTCATTTGAATAAAACTTGCTTCCAATTTTAAATAGGCATCTAATAGATAAGATTTTTTTTTTATATAATAAAAGATGATACACCAATCTACTTAGCCTGTTTATTATATTCAACTGATAAAGGTAATATTAATTTTTGGGTGATTTTTTTATGTAGTTACGTTTTCTGAAGTTTTTGCAAATATTACAAGGGCTTTACCTAATAATATAATATTTAAAAGACATGAAATTGTGCATCTCAAGCTTATTTGTGGAATTTTTATGTTATTTATCAAGGTTTATAATTATAATTACTATAAAATAAATTATTATTACAAACATTTTTTTTAGAGGAGTTAGTATATTTTGGACCTCATTAACTTCTTGGTTCATTACAGAATTAGTTATTCATCTCATCAAGAATATTTTTTTTGTCACTATTCTATAAACAATCGCAAAAATATAAACAAACACTCACCGCAAATATAGTGTTCTGCAATCCAAAAGGTATTGGCGTCAGTCTCGCGAAAAATACAATTTTAAAGGCTTGCGGCCCCGAGATCACTTTGAGCAGAGCGCGCGCCGTCTCGTTCTTCAGAAGCCGGTCCAGCGGCAGGTAGCCCCGCAACGCCTTCAGAGTAAAATGAGCCACTGCCACACCAAAGTTCGCACTCACCAACACAGTTATTATACCCTTAAAATTCCCAAATAAATATCCACTAGTTATTATCAACACCAAATAACCTATCGTCACTGGAAAACTCACGATCAAAAATAAACCCATAAACAACAAAAATATTATCCACGGATCCTGAGCGTCTACCCAGTATAAAATAGTCTTCAAATATTCTTTGAAAAAATACAGCACCAGAACCAGGCATGTGAGCAACAATATTGATACAACAATGTTAAATAAATAACTGTACGTTGTCTTAGTGTTAATTTTAGCCCATAAACTTTTCTTTCTTGTGACCGCTGTCGGGTCGGTCTGGCATTCTTCAACGTCGACAATTTCCATGGTGACTTTCTTTAATGAAAATTAAACAAGGGCTATTTAATTTGTGACGGTACATCGTTTGCCATAGTCTAATTTAGGTTAGTGTTTATTTCACGTTTACGCACGGTAGAGACCAAAATTCAGTGAACAATCAACCACCTTGACCACTTTTCACAGACTATAAAATCAAATTAAAATTCTGAAAGAAAGAATTTCATCAATATGTCAAAGTTTTGACATTAGTTTCAGTGTTGTTATAATACCACAGAAGTTATTTGAGAAAAAAAAAACTTGGACAAAAATTTTGGAGCTGTTTGAAATTTACTTTACTTTAAAGTGGTATTTTTTTTTGTTAAATTAAGATTTTTTTCATAGAAAAAAAATTGAATAATGATTAATTAACGACTATACAAATGTGTATGTTGCCATATGAAAAATGGCTGAGCCAATCTACACAACCTGTCAGAACACACGCGTTCCAAATCTATTTATTTCAAATCTTTAACCTTAAACAAGGATAACTACAGCACACCATTACAAGTATAAGCAAGAACGGGAATCTATGTTGAAAATTATCAATACAGAGCTGGAATGAAAATCTTCCACAAAATCACGTCTTGATGTGCACCGTGGAAGATATTTACTTTTTTAGAAAATCACGTAATTTGTCGACAAATACATTATTAATGGTTTAATGCCTTTAATAGTACATGATTTAGATTAAGGAAACGGATTTTTGGTTGCTGTTTATTCATTTAGAGCAAGACACGACATAACCATGCCGCCGAAGAAGCCAAGCAGTGCTGGCGGTGCCAGCAAAAAGACAGAGGCAAAGAAGAAGGATAAAGTCATTGAGGTGATTTACTATTTATTTCCATTATAAACAGTCAATCATATTCTAATGGAAGTGGCTGAAAAATATTCCCATTTTAATTACACTTTTGACACTAGTAATTATCTAGGATAGCAGGATCAGTAGTATTTTAGAAACCTTTAGAGGTTTTGTGTAATTTTAGCAAGCAAGAGTAGCAAATGCTACGGGCCCAGTACAAAAACAAGTCAAGATACTTGTGCCATTATGAAATCTAACTTATTCCACATTTTCTGTAGATGCCTATGATCCTATCACTACATAAGGGCCTGTGGCCTGTTAGAAAAACGAGTTAAAGAAGTATAGATTTGTTATAGGGAGCCCCCTAAATGTTCATATTAAATTTAAAAATACTTAGAAGGGCCCTTGGTATTTACTGCAGGCCCCAGACTAGCTTAGTCTGGTTCTAATTTAATTTGGTGCGCCAGCTGCAGAAATCTAGGCATTTGTTAATAAATATCCCAGTGCCAGTCACTGACTGACAATCCTAATCAAAGATTCTTCCTATAACAGGACAAAACCTTTGGTCTTAAAAATAAGAAAGGGGCCAAGCAACAGAAGTTTATCCAACAAGTTGAGAAACAAGTGAAAAGTGGCGGCATCCATCCGGCCAAGCCTATGGAAGACAAGAAGAAAGAAAAAGAGGCCAAATTAAAGGAACAGAAGGAATTAGCGGCATTGTTTAAACCTGTGCAGACACAAAAAGTTGAGAAAGGTATGCTATTTACTCGAGTAGAATTTCCAGCTTTCAGTTCCTTCTTTATTTGGTGTTGATATGGCAAGCGTTTGTCTTTCTTCAGATGTTTACTTCAAGTTATAATAATAACTTTTAATGCCCCCTTTTTCCCTATTTCCTGATGTGTAAGGGGTTGCAATAAAATTGTTATACACTTCAAACAGATGAAACTTAAATGACTTGAAGCTTGTGTCAAGTTTAAAGCTTGAGCAAAGTTGTACTGCGTCATTATAGGCCTTTTTTTAAGATAAGAATTTATAAAATAACTTACGACGAGATAACAACGAGTGGTAGTGTCAGACTTTTACTTACTAAAATCCACCAAAATATTCTTTCTGTTGCCCTTGAAAAATCCCACATTGAATCAAATAAAAAACTTTTTACAAAAAAAAAAAAATACAATACAACCAACTTCAAAAACCAACAAAAACTGCAAAATAACTTTTAATTTCGAAAGTCGGTGTTTCTTTAATAGTTTGGTCTCTTCGTTATTTAACACCAACTTCCGAAAATAAAAGTTATTTTGCACTTTTTGAAGTCAGTTGTATTTTTTTTTTTGTAAAAAGTTTTTTATTTCACACTTTTTAGTAGTAGTACCCCTCAGCCAAACTTAAATAGATAGGTACCTTCCGCCATTCGGTTTCAACATCAAATCATCATGACAATTCTAATAATACCAAACACGACTAGGATACACTGATTTATTACAAAGTTCCGGCTCTTACCTACCTTCCGTCTTCATCATCAGATCAGTTCTATGTACCTCCTCCCCTTTTTCCTTTAGTCAGCCACTGACTACATGTATAAACCAAAGCAATTTTACGTGTTACGACAGTTCTGCTAAGGTTTTTTGAAGAGTTCCGTTCTATATCTTCGTAGTTCATCACCAGATCAAAACAATATTTCTATGGGACTAACTCGAGAGTATAATCTTTCAATCAAAACAAATATTTTCAAAATCGGTCCACAATTGACCGAGATATTGGTGAACAAACACATACAAACGACAGTTCTGCTATGAATTTTTGATGAGTTTCGTCCTATATCTTCGAAGTTTATCATCAGATCAAAAAGATATTTTTATGGGACCAATTCGGAAGTATAATCTTTCAATCAAAACATAAAAATTCGAAATCGGTCCACAATTGACCGAGATATCGGTGAACATACATAAAAAAAAAATACATACAGCCGAACATAGAACCTCCTCCTTTTCGCAGTCGGTTAAGAAATACATGCCAACAGAATAAGATTTAGATTTTTGATAAAAAAAGTTCTCCAATCAAACTAAAACAAAGTGTTTTTCTTTTCTAGGTACGGACCCCAAATCTGTGGTATGTGCCTTCTTCAAGCAAGGCCAGTGTACTAAAGGAGATAGGTGCAAGTTCTCCCATGACTTGACTATTGAGAGAAAGGTATGTTTTCTTATTATCAGAATATTCTGATTTTCTATTGTTTTTCTTTATGAAGAGTTTCTGGCTAAGGAATAATATTTTCACAGTCAATCAACTAGATTTAGCTACCGAGATGCAGAGCATAACCATCATAAGACACTCAAGGAGTTGTCAGCAAACTGTAGGGGTCCAGCAGGGCCGAAGCCTACTGGGGCCCAAAGGTTATGTGAGACTGTCACCACGGGCCCCAGGATAAAGGCAAGGAATGGAAAGGTAGGTTTTTAGTCAGTAAAAGTCTGACACTGTTTCCCGCCCCACCCAAGGGCGGGATTCGTCATTGGATGATTTTACCTACGTTAAAAAAAAAAAATCATAAGACACGGAGACTCTTTTGTATTGTTGAAATGTTATGTTATGTCTGAGTATGGTTTCATCACATAGTCCTATGCGGACCACTGTATGTGAACGTTGAAATGTTAAGGTTGATCCTTGTCTTAAATTGATTAAATACCTTCTTTAAAAAATTAAAAATATTTTTTTTAGGCTGAGAAACGTTCCCTATACGTGGACATGCGTGATGATGAAGACACTATGGATAATTGGGATGAGGACAAGCTGAAGGAAGTCGTGGAAAAGAAGCACGGAGAGGGTGATAAGCAGCGGCCAACTACTGACATTGTGAGTAATCATAAACATTTTTATTGACAGCACTGTTGATCTGCAGTATTATTTGAAGGACTTACTGCAAGTCAATTAACACAAAGGGCAATTTCAGGGGCGCAGGGAGGTTTTACTCAGTAAAAGTCTACCCAGAGTGGGAAGAGTTATTTGAAGTTTTGCCAAAACACTCAAAAAAAAAAAACTTACTATTGGCTGTATTCTCTGTTCTGTGATTGGCTCAGTGGCAGAGCTAATGGCTATACGCCTGGTAAACTTCCGAAAAAAAAGAGAAATCTACGATGGAGCATTGGTATCTAATTAATAATTTATTATAATTACAGATTTGCAAACACTTCTTAGAAGCAGTAGAAAGATCGAAGTACGGTTGGTTCTGGGAGTGTCCCTCTGGTTCCAAATGCATATACAGACACGCTCTACCAGCAGGCTTTGTACTCAAAAGAGATAAAAAGAAAATGGAGGAGAAGAAGAATGAGATCTCGTTGGTGGACCTTATTGAGCGAGAAAGGGCAGCACTCGGACCTAACCAGACTAAGATCACACTAGAAACCTTCCTCGCATGGAAGAAGAAGAAGATCAAGGATAGACAGGTTTGTGGATGATTTTGTTATACTGTAAACACCCGTTTTTCCGAAATTCTTTTTTGATAGCTCCGTTAAAGAGGGTGGATCCTCCGACCAGACGGGTATTATGTCTGGACTAGGTAACTTGCGAGCTATATGACTTAGTGCTGTCGTTTAAGTTCTAATCGCGCGAACTACCGCGATGCAAGATTTTGAATTTTAGTTCCTATGTGACGCCACATAGGAACTAAAATTCAAAATCGTAGATGTCACTACAATTGGACTGTTACGAACGTGGGTAGTTAAATGCCGGTTTACTAGCAGTGAACTTTATTACCACAAACGTCCACTCACCGATAACCAAATCACAAAGAATACTTGAGTCCTTTTCACTATCGCATAGGTCGTTAGATGAAATCATTTCAATTAGGTAGGTAATTCGCACTTGTGTCGTCCTCGAAATTAAACTGATTAACTTTCGGTCGGATGTTCGTATTTATAAACGAAGCCAGGAAAATTCTAGATACAGACTTTTTAAGGCCACTCTAGAACAATGTCGTCGAATCTCGGAGTATTAAATCATTATTATTAAAAACATTTAATAATTATTTCCCGAGACTTCATGCTAATTTCGACTCTATTGTTAAATGCGGAAGAAAAAAAATTGCAACCTTATCGTCGAATAATAAAAGAAGATAGATAGATAGATATATTCTTTATTGTACACCAAAGATGAAATTACAATAGGAACTTAAAATTAATAGGGTGTCACAATCGGCGGTCTTATCGCTAAAAGAAGAAGGTAATTCCGCTTTATGCAGTTGACTTTTTCTAGAATTCGCTAGACCTTGGTACTTATTTCGATTTTGGAACCTTCGCTGAGCAATGCGTTTTAATTATTTGATGCCACTCTTGGTTTTGGTGCGGAGGGAGATAGGACTTGTTAAAGTTTCACGGCATAACTTTCATAGTTTCTTTTTTTGGCGTGTGAATGTTGTATACAATGCGTTCCAAATGAGAATAGGATCGATTGGATTGCCATGTTGTGACGTCACGTCGAACTGTCAAATTCAAGAAATTGGGTACGGCGAGCAAAAAAAGAAACATTTAAAATTTAATTTATTTACGAATTGTGAATAAAAAAGTTTTATCAGAATTTAGTTCTTCAATTTTACTGATCTCTGCGTCACTATGTGAAGTGTCTGATTAGTGGCAAATGGAAGAAGAAGGGGAATTGTTCCTTACAATGAAAATAAGAAAGAAAATAGTTTTTATTTTTAAGTAATTATGACTTAAAACAATATATTTACCTAATTTATCATAAACAATAATGTTTTTACGTCACCTAGACCTAACTAAGACTATGTTATACAAAGCAAAAAAAAAAGCCTTTATGGCTACGCAAATAAGTTTTTTTTGCAAACCGTACTTTTCACTAAAAATTTGACAGATCGAGGTTATTGGCTTTCCTATTCTTATTTGGATCGCATAGTAATTATACTGAAGCACTGTTACGTGCTTCTTGAAAAACTTTTAACTTTTTAACCGCCTTTGTCGAATATATCCTACAAATATTCTCGCGTTTATTCCGCCAGGGACGCACATCCACGACTAAATATTCCATCTCATCACCTATGGGGATTGAAGAGCTAAACGAGATGGAGTACCACAGTCTCAAATACACAACCTTAGCGAATAGGACGCGAAAACACTCGTCGGATCAATCCGACGTGAAAGAGTTAATGTATTTACTAATGATTGAATATTTACCAATGACAGGAAGCATTAACGCAAGCCGAAGACCAGCGCCGCAACGACTTCAAAGCGGGTCGCGCCGTCGGACTGTCCGGACGAGAGATGTTCTCGTTCGACCCGGCGCTCGCGGCCGACGCCGACGACGACGACGACGAGGCAGTCGACCTGGCCAACTACGGCGACGAGGAGCAGGACAATACGGAGTACAGAGAGGTGCAGTTCGACCTTATCGGCATGGAGGCCAATGAAGTAAGTGCTTTTATTTCTGTACTTTACCAAAGGAATAGTAAATGCATCTGAGTTAAAAAGTAGTGATGTATTTTTTTTATGTTTTTGGCTTGGATACTAAGTCCTTTAAGCCTTCGTTAGCGTAGGTCATTAATTTACCACTAAAATGCGGGTGCAACACATTCTAATGTTTTTGTTTTGTACTATTTGGCAGCAAATGTATCGAGTCAGCCTTCTTCGCTGAGGTAGTCAAAATCACGATAAAATTCCCAGCTCCATTTTACCGAAATCGCGCCTGTTTCAATGACTCCACATATTGTCCAGTTGCGCAGACTCTTGAGATACAAAACTACACCAATTTTACATCACAATATCCACTAGGAACCAATCTACTGCTATTATGATCTCTGGCCTGTATCAGAGATGTTACGGAAGTTCAATTCAGATTTCAAAGGGTCAGAACTTCCTATTTATTTTACACCTCCGAATCCGATTTCGGTTCCGATAAATTTTAATCGGAACTTATATCAGAGGCGGGGGGAACCTCCTTCTCCCCATGCCTTTTATCGATTATTTTTTCACTGTTTTTTTTTTTTAATTTCGAATGTTGTTCACCTAGTTTTGTACTAATTTTAGTAGTGTTTCATTTGACGCTTCTGCCTCTAAAAACGGAAAAAAGCTCGTAGGATAAGCGGGCAGGTAAGTGTGCTATTCCGAGACATGGTCTACTCGTGTGCCAAATTTCATCCAAATCCTTTCAGCTGTTTGAACGCAAAGGCTTAACAATAAGTGTATTTATTATACATCTCGAGCGCTAATTGGTTTAACGCCATTTGCCACGCGCTGCCATACTTGTTTGTTAATTCGTAAACAATAATTGTTCACAGGCGGACGATACTGGTACCAAAGCGACAGAAGACAGGTTGCAGCAGCTAAACAAAGGCCTGGAGAACGGCAACGGCGACGGTCCGGAGGGCCAGGGCTCCAGCGACGCCTCGCCCTCCGACGACGCCGCCGCCGCTGTGCCTATCAACGAAAACCTGTTCCTTGATGAAGACCTGGACGAAGAACTTCAGAACCTCGATTTAGAAGACTAGGTTTCAAAATATCAATTTAGTTTTTTTTTTCAGGGTGACTTTAAATTCATTTCTTTTATTCAATAGGTTCTAATAAAAAACGCTCAAATACGTATACATATAGTTTTGATACTTTTTTCTATTACAATTTTTTCAAAAGAGCAAATCAAAAGTTATTTTAAACATAAAAAAATGTTGTTCCTTGTTGGTAATGAAGAACGGTCCCAATATTTATTTAACCTTTTTTTACAATCTAAACTAACATAAAGAAGAAAGATTTGATTTTTTATTAGCATGTTGCGATTTAACTCAAAAACTACTTGACTGATTTCAAAATTAGGACTGGCCTGTTGGTCTAGTGGTTAGTAACCCTGACTGCTATGGCAGAAGTTGTGGGAGGGCGTGGGTGATTTAAACCCAAAACAAATGTTTGTGTGACGACCACAATAATTTGTCCTTTTGTATTTGTAAATAGGCTTTTTATTTTTTACTTTCATGCAGGCAAAGCCGCTGGCAAAAGCTAGTAGCGTATATTCTGTTAAAATTTCAAGTTACTTCACACAGACAAACAAACATACTTACATAATATATTCTTGATAGATGAAAAATATTCTTGAGTATTTTTTCCTCTGAAAATGATAATGAATTTAAAGTTAACCTGTATTTATGCTCTCATAGGATGCAAGTTTCGTGTAGTGCCAACATGCGGCATTTCATAAAGCTAAAGAGAAACTAAGCTCACGCATGCCACGTATGGTACGCATTATGACAGCTTTGAATAGATGACTTACGGCCCGTTCACGACTTTGGTCTTACCGGCTGGTGTCCGCAAAACCACGACTAAAGCGCGTATTTTGACAAAGAGTCATTCGATCCACCTCAGCTCCTCAACGAAGGCCAACAGCGCCGTCTTGTTACTGACCACTTCATGGTGGTTACATAGGCATAGGCATCTGTTTTCAAGGAAATTCAAAAGTCTAGATGTCATAATGCGTGGCATACGTGACATACGTGGGCTCAGTTTGTCTTTAGCTTAATACAGACAGTTTACTTTTACACTAAGGCAATTCGAGCAACGCGCCTTTTTTCAAAGAAGACTATTTTTTTTTACTAATTTCAAGATATATTGTCCAGTGTTGATACAAGAAAAGCTGACTAAAGACTTATCTAATTAATAAAAATGTCTTTTGGGTACATTTTATTTGAATCCATTGTGAAGTTTAATATAGCACCGGTTTCTGAATTTAGGGACGTGTCAAACTCTGTTTTAACCAGTATGGCGCCGCTTTAACTCATACTTAAAGAAAGAATGAATGAAAACATGTTTATTTGGCACACAATGAAACATAACAGAAAGTATTGAAAACTTAAACATAAAAAATACATTACCGGATGAAACAAGCTTATGAACTATGCTCACGTTAACGACAGACGGATTGGGGCGGGCCCTCTTAATAAGTCATTGGCAAAGTTTACCAGCTTTTAGGATAAGTTTGTCAAATATTGAAATTCAAAAACTTCATTCAGAAATCGGGGCTATCTAAGACACAGTGGGATTACAATCTATTTTAGTTCCAGTAGCTGTATCAGTATGGCATATTTGTAAAACGATCAACTATTCTATCTAATATTTGCTGTTGATAAGATAGTATGAAAAGGCACATTATGTAAAGTTTGAAATACGAAAATTCTTTAAAGAAATAGTCATCCACGTTATTTATGCTCATATTACAATTATAAATATAATTGGTTCTGAAACGAAAGTGATGTATTTGTAAATAAAATAACGTATTTTTAAGTAATGTTCGTTTTATTACTACAAAATAATATTTAATTTAATAAAAGTTATAATATAAAAATTAGTAAATAACTTCTTCCGCTCTGTGTGGAGTGACATTGTGTCAATAAAAATCTGACAATTAATTTCTCAGATGACCGAGTCTAATGACCAATAGGTAGTCGGTCGCTTCGTACTAACTACCTATCGGTCATTGGACTCGCTCAGCTGATGTTTACTTGAAGAAATTATTTTCATACATGCATTAATACGAGTTTTAGAAAAAAAGTACCTAATTTTTTAATTTTACCTTTACAAATCGACAGTGTTTCATGTACCGGATTATATACCCTCCACGGGATTAAAACGATTAAAATTTAGCCGTGTATATACATACTTACTTGTCTATTATATTTATCTGTATTTATTTACCGAACAATATTTGTATACACTGGTTGCCATATAGATACATTCATGACCTCTATAAAAAAAAAAAAAACTTTTTGTTGATATTAATATTATGAAGACTTGTTTGCAATCGCCAGCCATCGCGCCGGATTCTCGATAGTTATGTTGTCTATTTGTTCTTGTGTGAAGCCTTTGGACTTCATCTTTGGTAAAACGTTGTTGATTATGTGTGCATAGCCGTGGCCGCCAAAGGTCGTCTGAAAACAACAAAGAAAAATGATAATCATCTTTATTTAGTCGAAGAACTTCCACTGCTGAATATACACCGTTAAATTTTAGTCGTTTTAATCCCGCGGAGAGTCGATTCGGTACATGAAACACTATCGATATGTGAAGAGAAAATTAAAAAATAAAGTACTTTTTTTAAAACTCGTATTAATTTACGCATGTATGAATTTAATTTCTTCAAGTAAACGTCAGCTGAGCGAGGGCAATGAGCTGTAGGTAGTTAGTACGACCGGCAACTACCTACAAGATCATTGAATCGTTTACTTAAAGAAATTAATTTCGTACAAGCGTACATTACACACATACTCGAGTTTTTGAAAAAAAGTACTTTTTTGATTTTATTTTTACAAATCGTTAGTGTTTCATGTACCGAATCGACCCTCCGCGTGATTAAAACGACCAAAATTCAACGGTGTCCAGGTGTGTCGAATGCCGACGCACAAACGAATACTATGAATCCAGTACATGATTCTGGAACCCCCAGTGGTGGAATTTTTCGTCAGTTTTTCTTTTCCATATTTGAAAAAAAAATCTTTACTTACGTTTTTAAATTTAAACTGTATAAAATCGTTATTCTAACATTTTTAATGAAAAATGTGAATGAATAACTTTTAAAATTAAAAATGTCATCTGGATTCATTAGAATAACGATTTTATCATCCCTGATGTCTTTTTAACTAATTTATTTTTAATTACAATATGAAATAATTACTATCATATAACAAAAATAATTACTTTTTTAACCAAAAACAACATCGGGGTTGGTTAAAGTTCGTTATTCTAACCAACCCCTATAGGCAGTTTAAATTTTAAAAAAGTACAGTTTTTTTTATTAGGAAAAAACCGACGAAAAAGTCCACCACTGGGGTATTCAGAATGATGTACTAAAGCATATACTGGATCCATGGTATTCGTTAGTGCGTCGACATCGGAAACAACCTGTATTTTGCCTGTATTTGGTTAAGGTTGCGCGATGAGGAGATGGGGAGTTCTCATCCCGCAACCTTAACTAAGTTTATCGGTACACCTATACTATGATTTTTTATTAGATGAAGTAAAGTGACAGCTATAAAAATGGTTGTTTGTCAGTTGGGAATTGTTATTTGACAGTTGGACATTGTCCACTGCTGTCACTTTACTTCGTCTAATTAAAAATCATAGATGAGGCGTGCCGTACAGTCACTTTACTTCACTTAATTGACCTGCAGGCCGAACACTTTTACATTGATGGCATTAGTGCAGTTTTGACGTTCATGCAGTGTCAGAGCGACGCTTATAAATACAAATTTAAGTGAACTTGGACATATATAATAATTTTGTAGTCAAGTAAGTAAAACCATTGGTTGTTCAAGCAATATAATAGCTTCTACTATCGTAATAGTACGTTAGAGAAGATATTATTTTATTTAAACTCTTCCCCATTTTACAATCATAGACTAAAACATGCAGATGTTCCCTCCCACAAAAAGTTGAATTAGGTTTTTACCTACAGCTAGTTTACCAAATACAGACTTCGCACGGTCTTTTATACTGTTTGAAATTTTTAAATATTTTATTTAACGCTCTTTCTTTTTTTGTATAATTAATAACAATGTTTTTTTTTTTTTTAAATAAATTACGACGAAATGTCAGCAAATCATGAGGTATCAGTTTTCATCGGTAAGTTTTGTTGTTAAGCATGCTGTTATTCGTTAGCACCATTGGTTAGCACTTAGGTAATTTACGTACCATATTACGTGCAGGTTAATATTAAATTTGAATTAGGTTCAGTTGAATTTGTAGTCTTATTAGTGATTACTGATTTATTTATTTGTTTTACTGTTACTGAGATCTCGTTTTTACATACACTATAATTACATTTTGAAATAGAATATTATTGTAATGAAGTATTGTAGGCAAGAAACTGTGTCACTTCTGCGGTATAAAAATCTATATAGATGACATGTCATCACACTAAGTGGAACGAAACGCGTAAGTACTAGGAAATGCATGGCGCTTTAGACCTTTTGGTCGCGAAAAAGTATCCTCTATAAGCTGTCTTAGCGCTGTAAGTTTTAAAAGTTTTGTTAGACGACATAATGGCAATCTAGCGCTGCAGCGATTTATTGTTTGAACTTTTCAGTATTTTGACAAATAGTTTATATGAACGTGCTTGTCTATCGCAAGAATATAGGTCGATGTGGGCGGCCTACTTACGCTGCTGTATTCGGTACTAATCTCCTCTTTACAATCTTTCACCCACACTGGGCATCCATTCCGTAAGAAATATCAGCTACCCCGAATATTGGCGTGCGTTAGTATTCTAGTGCATTTGTAATAATTTGAACTCACCAGTCGATGCTTCGTATGAATATCGTGCGACATGAGTATCTTGTCCTCTCGACCCTCGTTCACCAGTAAAGATATCTTCTGAATCCTCTGTGCATCACTGAGCATATCAGTGGTTACTTCCAGTTGGTAATATGAGACTTCTGTGCCGAACAAGTCCAATTGGCAGTAAGTCCCTAACTCGGCAAATTCTAATAGAATATCATCTTCTGTCAGTGTGCCTGAAAATTACACTGGAATATTACCACTGCATCCTTTGAAAGGGTTGCCAGAGGTCTTAAAAACATCTATATTTCGCTAGGTTATAATTTATTTCATCATCGACTGACCTGTTGGTCTATTGGTTAGTGGCCCTGACTGCTATGCCGGAGGTCGTGGGTTCGATTCCCAGCCAGGACAAATGTTTGTGTTATGAGCAAGATCATTTATTCTTTGTGTTTATCAGTTGTCTAGTACCCATGACACAAGCTCTGCTTAGCCTGGGACTAGACGGCGATGTGTGACAGTTGTGGAATATATTATATTAGTATACGAGATCACCACTACTCTCAAAACAGTGAAGGAAAACATCGTGAGGAAACCGGCATGTCTTAGAACCAAAAATTCGAAGACATGTGACATCCACCAACCTACACTGGGCCCGCGTGGTGAATTACGGCCCATTCCCTCTCATAGAGAGGAGGCCTGACCATTAATCGTTGACGGTGAGCTACTAATTCACCTGTGTTCCTTTGTTTTCCAAGTCAAAGTAACTCTTTCAAAGATTCCCTCAGCACAAACCTAATTAATGCTATGCGAATAGAATTGTACTTCTGCCCGCTAAAATCAGAGTAATAACTTTAAGAATAGTTTCTGATGAATAAGCCAAATTTCACTTTGCCTGTTCTGGACATCATACCCATGAGTTCAAACAGGAAAATCTTACTTGCGATCACAAGCCTCAAGATTATACGTATCTACAATAAAACACTTAAAATTTGTCGGAAATAAGTTTAAAAATTATATCTCGTAAAGTCACTCACGGTCTAAATGCGACATAACAACTTTGTCAGCGGAGCCCCCGGCCTCCAGGTAGAGGCGGATGATTTCGAAGGGAGCTTCCTTCGTTCTGTGGGGATGGAAGCTCACTCCACAACCGAGCTGCGGCTGCAACTCCCCGGCAGCCTGGATGGCTTTTCGTTCAAAATCTATAAGAAGTGGATTTATTAGTATTTCTGCTTTTCTCTTCAGGGTCAGAATTTTACCAGTGGCAATTATGACACTTTTTTTTTATTTTTGATAGGTTCTCGTTTGACCACTATCTCAATTCTTTATTTTGTACCATACGTGATGGAAAGCGAAGATGTGGCCGACGATGGAGCACGCTTGCCTAGAAGTAACCTATTCACTCTTGACTTAAAGACCCCTAGGTTATAGCTATCAGGAAACAGACTCAGGCAGGGAATTCCACTCCTTAGCTGTACGCATAATGAATGTGTTCCCAAAACGCTTTGTACGTATGGGAGGAATCTCCACCATGTACCGGTGGCGCAACGCCGTACGTCTGGTCTTGTGGTCCGATGATGGAACGGACTAGGCGGAATTAAATTGTGCAATTCCATTTTCCAAACCATTCACATGTAGGCTGTTCTGAACCGCGCTTCGTATGACAATGTAGGCGGGATCATCCACTGGTGCTACTCATGCATGGCTGGTAAACCAACCTATCGTGGCAAATCTTTCTGCATCTACAGCATAGCGTAGCATTGCACTAGGGGATGCAATGCACAGTTATCCATACTAATCAAAGCTTTGTGTGGTTGAACGGGCTCCTCTCATGAACTAGGTACTGTTTCGAATTGGAAAATTGTTTTAATTTTGGATAGTCCGTTTATCGAAGTAAGCTAATAGGCTACGACCAATAGAAGCAGAGTAGTATCCAAAGACTCGGGGTCAGTTACTTAAAAATATGCCACTATACTATAAAGCGTCTTAAGTCGATAGTTATAGTACCTACACGGCAAATAAGTTGAACCCGTTGCTATGATTACGTGCAGCCCATCACTTCGATTGAGACATCAAAGAAAATCTGTTATAGTACACGGCAAATAAGTTGAACTAAAATGGCCGTCGCGTCGTTGCTATGTTTACGCTTAGACCCCGCTGTGCCGCACTTCGTTTGAGACTCGAAAATCTGTTACTATTTTGGTTTAACTTTTAAGACGCGTATTGAACGCTTATTTTAGATCAATCCATCGTCGGCCACATCATCGCTTACCATCGGGTGAGATAGTGGTCACCACAGTAACAGTTACCTCTCAATGGCCAAACACTGGCTATTTCTCCCATAAAACCAGCCTTAATATCAGGATGTTTCACGCAACCCTCCGTCAACTCCTGCAGCATATGGTTGTAGACGTCTTCCGTAGACTGTTTTAAAGTATCGCCGGTCTGTAAGTCCGCTATGTAATGTCCTGTGCCGGCCACAATGTGCACGTTGCTGGTTTTGGACACATTCTGGTAGAATGAGAGGTGCCGGTTTATGCCTTCTGTTGTGTTCTCCACAATAGTACCTGATGAATAAATTTTAAGATCTAGTTTTAAAGATTCACGGTTTAGCGTGGACCCTAATGGACATCCCAATAGTATTGGCCCCTTAACCATTTTCGAGTGAACTTTTGAAGTTGGTAGAAACATCTTATTATTGATTGCTTGGATTCGTTGTATTACAATCTATCTCCTGTCCTGTCAAGATCGGAGACTTTACACTCCAAATTCTGGACGGTTACGTCTACCTCGGACAGCAGTCCAGTTGGGTACCTATATCTAATTTCGAGAAAGAGGTCAACCGTCGAATCCGACTGACTGTGTAGCGTTCGGGAAACTGCGCGGTATCCTCTCATCAAACATACCACAGTGTCTCAAGACGAAAGTCGTGTTGCCAATGATGACAATATGGCTCTGAAGCGTGGTCGCTTACCTAGCTCGCCTACGCTTATATATGGGCCTTATCAGAAGTCAGTCACCCAAAGACCAATGGAAAGGGATATTATGCTCGAAGTTTCCTTGCGTAATCGAATCAGGAATGAAGACATCCACCGGAGTACCAAGGTTACCGACATAGCAAGAAGAATCGCTCAACTAAAGTTGCAATGGGCAGGGAAAATTGCTCGCAGAACAGATGGCCGTTGGGGCCGAAAGGTTTGGAGTTGCGGCCGCGTACCGGAAGACGCAGCGTTGGAAGGCCTTCTACAAGGTGGACCAATGACCTGGTAAAGGTAGGATTTTCATTTAGTACTTAATTGGGTCAGAGTTTAGAAGCCTTAGCGGTATTTAGACAACTCATTTATCGACGACGGTTAGGACAGAAATCAATACGGTTCGTACTCGTAGTCCGTGAAACCGGATTACTCACACCGTTGTATTGGCTAAATCGAGAAAGGAATCGAGGAATTATAGGGGAGGCCTGTCCAGCTGTAGACTATAGCCTCATGAGGTTTGCAAACTTAAATTCGCCTAGACTATTTTGCAGTTTTGGAGAAATGATTTTTCTTTTAGCGTTCCAGCTAAACGCTAAGTACAAAATGTAAGGCAATGAATTTACCTGTCATGTCACTTGTCACGTGACTTCTCGGCAGGTAATGTCACTGTCATACAATTTGTCTTTTGTTCTAAGTGGGAAATCATTGAATGACTTCTCTCGCTTTACGGCGGAACGAGACGGCGTGTTAGACTTTTACTGACTAAAACCCAACCCTTTGTTATGTTCCTTCTTTGTTTTAGGTACGTTTCAGGGCGTCGGGGTTCTCTTCCAGACAACCCATGGCCTCAGTATGCTTCGACCCTGCTGAGCCCAACGGTTGTGCCGACCTTGAGGCGCGCGTGGAATACTACGCGCCGTTGACGTCTCGAGCTCGGTCCGAATTCGGTTCAAGTTCATTTTTTTTTTATACACACCTCCACCAGCTTTTTTGTACTCAATAACATCGTATACGACCGCCTGTTCCGCTTGATAATCGTCTAGCTTCAAATTGTACCTCGAGCTGTAAGGGTACTGTCGCACGTAGCCAATAGTTCTAAGCTCAAGTTCAGGGCTAGTGAATTTTTCGGCCAGTGCTGTGGGCGGTTGTCTATAGAAGTGCTCGAAGTTCATGCCCAAGTGCTCGTGGGTTAGGGTGCGGCCGAGCTCTGAAGGGCTCACGTCACCAAGCACTGAAACGGAATAATGGAATCATTTAAATATTAATAGGAATGGCCAGAACCTGTAAAATTACAGTGATGTTATAAAACTGAAGTAGCAAACGTAGAGTGCGCACGGAAACAATTCCACGCGCCGTATGGCAACGCGTTGCCATACATACTCCCACGGCGGGCGTAGGCTTGGCCACGCGTGGTACAGCGGGACTGGTGCCTAATTTTAGGCGTCCTGGGAAGAGAGCATTATTGGAAAAGGTATGAATAGGTATTCTACCTAGCGCAAACTACTTGAACCATTTTCTATTACGCGCAGCCCTCCACTTCGATTAAGATCCGAAAATTGATTATTATCCTCGTCACGCAAATTGAACCATCATGACGGTCGGCCTTGAATGCGCAGAAACCATTTTTGGGTCTCAATCGAAGTGAGGCGTGAAACCATAGCAAATGGTTAACTTATTTGCCATTATTTGCCCTTTCTTGTTGCCGAAGCGGTGACATAATAATTTATTAAATATTACCTAAACTAAATATTTACGGAACGAATGCGGAAACGAATTGGCTTCAACCAGTTAACGAAAGATTATCTATTTAGAAACTTTGACTAACAGCAAGAGCTAAACACAAAAGTAACAGAGTTCTGAAATCTGGAATGGCTACCTGCCTCTTATTAGTTACTAAAACAATTTACTTACCAGTTTGCACTTTTGAAGTCATATTGAAGAATAAAACAATTTGCTCCGGTAACTAAATTGAGACAGTCGACCAGTCAATTAAATTCTGTCTGTCATTTTTTGTTTACTTTTCCTATCACTTATCAATGTAGTACCTACATTATATTATTTAATCGTTGATAATACATAACAGTAACCGCTATGTGCCGTATGTGCGTCAGTGAGCGAGTGTTATATTTACATGCGCAAGCACAATACTAACATCTAATCAAACATACATGCTAAACATACGAGGTAACCATAGAAAACGAGGTCATGTTTACAGAGGGAGGGCAGAATATTAAGATGAGAGCTGCCACATGTGAAAATAGATAGATCTTTGTCGGTTCAAATTATGTTTCATTTTACGTGCATCGGAACGACTTGAGCGCTAAATTCAAGAATCATCTCCATTGCTAAGCAACGAGAGTTGTTTTAGTTTTAGAGGCGAACAGTGATTGGTGGCAAACTTTTACTCCTGTTTATTCTTAGCAAAAATGCCTATTATAGTTAAGGATTTCACTTGGTCTCAATCTAATAATATAGTCCATATAAGAGTACCACTAAACCCTGTCCGACATGAAAAAGTTGATCTATTTCCTACTGACAAATACATCAAGGCGAATTACAGTCCGTTCTTGTTCGAAGTGTTTCTTCTGCATGAAGTAAATATAAAGAAAAGCAAGTGCTTGGTAAATGATGATGAAATAATTTTAGATTTAGCGAAGAATGAAGAGGTTTTTTGGGAATGTTTGGAGAAAGAGCTAACAAAGGATGAGAAGATGAAGATAAGGCAGGAAGTTCTTGAGAAATGCCAGGAACAGGCGAAGCAAGAATCCGAAGATAGAAGAATAAGAAAGAGTCAATTAGACAGGTTTACTGTTCAACAGGCGATGGAAATAGATAACAAGCAGCATAACTTGATGGACTCCCGGAGGGATTCAGAGCGGAAGAAGGCAATGGACGATTTAGAAGATTGGAGGGTTGGTCAAGTTAATGGTAAGCTTATGATTAAAGATAAAAACTGCGAGTCAACTCCACAAAAAGAACGAAAAGGAATAGAAATAGTTGAACTACCTCCATCAGACGATGAAAAAAGCGTTAAGGACGAAAAGAAACAAGTGCAAGAAAAAGTAGAAATTCCGCAAGCAAAGCCAGTGAAGACAGTGCCGAAATCTCCAAGAAAACCTGCCAAGACTGCAGTAAAATCTGAATATGTCGAGAAGAAGAAACAGGAGAATGCCAAGAGAGTATTACCAAAGCTAAGGCAGCCTATGAACTTGGAGGTCAAGCACACGCCTCGAACCTTCCCCACACCCAGTAGAGAGTCTAAGGCTGAGGAAGAACAGGCTTGGATAAAGAATATCACGCTGGCTAGACGAGCGACTGGTAAGCAAATCTACATAAAAACCCTGTCTTTAAGCCATTATTACTTGCAGGATCGTACCTGATAAGCAGCGCAGCAAACAACTGCTCAACAACTGTGCTAATTTAGATATAGTATAGAAATCTCCAATGTTTTCACAAGCTGCCACTTCGGTTGGTACATCGCACAGCTAATGACAAACTATTTTTTTTTATTGATATAAACTAGTGCTTGACTGTGATCCCACCAGATGGTAAGCAGTGATGCAATCGTAGTTGGTAAAGCGCTCTAGTTTATTAAGTGCCCATTTATTCTAGCCTTGAAGACACCAGCTAAACATAAATATTGCAATTTTGCTTTTATTTAGTCTAGGATGTCCTAGACTATGCTTCTGCCAGTGGCTTTATACACCCCTTTCATCCCCTTAGGAGCTGAATTTTGAAAAATCCGTTCTTAGTGCTCATCTTCGTCATGAAAGGAACCCTTGTGCTAAATTTAACGTTTCTTCTTCCAATAGTTCCGGCTGTGCATTTATTTTTGTCAGTCAGTCAGTTTCTCTTTTTATATACCCAAAGAGATTATTATACTTTAATCTTTGGTTTATACTTATTTATATAATCAGGGCCCCTCACATTTTTTTTTATGGTAGGTAAAATCATCCAATGACAAATCCCGCCCTTGGGTGGGGCGGGAAATAGTGTCAGACTCTTACTGACTAAAAACCTACCCTGCTCCATTCTTTGCCTTTGTCCCAGGGTCCCGGGTAACATTTTCACATAACCTTTGGCCCCATTAGAGGGCCCCTCACCATGACGTGTTAAAATGTTAAGCGTGCGAGCAAGAAGGACGGATGGAGCTATACGCCCTATAAAGCTCCATCCCTTTAACAGCTCAGTTTAGCTCGTCAAAAGGATCTCGTTAAGGGTTCATGGTAGGGCCTCTGATCTTCTTTTGTTCCATGGATATCATTTCAAAAATTCTCTTTATAGGTTTCGTGTCCGAGGATCTTCGGCCAGAAGAGCAAGATCCTCAATGGTGTAAGGCGAAAGGTGATGAGTTCTTCAAAAGCGGGAACTTCCTCGGAGCGATCAGCGCTTACACTCACGGCATAACGTTGTCTGACAAACTGCCTAGCCTGTACGCAAACAGATCTGCTACGCATTTCGCACTTGGGAATTTTAATAAATGTGTAAGTATTGTGCTTTAATAAAGCAGTAAGGTGGCCAGAGAGTAGTGGTAGCTGTCGTAAAGGCCTCGACTAACGTCTTGTAGGTTGCGGATTCAAACCCACCCCAGCGCTTTACTTTAAACTAATTTATTTCTCACTACTGTACCTCTACCATGAGTTTTAAGCAATAGTATTCGTCGCTACTCGATATCGACGCCGTAAATATTTTGTATGGCAAATTTTGGTTCTGCAAGTGACCGCTAGAGGCGCTGCAAAATTTGCCATACAAAATATTTACGGCGTCGGCGACGAATACTATTGCTTAAAACTCATGGTAGAGGTACTGGTCTCAAAACGGTGGAGGAAAACATGCGGCACCAACTCGTCCGAAGGAGCATAAATCCCAGGAGTGGGAACATCATAAGACATTTTACCATGAAAACTTGGGTGTGCTGTGTGGCTTATCTCGATTCTAGGGATTGTAAGCTCATTTTGTTTTACCAAGTTTTTGTGATTTTTACAGAATATAAAGTTCTCAGACACTTCTTTTGTATTGATCCGAGTGAAAAAAAAAATACAATATTTTAGGTATTGCTGCACTATATACTGACCTAGTTAATGATATTGTTGCCTCAGTAATTTAAAACTGCAACCTAAGTTTTCTATACTTTATTTTCTTCTCATTTATTATTAGCTGAACGACTGTTCCACGGCACTCGATCTCATGAAGCCAGCATGTGAGAGCAACCGGCGCAGCCGAGCGAAATGCATCGCTCGCCGCGCAGCCGCTCTCGCCCGCCTCGGGTACCTCAACAAAGCTATCGACGAAATGAAGGCAGCCGGGAAACTATTACCTGACGACGAAACTATCAAGAAAGATATCTACGACATGGAAAGAGCTTGGGAACAAAATCCCGATTCTGATTAAACGAGACATACTTACCGTCAAACGGAGTGAATAGAGACAAAACTTTAATTGGGATTTTCACTTCGATATTTTAATAATTTAATTTAATAATTTATTCAACCAATTAAAATTTCAATGTTAACATTATTCAAATTATTTGTTTGTAGGTTACAGATAAAAATAACAAAAACAGATTGGTGTTGCAACCAGCACCCTTACTAAGTTATAAAAATAACTTGTATTAAGGGCAGTGGTACAAGCCCATACATAATAGTAAAAGTATATTAATACATTGCAGGTAGAACAAACGTTTGTTAAAGTAAGGTTAATATAAGCCTTGATTTCAAATTGCCTAGATTAGAAATTACAATTCGATCATTAATTAATAGGTTAATTCATTATAAATTATATTTGTGTGATTAAATAATTATTAATTATATAGATGAGTGTGTGATATGTAGAGTGTTTTATTTTGGTGAAAGAATATTAGGGGGGGTTATATTCGGAAAAAAGAAGGCGTTCGGTATCAAAATAGTTACTAGTTAAAAGAAAGTTTGTTAATGTTTTTTTAAGAGATGATGCCGAGACCGAGTAAAATTTCAATTTCTTATTGAAATATATTTATAATATTGATTTCTAACAAAGCATCGACTTTTATTACATTTAATTAATATATTATAGTACTTAAATGCTGGGAAAAACTGATAGACAACATAAAATACCCTTCAAATTTTTAGACAACGTAAAAATACCCTTCAAATTTTTGTCTCTTATTCACTCCGTCTGACTGTAGTGAAGGCGAAATAATACAACATTTTACAACAGAAACATTATAATATTAGGAATAAAATTATAATACATTAACTAAATGCATATTTTATTCTTCAATCATTACTTTTTTGGGCAAACCAAGATTCTTTAGAAGAGCGTGTGGTGAGGGGTCCCTTCCGCGGAACCTTCTAAACACCTCACTAGGATGGCAACTGCCTCCCACTGCCAAGAATGTGTCTTTATACCTCTTCCCCACCTCAAAAATATCCTGGTCACTCTTCCTGGCTTCTTCAAATGCACTGTATATGTCTGCAGCTATCATTCTGGACCACAAACGACAATAGTATGCACTACCCCACTCTTCAGAGAAAATCTTCGTAAACGAAAGTGGATGGGAGTCATACTTGTCAAAAGGTAATGCATGGTATTTCGGCCACATGTCTCTCACAATATCTCGCCAGAAATCTTTTTTGGTATGCAACTCCAAGTCCAGTCTGGATAGGTACAGTTCCTTACACAAGTTGTACCCTGCCATGTGACCTCTGATGTTTCGGAGGTTCTTCACTATATCTTCTGGTATAGGCTCACCTGTTTCAACATGGCTACTCACTGATCTGATAGTCTGTGGATCATACAGCCAGTGAGTCATCACTTGCCCACAAACCTCAGCTGCATCCCATTCCACATTTGAGAGTCCAGCAACTTCAGAGTAGTTAGCTTTGGTCAGTAAATGACGAAGTGAGTGCCCAAATCTTTGGAACAGTATACCAACCTCATTGAAGGTCAGTAGAGACGGTTTCTCTTCAGATGGAGCTTGGAAATTAAATATTAATGCAGACAATGGAGTAGTGGCAGTGGATGTGCATTTGTTTCTGATTGCAATATGCCATCCTGCATCATCATAAATGCGTATTTTTTCGTCCTGACGTGCATATGGGTCGAGGTAAAAGTTGGCGATAGGGGCTTGGCTAGATTCGTCAAAGACATCATAGAACTTTACATCCTTGTGCCAAGTGTGGGGACCTATCCGCTCTATAATCTGAATGTTAAACAGTTTGCTGCACAAATTGAAGAGACTATTAATCACTCTGGGCAAAGGGAAGTATTCACGAATTTTTTCTTCATCAAAACCATAAAGAGACCATTTTTGTTTCCGTTGCCAATAAGGTATGTCCCAATGTTCTAACTTGACATCAAAGCCTCTTTCCTGAGCATATCTTTGTAGCAATTCAATTTCTGCATCCTGCATTGATCTAGCGCTCTCTAGCAAACTGTCTAGGACATTATTGACATTTTCAACTGAGCCAGCCATTTTAGTTTCCATGCTCATATCTCCGTAAGTTTCGTAGCCTAATATGGCAGCTTGTTCTTTTCGTAGACTTCTTATATTCTCTAGATTTGAACCAGTCTCAATTTCTTTATTGACATAGTTTGAGCATCTTTGGACATGCGCTTGCCAAGTGTTCCAACGGTACTCTCTGTCGGAGCAGTACTGCATGAACGGTTCGTAGATATGTGGCTGTAAAGTTACTTTCCAGGGTCCCTTAGTGTGGTCTGAGCTCAGTGCCATAGAGTGTAGTAAGCTTTCTGGGAATTCTCTCATAACACTAGGATCTGTTATGGTGCTCGTGAAAACTTTATTGGCTATATTAACTTTGTCTCGGAACATCTGCCTTTCCTTCTGTAATCCTGACAGGATGTTATTTAATCTTTCTCTTTTGATCCCCTTCACATCCAGGCCATTTAACTTCCCTTCTAGAATGTACTTGTCAAGGAGCCTCTGTTCTTCATCAGTTAAGTTCTTAAGGCGGTTCTTCTCTGTGATGGCTGCTTGAAATATAGGTTCACTGTTGAATTTAGTGGAGCGTGCTTTGTGTGCTCTCTCATGTATTTGAATGTATGACTTTGTCGGCATAAGTGAACTGTTTCCAAGGTACAGTGTCTTTGCCATGCCCCATGTGAGTTCTAGTTGTGTGTCTAGCTTTTCTAATGGCTTGAACACTTCAGTGAAAGCATTTTTACAATCCTCTGAAGCATGTTCAATTTGTCTAACTCCTTGCTCATACTCCAGACTTTGTTTGCTGATGGTGGCTATACATTTTTCAATTGAAAGGTCATTAAACTCTGGCAGTCCATTTTCTGATAGTAAAGTATTTTCAGCATCTTCTCCTATTTCTGGAATACTGGAATGAAAGTTTAAATACAGTTTTAGTAAGTGTTTATTAATAGGAATAGCTAATTTAATATGAATCTTAAAACATTGCTGAGCAGTTCTTGGTTATATTATAATTATTTTTGGTCAAGTCACTTCATTTATGTAATTAAATGTTTTTATCTATTCATACTCTGAATTTAAATGGTGGGAAGATATTCTAAATATAAATCTATATTACCAGACTGAGATGGGTGTGTATTTTTTTTACTTATCTATTGAGTAACTTATGAAACCAAGTAAAAACTTTATGAAACAGACACAAATGTGCAGGTTCTGTATTTTAAACCATTTTTATTCAATAACCTCAGGAAAATTTTACGCAGAGATAATATTGTGAAATATAAATCAATGTTACTTACAGGACGACATATCCAGCGTTGCGTTTATTTTGGTAAAGTTGACGTTTAACATTTCGTGCAATTACACTACTTCGTAAAAATGATAAAGCCATATTTATTAAATTATTTAAATAGAGTTTTTTTCATCAAATATTATTTATTTCATAATCTAAAAGCCGCACATTGATCAAGATTTTTGACATCTATGACAGATAGAGTTGTGACTGATACAGATATATTAGTATTCGCTCTGATATTAGTGATATTCAATAGATTCATGTATTAGTAATCCGATTAACTCTGATATGCTAATATTTCATATTCAAATAATATATGTAAGGACTATTCAACACAGGTCGAATATTATTATGAAAAAGTATTCTGTTAATATAATATCACTTGGGATTCATTCGATTACCGCGGATCATATTCATTCTTTACTATGGCAACAAATTTACTCATGAAAATAAATGTTGTATCACTCATAGGCATTATTATCATTAATTATCTACTTAGCAATATCAATTAAAATCTAGATACTATCTCAAAAGTAATATAGGTTTAATGAATACAAATACAGCAGTAATATCTATGTATTCCATCATATTCAGATATCACATATCACTAATACTCAAATATTAGTGTAAATATTACGATATACTAGACGAATATATTCTTATTAGCTAGTACTGACAAATAATATCGGTATTAACCCATCTTATTGACAAACTTGACATTTTAGTTGATATTAGTCGCAAAATATATCGATATTTTTTTTAGGAAAATAATCAAATTGTTTATAATGGGTGTAGCGTCGGACAAAGAACAAAGAAAAAGAAGGTTTATTGTTCATGGTGTTAATATTACAAAATATCGCTTCACTATATATGTGTGCTACTTTACTGGGCATACATAATATATTATGGGCACAAATATTATTCTATTTTTATTTTTTTAGCAATGCGGAGAAGTTTTATGACACCATATTAAGCTACAAAAATAATTGCCTTTAGTGTATGTATATATATATATAGTTTTAGTTAGTTAGTTTAGTTGTTTTTACATTTCTTGTTTTAATACTTTATCTAATTAAATGGCAAGTATTTTCAAGTATCAATTTCAATATTTTTTAGAGCTCGATACACATGTCGCATGTATTCGAACGTGAACTGCTTCAAACACTGATTTCTGAGATTTGAAAACACTAGTCTACCGAGCTTCGTGATTGTCACGCCAACTAGTGATTAAAATTGTGAAAAAAGAAGAGATAATTCATCATTTTTGTTAACACTGGCATATTATGTACTGTATAATAATATATTTTAAGTACGATCCCTAATGTGAAAATGACAGTACTTTTAAGTACCCACGCCTTAGGGTAAAAAAAATCCATTTTTTTATTCTCCTAATTTATCGATTACTTTTAATAATAGTGAATTGATATGATTTTATTCGATATATTGTTTTACATTTGCCCATCCCTTTGACAGCTGATTTCGTTCACACTTTCATAGACAAGACAAGTTATTGTCGAATTTTGTCTATGTCTTACGATCGGATAGAAAAGGCTACAAAGTACTTTGCAAAGAGAATATAATATAAAAGGCTTACAGTCATACACATTATTGTCTTTATTGAGTTTTCGTACAGCTCATCAGCATCGGTTCCCCTCTTATTTACTGTACTCTTTGATTGGTTGGGATACGTACGGTTGAGCCAGTTGTTATTCAATTCAACAACTATAACATAGGTATTTATTAAGTCACGTTTACTTATTCGCGATTCCTCTCCTAGAGAGGATGCCTGTATCCCAGCAGTGGAAACATTATAAGGCTGATGCTATGCTATGCTACTCATTCGCGAGTTGTGAGGTGAATGGCGAGACAAACTATGCTTACGCATACTTATAGTGCACTCGCTGTTGGTTTTGCGCATTTTATTCACGGACGTTTCGTCGAACGGCGAGGTGAATGGTACCTAGGTACCTAATTACTTATATGAAGGGTTTTGTCTTTTTTTCTTTGGTGGGTTAAAATCATCCAATGGCATCTCCCGCCCTTGGGCGGAGCGGGAGATATTGTCAGCCTTTTACTGACTAGAAAACCCACCCCGTTCCTTCTTAGATCTACATACCGAGCCCAGACCTTCCTTTCAGAAATCGGTCCATGGCCCCAATAGTCTTCGACCCTGATGGGCCCCTACAGTATGCTAACAACTCCTTGAGGCGCGCGGGAATAGCACGCGCCGTCGACGACTTGGGCTCGGTCGGGGCCAGCGAGCTACTTATTACTCGCCGTCCGCCAGCTCGCTCCTACGGAGGCCGGAAATCGGGATCGGAATCCTGATGCAGAGATGCGGTGGCTGCGGCGTGAGCGCCGTTGTTTCATACGGTCGGCCTCCTCCTTTGCTAGCATTATAATGCTTCGCAGAAGGAGGCGACCGCCTGCCACTCCTCACTTTTAAGAAGAGTTGGTAACTGGAGGATATAAAAGGAAAACTATACTGCTTATGCGATTTGATGATAACATTTTAATAAGATAAAATAATTTTAACAATGTCATTGTTTGACAATAATAAAATCTACTTTTTCACTGTCTTTTTCAATAACTGCAGCAACATTATCGACCAGGGAAACGCTTACCATTTGGCAAGAACATAAAGCATTGCATGTGTTACAAGTATGTTGTTCCAAGCTGATTTCTTTCCCTTCGTGCTTCGGACTAGTTTCTCTCACCGGTGGATTGCAACAGAAATCGGTATCAAGGCCCATTTTCTCGCCATCTTCTAAGGTTTGAGGTAGATGCTGATTCAGGGTTTCCGGTAACAGTAAACTGGCTATACCTCCTGCTACTAGTAAGGCGCCCATTATAATTAGTGGAAGCACCATTATGTCAGAACCCTGAAAATATAAAACTTTATTAGTCGATGATACATGGTTTAAGTAAATTGACCATTAGTTTAAAGTTGATCTAATTAATCTAATAAATAGAGCACCCGAGCGTTAATATGGTACATGAGTTAGAAAGAGATTGCGAAATAGGTTGAAAGAGAACTGTTAGAGGTTCCTTTATGAGTGATAGACGACACTCTATAAAGTTTTCTTTTTTTTTAGAACTCTGTCTGCCCGATTAACGCCCAAGTACTAATTGTAATCAACGACGCAGGTACCTCATTGTATTTTATCTGATACATTACCAAATAATTGACGAGTGGTATAAATATAGGGCCCAACATGCCGAGGACAGAGCTAAGGCTCATGCCAAGACCCCTGACCACCGTAGGATACAATTCCGATGCCATAAGGGGTAGGACAACGAAAGAAGATGATATTCCCATCTTGCCGACGCAATATAGAGCTAGAGTTACGTAGGTCTCTGAAATAAAAATATTTAATTGTTATCGAAAAATATCATACTTTCTGCTGAAATTAAAAAGATAAGGAAACGTCTTTTGGTTGTGTATTATAGACACTAGTAGCTAATACTTTATCAAGGCCTATTAGTCTAGTCTAGGGTCTATGTGACTTAAACCGAAACTTTAGAAAAAAACCGTTGCTCCACACTAAGAATTACTCCTGTATCTTGGGTGTGGCCACAAACATGTAAAAGACCCAGAACACCTATCTGTAAGCCATACAATATTTGTTGTTGAGGGGATCGAACCCGCAACCTGCAGCGTGCCGTCTTTAGCAGGTGATGGAAGAATCATAAATCATTGATTACCAATATTTTTTCGCTGTTTAAAAAATTGGGTATTATAAGTCGACTGGCCATGGTGATGGTGATGGGTCAAATAATTTTTGACAATTTTCGTGGCAAAACATTTTCTTAGAAAAAGTTTCTTCTCTTCAGTTTCTTCTTCTCAGTTGAAAGCTGCGGAAAGAGTTTTGCCACCAAAATTGAAAAACATGATATTCACCCTGATGTAATAAAAAAGGCCACTAACCGTGTTGTACCAAAAACGTGGTTAAACACGCAACACCCCCGACCACCATACTCATACACAAGGTCCACCTCCTTCCAAGTCTCTCCATGGAAGGCCACAGAAACAAGTATGTGGGCAGTTCAACAATTCCAGCTAAAAAGAAATTTAGGAACTCATCTCCACCCAATACCGGTGCATAATACGACAGTCCAACATAAACACTTGTATTTGTGAACCATATAAAAGTAATTATGATGGTTTTCTTCCTCAAATTAGGTGTCCTGAACAAGTCCAAGATGCCGTATTTTCGCATTTTCGCCTTTTCAATGTCTTGTTTTTGTTTGTTTGTCTGGTATTTTCGGTGGAGCTGCACCATGTAGTTTGCTGGCAAGGATTTGCCGTTGATCCTGTGAAATATAAGTCTTTTATTTATGGGTTTTCTGTTCAGTTTAGTATTTCTAAAGAGAAGTAATAAAAGACATAATTTTGTCCAGAGAATTTTAGAACGTAAACTGACCTGGCCATATTTCTCAAAATTACTTCAGCTTTTTCGAACTCTCCTCTGGCTAGTAGCCACCGTGGGCTCTCTGGCATTGGCCATAGATATAAGAAGAAGCAGACGAAGGGCAGCGTGGTGGCCAACGCAAGGTGGCGCCAGTCTCGCACTAGGTAGACCACACCTGCCAGCAGGATCAGACCCGTGGAGTATGCGATGTTTGATAGAATGGTGCAAAGCGTTCTGCTTTTTGGACCCACCAGTTCTATTGCTGAAAGGAAATAAAGAAAGTGTTAGTAAGGTCTAGTGGACTCTAAAATATCATATACTTTTATGTAGTGCTTATTTTGGGGTTTTCTCCTTAGATTTGGGCTTCTGTATTAATAAGATCTCGTGGCATGCTGATAATGATCCCAAGGCTCCATGTATTATGTAAAAAATCAAATAGCTAGCAGTTACTGTTACTGTTAGTTACAGTACGGCCGACGGATCTTGGCGCGTCTGAAGTTAGGCTCTGCGAACTTTAGCGCTTGTGCACTCGTAAAAAAATAAATCACGCCAAGATCCGTCGTACAAGATTTGTAACAGCCAGCTTGCGTTTTTCTGATTACCTACCTTCTGGAAAAGTGAAAAACGTCAGGGCAAGCAACAGTTGCACTAGGTTTGTATAAAAAAAAAGATAAATGTTACCTACCTAAAACGTATGGCGTGGTCATAATAGCAGGTACGGTGAACCCCACACCGAATCTATAGATGCACCAAATCACATAGTTCTGCGAAAAGGCGGTCGCCACTCCGAAGATGCACTCGATAAGGAGGTAGATGAAGAAGGAGGGTTTTCTCCCAAGAGTGTCTTGGAGATAGCCAAAGATGTAATTGCCAATGATGCCCCCAACGGCCAGGAGGACTAAACCGAGGGTTGGGTAGAAATCTCCGTTGCAAACCAGGTCCCACTGAGGACAATTTAATAATAAAACATAGATTTAAATTAGTTAATAATACCAAAGCCGAAGCTAACTGAAACAAATGCGAGCAAAGATGGATCCCTTTCGACGCTGTTCTGGTTTCGAAATAATAGGTCGAAATCATTATCATATTCGCTGTATAGCATCGGTTGCAGTCGTTTTACTGACTTGAAAGGATTGTATTTATTTAGCAGTACATTACAACGGGGTAAATAGGAACGCATTGGGTGAATAGAAACATGGAACATGTGTTTTCACGTTATTAAGAAATTGTTGGCAGCATTTAAGTACTACAAATTTTTCTTGCATTATAATATAAAAATGATATGGGCTTTGTTAGAAATCAATATTAGGAGAAATTGATGAAAGTATTAATCAACATTTGGTTTCTATTCACCCCTACGTTCCAATTCACCCCGTTTGACAGTATAGATTTAGTACCCAAAAAATATCGAGCTAAAAGCTATTATGATAAAATGCTATTTATATCTGAACGAATCAGAATTTATATGGTACGAATCGAACCCAAGACCACAAAATCTACGGGCAAATCAGGGGACTTACTCTCGAGTTTAATTCCGATCGGTCGACATTGGAATTGTGACGTTAGGTACTCTTGAATTCGATGCTAGCGACAAATTGGTTTAAAATTGCGTGACCACACGCCAAGCCCAATGCCCATTTTACTTAGTTTTTCAAAAAGGTTACGCAATTTGGCCCTAGCATCGAATTCAAGAGTACCTAACGTCACAATTCCAATGTCGACCGATAGGAATTAAACTCGAGAGTAAGCCCCCAGGTTACGACACCGGTAGTACACCTTACCTCTGTGACCACTGTGTTCTTATAAACGCTCTTCTCGTAAGTCCAGCCATTGGTGCAAGGTATGATTTCAGCTGGAGAGCCTTTCAGAGATTTAAGACCCTCAATGCTCTGGTAATTCTTCGCGATATCGCTGTAGTTAAGCTTGTACATGGTGCACTCGGAATACTGGAGCTGACCATTCTTCAATTCCATTGGGATGCTACGAATAAGGTTTGAAGTTAATTTGGCGTTAAAGTAAAAGTAGCCTAGGTAATGTAGAGTAGAAATCAATCGCAGTACAGCTAAGGAGTGGAATTCCCTGCCGGGTTCTGTGTTTCCTGATAGCCACAACCTAGGGATCTTTAAATCAAGAGTGAAATGGTTACTTCTAGGCAAGCGTGCTCCATCGTCGCCCACATCATCGCTTACCATCAGGTGAGATAGTATTAGTCAAACGCGAGCCTATCAATAGAAGATAAAAAAAAATATTTTGGTTTAGCTGGTATTTTGACGTTTTTAATCGTTGCTATATTATTTATCCTTCCTTTTTGAGATTCGGATATCAACAAATAAATCCTCCCGCTCTGAGTAGAGCGAGAGGAAGCATCAGCCTTTTAAGATAGAAATTACATTGGGCATACGTGGGTCACATACGCCTATCTCTGGGCGCGTCGGTCTCCATACATTTTATATGGCAACTAGACTTGTAGATCCACACCATGCGGCGGTAATCTACGTACAAACGGGTGCGTCAATATAATGTAGTTCGCGCTTTACTGACTAAAACCCAGTTGTGTATAGTTAGCCCTGAGCTTCAGGTTCGGTGACTCTTTCAAACAAACGCTTATACTTTCCTTACGACTTCTGTACAACGTCCGGTAACCGTCCAGACTGAGCCCGAGTCGTCGACGAGACGGCAATAGATTTATTTATTATTAATATTGTAATTATTAGCTAATTTTGTTCAGAATACACGGTCTAACAGTGCGGCGTGTAGTAAACCGTAGCGCCCCAGCAGGGATGGAGCCAAGTAGACATGGGTCTACTTCTGAAAAGGTTATCCTAACTCTCTTCTAAACGCAAAATGCAACTGAACCAACCCTATAATCCAGGTGTGGTTTTAGTCAGTAACAGTCTGTAACACCCTTCCCATCCGCCCTAGAGCGGGCGAAATTATTAGATGATTTTTCAGCTTAAAAAATAGCATAGCCTATAGCATTATAAGGTTGATGCTATAGCCTTATAATTGCCTCAATGTTTCGCTGTTGGTTCTCCTTTGATTAAATAAATATATAAATAAATAATGTTCCCAGTGCTGGGACTCAGGCCTCCTCTCTAGGCGAGGGCAAACCTCTTCTCTAGGAGGAGACCTTAAAAAATATAATTTGATAATGTAGCTCAGAGCGTTGACCATTGGTCAGTGATTCTTGAGGTATAGTTTTAATTGGAAGTTTAATGGTATATATAGTAAGTAATATAGAAAGTTCCTCTTTCTAGAAGTCAAAGCACCACAGCTTAGCCTGGGCTCAATACTTGTAGATGGGATATCGTGCTTTTAAGTTATAACCTTGTAAATTATTAATTAAATATATACTAGCATATTTGTTCTAAAGTCAAGATCGCAAAAAAAATACCAATTTCTAACTCACCTCAAATTCTTGGCCAGGCTAACATCCGATATTATGTCCAACTCTGGCACCCTACACCAGTGCTCCACATGGGCGGCCATGAACAGCTGCGCATACGCATGGAACCCGCAAGGAATCACAGCTGGGAGTAAGATCAAGTAGATAACCATCTTCTGGTATCGTCCGAACTGGCCGACGTCTTTTAGGATGGCGTCGAAATCCATGATGGGGAGATCTTGAAAGTTTTTAGACTAAATTTTAATATCGAGGGGACTTTGAAATCATCGGTAGATTATTGATCTACCTATAAGATAATTATACTTAATTGTTTATTTACGATCGTACTTTCACTCGTGTTGATCTTACTTCATGGAATTCAAGCATTCTAATTCTGAATTCTGATAGTCTATTTAATTAAATAAAGCTCCAAGATAATGGCTTGTATTAGAAAGCTGTTTTTTTCACTACGTCAAAGTATCAGGGCAGTTTTGATATGTCTTTTGGAACAAGTTTGAAATCCTCTTCTTATTCATTTCATTGTAATAAAAAAACAAAATTCTTCGGAAAAATTTATTTTACACACGGATGTTGGTAAACTTACCTTTTTTTCTGTGAAGCTTCACTTAGAACTGTACGATTTTCATCGTTCCACTCTTTGTAACGTGATTGGCCTGACTGCCAGATTGTGCAAACGTTCTCACAAACCTACCTCACATATTTAGAGACCCTAAACACTACCGCTAACACAGGCTGATGCCAAAAAGTATGTTTTTTTATTACCTACGCTCGCTCGTGATTACTATCTCATCTGATGGTAAGCGACGATTTGGCATGTTAGCCTAGGCCTGGACGTAAGCTATGTACTCCAGGGTGTGTCAGGGAACAAAGGTTTTTTTTAAATGTAGATATCTCATCTGCTGACAGACGAGACTTCAGACCCGTTGGGGGCTCTTTACGCAGTTTCTTGACTAAGCATTCCTACAAAGAGATGAAACTTAAGTAGTGCTAAGTATCGGCTTATAAAGTTCACTATGAATGATTGAATGATAACAGCATGAACGCTTCTAGATAGATCAGTGGGCCTAAGGCCAACAGATTTGAATTAGGTAATCATCTTACAATCCACTTGAACTATTGTAAGGCATTTAGGGCCGTTGCGTAAAGCGGGCGCACGCGCGGTCGCCTGCGCAGTCACCCATCGATACGTAGTATCTCTCTGTAATCTATGACCCATCGCGGGACGTTGCGCGTGTCGTGTGTTGTGGGCGGTCCCCATCACGGAAACCAAGAAGATGTACAGTGTCGCTACTTCAACTTTAACAGTGTGCTGTAATCGTGTCGATGGGGAACTTTAATGTATTATTACATAAAACGGGCGCGGGAAACGGCCGCCTGCGACGGGTGCCCGCGCGGCGACCCGCGTTTTGCTACATTTATAAGGGACCGCGCGGGCTACCGCGTAACGCAGTTTTGGCCCTTATGGTCTGAAAATATTCAAAAGCAGCTGGAACCAGATTGTACAAAAGACGGAACACTGGAAGTCTTCTCTGATAAGATAGGCCTGGAATTGATCTGTGATAGACTGACTGAAGTATTGTGTATGCTGTGCTCTTGATGTTTTAGCAGACAAACTTTTCTTTTTATTTTTTGACAGAAATTCAAACTGCCTGTAAATAAAATGGGATGCGCGTGGGCAATTATCCCATTCGTAGTCCAGTCAGTCAATTCGATTAGCGGTCTAATTGGAGCGGGCAAAGGACTGTTCCCTGAATGCTCACCCAAGGTCGGGAGCCAGCAATATTCATCAAGTACCGCATACATTGACGACTGTGTTAGTAGCGACCAGTAATTTGAAAGAAGATAACAATCAATGGATAGTAAAATTATATATTCTGTTGGTAGGATGTACTCAAGGTTTCGTCATGGTCTTTGGTATTCATTTTATTAAAGTTTAGTAACTTATAGTATTTGTAGCTTCGGATGCATGTTATAGTTTCGAAGTACTATCGCGGTCATTTATGCCTGCTCATTTAAAAAAAATTCGTGCCGGATTAAGCAAGCGATTTTGTATTTCGATTAAGTAGCAAATTCTACCAAAGGGCCCAACTTATTTTTCTCACAAGCCACAGGACCCTTAGGTAACGATAGCCCCATTGTATTTGTTTACATTTTTGTTTATTGTTGATAGGTTCGCGCTTGACCGCTATCTCACCCGATGGAAAGCGAAGATGTGGTCGACGATGGAGCGCGCTTACCTAGAAGTAACCTATTCACTCTTGACTTAAATATTCCCGGGTTGTAGCCATCTGGAAACACAGACTGCGGCAGGGAATTCCACTCCTTAGCTGTACGCCTAATGAATATGCGTTTTATTTTATGAATATTCCGGAATTGATTAAATATCGTATGATACAAGAAGTGACGTGACTTGTTTTTGTACGTCGCGTCGGTCGGCGGCCCCCAGAAGCGCGGGGCCTGTAGCATTTGCTACTCTTGCTACGTGGCTAATCCGACACTGGGTATACCCAGCGCTAACCCCAGTCACTGCTACTTCTGAATGCCAGAGTCAATAGTGGTGAACACCAAAAAGGCTCTGTGATAACCTCGACGATTTTCTGAGAGATGATTTTGAACTGCCTTGGATTAAATGAAATTATTTTGAGAAGAACAGTTAAGGTGTTTGGTATGGTTATATGAAGAGGTGGGATGAAACAGATGATAAACCTGTATTGATATAGATGTGGATGGATGGAGAAGAATAGGGAGGCAAAAAAAGGTGGATGAATTGTGTGGGGAGTGATATGAAAGAAAATGGAGTTTGTGATAGTGTGACGGGTGACAGGACAGAATGGAAGAAAAAAACGTGTTGCGCCGACCGTACAAGTAACATAGTAATAAGGGTAAGAAGATGGTAATGAAGAACAGTGAAGGTGTAAGAAGAGACATCATTTCCACTACAATTTCAACTTACCTGCACATCAAGCAGGGCATAGAACGGTGATAATAGACAGAAAGAGACAATTTTTTCTAAATAATACAGCCGTGTTCGATATAGGTATTCTTTATTTTTAAATAAATAGATAAGTATTAGGCACATAATTTCAGTCAGTACAATTTAAAATACATTTTAGCGCCTTGTTCTTTTTCCTTAGCTAAAAGAAAAACAAAATATAATTATTTTTTCTTTTTGCTTGAAGAGTTTTGTATTTAGCCAGTGTCAAGTTTAGATTGCAATTTTAAAAAATGCAAGTCATTTTATTTTTACGACAGAGTAAACTCAACCTTGCTACTTAAACTTTATGGCACATCTTCCTGTACCACTCAGGGTCATTCTTGGCGACAGATTCTGGTCTTCCATCAGTGTGTTTGTAATGGAACTCGGACACTCCTCGCCCTGGGACGTTGTTCACGATAAACTTGCAGAATCTTTCCACCATTCGCGCGTCCCAGTCTGAGGACACGTAGTGGATTGATTCGTATTCAACTAGTACCTGAAATAAATGGGTAAAAGTATTAATTATGAGGGTTTTTTTAAAGTTAGCTTGTACAGCACAGAAATCAATCATCACCTATGAAATTTTACGAATAAACACCAGCCTCTTCAACCATATACCAATTGCCTACCCTCGTGGAGGCAATGGCAGGCGGCCGCCTCCTTCTGCAAAGCAATATAATGCTAGCCAAGGAGGAGGCCGCACGCTTGTGTGAATGGCGTCGTAGTACTTATATAATACTACAACATATTCCTACCTGAACAGTATATTCCTCGTCTCCTGCCTGAAACTTGAAGGCATAGTCTCTGGGAGCAGACCCATTCTCTCCGTGCTGGTAGAGCTTCAGGTCCACCCATTTGATTGGCAGCACCTCGCCGGTTGAGTAGGCTATCACGCCAAGTTCCAAACTGAAAAACAAAGCGGGTGGTGAGTTTTCAACTGGTTTGATAAGTTGACAAATCGGTTAACTTATTTTCAAATATTTTGAAATAAAAAAAATAAAAATATTGAAAGTCTAGTTTCTTTTATAACTTTAATATAATTATAACTAATATAATAAGGACGGCGCGGTTGGCGTAGTAGTGGAGTGATTGGGTGCAAGGCGTGTTCGATTCTCACTTGGAAGAAATATTTGTATTGTCCAGAGATGGTATTTGTTCTTTTGGGTGTGTGTCATGTTAAATCCTAGTGTGGGGAGTAAAAAAAGCCATTATATATGATACGTCACATGTTGCAGTTTGATTAACTTGTATTTTAATTATGTATGTAATTTGACACCAAATACCATAAACTATTTACCACGTACGTTACACATCAGTGTGTGTTATAGAGATCACGATATGAGTATAAGCAGTATGTCAAGATACACACAGATGGACCCATAAAGTGATCTTGTAAGAGTTTCGAATTCATTTGGACTTACTTCACGTACGGAAAGAACCCTAAAAATAGTATCAAGCAGGAGATCTGCGACACAGCTCTTTGGGAAATACTTGTGTTTTGTTTCTTAGTCAAAAGATACTGACTTGGAAGCAGTAGACGGCTGACAGACCACTCCAACGCTGATGCTGGTTCCGTCCTCCAGGAAGATGTGATGGAACGCGTATCTGTGCATCAGCGTCCAGTCGCGCTTCTGACCTGAGGAATATATGATGTTATTGATGATGATTTAACAGCCAGAGGCCATGGTAGTGTGTGGCCCTTCCCCATCAGTCGCCTATCGTCAAAGTCGAGCATGATTTACACGCCTGTTTCTTCATCTAAAGTAATCCAACGCGATGTTTGTTGAAGGGGCACCGCGAAAAAAGAGAGATAACACCTGAAAATTCTGTTGGTATTCGGATTAGAGATAGTTCCGTAATTTACTCGAATATTTCACATGACTTGTTCTAGTAAATACGTGTTTTTTAAAGCCCTTGAAAGTTTTTGAGAAAAATATGTCAATTTTTCTCAAAAACTTTCAAGGGTTTTTAAAAAACATTTCGAATTAAAAAAACATTTAGAATCTCGATTAATTGTTCAAGGCTTCTATAGCGAGAAAGGTTGATGTTTGATTGGTAAACTTTGACAGATTGGGGTAGATTGACGTGCTGGCGTCTGTACAAACAAGTGTACATATGATTGTCGCGCGGGGAACCTCTCTCCCCTAAAGAAATCAATTTCGTACATGCGTAAATTAATTCGAGTTTTTAAAAAAAGTACTTTATTTTTTATTTTTATCTTCACAAATTGATAGTGTTTCATGTACCGAATCGACCCTCCACGGGATTAAAGCGACCAAAATTTAACGATGTTTATAGATCTCTCATATCTATTAATATTGTAGTATGAAAATATTGTACAAACAATCACTTTTTTAAAAGAGTAACCATGGAGTTTCTTGCCGGTTCTTCTCCATAGGAAACGACCAAATGGAACCGTGCGCTAGCTTCCGACGTTTTATAAGTGCCCATGTAGGCCTATGTAAAATAAACGATTTTGAGTTTGAGTTTGAGTTTGAGATAAGTGCAGAATACTATGAAACCAGCATGTATGAATGTTTATTATGAAACCAGCTGTCTTACCGAAGCTGTGGTCTCTGAAAGACGGAAGTGTAAATTCAAAGGATTCGTTCTCAATCTTGAACTTGCATTTCAGTGATCCGAATTGTTCGTAGTGGGACTGGTGAGCCCTGAAACAGGAAATGCGTGATTGAATTACATCTTTTTATCCGAATTTTGGTCATGGCAAACGATTTCACAGGAAACCAGTGTCTATGCAAACACTAGCCGACAGTTGTTAGGATGCACTTCCAGCTCTAAAATAATTTGATGTTTTCGCCCAATCATCATCATGTCAAATTAAAAACGTCCACTGTTGGCGACCATGTTTCAGAGCCATATGTCATCCACTGGCAACACGCACTGGTCATAGACTTTCGTGTTGAGTCACTGTGGTATATCGGATGAGAAGGTACCGCGCAGCTTCCCGAATGCTGCCCAGCCGAGTAGGATTAGTGGCGTGAAAAAAATTATAATATAAATTATATATATATATATATATATTATATAAATATCATTTACTTACGTTTTAAGATTGTCAAAGTATTCCCTGCTCCATTTCTCCAAGGCGATTGACCTAATGATCGCCGGGGGGTGCAGGTCGGAGTCGTAATCAAAGTACTTTGATGTGGCATTCCATTCTCCGAAGAAGTCTACTTCAACCAGCTTGTCTGGATCGTTTTGGAACCTGGCGAAAAATACATACACTATTAAGAACCAGTTAATAGTTTGGAAAAGAATCACTAATTATAATCATCGAGAACGGACTCCCTCAAGCATCCGAGAACGGACTCCCTGAAGCCGCAAACACCGGGATCCCGATCCCGATTTCCAACCACCTCAGGCGTGGGTTTGCAGACGACAAGCAGTGGGTAACTCGCCGTCCGGAACGAACCCGAGTAGTCGATGGCGCGTAGTGTTCGACGCGCGTCTCAAACAGATGTCAGCAAAATCGTAGGGACCCAGCAGGACCAAAGCCGGGAAATACTGGGAATGATTTCCTATCTAAAAGAAAAATAGACGTTATGAAAATTAGTAGTTTATGCTTACCACATCTGCCCCTTATACGAGATGGTCCATTTCCCCATAGGAACCACCGGCGTGATCTTAATACCTTCGGCTCCAAACTCGCCGATTTCAGCCCCAAATAAGACTGTATCAGGTAACTTCTTACTGCATAGCAATCCTTTGTTTGGGAGCTGGAGAAGAAATTTTTGTTAAGGATCCTACCTTATAAGTATAATAAGTATATGTAGTGATGGCTGATGAGACGAACGTGTAAAGTTGCTTCTAGGTTACATACAACTCTGTAAAGTTGGATCCAAATTTTGAAACGCGTCTAAACCCCATGTTTAGCAGTCGTACTACCCCTAAATCTGAACGTAGAGTGCAGACCTATGGGTCGTCTGATTAGGCTCCCAAAGAACTTTGAACCACGTTTTTCACAATTACCGTATCTTTTCCCTCTTTGTTTTAGTCCGCTTATAATTATCCTTCAAACGTGCAGTCCTGGAAAGGTTTGATTGTACTGAAGAGCTAGCTGCTTGCAAGTCACACTGACTTTGGCTCATCTCAGGCGAGGGTAGATGTACGCTCGCCTCTCCTAAACCTTCGGCTACCTAACTCATAATTTCCTTAGCCTTTTCTTAACTAGCCAAAATACCTGTGTTTTACATGGAGCAACTGAGTATCAGACCTTCACAAAACAGTTACTGGGCAACACGATACTCCTTGGATAGATTGCGTGATATTCAATCTTTCTGGCATCTGACTACCAGTGACGACTGTCAAAGATCTACGAATGACAACTTTGACCTTGCCTTACGTGCTTTCTGAGGTACCGGGTATTAGTAATGTCCTATAGATAAACTTAGAAAAGTACAAATACAAGAATTGAATGCATATTGCTAGCCTTGAAACCGCGACCTCATGCACGAGAGGCGGGCCTTCACCTCTGCCCCCCTAGCCAAGTTACAATCGTTTCGTTTAGCGTGAACGCTATAGAGTTGGCCACGCCCCCAATTCCTTTGTTCTGACGTCATCTCAACGCTCAGTCAGGCACGTGGCCAGAATAAAGGAATTGGGGGCGTGGCCAACTCAAAGCTAAGTAACTTGGCTTGGGGGGCTGGTCCTTACTTCAAGTTAATGAACAAAACTACTCACCCCAATATAGAAGAGTCCGTTGCACATGCCCATGGGTCTGCGCTCGCAGCCAGCGATCACGTACACGCCTTTGTCCTTCTGTCTATCCGCTGAGATGAAGAACACTGCGTCGAAAGCCTGAGAGGTACAAAGCAACTTGAATTCGAAATCGGACTGGTGCATGCTTGTATAGAAGTAGCATATTCATTACAAACTATAAAATTACTGGATTACGTCAGAAGCAAGGATAAAGGAAAAGCGTATAAGGAGTTCTACTCCATAGCAGCATCCTGAAGGCATTCACGCACTGGATTAAGCGTTTTGCCTCGTCGTTTATACAGCGTACATCGAAAGATTGGAACAATGTGCCTGCTGCGGTCTGCTCGTCTGATTAAAATTCAGGTGTCTTCAAGGTTAGACTGAATAGGCTCTTAATAAGTTAGTGCGATTCATCATCACCGATTGCATCACTGCTTACCGTCAGGTGGGACTGCAGTCAAGCCTGGTTTATAAAAAACAAAGAGGTTCGATTGTTTGCTAGTGCCTGAACCATTGAGCAGTAGGTACGGTCCACTTACTGAGCAATCGGAATCTGTAATACTCGTATTATGAGTTTAATTAATTTTCAATACACTTGCTCAGAAAGTGGCTCTTATTGCACTACACTTAGGTACATAATGGCACCTGTTACCAAACTGTGACATTTTGATTACCATTACGCACTAGTGCTGTAATGTAGCTATAACCTTTTTTTCAACCTCTTTGTTCGCAAAACAAATTTTGAATACAAAAAAATAAAAATTGTTTGTGGTCTATAGCCGTCATTTTAAGATGCGCGTGGTTTTAGGCGTGATTTTTTTCGAATGAAGTTTATGGGCTGTAATAATTCAATAAAATCAAATACAAGAAAAACATAAAATGTCCATATTCTATTATCACAACGAATGACATTATCTTAAAAACTTTTCACACAAGAAAACAAACGACTAGTCAATATGATCAAAAGACCATAATATAGCCATAGCCCAGCGCGTGCCTTTAAAAACAGATTTATTTTTTTACCGCCATGTTATGAAAAATTTTACTAGTTTTACCGATGTATTATTCACAAATGTATTGAAAAACGTCGTATGATACACGTGAGTAATGAATGCTTACCGTTTTTGGCTCTCTTAAGACCCTCGCCACGTTCGGGTCTTAATACCGCCTCGACGGTAACCTCCTACATTACACACTTATATCATAATGTACTATTATGTATATGGTCTATAATATAATTGTGATTGTATATTTATGTTTTTATACTTTGTTTTAGTATGTATGTGCTAAGATTGTTTGTTGGTAAAAAAAAGGTATTATTATAGCTGTACCTAAAAAAACAATGAATGGATAACTAAATAGGAGAGCTGACATTAAAATGAGATTAAGAAAATATGATAAAATATCCACGAGAAACGAGGACGCCGAAACATAACGCAAAAATTTTATTTTCTTAAGGAAATTGAACATCAAATGGCAGTCATAACAAACGAGTCACCAAGTGAATGGAAACGTCAGTTATTTCTGCAAAAAAGTCATTTCGTGCAGCTACTGAATGACAATAAGGGGCATTATGCTACATACAAATTTATCTATACGCGAGCTCTAGTATAAGCTTGTCTCCAGATGTTGTGATTAACTGGTGGAACAATAATTGAGACATAATCTTTCGCCTGGGGTCTTACCATGACGTTTTAAAGTATCAGGCATGCGTGCGAAAAAGAAGAATATAACTTTGCACCCTGTATAGCTCCATCTTTTTTCAAACGGATCGCGTTAAGCAGTGGCGTAACTAATATCATTTGAGGCCCGTGGCAAATTCATTGGACGGGTCCACGAACAAACCGTTGGCTGCTACAGAGCGATGCCTTACCTTAGCATGATTGCTGAACGCCTGTGCTCTTTCCATGAGGGTCGGGTCTGCTATAGCCTTCACCCCCTGCCCAGCACGTCCTTCAGGACCAGCAGCCGAGTGTTTGCTTAAATACTGAAATGGAATAGTAGTTATTTTTAATGTAGCTGATGTTATCTGAGGATCTACGTAAAAATGTCTCATGCTGTAAAAGCCGTAAGGCTATTAACTTTATTGTACAATAGCTAGCTATACTCTCAAAGTTCTAACCAACTACCGACCGATGCCAAAGATTGACTCATGAATCCGTGTACCTACTAACCCCTGCTGAGGAGCTCCCCCTTATTATTTGCTGAAAACAGCCGTAGAGCACCAGGAAAAATACGTTTATTTTCCAATCATTCCGATATAACCACAGATAAAATAATCCTCTCTCTCGACTCAATTTCGGCCACCAAGCAAGCAGGAGATGTTTTATTGCACAAGGGTGTGCACAAATACAGGTGCACCCTCAGTTCCTTTATTCTCTTAGTCGTCGTCTAACGGGACAGCAATCCGACACGACCAGGAAGTGTTCAGTGTTCACTTGTACACTTCGGGCTACTAGCCTGCTACTGCAAGCAACTTCGAATGGAAAAACCCAATAACACTTTGCCCGACCCAGAAATCGCAGCGAAATGATGTTGTCATCTGCGCTTGGGTTTATTCAATGCACCCAAATCATTGATTCCTTAAGGAAATTAAATTTCGCGCCTCTTGCGCAAAAGTGAGTAGGTAATACATACCTAATAGAAAAGTCTTTTGAAAATTCAACCCGGAAAGGGGGAATGAACATGATAGAACATGAAAATAATTATAGAAGTTTAACTTTATTGCCAATGGAAAATCTCATCAGGCACTACATACATTTGTTATTCAATGAAAATTTAGAAGACGCCATTTAAGAGAAATGCCACAAATGCATTTAGTGACGAAGATAACATTACAGCAGATCTATAAATGAAAAGACAGGTAGCGATTGAGGGACTATATCTACTACCGATTAACGGTAGGAATGTACTAATTAACAGAAAGGCATGGGCGATGCGTGATAACTGTTAATAATTGTTAATTAATATCAAATCAGTGGTTTATCAGACACCTGTGCGTTACTACCTGAACTCTCAACGCTGATAATAATGGGAGCTACTGATATCAACTGTAAACTACAGTAATCAGCATTAAGCCTCACACTTATGCAAAATTCAAATCATATGTAATCCATTCTCTAAATATTTCTTAAAGTTCTAAATTGTATAGGCCCGACTAGTGCATACCGCTTCTGTTGAGGGTGGGATAGGTATACACTTGCTCCAGAAATGGGCTGAGCCCTTAGCCAAAGATTAGGTAAGGAAGGCAGGGGGATGCTCCAACATTTACTCATGGTAGTCAAGCCGGACATCGGCCAGGCCAAAGAAAAGGTCAATAGCAGTAGACGCATAGAGTAGAGGTGTGACCTAAGTAAAATATCTTTTCGTGATATTAACGACTGAAATTTTCAGAAATGTCCCAATTTATAATAGTTTGGTTACAAATATCCTATGTTCATAAAGTAACTATCATCCTGCCTTTGAAAACTTTAGGAAAGAATATGCTATGTTCGACTGGATCTACCGTACCTACTAACTTAGCTGTGATTAATTAGATAGCTACATAATATATTAGCATAAACCGTAATCAAACCTATTATAATGTTTCCAAGGCTTGGACTCAGACCTTGATTCTAGGACATGACGAACATAAATTGACGGTAAATAAAGTAACACAGGTAGGTTTAGACAGTAAAAGTCTGATACACCGTCTCGCTCCACCCAAGAGCAGAAGTCATTTGATAATTTCCCATCACAAAAAGTACCGGTATTGTTATGCAGAGGTAAATAGATACTCAGCAAGCTGGAGTGCAACCACAGAATATGTAATAGTAGAGTCAATGCTCTAAGTTACCTGAAGGAGGTGAGTTAGGTAACTTAGGGCACCAACTGTGTAGCGTTTGCGGGTTAACTACCTAATACAAGATAAATAATACGCAACACTATCTACAACAATGAATTTATTAATTAGGGTCGCAGGAACAAAAGGCCGTTTTTTTCTTTATCACTTAGGTAAATGTTGACGACTATGGAGGTAGGCGCGCTAAGTACTATCCTGGTCTCTTAGACGCTGGAGAACGAGGACTAGGCGCCAACAGGAAGACGTCCCGCAGGTAGACGTGCCGCAGGTAGACGTGCCGCAGGTAGACGAAGGTCCGGTGAGCTGCCGAACGGTTGGATGAACTCAGGCCGGGTGCTTGAACCGGAACTTTGGACCCTGGAATTTCCAGTCGTCGAATGAGTTCCTTGTCTCCCGGCTTATCCGTGTCCGATTGTGACCGCAACAGTGCGAAAGCGCAGAGCAGAGGATGTACTAAGGCGCATAAGGCGAATGTGTGCATGTCACAATCAGAATCGGAGCGGGGAAAATATGAAACTATATTTAAAGCTAGTAAGCACTAGTGAACAACAAAATAATACCGAACAAAACACCAACAGAAGATACAAAAATGGGTGATACAATTTTTGACATGTAATGGCCGTATCCAGCATGATTAAGCAAAAAAGGTAATTGTCAACACTTACCCAATACGGGGTTAACACTGAAGCTAGTTTAATTTTCTTTACAAAAAAACAAAATAAAGATAATATGATCAATGCCGTGAATATTTAAAACCACGTATGATGACACACGCTATGTATTATAAATGATACGTAAGGAGCGTGTGAACGTGTATTACGGCTGATATGTCCGATCGACAATGACCGAGCGTCCTGCAAAAGCCGAATCGTCTAGGATCTTCATAAATTCTTTTTTTTATTTTTTATTAATGTGTAACTACCGCCACTCGGGAAGCGAGTTGCGAGTTGGAACCGTAATGTAATTACTAGTCGATTTTTCGATATCTTTAAGTAGTTCATTATAGTGTGTACATACTTAGTTATAGCTAGGTTTAGTTTATTTTATCAATATTATCACCTACAAACTGTTCTGTTGTCTGTTTGTTATTTATTTTAAGTTATTAGGTTGTAAGGTTCCTGTTATTATTTTTGTTGATCAGTGCAAGTCTTTACCGCAGTTTGCTTTGATAATTTTGACAGGAACGTTGAGATTTATTATACAACGTTACAACTGTATAAGTATGCAACCTGCAACCCTCGCCTGCAACTGAATGTCCACGATGCGACAGGCATTTACGTATGAACAGCGTCATCAACTGGTGCACCATTTTCTAAGGCCTAGCTTGGGCCTACCCTACCACACGCGCGGTGTTCCGTATAAACCGATTGTGCGTGTGGCCCAGGCTAATAAGTTTTCTACCATCAGTACCTACCGTAGACAATGGAAGCTCTTTTTTCATTGTATTTGATATAGCTTTAATTGCTTAGGAGTTCAAAGTCTAGAAAAATATCCTATTTGCTAAATTCGGTTAGCTACATTGAGAAAAACACATTTGGAATCAGGTAAGTGCTCAGATAAAAACCGGTAGGTACACAAGCGCCAATCTCGGTTGAGTAATGAAAATAAGATAAACTTACCTTCCTAAAATAATACAGAATGGCGAACAGCACATATTTGACGTAATACCACTTTCCTGGGACCGCGTATACGCCAAAAATAGGTTTTGGATCCTTCCTTAACTTACTGTAAATAAACAAAATAATGGCGACACCAATAATCCACAATGTGCATGACATTTTGCCGCGTTTACGAACGAACACTGAATGTGAAATACATTGATAAAACTGATACACATTTATAATAATGATAAGACTTGATACATTGTTGTTTGGTGGGTAATTAAGTGCCTCACCGAGTATTGTTGTTATCGGAGATTGAGCTACACTTTGTACCTTTAATTTAATTGTCTTTTGGCAGAGAATATGTACCTACGAGTAGGTACTTATAATATTCGTCGCTGTCTGTTAGAAGGCTTCTCATCTTTGTCTCTAAGCTTATTAAGGTTTTGTTGTTTTGAAGACTACGACTTGCAATGTGTGTTGTGTAGCTGACTTGCAATGTGTGTTGTGTAGCTTTGTCCCATCCACTGTCGAGGTTCAACCTTATCTCTTTCTTGCCATGAAGCGAGGAGGACAGCGGGACGGCGAGCAATGGGTAGCTCGCCGTCCGACCGTCCGGTAACCATCCGGACCGAGCCCAAATCGTCGAGGACTCGACAGCGCGTAGTGTTCCACGCGCGACTCACGGAGTTGCAAACCGTAGGGGCCCAGCAGGGCCGAAGCCTACTGGGGCCAGGGTCAATTTCTGAAAAGAAGGTTCGGCCCCGTTATGAAAGGCAACGAAGGAACAGGAATGGATTTTTAGTCAGCAAGTCTGATACTATCTCCCGCCCCGCCCAAGGGCGTGGAGATGTCATTGGATGATTTTCCCACCTACAAAAAAACTTAAAGGCTTGTGTTTAAACACCGCCCAATAAAGTACCTATTTTAATACCAAAAAATTCTAAACGGTTACCAAAATGGATAAATGGTCACCAAATTACGTTTCCTAAAATATTATAAAATAAATCCATTTTTTTGTGTTATTGTCTGCCATAAAAATATATGGACGCCTTTAAAATACACTTTAGACTAAATATTATATATTTTCACTACTTAGACGTTACCAATTATGTTATACCATGAGTTCTAATTTGGTAATTTTTGCTAGGCTAAAAAAGCTAACGATCTCTAGAATATTTCTGAAATACCAATTAATATACTGGGGTTCCCAAACGTACGTCGCTTATTTATTGTTATATGAAATTCACTATATATACTGGGGTTCCCAAACAAACGTTACGCGCAGCGCAGACCAGAGCAGATTTTGTAAAGCATGGAACATCATTGAGCTACGTATGCTGCAGCGCAGGCACGTGCGGCTCAGATGTGCACAGTAACTGCCCTGCTCTGCGCTGTGCGGTCTGCGCTGCGTCGCCTTCCTCTCAGCATACGCCAACCCTTATCGTTGTATGAAGTTAATTAAATATTGGCCTGTGGCTCACGCACCGGTGGCGGTTCTGCAGGGTGCGGGATGCGGACTGCGGGGTTAAGAAATAAAGGGAAGCAATTGTAATTTTAGTCTTACATTAAAGTAGTCTGGGATCAAATAATGTATTTTGGGTGACGTCAAACTATTTTGGAGTAAAATTTTTGGTAGTAATATTAATATTTGAGTTAGACAGAATTTGGCGACCGTTAATCCATTTTAGGACCCAAAAATAATATTTGTGCAAGGCTTGCGATTTTTCTGATGTTATTTCATTTATTTTGGATCATAATATTATATACTTTAGGGCCCTTTTAATAAGGTCAATTGATTTTTTTTGGAGTTGTTTATTTTATTTGGTGCCTAGGCTTAGAGTCATAAAAATATTTTTGGTGACCGTCTAAATTATACCCCAAAAAAAATATTTATACCATGCTCTTATGATCTGAACGAGTATCTTCCAGGCCTAACCTGCTAGGTTATGTTACTGCGGCTTTAGAACGCAAAAGGTAATTGCAAGAACACAGGTGGGTTTTATTGAGCGACAGGGAGTGTGAGAAAAATCATTAGATGATTCCCCACATAAAAAAGGCCTGACATAAGTTTTTTATTATTATTGATATTGATCGCGATCCTTGATGACCACTTTATGGTAAGTGATGATATGGTCGACGATGGAGCACGCTTGCTTAGAAGAAACCTATTCACTCTTAACTTAAAGGGCCCAGGGTTTCAGCTCCGACGCAGCGACACCGGCAGGGAATTCCTCTCCTTGGCTGTATGCACAATCTTGGGCGGAGCACCGCCGTCCTCTGAACCCTGGTCCAGGTCATGGTTCAGAAAGAGGGAATGGGAGGTGGTCTCCTCCTTAAAATTCATTATTTCCCAAGAGGACGCCGGCGTCCGCACACCTATTGTCTTTCTATTGTGTCTCTAATTACGGTATTCAAAAGGTTAAGCGAAGCAGTAATGCTTAGCGAAGGAGACGGCCGCAAGTGTGAGGGAACGGACTACCTCACGACTACCAACCAACGTAGGCGCGGTCTTGCGGGCGACGAACAATTGGACAACTCTCTGGATCGACCCCGAGTTGACAGTGCGCGTCGAAAAGATGTCACCAAAACCGTAGGGGCCCAGCAGAGCCGATTCCCTGCTAGGGTAATGGGAAAACTTCTGAAAAGGAAACTCGTGGTCCTAGAACGTAAAAGGCATTTGAAGGAAGAGTGTGCTTTTAGTCAGTAAAAGACTGACACGCTCTCCTTGTCCACCCTAGAGCGGGAGAACTTATTAGAAAATAATGTTGGAAGTTTAAATTCTGTCAGTCATTCGACGGATTTGCGGGTTGTGAAGATCATTTTCTATCTTCAACAAGAGCTACGAGTATTTAATTGTTGAGCATTTCAAAGTGTGGACGCAACACGCGCACAAACCGAGCACATTATTGTACTGATCGGTTATCAATAGAAGAGATAAATGTTATATTTGATGGTTTTCCGCCATCAACCAAAAAACAAGAGGTGTGCTTATGCCCCACCTTCCCAGGAAATGTGGTGTGATGTTTTATCCCTTTTTTGAGGAGGGAATTCATTAGATAACTTCTCTCACTCTGGCTGATGGAAAACAAAAATCACTGAAGGAACACAAGTTCCACAAGACCCTGGTATGAAAGGCAAAGAAGGAACAGGAGTGGGTTTTTAGTCAGTAAAAGTCTGACACTGTCCCCCGCTCCGCGCAAAGGCGGGAGATGTCTTAAGATGATTTTCCCACCAAAAAAAAAGGTCACGAAAATTATATTGCACTACAATATTTTCCTTGGTTTAAAAAAAAAAGTAGAGTAAAACTAAATAAAACGCTAGTCAAGACATAGAATAATATATTTCATTAGGTAACGTTTCGTAAATTAATCAAATACATACAATAGGTATATAACTAGATATACTAATAATTATATATTATTGCTGTTTTTTTTTTTATAAATGGACAAAAATGTAGGTTGCAGCTATTTATAGTCGACTTTTTATAATATGGTAGCCACACAAGTTACAGTATACTTGCGCAAGTTAAGACTTGCACAAGTATACTGTAACGTGTGTGGTTACCATTAGACTGCTGTGTTGCTTATTTGTTGGTAGGTACACGATTCCCACAAGGAACAAATACTTGTATGGCCTACAAGATAACTGTTCCGGGTTTACTTGAATAATCCGATTTTCTAATTAAAAAATTACCACGCGATAATTTTCGATCTGCAAACTGGGAGTAACCCCCGATTTCTGATTTAAGCATTTGAAGTTGAGAATTACTCAAACTCTACTTTAGCCTGCAAACCTGTCAAAATTTGGCATGTAAGTATGGTTTGAGTCGTTCTTAACTCAAAATACTCAATTCAGAAACCCGCCATAAGTTACACAAAATCACTTTGAAGAATGAAGTAATCTACCCTCAAATATTTTTGTTTTAATAAGTATTTTCAAAGGATGTAAATAAGTAGCAATTAATTGTCAAATTGTATTGAAAAACCCAATATTGCAAAATGTTAAATTAAAATGAATTAGATGATTGATGCTTTCTTAGTCCAATGTCAATTAATTCTACCTACTTTAGATAGGTAATAAATATTTTTTACACCACCTGCTTGCTCAATAATGCCCTTTATATATCTCATACAACCCAAGCATAGCAAGTCATTATGTGCCCAGGGATCTAATGTACTACTCATAAGGACGTTCCCTAGGAAAATAATGTGATATAAAGGCACGTCAAAACTAAAAATTTTGTTTGTTTCAAATCATGTTTCAACATGTAGAGATTGTAAATAATACTTATATTTCTGTAATATATCATTTTTTTTTTCAGTGTATTGTATTTTAATTATCTCACAGAAAGTGTAAAAAGTATAGTAACTCAAGTATAAAGCTGTCTTTATCTTGGGCGGCTTGAACTCTTAACTTCACTCAGGTTTCTATATTAACTCCCTCGCAGTACTCGGGAGTTAATTGTATAAATGCTTCACTGCGTTCAGGATTGAAACTTAGCAACCTTCGTTTCCTTTATTCCCTATAGACACAATCTACTATTCTGCCAAAAATGAAGAAGAATTGCTATACTGGCGAAAGGCGGGTTCACTTCATACATTTAACTAATTTTTACTGTTTTTTTTTTTATATATTGTCAACTTTGGTGATGTAAGAGCATATAACAGTCTAAACATTTTTTCAGCACATTATTCCGTGCGTAGATATACACGGTCATTAAAAAAACATGCTATTAACCTTAATAATACTGTTTTGTACTTGGCTAAGTTTGAATGTTGCAATGCGATTATTTACAAGTTCATTGCAGTTAAAACTAATCTGAAATTGGGTTCAAAAAGGTTACTTCGGTCAGGAATCAGTAAAATAGTACTTTTGTTTACTGTTTCAAAATTGCTGTTATGATAGTGCTGTGTCTGATGACGCGGATTGATTTATATAGAGTAGGTATATTAATTTACTCAAAGTTTGAGGAAGTAATATAGAATTGATATTACACCTCCTCTTCCTTTACAATTAAAGAGTTTAGTTTTAATCGTATGCAACTCTAATATCAATATTAATTTAAGAGTAGTTCAAATTCTTGAATCCCGATTTAGGGCCGAAAACACCCGACGCGATGGGTACGCCTCGCGGGCGTCCACTTTACGCAGTTTCGGAACTTATGGTTCCATTTTAAAGGAGCTATTATTAACTCTATGTTACATACTTTGACGAACTTTAGGGTGTGTCTAGATTTGGCGAATGCACCACTAGCGATCCTCATGCGAGCTGCTCACAAATTGCATGCTTACAGCTGCAATTGTTTGGTGAGTTTCTTTAGCTCGACTCGAGCAAAAGTGAGCACGCGCGGTGGACGTTCTGTGCGCGAAAACGTCAATGTGAGAGTGCACGACTCGCTAGCGCCGCAGTCGTCAGATGTGGACAAAGCCTTAAGTAAATGTACAAGCAGAATTAGAATATTAACATTTTTATTAAAAATAATGCCACAGAATTCGTTATTCACTGAGCAACAACCTATCCGTAGCATTATCGAGGTTTGCAACACTAGCAGATACTTCAAAGTAAAATAAATAAATTTGACGACACACACTTAAAATACGAGGTTCAGGAGGTAAAGATAGAAAGAAAAACCAATAACTTCTATTAATATTTTACATTTAATTAAAGGAAAATAACAAAAACCTTAACATAAATTCTAACTTTATGATAACTATAAATTATTTAATTAGTTCTTAAGTAGGAGTAATACGGTTGTGGGTTAAATTCTAGAAGAAAATAGCTTTTTTAGATGAAAATCTCTTAAATTAAACTCAGTATTTTAATAGAAAATATCTCTAAATCACTCAAAGGTTTGCTGGAAGAAATGTCATCGTTGAGTTAAGCGCGCCTTTGTACAGTCAGCGCTTTGTGCAGTTGCACTCTACCGACACTAAAATATGTAAAATTTCTTTATAAAAGAGGGTCAATGGATCATTACCCATTTAGTTTGTAGCATAGAATCTAAAATATTGAATAAACTAGTTGCAGAACACTGGAATTCTACTACAAAGAAAATTTAGCATTGTTAGAGTGCAACTGCACTTTTGACCCCGGACTGTACATAGATTGTGAAATCAATGTGTAGTGTGAAAATAACGATATTAGACATGCGTGTTCGTGAGAATGCGATGAACAACCGTACTACACCTAAAGTGATAGTATGTAGCTGAATATCACAATACTGATTATTCTCTATAACTGTAGATTATAGGCAGAATTTATTACAGCAACTGTATGATTTTATCGCCGCTCGGAACTAAAAACCTCGTAAAGATATAATCACATAACAAAAATAAAAAAAAAAATGTTTGGAAGAAGTGATGTCTTTTGTTTCGTAAAATACTCTTAAAACGCTTACGTCGTATTGGTCCGACGAGCGATTCCGTGTCATATTCGCCAAGGTCGTGTGTTTGCGACTGTATACTCCATCTCGATTAGCTCTTCCAACCCATAGGTGACAGAAGAGCTGACGATGAAGACGTGGATGTGCGACCCTGGCGGAATAGCGCGTGTGTTTGACGGACATAATTATCTGAAGTAGGCGGTTAAAAGGTTAATGCAATCTATGGTCTTCTTAACATTTTGACCGCTAGTCTTATATGACACGATAAAGCAAAATATGTGCCCACCACGCCACAGTCATGATTACATGACAGATTTCAAAAATTATTTTTCTTATTTATGTTGTTGAAGGATTAAGCACGTTTTAGCTTTTTATCGTAGCAGATGAAAAGCTAAACAAAAACGCGAGTTTTCAATCCAAAACATGTATAATATTAATTTGAAGTAATATACTTTACGGCATTTTCACTACCGAGCGAAGATATGACCTTCTAATTCTCTATGGTTTCTAGTATAAGCCACCTTTGTGATTATTTGAATACAGTTAAGATGAGAAATATCGCACATAATTGTTTCTTTTGCTGATGTTACATAGCAGTAAGCAGTAGCACGAGAAAAAATAGTTGCGCAACAGTTGACGTGGTTTTAGTAAGTTTTAATTTCTTCAAAAATTATTAGATCATATTATGGAAAACAAACAAAAGTTTAATTTTAACATTAACACAACTGCCTCAGCCAATGAGGAGACACTTTTTCATCAAAAATCACAATTGTTCTCCTCCATATTCGTGCTTACAACTCTGAAAATGTTGCCTACAGTTGCGCAACTATCTTCAACTGCCATTTACAAACATTAATTTGACTTCAACAATACATTCGCTATTATAGTCCTTGAAATTCACGGGCGCGCGTCATGTGACTCTTATGACATTGTGATAAGGTATAAATTGCAATGATAGACACGCGTTCGTGACATATAATTAAATTTTTTAATACAGATTACAGTGCTAAGGCGACCTAACTTATATCACCTATGTCTAATGAGATATTATTGCAAGGAAATTGTATAGATTTCAAATCTTCATGACCCGTCTTTTATATTGTCAATTAAAAATGGGACTTATGACAGTAACTTTAAAGATCATTTTAGAATAGCACAGTGTTCAACTTTGGCGAGGCTCAGCATTGATAAGAATTAAAAATAATAAATAATATTTATTCTTTGTTATAGCTTTCATAGTTTGAGGTATTATTGTTTAATTAGATTACTGCATAAGTCCCTTCCAGACGGATCATGTCATATAACTGTCCCATCAAAAGAGCGTCGGTCCACACCATTGTAAATGCAAAATAATTATTATCACAAGACTCATGAGTAAGGAACACCGCGTCGGGAAGGCCGAGAGACGCCATCATCAATATTAGCGCCGGCGCTTTTGCGCTCAGTATTACTTTCGGCTGCCATAGTTAGAAGAGGGTTTGGTGCCTATAAGTCTATTTGTTTCGAAAATTACATTACCAAAAAATATTGCACAAGTATTTTCATTTTGTTACGAAAATTAAAAAAAATGAAGGCGATACAGCCAGTGGCGAAGATAGAGGATCAACAGCCCTGGAGCAAAAAAAAAAAAACTGTATACAGTTTCTTTACCTAAATGAGAAATCATCAAATATCTTCTACGGCTCTGGGTGGAATTTTACCGATTAAAATGAATTGCCACGATTAAAATAGCGTTGAATTTCGAAGATAGGAGAATTTCTCGAACTCAATAAGAGATTTTGGGGCCCTCACGAGTTTGGGGGCCCCGCGGTACTGCCCCGCCTAGCTGTATGGTAGCTACACCACTGGATACCGTGCGTTGAATCATCGCGTGACGTCACACCTTCATATTCTTTTTAACTAGAAGTGACGCCACAAGCTCGACTTCGAGAACGCTGCACTTCATCTTTTTAAATTTTTATTTATTTGATAAAGCAACAAAAAACAAAAAAATACGTGTATCATATTATGATAACTCATCTATACGGCAGAATTAATAGATTCTTTGTCATCTCCCTACTGTCACGGGCATGTAGTTGTCTATGGGTTACAAGGAAACTTATCGACACATTCGAGTTCAATGGAATGTTTCGACGATGGCGTCCCTAGCAATCCCCGCCGAGGTTCCAGTGCTCATATACAAGAACATAGCAAATAAAATCGAAAAAAAAAAAATGGACGAAGAAATTTGGAATATTTTTTTATAACTTTTTGAACATCTAATTACGTTTTTCGATAGTAGGTATATTTGGAATAAATTATTAAATTTAGATAAAGAGAAGCCAATGCCTACAATATTTCGGTGTTCGCATAAAAAAAACTTTTACACAAGAACAGTTTTAGTGAAATTCGTTGCACATACATGTGAAACATATAGTTATTATTCCAATATAGTACCTTAACCTATGTTTATGACTGTATTCGGTGTTAACTACGAATATTGAGACCCATACACTCATAACGCATTAATCCTAACTTGTACTCGTATCACAAATCAAGAGAAAGTTATTTTAATTAAAGTTGAGTTTAAACCGCGATTAGTCGTCCCTACAAAAGAACAGTTAAACATAGACTTGTTTCGAGACTATGTATTTGTGTCCTCTTATCGGTAATATAGACTTATTGAGTCAAATTCAAATAAGCGCACAGTTGACGTGAGCTGGGTCTTATTTAATGCGTAGATTCTGGGATATCGTAGTTTTTAATGGGCCGATATCGGCCGTGCGCATCGTTACAGACGGCGACTAGTTGCGTCAAAAGACACTACGAAGGAAGGAAGTGTAATATAATATATTCCACAACTATCACAACGTCATCTAGTCCCAAGCTAAGCAGAGCTTGTGTTATGGGTACTAGACAACTGATAAAAATACTTATATATTTCTAAATACATACATATTATAGATAAATTACACCCAGACACAACAAATGATCGTGCTCATCACACAAACATTTGTTCTGAGTGGGAATCGAACCTACGACCTCCGGCATAGCAGTCAGGGCTACTAACCACTAGACCAACAGGTCAGTGATACGTGTCCAATCCTAATTTATTGACAGGGTCTCAAGGTATAGTTTGCCAAATTCTTAATTCAATGAACTCATTTTTCAATTAGTATTATCATAATAATATACTAGTATTATACAAAGGTAAAACTAGGGGGATAATCTCTGAAACTACTTTAAATCGGCGCATTTTAAAAATTCTCTCACCATTAGTGTTCTATTTTATTACTGAGTGACGTAAGCTATATATTTTCTGCTTACGCACCGGTGAAGCCGAAAATAGAAGCTAGTTCTTCTTGAGTATATTTTTCTACACAATGCATTTAAATAAAAAAAAATATTGTAATTACTAAACTACTGCAGGCCTGCTCTCTACTGAATTCAAATTTTATTGTCTTTATCAATTAAATATTCGCGGTACAAACTCACCTACAAGCGAACACCAAAAAATTGTATATAACATTACAAAGAAATGAAAAACCAGCACAAATACTCAATACCAAAGGCACCTCACATCCAGCGTGTCCGTTAACGCAGGATGCAATGGCACCCAAACCGAGGCTCTTTAGTCCTTATCCTAGTCTCTGGCAGCTCCGATAATGGTGAGAATGTACAAGAAGATGTTGATGATGTCCAGGTAGAGGTTGAGAGCTGCGAAGATGTATTCCTCGGGCGAGATGCTGTACTTGTGCTTGCCGCCCATCATGAGCTGCGTGTCGTACACGAGGTACAGCGAGAAGATGAGCGCGCCGATGGACGCGTACACCAGCGTCACGATCTTGTTGCCCGGGATGAATATGCACACGATACCTGCAAGTAAAAAGGGGGATGAAAACCCATACCATTTTTGACTTTTCTGATTAACTTATGATTTCGATAGAGTAGAATCAAGATATTTAGTTAGGCGTTTGTTTTAAGCCTATATTTGGTAGTTAATGTGTATGGTTTTCTAAAAATAAATAGATAATTACTGATATTTATCAAAGGTGCCTTTTAGTTGTCTAATCGATAGATATAAAGGAATTGATTTCGACTATTGTTAGAGCGGACAATTTCAAAGACGTATCAATATTATATAGGCGAAATTTTGTGAGTTTGTATGTATATTTATCACTCCTTCACGCTGAAACTGCTGAAGGAATTCGGATGAAATATGGCACACGGCTAGCTGCTTTCATCCCGCTAGATGTCGCTAGCACCGATGTATGAATAACTTATTATATTTTTTTTAGAAAGATATAGTCATTAATACTAATTAAATAAGGTAGAGAAAAGGCATAAATTGGTGCTCACGATGAAAGGGTAAATGAAATAGACGTGAGGCCGTCTTTAACAGTCATATAAAAGTACAGGAAGTGCTTACCAAAGACGAGCAGCACGACAGTAGCACAGAGCAGGAAGCCGCCCATGACGGTGAAGTCCCACTTGGTCTGGAAGGCGAACAGCGTCAGCGCGAGGCACACGGCCGCCGTTATGCCCACCGCCATCATTACCTGCAAATATAAACAATTTACTTTAATATACTACAGATAGATAGTTGTTCCGGTCAGTGCCTTGAGTTTTCATATTTGTGAACGCACCCAAGATGGACACAGACTATGATTTTAGTCAGTAAGAGTTTGATACGCCCTCCCGCTCCACCTAGACAGGGAGAAGGCATTGGATAATTTCTCACCTTAAAAAAACCGTTTCCTAAAAAATATATCAAATAACTTCTCCCGCTCCTGCTGGATGGTCCGAGAGGGAGGGTCAGACTGTTACTGACTAAAACATACCCGTGTTCCTTCAATTAGAAAGAAGAAGAAAGAAAAACAGTTTATTTACGCGAATTGACGCAAACTTAAAACTAAATAACAAACATAATCATTATAAGGAAGATGTGCGTCATATCCGCGCAAAACGGCCGAACGCTCAGCATAAAGCTGTGACTTCATGCATAAAGCGATAAGCTGACAGCGCTGGTTTTCAACGAGGGCCGGTGGCGTTGTCGACATAAAGACACCGAACGGTGCAGAGTGCCAAAAGATTTAAATAAAATAAGTAAAAATGGACATAAAAATTTCCCATTGCGTTCCAGGGCGTCTCTGGCAGTTATTCACCCTGGATTTTATCAAACCGATAGTTACGAAGGTGAGGTAGAAGGTTCTTACCGCATCGACCTGGTAGACACTAGACGTGACGCCGAGCAGGAAGCTCTCGGCGACCGTGAAGATGCCGAGGAAGATGAAGTTCATGGGAGCCTGCCGCCGCACGCTGTGGCAGCACGCCATCGATATCAGACACACGAACACGACCGCGAACGCCACCCAGCTGCGGGGAACAAACAATATAACAATTATAAAATAATATAATATATTCCACGACTATCACACAACACCTTCTAGTCCCAAGATAAGTAGAGCTTGTGTTATGGGTACCAGACAGCTGATAAACATACTTGTATATTTCTAAATACATAAATATTATAGATAAATGACACCCAGACACAGAACAAATGATCGTGCTCATCACACAAACATTTGTCCTGGGTGGGAATCGAACCCACGACCTCCGGCATAGCAGTCAGGGCCACTAACCACTAGACCAATAGGCCAGACAATTTTCGTGAAAACAGGTTTCGCGTATACTAAAACCAATAATAATAATAAGTAAAATACCGGTGTACCTACATAAACTACGAGTATAATGGCCAAACGTAAAATAAATAGGCTTTATGTCATATTAAGGTCACATTTATGACAAAGAAAATTTCCGACGACAAAACATAAATGTTGACGAGAGCCGCAGCACGCCGTGCACGCCCATCACCTCCGGCCTCGTCGCTCAGCCCCGCCTCGCCGCCGCCGGAACCCAGCCCCAACGTGAGTGCTGTGACACCGGCCGCGGCAGTTGCGTCGAGCTCCAGCGACGAGTTTTATTCTCCGCCCACGTCACCACCACCTGCGCGTCGACGGAGAGGACGCCGGCCGCCGAGCAGCTTAGGATCTCGAGGCCCACCGGTCTCTGATAGGGTCCCAGCTCCCGGCGGAAGTGTGCAGCGCATGCGATGGACGCAATCCATCAACGAGAACGTCATGCGCTCATACTACGGGGCTACAGAGGGAGGAAACAACCTGACCGCGTACCGTGTTCGGATGCTCTCTTTGTTTCAGGTGCTTGAGCCAGCCGTCAACGTTTCAACCCAACGACTGTCGGATCAGGTGCGGGTCATCCTGCGTAATCACATGTTGGATGATGCTGCACTTGATCGCCTCCGAACGGAAACGAGTAACCGTGTCATTGCCCCTCCGTCGCAGCCTTTAGTTCCACTTGTGGCACCACCGTCCAGCTGCACATCCCACCATGCTGACGAGGAGGATACTGACACGGTTGCTCACGTAAGTACCCAGTGCAATAGCGAACTGAGGAGTGCTTTGGAGTGTGCAGTTCGGGAATATCGCAACATGTCACCCGAACTTAGGCCTCGCTTACCTCGTTTGCCCATGCATAACAAGAATAGGGCGCTGGTGGCTGCTCTGGATTCGCAGTTGTCTGACTATTTTGATGACTGCGAAGATCTCACCGATACACATTCGATAATGTACTGCGCGGCCGTAGTGGCATGTCGTGTAGCTCACGTCAAATTCCCAACCAGTGACGTAGCTACACGACCGAAACCAGCTGTACCGGCCTGGCAGTGCAGGATCGAGCGTCGTATTGGTGGGGCCAGAGCACTCATCGGCAAACTAATTTGCTTCAGGGAGGGCAACACTCGCCCTAGAGTGATGCGCTTTGTGAGACGGGCATTTTCGGGGACAGACATCAGCCCCCGAGACTACATGTCCCGAGTCACAGAGCGCATCGACTTTCTGAAGCAAAAAGTGTATGCATGGGCAAACCGTATCCGCAGGTATAAGCGTCGGGTGGAGCGATACACCCAGAATCGCACATTCCGAAGCAACGAAAGGTGGGTATATAGGGCTTGGGAGCGACCGGACCAAGGTGTGACTGACGCACGCCTCCCGGATGATGACGCCATGAGTTCATTCTGGCGCAGCATCTGGTCGGTGCCTGTCAGTCACACCGAGGGTGATTGGATTCGGGAGGTGGAGCGCGCGTGCGATCCAATACCACAAATGGGGGCAATTTACATCAGCCCCCAAGATGTAGCTCGTGCAGTCCGTCCGTTGCCTAACTGGAAATCTCCAGGGCCGGATGGACTGCACAATTTCTGGATAAAGTGGTTCACAAGATCGCACGCTCGTTTGGCGTCTCAATTCCAATCTGCCCTAGAGTCAGGGTCGCTGCCCGAGTTTTTTACGACAGGAATAACCCACCTGCTCCATAAATCAGGCAGTACTGCGGAACCTAAAAATTATAGACCGATCACGTGTTTGCCGACGGTCTATAAAGTTCTTACATCCATTCTGAGAAGCAAAATTAACAACCATATTGACAAAAATTTGATAATGTCACCTTCTCAGAATGGATGTAGGAATGGGTCCCGCGGTACTAAGGAGCTGCTCCTCATTGATATGACCATTAGCCAACAGGTTCGACGTTCCCGAAAGGATCTGTCGACATGTTGGATAGATTATAAGAAGGCCTATGACTCCGTTCCTCATACATGGCTCATGAGGGTGCTAGAGTTGTATAAAATTGATACAACACTACGCACCTTCCTGATGTCGTGTATGAGGAAATGGAGTACGGTCCTTCGCTATCCAGGATGTCGACATATCCAGAGGAATAGCGAACCTGTAAGGATAGAGCGAGGTATATTCCAGGGTGATAGTTTGAGTCCGCTTTGGTTTTGCCTAGCCTTGAATCCTCTAAGCACACTACTGGAGAATTCAGGTCTAGGCTATCGGTTGAAGAGAGGTGGTCAGGTTATATCTCACCTTCTTTACATGGATGACTTGAAGCTTTTTGCCCCCAACAACCTGCAACTGATGGAGCTACTGAAGGTAACTGAAACCTTCAGTAGTGCCATCAGGATGGAGTTTGGTGTGGACAAATGTGCGGTCATGCATGTAAAGCGAGGGGAGATTGTGGAATCTGTGGGCACTCAACTCACGGATTCCATAAACCTGAGATCTCTCTCTTCAACCGAAACCTATAAGTATTTGGGTATGTCGGAAGCCCTAGGCATCAATATCACTGACATGAAGCAATCGTTGAAGGAGCGTTTCTTTGGACGCCTGAAGAAGGTTTTCAATAGCCTTCTTTCAGGCGGAAACAAGGTGCGCGCCTTCAATGGTTGGGTCATGCCGGTATTGATGTACTCTTTCGGCGTACTCAAATGGACTCAAACGGAACTTGACGCCCTGGATAGGCGGGTCCGAACATTGCTGACTGCATACCGAATGCATCACCCACGATCGTCGGTGATGAGACTGTATATCCCGCGGAAGTGTGGCGGTCGAGGTTTTTTAAATGCTAAGACCCTACACAACCGCGAGGTATGCAGTCTCAGGGAATATTTCCTAGCTGCCGACGTGGGTATGCATCGAAATGTAGTGTCAGTGGACAAGGGACTCACCCCGCTCTCCTTGGCTAATGAGAACTGGCGCAAACCGGTAGTGCTTGACACTGACGATCGCAGGGAAGTATGGCACAGCAAGGAACTTCACGGACGCTTTTTCCGGGCCCTTCACAGGCCCGATGTAGACCAATTGGCGTCCGTAGCTTGGCTGCGTTTCGGTGACCTCTTTGGGGAAACCGAAGGTTTTATCTGTGCAATTATGGACGAAGTTATCATGACGAATAACTACCGGAGATTTATTGTGAAGGACGGCACGGTTGACATCTGTCGGGCATGTCACCGTCCGGGAGAATCAATTCGTCACATTATCTCCGGTTGTTCTCGTCTGGCTAACGGCGAGTACTTGCACAGGCACAATCTTGTAGCCAAGATTATCCATCAGCAACTTGCTTTAAAATACTCTCTTGTAGGATCAGAAGTGGCGTACTACAGGTATGAGCCCGACCCAGTTCTTGATAATGGTCATATCACTTTGTACTGGGACCGGTCCATCATCACTGACAGGACTATTGTAGCCAATAAGCCTGATATAGTGGTGGTGGACCGAAACGAGAGGCGTGCAATGATTGTTGACATATCCGTTCCGCATGACGAGAACCTTGTGAAAGCCGAGAAAGATAAACAAATTAAGTATATTGACTTGGCTCGCGAGGTTGTCGACATGTGGGAAGTGGATTCGGCGATCATTGTACCGATAGTCGTGTCGGGTAATGGCTTAATAGCCAAGAGCCTCGACCAACACCTGAGGAGGCTCTCGTTAGGCGGCTGGGTCAAGGGCTTGATTCAGAAAGCGGTACTCCTAGACACGGCTCGTATTGTTAGGAGGTTCCTTTCTCTGGAGCCCTGACCGCCGGTAGCTTGGACCCTGTTCCCGATACCGGTGGGCTACTATTTTTTATATTTTTAAATGTTTTTTTTAATGTGTTTTTTTTTGTTAAGAAATATTTAAAAATGTATGAAATATGTATATAATTTAAATAAATGGTATAATAATAATAATAATAATAATAATAATAATCATTTATTCAAGGATAAAGTGAAATTCGAATTTACATTAATTACAATCCAGATAAAAATTTAATTCTTAATGCAATGTAGGCCTGCCTGATCTAGGTTAATGAAAACCTGTGTTTCAGGCCATCCATTTACAAACATTTTCAAAAGAAAACAATAATAAAAATACAAGCTAAATTAAAAAGAAGACAATATTTTAATGACTTAAAAATCTATTAGAGTAAAATTATTTAAAAAAATAGTTTAAGTACGATATATTATGTTTAAATAAATTAACGAACAAAAATAAAGTATACAAAGTGGAGACTATTAATTATGTTAAAAAAGAGACTTATATTAGAGACGATACCTATAAACTTTATTTTACAATTTCTAGAAGTTTTTCCGTGTCTGCATAATTGTGTTTTGCCAAATATTCCTGAACCAATAAATTACACCTACTGTAACTTAAACTATAAATCTTTAGCACTTTGTTAAACTGGTTATATAAGTGTGGTCCTAAAAATAAATAAAATCGTTTAGCAAAAGCATGATTAGTCCGAGAGTTAGCACAAACCAAATCTTTTCTTCTCCTATCTGAGGGTATTGGGTTAAAATAGAGTTCAGCGTGTTGGAACAAAATTACATTCAAAACAAATAATTGACGTACTGTTAGCACCTTACATGCCAAGTAAAGCTGGTCTGTAGGAAAACGAAAGGGACGAAAAGTAGCAACTTTTAAAACTGCTCTTTGGGCGCGTTCTAACTGTAGTAAAATTGATTTAGCGGCGCCACCCCATGATGTTATGCAGTAGGTAATAATAGACTGACACAAAGCCAAATACACCTGTCTGATTAATTTAAAGTCGGCAATATGGCGTAAGTTTTTAAAAATGTATATTGTAATGTGTAATGTAATGTTGTATACTTACATTTATTAATAAATTTACATTATCAATTTCCGCAGGATGAATGATTATTTTGCTATAGAGGATATTGGTAGGATTTTCGGATTAACGGCCTCGACTAACGTCTTGTAGGTTGCGGTTGTATTTCTCACTACTGTACCTCTACCATGAGTTGTAAGCAATAGTATTCGTCGCTACTCGATATCGACGCCGTAAATATTTTGTATGGAAAATTTTGCAGCGCCTCTAGCGGTCACTTACAGAACCAAAATTTGCCATACAAAATATTTACGGCGTCGATATCGAGTAGCGACGAATACTATTGCTTAAAACTCATGGTAGAGGTACTGGTCACTGTAGGCAAAAGAGTAGGTAAACGGTACAGAGACAAAGCTTCATACAACCGCGCGAATCGTTTACACTACTACAAGCACACCGGGAATGTGTGCGAGACCATTAGCCGCTTGTTGCGTACGCGGCGAAATTGGAAAAAACCCGGTTGACGCGGGCACAGTCAGTGGAAGATCTCTAGGGTCGACGAGACGCACGTTGTTTGTTTTGTTAGTTACAAGTTTAAATATTTTATTGTAAAAACATGGTATTTTAGTCATAGTCATAGTACTTTATTGGTAAGGGATTCTTACACGTCATATACAGAAAGGAGGACAATAGATAGATAAATATTTAATTATTACTTTTTCAAGTTAGTACCTTATAATATAAGAAGAGCGTACTACACGGTGTATTTTTGCCTTTTTAATTTTATTACAAGCTTTTAATAAACATTTCTAGGTATGTGAATAGGTTAGTAGGTATGTGTGTTGAATGTAAAATATACATAATATAGATTTTTATTTGTGTTTTTATACTGAATATTAAAACTATTTAACAAATATTTTATTTCATTTGTTTTCACCTATTGTGACCAAAATAGGTTACAATATAACACGTTCTTAGGAAGCTTTGTCTCTGTACGGTTTATCTATTCATGTGCTGTAAACGTGGGTTTGCGGACCGCGATTCATGGGTACCTCGCCGTCCGGTTGCGCGGTAAGTCAAAGCCCAGGTCAACGGGTCACCTTGCTTGACACAGTGTCCTACTAATATTAGAGAATATTATATATATTTATAACATTAGCAGGATAGAATAGGATGCCCCAGCGAACCGTTAAAGGTATGTTACCTCTTTATGGTATTCGTTCGCAAAGCAGAATTCATGAGGATAAACGTTATTAAATTATAATCAAATAATCTGCCGTAATTTGACGCGGTTGGCGCAGCCATTGAGCGTGTCGCGAGTTCGATTCCCGATCGGTACAAATTTTAATTGTATGGCCTGATATTTTTATTTGGATCTAAGTGCCTTGTGAGAGCAGTGGTGGCCGAGTGGCAACGGCCCCGACTTACAAGTTGTAGGTTGCGGGTACAAACCCAGCCAGGCGCGCATTACTTTGTATCGTTTATTTCATCACCACTGCTCTCAAAACGGTAAAGGAAAACATCGTGAGGAAACCGACATGTCCTAGAACCAAAAATTCGAAGACATGTGACATACACCAACCCGCACTGAGCCCGCGTGGTGGATTACGGCCCATTCCCTTTTCTAGAGAGGAGGTCTGAGTCCAAGCAGTGGGAACATTATAAGGCTGATGCTATGCTATTCTATGCTGAGTCTTGTGTGTGTTTACATGTTTGTTTACTTGAGTAATTCCTAGTGTGGGGGGCAACGTTTACCCTGTTTTTAAAACACCTTTTCGCTAGCTAGGTTAGTGAGAAAGTTGCCAATTGCTAAATAAAATGTTAAACTTACAAAAGCCAGGTATTCCGGTGAGCCCACTGCTGTGTGGGCTTGTGGAACAGGAACAGAGCAATGAACGACATCGTCACCAGCAGCTGACACATCAGGATGGCGTACACCTGGAAATTAGGACACCGCTGATTAGTAAAAAGTTTGTATCTACATTATAAAAATATCAACTTTATGCTCTTAAAGTTAAAGATAGATATATTCTTTATTGTACACCAAAGATAAAATTACAATAGGAACTTAAAATTAATAGGGTGTCACAATGGGCGGTCTTATCGCTAAAAGTTGGTTTTAGAATGACTAACAGTACTATTTTGGATTAGGGAATTTTTCCTCTCAATATGAAACATAAATATGTATGTATAGGTTTTATTTATTGTTTAGTTATAGTATTTTTTATGTATTGTGTGCTGTGCACATATTTGTATAGTTTATTTTTAGTTTTAAGTATGATATAATTTATGTTACGAGTAGTTTCACTCTTATATCACATAACTCTACGCTCTTTTAATTCATAATTCATTCATTTCTATCTTGTTAAAGTCTAAACCATTACAAAGTTTTTTACCATATCTCAGGATTTGTCCTGAAATATCAGTATTTTTGGGCTCTCCTCAGGATTGCAATCGAATTTTGCAAATCTCATGAAATCTCAAGATTTTTAGCATTTTCAATAAAATACAGCTCCCAATTAAAAGCCAAAATTAAAAAAATAAAAACAATTTGAAATACAATTAAAAGCATAAAAATTAGTTGTAAGAAAACCCTATAACACCTGTCCTATTTTTTTATTATCTCTAAAAGTTGTGTAGTATAAAAATACTATTTGAAATTCTTAAATAAAAAGCTGCTAGTTGATAAGTGCATTATTGAAGCCAGAATATAGTTGGAAACTTATCTGTAATGTTGAGAAAAATGGCAATGCTATCTTTATTTTGATTATGTGACAGAAAAAAAATGACCTTGTTAATGACCTTTTCTTTTAAGATGGGAAATCATCTAATGACTTCTCCCGCACTAGGGCGGTGTGGGAGGGCGTGTCAGAATTTAACTGACCAAAACCCACTCCTATGTACCTTTGTTTTGCGTTCCAGGACCCCGGGTTTGCTTATCAGAAACGAACCCATGGCCCCAGTAGGCTTCCACCCAGTTGGAGCCTTACAGTTTAGCTGACGTCTCCTTACACACTACGCGCTGTCGACGACTCGAGCTCAGTCCGGACGGTGAGCTTCCCATTGCTCGCCGTCCGAAATATTTAGAGGTTAAACAAAATTAATGGGTGTTAAATACCTTACGAATGAAGGCCTTCCGTATGGACTGCTCGTTGAAGTCAAACCCTTTGACCTCGCCATCTTCGCCGACGCCGTCTTGTGGGGGCGCGTACCCTTGCGGCTGGAACATGACAACATAACACGTTAGTATTTGCTTCAAAAACTTAAAAAAAAAAACTGAATTTATTTTTTCGTCGTCCTTATTGAAACTGTGACCCGCTATCAACAAAGAAATCGCCATTGTATCAATAAAATTGACTGTTATCCTGTGTTCATAAATAACCACGTAGTGTGAAACGTTTTCACCTTACCTCCTCCAGTCTTTGATATTGCTGCGTCATTTTACAACCAATTTTTTTGACGCAGTTTTCAGAAAAATATTTATTTTTAATGTTATTTGTTGTTTAGTGGCTAGGCCTTTATGGGACTTCAAATAAAATATTATACTGTATTGTAAATTCTATATTATTGACGATTATAATTTGAGAAGTGGCTATGGCAGCGCCTGCTAGCCGAGTGGCAGCGCATGAGTCGGCGATATAGATACCCGCTGTCCCCGCGTCCCGCACCGGCCGTCATGTGGCCCCACGTAGTGATGTAGACGGGAAAAATGCCAACATTTTAGCGTCTATTACAGTACGGCCGACGGATCTTGGCGCGTCTGAAGTTAGGCTCTGCGAACTTTAACGCTCAAAATAAACGAGCCAAATGAATGATTTATAAAAATAAATGCCAATAACAGTTGTTAACAGCAATAACAACTGCTATTGGCATTTATTTTTTTACAAGTGCACAAGCGCTAAAGTTCACAGAGCCTAACTTCAGACGCGCCAAGATCCGTCGGCCGTACTGTACTCAGAGACTAGAACTGGCCCTTAAAAGTTTATACAGTTGAAAATCGAACATACAATATATTAAAAACTTAGCCAACGTAACGAGCATACAGATGGACAGACCGACAGAATGATGTTTAACAATCAGTCAAACAACTATTTCGTATTTTAAAGTATACACTTATCTTATTAACCTGTCCTCGTTCGAGAGGACACCGGTGTCCTCTCACATCCACTCCACTATAGGCCATAACTCCGATGTTTAGAGTCTACTTTTGTATGAACAAGTTTGGTAGTAGTGGATCTACATGAGGAGCTTTAACGTTTTTCAATAGAAAAAAAAGTAAAAAGTTTAAATTCTGTCAGTCATTCGACGGATTTGCGGGTTGTGAAGATCATTTTCTATCTTCAACAAGAGCTATTTAATTGTTAAGCTGGGTACAAACCGCTGTAACATGAAAGGAGCATTGCATAAGTGTGGACGCAACACGCGCCCGAACCGAGCACTCGCATTGTTATACACCGTTAAATTTTAGTCGATTTAATCCCGCGGAGGGTCGATTCGGTCCATGAAATACTATCGATTTGTAAAGAAAAAATTTAAAAATAAAGTACTTATTTTCATAAACTCGAATTAATATACGTATATACAAAATTAATTTCTTTAAGCAAACGGGTCAATGACGTTGTAGGTTTTTTTTTTAGGTAGGTGTCGGTCGTTGCGTACTAACTACCTACAGTTCATTGGCCTCGCTCAGCTGACGTTTGCTTTAGGAAATTAATTTCGTACATGCGTAAATTAATTCGAGTTTTTAAAAAAAGTACTTTATTTTTTAATTTTCTCTTTACAAATCGATAGTATTTCATGTACCGGATCGACCCACCGCGGGATTTAAACGACAAAAATTTAACGGTGTATATGCATATCCATCCCATGCCCAATTTAATGCCCATTTTTCAAGACGCCTAGATTTGAACTGTTGCCAACAATTTGGGCCATCTATATGTACTTATGAAGCCATCGACCTTGGACAAACCACCATATTCTTTTAAACTTTGTTGATAAGTAGCCTTTTGCATGTTGGCCTGGTTTTAACATTGAATTTGTTCACAAGGGCACAAAACCATACATGGAGTAACCAAATAGATTTTATAGAATAATAATTCGTTAAATTTTGATAAATTTTATTTAAGCTCATTTTAAATAAACTATTGTAGCGACATCTATGTCGTCACAAATGAACTAAAATGAACTAATCATGCATCGCGCAAGTAAGATTCGCGGCGCGATTTGAACATATAGAACAAACCCGAATTCATCTATCGGGCAATAGCCCACCAGACTTAACACCTGTCTGGTCGGAGGATCCTCCCTTTTCAACGGAGGTATGTGGGACTTTACTCTCTGTTCCACAACCTCCAAACTATTTATAAATTAGTATAAGTACATAAATATTGGTAAATAAAAGAGAAATTATTTTACTTTTTTAATAAGACGGAATTCAGAAGAAGACAACTATCCTAAAATTCACGCTAATTTGAGAACTATACTTATACACCGTTAAATTTTGGTCGTTTTAATCCCGTAGAGGGTCGATCTGGTACATGAAACACTATCGATTTGTAAACATAAAAATAAAGGACTGTTTTTTCTAAAAGTCAAATTTAAAATACGCATGCACGAAGTAAATGAACTTGTAGGTATTTGTCGGTCGTTGCGTACTAACTACCTTTAGTTCATTGCCCTCGCTCAGCTGATGGTTACTTAAAGAAATTAATTTCGTACATGCGTAAATTAACGCGAGTTTAAAAAATGTACTTTTTTTTTTAATTTTATCTTTACAAATCGATAGTGTTTCATGTACCGAATCGACCCTCCACGGGATTAAAACGATCAAAATTTAACGGTGTAGATACAACTGCAGTACATCATTTACAAATCATAAATCGCAAAAGTTGTCTTTGAAAATAATTATTGAAGTCATCTTATTATCAGCGACATAATTATAAATAGTGTCAAATGAGAAGTCACAAAGCCTATTTTAATATGTATTAGTAATGTGTGTTGAAAAAATACACAGTAAATTCCCGGCCACAAAATGATTCATAGTATTACTAATTCATTTATTAATTTAATTAGTAATGTTTCCTCCTATGAATTTGGTAATGGATTTTTTTTCTGTACCTACTGGTGCTTAATATTGTCCAGATACAAAGATGTATGTACATTAATTAGAACAAACCAATGTTTAAAAAATATAAAAAATAATAAGATATATTTACACTTTTTGTTATTATTATATTTATTGGTGATTTTATCTTATTAAATACATTTTTAAACATTTCTTAAAAACCAATAAAAAAACATTAAAAAAATATAAAAATAGTATTTAAAGATATAAAAAATAGCACAGAATTTTAATGTAATACTAGTCGAATTCCGACAGGCGTTGTCCTATAACCCGACTGGAGAGTCACCTACCGGGTTCAATTGTATCTTCAAACCATCCAAGGACCTAATAAAATAAACGACACAAAATTCCATCCAAATAGCTAGAGTTGTTTAGAAGGAGTTAGGTGACGAACACACGTATACAAAAGAATTATGTAGATCAAGATTGACTGCCCGGAAAGGCTGCCTCGATATAATTTTGCCGAAAATACTGCAATGTATTATCCCATCCGCATTCTAATGGAATTTAAAGAGACATTAAACAAAAATAAGCACTTTCAGAACTTGGCACTGGCTAATTGCACAAACCGTAAGAAATAAATTAAAAAAAAAAAACAAAAAAAAACTCATTTGAGATAGGTCATAGTATCGGAGTTGAGGTTGAAAAGGCGCCTCAATGTCTGGACCAAAGGATCGATTTCTTTACGCAACAGGAATCCAGGCTTTGCCCTTCTTTGAGGTAAAATGAGTCTTATATTATTATTATAATATTTTGTTCCTCTAAGCATTGTTGCTAGTAAGACCTAGTAATGCGTAAAGTGCATGTACTGTTGCCAGGTGTCTTCGGAAGGTAATAAAGCATTATATTTTTAAGACTGTTGCCGTCTATAATATCATTTAACATAGCCTAGATTGTACTAACAAAGGTTAAGAAATATTAACGAATTTATGGGTAACGTGCCTAAAGCAAAGATAAACAAAGAAATAAATAAAAGCATTAATGTAAAAGTTGTTTTACAATTTTGAAATGAGTGGGTTGTACGATTGTTCGAAAGAAATACCAAAGCTCTAGATTGCAATGGGCAAATGAAGAACCACGGGCGGGGTTTTAGTCAGTAAAAGTTTGACACTCATTTTCATTCCACTACGAGCGGGGAAAAGGTATCTAAATGATGATCGCCAACTAAAAAATGTACTTTTACCAATTCGAACGTTTTAAAAATCGCGTTTCTTATAATAATGACCCGTGGTCACAATAAAATTATAACACCTCAAAGATTATTTCAAGACCCCACAAACACGAATGGCAAGCAAAAAAAACAAGCAAGACCCATTAAGCATTTCAAAACCACGTGGTAAGTCAAAAATACATTTGATACACGTGGAGAAAGTTTATCATTGCGACCAAGGAATTTGGAATTCGCACGAAGCGAGAGGCGTTATAGAGCGCAGAGCTGCAGAGACTTTCCATGTGTATCAGACGACGTTTTTCATTACACTTACGAAGACATAACGGCGGTTGACGCACTACTCGTTGGGGTCGCGTTAAATTTAATAAAATTGCGGCTGGGGCGACTACATGCATTTTTCCGCACTAGTGCGAAAAACAGTAAATTGCGTGCCTAAAAGCGGTGGGATTTGAAAGTGTTTTCGAGTATTGAAAAATTATTTAAAATTCACCTGGGACATGGTAAGTAGCGTGTCCGGACACTTTGTATACTAAATTGTATTTATCACGCAATATCAGTATGGTGATAAGCTGATATGAAGGCGTCAAGTTTAGCAACGACGGATGGGGCGACGCTGATAAAATTATTATTATGAATAGTAGAAAAAATAATCAGTGAACTGATTTTATTCGTTTATGAATCAGTCGTTTGAATTATTGCTTCTATCTTTAATTTTTACTTTGAACAAGTTTTGGTAATTCATTTTTAATTATAGCAAGTTTGTATTTTAGACTAGTGATCAGTCCCCGTTTCGCACATTACAATTTTTTTTAAACTCATATATACCGTTAAATTTTGTTCGTTTTAATCCCGTGGAGGGTCGATCCGGTACATGAAAAACAATCGATTTCTAAAGATAAAAAAAGAAAGTACTTTTTTCAAAAACTCGAATTAATATACGCATGTTCGAAATAATTTTTTGTAAGTAAACGAGCCAATGACAACGTAGGTAGTTGTCGGTCGTCGCTTACTAATTTCTTACAGGTTATTGGACTCGTCCAGCTGACGCTTACTTGATGATGAGATTGAAGTCATAGATGAAGGGCTGTTATTAAATGACATAGCTTAGGTGTTGTTTGGTTTTTCGGCAACTGCCCGAGAGATGAGTTCAGGATTTTGTAGTTTGGTTGCTATGCATATGATGATGTCGCTACAATACCATGTTATTAGTCATAATAAAACATTTTTTTTTTTCATTTTAAATAATAAAATAAAGAATTCAAATAGGTATTGCATAACAATTACATTAAAAGGCAAATCCGCATCTCTTCTTTTTGTTTCCATTCACTTCCTTTAATCTGGAAAAGATTATAAAATAACTTCTCCCGCTCCGGGTGGAGCGAGGTCAGTCTTTGACTAAGTAAAAGCCGCCTGTGTTCCTTCAGTTGAACATAAAATCAAAACGACAATCTGTAATAAACTTTAGAACTTGTGTAAATGTCACACGTTCAACATTAACCTAATGATGATGATCAATAATACAACCATTAACTAGTGGGTGTAAAATAAGCTGTTTACCTGTATAATGCGAATACCTATGTACCTATGGAATATATCTGACATAAATGCATTAATAATAATAACAACTTAATATTTTAGGGCCAATGCTGCGTTACGCGGCCGCCCGCGCTGTCACATACAAAAGTGCACCGATGCGGCTCGCCGCGCGGGCACCCGTCGCGTGCAGCCGCGCCCGGCGCCAGTTTTGTTACGCAGTAATACATCAACACGACTACATGCACACCGTTAAAGTTGAAGTAGCGACACTGCGCAGGCCCAGTTTCCGTTACGGGGACCCGAGCACACGACACATGTGTGACGTCACGCGAAGGTTGCTCACGTGTGCGCCTGCTTAAGGCAGTGTTAAAAAACGAAAAAGCAAAACAAGAATCTTATTTTGCCTTTTTTAGTTTGTCTTTTTTTTTTGAAGTCTGTTGTATTTTTTTGAAAAAAAAAAAAATCTCTTTTCTATTCTATTTTCATAATTTGTAAAAAAGTAGCATTTGAATAACTCCGACTGGACTAAGATTTGGAATTTGGTGCCACAGTAACTTTTATTCAGCTCAAAATTACCTATCCAATACAACCAATACATTACATAGCTATAGGAAGATGGGCCCAGATTTCATATAAACAATGACGTCAATTCTTTCCCGGCTTCTATCTTTGACGGCTATCAAAGATCTACAAATATAAGCCGAAACCAACAGCTAAGACGTAAGAACTATTTATTAACCGACTTCGAAAAGGAGGAGGTTCTATGTTCGGCTGTATGTATTTTTTTTTCTGTATGTTCACCGATATCTCGGTCAATTGTGGACCAATTTCGAAAATTTTTGTTTTGATTGAAAGATTATACTTCCGAATTGGTCCCATTAAATATTTTTTTGATCTGATGATGAACTACGAAGATATAGAACGGAATTCTTAAAAAACCATAGCAGAACTGTCGTAACAAGTAAAATTGCTTTGTTTATACATGAAGTCGGCGGCTGACTAAAGGAAGAAGGGGAGGGGATACATAGAACTGATCTGATGATGAAGACGGATGGTAGGTAAGAGCCGGAACTTTGTAACAAATTAGTGTATCCTAGCCGTGTTTGGTATTATTACAATTGTCATCATGATTTGATGATGGAACCGAATAACGGAAGGTACCTATCTATTTAAGTTTGGCTGAGGGGTACTACAAAAAAGTGTGAAATAAAAAACGTTTTACAAAAAAAATATAACCTACTTCAAAAAAACACCAAAAAGTTCAAAATAATGAAGAATAACGAAGAGACCAAATTATTATAGAAACCCCGAATTCCGAAATTAAAGTTATTTTGCACTATTTGGTGTTGTTTTGAAGTCGGTTGTATTTTTTTCACCTAATATAATCTAATATTTGTACTTATCGATAGCATCAGTGTCAAATGACGCTTTTTACCGCGATAAGATTTAGCTTCTTATCTCTCATCCGGATTGGTGGTAAAGCTAATATTTTACATATAAAAAAATCTCTAATAGTTGCTTGACTGGTTTCGTTTGGACAAATTTTAGAACCCTGCTACGGATGGGTTAACATCTTTTGAGCTTTTAAAGAAATCTATATAAAAGCGAAATACCACTCACTGATTAATCAAGAAATCTCAGAAACTATAACAATTAAAAACTTAAAATTAGGTTCCTTATTAGGTGTAGAAGTCCGCTAAGAACGGATTTTACGAAACTCCACCCCCTAAGGGGGTTCATGGTTTTTTTTTTTTTTTTTTGGGTAGGTAAAATCATCCAATGACGAATCCCGCCCTTGGGTGGGGCGGGAAACAGTGTCAGACTTTTACTGACTAAAAACCTACCTTTCCATTCCTTGCCTTTATCCTGGGGCCTTTGGTGACAGTCTCACATAACCTTTGGCCCCAGTAGGCTTCGGCCCTGCTGGACCCCTACAGTTTGCTGACAACTCCTTGAGGCGCGCGGGAACGGTGCGCGCCGTAGACGACCTGAGCTCGGACCGGTCTGTTACCGGACGGACGGACAGCGAGCTACCCATTGCCCACCGTCCGCGAGCCCGCGCCTATGGTGGCCGGAAATTGGGATCGGAAACCCGGCGGCGGCGGCGGCGTGTCCGCCTTTGCCTAAGGCGGTCGGCCTCCTCCTTTACTAGCATTACTGCTTCGCAGAAGGAGGCGACCGCCTGCCACTCCTCCTCGCTCCGGAGCATGGCTTGAACCAAGCCCCGGCGCGAGAGATCGCCGCCGATCGCCCCCACGAGGACACGGCGCTGCTCTTCCCAAGCGGGGCACACCTCGACTGTGTGCTCCACCGTGTCCACCGGGCGGTCCGCACAGTGGCGACACCCGGGCGTCGTCTCCGCACGAATCTTGTACAGGTACGGACCGAACTTGCCGTGTTCGGTCAGCACCTGCGAAGGGGGTTCATGGTGAAATGGCGAAAACGACTGTCGCAACCCTGTGCTGGGCACGCCACGATTGAGGCGGTAAGGCCCCTCTTTGAGGCGTGGCTGGAAAGACCTCACGGCGTCGTAACCTTCCGCATGGCGCAGGTACTAACCGAACATGGCAAGTTCGGGCCGTACCTGTACAAGATCCGTGCGGAGGTGACGCCCGGCTGTCGTCACTGTGCGGAACGCCCGGTGGACACGGTGGAGCACACGGTAGAGGTGTGACGGCCGCCGCCGTAATTCCGATCCAAATTTCCGGCCACCGTAGGCGCGGGCTTGCGGACGGCGGGCAATGGGTAGCTCGCTGTCCGTTTGTCCGGTAACAGACCGGACCGAGCCCAAGTCGTTTACGGCGCGCACTGTTCCCGTGCGCCTCAAGGAGTTGTCAGCAAACCGTAGGGGCCCAGTAGGGTCGAGATCTAGTCTGGGGCTCTGGGAAGGTATGAAAATGCATACCAGGGCCCTGGAACCAAGGCAGGGAAGGAACAAGGTAGGTTTTTAGTCAGTAAGAGTCTGACACTATTTCCCGCCCCATCCAAGGGCGGGATTTGTCATTGGATGATTTTACCCACCAAAAAAAAAAAAACCCCTAAACCGACTTTCATGCGGGCGAAACCGCTGGCAGAAGCTAGGATTATGATTAAAGCCATCGGGATCATCAAACGACTTTACCCAGTCTGGGTGGAACAAGAGACTGAAGAAACTGTGAGACTTTTTCTGAATAAAACCCACCTGTGATCTTTCAGTCATCTTTCGTTTTCCAGATCCATTTCTATTTTTGTTAGGTGGGAAATCATATAATGACATTAGGGAACCCAATCGCATGGGTATTGTGCGGATCCCGCACCCTTTTTTACGGGATCACTCATGCGGGATCCCGCACGTCTTGGGCTCGGTCCGGACGGTCACGGGACGACCGAATGGCTTGCGTCATTGCTCGCCGTCCGAAAGCCTGCACCTACGGTAACTCTGCACCCATGCTAAAAATATCAGTACCGTCGGATATCCACGCTAAGACACAGTCTATTTTCAATCAATAGAAAAGTACGTCGAGAAATATACGTAGTATGAGTGTGCAACTATAGAGCAGTCCCACTACCTCGTCTACAGGAAAATCGATATGAAATTACTCACGATTCTGAAGTCAAATATGTCCGTGCTTGCATTCAAAGAATCAGACGTCACTTCGTAATGAATTTATTTGTACTTTGTTGTACTGTCATCTAAACCAGTAAAGTAGTAGTAAAATTGTATGTTTATATGTCTATGTAAAGGTAATCTCTGAATTGTTTCATATCTAAACAAATAATAACATTAAAAACGAATGTTTTTTTTCTGAAAACAGCGTCAAAATTGGTTACTGTGAAGCAGACATTCAAATATAAGAAAGAGTGGCGGCGTGATGGGAATATCTCGCCATCTCTTTCGTACCCACGTAACCATGACGTCACATTTCAGCGTGTGCAATGTGCATCTTTATTCTGTTACTTGACAGTTTTCCCTTCTTTAGTAGAAAGGAAAACTGTTTTTAAAATTTTCTAACTTACTTAATAGGATAGAAGGATTTGAAAAAATCTTTCTATTTGCGATTCCGGATATAGTTAATTCTTGATACTATTATTTATAAAAAATGATTTAACTACCCAAGATAGGCTACATTCGTCCCTAAAAAGGAACGGTTTCTATAGGGTACCCAGATTCGAGTGAAGCTGCGGGAAAAAACATGTCAGGACGGCGACAAGCCGATTTCTCTTTAAGGTGAAGGCACGTGAGTTCATTCGTAAGAGGTTGACAGAATAATCACAGCGCTGATTGGTTAGATTTCGCTTTTCACAATAACATTGCCTATTTATATGTATGTATCTAAGTACTCGTATGTATTTATTATTGTATATTTTGTTTCTTTTCTGTTTGTCTATTTATTTGTTGCACTTACTTACCATGTTAAGTTTCTGCACCACCCTAAGGTCGACTGGTAGAAAATGCCTAAGGCATTAAGTCCGCCTTCGTTATGTGCATAAAGTTTGTATAAATAAATAAAAAGTTATTTTCTTATGTTAGCTTGTCATCATCTGGTCAAGGCCGACTAGATCGATTAGTCTCACAACAAACCACAAATCGTTACAGTTTTAATAATAATAGGATTACAATTTGACGTAGGTATGGACTACAGAGGTAGTTGCTCGATACGATGAGTAATATTTATTTATTATTTATTTAAAAATTCTTGCACAAGTAAAAAAACTGTATAAAGCTATCATAATTTATTAGACATAAGAATAGTTTTTTTTTTAAATTGACGCGTGCTGTTCGGGGGCTTACTTCCAATGTCGACCGATCGAAATTAAACTCGCAGGAAGTTTTGCTCATAATAGGAAGTTAAGTGAAAAAATCGATAATGACGACTTGGATAAACTCAAGTCTCAGGAACCTTCCTGAAACTTCTTACGAATAGAAAACAATAGAATAATCTACATGGGACTACAGTTAAGAACGACATTAGTCGGGCCAGCTAATAGGAGCATAGGAGTATACATACAGTGGAGGGCCAGGTATAAGAGAAGTAGACGACCATAACGACAGGCCTGTTTGGTCTAGTAGTTAGTGGCCCTGACTGACACCCAAAAAAAATGTTTGTGTAATGAGCACGATCATTTGTTCTGTGTCTGGGTGTAATTTATATACAAATGCATTCAGAAATATGTACGTATATTTATCAGTTGACTAGTACTCATAACACAAGCTCTGCTTAGCTTAGGACTAGACGGCGTTGGGTGCTAGTTGTGAAATATCATATCATAAAAACAGAAAAGGAGCAACTTCTTCTTCTTTTTGAATCGATGGTAAACTCGTTAAATTGTTTGGACCCAGTGGGTGGCTACCTTAACTGCAATGCAAGGAGCAACTACTTCAAATATCTTCTCCCGCTCTGTGTGAAGCGAGAGGGAGTGTCAGGCTGTTACTGACTAAAACCCCCCGTGTCCATACAGGTGTTCTTTACCCTCCAGGGTCTTGGTAACTCTTTCGAAAAATCACGCAGCCCAATCTCTATCGGCAAAAAAATGATGGTGAAGACGAAATTCCAAATAAAATGTAATTTTATTTAAATTTAATTTTATGTAAATGATTTTTTTATTTTTTCGCCGGCTTTTATCTCTGTCCTTGTTTATCAGTGACTACAGGAAGTGTAGATGCTTGTTATTATTCTAAGTGTAGATGGGTGAGTTTCGAGACCAGTAACGTATCTTCCTTTATATATAATATATCAATGTTTCACACAAAAATAAAGTCTAGGCCAAACTAGAATAGTGCTTCATACATTTCGTTTTTTATAACCTTGAACTGGAAATAATACATTTGTGTTGCGTAAGCGCCGAATACAATGCCAATATTAAAAATATGTCTCGACGTGAGAACCATATGGTCTGATGTCCGATTTATCAACTTTTCAGGAGAGGCAAATAAAAATCCGGTTAGAATTTTCAAATAAAGTCACACTTATTGTTATTTTAGCTAAATCAATGAAAACTCATGTTACAGTAAACATTTGTGCCTTTTATTTTTAAAGCATATAATTAACAAATTATTAGTATTAATTATACTTTTTATAAAAAAATGTGTTATTCGACCTTATGCTTGTACAATTTGAGGTGTAGTCTAAAATTTGTATTTCTATTTTAAGATATTACTTTATGCTTGAAGTTTTTGAGTTTATTCTGTATGTGTTTAAGGGTCTATGTTAACATTTAGCTTTATGGGTTGATTTAAAAATGAATTTAACTGAGACTTATTTAAAGTTATGAACCAATGACAGGATAAGGTCGAAGTAAAATTAAAATTTCTTAAGAATTAAAAATATTAACTATTTTATCAGTCTTGATAATTAGGAATCATCTGTTTCTGGGAAATCTGACTCATTGTTTGCATGAGTTAAATTTATATAAAACGCATGCAATTCCTCCGGTATCCATTGCAGTAATGTCATCAAGTCATTGTATTTTGCCGTCGATATGGGCTTTTCATTTAATCTTAGTCTTGGTAAATCTTCTGGAAGCCCAGTCTTTTTGGATGCATTTCGAATAAGCGATATTTCAGAAAAATCCTCGGTAAAAGTATTTTTGTAATACAAGATTCCGGACTGCTCTTGTCTAACTTGCAACCAGACACATTCTGATATTTTAAAATCTTTTCCCTCCTTATTTTTTTTTCTTGCTACAAAAGGCCCATTTCTTTTGTACAATACCGTCAAATCTTTGAAATGGTGCGATTGCATTTCAAAGACATCAAATTTTCTTTTTCCTCCACAAGTCCGAATGAATTGCGACCAGTCTCGTGGTACAGCAATCTGCATTGTTTTCAATCGTTTTTTCTTTTGCTCTATTTGGGAGTGTATTTGATCAACCTCCATATGGGTATGCCCCTTGAGCATGAATTTGTGGTTTATTACTCTTAGGTGGGGAAACTTATGAAGTAACCACATGTAAGCCAATATCACCATTAAGTTTCGGTTTTGTCCCGCGCAGTTATCAGACCAGAAAGTAAGCTCTCTTACGTGTGCAATTTTGTCCTTATTCTCATCCGCCCAACGAATCAGACAGGATGCTACCTCATTTCCCCCTCGTCCGCCTATATTTTCAGACCATATGACGTTTGTTGCAATATTAGATGTTGAGTCAAAAATTGTCAAGTTCAACGTCCATAGTTTTCTTAGGTAAAAAGACTTACAATTAGTCAGGTTTGGTGTTGCCATACACTTTTGCAAGTCAAACATTAATACTTTTTTTTCGCCTGAACTTGCGGCTGCTTCAATTTTGTCTTTTTTCTTCAATTTATATCTCTCTTCAGCGGCAAAATTATGAACTTCCTTATCTTTTTCTATTATTTCTTTGGTTTCTTTATCTTTGGCATCCAGTAGCTTCCTTTGATATGCATCACAGTCATCACAAGTATCTATTGATGGAAGTTTGAAGCTTAAATTAAACTTTGTATTGAATACATTGCGGTATAACCACTCTTTTGCTACTAAATTTGCAGGAATCTCTCTTTCTGCCATCCACTCTTTGTATTGTTTGTACATGGTAGGAACGTTTAAATCTGGTCCCAAAAACTTTCGTCTGCTCTTTTCTCTTGAATAGTGGCTTTCGTAACTGGGGTACATACTGATGTGGTCAATCACCGATTGGATTACTATTGGGGATGATTTATTAGCAGGGGTATGCTTTCCTCTTCGGTCAGGGGCGACTAACCCGCCGTCAAGCTGTTTTTCTACACTTACCTTCAAAAATTTCTCTCCTATACAAAGTGTGTTAAGAAACATTACCCTGCACACTTTTTTGCATTCTGAATTGACGATGAGTCGGTATTTATAAGTAAATTTTCTTCGGTCAGTATCTAAATTTCCATGAGATTTCATCAAACGTTTTTGTTCTTTTGTGACATTATTAGCTATAAACTGCCGACGCTGATCCCAACTTGTGCATGTTTTCCAAAATTCGTTGAAAATTTGAAGTCTTTTTTCACAAGGGATTTTTTCATAACATTTGTCTCTACATGCACATGGAGGCTTAAGCTGTCGACCTTCAACAACTAATTTCTTTTTGGCCACAGTTGAATGATAGGGAGATCCTTTTAGCCTAGCAACTTTTGAAACAACCTTTTTCCATTTATCTACGTTTTTCACTCTTTTCCTCGATTTGACTTGTAAAACGGTCCCATCAGATTGTTCAATATTTGTATTATCATCTGAAACTATTTCATTTTGTAAATAAATTGTTCCATTCATGTCTATGACCATAACCTGATACCTGATATTCTCACTGCTGCTCTCTACACGAATATTGCTTGTAGCTCGTGGAATAAGCTCGTTTTTTATCGTTGTTGAGGTTTCATTAACAACATCGTTAGGGTATTTTTGGCATGTATTATTAATATCTTCTGAAAAATCCTTTGCGACCATTTGTTCCGCGATTTCTATTCGATTGTCATATTCAGATATATCATATGAGGTACCAGGCTCTTGATACTTTTCTCCGTCATTTATAAGGTCACTTAAAGTGATGAGATCGTCGTCAATGTCCTGTTTTTGGGGTAAATTATCTGGTGTAAACAGTTTTCTTTTAACTAGATTTTTGCGACTTTGCGTAATATCATGGTCCGGTGAATTACTGATGTAACTATCGTCATCAGAAAAATCTTTGCTGGGATCATAAGTTTTGTCTTTCACACTGTCGTCGCTGTCATAGTCAAGAACCTTTCCTTCAGAATCTGGAAATATTAATTGAGATATAAATTTACGTTTCATACCGATTAAGTAAGCACAAGCACATACATAATAATATTTTCAATACATAAAATACCTTCACTTGTATTCATATTAATATCATTATCGGTTGTGGAGCTGTTGACTTCAATTTTGTTGTTAATTCCTAAAAATAATAAGATTCATAATTTAACTTAGTAGGTACATCATAAGTTAACCACATAGACATACACGAATCCTAGCTGAGTCGGTTAGGCATTTTGGATTTTTCCACTGTATTTTATTTTACCTAATAGGATCCCGTGATCTTTACTTTAATTTAACTAATTTGAAATCCGTCTAGTAACTCACCTGCAAATGAATTTGCGTTGACCTCATTATTTGCATATTCTTGATAGTTTTGCATTGACATAGGTTCGCCGTGCATATTCAAGTTATCTACAATCACGAAACAAAGTACCTACATGAGACAAAATAAAAATAACAGTTTCAATATCAACAATCGTACAATTTAAACGGACTTACCTATTCCAGCGTCTTGTAATCCTTCTTTGGAATACATAATTTTTTCTTTGAGATTAGCCAGTTTCCGCCGTTTATTAATTAATTGCAGATATAACACTTTCTGGAATATAAAACAAGAGAGAAAGTTTAGGTAAGGGCGAAATACAGCAAACTATTGCATTTTATTTAGCTTAATATCTTGACTTACTTTACGTTCTTCCTCCATTTGTTATCACGTAAAATGTTATTAATCACAGCAATTACACTACAACCACAATTTAAACCACTAAGCAAATAACACGTTCGCAACTTCTAAAGCAAAACTTTAGCCTTTTGAATACCGTAATTACATACACAATAGAAAGAAATAGGTGTGCGAACGCCGGCGTTCGCTTGGAGTTTGAGTAACTACGTAGGTAACAAATGAACCGGCCGGCACGCGCTCGAACGAGTCGTGAACGCTGATTGGTTCGAGGCATAATGTCACGACGACAGCCGATTATCGCCGAAAATGTCCGATGTCACTCACTTCGAGAAGTTAATCGGCCATAATTCTATAACCAAAACGTTGCTTTTTCACTTACTTCGTTCAGATCAGCGTTAAAACAACACATTATACTGGCATAAGGTATCATGCTAAAATAGTGCCTACTAATTGTAAAAAAAAATACGAAGCAAATAGATTTATGTCATCATAGTGCCGTGGTTTACTTTATTTCGAGAGGCATAAGGTTCTATGTGTTCATACATTTATTTTGTACACAATAATTTTAGAAGCATAAAGTCGAATGTTGACAAACGCCCTAAGTTCGGGACAAAACATTTAAAAGCATAAAAACTCAACTCAATATTCGCCGTTAAAATGATACGAAATATTTATGCATAAAAACTGATGTTATAATAAAACTTTATTACTCAATTTAATCCTGTAATTTTGCGACATACGACTTTATCGCAATCTGAAAACTACACAAAGAAAAGTGATAGAAATATGATTGTAAGTTTGTTAGAAAGAGCACAAAGATCTTAGTTTGGCTGTCTAAAAAAGTGATTTTGGTCTAATATTGACATCAGACCATATGGGTCTCACGTCGAGATGTTCATTATGTTTTTTTATAAATTCTTATTGTTTTCATAAAGGGCGGAAAATACTCGTAATACAATGCCACATGAATCTTTTGGCGATTGTTAGATTTGTTAGGGAGCTTTGTTATTTAACACTGGCTTGTGTTAGCGGCTGCGCCCGCGTCGGTCGATAGAAATCATCCGATGACATCCCCCGCCCTTAGACAGAGCGGGAGATAGTGTCAGACTGAACAGACTGACAGAATTACTGACTAAAAAACCTACCCCGTTCCTTCGTTGCCTTTCATACTGGGGAAAAGCCTTCTTTTCAGAAGCCGACCCTTTGCACCCCCTTAGGGGTTTTTTTTTTTTTTTTTTTCGGTAGGTATAATCATCCAATGACAAATCCCGCCCTTGGGTGGAGCGGGAAGTAGTGTCAGACTCTTACTGACTAAAAAACTACCCCGTTCCATTCTTCGCCTTGGTCCCAGGGCCCCGGGTGCCATTTTCACATACCCTTTGACCCCAGTAGGCTTCGGCCCTCTCGGGCCACCCCCTTAGGGGTGGAGTTTCGTAAAATCCGTTCTTATCGGATGTCTACATACTATAAGGCCTACCTGCCAAATTTTAAGTTTCTGGTTTCTGAGATTACGTGATTAATCAGTGAGAAGCAGAACAGAGAGTAAAGTCCTGCAAAACTCCAATGTAAAGGGAGGATCCTCCGACCAGTCGGATGTTAGGTCTGATTCAGTTACTGTATATGTTTCAAATCGTGCGGAAAACTAATTCCGCGATGCAGGATTTCGAATTTTAGTTCCTGTGTTGCAATCAATGTTGCTACAAATACATATATTTCTTTTTCCCTGACCCATCCCTAGCTTCGAAGCATCAGGTATGAATATGATTATACATAGTATGGTACGGTGTAGGGGCCATTCAAGTATTACGTAAGCACAACGGGTATGTACCCCGTCTGGACGGTGATTACATCAACAATTTTTTTTTAAAGAGAACAGATTGTTCTCTCATGACGTTCCAAAATCACATGAAAACGAGTAGACAGATATATCACTGAGCAATGTTTACGTAAGCATGTGGGGGGAGGGTTAGATCTTTGCTTACTTTTGCTGACGAGGGGGAGGGGGTTTAATATTTGCGAAAAATCTGCTTACGTAATACTTGAACGGCCCCTAAGCAGACTCCTTTAAATAACATACTTATCAAAATCTAGGTGTATATCTCTGCCTCACCTCTTACGTAAATTGATGAGATGCAAGACTTTCCTGTACAATTTTAGCATACATTGTGGCGCTATTGGATCGGGATCGACAATTATGACGTAAGGATCACTGGGACTTACCATGACGTTTTAAAATGTCAAACGTGCGAGCGAGAAAGAGGGATGGCGCTATACACCCTATACATATTATGTATAGCACCATTAACAGTTCAATTCAGGTCGTCAAATCGATTGCGTTATGTGCTCAGTGGTAATACTCTGTTCGATGTAGCGCTTATATTTAAAGTGTTTATTTAATAAACTATAATGATCAGCAGCTATCATTAAATAAAAAATTGTAACAGGTACATAAGATGAGTAATAAAATAAAAAATCAACCAGCTCACCTCGCCATATCCCTGGCCTGCACCGTACGCTGGGAATCCTTGCGGTGGTGGCGGGTATCCTGCCTGTGGGTAGCCTCCAGCTGGGTATCCTCCCGGCGGTGGTGGGTAACCACCTTGAGGATAACCTCCCTGTGGCGGCGGATAGCCCGCCTGTGGGTATCCTCCCGGTGGTGGATAACCACCTTGTTGCGGGTAGCCTTGATTTTGATCTGTGGGCATTATTAATTTAAAATCAGTACTTGGGTTTTACAAATAAAGAAACACAATCAAAACCGCCATTTAATTTTTTTATTTCATCATCTTTATGATACAGTAAAACCGGAATATTATTTGTATAAATTAAGTGACTTGGATATTCTGTTTTAACATTATACACGCACCATAGTTTGTGTTCAAAGAATATTCAAGATCAATATCATATTGCGACCTTGAAATGCTGTGTTGATAGCATGGTTCGAACATATTGTGCAGATAAGGTACGAGTAATTAATTTAAATTCAATGTCAAAGTCGCGGCAGAAATTCAAATATTCTTTTCGACAAGAAAATTGATTATAATTGACTGGACACCATAGAAACGGTATAATGTAAAGAACCAGTAATCGGTGCTGGACAGGTTTTTTTTTATGGTAGGTAAAGTCATCCAAAGACGAATCCCGCCCTTGAGCGCAGCGGGAAGTTGTGTTAGACTCTTACTGATCAAAAACCTACCCCGTTCCTTCGTTGCCTATCGTGCCGGGGCCGGGTATTCCTTTCGGAAGCTGACCCATGACCCCAGCAGGCTTCGACCGTGCAGGACACAAGTGTCAGTTGTCTGTCTATCCGCTAATTTCTAAACCACTTAACGATTTTAGATGCGATTTCAAAAAAAGGAGGAGGTTCTCAAATCGGTAGAATATTTTTCTGGCTTTACATGGGCGTATGAAATCTTTGAAATTTTTGGGTTTTCCTCTTATAAGTATATTATACATGTATCGTGCAGCTAAACCTTCCTTATGAATCACTCTATCTATTACTGGAAACCGCAAAAAATCTGTTGCGTAGTTTTTGATCTTATCGCAACACAGACAGATAGAAGCGATGGGCGATTTTTACAAGATGGAAGGTTAAGGATTTTTTTTTTCGGTGGGAAAATCATCCAATGACATCTCCGTTTCCTTGGACGGGGCGGGAGATAGTGTCAAGATTTTTACTGACTAAAAACCCACTCGTCTCTTCGTTGCTGTTCCTTTCATACCGAGGCCGAACCTTCCTTTCGGAAAACAGTCCTTGGTCTCAGTAGGCTTCGACCCTACTGGCTCCTTCGGTTTGCTGACAACTCCTTGAGAAGCGCGTAGGTTAAGAAAGGATCAGATTTAGCAGAGGTCAAGGCAGGACAAAATCATTGAACTAAACTTTTGATCAAATTCGCTAGATGTGCTAATGACCAACACCATCTATTAACGTGTTGATTTCATTATGATGTCATAACATGTCACTATGTTATGTAACGAGGTATTTTTGGCTATCTTTATGAGGTTGTAAGATTTCCGTAGTGTTGTTGTTCTCATAGAAAACAAGTCAACAACAAAACGACGAGTCTATGACGAAGGCATCATCCAATGACTTCTCCGGAGAGGGAGGGCATGTCAAGACTGTTACTGATTAAAACCAACTATGTTCAAACCCAGCCAAGCGCATTACTTTGTGTAATTTATTTCATCACTACTGTTTTCAAAACGGTAAAGGAAAACATCGACCGCATCATCGCTTTCCATCAGGTAAGAAAGTGGTCACGCGCGAGCCTAACAACAATAAAAAAAAGAACATCGTGAGGAAACCGGCATGTCCTAGAACCAAAAATTCGAAGACATGTGACATTCAACAACCCGCACTGGGCCCGCGTAGTGTACGGCCCATTCTCTCTCTTAGAGAGGAGGCCTGAGTCCCAGCAGGGGGAACATAAAAAGGTTGATGATGCTATGCTATGTTCATTCATTGCCTAGCGTTCTAGTTTTCCTTTTGGAAGTCAACACAATAGCCCCAAACGACCAATGGACGATCTCGTCCATCATTGACCATCTGGTTATCGGATGTAAATCATCAAAGTAAGTCTTTAACCATGAAGCTTTCCGAATTTAAAACAAGAGATTCTTATGTTTCCCTTAACTATCAGTTAAAATGTAAAAGGCAGTTATGACTGTGTGTAAAATAACACTAATTCAGGACTTAGAAGATGCAAATATTTAATTCTTGGATTGAAAGTAGTGATTGTGCAGTGTAGTATCATTTACAGTGTGAAAAGCAGTACAAATGAAATAGAAAAAACAAATATATATGAAAACTTCGAAGCCCTTGAAATATGTACACAGTAAACCGAGTCGTGTTCTATTACACTAATCACACCCTTAATCTAATTTTCCAGAAATCTATTTCGGTATAACGCCATCTAGTTCGTACCACTAAGAACCTAGGTTATCATATTTTTTTTAGGTAGGATATTATTAATTACTTCTCCCCTTCTAAGGTGGAACGAGGTGCGTCAGTTTTTTACTGACCAAAAGCCAGCTGTGTCCTTCAGTTGCCCTTTGAGTTCCAGGACCACGGTATCTCTCTTTCAAAAATTCTCGTAGCATCATAAATATTTTAGATTGTCATTCAATTTTAAACGCATTAACTACTTTGAATTAAATGTAAATATTGCTTATATTTACATTAAAAAAAGCACATATTTCTCTTACATAAATAGCACTTTTGGTTTAGTAATCATTTGAATACCGTAATTAGAGACACAATAGAAAGGCAATAGGTGTGCGGACGCCGGCGTTCGCTTGGGGCATGAGTAATAGAATCAAATAGAATAAAGGTGCGTCGACAAAACGTGTTTTGGGACAGAATCAACCAAACTTTTTGGCCATTAAAACGAGATCATACTCATACATACAAAACTAAAGCAAATCTTTGAACAACTGTTTTTAGAACATGACTATGCGCCAGTCTCTGAAACGAAAATTACCCACCACTAAACTAAGAAAATATTAATTCCAAATTCAAATTGCCAGAACAAGCCTAATCTTTTGTGATTATTTGAATTAAATTACAATAGCCAATCACAGGAGTTTAAGTGCAATCGCAATTTGTTACATTCATTTTGCCGATAATTTTCATTGCAGATAACCGGCACATAAAAGAGGCTAAACATTTTTGACACTTCACTGTACCATAGATAATTTAAACTGGATAATGAACGATCATAGACGAAAAACAGAATTTTAACCAGGATTTAAAATTCACAAACACACCTTTTGCTTCAGACATTGCACCCACACTCGACACTTAACACTAATGAATGAAATACATTATACACTAGAGGTAGACACATGACTCCCAATTTCCTAATACACTTATAGCATAGTTTCATAATTGCCATCATATTTCGGACTTTATTACAACTAAGATAAGTATTAAATCAGATTGTGCATACTTATTAACGTAAAATAAGGTGACTCAAATAACAACCGTAACATAAACACTGGAGTGACTGCATATATCGCAAGCGAGTCGATAAATACAATTTGCAGTTTATTTCAATGGTTGTAAGGTGCAAAATCGCGTGGGTAGATGGGTATGTAAAGAGTAGACGATAACAAACGATAATAAAATGTGCGAAGGTTAGCAAATGGTGGGATGTTTATGAAAGGGGGTTCCCCGATGGCTGTTTTATCGAGCCAAGACATGTATCCCTGTTTCGCTCTGCATGCTATTTTTAATCTGTACTGCGAAACGGTAAAACTGCAAGACACACATTCTCATCGTGGCGTGGGGAGGTAAGATAATATTGAAGCAAAATATTTCCTTTCTATAGGAGTTATCTGTTTTTCAATGGATATATTTATCGTCTTCAAGCTTAAAGTAAACTAGTGCGCTTCACCATCAACGAATGCGTCAGTGCTTACCATCAGGTAGGATCACAGTCAATTACTAGTTTATATCAACTAAATATATTTATCAGTATTTCTGGCATTATGTAGATTTTGCTGGTGTATTATTCACAGCAACAGTAATCTCTCATACACAGGTAATCAATAATTCGGTAATTAATTGTTTATGATAGATAATGGACTGCTAATCGATGACAGGTTGAACGAATTGCAATTCGATAAAATATAGAGCACCTGAACTGAGTGACGTACGAGTATATAATGACATATTTTTTTATACTGATTGATATCGATAATAAACATGCATGACCGGCTCTGTCGAAGTCCAACGTCAATTTTGTTTAATGCCTTGATCACACGTACCGAGTAAAAGGGCAAGTAAAATGTTGTTATGTTACTCGGCCGGAGACAGTGCTGTAGCAAAATTTTACTGTCTCGCCCTTTTACTCGGTACGTATGATCAAGGCATAACCGAGCTGCTTTGCGCGGCAAATGCTCGCTCTGTGTCTGTGGACTCGCCTATTGGACGCAACTGAGCGATATTAGAGTAAGTTTAGAAGTGTCTCCATTGAATGAAAAATTGAAAGGGGATCGTTTATCTTGGTATGGTCATGTGAAAAGGAGGATGAAACGCATGTTGCTAAAAGAGAGTATACATGTGGATGGATGGGGAGGTGGGAGAGGCCAAAGAAAAGATGGACGGATTGTGTGAGGAGTGATATGAAAGAAAAGGGAGTTAGTGACGGTATGACGTGTGACAGGACGGATGAAAAAAAACATGTTGCGCCGACTAAAATAATACGAAGCAAGGCAGAAGAATACGGACAACTTTTAAGTTAGAACTACATTGGGCATACGTGGGCTACGTACACCGATGTGGGTTCGTCGGTCTCTATACATTATAGCAACTAGCCTTGTAGAGCTAAATGAGATCCACGCTATGCGACATAACTCTACGTATAAATCAGGCGTATGGTTGAATGGTTGAAACTCACGGAAATTATGTAGAGAGAATAACTTACCAAGTATGTTACATTTGGTCATTAAGCATAATTATTAATACCCTCGTATTAATAGCGGAGGTCATAAAACTAAAGTAAGCAATTATTATTGACTCGTCCTTCATATGTCTTGGCTCCGGTTCAAATACACGGATCGATTTTAAAGACGCCATTGAGGGTGAATTGTCAAAAGCGGCGCATTAACTGCTTGTCATGCGCCAAGATTAGCACCGATGGTGAATAAAAGGGACGATTTAAATCGAAATATAGGGTGACTGGTAATTAGTGAACGATCCTTAATGTGGCCGTGCCTCGGCTGAGGCAAGCGTGCGTGCTGCCGCAGGCAAGGGACTAAGGGCCTGAGCCATCCAGTGTCGGCATTGGTTATGTTTTTGTTGTCTTCTTTTTTTATAATCCTATTTATAAGGATAAAAGCAACAGCTGCCACCGCAACACGTACGTGTGGTGCCATGATGTCTTAATTCTGGACTGAACGAACGAACATAATGGCTCGGGCTTGCCACGCGCAGCAACCTTGCGATGATGCCGAGGCTGCCAGGGATAGTTTCCTCGCACGGCAAATACCTCACGGGGCTGCTCACTCTGCCCATAAGAGAAAGAAGTGTAGATTGGCAGACGACATTGTTGAAATGGCGGGTACCTATCTGGTTGAAGTTGGCGCAGGAGCTTGAGATTTTGCATAAGAAAAGAGAGGCCTATGAACAGCATTGAGCGATGTCGGATGATGAACTATTTGATTTATGACTATCTTGAGTCTTCTAATATTAAGATTATTAAGCCAGCAGATTAAAGCATGAGTAACACAAAACCAATACATAGATAAACAATTATTGGAACAACAGGGCTAGTTATTTGTGTAACGGTGATTAAGTCTATCGAAGCGGTACTATCGCCTTTATCAAGATATAAACACAATCGTTCGATGACTCAAAGGTGCAAGTCCGTTGTGACGTCAAGTGGTACGGACTTTAGTAGACTATCTTACACCAGTAAAGTTACTGACGTCACGCATATTTCCTCTCAAGAGCAAGCACTGTATTAATGTGAGTGCGTAAGATTGGCGTCAATGATGAAAGCCAGCTGACTCAAAACCAGTCTACCGGTGGATATTTTTACTTTCAAGACCGTAAAGTAAGGATAAATATAACGAACATACGCTTCGCTAGCAGATCAGTGAGTAACAGTTTATAGTGACAGATATCAATGAAATGACAAGTGAAAGTTGTCTATATCTGAGACAGAATTAGAAATGTTTGAGCTCCTCCAGTCCATCCAACCATCAAAGTTGCGGTTGTACTTATTCTATAGTAACTTATTCGGGAAACAACGTTGAAGTTTTTTTTTTGTATATTTAAACTGGAATTACCAGTGGAATTGGAAAAAGTCATTCTGTATTGTATAGCTACGACTATAGAAATCTTTTGCCTTATTGGCCACGAACAACAGAAGTGGAGCAGTCTACTCCGACAGTCTACTAAAGACGCTAGTGGAAAAGCGGGGGAGTTAGTTTTGAATAATAATAATAATAGCGACTTGGAAGATTATGAGTTTCTGTTACGACCCAAAAAATTAGGATAAAGGCTGAAGGGTGTTTACAACTTCACTTCGGGGAAACTATTTCAGACTTTATTCCGTAAGAAATTGTAGAAACTATAAAATACTAGCTTCTGCCAGCGGCTTTACTCGCGTGAAAGTCGGTTTACTCCCTTAGGGATTTTTTTTATGGTAGGTAAAATCATCCAATGACAAATCCCGCCCTTAGGCGGAGCGGGAAGTAGTGTCACTCTTACTGACTAAAAACCTACTTCGTTCCTTCGTTACCTATCGTGCCGGGCCCGGGTATTCTTTTCGGAAGCTGACCCTTGACCTTAGGGGTTGAGTTTCGTAAAATCTGTTCTTAGTAGTACACCCTAAAAGGACCGTACTTGCCAAATTTTAAGTTTGTAGACCGTGTGAGATTAATGAATCAGTAAGTGGTATTTCGCTTTTATATACGAGTATATAAAAAATAGAAGATTATGGGTCGCCTTATCCTCGTTGTACTTACTTAACGTCATAAAACATAGAATCCACATAATTGTGACTAATAATAACAGCCGTTGTTTTTTTATCACAAATGCAGTTCCTACACGGAAAAAAGTCAGTACAAACACAGTTTTCGATACATATGTTGGGAAAAACCGCTCTCAGAAATAAATATATTAAACTAGCGAAGCCGCGGGCAAAACCCGCGGCTTCGCTCCCGCTCTACCCTACTCTACCCAAATCTACCCTACTCTACCCTACCGTACTCTACCCTACTCTATCCTACTCTATTTTTCTCGCCGTAAAAACCATCCTTGAACTTCAACGAACATTTAAAAAAAAAGATTTGGCCAAATTGGTCCAGGCGTTGTTGAGTTATGCGCTTACCAACACATTTTGCGATTCATTTTTATATTATAGAAGATTAGTTATTGAAGTGTTGCGTAAGATTTTCTCACATGATGAAATGTTAGTGTGTGTGCGATTAATTGTATGTGCGATGTGTGACACAAGTGCCGTAAAAACACACACAGATCATTTAGGTATGATTGTGTGCGCACATAATACGATTGTAAGCGTTTTCAAGCCCATCTGTAGGCATAGTTAATAAGATTATCTCACGTATATAAGTAGATACTGTTTATTGAAACTACCGGTCATTAATGGAGGTCATTCTTTGAAGTACTTATTTGTAGAATGATGTAGACCGAGGACGTCTGGCTTCGCTTCAGCTAATAGAAAGCGAAATGACGCACGTGTATGGAAATGGACAAGAACAAAAAACTTGTTGCTACGTAATGCCTTATAAGCATAAATAGACAACATAATAATCAGATTACTAGTGAAAATGTGCCTTTACTAAATAGCTATAGCGAAAATTCAACAGGGAGAGAATATTACCACCTATTGGTAGTGTTGAGCATGCGCTGGCGAATCTTAACTATCATAAGTCATGCCGTAAGATAGCCCGTTTTATTAAGACGGCTTGCCCTTGAGCACTGTCTCACCTGGCCGAAGGATGATGTAGTCTACGATGGAGCACGCTTGCCTAGAAATAATCTATTCATTCTTGGCTTGAAGAAGAAAGGTTGTAGCTATCAGGAAACCGGCAGCGAATTTCACTCCTTAGTTGTACGCATAATAGATGTGTTCCCAAACCGTTTTGCCAAATCGGTAGGAGTATATTTATAATAATTGGCAGGAAATATCACTGTGTGGGGATTTTATGGGAATTTATAGAGAGAGGCCTTTGCGCATCAGTGTCACTGGGAGTCCGGGACAGTACAGGTTAGATATAACAATAGGAGTATGAGGACCTCTTCAAAAATTTTAAAACGTTTACCACGCTTACACGGTTGGTTGGATCGGGACATTATAATCGTTTCAGGGCAATCAGTCTATCAAAGATAAAGACCCCAACGCAAATGATTCTCTTCCTATTTTGTATATTTTCCTTAATCATTTAAATACCGTATTTAGAGACACAATAGAAAGATAATAGGTAAGTGGACGCCGGCGTTCGCTTGGGGCTTGAGTAATTAATACAGGATGACCCATAGTTGTCACTGAAGACCTTTTAAAGCGACACTACGATCAGACAGACTGCAGTCACCAACCACATGATCTAAAATAGAGTAGCTTTGAGAGACGGTATAGAAGATGGCGCACAGAACTGTTCATTGTGGCGACACTGGGGGAGGCCTATATCCAACAGTGGTTGGCTGAAATGATGATAGTGATAGAAGATGAAGAATTTCCCTTTTCCCCATCCTTACATAATATAAAACAAGTCTCCCCCATCGCGTCTGTCTGTCCGCGATAAACTCAAAAACTACTAAGAGATTTTCATGCGATTTTCACTAATATACAGAGTGATTCTTGAGAAATGTTTAAGTGTATAATACGATATGATTATTATAGTATAAAAAACTGTAAATATTTTGTATATTTATAAATAGAAGTGGAACTCTTGACCTCGGGTTTACTTATTCTGTGCCTCAGGTTGTGTTAATTGAAAACTTATCAATACAATTTACCGTATTGAAACCTATTGAAAACTCTCAAAATTCCCTTAAAAATTATATTATTTATTAATTTTTGAAAACGGCTTCGCCCGCGTGAAAGTAGGTTTTATCATACAAACTTTGCACCTCTTTTTCAACCCCTTAGGGGTAGAATTTCGAAAAATCCTTTCTTATCGGATGCCTATGTCCATCAAACAAAAAACGTACCCTTCAAGTTTCAGGTCTTTACGATCAGCGGTTTAGGCTGTGCGTTAATCAGTCAGTCATTCAGGACAAAGCATTTTATATGTATAGGCAGAAAAAGATAACTAATTATTATTATAGGTATACATTATCAACTACGAACGATGGAACGTGCAAAAAATCTGCAAAGAAAAAAGCTGTATGCAGGAATGGTACTTTCTACGTAGAAAGTTACTTTCACATGAAGTAGGTGGCGACGTTTTGTAATGACAACGCACATGGTTAATATATTAATGTCATTTCGCATATGTGCTGAATCTAAAGTGGATATTTTGGCAGTTTATTTTTAGAAGCAGTCTTTATGTCTGAACTAGGTAGGCATAATCACCACGGAAATCACGTTAAAGTCCAATTTTGCTTTTCTCTAAGAATACGCAGCGCTGCCTCAACGACGAACACTCAAACAGGATACATTGGATTGTCAACCTAATGTCTAAGCATTGGATTGTTAATTCAATGTATCTTTGGATGCTCGTCGTTGCGGCAGCGCTGCGTTTTCTTAGAGAATAGCACCACAGCAGTCACCACGAGCTCATTTTACGACCTTCGCACGACTGACATTTAACACGTCATGGTAAGTGACGTAAGTCCCCAGCTGTCATTTACAAATTTTTGACAGTTGTGTTACGGATCATCAGTCAGAAGAGAGGAGACTGACAAACAGTGTAACCAAGAGAGTTGTGAGCACTGGTGGCGGAGTGGTAACGGCCCCGACTTACGAGTCATACAGTCGACCCAGCCAGGCGCATTACTCTGTGTAATTTATTTCATCACCACAGCTCTCAAAATTGTGAAGGAAAACATCGTGAGAAACGGTTTCGGAATGTCTTAAAACCAAAAATTCGAAGACATGTGACATCCACCAACCCGTACTGGGCCAGCGTAGGGGATTTCGACCCATTCCTTCTCTTAGAGAGGCCCGAGTCCCAGCAGTGGGAACATTATAAGGCTGATGCTATGCTAGTGTAACCAAGGGTATGTAAAATACCGTTAATCAGCTGTATGCTGCATCAGATGACACAGAAATCCGACCACAATAAAGGTTAAGAAGATGGTGTAGATGATAGTGTTATATCTTTTGTAAGGGGTTGTGGAGGCACCCAAGGTAGCAAGATGTGAGCTGAGGGATTATTGGAAAGAAGGAAAGAACCATCGCGGCTCTGAGACGGAAAGGCCAACTAAAGGAACACGGGTAGTACTACCCGTGTTCCTTTTGAAGGTATTTGATGAATTCCCACCCCAAAAAAAGTAGCAAGTTGTGTCTCTTATCCCGATTTCTGATTTAAACATTCGAAGTTGATTATTTCTCAAACTCTACTATCCCATAAAGGTAAACTGTAGAATCTAAAAATTTGCTTTTTTTTCTGTTTTAAGCTTAAAAATTTGCCAACTTGGTAAAAAAAAATTGTTTATTGATTAAATTTAAACCAAATTTAAATGCATGATAAAATTATCCATAAAATAAACTTCAAATCGCTCTCCTGTAAAGTAAGCATTTTCATAGTTTACCTAGGGATAGTCGACTTCAGCCTGAAAACCTGTAAAATTTGGCAAAGTAGGTTTTAAGACGTTCTTAGCTCGAAAAACTCAATTCACAAACCCGCACTTAGGCAGCTTAAAATATGAAAGTTGACAATCTTCAATTCAAGCCTGTCTCAGATTTTGATCTAGAGATTATTATTTTTTTCACGGCGAATAGAACATAAGATATTTAAATATAGTACGTACGTTATAACACTTATGTATAACCATATACCCATAAACAGACATCACGAAAGACAAAACAATAAAAACACAAGCTAGGAATAACATTGACATATATGGAAGCTAAACAATGATTACATTAATTGCCAGTTGCATAGTCGTGTGAATATAATGTGGTGAAGATTTGAGAAGTACCAGGTGTCTATGATTCAAATATGATAGTGGGTAATTGTCGATTGACAAGGAGATAGCTAGTGCTATAGCAGTAGCGTAGCGAGTCGTGGGCGATGTGGGCCCCCACCGACGGCCTTGCACCTTAAGGGGCCTCGCACAGGCTTTCGTTTCTTTAAGAACGAGGGATTTTTTTTTTACAATAGATAAGCTCTCTTGTGACCACTTTTTCACCTGATGGTAAACGACGATGTGATTGAAAGGTGGGTTGCAGCTGTAAAGCTAGAACTACATTATACTAACACACACGTGTAACACGCCTGATTTGTACGTAGAAACGATGCCGCGTGGTGTGTAGCTCTACAAGTCCAGTTTTCGTATAAAATGTATGGAGACCGACGCGCTCAGATATGGTACACGTGTGCGCAGTGTAGCCTGCTCTACCTTGACTGTCTCGTTTTCGAATTTATAAAAAAGGGCCTCGCTGATGCGTCGTCGCCCACGTCTAAACTCCCTACTACGCCTATGTGCTATTTGGTGCTGTTTAATACGTTAGAAGAGGGGATGTATGCTCAATTTAGTACAACAAGCAAGTCCTGCTTTCATTTGTGTCTGTCAGTCATCAGCTTAGGGATAATTTCTTTGGGCAACGGAAATGTCTATCAAAACAGTTATGATGACCCTGGAACGCAAAGGGCAACAGAACAAACACAGGTGGGTTTTAGTCAGTAAAAGTCTGACACGCCCTCTCGCTACACTCAGAGCGGGACGAGTAGACGATGATTCCCCAGAATAACTTCCTTTTCTTCCTTAGAGACACAAGAAGAAAGACAATAGATGTGCGGACACCGGTGTCCACTTGGAGTTTAAACTGTCAAGCCCAAGTAATAAGAAAAGAAACATTAATGTTTCTTTTCTTATTACTTAACTGCAGGAAGTTTTTAAGTCTATGTAATCCCTTACGTGAGAGAAAAGCTATAGAAGAAACATCATCATCATTGCATGAATGCACGAGGAAGGCGGCCATCAGAGAAGAGTGGCTGCATATTGTGAAGCTTGCCACCAACACCTGAAGTGATGAACACAACCACTCTGTCAAGAGTGATACCGACAAAGAAGAAGAGAACCCCTTACATAGACTCCCCTCTCTGGGTCATCCATATTGGCACTTATCTTGCCAAATGATCTCCTAATGCACTTTGTATCTAGATTATATCTCTAAAAACAAGTATATGTCAAGATATTGTAATAAAAAGATTAAATCATTATATATCATTCTGCCTGATTATTAATTACATTAAATGATTAAATATTAAACAATAGAGAGAGCAAATAGCATTCTAAAAACTAGAAGATATGAAAGCATGAGATCACAATTTACAATTCAATTCATTCTTGTTTATTAGTCACCAGAGATAATGTCAGAGAGATAAATAATACAAGGCAATATCCTATGTCTGATAAGTACGAAATATGGAAAATCCAGATTGTTCAACTCCCCAGCCAGGGCTCCGAAATTGCTAGAAAATCACCACGGCCGTGGAATGCAAAGGGCAGCTAAGGGAAGCGGGTTTTAGTAGCTAAAAGTCACACTCTCTCTTGTTTCATGCAGAACCAGATAGGTTATTTAATGACTTTGCATCCCAGACTAGAATTTCCCATTCTTTAGTGGCAAGACTTTATATAGATTTTCAGGAGACTTTCATGTGTAATCAATAATAGACAGAAAGACATATATTGTCACTCTTCTATAGCTTTTATTTAGGATTTGGATTTCTTTAGACTCAAACTTCGTATGGCTATTCATTTGAAATAGTATATCAAGTGCGCAAAAACTCACAACATGTTATCCACAACCATTTCATAGAGCATTTTTAAAAAAGGACCTTTTTTTTGATACAAGGCCCCTGTGGGCTAGCTACACCACTGATCTTAGAACCCATGTTCTGTGTGTCAACCTTTATTTGATAACAAAAATGACAGTCTTTGGTGATATTACAAGTGGTGTTTACAATAATGACTTTTCCATGTAATTTGAGTAGTTTGCTATTTTAGCACACAGATAATGCTAGCAAGTGCCAGTGCTGGGTGCAATGCGACATATATTGTCAATTAAATGATAAAGGACTTTATTTATTCAGAGTTATGACTATTTACACAACAGTACTAATGTGCTTGCAATGTAGCATTCAAAAGCAATGATATATTAATATTTTATCTGGGGTTTGGAATGAGGATAAAAGTTTAATAAATTAGGTTTCATAGCAAATAATTAATTAAAAAGTTAATTATGTCAATTAGCACTATTTTTCCCTGAGATAAGCTTTCCTCTATGTTTTGTATTAAAATCTATTATCATTTAATTGATACAAAGAAAAAAATAAAGTTAATAATTGCCTCCGGGATAAACACCTGGGCTCTGCCACATAGTTCCAAGCTGCAGAAAAAAAGAAAAAAATATCTATGGTTAGTAAAATAAAAAGATGATACATACACATGGTGTTGTAATTTGGTTGTTCTTTCGAATTTAGATTTTCGGTAGCCGTTTTGAATGTGGTCTGGAACTTACACACTGATAAGCTGAAACAATGTGTAAACAATTGATAAGATTTTTACAAGTCATCTTATATGCTTATTTTTAATGCATGCAGTTTTAATAAAAAAAAACTCGGAAAGAAAGAAAAACAACATAAATTACAATGGAAACTTGACTGGTTAAAGCTAAGAAAGTCTAGTAGTTTTTTAAATACAAATGAGCTTGAGTCTATGAAAACACATCAAAAATTGAATTTGTTATTATAACCAACAGAATTAATAATTACTTAAACAAAACAACTAGTAGGTATACCAATAAAAATACACCTATTGATTGTTGTGGTTCTAAGATTTTTCTTAAAACCAGAACAAAATTATCATTGGCAACAAATTGGCTTGTATTTAAAAACTAAAAAAACTAAAAATACAAGGTCAATGTTGGAGATTTTTTACATTTTTATATTAAAAGAAAAGGCAATATGAAGGTATCCGATTTTTTTGGACATTTTTCTGTTAATCTACCAATTAAAGTACACTATTAATTCTTAAAATAATTTCTTGATTGAAGATTTGAAGATAGATAAATAAATAAATAATAAAATGAAACCGTGGTGCAATAGTGTTGTTTCAATTCACATTACCGTATAACTTTAAAATACAACTATGAGTGCAACTATTATGGAAATGTTCTTTAACAACAAACAGAAACATCCAGTTTGCGTCGGAAAATGGAAAAGCGGCCTGGAAAGTACTAGACGACGGGGCACATGAATGTCGCAACAACTGATCGATCTATTTTCATATTTTGTAAATGTTGTTATAACAATACCTGGTTTAGGAATAAATCTGCTTCCTCGTTAAGTAACTAACACAATCACTTGCCGAATTAGCACTTAAATCCTATAAAATAACTATCGAGCGCGTGAATAAAAGTACGACAGCACAAAATATGTCAAATTTCTCACAGAATTAAATATCGACTGTTTTCATTTGCGCAATTCAAACTTTCAAAGGTTATAAAATAATGGTGACTAATACTTGCTGTACACGATTGGTGGATAAAAATTAAAACATGAATGTTCATTGGTCAATAAAGTAGTTTATCTTTTTAGCCAATACGCGTAGTTGTCGTCACAAGTGTCAAATCGGATCTTTGACGTTTTTGTTTTCTTTTAACCAGAGAGATTTCCAGCACTTTGTTTAGAAAATAGATTTATAAAAAAAATTATAAGCACAATTTTATTAATTGAGCTATAATTACAAAGATTTTATAAACTATCATATGATCCTTGTAATAAAGCAATTTAAGCACAAGTGAATCTAAAGAAATAAATTTCGTACATGCGTAAAGTTTAAAAAAGAAGTACTTTATTTTTCATTTTTATCTTTACAAATCGATAGGATTTCATGTACCGAATCGACCCTCCGTGGGATTAAAACGACCTAAATTTAACGGTGTATAAATAATTCGAAGTTCATCATCAGATCAATCAATATTTCTATGGGACCAACTCGGGACTATAATACTTCAACCAAAGTAAACAGAATTCAAATCAAAACAATATTTCTATGGGACCAATTCGGGAGTATTATCGTCCTATGAAAATATTTTTTTAAAATTCGGTCTGTTATTGACCGAGATATCGGTGAACATACATTTAAAAAAATACACACAGGTGAACATAGAACCTCTTTATTTTCGAAGTCGGTTAAAAATAACAAAATCGATTTGAAGTTGAAAAACCTTTTGGTTTGTAATTTGTATTGTAACAGATTCGTTAGCGCTTAACAGCCTCAATACAATTCTATGTTTAAATATTTTACTTCTATGAAAATAAAAGCATGTGACTCGCGATAGAAGTATCTCGTGTTTTAATATCGATTAAATTATTTCTTAACGATTCTTCAATTAATTTATCAATTTGAGCTAAAATCGCCATCCCTATAGCTGTCAGTCTGGTACTCGGTTCTGTCTGTCACAATAATAAAAAAATAACCTAACAAGAGTGCATTTGGCCACTTATTCTACTAAATCTATTACAGATAAAATTATAATAATTTGTATCTTAAATCATGAGTATTATATTGAAAAATTTAGCAATATCGTCGCAAACGCATTGTAAGGATTTTCCATTCCTGTTTTATGTTAGAGAAGATAGTTCATTTTGAAATTTCGTATAACATCCTATATTTTGTTTTCCAGCGATTTTTCGTTTCCTGAATACTAGCACGGTTGTGTGTTCCAAGCAATGGCGAGTTCAACAAGGCTTGTGTCTTAATCGTAACGCTGAAGGAGTCCTAACTGACACTCCCGACTTCACATATATGGATGGAAGGCCGACTCCCCTTCTGGTATATTTATTTTCATTAAATTTGTTGAACCTTTATAACACAATGCATAAATTTGACTCGACGTTTGAACATTGCTAGTTTGTAAGAGATTATCTTTGAAAATATTGATCCAAATTAGATTTTTTTTTCATTTAACAAGTCATAGTAATAAAACATTAAGGCTAGTCCATAATGTAATATTGCAGAAGATTGCATGCCCTATTGCTTTTATTAACTTACAAACTAGCTAGACTATTATGTTTTTTAAAGGTTATGCAAATATAAAAGGTTTTTTGGATTTTGAATATAAGAGGCAAAAGAATTGATTTGTTAAGTCAGATGAGCTAGAATGGCTTTCAAGCTGCCAGGCAGATTGAATGTCTACAAAAATAAAGTACATTTATGGTGCTTCTAGGAATAAATGCGCAATAACTGATATACACACAAACAAAGTTTTCACTAATAAATCATTATGTTTCAGCAAAAACAAAAGAAAAGGATGCTCCGCCAAAGAGAATTTGCTTCAAAAATCATTGAATTGTGTTCAGAAATCGACTTTGCTAAAGAGCGACACAACTTTTTGCAAGCAGCCAAAGAGGATGAGAGAAAGAGTATTATAGCCAACAGGCTGAAGCCTAAAGGCGCGCTTTTGAAGGCGAAGAAGTAGATTATGTTAGCATTAATATGTGTAGGCTAGCTGTAAAATGTAAATAAACTAATAGATTACGATATTGTGTTCTTTTTTGAGGTCATTAATCATGACTTTTTCCACTCTTGGTTGCAGGGTGTGTCAGACTTTTACTGATTAAAACTTCCTGGTTCCCCTTTCAGAAGTTAACCCATGGCCCCCAATAGGCTTTGGCCCTGCCACAAAATAAGTAATAGTACCAAGACCCTGCTGGGCCCCTTGATAGGTTATGTTGGGGTTTAATTTCTTCAATTTAAGTTCACCGTGTATTTAGAGGTATGTGACAGAGGGCCGGGTGTTATGTCTGGTGGAGGGAAGAAGGGAATACCCCATAGTTGATTTTTGGATTGTTTTTTATTGTTATCGTGTGGAGAACCGTGATGCAGTCTTGCAATATCTTGAATTTTTAGTTCCTATGTCGATACACATCACAGAGTACCGAAGAATATAGTGCAATGTGGTCACAGAGTACATTGTAATATGCTGTTGCAGGTGAAGACCTCCTGTCTCCTTGTAAAACCACTATACTAAATCGAAACAGACACTGACATCTCATCGCAGTAAGCGAAATATACAGCACAGGTTGAGATGTGAAATCGCCCTCGTTTCAAAGCAGCTGGTTTTACGCCTGTAGGCAAAAGGTCGCCGAGTAAACAGTTAGTTTTATCTTTTGTCAATAGATGGCGCTGATCTTCACATCTTATTTTTTTTAAATTCCGCAATAAAAACTTGTGTGCTTGTGTGAGAGGTTAAAAAATCACGAATTCATGCACGATACTTCGTCATTAATTAGATTTTTTTTTTAATAGGATAAACGAGTACTTGACTACGATCCCACATGTTGAAGTGTGATGCAATCGTTGATTATGAGGTGCACTGGTTTACTAAGGGCCAATTCACTAGTTACTCGTCTTTACAAAATCCACGTACTGGTAAGGAGATATTATGGCTTAGCACCTAGGTATCTTTAGAGAACGAAATAGTCTTTCGAATTAATTCCTAAAACTCTGAAAACTTTTCTTTTGCGGTCAGCTTGACATATTGTATTTGATAGGATCGCCCACTTAACATAAGCTATTTATGAGCCAAACCACAGCTGTAACTCCATTACCTATATACTAAGTATAGAGATGCATGTCGATACAATTTTCTGACCCCTACGTAATTCAATTTGCCGCTGAAATGAACGCGATATTATCCTCTATTTATGAGCTTATTTGTTGATGGAAATGCCGGAAATCATATGGTTTTTAAGTGGTGTATTTTCATGGGTGTGTGAGTCAGTGAGTCTACATAAGATTATAACTCCTGTGGTCTCTGAATGGTCCAATTAGGACCTTAGATATCTACCTATTCTATCCACGCGCTTCTCAAAGAGATATCGGTGAACCGTAAGGGCCCAGCATGGCCGATAACCACTAGGGCCGCAAAGATTTTCTGAACCTGTGGTTTTAGGACACAAAGAGCAACGACTTTGGACATAAACGGAAGGATGCAAATTGGATGAAAGTGACTGGGAAGAGTAGGATTAGGAATCTTAGGCAAACACCGAACATAGGCTTTTCGCCACATAGAAGGAAATATATATAAATAAGAGAATAGGAGAAGAAGAGAATAAGGAGTATAATCTTTCAAACAAAACAAAAATTTTCAAAATCAATCTACAATTGACCGAGATATAAAAATACATACAGCCGAACATAAAACCTTCTCCTTTTCGAAGTCGGTTAACAAAGGGGGTAATAATTATGTAGTCAATAGTTTGACTTTTGACTAGATTATCTATGTACCATTGGAACAGTGGAGAAAAAATAGTTTAGATATATAGTTTTAGTATAATAGTTTAGCTTGCTAAATAGGGTGTTTTTACACACAAACTAGCACTTTGCCAACGACTTCGTTCGCAAGAAAGTTTTCATAAAAACTTGAACACCCCTATATTATTCATTTAGAATTTTTTTCAGTTTGTTTGAAGATGTCGCTATATTACTCTCTTCTGGAGATCGGAGTGCCTAGTGTGAGTTTGTTTTACGTAAACGCGATCGACAAGTTTATGACGTTCGGCGCACTGATTGGCCTACTTGAAGCTCTTAGCCAATCAGAGAGCTAAACACGGTAAACGTTTCGATCGCGTTAACGTAAAAACATTTCGCACTCAGCAAACGGATATCGCCGGGCCTGTGGTACGTTGGTTGGCGTGAGAACCAGAAGCCGCATAGTTCTCGATGAGTCGAAACGAAACTGTCTTTCTATTTGCGATTTCAAAATAATATTAAAGAAATTGTCAACTGCCCAATCGTTCCTATTTGACGTTGCCTTAAGCTTACAACAGAATATCCCACTAAAGCTAAGTCACTGCTAAGTAAATAAACCCGAGGCCACATCTACCAAGACGCCATTCACGTCATGTGGAAGGTGAGTCATTGTCACGCTTCACACTTACAATGGATTCAGGTTAAGGCATCGCTGGTCACACGAGGGTTTTCTATTGAACCTGTTAGCTGGGTTTTTCTACATGAAACAACCGATAAACTTGGATATAGGTAATGTGAAGATTTTTTGTAAATTTTGGTACCACTACCGCACTTAGGGTTTCTGGATTTTTGACCTTTTTTTCTTTCGTAAAATTTTGCAATTATAAATAAAATTTGATATTAATTTACATTTTTCCTTTATTGCAAATTAAACTAATAGGTAAGATCAATTACATCGAATGGTAAAGATGGACGCAAATCTTGGGCCCACCTTCCAATAGCTGACAATGAAAAAAAATACAATTTCCTCAAAGTTGTATTTTTTTTAATACATCAACATTTTTTCAAGCACTAGTTACATGGCTAAGACTGCACTGCTCTCCGTGTCTTATGCAGCAATTTGCGTGCAGTATAAGATAGCTTCATCAAAACGAAGCGACGGCTCGGTAATTAAAATCTCAGCTGGTTAAGTCTAGGGAAGCAGGGACGGACTCGGGATCTATTTTGACAATTATAAACTCATTTTATAGTCACTTTATGTCCACTACCATAAGTACGAGTACCTATACAATGAGGTCATCATACATTACAGATGGGCGCCTATTTTAGTGTAGTAAATTGTTTTATTTAACACCTCTCTACCCTAGTATCTTGATGATCTAGTTGTTAAAGCAATCGCCTTTCATGCACGGGGTCCGTAACTTAACTTCAATAGTAAGCCGACCCCAAGCTATGTAGTAGGGGAAAGGGATGATGATAATTATCCTTGTACCATCGAAGACACTTCCGTCTGACCACCGTTACGTTCATTTTTGCTTCCACTCGAAACGAATTTTTTTTTTTTGGATTTCAACGGGATTAGTTTGGCGCCGCGCCGCAGGATTCAAGCGAATTTTTTTTTAAGTGATCAGTCAGTAATGACCGCGATAATACCATGTACACAAGACACCCAGAACCAGAACAACTATCTACAGAAATATTCCCACGATATGCAGCCCAGCAACTAACTTTTCTACCGTTGTGCCAACCGAGACGTCTAAATTGAATGGGGATGCTGTTACAAGACAAATGGTTTGGCAAAGTTGTGAATATTAAGATGGCGGAATTTATGTGTAAAATGTGGAATGGGCTCCATTGGGCGACAAACGTGGGCTTCATTGGGCTGCAGGCGCGAGTAACATAAGGGTGTTCAACCGAGCGAATTTTTCCAGAGCCACATCGCGCGCACGTCTGCGACGATTCTCTCTTTTCTTAAAGAGTTTGAAACTTTTGGCGTTAATCCGATTCAACATGTCACATAAAGCTACATGGGCACTTATTTCAACGTCGGGTCAAAGAGTATAGTAAATATAGAGGCGTCCAATTCTGGTGTGACTGTTTGGCTGCAATTGTTCGTTGCCTATAGATGACGTAAGTCTTTTTTTTAATGTTTGTTATTTACTTCACGCTCGAATAGCTGGACAGATTTGGATGAATATTTTCTTTTTTATTCCGCAACTATCACACAACGCTGTCTAGTCCTAAGCAAAGTAGAGCTTGTGTTATGGATACTAGATAACTGCTATACATGCTTACTTAATTTGGCAGACGCCAATTGTACATTTTTAATGGAGCGTGGTATTGTTACCTAGCTGTACGCTTCATGATTCTGTTAAGAAAATCAAATAATGCTACTCATATTGTCTCTTCGGCACAATACTGTACTATTTACAAGAAATTCAAAGATTGCACTTATTAAACTTTCTAATTTTTGTAATGTCCCAAGTCCAGCTCTGCATCTCCGTGTAATCTTGCCAGTCATGATTAAAAAGTATAAAAGCGAAATACATAGTGAGCTGATTGTGTGTTGATCAACTATACATTTTATTACGTATATATTATGTTTCATTGTTACGTAACTGCAGTGCGTCTTTGGAACTCTCTGCCACACTCTCTTCGCGACACCTCTTCTCTAGATGTCTTCAAGAGGAAACTTAAATAGCACTTCCTTTCATTATTGACATAATATATAGTATGTATAATATATTAATATACTAGACTTATGTATAATATAATTATATATTACACTTAGTTATGTAGGTTAATATTGTGCACTGGAGCCTGCCCTCGAACATGTTATCTCTCTATAACTCAAAGGTTTGAGTTAAGCTCGCCTTTGTACATACATGAACTCTCTGTATCTCCATATATTTTGTTATGTTTTTGTGTACAATAAAGAATTAAGAATGAAATTTAATAAAAAGCCGTCCGAGAAAAAAAAACCAGATTGAAGTGGGAGTGGGTTATTTATTTATTACGGCACTCCAACTGCAAGTCTTCACTTTAAGGTTTGCACAGACAACATTTAATCAACTAACATTATTTAATTATACATATTTTGAATTATAAACAATTAATTATACAAAGCATTGCATAGGATCAGCCTTATAAGTAATGTTTATTTATTTACACTTTTATTTATTGAACAACAAGATTACAATATATATATTATAAAAGGAGGAATGTTCCCACTGCTGGGACTCAGGCCTCCTCTCTAGGAGAAGGAATGGGCCGTAATCCACCACGCCGGCCCAGTGCGGGGTGGTGGATGTCACATGTTTTCGAATTTTTGGGTCTAGGACATGCCGGCTTCCTCACGATGTTTTCCTTCACCGTTTTGAGAGTGGTGATGTAATAAATTGCACAAACTGATGCGCCTGGTTGGGTTTGAAGTTTGAACCCGCCACCTACTACTCGTAAGTCGGGGTCGTTGCCACTCGACCACCACTGCTCTTTTAATTATACATTCAACCAATAATAACAAAACCAAAAAAATCTCGATAAAATAGGTACAGAATATGGAATAATTAATAATGAATTGGGATAGAGAAAAAAATTAAATAATTTATCAATCGGGTTGGCCATGTCGTAAGATTGCACCTAGATAAGTGACTTAGATCGTTACTGTTGTATGCTTGAGGGAGGATGACGAGGAGATGACGGTGTGATGATGTGCTCAAGTTTGCGGGGTTAACTTGGCCAGAGATCAGCCTAGACCTGTGGTTCCCAGCCTATGGTCCGCGGACCGTGGTGGTCTGCAAGAGCTGACATAACTAATAGTCCGCGAAAGATCTAAATATTTCAAACTCTCCTTTCGAACAAAAAAATAGGTAGCATTGATGCGAACAGATTTTAAGTTTCTATCAGAAATGTAATTTCTATAACAATGGACGTTGCATTTAATTTTAAAGAATGGGTGTGCTCATTTTTTATTTGTCTAAACATAGATTTCTTATGCATTTCAAGCCCTGCTAATAAGAAACGAACTAAAGTGGTCCCTGGCAAAAAAAAGGTTTTGAACCTTTCATCTTCCAAACTTCTTTGTCTAGACCCTAGACAGAGAAGTTAGGTTTGGTTTGGATTTTGGCTAGTGAAAAGTTTACTTCTACGTAAGCATACTCCACGCTCGACCACATCATCGCTTACCATTACGTGAGATAATGATCAAAAAAGTGCCTATCCATAAAAAAACTCGGTTAGATTTGTTTATTGTAGTCGAAATATAAGCAAACATTTACAATAAAAATCGCAAGTACCAATTATTATTATATTAGAAAAGATGACAAATTAAATAAAACAACGTAATCAAGCACACTCCAATCAGCGTCGGCGTGATGCCAACAGTCCACATTATAAAATTTGAAATTCGAATGGAACGACGAATTTAAATTAATTGCTATCGACGTTTGGTGCCAGTCATGATTTGTCTCTGGAGGCTGAATGAAAATCAGAAACAAAAATGTTAATAGTCTTGTACCCATATTCTATTTGTTTGTAATGGTCAGATAGGCAGTCACTCCATGTACTGGTATTCATCTGTATCCTGTTAGATATTGTGGGTATTTTTTCGCTGAAAGGATTTCTAAATTTTTACTAGGTTTGCAGTTTCGAGAAAGAGATACTTAAGATAAAATTTCGTCAAGAACTTCCACTAACAATGTACATGTAGGAATGTACATTGTACCTAAGTATGTGGGTTGTCTGAAAAGTTTCCAATCTCAATGTGAAGATAGCAGCACTCGTCATTAAAAGCTAGTGGATGTAGTTGTACATTTTTTGATAGTTACCAAAGTTTCAGCCATTTTGCATGTGCAGTTGTTATCTGACAGTCATTTGAGTGAGTTGATGTGAGATGCAGAAAAAGAAAATCCTCTATCACCAAGACGACTGAAAATCTACGAATTACGGTTTGAACTGCTTGATCATCTACCTTACTCACCAGATCTAGTTCCAAAACGACTTATTTTTGTTTAGTTATCTAATAGTTGCGCTCGGGAAATCAATTTTCGTCAAATGGGGAGGCAAGAGTAGTAGTGGCCGATTGGTAACGGCCCCGACTTACGAGTTAGTTGTAGGTCGCGGATTCAAACCCAGCCAGGCGCATTATTGATTTGTGTAATTTATATCATCATTACTGCTCTCAAAACGGTGAAGGAAAACATCGTGAGGAAACCGGTAGGTCACAGAACCATAAATTCGAAGACATGTGACATCCCGCACTGGGCCCGCATGGTGGATTACGGCCCATTCCCTCTCCTAGAGAGGAAGCCTGAGTCCCAGCAGTGGGAACATTATAAGGTTGATGCTATGCTATGCTATGCGGAGGCAATCACTTTCATGAAAAACGAAATTTACCAGGGAAAAACGCCGACTACTATTTAAACGGGTTAGAGAGGTGACAGCTTTGCTGGGAGAAGTATGTAGAGTTACAAGGAGACAATGCAAAAAAGAAAAATAAATTGTAAGAAAAAATGTTTTGCCATCTTTGCTAGGTTGGAAATTGTTCAGACGACCTGTGTATATCGAAGGTCAAGAAAGTTAAAAATTGGCGGCATTCAATATGTAGTGACATTGCGGGAGTAGAATTTTTTTATGATGACTAAAAAAGAAGATGATAACATTAAGACACGCGTTCGTTTGTTACATATAAACATTAAATAAATAGTCGAAATTTAGGTACGAGTTGTTATAACGAGTGGCAACGTGTATCTTTCTTCCTGTGTATCTTTTGAAGTTGTTTCCACAAAGCCGACGTACCCAATTGATGTCAAGCGTAGGTAGGTACACGATTGATGTCAAGTCATCTTCATGCACAAGCTTATCTTTCGTCTGTCTTGGGAAATTATGTGAATTCCAGAAGCCATGTTATAACGTGAAGTCTCAAGAGTTACCCGTAGCAAAAGTATTGAAATATTTTCATTGGAAGTGTTTTATTTCACAAATTCTGTCAAATCAAGATTTTCTTTTCCATTGCGGCATACGACTTCCCTTCATATTTCGCAAGGGAATTTTAAATTGCTTCGTTGATCTGTATTCGTAGGAGCGAGGCATAGGGGAATGAAACTTTTGCCATACATTGCTGGCATATAATTGTTTTTCTTTTCGCCAAAAGTGAAACCTAGGCCTAGCCTTAAAAGACTGTATGAGAAATCAATAGCACAAAGAAATATGCCTACTGACCATAACCAAACGAAGTTAGAGACTATTTAGTAGATTGCTATAGGTTTTTTTATCATGCGTTATTTTTTATTTTGGTTTTGGTATTTATGGTGTGTACGCATTAATTAGTGTCAATCCCTATCGCAACACTAAGGCCGTGTTTACGGAGACGCGGCGCGTTGGGCGTTCGTCGTACATTGCAGCAGCAGGCCGCGGCATCGCTCGCTCAAACACAAACATAAGGCAATGTACGACAAACCGCACAACGCGCCGCGTCTCCGTAATCGAGCACTACGCGTGTCTTTTCGATTCGTTTATTATTTTTATTTTTTTACTAGTTTTAGTGATGAAAAACTGAGTGTGAAAAAATTTAACAGAAATAACCAACTTAATCTATTTTATCAATAGAAACCTCAAAATATTACGTATTACCTAACCTAGCAATGTAGCGATGCCTCTATATGTACCTTTTTTGTTTTTTTAGCAATTGATTTCTCATATTGTCCTCTAACATATACTTAACCTAGGTTTTATTTTTAGCGAAAAGGAAAAAGTAAATCATGCCAATAGTTTACATTGGGTTCGTTTTTATGTGGAAAGAAAGAAAGAAACGGAGAAAGGTAGAAATAAAGAAATGTTTGTTTGGCGCACACAGATACACAAAATATAACCTAGTAACTTAAGTTAAAAACCGGTAACTTAGTGCGTCTCACGTCAGCACCAAATAGGTCCAGTGGTGCTATTCTCTCTCTAATAATGCTGAGGAAATATTGTTTTTTAATGTTCCCACTGCTGGGACACAGGCCTCCTCTCTGGGGGAGGGAATGGACCGCAATCCACCACGCGGGCCAGGTGCGGGTTGGTGATGTCACATGTCTTCAAATTTTTGGTTCTAGGACCTACCGGTTTCTTCACGATGTTTTCCTTCACCGTTTTGAGAACAGAGGTGATGAAATATATTACACTAAGTAATGTGCCTGGCTGGGTTTAAACCCGTGAACTCGTAAGTTGGGGCCGTTACCACTCAGCAACCACTGCTCTAATCTTTAATCTTTTTACGGTTATAATAATTTATTTTATACAAACCTAATTTTTCATTTAATCTATTGTACAGAAATGTGAAAAACCTTTTTACAAAGACGTATTTTGGCTAGCGCAATATAGATGTTATGCCAAAAATCTTTTAATTTCTAAGCAAAAAATAAACCATGTTACTCGTATATCAGGTATTGCGGAAATCCAGAGCCGTGTTTATAAACGTAACTTCAAATAATTATGAGTTCATAATCCGCTCCCTTTCAACGAAAGTGATCCAACTCAAAATTTTGGCAATTTCTGATTTTGCTATAAATTGGCAGCAAAAAATATTCAAAAACCCGACCGCGTGAAAAAATTAACAAGATCCAAATAAGTCAAGCAGTTTTAAGCAGTCTGATGGAGTGGTCACGTATTTTAGATTTTTTTTTCACTTCCTTTATCGGACTGCTTCTTAATTTTTCTGATGTAAATTGGGAACTTCTTCTTGTGCTCATATGCCGCAATTGTTAAGCGACCAATTCATTCTGTTGAAAATTAGTTGGTTGCTTAACAATTTTAAATCGTTATAGATTTTTATAGAGAAAATAATAGAAGAAAATTCCAATTTATTTTTCTATTTTCAATAATCTGTTGTTTTTTTCTTTTTCACAATATGGCGTTTGTTTATCGCCATGTTGATTACTGTCATGTCAATCATGTAGTGACAAATCGATTGACGTAAGAATCCTCAAAATTGGTAAACGCCTTTTGGTCTTTTGAGTGCCACAAAGAAAGAAACATTTATATATATTACAATCATTTCCGTGGAGCAGTCATGTAAAAAACCTATTTTGAAAACATTTTTGTGACGAAGAGTCCGAATTATGAGTAAGAAAGAAACACGGTTGCGATACGTTAGAGTTTACGTGTATCACTATAGATTTTGACGTCTTCAAAATCATTCCCCACAATGTAAAATTTTTGAGTTAGGTCACTTACATTCTAAGGGTGTGAATCATTATTATGTTGTTAATTATAATCCGATCCGAGGCTCCAAGGAAACATTTTGATTATTGCGTTCGTGTATAACGGTATCTACACATTACACGTAGGGTGAAGATTTCATTTTACAAGATCGTTTTGTTGTCTTTCATTTGTACTAACGTATTTTTGAAATGGGTTATATGGAAAGCACTAGATATTATGGCCTCGGGGCCGTTCAAGTATTACGTAAGCAGATTATTGGCAAATATTAACCCCCCCTCCCCCCTCGTCAGTAAAACTAAGCAAAGCTCTCACCCCCCCTTGCTTACGAAAACATTGGAACATACATGCATTTTTCAATGTTCTCTGGTTTATGAGCAAAAGTTACCAGCCTAAAAATAAGATAAATAAGGAATATCGAATTAGAGAAACTAAAAAAATCAACTTTTATTTTGGCATATTAATTAAAATCAGTCATCAGTCCATGACACACGAATCCATGACTTTAAGTTTTCAATGACATTGGATTGGATGTTTGGTGCTCAGTGATGTGTGTATGCTTTTATTCGTGTGAATTTGAAAAATTTTGTTTAAAAAAAAAAAACTAAAAAAAAAATTGGTACTGCTGACGTAATTACCATCCAGACACCCCAATCCTCCATGTCATCAAAAATAAGAAAAGCAAAGACTCCCCACCCGTCTGTAGTGCTTACGTAATATTTGAATGGCCCCCTTGTACCGCAAAGGGCAACTGGAAAGTCAGTAAAAGTTGAACGCTACCTCTCGTTATTTAATTTCCCACTAAAAAAAGGAACTTATCACTACTAGACGAGATATGAAACTCAAAAAAGTAATTTCAGTGGTGACTGAAGACAATAAAACTCCAACTTTTTAAATAACAAGGAAGTTAACTGGTGCGCCTACCCTAAATAGTTTGCGAAGCGAAGCTGTATGTTCGTAAGCCTATTACGTTACAAGGTTTTAATTAAAATAACATATTTTACAAGCATAATCCTCAACTACATTTTAGGGAAGCGGACTTTTAGTCAAGAAGGTGAATTCTACAATCCGACTATTGTACGTTCACTTTGTCTTTACGTTGCTTTAATACGCAGAAATGTTAAACTTAGGGTGTTTTAAAGGAGGAGGCCGACCGCATCAGTCAGAGGCAACGGGGCGCTCGCCCCAGCCGCCGCCGGGATTCCGATCCCGATTTCCGGCCACCGTAGGCACGGGCTTGCGGATGGCGTGCTTTGGGTAGCACGCTGTCCGATCGTCCGGTAATCGACCGGACCGAGCCCAAGTCGTCGACGGCGCGTACTGTTCCCGCGCGCCTTAAGGAGCTGTCAGCAAACCTTAGAGGCCCAGCCTGCTAGCTGCAGGCAGGCAGGGTCGAAGCCTGCTGGGGTCATGGTTCGGCTTAATACCCGGCCTCGGCACGATAGGCAACGTAGGTTTTTAGTCAGTAAGAGTCTGACATTGGATGATTTTACCTACCATAAAAAAAAACATAGGGTGCGGATTTCATGACGCATGCGGAATTGCTCCGCAAGCGGGGCTGCTGCCCGATATCAAGCCCCGTATTCCGCGTGCGTATTCCACGCATTACAATAAATAGTTGTATGAAAAGGACATTTGCGGGTTGCTACGCGTGCGGAGCACTCCCGCATGCGTGATGAATTCCGAACGATATTAAAAAAAACCCTTACTGAAAGTAATGCGAGTGTAGGAGATGGAGGACAGGGATGGATTGGAGGGAGAGGACATCCTGGGACGTCTCAGCCGGCGCCGCAGGAGACACTCTAGGCGGCGGTAGGAGCAGGAACAGGCGATTCCCGGCAACCAGCGGACTTGCACGCGGCGAGCAATGGGTAGATCGCCGACCGGGCTGTCCTGTAACAACTTTTGTGTTCCACGCGCCCTTCAAAGAGACCGCCATCAAAATGGGGTCGCGCAGTGTCCTGTACGGCTAGTGGCTTTGTGCTGAGCGTTCGGCCGTTTTCCACGGATGTGACGCACAGCTTTCCTTTAAAATGATTATGTTTACTGTCGAGTTTTTAATTGCGTCATTCCGTGTAAATCAACTGTTTTTCTTTCTTCTTTCTTTCTTACGGGTTTGAGATAATTCGCATTGATTCTGAGTTTATGTACTTACTCGTTTATTGTGATGTAAAAGCATCGATATACATACACGTAGGTATGTGTACTACAAACCGTTAAATCTATATCAATGTAGCTTTGTTAATTCTAGGCAATTCTAGGCAAGCGTGCTCCATCGTTGTCTCCAAGTCGTTGACAAGTAAGATAGTGTCAAGCGCGAGCCAATAAATATTACAAAAAAACTGGGCAAGTGCGAGTTGGACTCGCACACTGAGGGTTCCGTACAAATTTAACTATGAAAACAGTTCAATTCACGATCAAAGAATTTCGAATTGAGTCTCGAAGAATTTTCTGAATCGCAAAAAAGTTTTTTTTTTGTGACGTAACTGACTATAACTACAAATTAACAGTTTTCAGTTTTTTTTTTTTTTTTTTTAAATTTTGAGTCCCTTGAGAGTGTCGAAATATACGTTTTTTGCGACATAAACGGTCATATATTTTTTTTGCGTTAACTTAGTAGTTTGATTTTTTCACAGCTTCAAGGGACCGCAGACTTGAGTAATATGGTTTTAATTTCAACTCGATACCTCCACGCGTCCCCGAGATAAAGGGTCTTGACAGAAAAACAGACGAACATTAAAGTGATTCTATAAGGGTTCTGTTTTTCCTTTTGAGTTACGGAACCCTTAAAATAAATAAAAATGAAGCTGAGAATTCTATCGTAGTTTTGACTACCTTAGCAAAATTTGTCGAAATCAGAAATCAGAAGCGTTTATTTCAAATAGACCAATTACAGGCACTTTTGAATTGTCAAAATGTTGGTCAGTCCAAAAAAAAAGTGAAGCTAAATTGCACGTTCCAAAGCGTAGATCTCTATGAAGAAGAACGTGCAAGAAACTCCATGGACACTCTTTTAAATCATATTATTAGTTACATAAATCTTAGTTACATATTTCATGTCGCTTCTATTATGAGAGCACAATGTAGATAAATAATGAAAAAAAAATACTAATTGCAAAAATTTTAATAGAAATTGAAAAGCAAGATAAGAATGACCAGTCTCAACTGACGGCGCCCGTTCACGAGCATGACGCGTGCATCAGCCCCACTCAGCTCAACCATAATGAAGGGAACTGAATGACCCAATAACACGTGCCACCATCAGCAAGACATTTGAGTGAGCATAACAAACTCTCAACTGCCATGCTCGTAAATTCAAATATGTTTGTAACCAATTAAAAATAAAAATGTTCCAAGGTACTTCACATTCACAAATCTGAAAAAAAGTGCTTCTACATTATACAATGCTATTGGTTCCAAATACAATAAGTAATTAATGGTCAAAAACTTCATTAAAAAAAACAAATTAAAAAAAAAAAACCATCTTGAAAATAACAATACAAAACGGGTCATCTCATCTTGTATATTTATATATTTAAAAAACTAATTAGGCAAAAATGGCTGTGTGCGTGGAGCATTCGATATATTTGCTACTGAATACTGCCAACACTAATCGCCAAATGGAGAAAATGTTAGCCTAGTACAACTTGTTCGATAGTAAAATTGCTTCGATGAATAAATTTATGGTATCTATACTGTAGTTCGGGCTTTGACTGATCCTACTACTTAAAGTACTTGCAAAAACTTTTGTATGCAAGCAAGAAATTATAAGCTGCTTACACTTTTATTAAGTTTTATACTTAGACGTATATCTTCCTCGCCACAAGGCTAAAGTAATATCAGCCGCACTGGTTGATCTCAAAAGTTAAGCCAGTTACCACTGTCCGATCTACAGAGTCGGCGCTGAGTGTACAGCATTGTGACGTGCCTACAGTACACACACATGAAGATAAATGAACAAATGTATGCGGCAAATAAGTTAAACTAAAATGGCAATCGTAACCATAGCAAATGTCGCAGCCCCCCGCTGTGCCGCACTTTGATTGAGACTTGAAAATTTGATATTGCGCATCGAAGGTCGATCACCATTTTAGTTCGACTTACATACATACATATGCCGTGTATTAATTTTATGCCATGCGAAAGTGCCCAACACTGCCATACCAATCAGTGGCACCCTAAAGACAGGCCCCCTTTCACGGGTATTGTCGGTAAACGTGCCAATAAACGATAGCGCTTTTAGGTACGCAATTTGCTGTATTTCGCACTAGTGCAGAAAAGTGCGCAAGCTTGCCTTGTAGACAGACCGGCGCTTTAAACCACTGCGCTAAACAGGTAGTCTTGTAATGAAAAACGCCCATCCCTAAAAGGCTATTCCTGATCTCTTTCTTGATGTATATTCTCAGTGTGTAAATAAACAGTGGGTGCCGAGCGCATCCACTGTTTATATCTCATGGGTGCTCGAGCCTCGAGCACCCACGGAGTCGGCGCCCCTGCCGTCTTGTCTTGTTAAAATTTCAAGCGTGCAAGAGAGAAACAGGGATGGCGCTATACCTATATAGCTCCATTTCTTTAACAGTTCGTTTAGGTCGTTAAGAACTCCTAGTAGTGTTTCAGTTGTAATATGGTGTTTGAATGGTAGAGCCGTAATCGCCTCGCAATGGTATTATCATGTCCATAGCAGAGATCATTGACATAACTGTGGCAGAAATGTTACGGAGGTTCTAAATCCGAAAATTCGGAATTTCCGATTGATTTTGCATCTCCGATTTCGATTTACCGGAGGCACAAAAAAGTAAAAGTAAGAGTGAGTGAGCGGGTGAGTGAATGAGTGTGAGTGAGTAGTTAGAGTGAGTGTATGTGAGTGTAGTATTGTTATACGCTTTGGTGCATAGTGTAAGTGTAGCAAGCAAATGATTAAAAAATAATATTTATTCTGGTCGCGCAAGGAAGTTCCCTCCTCTCGTGCCTTTTACTTATTGTTTTGTTTCGTATTATATTAATCTATAACACATATGTAATTAGAAATAAACATGTAAGTATGTTTATCACTTGTCTAGAACTCACAGCACAAGCTCTGCTCAGTTTGGGACTAGATGGCGTTGTGGAATATTAGGTAGGTATATTGGATTGTTTATTGATTTTTAGTTACTTTTTCGAGTTTTATACTATTTTTACTAGAGTTTAATTTGACGTTTCTGCCTTCGCTTCTAATTTCGGTTCCGATTTCGTCGAACCAAATTTGAAAACACTGGTTGCAAATTCGGTTCCGATAAATCTACTTACCCTACATCCCTAGTCCATAGCTACTTATCTCAGGGCAGGGATGTGGGCGACTGGAGGCGGATTAGACCGTAAATTAATTAAACTTGAGGTTGTAGACATGGGATATTCTATTTTTGGTTAATGTGAGGCCATGTGTGAAATTAGAATTTGTTTGGTAAGAGGTTTTTATTAGGGGTAAGCAAGGCTTGTAATCCTCAATATAAAAAGTATGGGGCTTTTTCTCAATATTGTATTGATGCGGAAAAAATACATCATCATCATTATCATTTTAGCCCAAGGAACACATAGGCCTCCCTCAAGTGTCAACACAACGAACGTTCCTGTGCGTCTCCTGTGCGTTTTGTGGTCCACCTTGTGGGAGGCCTTCCATCGCTGCATTTTCCGATGCGCGGTTGCCACTCTAGAACATTTCGGCCCTATTGACCATCCGTTCTACGAGCAATGTGCCCTGCTCATTACCACTTTTGTTTGGCGAGTCTTCAGGCTATGACGGCGACCCTGGTTCTCTTGCGGATATCCTCATTCCAGATGCGATAACGCAAGGAAACTTCAAACATAGCCCTTTCCATCACTCTTTGGGTGACTGTAAGCTTTCTGATGAGGCCTATAATTGTGAGCGACATTTTTTCAGTACCATATGTCATCACTGGCAGCACACACTGGTCATAGACTTTCGTCTTGAGACACTGTGGTATGTTAGATGAGAAGAAATACAAGTAAGATGAACTCTCGAACGTATTCACTTCTATGCAAGGATCTTATATATCCTAGGGTAGTTTATAAAATCTTTGCTTCTTACACAGCCACACAAAGTGCGTTTTATGCAGCTGAGCGGGATGGAGTAATTATGACGGACAGTTTCACAATTTATTCATTCTTATTGTTGGCTGGATAACATGGCTATAAAATAAATAGAGTCGACGAAAGTTAAGAAAAGTTGAAATTTTGGTAAAAATGGTTGCTTCTTTTTTCGCCAAATCATGACATACACTACACTACTACAGTATCGCTTGAAGATCACAGGACATTGACTGCAAATTAGTTCGTCAACACGTGCTTGCCCAGAATTTTAGAAAAAGTTCGCGAAAAGCGTCCTGGAAGCAATAAACACCTCCACCACGATAACGCAGCCTTACATTCCGCAAAGGTAACAGAAGCCTATTTGAAGGCTTTAAATATGGAACTGATGTCGCATCCTCCTTACAGCCCAGACCTCGCACCCTGAGAATGCCATTTGTTTCCAAAAGTTAACGATAAACTTTGTGGCATACGTTTTACGAGCGCTGAATCGGCAGTGAATACGTTCCATATTACCATTGAAGAGGTCCATAAAGAAGACTGGTCCAACTGCTTTGTACAGTGGTTTCAGTGAATGCAAAGATGCATTAATTGCGAGGGTATATACTTTGAAAAACAATAACTGTATCGGAAGTCTTATATCTAGTCTTATTTATCAGAATCCAGAAACTTTCTATGTGCTCTAAGTAGAATTTACAATGAATAAATATTTCTACCACCCACGTGCTTTTTCTTTAGGCGGGAAATCATCTAATGCCTTCTCCCGATCTAGGGCAAAGCGATCTACTCCTATGTTCCTTCGTCTTCGTTGCCTTGCATTCCAGGGCCATGGCTTTTCCTTTCAGAAGCGAACCTATAGCCCCAGAGACTTCGACCCTGCTGGGCCCATACGGTTTTGCTGATATCTCCATGACGACTTAGATTCGGTCCGGACAGTTACCGGACGGCCAGACGGTGAGCTACCCATTGCTCGCCCTCCGCAAGCCCGCGCCTATTGTGGCTGGAAATCGGGATCAGTAGCCGCCTCCTTCCCTGGCATTACTGCTTCGGAGAAGGAAGCGACCGCCTGCCATTCCTTCTCGCTCCGGGCCATGGCCTGTAATAGGGCCAGGCACCAGAGGTCGTTGCCACCGATTGTCACGACAACACAGCAAGCACATCTTTATCGTATGCTTCTCCGTATCCTCCGGGCGGTCCACACAATGGTGACACCCGGGCGTTTCTTCCGTATATCCGGGTTCCGAATCTAGTGCAGAAAACTCCCGAACTTACTATGTCCGGTGAAAACCTGCGTCATGCAGAAGGCGAGGACGCCGTGTTGTCTTACCAGCCATTGCTCACAGACAGAGGGGACTTACCGCCACAATCGTGGCATACTCAGCACTGGGTTGCGACAGTTGTAGCGAAAATCGCAACCCAGTGCGGCAGTAACCACGTGCATCGCGAAGAATTTGAGCAATTGGAACAACTTACTTGCTGCAGTCTTCCCGTCCGTTTATAATTAAGTCGTTAAGGCTAGTGCGCTTTACCATTAATAATTGCTTCGCTGCTTACCATCAGTTAGGTACGCAGTCAAGCATTAGTCTTTCACTTAAAATGTTTAACCTAAGCTCTGCCAAACACAAATATTTGCCACAAATTATTCAAGTCGCTATTCAGCTTCAAGTCCAGCGCATTTAAAAGGCACAGCTCTGAATGAAACCAGTAGTAAAACGGGTTTACTTACGGATTTCCATGATGGTTGCTGCATAATTCCTACTAGAAAGCAAGGTGGACGTAGTAGCAGTTAAACAGTGTATCAAATCTGTAGAGTATTTCAGACAATTAATGAAAATAAGTCGCACTAAACCTAGAGTCTATAGATCAGTCACAAAACCAACGTACTTTGCCCAAGGCCGACCGCATCAGGCATCGACGCTCGCGATTCAGCCCAAACCATTGACAAGCATGCCTCTAATACGAAACCCAATCAATCGACTAAAAAGAGCAAATGTGACTTTAACCCACCAAAATCTCTATCTACTACAACTTATCTCATTATAGTCAAATAGACTGATCGCAAATTACATACATAAAAAAATGCAAAATAAACTCGCTTCTGAACTTTACCATGACGTGTTAAAATGTCAAACGTGTGAGCGAGAATGACGGATGGTGCTTAATACTCCATATAGCTCCATCCCTTTAACAGTTCAGTTTAAGTCGTCAATTGGATCGCGTTAAAAAGTCATTGCTTATATTGTGCATCAACCAGAGGCCCTATCTCTTGCCGACGTACAAGTCGCTGTTTGCCTCTATCGGTTTATCTGCTCATTTCTTCTAAGGCACATAACGGATTTTGTTACAAATTGTACTAATACAAAGAGCACAGACGTTAAAGTTTTGACTGGCCTGTTGGTCTAGTGGTTAGTGACCCTGACTGCCATGCCGGAGGTCGTGGGTTCGATTCTCACCAAAGAGAATTGTATAGTCGTTGATTCCCACTCAGGACAAATGCTAATGTCATTTGTTCTGTATCTGGGTGCAATTTATCTGTAACTAGCGACCCGCCCTAGCTTCGCACGGGTGCAATGGTGATACTACGTATATTATGCATGTATTATACATATACCTAAACCTTCCTCTTGAATCACTCTGTCTATTAAAAAAAAACCGCATCATAATTCGTTACGTAGTTTTAAAGATCTAAGCAAACATAGGGACAAACAGCGGGAAGCGACTTTGTTTTATTCTATGTATTGATATGTATGTATGTATTTGGAAATATATAAGTTGTCTAGTATTCATACCATAAGCTTTGCTTAGTTTGGGACTAGATGGTGTTGTGTGCAAGTAGTAAAAAAAAATTAAAAGTACCTATAATAATATTATATAGATAAACTATATCTATATTTCATTTGAAAATCAGGTTCATCTCGTCTATAATTGTAAGTCTTCGCAGTTGATTTTCTGTATTCTGTGTACTACGTTAATAGTTGAAGTTTTTAAAAGTTGGCAAGCTATGCAAAGTGGAGTATTCGCGCATGGCTGGCCTCTTGAAATGGCTCAACTTAATACCAACGCTAGGCACTACCTCGGAGTTACTTAATAAATATAGTAACTATTTAATCTTTGATGCAGGACTTGAAGAAAAATATTCAAAGATCGGGACTAGGAAAATATTTTGTGTGAGCGAGAATTTATTTTAAAAAAACTTGAAGAGAATTTAAGAGTTAAAAAAGCTTACAGATTTCTTTCCTTGATTAACTTACAATTATTGAATTAAAGTTTAGTAAAAAGTAATAATTATTTTACAATACAACAACAATTTTTTAGTTTTTTTATCTTTTATCCTTTATTTCTGCATTGAGACCTTGTTTCTTGCTAAATTTCAGGATACTCGTCATGCGGAAGGTGAGGAGCCGTGAGGTTTTTCTAGCCACTCCTCAAAGAAGGGACTTACCGCCATTATTATGCTGTGCCTAACCCCTAAGGCGGTAAAGCGGGGAATGGAAGTTTGTATAGAGAAACAGACTTTTCACGCGGGCGAAGCTGCTGGCAGAAGCTAGAATTATTATGTATGTTTAATACACTTAATGCTTCTTCATAAATCACTCTATCTCCTTGTGAAAACTGCATGTAAATCCGTTCAGTACTTTTTGAGTTTTTAGCGTTTATACAGAGAGACAGATGCGGTGGATAATTTTGTTTTGTTCTTGTACTAAATAATGTAAGGATTCATTGAACCATAAATAATTGGCCAAAATATTTAGCGTCCACGTATCATGTGGACGTAATAGCAGCGTTGTTGATAATACTCAATTGTTTGAGAGTCTATTCAGTTTTCAGTGGGCTCAGTCGATCGCCATTGTCACAGGCTTTGACAAAATCGGTCACCCGTGAATATTATGATATCTCTGTACTGTGCGTGGTCGAATAAAGCTAAATAACCGCTGTATAAAGGTCAGTTCACACAGAGACGCGACGCGACGCTGCGCGAAGAGCGACTCAAAATATAACTTTATTCACTACACGTAACGATACACATTTCAGATCGAGATGCTTTGCGGCGCAGCGCTGTGTGGTGCAACGTATTTTGAATTCGGAATTCTCCCAATGAAATGTGTATCTTTTCATGTAGCCCCTCGAAGGCCGATTGTACATAAGTTTGTACAACTTGAATGAGCTTGAAAAACGTAAATTGTCGTATTGTACACACAAATGTACGAAATTCATTCAGCTGGAAATTTTGTTTTTTATATCTTTTATTTTTCGTGGAAAAAACCAGATAAAGTGTTTTTTTTTTAATTATTTTTATTTTATTTTTTGATTTTCTAAGAATGGGCAATAACATAATAATAAGACCCCCTGGCGTGCGAAGGGGTAGTAAATAAAGTTAAGTTTTGAATAGCTCTTCGCGCATCGTCGCGTCGCGTCGCGTCCTGGTGTGTACTGACCCTTATACCTTTTTGGAAATGGTGAAACTTGAGCAGTGGGCATAGCTGCTCTCAAAAGCGCTTTATATTTGATATTATAAAAAAACTTAAATAAAATATATATATCCTACTGTTTTATTAGAAAATAAGGTATATTTCGAATAAAACACAAGTTATATAAACCTATGCTAATATTGTAAAGAGGACCTATTAATGCACTTATACATTTGGGAGAAGAAGAGTTTCCTGTAACACAAGTGTTTCCTCCTATCACAGGAGTCAGGGCCTCACTTTGTTTGTTCATGTTTTTTTATGCCTTTTATGCAAATTATCACATAATATTAAATTATTTTATTATTATTACTGAGTGACATCGGTTAAATAATTAAATTATAATTATTACTTATATTTCTACTTTTACGCTAGCAAAGCTATTCCACATTTTAGTGGAAAAGAATTAATTAATCTGTTATTTGGTAAGCGGCCATGTTTGATTTGCATTTTATTCTATTCTAAGTATAATAATTAGTCTATTCTACTGTTCAAGACCTTTCATTTGATAGGTACCTTCTCATAAAGAGGGAGTAGTAAAAAAAATATGTAGTACAGTACGCGGCAAATAAGTTGAGCCTGTTGCTATGATTAAGCACAGCACAGTCCACAACTTCAATTCAGTAAGTAGTACTTATTCTTTCAATTTTAATTACTTACTTTTGACCCAGACAAACCAAAAATTTTTTGTTTTTAGTTTTCTATCTTAAGAACAAATAAAAACTAATAGATCAAGCTAAATAAAACCATTTAGTATATTATCAACGTTTCTTCTCCTTACAGTCCTTTACGAAGATTTTTTTTTTAATTATTCAGTATTCTACACTGCGGTATCCTTGTTCACTAAATGCTACGTTTACATGCTTGGCAAGTTTCGACAAGTCACCACAAACACAAGCGTGTAAACGGGGTGTTTGGCTTGGCTTGCGTGAGCTGGTCGCTCGCCGGTCCATTCGGGCTAGATTCGGTTCTTGAACACACAACGCGGCAAGCGTTTGCGATGTATTTACACGTTGGCGACGCCATCTTGTCGCGGTTTAGTATCGCTCACGAGCTCGAGTTGAATGGGTGTGTTCACGTTGCGCTGTGTACGACCGCGTATTAATCATGACTTATTGGTCAAATGACGAAATAATGACCTTTCTCGAGGCATATCAAAGTGAGCCGTGTATATGGAATCCGAAGGACGTAAACCACAAAGATATAACGAAGGTAGCAGCCGCTTGGTCTAGACTTAGTCAAACATTAAACAAACCACTTAAAGAACTGAAGGCAAAAAAAGGAATATTAATTACAACCTTTCGTAAACATTTTATGAAGAAGCAAGAGTTCATTCGTTCTGGTGCAGGTAGGTACCTAATTATTTTATTACTTTCTCATTTTAGTTACTCTGATAATACGTTTGTACGATGCGATTCAAATATGAATAGGACCTACCGCCATTTTGTGACGTCATAGCTGTCAAATCGAGTCGGATAGGGTGAGCAAAACAAGTTTTTTAATTTTTTTTTTACGTATCATAAATGAAAAGTATATTATATATAATCGGAATCTAATTCTTCAATTCCGCTCACTTCTGCATCACTGTATGAAGTGTCTGAATAGTGGCGAATAGAAGAAGGCGAATTGTTGCCAAAAATAAAAATATATTTTCTAAACTGCCTTCAATAATATATTTAGCTAATTTAGATCAAACACTAAAATTTCACTAAGACTCGGTTAAACAAAACCGTACTTTTGTGACTGATAGAGGTCATTGACGTTTCTACTCTTAGTTGAATCGCAATAGAAGTGTTTTAAATATAAATATAAAATATAAATACTGTACCTACCTATTGTCTTTTTAAGGTCCCGAAGATATGTACGAACCCTGTTGGTTCCCATACCAATTTATGGAATCATTTTTAATGCCGGTTTATAGCAGCAAATATCCCTTGAATGGTGAAACGGTAAGTAAAATATCTAATTTGAAATAATAATACCAGTAGAATTTTATTAATATGGTTAATTAATTATAAGGTAAATAATTATTTACCTTAAAATAATTATAATTATATCGGATGAATTTAGAGAAGATTGGTCTTTTGGAAAAAAATATTTAACGGCAACCCAAGTGTTACCAGAATGAATAGTGAATTGTTTGAGTTTGAATTACGTTTGTATTGTGATGTTCGGCGCTCTGATTGGCCCGCTCCAAGCTCCAACCAATCAGAGAGCGAAAATCGGTGAACGTGGTCGTGTAAACGTAAAAACAACTCACACGCAGCGTACAAAATTCGAGTATTTACGGTATTCGAATACCAAGTCGCATATTAATCGTGACCTTGTACGTTGATTCATAAAGTCGAATTTGTCATATCCATGATGTTACTATAAGAAAGTGTACATAGCGTAAGAAAGTCACAAAGTTTACGTTTAGGCCATCCAACAATTGGCAGAAGGTGGCGAAACTGGTCTTTAATCCTACTGAAACAAAATAAACAAGAGTTTTTTTTTTCTATTTTCAAACAGAAACCGTTGCGTCGTCGCCGTCGGCGTCGCCCTGCTCCAAACCCGGGTGAGCAGAAAATGGCTGCTGCAGAACGAAAGCCTACTAATATTCCGGATCGAAAATTGGAACTTTCACCACCACGTGAAGAAGATGACTGTGACATATACGGCCAGCTATTATCGAAAAAGCTTCGAGACGTACCGAGTGACGAAAGACGAATATTGATGTATCAAATTGATGGCTTATTTGTAAAGCGGTTAAATTCGAAACAAGACCCACTATCGCCATAATATTCCTATTCGTTCAAACCAAATATTTATAGACGCTTTAATTCAGAAACTTTCTTGTGAAACTATCTACACACTGTTGTCTAAAATTCTTGTAGTTCCTCCTTTTGCAGCCCCCCTAGCCAAGATAGGACCTTTTTTCGATTCTCTTGCGTCGAACCCGCAGAACTCGAGCTGGTCACACCTCCAATTCCTTTGCTCTGACGTCATCTTAACGCTCTGTTACGTAGCCTGAATAAAGGAATCGGAGGCGTGGTCGACTCGAGGCGTTCGACACAAGAGAATCGAAATGAAACGGTCGTAACTTGGTTAGGCCTGCAGGTCTACTGGAAGAAATTTCTATTTGAAATAACAGTGCCTTTGTACAAATTTTTACGATGATGTATCTTCTTCTGTGTATACGTGTGTACAAAAATTATAAAATAAAAAAAAGACCTGCGTCTACTCAATCATTTAATTCAAAGCCCAATGATTATGGTTCATCAACCTCGAAATGTGACAGCTCCATATTATTCTATACTAGCCCATAAAAAAAACCCTAGGTATCTATATTTTGTTCCATTGTATGCAAAGTTTCTCCCGAAGTAACAATGTTTTATTTGTTTATTTATATAAATTTTGTGCATATAACACTGTACAAAGGCGGACTTAATGCCCTAGGCATTTTCTACCAGTCGACATTAGGGTTGTGCAGATATTTAAATATGGTAGGTGCAACTTATAAATAGACAAACAGAAAAGAATGGTGGATATACGCACAAAGCGTTTTGGGAACACTTTCATTATGCGTACAGCTAAGGAGTGAAATTCCTTGCCGGAGTCTGTGTTTCCTGATGGCTACAACCCGGGAATCTTTAAGCCAAGAGTGAATAGATTTCTTCTAGGTAGGTAAGCGCACTCCATCGTCGAACGTATCGTCGATTTCAATCAGGTGAGATAGCGGTCAAGCGCGAACCTATCAATAATAAAAAAAAAGAAACAAAATATAAAATAATAAATACATACTTAGATAAATACATATAAATAAGCAATGTTATTGAAACAAATCAACCAATCAGTGCTGTGATTATTCTGCCAACTTCTTGCGAATGAACTAACCTGCTTTCACGTTGAAGGAAATTCGTCTGGTCACCTTCCTGACTTTTAGAGGGAGCGCAATCCAAAGTGATAGCGCCTGGCCAAAAAAGGAGGAGTGGATAAGCCCAGAGCGGTGTGATCATCGTAGAAGACGATTATTTGTAGACCGAAGATTTTAATTGGGCTCAGAGTAAAGAAATTGAATTTCTGACATCAGATAAGAAGGGGAAGAAGGCTTGTTTAAAAAAGAGAACAGGGTAGTCAAAGCCTTAAGCGCTCTGCGCTGACGAATAGGTAACCATTTTAAAAGCGAACGATGCTCGGATACATGATTGTACTTACGGAGGTTAAAAACAATTCGCCACCACCTCCTCTAAATATTGAAGACAACGATGATAAAGGGGGCTGCGTACGCGATGTACGCAATAAACTCAATGGCATGTACCCTGCTTGCGGCAGTCTGCGGCGAGATGCGATGTAAGGCGCCCCCTGCACCTATGCAATTGTACAATAATATTGCACAATAAAATTTAAGCTCGCTCAAACTTTTGTTAAATCATTGCGTAATGCTTCAATACTATCCCATTAAAATTTGATATATTGCGCAATATCATTGCAGGTGTATGGGGTGCTTATCGCGTATGACACCACGAACTACAAAATGGTTGATTCAGAAGATTTCAGAAGATTCTATATCGTTGTATCGTAGTCGAATCGTTTATTAATACAAAGAAACTTGTTTTATTTTATTTTTTCTTTCTAAAAAGAAAAAGAAAAGAAATAAACTAAAGAGAAATAAAGAAAAGAAGGAAACGAAAGAAAAGAAACAATTTATTCACGCAAAATGACGCAATCTTAAGACTTCCTTACATTTAATAATCATTTTATAGGGAAAATACATGTGTCACATCCGCGCAAAATAGTCGAACGCTTAGCATAAGTCCGAATACGAGTAGATACATATGAAGTTACGATTTTATGTTGAGCGCATTATGCTGCGACTCGACCACTGCGCTGCAAAAAGCGCGCAATATTACTCACTAAAACCAACTCAGTGTGTCCTCGTACACTTTGACGGGGGCTATGGGTGCAGTCGGCGGCTTTGTGTGAGAGTTGAATATTATGTTATTATACTTTGAGTACACGCTTGTCGAGGCTTGGCATACGTCCACAAGCCTAGTCTTTAAAAACGCTTGGATGCCATTTACAAGTTTGCGAGTGTCTCAGGCTACAGTTGTAGCCGGTTGTACGGTTGTAGGTTGTTTCGTATTGTTGAAGAATAATACGAAATCTGGTACAAGAAATATATTCCGTCATCTGTTATTTTATGATGATGACGATTATAATATGATAGATAATATGTTTGTAATACATAGCCAGTAGGTTGCTTAGCTAAATGATGTGCCGACGATGTCAAACAATAAAAAATGAGTCTTCCCTGATTTGTTATATAAAACAGTCAAGCATCAGCTGAAAGAATATGCCCCAATGAAAAAAAATACAGGTTGTCTATTGCCTACTTTTCCACGGTGCAAGAGTTGTCAGATTAGAATAAATCAAAACAAACAGCGGAAGATAGGTAGGTGACTCGCCTTTGGCTCGTGGATCGCTAAAATTGTGCCTCTGAGGCACGGTTTCACATCGGTCGCGGCAATCATACACATTTGGCGGCTAACGCTATTTCACTCGCATGACATTACCGGTACTTATCTCTGTCCTTGTCTACCAGTGACTATAGGTTTGCGATGTGTAAGTTTCGAGTTCAGGTTTTCTGATTGCGATGTTAGCGCGTAACGTATCTTCCTTTATATATAATACATCATATATCAATAGTTATCAAGTATAAAGAGGTAAGTAGTAAATGTTAATAATACTCTCATCTGTTATTTAATCGAATTATTTATGAAATTAAACTTTATTTTATGCTTTATTCAAACGTATTAGTTTGCAAGTTGGAGATCGCTCTGGGTGGGGCGAGTGTCTTGTTGCCTTTTTCTTTTCAGAGCAACATTGACTGTTTCAAACAATCCCAGAACCTACTAACTAGATCCTTCAATCATCAATCCGTGAAAGCCACTATCTGGTACAAATGTAATTTAGAAACTTCCCTCCCTTATTGGCATCAGATTGACCTTATCACGGGGCGGAGTGTTCCAGATCTATTTATTAGATCGTTTCACACTACGTCATCACACAATTCACAGACACAGTAGGATAACTTCGAATATTATGATTAAGGTACATTGATATACACCGTTAAATTTTAGTCGTTTTAATCCCGGAGAGGATCGATTCGGTACATGAAACACTATCGATTTGTAAAGATAAAATTTAAAAAATAAAGTAGTTTTTTTTCTAAAATTCGAAATAATATACGCATGTACGAAATTAATTTCTTTAAGAATGATTGTAATTTTTATCCAAGAAATGGAATGGGATTGAAAAATTTTAATTGGGGCAGACAGCAAAGTTGGAAAAAGGCTACGGAAATTATTGTTATGATCTGATAATGCGCGCATGTCAATCGCTCACAATTTGGCTATTTTTTGACAGCTTTTTCGTTGACAGATCGACTATTCGTTTAATCTTTGTGATTCAGGGTTGACCTTCTAAAATTATTCATTATTTGGCAAGCTAGTCTCTTGGGAGTAGGTACGGTACAAGAGGAGGCGCGTATCTGAATAGAACTTCTGCGAACTACATAACTTTATTGAATGAACACCCATAAATAGTTTAGTTAACCCTTGGTTTATCCAGGATCTTTAGTTGTTTGGAATGCCTTAAAGGTGTAAAGTTTATTTTTGTAAGTATAGCATAGCATAGCATCAGCCTTATAATGTTCCCACTGCTGGGACTCAGGCGTCGTCTCTAGAAGAGAGAATGGGCCGTAATCCACCACGCAAGCCCAGTGCGGGTTGGTGGATGTCACATGTCTTCGAATTTTTGGTTCTAAGACATGACGGTTTCCTCACGACGTTTTCCTTCACCGTTTTGAGGGCAATGGTAATGAAATAAATTGAACAAAGTAATGCGCCTGGCTGGGTTTGAACCAGAGACCTACAACTTGTAAGTCGGGGCCGTTACCTCTCGGGCACCACTGCTCGCTATTTATTTATATTTTTGTATGGACAAAGGAAAATAATATTTTTAGCTTTCCTCGAACTGATCGTGTGCGTCTCACGTCCGTCGGATTGTCATTGTATCCATCTTGTACGAGGCCTTCCAACGCTATGTTTATTCTGGTACGTGGTCGCCACTTTAGTACCTTTCGGTCTCATCGATCTACCATGGATTTTGGCACACACAATGGGGTGACGGTAGGTCACAATGGGCATTAGTTACCACCTACCTTATTCCCATTGTGACCTACCGTGACCTGTGTTGTACTTAGAGTTGGTTGTCTCTAACTCGTGATCTATTTTAAATATTTTTGGGACAAAATACAACATGGTGTAAAAAACTATTGAAAACGCTTCAGTTACTGATTCTGAACAAACTATAATTCAGGTTTCATTTATACTAAAAATAATGTTATATATCCTGTTACTATTATCATTGGCCCTTAAAGTTATTTTGTCGTTACCACTCAAATTGACCGATATATTTTAAGTTAAGTTGGGGTTAGTCTTTTGATAGTTAATGGTTAATCACATATTCAGAGGTCAAAACCTCTCAATGTTACGCAAACAATATTATGATTAAGGCCCTAGCTCCCGAGCAGTGCTATAAAACAGTGATTTTCTGAAACCTACTGCTCGGTAATAGCTAGCTTGATAGGTGTGAAAGAAAAAGTAGATTTGTATATAATATTATCAACATATGATTTTTTCGCATGACTAATACTTTTGCAAAAAATTAAATTAGCAACGTGATATTTTTTCACTGGTTTTCCTTACTCCTAAGATCAAAGCCTTTTCAAAGCCTTGATCTTTACAAAATATTTTTACACAAAAAATTGCTGGTTAAGTTTTCTTTAGAATGTACATAGTACTCGTATATGTATATCAATCAATATTTCGCAAAGAAAATGGATTTAATAGTCAGCGGGGCTGTGTGCGGGCGCAGGCGGCAGTACGAGAATGTATGCATTTAACTCCGACTATAAGGGGTTCAAGGGACTATACACCTTAACGCACCTACTAACAAAGTTTATTTGATAAGTACGCTTAAACGACATTGCTCCAGTTTATGAATCTTGTCGATATTTATATGCTTAGCTAAACTGTCGATAAAATAAACAGTGTAACAGATTCAGAAAAATAGACAAGGTATTATCGTAATATAGCTACACTTTTTTTACGAGTCAAGTCATCAAATGATTCCTGGGAGCGCAAGGGAGACACAGAATTTTAATCTGTCCTAGCTCAGAGGACACCGGTGTCCTCTCACATCCACGCCACTATAGGCCTTAATTCCGATGTTTAGAGTCTACTTTTGTATGAACAAGTTTGGTAGTTGTGGATCTACGTGTTAAGATACAATTCCGAGACGGACTGCAGACCGCAAACTAAAACCACACACTGCAAGCGACACTACTTGTTTCTGTTGAATCTCTTGAAAATGATTCCGAGCGTGGCAGCATTGCTCGCCTGCAGCCGCGACGCGCAGCTTGCGGTCGCGGCACGAAGCGACCGCAGACTGCAGGCAGCACCAGTGGTGTCACAACCGCAGAGTTTATACGCACAAAATGTCGATTTTTTCGGAAGATGATGAAGAGAAATTAATTAATTTTGTTGCTGGTCATCCATAAAAGTCAACATCATCGTTCTCTTCTAACAAAAATATAGTTTCGATAGCGTTGTTGGATATTTTGTGTCGCACGACGGTACTGGAGTGAATGAAATATGGTTCTACGCATTGTGCAGCCGCGACATGCCGCCGCAGTTGGAATAGAAGCAACTGCAACCGCAGGCGACATTGCGGTCAACTGCAGCCGCTAGCCACAATGTCGCCTGCGGTTGCAGTCTGCGGCCCGTCTCGGAATGTACCTTCACTGCACAGAAGCCACCGGTATTATTTCAGTTACCCTTAGCTTAGGGCTAAGGGCAATTCTTTCAAACAAATCTGCATAACTGGCAGGCTACCTATCTATATATTTAAAAGGAAAAACAGGCTGACTGACATATCATCGCACTGCCAAAACTACTGGGACTAAGGGCTGATTTCATCATTCAATATAAAAACTTAGTTCAACTAAACTGAGCTCAGCGTAATCTAGTTTAAAGACCCGTGTCGTAAACATGGGCGACAACAAAATAATTGAAACTGAGTTTAGCGTAAACTAGGTTCAATTCATCGTGGTGAAACGCAAAATGGAGCTATAATCTCGATTAGTCGCTCAAACTGCGTTTTGTTTGAACGAATCACGATTAGTTTATCGCATTTGCAACGCGCTATAGAAGAAATGCTAACGCACTACAGCATCGCTACAAAAAGTTGCCATGGTCACGGGGCCTAAGACAGGATTTTTAAAAATTCACTCTGTGTCTCTCCGCAGACCAGCCCACCTTCCATCCTGCATCACGTGCATTTACGTAGGGACCTAATAACAGCATCAGTGGACGGCATTGCCGTGGCCGGATACTGGGCCAGGAAAATTTAAATAATTTTGCCATCAACACGCTAAGAAGAAGAAGAAACAACAAGAAAGTTGTTTTCGCCATTTACAGTATTTTTTAAACAAAATTACAGTGATCTCGAAAACTATGGCGTCCAATTTAGACAATAATTGTTAAAAAAGATACAGAAATAGGAAGTCTTTGTGAAATTACACAGAAAATCTGAATATAATTTATACTTTGACTAGATTTTTTTTTTGCGTTCAAGGGCGGATCTACGAATATGCATGGCCTCAGAATGTGCGGGGCTCGTAGTATTTGCTACTCTCGTTACATGGCTAACTCGCCACTGAACCCCCTTGAGTCTACTTCAAGAAAATTTAGCATAAGCTAATACAATGACACATCCCACAAACCACATGAATCAAAATTGAAATGGCTAATCCAACGACAAAATTGCAAACAGAACATGAATTTGGCACAAAAACTGCAATGGTAAAGCAATGAGTCTCATTAAGTGTGCCCGTTGGCAACCCTAGGCCGCCATGTTTGTGCCAAACGCCGTTTCCGTTTCCGTTCCAATTTTAAAAAGGCTCAGCTTTTTTCCGAGTGTTTAAAATTGGAATGGCCAGTTATGGCCGTTATGTGATGGTAACTTGAGTTATTATCTTGTTTTCCATTTTCGGTGACTTGCTTAATTTGTAAAAGGAATTAATACTCCGTGGCATTGTATATTTTTTTTGGCTTGAGATGGCTTTGTGTTGTGTAGTGTAACCTTGCCTAATTATTTTTTAATGCACTTATTCGTAAAACCGCTCGCTTGGAAACCGTGTTTTAGGCATACAATTGACTGTATTACGCATTACGAATAATATAGGTATCTCAGGCAGCGCCCTTAGTATGTTCGCTTCTTATTTACAAAACAGAAAACAGGTAGTTAACCTTCACAAGCTCGACACAAAACATAACATACGGCTGTCCACAAGGTTCAATTATTAGTTCGCTTATATTTCTTATATACATTAATAATATTGATAAAATAGGTTTAAAAGGCCACCTAACATTATACGCAGACGATACTTGCCTCTTTTATTTCAACAAGTCATTGCAAAACATTATATCTGATGCTCAAAAAGACCTCGACCTACTAAACGAATGGCTAAAATATAACTTGCTAATTATTAATACGTCAAAAACATCATTTATGATCTTTTCCGCAAAAAATAAACCACTACCCGATTTCTCACCTTTAACGATTGACGGAGAAATAATCAAACGGTCTAGTCACGAAAAATATCTCGGGTTGTGGGTAGATGACAAACTTACGTGGAAACTACACATCGACCATGTCAAAACAAAACTAACGTCACTATTAGGAACGATACGAAAAATTAGAAACTTTATACCGAAGAAAGTATGACAAATTATATATAACTCTCTAGTAAAATTTAACCTTGAATACCTAATTGAGCTATGGGGATCAGCCGCTAAATCTTATCTAAATCCACTACAGAGAATACAAAACAAAATTATTAAAATACTATTTCATTACCACTATCTATACCCAACAAAAAGACTATACGAAAAAACAAACCTATTAAATATCAAACAACTTTACACATTTTACACCTGCATCCTTATAAAAAAAATCACCACACATTCTGTGCAATCAAACATTCAATTACGTAAAAAGACAACGACATACAATACTAGAAGTAAAAACAAGTTTCAACTGATGACTACACGACCACGGACTAATTACGGCAAGAAAACAATACTGTTTGAAGGAGCACGACTGTTTAATGACTTACCAGAAGAATTAAAAAAATGTGAAAATGTTAATATGTTCAAATTTAAATTAAAAAAACATATATTATATAACCTGTGACGTCGCCAACACATCCAGATGCGAATACTACATTAGTTATAAGAAAAACCATCTGTATCTCATTTTAAGTGAACTGTTAATGTTCTTATGAGAATAAAATTCTTTAAACCCCATCAGTGCGGACGATTTTTTTGTATGTATCGATATCGTATCACACTGGGCACTAAGTTACCCCCACGAATCGTCGGTTAATCTCCTTTTATTTATATCTTTGGAAGTCTGTAGAAAAACATCGAAATTTTCACGTGGAAATTTGTCACTGCAACACTCAGCTCCATAGCATCGTCACCTGCGATTCGGGCGAATTTCGCTTTGGTTGCAATGACAATTTTTTTCCACTTGTATCAAAATGTACTACTGTTGTAAACCAATTTAAAGGAGAGTGGTTTTAACGCGGGTAAAAAAAGATGTTCTTAGTTAAATATTTTGCCGTGTCAACTCTGCTGAGCCGGTTAAATCGTAGTTAAGTATCTCTAGAATTATAAAATAGTAGATTATGTGACTGGGGATAAAGCACTGGCTTTAATTCGCAGGTGTCATGTTGAATTCCGAACGAAATGAATGCTGCTAAGTTTTAATCCCGAACGTCAGTGAGGGATTTATATAATTAATGTAGAAACCTGAGTGAAATGAGGAGTTCAAATCGCCCTAGACAAAGACAGCTTTATCCCCGCGTATCCGATATTCTAGTTTTTACACCATCTGTGAGATAATGAAAAGACAATTTACGAAAACAAACTATGTTTTAGAGAAATATAAGTAATAAAATCAGTACTCTAAGATTCATTAGTTTTAATTTTCTATAACGATCCCACTCTTAATTTTTTTTTGTTAACGGCCAGTTCGATTTTTGAACAATTTTATTTGATGCCCGTGTATTTTAATTCATTTTTCTTTTTTTGATGTGCCAAATTCAAATCTCATTATTCACTAGAAATCGCCCATACTACATTATCTGTCTAGGGCACAGAATAAGTAATAAAATCCTAGGGACAGAATGACTTACTTGTATGACATATTTAATAGGGTATTATCGAGTAGGTGGTGTAAAAAAAATATTTCAAAGATTCGTACATTCATTCGAGTTTAAAAAAAAGTACTTTATTTTTCATTTTTATCTTACAAATCGATAGGGTTTCATGTACCGAATCGTCCCTCCACGGGATTAAAACGACCAAAATTTAATGGTGTATAATGAATACTCATCAAGTCCATTCCAAAAAGCTCAAACACGATATTAACTATCGAGTTCCTATAGGCACCTTCCGATTCCATCATCAGATCAGCTCCACATCATAATAATTTTGATCTTATCTGATTTAAGGAAGTGGATCAAATTTAATTTGCAAGATTTGATCACAAATATCGGGAAAGGTGAAACTGAATAAAAGCTTGTAAAAACATAAGCAATCGTTACAAAAGAAAGAACCTTTGAGTAAGGAATAAACAAATGCGACACAAAATAAGGCAATGCTGTTAGTACGAAAGAGACATCATTAATTCCTCCATTAGCCACAGTTCAGTTAAGAGTGTTGTACCATCAAACACTGTACTACATCCCTTAACTGAAGTTCTTTCGCATTTAACCCTACCAAACAAAATTCAACCTTAACTCCTACTTCAAAGCTTGAAATTCCTTTAACAAATTCTGGTTTGATTTTCATAGACCTCTATGCCTCGAAAGAATGAGTTGATCAAATTTAGACCGTAGGTGTTAGAAATAGAGTTGTTATTTCAATGATGTGCGTTGGCTTGGACATTGTTTAATGAGGTGTGGAGAGCGAATTCTGCTCGCAAAATTGCCAATGAGTGCTCCAAGATGTAGTGATTCGGAATGAATTTTTGTTCAATTTAGTTAGTTACAGTTTTCTGATAAAGAGAAAGGAATTGTTCCTCTTCATCAGCCTTATAATGTTCCCACTGCTGGGACTCAGGCCTCCTCTCTAGGAGAGGGAATGGGCCGTAATCCACCACGCGGGCCTAGCGCGGATTGGTGGATGTCACATGTCTTTGAATTTTTGGTTCTACAACTCGTATTTCTGGGTCGTTACCACTTGGCCACCACTGCTCTCAATTCCATATAACATTCATTGCACTGTATTGAATTTTGTATAGACCTACATAGCTCTTATAAAACGTCAGAAGTCACTAGTCAACATAGTATTAAATACAATAAAATATAACCCTTCTTCTGGTTCAGTCGGTAGAAAAAAAATTATATCAAAGTGGATTGAAATAGAAAATGATCTATGAGTTAAGGGATACTGGCGTTCTCACATTCATGTTATAAAAAAGCTATACACCGTTAAATAGTGTAGTAGCTATATACCGTAAAAAACACTATCAAGGAATATAACCGTAGACTGCAGGATTGTTTTAGGTGGCAAATCACCAAATAACTACTCCCGTTCTGGGTCGAGTGACAGAGAGTATCAGACTTTTACGAACTAAAATCCACCCATTTTCCTTCCGTTCCTATTTTCGTTTCAGGATCACGGTGATTCTTTCAAACGTTCAGAACTTTCATAATTTTTAACAATGTATGATTTTAGTGACGTCAAGATTTTTTGCACTTCTTATGTGGTAGCATAATAAGCCGTTGTACCTATAGGGTAATTATGGCGTAATTACTACTTTGGGGAGATTACTATGGGACCAAACCTGAAATCACGAAAAAAACCATTTCCTACGTTGCCTTTCATACCAGGGCCGAGCCTTCCTTTCAGAAGCGAACCCTTGGCCCCTGTAGGCTTCGACCCCGCTGGGCTCCGCGACGTTTTGCTGCCTCCCCCCCTTTGGTCATCGGCTGGCGACGCCCTTGCTTACTGCTACTTTAAATCCAACACTAAAAGTGCTGATTTCACATCACCAAACGTAACGCGTGGCGCCATATTGCCTGCCCCTACCTTCCTTAGTTTCGGCCAGTGAAACTTCACCAAAATCAAAGTGGCGGCGTGTTTTACTTGATCAATGTTCCTTTTCATTAATGGAGTTTTTATAAATGTAAAGTTTACAAGTGGTTAACAAGAGCTACGAATGTGGCAGATTAGATATAATAAACTAAACTCTATTCTCTAGAGGGGGCCGTAGCCCCTCTGTCCCCCTTGGCGACGCCCTTGGCTGTAAGTTATATGTCTTCACATACAACTGGAAGTACCCGAAGTGGTCTTAAATCAACAACAAAGTGCAATATGGACGTGTTTACATAACAAAGCGCAGGTGCGATATAACTGCGAGTAAAAGCATGCCATATTGCTAGCATACGTGGTTTAGTTGTGGAAATAAGTACATATGCAAATGAATGTGACTGTAGATAGGAAAAAGGAGGAATATAAGTGCCCACTTATATTCCCTTATAACTTTTTTTAGTATACAATAATGTTTACTCAAATAGTATTGTATACTAAAAAAGTATCACATCTTGCAAGGTCTGTCATTGTAGATAAGCCAAAGGCCAAGGCTTGGTTAAAAAAGTTAAATTTTATAAACTTAACTTGATTTAAAAAAATAACGCTCCACGATAGGAATTACTCCTATCCGTGGGACACTCAAAAAGTTTTGATAAACTAAAAAACTAAGTTCTATGGATGAAATACTTTTATTAAATGTTTTTAAAGAACTCTCCACCAGCCTCTGAGCTATACAAAGTTTCATGCGTCTGAACAAACTTTTGAAACATTTTTTCCAGTCCGCCGCAGACACCTCTTCCGCAGCCTTCAAGAACGCTGTAAGCGCGTCTTCCGGCGATGAAAACTGTATATAATGTCGTCAATGTTCGATCTTCGCACAGTCCATGCATCTTTTCTTTAGGTCTTTCTGCAGTAAGGTTTGTGGCAGTGGCCGAAACCATAGAAAGGGGCAAATAATATCTCCCTAATTTATTGAGTGCCCACGCACTGGGGTCAAGATTGTATTACAGTAGTGATTAATTATGTTCCCATTAGGGTGACCACAAGTTTTGTCAAACACCACAAGTTGCGGCTTACTTGATTCTAGAGGTATGCGGAACAGAGTGTAAATTCCTGTGGAGGATCTTGAAAAGGGAGGATCCTCTGACCAGATGGTTTTGTTTGGGCAATTGTCCGATAGGTGACTTCATTTCGGGCTGTTGTATATTTTTAAATCGCGCGGAGAACTCCACTTGCGCGATGCAGAATTTCGTAGTTTAGTTCATATGTGACGCTATAGATGTCGCTACAATGTCAACAAAAAGCAATGCCATTAAAAAAAAGACAGAAAATGCCCATAAATCCCAAAAGTTTGGAATTTTATTTTTACTATTGATTGGCTCGCACTTTGTCATTATCTCACTTGATGGTAAGTGATGATGTGTTATTTATCTAAATCAATGATTAAAATTAACTGTTTTCAGTCAGGAAAAAAGTTTTGTATTTTACTGGACCGATTAAAAAAAATATTTCTCCAGTAGTGTACTACTTTATTACTGAGTGACATAGGCTGTATATTTTTTACTTTGCGCGGGTGAAGCCGATAGTAGAAGCTAATCAATTATAAAGCTACGAGTACTATGAAAAGAGGGGCTTAGAGAAACTGAGATTATCAGTGACAAAGATTACTAAAAATCCATTTATGGGATAGGCATGGCTACTAAAATACCCCCAGGTCAAACTTTTTCGCATTTCGATAACCGTTATCGATAATAATGTAATGCCCCTTTCTCTATAACCCAAAGAATTTTATGATGCAGTGATAGTGTGCATGTAGAAAAAAAATATTTCTTTTTGGAAGATATCGTGTAAATCGAAGAACTGGAACAATTTGTCTGCTGCGGTCTTCCCATCGGATTATAATTGAGGTGTCTTCAAGGCTAGAGTGAATATGCCAATGCGGTTCACTATCTACGATTGCTTAACTGCTTATCAGCCATCTGTAGTAAGCAGTTATGTTACACTGCGATTCTATGATTGCACTGAAGCACTTTAAAAAAAATGTAATTGAAATAATATTTTCCAGGAAAGTCCCACTGCGAAGAACAACGCGTGGTTGACGCAGTAAATCATGGGTGTACAGAATTTGGCAATCAATCTCTACCCTTAAGGGTTTCACATTCGTTCACACTGTATTAATGTCTATCGCTCGGCAATTTCCGCTGTGACTGTAATGACGTACGAGTGTGCCTCGCTCTTAATTAGCTTCGGCTTCTATTGTTTTGCTATATTGAATAGAGTTTCATAAGCTTTGTTATGAATTGGCATTGTGTTGATAAATTTTCATTAATAATAAATTTATCCGTAATACTAGGTAAATCATTCGTGATAGTATGGTTAAAATCAAAAACGTTCATTTCGAATACACCAATTTATGAGCATTTTTGAATTGTCAAAATGTCGGTCAGTCAAAAAAAGAAAGTGAAGCTAAATTGCACGTTCCAAAGCGTAGAGCTCTATGATAAAAACATGTAAGAAACTCCATGGACACTCTTTTAAATCATATTATGAGTTACATAAATCTTGGTTACATATTTCATGTCGCTACATATTTCTTGTCGCGTTAATTTGCTTGTGTGTGTTCCTAATGATAACACTGAAACTTGTTATAAATCTGAGGACTGAATATAATTAAGATATTAATGAATCCGTAGGCGAACCAAAACAACCAACCACCCCACCGAAAAACTGTTTAAAAAGAAAAGAAAGAAAAGTAATTATACAACACACTCGAAAAAAAAAAAGAGTGTGGAGAAGTGACTGGGTGTGTGTGCGTGAGTGTTGTGAGGTGTGTGTGTGTGATGGTGTGTGTGTGTGTGTAATGTGTTCAAATAAGAGCATAACTAAAAACAAACAAACTAAAACATGTTAACTTGAGGACTATCTAGTAAGAAAATAGCCACGCTCGGCTTTCACCTTAAAATACGAGTATGTCTGTATTTAAAATCCTTGCATAACATTATTTGAGCACTTTGTGAAATACTCGTACTCGTATATAATGAAGTAGAAGCGTGTGTCGGTTCGTTGGTCACAGAAACACAGTCGTTTTCATAAAACTCGAAGATTCAAGCTTGCCTGAACTGAACATTTGGGGAATACGGCTAGCGAATTCAGAATTTGTGTGTTCAGTTTTTGCTAACTAGATAAGTTTTCAGGCACCTTATAGTACGCGGCAAATAAGTTGGACCATTTGCTATAGACACTTCGATGAGACCCGAAAATCGGTTACTGCGCGCAAGATCGACTGTCATGATGGTTCAACTTGTGTGACGAGTATTATAATCGATTTTCGGGTCTTGTAAAATGCAATTGCAATATACAAACCACGTAATTTGTACCTTTTCTGTAAAATAATTTGTCATGAATATGTAATTATTTAATAGATATATATACAAATTAAAAATTAATAATATGTACAAACGGGTAGAAAAAGAACTTATTGGGCATCAAAAAATTCATCCACATCGATATCAATGGGAAAAGTGCCCAGAACGCTGGCAGCATTGCCACGTTGGATGGCAATGCTGATTCGTTGACCGAAGAAAAGCCCAGCCCTCTGGTCACGCGAAGAGTCGACTAGCTGTTTGCTGATGTCACGAACAACTCGATGAGCGCATCTATTAAGTTTTATATCGAACTAGAAACTAATATTTATTATAAAAAGAAATAAAAACTGACTGTTAAAATGTAATTATTGCCTTTTTTAATTAATCATTAAACAATTCATTCGATCCAAGATTAAGGTTGATGAGAGTTTAGTAAATCCGTTAGTATAGTAATCTTGGCATGTATAATAACTAATATATACTTATACTTATATAGGGTGACTGGTAATTAGTAAACAATACTTAAACACGTGATTGTAGTCATGATAATAAACAACTTTTACTATGGGACCAAAACTGAAATCGAGAAAAAAATCACTATCTAGTTTGGTAGTTACATCAGAAGTACTGTGAAACATATGTCAGTTGGGACTGGTCATCTCTTAGCTGCCAGTCATCATAATCATCATCATTTCAGCTGAAAGACGTCCACTGTTGGACATAGGCCTTCCCCAAGCGTCGCCACAATGACCGGTACTGTGCGTCTCGCATCCATCGGACTCCAGCGACCCTGACCAGGTCATCGGTCCACCTTGTGGGAGGCTTTCCAACGCTGTATCTTCGGGTACGCGGTCAGGTTGTTTAAATCAATTTCTATTTTTTAATTAGTTTAAATTTTATTTTTTCATTACTTGCTATTTTTGTTTTGCTTTGCTCTTTATTTTTTTCACTCATAGTAGAAGCGACATATTATGTAACCAAGATTTATGTTAATCATAATATGATTTAAAAAGAGTGTCCATGGAGTTTCTTGCACGTTCTTTTTCATAGAAATCTACGCTTTGGAACGTGTAATTTAGCTTCACTTTTTTTTCACTGGTCGATATTTTGACAATTCAATAGTGCCTGTGATTGGTCTATTTGAAATAAACTATTCTGATTTCACATTGTACTTGCTAAATGTGATTCTTTAACCACTGTATATGTTAATTGTGTCAAAAAAAGTTTGTATTTTATTTATTTATTTATGTAAAACATTAAACATATACAGAATTAAACTACAAAGATGTAAAGAATAATTTGGGTTTCAAAAGAAGTAATTTGTTTGAAATAAATTAATGTCAAGAGCAGAGCTTTTACAAATTAATAAGTAATGTCGGACAAGTAATTTTATTATAAGACTAGCTGACTCCCCCAGTTCTTACCCATGTAAAATTACTTTCAACCTTTCTATAAATTTTTAATGTTTCACCTATTTTGTTTTTACCCTGCCTATAGGCTGCCAGTTGCTTAATTCAATTTCTATTTTTTATTAGTTAAAGTTTTATTTTTTCATTACTTGCTATTTTTTTCTTTAAAACCACTATTAAATTAAAGCAATCAAAACAAAGTAAGAACCGGTCAAGTGCGAGTCGAACTCGCGCACCGAGGATTCTACTTTTGTCGACTGGTGTTGGGGACTCCTAAAATAATATATCATTTCCTAACATTTCTATCAAGAATTTCCGAAACGATTGTAACTTGGCTAGCTTGACTGTGTCTACTTTCTGTGCAAATAAAGATCTATTCTATTGTTTTCTAAGTAAAACCAGAATATTCGAAGAGCCTTTCAGAGCTATTAAATATTAACACCAGAATTATCGAGATTAATGTAAACAGTTGGGTTAGCTGAAATGCGGGCGCAAACCGACATTACCAGAGTATAGCCTCGCTTTCATCTAACCGCAGTTTGGTTACAAGGTTAGCTACCAGCGATATATTACATACCTGTACGTATACATACTTGTACTATGTAGCGGTAAATTATGTTGTCTTTAACCTCATTGGGTCAGACTATAATTTATTTATTTATTTACGAATATTTACAAGCAATTGTGTAACGTTCAGAGGATGTCCAAGGCGTCGAACAAGGAAATTTACACACTAAAAAAAGATATCTATACTTATAATAAATCTGTAGAAGAAAAATTCTGTACATTGAAAATATCAAAAAAATAAATGGCAGGGGGTGTTACTAGACCGACACCGAACCCAAAAATGTGATTAAAAAAATTTTTGTCTGTCTGTCTGTTTGTTCAGGCATCACGCAAAAACTACCGGTCCGATTACGATGAAAATTGGTATAATTATTCTTCAATATCCTGGGCACCACACTGGGTACTTGTTATCCCGGAAAAGTATATACAATAAAAAACAAACTTAATTTTGCGGTTCGATCCCTAAGCCCGATTACTGCACCAACCGCAAATAATAAGTTTGTCGCAGGTTACATCACCTGTTTCTATTGTAATTAGCCACGAGGCCCGCGCCGAGACAGAAGTATTAATACCGGTAAGTATGCTCGATAGATAACGTTCTACACAAATAGCACTTTATACAAAAAACTTCATTGATAAGTTTAGTCGTTCACGCGAACGAAGTTGCGGGCACAGCTAGTACAAAATAAAATACAACCGACTTCAATTGTCCCTTCAGTGTAAAGTCAAAAGTTTTAACAGTAGAAATCTACATAAAAGAAGTATTCATTAAATTAATGGTTCTCTTCAAACGGTTTGTCCTGTATTGGCGGAATTAAGCCCATTGTGCTCCTATGACTGCACGTCAAATATACAGTTCCTAGGTTAGACGTGCCTCACCCAGCTTAGTTAAAAAAAAACCACAAAAAAATGCAAAATTACTTTAATTTCGAAAGTCGTTGTTTCTATAATACATAGTTTGGCCTCTTCGTTATTTAACACCGAATTCCAAAATTAAAGTTATTTTGTATTTGTTGTTTTTTTTTTTAATTGAAGTCGATTGTTTTTTGTTGTAAAATAAAATATTTCACACGTTTTAGCTTTAGTACCCATCAGTCAAACTTAAACAGATACCCTACACCATCCGGTTCCATCATCAAATCATCATAAAAATTCTAATAATACCAAACACGGCTAGGATACACTGATTTATTACAGAATTCCGGTTCTTACCTACCTTCAGTTCCATGTATCCTCTCCCCTTTTTCCTTCAGTAGTTACCGACTACATGTATAAATAAAGCAATTTTACTTGCTACCACAGTTCTGCTAGATTTTTGGAAGAATTCCGTTCACTATCTTCGAAGTTCATCATCCAGATCAAAACAATATTTCTATGGGATCAATTCGGGAGTATAATCTTTCAATCAAAACAAACATTTTCAAAATCGGTCAACGATTGACCGAGATATTGGTGAAAATATATGGTTTTGGGCATTTGGCCCAACCCGATCAAAGTTTTTTATAAGTAGGAATGAAACATTTCAGTATCCCGACTAAACAATAAAAAAAAATCGTTTCAACGAAAGGATTCTCCAAATTAATTATTTCGTTAAACGACATAAATCTTAATCTTAATTAATTATTAATTTTATTAGTCCTAAACTTTGTGCAATACTTATGTAAATGTTGAACAGAAAATGTAAGCAATCCTTACAAAGTTCATTTCTTAATCTCAGATTAGCTATTTGACGGAGATTCTAATTATATTAACGTTGTATAAATGGCCTTATTTTCTCATTGTTTTGTTTGTTTATTTAATTTTGTCTTGTCATCCTGATGACAGAGAGCCTCAGCTGCGGCGACGGGCCTTCAAAACACCTGCTCCTGAGCTCTGGTCAGAATAAAGGAATTGAGTGCGTGGCCAACGCCAAGTATTCATGCTAAACGAAACAATTGTAAGTTGGCTAGGGTGCTTGGCTTACTTAACTTAATCTTAACATCAAATAAGTTTTTTTCGTTTAGGTGCTCTGAAAATAAGACTACTACTTACTACTCTTGTGAATAAGTGAATAGGTTCTAAAGTCTAAACAAACTAGTGCACCCCACCATCAACGATTGCATCACTGCTTACCATCAGGTGGGATTGCAGTCAAGCGCTAGTTTATGTAAATTAAAAAAAAGACAAAATCAATCAGGCACTTTTGAATTGTCCAAATAGGTCAGGTAAAAAAAGATGACCCTTAGTTTGCTAGAAGAAAGATGAAGCCGAGTTACTCGTAAGAGCAATGTTGCCCCAGTGATAACGGGCACTACTTACGAGTATTTTGTGTAATTTATTTCATCCTCTTGCGCCTTCTTCCTTGTTCAGAATGGCAAGAACGGCAGACGGTCGTCTTCTTCTGCAAAGCAATAATGCTAGCGTAGGAGGCGGCCGAACACGCCAGGGGACGGCCCTCTCGCCCCAGCTACCGGAATCTCAACCTCGGTTTCCTAAACTCAGTAAAAGTCTGAGATACCCTCCTGATCCGGCCTAACGCTGGAGAAGTCATATTTTTTTTTTTCTTCTGTCCCACTGCTGGGACCAATTACAAATAAAAATACGTACAAACCAGTAGAAGAAGAACTTATTGGGCATCAAAAAATTCATCCACATCGATATCAATGGGAATAGTGCTGGCAGCATTGCCTAGTTAGATGGCAATGCTGATTCGTATTTAAAAAGTATTTTTAAAGATCAACATTCCTAAATCATTTTATATCTTAATAAAGAACCCTCAAAAAAACTTTTTAGCAATTATTGACACACTCAACCTTTCCTTTCAAAGGTCCAGAGAGAGTAATAAGAGAGAGTCAATTTGCAATACCCATTTTTATTGTATTTGATTCGAAATTGAAAGCCTTTTATTAAAAAAGTTTTTTCTTAGTTAAGGGCCGGTTCTAGTCACTGTTTTTTTTTGTATGAACTTCGCTCAGGATTATGTCGACTTGGCGGCCCGAAAACAGCGGTTTTATTTTTAAATAATTTTTTTTTTTACAAGATTTTTGTTTTTGCGAAGCGCTTTTTACTAACAAGCTTTATTTTGGAACTTTCAAATATTTCCGTAACGTACTTTCGTAGATAAATCATAAATTAGGGTCAGATTCGCGATTTTTTTTAATCGAACTAATAAATTTATATCATGTTTTCATATTTGCCAAGCGCTTGGTCATATAGTCAATTTAAATTAAAGAAATTTTCATGGTGTTCTCTTCTATATTTGTGGAATTCCAGAAGTTTAAAAAAGTTCAAAATGAGTAGAACCTGGCCTTAAACTGATTATTATATTTCCAATTTCCATGGACTGAATTCAATTTATCTATTTTAAGGCTTGATATTTAGTTACCACGATTAATTTATACTTACGCATAAGGCAATATAGAATTGGAAAAGCTCGTGCCTAAAAATAATATCCTAACATACCAAGATTTCTTCGTGGATCGAAAAGCAGGTAAAATCGCTGGTTCTCGGAGGAGCTCGTGGTACAATTCAAAATAGTTTTATTTCACCATACCATAGGCCGCGACCTGCAGCGCATCAGACAATCACTGCACCACTCGTGTCGTTAAAAACATTATTATTATTTTGACTGGCTTCTTGGTCTAGTGATTAGTGGCCCTGACTGCTATGCCGGAGGTCGGGATCCCGATTCCCACTCAAGACAAAATGGTTGTGTGATGAGCACGATCATTTGTTCTGTGCCTGGGTTTTTTTATGGTAGGTAAAATCATACAATGACAAATCCCGCCCTTGGGCGGAGCGGGAAGTAGTGTCAGACTCTTACTGACTAAAAACCTACCCCGTTCCTTCGTAGCCTATCGTGCCGGGGCCGGGTATTTCTTTCGGAAGCTGACATAAGACCCCAGCAGGCTTCGACCTTGAATGCCTGCAGCTAGCAGGCTGGGCCTCTATGGTTTGCTGACAGCCCCTTGAGGCGCGCGGGAACAATGCGCGCGGGAACCGAACGGACCGAGGCCAAGTCGTCGATGGCGCGATCGGCTACTTGGCCTCGGTCCGTTCGGTTACCGGACGATCGAACAGCGTGCTACCCATTGCACGCCGTCCGCAACCCCGCTCCTACGGTGGCCGGAAATCGGAATTGGAATCCCGGCGGCGCGGCTGGGGCGAGCGCCCCTTCTGTGCCTGGGTGTAATATGTATGTATTTAGAAATATATAAGTATGTTTACCAGTTGTCTAGTACTCATAGCAAAAGCTCTGCTTAGTTTCAGACTAGATGGCGTCGTGTGATAGTTGTGGAAAATTATAATTTACAATATTATTATATAGTGATTCAAAGCTCTAAGAAGGAAGAACAAGCCAGTATTGATAACAAACTGAACAACCTTGAAGAACAGGAGAGTGAAAAAACAGAGCTGTTGATGGAGTGGCTCAACCACAGGCTGCGAGACGTGACCCAGTTCAGCCATGATTCTAGCGAAGTGCTGACACTGAAGACTAAGATACTGGATTATAAGTCTAAAATTCTAAGCTCTAAGTCAGTTTTCTTCATACAACGATCCCGGAATCGAGGCATGCCACAGTAAGGACTCGACCATATGTATAATGGATATTATTATTATATTATATTATTATAAAAATACAAGTTTGTGCGAATGTATGTCACGAGTAGACAATATCATGGAAGAGCACACATAATAATTTTTGTCTCGGGAGAAATTGTCCAAAGAGATGTTCTCTTTATTTATTTTTTTGTTTATCTTCGTGCAGGCAAAACCACTGACATTGGAAAGTTGATGAAGCGGCATTTTCATAATTCCATCATTGTGTTTGAGTCCTAAATACAATGGCACAAATTGTTCATTGTTTTCTCCTGTGCGTATATTTTTTAAGTAATTTTGCCTTTTACCTACCCTTTGTTTTTCTACCTTCTTGAGTAGGGATCATTTTAAGAGTCTCAATATGAAGAGAGCTTCAATTTGCTTATAACAACAAACTGGATTATTTTTTTACTTATTTTGCCAGATTTCTTTTCACAATCAAATTAGCTGTTTTTTTTTCTGAGGTGGGAAATTAGCCAATGACTTCTCGCGCTTTAGGGTGGAGCAGGAGGAACCACTCTTGTGTCCTTCAGTTGATATTTGTGTTCTAGGACCTTTTCAGAAATTCCTAGTCACCCCAGCTGGCATCGGCCCTGCTGGTTCCCTATGGTTTTGCTGACGTCTCTTTGAAGCGCGCGTGAAATACTACGCGCCTTCCACGACTCGGGCTCTCTCCAGACTTTTACCGAATGATCGGACGGCGAGCTACACATTGTCGTCTGCCGTCCGGTCCGATCCCAAATCGTCGACGACACGTACTTTACGCGCCTCAAGGAGTTGTCAGCAAACTGTAGGGGCCCAGCAGGGTCGAATCATACTGGGGAAATGTGAAAGCGAACACCAAGGCCCTGGAATGAAGGGAACGAAGGAACGGGGTGGGTTTTTAGTCAGTGAAAGTCTGACATTATCTGCTGCTCCGCCCAAGGGCGGGAGATGTCATTGGATGATTTCAACCCAACAAAAAAAAAAACCTATTTAAGTAAATTGTGCGGTTCCCGAATCGAAAGATTTTTTCTTATCGCAAAAAGTAATTACTTTGTGACGTTACGAGTATTTTTAAAGTATTGTTTTTAGCGCTAAAAGCATTTAGTAATTTCTGCCGACCCTACTATGGTCAGTTCATATTGCCAGTGATTTTTTTTAATTGATTTAAACTTGTATTTGACTGCAATCCCACCTGTTGATATCAGTGTTGCAATCGTTGACGGCAAAGCGCACTATTGTAGTGACTTAAATACGGTACTACTAGCTTTCAGACTTATTCTTTTCTTGTGGTGTACCTTACTTCTTGCCTTTCAGGATTCTGCGTCAACGGGAAGTAATCCATAGGTTTTGATTTCCCAGCGATAAGCGGTCTTACCTTTAGTATCCGTTGACTTAGAAGTTTGTTTTCCAGAGTCTGCAGACTTTAGTAATACCACCACGCCTTGTTTTGAGAAAAAGTGTTTGACCTACTTTCTTTATTCCATGGTCTTACTAACGAACAGTAGGACTGAAGGTCAGACGGGCTGCAGTGCAGCAGAGCTATTCTCTAAGAAAATAGCCTTGAGTGGTGCGCTGGCCTAGCGAACAAATCCAAATAGGTACATTCAAATCACATACAAATCCAATGTACCTATTTGGGTTTCGTCGCTGGGCCAGCGCTGCACTCAAGGGTGTTTTCTTCGAGAATAGCACCCAGGTAGACTGATGCAATATTTATGTTTAGCGCTAAAAGCATTTATTAATTTCTGCTGGTCTTACTATTTTTGCATCATCATCATCATCATCATATCAGCCGAAAGACGTCCACTGTTGGACATAGGCCTTTCCCAAGTGTCGCCACATTGAACGGTCCTGTGCATCTCGCATCCATCGGATTCTCGCAACTCTAGCCAGGTCATCGGTTCACCTTGTAGGAGGCCTTCCAACACTGCGTCTTCCGGTACGCGACCACGTGATTGAGCGACGAGATGACGTCAGAACAAAGGAATTGGGGGCGTGGCCAACTCCAAGCGTTCACGCTTAACGAAACGATCGTAACTTGGCTAGGGGGGCTGAACTGATATACTTTTAAACAGCTTTGCAAATTTAGAATATGATTTAAACTTTATAACTATTTTCTTTAATTTTATTTTTATTGTTTATTTTTTTCTTTATAACTATTTTTATTTAAACTTTATTTTCTTTTTGAATATGATTTGAACTTTATAGGAAAATTATTGATTTGCTTAGCGATAACCACTGGTTTCCTACTCTTAACCCATTTTAATTTATACACCACTATTTTTTAATTATGGCAAATACTTAAAGGGCTTATTAGAAAAGGTCTTGTTATTATTTAAGTAAAGTCTCAATGAATAATATTCATAAACAGCAAAGTTATGAGCGTTTGTTTATATTCCAAAATCTCTCTCAATTTATGGAAACATTGTACAGGTTATTGTTTATGAATGAAAAAATGTCAATAAAAATGAAAAAACACTGCGCTTAGTATTTTCTAGTAGTATTTGTTATGAATTATGATTAAATTATGAATTTACCTATAATGAAAAATTTTCGTGGACAATTTTGGGATTTCGTTTTATGTACTTTTGACTACACAAATATGATCAGTAACGGGTACTGATTGAGCCCCATTTTTTTGTGCACTAATTAAAAAATAGGGGTGTATATATAGAATTTGTTGTTTTGTCTTATTTTACTTCAACACATTGTTCCCACATAATAGTAGCGAGAAGTGGCTACCCACAACCACTCATTGCCCTCAAAATAGGATCTCTGGAAACGATTTTCACTCTGATCGGGATCACAATGAATAACAATAGCACTCAATGACACTTCTTAGTAAGGGAGTGGTAGCTTAATTGATTCTTAAACTCCCATTTACATTATTGGAGTTGACTGCCACAGACAGGTCTAATGGATCCAAGAATCACGCCCGTTTCCTGTCGACGATGTTCAGACGTTAATTTAATGTTGAGATTATGGTAATGCATGGTAATGTATGCTAATTGCTGATTATAAAGTCAGGGGTGCTGATTATGGTAAGCGATTTATCTTCTTGCTTCATAACAGAAATGGAGCAGTTTTGATAGTTAAACGTCTTTTCGGTATAAGTACTGTACCTCTACCATGAGTTTTAAGCAATAGTATTCGTCGCTACTCGATATCGACGCCGTAAATATTTTGTATGGCAAATTTTGGTTCTGCAAGTGACCGCTAGAGGCGCTGCAAAATTTGCCATACAAAATATTTACGGCGTCGATATCGAGTAGCGACGAATACTATTGCTTAAAACTCATGGTAGAGGTACTGAACGTGGAACCTAATATAGAAATACGCTTGTACGATACGACTACATACAGAAAGTAAAATTAATAGAAATCTCAATTCCAAGACAGCACGTTTCGCCGAAAAGTTTGTTGATAGAAAACATTGTATATCTTGGTGATCTTGGTACATAGGAAGCATTGTAAGCAGAAATCTCTGTTCATAGATAGCACTTCTTGCCGTAACCTGTCATAGAAACCATTATTTCCAGATACCTTAATACATAATTAATAGTTTACTTATTCGTATGGTGACGGGTTTGGTACGACCGTACTAAAGTCGTGCGTACCTCAGCGTGAATTTGGTCTGTCATAGCAAATTCAAGCGTCTGTTAATGCTAATTACACTGATTAACTCTCAACCTTGATATGGACTTACCAAATCCGTCTTAACAAGATCGAGAGCAGTGGCGTAGCTATTCCCACAGGGGCCCCGTATCAAAACAATGGTGTTTTTTTACAAATGCTTGGTTTGCCGTACAAGACGGTTGCGGACAACATGTTGCGAATTTTTGCCTATTTCGGGGCCCCTGTAGAGCGGGGGCCCCGTATAATTGATACGGCACATACGGCAGCTACGCCCCTGATCGAGAGTACACTAGTACTTACTTTTCATCTTAAATCCACTGTTCCTACTGTTGGGACTTAGGCCTCCTCTAGGTGAGGGAAGGGGCAGCAATCCACCACGCGGGTCCAGTGCAGGTAGATAATCACCATGATGGATGTGATACATCTTCAAATATTGAAATCGAATAATTTTGACTTTATTTATTTCAGAATCATACAGTTTGTGTTAGAAATAAAAAAAAAGTGAGAGAGACAAGGAAGTAGCATCAAAAGTGCCTGTATGTAGGTACCGACGATGGGGAGGGTTGCCAATAAGCAGCACCAACCTTGATCTAGTGGGTGTCGTAAATAGGACTTTAGCTCCACGAGTTTCATTACACCTACAGACTTCCCACCATCCCTTCACATTTTTTATTGTATGTACAGTCAACAACATTGATAGCGCCTTTATTTTGCAATTAGTAAGGCCGCCTTCCGACGACTACTTAAGCGCGGTTGACCGTAAATTAGTTTGAATTTGCAAAATTTATTGATATTTTAAATTAAGAGAAAAAAGGAAATTATGTATAACCACTTAAAGTAATCAAATTTATTGTCAATCATTTTATTTACAATAAACACTAACTACGGTATGTTACAATAATGATAATATTCTTAAAGGCCTACACACATTATAGCGTGCTAAAGTGGTACACATTACTCGGACAAAGTGAGAAATGGCTAAACTTGAAAGAAGATCCGATATGAAGTTCATCATCTAGCCTTAATACAACGTTGAAGAATGTGTAATCCTTCTGAAGAACGTAATTATGTTTTCTAAATTAATGTTTAATTACAAACTGAGTTAATTTCTTTGTTACTCAAAGAAAATTCAGATTGTAGACGCTCCTAATTACAATTTCATTTGTTCTTCGTTTAGTTGGATTAGCTTTTTAGTTCTTAATTCAACTAAGTGTTTCAAGTAATGTACCACTACAGCACAATTTGTCTAGGCCTACTAATACAAATTGAAAGCTCATACATTTTGCAAAATGCATATAATAATACTAGTAACATTGTATTTACAAAATTAACACCGCTATAATCTTAAATACTTTTAAATCTGCCACGTAACTGGTTAAATCCATTACTCGGACACTGTTGATGATACCCGAACAAAATATGGTTACTGAAATCATCATCATCATCATTTCAGCCAAAGACGTCCACTGTTGGATATAGGCATCCCCCAAGCGTCGCCACAATGACCGATCCTGTGCGTTTCGCATTCATCGGACTCCAGCAACCCTGACCAGGTCATCGGTTCACCTTGTGGGAGCCCTTCCAACGCTGCGTCTTCTAGTACGCGGCCGCCACTCTAGAACCTTTCGGGCCCAACGGCCATCTGTTCTGCGTGCAATGTGCCCAGCCCATTGCCACTTAAGTTTGGCGATTCTACGTGCTATGTCGGCTAACCTGGTTCTCTTGCGGATATCTTCATTCCTGATTCGATAACGCAAGGAAACTCCGAGCATAGCCCTTTCCATTGCCCTTTGGGTGGCTTTAAGTCTTCTTATGAGGCCCATTGCAAGCGATCACGTTTCAGAGCCATACTAAAATCACCCGGACATTATCAACAGTGCCTTGAATTAAGCAAAAATTTATACGAATCAGTATATTTATTTCAATACATCTAACAATGGGAAAGTATAACAACTACTAGGGTAGGTAATTTATAAATTTTTTTTCACAAATTATCAGTAAAAATAGCACATAAGGTATTATAATACGTTTTTTTTAACAATAAAAAGGCACTGTTTTGAATCGTAATCCAAAAGACGTAAAGATATTAAATAGGAGTAATAAAATTGTGTTGGTGTTCAGTCATGATGTTTTAGGAATTTAACAATAATTTTAATTTTATAAATGGGACATTTCAACTATTTTGGACATTATTGATAGTTCGAATAAGGTTATTGTTAAGAATATCTAGAACTGTATTGCTAAAATTGTTTAATTAGGTCTAGTGGTTAGTGGCCCTGATTGCTATGCCGGAGATCGTGGGTTCGATTCCCACCCAGGACAAATGTTTGTGTGATGAGCACGATCATTTGTTGTTAGCTCTGCTTAGCTGGGGACTAGACGGCGTAGTGTAATAGTTGTGGATTATTATTATTATTTCAGTTTCAAACAGTTCAAATATATCTTACAAGCGCCTTATTCGAATTTGTAGGTAAAGATTACAAACAGTTAATACGAGTACAAGAATTACTATAAGTACATGAACATGTATAAACGTTTCGCTTACATAGTTATTTATAATATTAAATACAACATCAAATCCTTAAGTGCATTCGCATTGATTATATACATTTTATATATGTACGTATTACAATTACATAAAACAATTAGGGTCATAAAGTTTTTGAAATATAGTGTCAAAGCAATTTAGCTTAGCTGCCATTTTGAGATACATACATTACTTGTTTTTCTACTTTAACCTTCAGTCAAAGTGAATATAAGTATCTTCCTCTTTTTTTAATAAGTTAATTTAGTGGAGGGCCAATGAAAGATAGTTTTATTGTTATTTATTAATTTCACCAAGACGATGTATTTTTCAAAATCAGAGTTCCAATAGAAGACCCTAATTTCGACACTTTTGGTAGAACTAGCTCCTATATTTAAATTTAGTTGCTATAAATAGTATTTTTACGATAAACGAGTTGGTTTTGGCATGGATGGAAGGAATAACATGGACCCTGGATCAATTTGAATGTCAATAAAAAGGTTGTACAAATGTTTCAGGACAGCAGTTCAATGTCACACTTCTGGGTTTTATTAAATAAAGTTCTAGAAAACTTGTGTAAGTAAATTCAGTATCCCAACAAATTGAGGTCTATTTTTAATATAAAGGAAAACATGCTGTTTTAATGGTTATTTCACGAAATTACCAAAACAAAATTATCATCAAACTGGCAACACTCGATCTACCAAAGTACAAGTAACAACGATTATAATATATCTTGACAGATAATAATAATATATTGCATTTTTGATTTTACTTACATAAGTAAATTCCTGGGTGGGTAGTAGGTACAGACAAAATTATACATAATTATGCCATAACTATAATACTATTAATATTTTTATATTATCTACACAAATTGGTATATTGGTGTATTTTTAGGTACTATATTATATTCTATAAAATTACGATAAGTAACAATGTTATATGTAATTAAATAATTATGCAAGTACGCATGGTCCAATAATATTAGCATATTATTTATAGGTACAATATATATTTAACTACATGATATAGTATATCACTTATCATTTATATATTGCTGATACGTCATTTTAATGATATATTAAAAGTATTCGGGAAAATACTGTACGTCTCACTTAATAACGTGTACCTAACTTAAGTATATACTTACCTAAATTTATTAAATTCTCTCAAAATTGGCACATAACGACTAGTAAATACCAATTTTATATTTGGCATTATATTTTTTTTTTTGGTTGGTAACACAGCTGGTTATGTCATCTGATGGATGTGTCAAAATAAAACGTCTAACAAGCGTTTGAAAATACTTGAAAAGCGGGTTTTATTCGGATTATCTTTTTCTTGAAAAATGGATAGGTTTAATATCATTGAAATTACAGTGTTTTGGACAATGGTTGATTTCAGGGAATGTGCGCGCAAGATTTTAATTTTTTTTATCTCCAGTAAACAAATATGAAAGAATTTTTTAAATATCTTTATCAACAACGAAGTTATAACGCTTCAAAACTGCTAATAAGAAAGAGAAATCCGATCGATTTGACGTCAAAGTCCATCATGCCCCTACGGCCGACATGGAAAATGGCATCTTGGCGAGAAAACTCTTTTCTGCCAATTTTGGTATGGTTTTCGAAGTTAGTATTCTATTTTTGTATATTTGTTGAACTGGTTACATAACAAATATGTTTTTTCAGTACAATTACTCAAAAACCTGTAAGCTACCGCGTTTAGGCAGGGAATTTACTGTTTTCCGCACTAGTGTGGTAAAGTGTGCGACTTCACCTTCATCACAATGATTGTATTTATTATAGTATCAGGCTGGAAGCTAAGCGACCCCCACGAGTAGTCGGTCAAGTAAGTGTATTGAAAAACGTCGTTTGATACAAGTGGAAAGTCACTGTAGCACTCGGCTCTATAACACTCTCGCCTCGGTCACAATGATCCCAAATGAATGTACTATTCCATGCATATTCCCTATTATCGCCACAGAAGAAACCATCTCGTACCTTAACCAGCTGTATCATTTTAACATTTAAGTACAAACAAACTAACAACACCTTACCACACAGCACTGCCAAGCACACTCAGAAGTCCAATGTCTTTAGACGAACACCGGTCCGTCATTCTCTACTCACAGGACATGGAGATTCTCACAGTTCTTGAACTTCGAGTCCTCCTTCCCAAAGATCCATGTGAACATCTGCCTGGCCTTCATACTGGCTCTTACTACTCCTCTGGACTTGTACCAATGAGCTGGTGAAGATTCTCTGCCCCCTTCGGCCGTGTACTGCTGCCGTTTTAATCTTATCTGGTTCAGAATGCCGACCAGAAGTTCGTCCACATTGTGGTTGATACCCACAGACACTTCTATGAATTTCGCTTTGTAGGTGCAGGCGAGGCATTTTCCGTCTGTGGACAAGAAGAATGTATTCGTTAAGTAATGATGAATTAAGAGGTTAGGGTTTTTTTAGGTGAGAGAATCATCTAATGACAACTCTTACCCTTGGGTGGAGGGGTGGAGTGGGAGGGTGAGAAAATCAACCCCTGTTCATTCGTTGGCTTTCATACCAGGGCAGAATTTTCCTTTCAGAAGCAGAACCTTGGTCCCAGTAGGTTTCGACCCTGCTGAGCCCCTACGGTTTGCTGACAACTCCTTGAGTGAGGTGGTGAGAGTAGAAGAGATGATTTCAGGAGGCTCCATTCTCTTTCATGTGCCTCAAAGACCAGCGCGCCTCAAAGAGTCATACATGACGTACAGTGCATACGTGACGGACCCACTAAAGCCGATACACGTCAGGGGCTATGGGATTGTATCAAGGGCATCGCCAAGGGGGGGGGGGCAGAGGGGGGCTACGGCCCCCCTAGAGGCTTGCTTTACAGCTTCAGATCCTAGTTTAGGCACCAGTCTCCCACAATATAATGCCTATCCAATATATTACCGTAGATAAAAGGCTGGCGATTGGGAGTTATATTGTGGAGAAAAAAAACTTTTATTATTATTTTTTAAAAGCAACTTTTTTATTATTCTCTATACTTCCAATAGCCCCCCCCTTGATCATCGGTTGGCAACGCCCTTGGATTGTATGAAAGAGCCCTTTGGCCCTGAAACGCAAAGAACAACTGAAGGAACTCAGACGCTTTTTAGTCATCAATTGTCTGATACTTTCTTTCGTTCCAGACAACAGAACGACTATTTGATGATTTCCAACTTAAAAAAAAAATAGTCCTGGTTCTCTAGATCCTTTACCACGCACGCACACGAGCACACTCAATATGTAAATGGAAAATATTTTATTTAGATAACTTCGACACAGTTCCAGGAATCTGATCAGCTCAATCAGTACCCGTTACTGATCATATTTGTGTAGTCAAAAGTACAAAAAACTAAATTCCAAAATTGTCCACGAAAATTTGTCGTTATTGGTAAATTCATAATTGTTATGAATAATTAACAATTACTACTAGAAAATACTAAGCGCAGTGTTTTTCCATTTTTATTGACATTCTTTCATTCATAAACAATAACCTGTACAATGTTTCCAGAAATTGAGTGAGATTTTGGGATATAAACAAACGCTCATAACTTTGCTGTCTATGAATATTATTTATTGAGACTTTACTTAAATAATAACAAGACCTTTTCTAATAAGCCCTTTAAGTATTTGCCATAATTAAAAAATAGTGTTGTATATATGATCTACTGGTAGTTGTTTCGGGTCAGGGTGCCTGTTTATATGAGTTTGCATGTTTGTGAGAGCATCCACGATACATGAGTCATTCCTGGAGTGGGTCAACATCCTTATTAAAAAAAAAAACAAACTCAAAATGCATATCGTATTACACTACCTATGTATAAAATTTACATAAAAGATAAAATACTATCTAAAGATACAGATAACAATATAATACTAAATAAGGGCATCATCAGACACGGCTCACCGTCCCAAGGGAAATTAGTTCTTGCCCACAAAAGATAATTATGCGGCAACTGTCGTTAATAAATATAATAAGAGATAAGAAAAACTTGGTTTGTCGACCAAATTTCATCATCTTTGCGTAATAAATCCTTTGTTTGCAAGATATTTTTTTGTCGTAAGACTTTCTTATGGCTATTATTATTATAGCATCGGCCTTATAATGTTCCCACTGCTGGGACTCAGACTTCCTTTCTAGGAGAGGGAATGGACCGTAATCCACCACACGGGCCCAATGCGGATTGGTGGATGTCACAAATGTCATCGAATTTTTTTTTTTTTCTAGGACATGCCGGTATCCTCACGATGTTTTCCTTCACCGTTTTGAGAACAGTGGTGATGAAGTAAATTACACAAAGTAATGCGTCTGGCTGGGTTTGAACCCGCGACCTATAATTCTTAAGTCAGGGCCGTTACCATTCGGCGACCACTGCTCTTATTATCATTATAGCTTGCCCGTATTGTCCCACTGATGGGCAAAGGCCTCCCTCCATTCTTTCCAACGATCACGGTTCCTCTATTTCTCATGCCAATTATTAAAGAAGATATTCAGATCGTCCCGTCATCTTCTTGGTGATCTGCCACGGCCCCTCATCGTTGTGTCCGGGCATCAATCTTATGTTTTACGGGCCCACAGCTCGTTATTTGTCCTGTCTAGCCCCATTTAAGTAGATCTTATTGTCTAGAGTTTTAATTCTTTATCTTAAATAACTCCAAATATTCTTAACTCACCTTGTGTTGAAACGGCTCGACTCCTAGCGAGGTCAATTTTGTTAGCCACTAGGATGGCAGGTCTTGCCCGGAGCATGTCGCTATCTATTAGCTTGGCCAACTCCTGCTCAGACTTCTGGAAGGATGCCTTGTCCACCACCGAGTAGATCACTACGAAGGCATCTGGGGGCTCCGAGCGCTCGATTTCTTCCTAGAATGTTAAGTTTATTAGTTTACAAATATAAGATGATCACGAAGAAATATCATCATCATTGAGCGACCTGTCATCCGTTGCTAGTCAAAGTTGGGTTCCATTTAAAGCCACAATGAATAGTTCAGTGTGCCCCATATTTAGCGACTTTTATCAAGTTGAGATAGCTTGGTGTCTTGTATAAACTTAATGTAAATAATTTAGCTACAGTTGTTCCACTCTTTTGAACTAATGAAGTTGTTAACGAACGGCAGAAGTTGCCGCAGTAATTAAAAACGCAGTAAGAAAGAATTTTTAGAAAATTGAGTTACATTTTAGAATTCAATAACTATGCATTGTATAGTTATTGAAACCTAAAAAAAATACTAATAACCTCCTTACAGCATTTTTAATTAGCGTGGCAGACTCGTGTTTTGTAAACTTGTTTATTTGTTCCAATATATTCTTATTAGCAAATACTAAAGCCATTTTTTTTATTCATATGTACTTTTTTAATTTTATCTAAGACATTACAGTGGAGGTCTGATAGGCAGTCGCTCCATGTAACACAAGTATTCAGCTGCATCAGGTCAGTCTGGACGCCGACGCTAAATTAGTTGAGAAAAGGCTCCATCTCCCGAGCCTTTGATGACATTATTGTTAACATTTAGAAATATAAAAAGTAGTAGCGCACCGGTATCGGAAACAGGGTCCAAGCTACCGGCGTTCAGGGTTTCAGAGAAAGGAACCTTCTGACTATACGAACCATGTCCAGGAGTACCTCTTTCTGAATCAAGGTCTTGATCCAGCCGTCTAATGCGAGCCTCGTAAGGCGTTGTTTATTATTGTTATTACATATATCCTTTTTTAAGACAGACAATATTGAACAGTAGGCATCCTGAGTGCACAGTTTTGATTGAAATTGATTCATTGAAAACTGCCAAGTTCATTAAAATAAGCAAATTTTCCTCGAATACTTGAGTTGCTCAAACTTCGTATTCATTAGTTCCAGAGTTCATTCAAGCTTGTTAATTAGTAAGTTAACTTCGATCGTGTTTACCTTTGTCGTAGTACAGTTCACGAAGTACAGTTCCGATTCTTCTCCATTCAGCATTATTGACACCTTCTGTTCTGATCCGTCCGCATCTGGAAAGATAGTTATGTATTTAATTTATTTATTATCAAAAAGTTTAGCATAGAAACCGTCGTTCTATAAAGAGCCAATGACTTTACGCGCTTATTGAGTAACGCGAGTATCACACCGTGTTGACGATGATAATAGTAATTTGCATAATTTAGTACCGATTTGCTCGATAGATGGCGTTAAGGTCAAGTTATAATTCGATATGGTTTCGTTACATACGTTAGTATAAGATCACCAGATGCTATTCGAATATAGCTTTCTACTTAGGTCAGGACACAATTATGGTTTTATTTTCGACCCTATTAGTGTCTCAAGAGAGTTCAACATTACCATCTCGGTAACAAACACACCGCCACCAACTCCCAAACTTCCGACTGCTACAGAATATAATTCCTCACGGAAAAACCCGCTAAGGTGGCTAAAGCGCGAGCCCCGCATAGCTTCACTCCCGCTTTAGCCTTCTAAACTAACGTGTCCGTATCGGAGTGCCTTAAAAACGTTAATTCTTATTTATTTATTTATTTAAACTTCATGTACAGTAGTGGTACATAGGCGGACTTAATGCAACAAGGCATTCTCTACCAGTCAACCTTCATATCGCACTAGTATAATATCGATCTTCAGTGTGTCACATAAGTGTATATTCGAAATAAGGTGAGTCGCAGTTCAGTTTGGTCACACAAGCGTTAGCGCTTAACCGCATATCTATTTGTTGAGCTCACGTAGCACACTCTTTTCCATCAGTATAAAATGGACAACTGCTAAAAATGGGTCTCACGATAGTAGAGTACCTAAGGCGTTAGAATTTTTTTTCTTCGGACGCTGGCGTAGCCATTGTGAAGAATAATCAAAATGGCGACTAGGTTGATTAGATTTCGCCTTCAATAGGCTAGGCTAAGGGGATCGTGAGGAAAGGAAGTAGTAAGGTAAGACTGGCCTAATTTACTGAACCTGGACTTGGTAAGGGCGTACCTGTGACCTTTTAGGAACCTTACATAAAAATAAAATCATTGTTAATTTAATTTTAATAAAGCAATAGTATTCCGGAGATGGATCCTCTGAAAGGGCGAAGAAAAAATGGATGGATTGTGTGAGAAGTGATATGGAACACCAGGGCAGGAAGATAATGATGAAAGTGGCAATATAACAAAGGCGTGTTTTTATTAATCGTATTTCAATCTAAATAAAATATTGCGGCTTCAAAACAAAACTTGCACCTGGAACAAAATCTAGCGGAAGATAAATTACCTGGACAATCTTCTTTTCATTTTAAAAAGATTTTCCAAGCTAAATCTCAATTTATTTTAAAAATATTTTCACAAAAATCCTTTCAGCTTCTATACTTCAAGAGAAATTCTAAGATTTCTCATAGATATCTTGTATAAAGTAAAAGGAAATTGGATAGGGAACTAAATATTCCGTCTAACATTCGATACCCATTGCATTTCAATAGTGATAGGGATGGAAGCTTTCAAGATTATAATTTTCAATTCTGTTGAACACTAGAACCAATTATTTGCAATTAAAAAACTAAAAAACCCGACTGCTTTTCTGAGTATTCATGAAAAAGCCCTAAAACAAGAAAGTCGTTGTACCCGATGGGTCCCGACTGCTACAATTTATCTTGTAGTTAAAATATTATATACTTAAGTGCAATCGGGTACAACGACTTACCGTTTTTTATCTTTATTTTTTTAGTTTTATTTTATTACGATATCATTTTCACAGTGATTACAAATCTACCGACACCTCGCAAACTAAAATCCATCGAGCCGTTCAGGCCGCAGAGCGTGCCAAACATTTGAATTTCGCGCCAAAAATCCGCCATTTTGTGTTTTTGATTTTGATATACCCAGTGTCACTCTCACAGTAAATACAAATGTAACGACACCTCTCAAGCTAAAATCCATCTAGCCGTTCAGGCTGCAGAGCGTGCCAAACAATTATACATGCATATCGACGGTCCCTACGTACAAAAGGACAAGTCAAAAACCGAGGTTTACAGGAGAGCGAAATTTGTGTTCAACACGCCGTAGAAATAATTCTATGACCAATAATAAATATTTTCTTTCTACAATATTTTAACAGTTTTACGAGCTTTATAATGCTATTTACACATATTTATTTTTTTTACGTTTTCTTGGAAAAACTGATAGATAACCGTTTCTACGCCGATAATAAAATAGAAGTGTGTCAGTCATGTCTATGATGCCTTTTTATACGTAGGAAACAAAAAAACAGTGTCTGATATAGATTTTAAATAAAATGTTTTATGAAAATATAGGATTATGTTACTGTTTTTAAATCAATACGTTAAACATCCTGAAATCGTCACCCATGGATATAAAAAGTACTTCAATGAAGACATATCACTTTATACGTGGTTATAGTCTTTCGGGGTAGGACTATAGTTCTTGTAATGTAAACAAAGACATGTCTTTAAATAAAATGATCAGGCTTGTGTTTTATTAATTAAACAAGGTTTATAAATTCAACATTATTTATTATTAGAAAAAAATCTTCTTAGCATCTAAATAATAGGTAACTAGGTATAGTCAGACTGAAGTAGGAACTAAACATAAAAAATCACAGTACTGCACTTCCTAGGTTCTCCAATTTTGGAAGACAGTTTTTCTTTATTCGCTGACGACAAAATTGAACGTTTGAACAACATTTCGGTAAGACTTTCCAAAATAAACCTACATTCGGCTTTCACCCTCAGACGGTATTGTTGTTTTACACCAAATTTCATGTATTTTCTCCGCTCTTCCCCTTTATGAAAGTAGCTACATCTCTTGGACAAAATTGGTCAGACCATTTGGTATACTCTAACTTCCATAATGAATGTGACCCTGGACGGTCGAGCATGGCTACAAGCCACCCATTCGTTTTGGTGGGCGGTATCCGCAAAATTCCTAGTGTAAGCCTACTGGCGTTCCTGTCTTCGGTCCACAGTACTTAACAGTTGACCAATAGAATTTTGTCTCCACCACTGGTTAGCTGTGAGTTGTCGTGCTTAGGCGATGCCATGAACGCCGGGAAAATGGCTTGATCGGATAAGGCGTTGCCCGAGAATCCATCTTCCCAGAAACAGTGGGATGAGCCGCTCTGCAGGTTGGTACGGAATGCGACTACCTGCTCCTAGCGGAGCTCCATATCGGTGTCAATGCGCTGAAGCAGTTGACCGCCTCGGACACCATGGCCTATCTTGCAGTAGAAGCGTTGGGTAGGCCTTTGGTGTGGGATGCAACATGTGTCAACACCCTTGCGCCATTTCATCTTCTGAGTACGGCGGGCTGCGCTGGGGCGGCTGCTGCAAGTGCAGAAAACCTCAAAAGGCGTAATTATAATATATATAGGAAGTTATATGTTTAAGCCGTTTGGGGTTGAAACACTAGGGCCATGGGGTCCGAGCGCTCATCGAGTTGTGCGTGGTATCAGAAAACTGGTCTGGGCTTTACTTCGGTCAACGAATCACCATTGCCATCCCACTTGGCAATTTCGCTGGAACCTAACGGGCTTGATCTTAAAGAATAGCGCTACTCTCACTTAAATATATAAATTCACCTACGGTGTCCCCAAAGGTCCTGCATGGACTTGGCATTGGTGTTGTAATCAAAGATTCTTCATTATCATTTTCAGGTATTTGTCGTGGTGTTTGATTTTCACAAATAGGTGTCAATTATATAATTCAAATTAATTTGCGATAATATTGATTTAAACTTCCTCAAGATCCATTAAAATTTAGTATTTTCGGTATCAACACGACGTGAGTCTAAAAAAAATCAAACTATAATCATTTAATTGGGTGGTGTAATTTATCTATAATATGTATGTATTTAGAAATATATAAGTATGTATATATATATAGAAATATATCAGTTGCCTAGTACTCATAACACAAGCTCTGCTTAGCTTGAGACTAGACAGCGTTGTGTGATAGTTGTGGAATATTATTATTATTATTTACAGCGAGGAACACAAATCTCTTCTCAAAAAAAATGTTTATTCTAAGTAAAAAAATATTTAATGTTTGATAGTAACTAACCGTAAATAATAACAAGTCCATAAAAATATTAAGAGTTACGCGTAAAAACAAACATGTAGGACATAACTTCATTTACTTTGATAACAATAAGAAGTTGTTTTCTTTTTAACAATTATTTAGGAAATCATATTTGAAAGAAGCCTACAATTTATCATTGTTATTTGTGAAAAAAAATTGTCGCAATTACTAAATCATAGTATAAGCGGACATGTCTGACAAGACCGCGTTCGCACGGAGCGGCGCGCATTTTAAAACACCGTACAAAAAGATATGTACAGATGTCCGCATCTACGACACTTATTCGTTGTATTTATAATACTTGTTCTCTTATACGATTTGTAAAACAAGGTAAATAAACAAAATTTTAAAAAAAATCGCATGTCAGTATGTGCGCATAGATAATCTAAAGCCAATGATCCAATAAAAAAAAAATGCCATTTTCGACATGTCTTTATATACGTAGGGACCGTCGATATATACATACATACATACTCTCGAAAAAGATAACCGTCCTTCTGGCGCAGTCGGGTAAAAAGAAAGCCAAGACATCTTTTTGACTTCATCATTTACGCTTTTTCGCTCTTCGCTTTGCGTTCTGACTACGGGTTTATCTTGCAGAAGACCACCCAAGGCCCCAGTAGGCTTCGTCCATGTTGGACCCTTACGCTTTTGCTGACATCTCTTTGATGTGCGCGTGAAACTCTAAGCGCCGTCGATGACACATTCTCGAGCCGTATGGTTACCGGACAGCCAAATGGCGAGCTACCCATTGCTTGTCGTCTGCAAGCCCGCGCCTTCGATGGCTGGTCCCCCATAAGGGTAAGCAGAAGGCTACAAGGCAAGTGAAGGGACATAGGGTTTTAGCCTGTAAAAGACTGATAAACCCGTGTCTCTCCACTCTGAGCGGGAAATCGGAGGCGATCTCTCGCGCCGGGGCTTGGTTCAAGCCATGCTCCGGAGCGAGGAGGAGTGGCAGGCAGTCGCCTCCTTCTGCGAAGCAGTAATGCTAGCAAAGGAGGAGGCTGACCGTATCAGGCAACGGCGCTCACGCCGCAGCCGCCGCCGTAACTCCGATCCAAATTTCCGGCCACCGTAGACGCGGGCTCGCGGACGGCGGGCAATGGGTAGCTCGCTGTCCGTTTGTCCGGTAACAAACCGGACCGAGCCCAAGTCGTTTACGGCGCGCACTGTTCCCGTGCGCCTCAAGGAGTTGTCAGCAAACCGTAGGGGCCCAGTAGGGTCGAGGCCTAGTCTGGGGCTCTGGGAAGGTATGAAAATGCATACCAGGGCCCTGGAACCAAGGCAGGGAAGGAACAGGGTAGGTTTTTAGTCAGTAAAAGTCTGACACTATTTCCCGCTCCGCCCAAGGGCGGGATTTGTCATTGGATGATTTTACCTACCGTAAAAAAAAAAAAAAAAACCCTGAGCGGGAGGAGATATTTGATGAATACTATACCCACCTCAAAAAAAGGGGTTAGCAGAAACTGGTGAAACCATAATACAGAATGCCGTCTGCTAGGATCCTAACACACAAGACTTTTTTTTTTTTAAGTAGATAAAATCATCCAATGACATCCCCCGCCCTGGGGCGGAGCGGGAGATAGTGTCAGACTCTTACTGACTAAAAACCTACTTCGTTCCTCCTTTGCCTTGGTTCCAGGGCCCTGGTATGCATTTTCATACCTCCCCAAAGCCCCAAACACACAAGACTTACTTCTTTTTTTCGTTTATGCATTTCATCATACACGTACGCCAGTTTTGAGAGCTATGGAACCTCTCTTTTGAAGATCAATGACAGATTAGCGATCAGGTCTCATATTTTCAATCATCGTAGAATTATTCTAAATTTCTAGAAATAATTCTTCTCTAGAATAGTTCCAAATACAGATTCTATTTCAATAGACACTAAATAACTTTCCTGCCATTACTCAACACATAACCAAGCCGAGAAAGTGAAATATTGGAATAATAATTTATTAGATCTGCACGGACTATTCCCTGAAGCCCAAACCACTTAAACTGCGTGTGACGAACTTAGGCCAAAGGGACCACAGTGGGACATAAGTTCGGGAGTTCCGTTTTTCAATATTCCTAAGATGTCAGCACTGGTTTGGATTTAAATCATTCAACAAGGTTATAACAATAAGGAATTTAAATATTCAAGATGCTGTAGAATGAGGCGTTGGCTATCACTAGACCCTTGAGAATGTAAGGGCGTTAAAAGTCAAAACTTTCTTTTGAAATTGAAATATGTTAAGATTGTTTTCTTCTGGGTCTCTGCTTGTAAGAATGAATATCTTATATGTTTTGAAGCGGGTGGAGGTAAACTTTAGTGGTAGTGCACAGAGTACATAAAACAGATGGTTGTTGGAACCGAAAGGTTCCAGAGTGGTGACCGCGTACCAGAAGACGCAGCGTTTGAAGGTATCTCCATATGGTGGACTGATGACCTTGTGAGAATCGCAGGGAATATGATGGATGCGAGACGCACAGGACAGTTCGTTGTGGCGATATTTGCGGTGGCCTATGTCAAGGAATGGACGTCTTCTGTCCGAACTGATGATGATGATGATAGAAGTAAACGTAGACAGTAAACTCAGAACTTGCTACGTCAGAAATCAGCGTCAAATGAGGACATCGATAAGGATCTATGTTTAATGGTGAGTTGATGACAGTTTTCACGTCTTCAAGGTAGTAACGTTCTCTTAATAAATAAAGTAGATAACGAAGTCACAACTTCTCACCTAGACTGTATTTTGTTACATAATTTGGTTAGTCAGATAAATTAAGTGAATTTTTAAATGATATAAACTAGTGCTTAACTGCGATCTCACCTGATGGCAAACAGGGATGCAACCGTTGACAGTGATGCGTACGAATTCATTAAGAGCCTTTTCACTCTAGCCTTGAAGACCCCTAAATTATAATTGGACGAGAAGATCGCAGCAGGCGAATTGTTCCAGAAACTAATATTTTAAAGCGTATATCTCTATGGAAAAGATCGTGCAAGAAACTGCATGGACGCTCTTTTCAATCATTAAGGAATTATAAAGATCCTGGTTACGTATTTATCACGTAAGGGCAATGTAAAAAAGTTATTTGAAATATAGATATTAAATTAAGTGACAACACGTTTATAAATCAGCTTCAACACCAATTTCCGACCGCTATCATTAACCAAATATAAAATAAACAGTCCATTTTGGTGGAGTTTGATTCATACGGCCATTAGCTTTGTCAACTGGTTTCGATTTGCTATTAATCATGACCGCCTGACGTGCTGAATTAGGGACAGTGACATGCCGAATGACGTCAGAAGGGTGATAGGACTTACAACCAAATTAGAGGGTAGGGTGGGAGTAAATAATTCTAATGTGTAAGTGTTAAGTGTCTTTTGTGGGTGGGGTGTTAGAGGCAGCGACTTTTTCGGATGTTTAAAAAAATGTTTTTAAAGGCATTCAAAATTTTAAATTTTATGATTCCATAATGCATGCTGTATGTGTGCTAGCTGAGAAATTATTTGGGAGATGGTGATACTGCATAGAAGCTTAATGACTAACTCTACGTATGATCCATCAATCATAGTTGGCCATTATACTTTTTCAGTTGTTATTAATATTATCAATGTATAAAAACACTAAGTCCGATTAACTCATTTTAGACAAATACTACAAATATATACAATTTTACAACATAATGTGAAGTGTGTTAAAACATACAAGGCGTAGTTTTAAGCGACGCTTAATGTTTTATCACGTTTTGACTGTCCCACGTTGGGCGTCAATTGCTTTTTCCTATTGTTTTGGCGCCCAGCTGAGCCAAAAAAGTGTGTGGTTTGTTTCACTTTAATTTTAGCAAAATTCAATAGAGCAAATAAAAACTTGGAAACGAATAGTTAGAATCAAACTAAACAGCGCAAATAAAAACTTAAACAACGCTGGACCTGCTGCAATAGTATCCTTTACAGTTTCAAAATTGGTTGGTTTCGATAGCCAAGATTAAAACGCTTGCTTATTCCAGTGTTTACTATAATTACATGATTTTGTTTTGACTTTTTGTTTTATATATGTAAACTCTGTCTCTATCTGTCGCAAAAATAGGTTACCTTTTTGTCCAATAACATCAACCTAATAAGCTCAATTCAGCTTATGTAGCACTGGGCAGGGTACATTACTTGCAGAATAGATGGTCAATAGGGACGAAAGGTTCAAGAGTGGCGACCACACAAGTAAGTAGACACAGCGTTTAAAGGTCTCCCACAAGGTTGAGGGTCACGGGTATCTGATGGATGCGAGACGCACAGTATCAGTCGTTATGGTGACACTTGGGAGAGCCCTTTGTCCAACAGTGGACAGCATTCGGCTAAAATGATGATCGACCTAATACCACATCGCGACCACCACGTTGATAACAGTACCAGTGGTACTAAATCGGCGGCGATCTCTCGCGCCGGGGCTTGGTCCAAGCCATGCTCCGGAGCGAGGAGGAGTGGCAGGCGGTCGCCTCCTTTTGCGAAGCAGTAATGCTAGCAAAGGAGGAGGCCGCATTAGACAAAGGCGCACAGGCCGCCGCCGCCGCCGGGATTCCGATCCCGATTTCCGGCCACCGTAGGCGCGGGCTCGCGGACGGTGGGCAATGGGTAGCTCGCTGTCCGTCCGTCCGGTAACAGACCGGTCCGAGCTCAGGTCGTCTACGGCGCGCACTGTTCCCGCGCGCCTCAAGGAGTTGTCAGCAAACTGTAGGGGTCCAGCAGGGCCGAAGCCTACTGGGGCCAAAGGTTATGTGAGAATGTCACCACGGGCCCCGGGACAAAGGCAAGGAACGGAAAGGTAGGTTTTTAGTCAGTAAAAGTCTGACACTATTTCCCGCCCCACCCAAGGGCGGGATTTGTCATTGGATGATTTTAACTACGTTAAAAAAAAAAACCAGTGGTACTAAATGGGCTCTCAATAGCGCAAGTGTTTGGGCATTTGGAGCACTCTAGCATACTTATTATGTTCTGGGTACTGCCTTTGAAATAAACGGTTAGTTCCCCGCTAATTTAGGAGCTCCAACTTAACATGAATAGTAGATAATTCGAGGGCTCGCCGTAATTGGAGCCAGCTCGTGACGTCACTGAGTTTTCTCAGGAGACTGTTTGCCGAAGTGGCTGTGATTGAATTCCCTACGTTTGGAATATTTAGAAGAGGCTTGCGACGAAGATGAAAAGTCTCGTGGGTATATGTTGAGTGTCAGATATTGTACACGTGTGGGTACTGTGGTGTATGTAGATTTATATGACGGTAAACGTGACGGTACTGATAATAAAGGATTTGGTTTGGGAATTAAAGGTGTTCTCGGTTCTCGTTTTGAAAAAATCTTCGTCTTTCATGACATGGGAGTACAGAACTAACAGAAACACCTACTTATTATTACTATTTATTATCGTTGATTTCAGACATGAATACCGTAATTAGAGACACAATAGAAAGACAATAGGTGTGCGGACGCCGGCGTCCTCTTGGGAATTAATGAATTAATTAACCCATAGTAAAATTATTGGTTAGAATTAAATTGTTATAGCATGATAGTAAAATTAAATTGATTATATTGAATTAGATAAGTTATTGAATAACATTAATAAAATTATTGACAAATAATTGAATAAAATTAATAAAACTATTAATCAATAATTAATACCCCCTACCCCCCTTATCCCTCTGGAGAAAATGGGTTGACTTTCAAAAGAGAAACCCGGGGTCCTGGAATACAAGGCAAAGAAGAAACATAGGTGTGGTTACCACGTTAAAAAGAAATCTCTGCGGGGAATACAGGTGTTATGATTTAAGTTATCATGAAAAAAATAATCTATTAGATAGAAAAAGAGTTTTCTTTGAGGTAAGCACGACGCTTATAAAGGGGACAAATTCACATTAAGGAAAACACGTATCACATCCTCGTAAGATTGCTGTCGTTCTGCATAATGATGTGGTTTTTTGTTGAAGAGGTAAAAGATGAGACCGAAACACTTTGTCGTGGTTTTATTTATGTATATAAGGAAAGGAAGCAAAGAGCATTTTTTAAACTTTAGGTACTAGTGCTGCGACACATACAGATAATCATAATATTAAAGTATAACACATAAAAATGTGTAAATATGAGATTTACAGAAAGAAAAGAAAGAATAAAAAGCAATTATTAGTGACTTTCACCTGATAAACAACAAACAAAGAGTTAATAAAAACTAACTTAAAATAAAAATACTATATTAAAAAGAGAAAAAAAAAGACCTGTGCAAGGTCAAAAGGCTCCTATCTCAGCATAATTATGCTGTGATAAAAAAAAGATATAGGATCATATGCCAAAAAACTATGATTAAAATTAGGGTTTTACCATACTGGTAACAAATGGGGTCGCCCGTACAAGGCGGTGCGGGATAAACTCCGCTCCTGGGCTCCCCCGCTGACGCAGAGTCTCCGGCCCCAGCTTGTGGAGGGTGTAGTGAACTCTCTGTTCCCTGCGCGGGGGGAACACACCCCCTCGCCCATGGCTCCGCCACCTGCGGTGTCCGACGCGGACCACAATGGCGACGACGGTGACCATATTGCTCCAGAGGTGACCGAGGTAGAGATGAGAGTGGCGGTACAAAGGCTGAATGCCAAAAATACCGCCCCGGGACCCGACGGCTTGCCTGGAAAAGCCTGGGTCCTGGCCATGGAGGCTCTCGGGCCTCGACTCAGAGAGCTCCTCAGCGCATGTATGGAGAGGGGCCAGTTCCCGCTTCGTTGGAAGACGGGGAAACTGGTCCTAATCGCGAAGCCAGGGCGACCTGCGGACTCTCCGTCCGCGTATCGGCCCATTGTGCTGCTCGACGAGGTGGGCAAGCTCTTTGAAAGAGTAGTTGCAAACCGCCTCGTCGCGCACCTAGCACGGGTCGGGCCGAACCTGTCGGATGACCAGTTCGGCTTCCGCAGGATGCGCTCAACGGTGGACGCTATCATGCGCGTGCGAGCCCTCACGACGGGGAATGCAGTGTCCCGGGGCAGGTGTGTCTTGGCGGTGTCTTTGGATATCGCCAACGCCTTCAACTCCCTGCCCTGGAGTAGCATTAGGAGCGCACTCCGGTACCACCGGGTGCCCGACTACCTCTGTCGTGTGATCGAGGCCTACCTGTCGAGCAGGTACATTATCTACCCCGGTCATCAGGGAGAATGGAATCGGCGAGAGATGTCGTGCGGTGTCCCACAGGGATCGGTACTAGGGCCGCCCTTGTGGAACATCGGGTACGACTACGTGCTGCGCGCCGACCTCCCCGACGGGCTCAGCGTGGTCTGCTACGCGGACGACACGCTGGTCCTGGCGCGGGGACGGTCGTACCAGGCGGCGGTCGAACTAGCGACGCGCGGGGTTGCGACAGTCGTGGAGAGGATCCAGCAGTTGGGACTCGAGGTGGCATTGCACAAGTCCGAGGCCATGTGCTTTCACGGCCCTCGGTACGCGCCACCACCGGGTTCCCAATTAACGGTAGGAGGAGTTCACATCGGCGTCGGGTCGACGATGAAGTACCTGGGACTCGTCCTCGACAGCCGGTGGAACTTCGAGGCGCACTTCCGACGTTTGGCTCCCCAACTTAATCGGACTTCGGCTGCACTCAAGCGGCTCCTGCCGAACCTGGGGGGTCCAGACGCCTCCTGCCGGAGGCTCTACGCTGGCATCGTTCGGTCCATGGCCCTTTACGGGGCGCCTGTGTGGGCGCCGACGCTGCGAAGGCGACCGGCGGCCCTGCTGAACGCCTGCCAGAGGGTCATGGCCATACGGATGATTCGGGGATACCGCACGGTATCCCGCGAAGCGGCGAGCCTCCTTGCTGGCCTGCCACCATGGGATCTGGAGGCAACAGTCCTTGCACGCATGCACGATCTGCGCGTGGAGATGCAACGCCGGTGCGAATCCCCGCTGCCGCGACAAGTCGCGGCTTGGCGGACAGAGTTCCGGCGAGATCTCATGGTGAAATGGCGAGAACGACTGTCGCAACCTTGTGCTGGGCACGCCACGATTGAGGCGGTAAGGCCCCTCTTTGAGGCGTGGCTGGAAAGGCCTCACGGCGTCATAACCTTCCGCATGGCGCAGGTACTAACCGAACAGGGCAAGTTCGGGCCGTACCTGTACAAGATCCGTGCGGAGGTGACGCCCGGGTGTCGTCACTGTGCGGAACGCCCGGTGGACACGGTGGAGCACACGGTAGAGGTGTGCCCCGCTTGGGAAGAGCATCGCCGTGTCCTCGTGGGGGCAATCGGAGGCGATCTCTCGCGCCGGGGCTTGGTTCAAGCTATGCTCCGGAGCGAGGAGGAGTGGCAGGCGGTCGCCTCCTTCTGCGAAGCAGTAATGCTAGCAAAGGAGGAGGCTGACCGTATCAGGCAACGGCGCTTACGCCGCAGCCGCCGCCGTAACTCCGATCCAAATTTCCGGCCACCGTAGACGCGGGCTTGCGGACGGCGGGCAATGGGTAGCTCGCTGTCCGTTTGTCCGGTAACAGACCGGACCGAGCCCAGGTCGTTTACGGCGCGCACTGTTCCCGTGCGCCTCAAGGAGTTGTCAGCAAACCGTAGGGGCCCAGTAGGGTCGAGGCCTAGTCTGGGGCTCTGGGAAGGTATGAAAATGCATACCAGGGCCCTGGAACCAAGGCAGGGAAGGAACAGGGTAGGTTTTTAGTCAGTAAGAGTCTGACACTATTTCCCGCTCCGCCCAAGGGCGGGATTTGTCATTGGATGATTTTACCTACCGTAAAAAAAAAAAAAAAAAACCATACTGGTAACAAAACAAAAAATGAATGGAAAATCGTTACAAAAATATATACGTACATTAATTATTACTGAATAAAATTAAAATAATTTGAAATTTTGCCATTCGATTTATTGATCACGCTATTGATTTCTCTAGTCCAAATAATGGAGCTAAAAGAAATATCCCAATGACTCAAAGACAACAATCATAGAATTGCATAAGATTGTGAAATTTCAGTCGATTTAGACATGTGTCTACACAATGCCAATAACGTCAGTAAATTCCTTTGAAATTACATCTCGTCTAGAATGGCAACCTGCCTCATATTGTTACTTACACTATTGACTACTGTGACAAAATAATTTCGTCATAGTTGTATATACGTCATACCTTTGAATTATATTACTAGCTTCTCAGACACAAATCTGCATGGTTCTCATATGATTTGACCATTACATGTTTTCTGTATGGACTTTTAAAAGAGACTTTGACCCCTGAGTTGGTTTCAGAGCTAGGAAACACCGGCCTCATCTAGTTTAAACTGACAAAAAAATTGACGTGTAAAAGTGTTTTTAAAAAACCATTTGCAAAATAAAAATCATTTAATTTTATTTTTGATGTACAATAAAGAATATATCTATCTATCTTACTACCATTTATCATTTTCATTTTTTTTATCGAATCAGGAATGAAGATATCCGCAAGAGAACCAGGGTTGCCGTCAAAGCACGTAGAATCGCCAAACTTAAGTGGCAATGGGCTGGGCACATTGCACGCAGAACAGATGGCCGTTGGGGCCGAAAGGTTCTGGAGTGGCGGCCGCGTATCGGAAGACGCAGCATTGGAAGGCCTCCCACAAGGTGGACCGATAGCCTAGTCGGAGTCGCTGCATTCCGATAGATGCGAGACGCACAGGACCAGCCATTGTGGCGACGCTTGGGGGAGGCCTATGTCCAACAGTGGATATCTTTTGGCTAAAATGATGATGATGATGATTATCATTTAGCTTCTGCCAGTGGCTTCGCCCTTTTGAAAGTCGGTTACTCTACACAAATGGATCGCCGTTGCATCTCCTAACCTACTGCATACAAGGAATCTTAATGCGAAATTTCACACTCCTAGACTCAGTAGTTTCGGTTGTGTGACAGTCAGTCAGTTTCCTCTATTTATAAATGTAAATTATTTTATTTATTTAAACTTCATGTACAATAGTGGTACATAGGCGGACGTACTGCAACAAGGCATTCTCTACCAGTCATAATATTCTTTTAGTTTTTTTTTTTAGTCTATACTTTCTCGCTGCTGTTTCCCACTCTCGTCAACTTATTCCAAGTATATTTTTTTCAAGCCACCTCGAACCAGCCCTTACTAAGCTAGAAGCCTACCGCTTCCAGCTTATCTTGCCATCTTCTCCCAGGTCAACCTCAATGGCGTCATCCATCGTCAGGCATCAATTTTGTGGATATTCTGGCCTAGCGGTTAGTGTGCATGCGTCTGATGCGATCCGCCCAATCTCATTTTAGCGGTAATATTATTTATTATGTATAAGTGATAGTGTATCGTTACATTGTGTATTATCTTAAAAGGCTATTCTTTTATTGTACTTATTTTTCCTACTAGTCATACACACGGTGTCTATAATCGTTTTTCTCAACTCTCTTTTCGCAGGTATGCTGGAAGAGATTTCTTCAGAAATATGCATCACCTTTGTATCTAATTTTCTGTCTTCTTCTTCATATTATATGGGCGAATATTAACCTGTTGAATATCGTAATTAGAGACACAATAGAAAGACAATAGGTGTGCGGACGCCGGCGTCCTCTTGGGAAATAATGAATTAATATTAATTTGTGTGTATTATTGCTCGTTCTTAAACAAAGAGATCTAGGTTTGACTGATTTCCTTCTTGATAGTCAAAAGTGTCTGTAAATAGTTTATTTGAAACTAGTGGCTTCGCCGCTTGTAAGTAAGTCTCTCCATGCAAAATTTAGGACCACGGCTTTCTTGCTTTTGCATGAAAATATTTGGGAGTGACTTTTAGAAAATTCTTCTTTATTTCTTGTACCTATATTCACAGTAAAATTTCAGCGTCATCTGGACCAAGTCCAGGTCTTCGACGGCACGCACTGTTCCTGCGCGCCTCTAGGAGTTGTCAGCAAACCGTAGGGACCCAGCAAGATCGCAGCTTACGTGGGCCAAGGGTCTGCTTCTGAAAGGAAGGCTCATCCCTGGTATGAAAGGCAATGAAGGAACAGGGTGGGTTTTTAGTAAGTAAGAGTCTGACACTGTCTCCTGCTCTGCCCAAGGGCAGAAGATGTAATTGGATGATTTTACCCACCACAAAAAAAAAACATACAATCATATACGAGTATATTTACAGAAAAATGTTATGAGTTTCGAACTCAAACCCATATTTCGGTAAAATATATTATAGTTGCATTTCATTTACTACCCCGTCAGGTGCCAAAATATGCTGCTTATCCAATAACAATGTATGATGTCGTATCGAGTCATGTTCGCGAATAGTTGGCATCACACAAGTATTTTAATGAGTGTTCTCTTCAATGGCTACGCACATTTCTATGACAATGCGACTATCAATTTTCTTGGAATATTTTTCTTACGTACATTGGCAAGTGGAAATTGTATCAATCAAAAAAGAATTTATTTTAAGTGCCAAGAAAGATTGGTCATTTTGTATTACCTGTTTGTTCTAAGAATCGAAGATTACGTACCCACAGTGGATGAATTGTTAATTATGCAAAAACAAAGTAATAATTCTCCCGACCGAATTACGATCACGATGGCTAGTTTTAACAGCGATTAGCAGAGTATGCAGGATAAAACCTATACATTTTATAGTGTTTAAAGTGTGAGCGAAAACTCCGTTATCTTTATTCTCATAGTCCAATTGGACGGCAATCTGACACGACCGTGGCGAGATCAGCGGGCCTAAAAACGTCACATGAGCAAATCATCTTGAGCAAATCATATTCCGAATTCCTAGCAGATCATAAGCAATTCTTCTAATGTTCGTAAAATGGCTGCACAAATTAGTCGAATCATACTCGATTCACTGCACATCGGAATTATATTCCTTGTAAATATTGCCGTATAAAAAATATATGATTCATATTATGATTCTACAAAAGTGGCCTTTAACCTGCAGGTGCAGTTAGGGTTTACAGATGAAAAAATCAAAAGCCCGGAGAAAAAGCCTGATTGCCGACGAAAAATCTTGAGATTTTTAAGTTTGAAAATTTTCTCTCAATCGTACTTAACAATAAAAAAAAAGTCGTTATATTATCGTTTTTATACACTGAGGATCTCGCTTACGGGTTGCACTTTGTATTCAAAGTGGGGAGGGGGGGGGGGGGGAGAGCTTTACCAAAGATTATTTTTAAGATTCTAGAAATAACAAAGTCACGTGACCCGTTGCGGTCAATTTGAAGGCAAGTTTAATATAAGCCGCATTTTTTTGACATTCTGTATGAAAGTACCAATACTAATCGGTAACATTGGTTAGTTTGATTGCTTGGTCCAGGCTTGCCGTCTAATCCCTGAGCATTAACAGTCGGTACAGACGTAATCCGTCTCCTGCACAGATTAATCCAAGATGAATCCAAATTAATTATCTGTAATTAGTAGGCAAACATTGTTCCACTTGGAGGTGTTAGGGTTGTGCTATTTTCGAACCTTTCGTCGAACCCTTCATCAAAAAATTTCAATATATTTTTTTCAACAAATTTCCTCTAACAACAATATACTATGCCATCATTATACACCGTTAAATTTTGATCGTTTTAATCCCGTGGAGGATCGATCCGGTATATGAAACACTATCGATTTGTAAAGATAAAATTAAAAAATAAAGTACTTTTTTCCAAAACTCGAATTAATATACGCATGTACGAAATTAATTTCTTTAAGTAAACGAGTCAATGACCTTATAAGTAGTCGTCGGTGTTTGCGTACTACCTACAGGTCATTGAATTCACCCAGCTGACGTTTAATTGAAGAAATTAATTTCGTACAAAGGTATTTTAAGATTTTTTTTTTACTTAAAAAAATCCGAGTTTAAAAAAAAACTTTATTTTTTAATTTTGTCTTTACAAATCGATAATGTTTCATGTAGCGAATCGACCCTCCATGGGATTAAAACGATAAAAAAACGGTGTATATTTTTATTATCCAGCAAAAACAAACAATATAGCATCTTAAACTTGTAATAGAGGTTCTATGAGGGGTGCAGCTTACGATCCACCCCGTTGTAGGTTAATACCAGGATTTCTTGTACTACCTACGTAATTGGTTTCTGAATTGTTTATTTAGTATATTATGTATGTGTCTACGTACGTATGTGTTACAGGAGTTACTGATCTAAATTAGTATATAATTGATATTAGTTTGTATTGCTTTGTGAAGAGAATATTACCTGTCGGGTTGTTATTTGGGGCACATATTATATATATACATTATGTGTACCGCATGATTATTAAATATTAATGTTAAATGTTGCTCAGTTTCCAATAATTACACCAATGTAATAAAGGCGATGTGTATTTGTGTTTATTACCCATTCTCGCTATTTGAGCAAGAACATGGCTTAGCGGATTTGTATGATATTTGGTCCACGTTTAGACTATTTCCTGGAATAGTGGAATAGCACATAGGATATTTTTTTTCTAGTTGAGAAAATCTTTCATTGAAATCTCCCGCTACCGTCGCCAGTCAGAGTTTTAGTGACTAAAAACCCACTCCAGTTTCTTCTTTGCCTTCGTTTCAGGGTCCCAGGTTTCATTTTCACATTCCCCATGGCCTCAGCAGGCTTCGACCCTGCTGGACCTGTAAGGTTTGCTGACGTCTCCTTGAGGCGCGCGTGGAACTGTAAGACTTGGGCCCGGGCCGAACAGTTCCCGGACGGTCAGATGGCGAGCTACCCATTGCTCGCCGTCCACAAGCCCGCACCTACGGAGGCCAGAAATCGGGATCGGAATCCCTGCTTTTTTGAAAATTTTGTACTCTAACGCGCGTGAAGCCGCTAACAACAGCTATTGATATGCGCGTTCAAAAAAGCCTTGTCATTTGTTAATATAATTCCTTTATTAAATTACTTTAAACAATTCTAGTCTTCGTGCGCTAGTCCGACACGCACTTACCCTTTTTAAATCCGGCAATTTGACATCATCAAACAACGCTATTTACTCTTCGTAAAAGCTATAAAAGAAATGGATCGTAATGAAATGTCACTCCGCCTTTCAATCTAGATTCTGGATCAAGATAAAGAGTGGACAAAATATTTTATTTATTCAGCCTTAGAACATGAAGTACTACCTACGTTTTATTGTTTCGTGATAGCTCAGTGGTTAAGGTGGCAAGAGGCGGGTCTCATGCTTGAGGTGGCTGGTTCGAAACCAGGCTAGTACCAATGTGAACAATCGCTATTTATTGGAAAACCAATAAAAACTGCAGATTTATAGTTTACATTTTCGTTGAATTCCATTCACAGCCATGTTCACGGTAATAATTTAGCTGTGCTGCAAATATTTTAACAATTGAACGTCCCCGAGCATTCCGGATGATAGCGCGAAACAACGGTGTTACGAATTCAGGCGGTCCCAAATACTTATAGGCAATAGTCCCAAATACAATATAACTACAGATAGTTTACAAATAGTTTATTGTCACAATTAGCCGTATCATATTTTCCAAGTATTTTGAGCCTCTTTTTAAACAAATCAGTGCCTGCATTAGGAGACTCCGCGCTTGCATATCATTGCCGTACTTACTGTGAGTTACAAAAATTGGTATACTGTGCCACAAGAAAAAATAAATAATAAAATAAGGAATTAAGTTTGTACTTAGATTAAATTACTAACCGCTAGAATTTAAGTTATATCACAAAAAAATCTAAATGGCAAGTGTATAAATATTATATTGTAGTGTGGTGTGGCGTGGTGTAGTGTGGTGCTTGTAATGTGGTGCAATGTAGTGTGATATGCTTGGAAATACAGCCGGACTCAATTTTGGTTGAACCCAATATCCGGTTTAGTGCCAAATGATAAATGACATGAAAATTGATGGCTATATTGAACCCCGGGGCATGTGGGGTGGTTGAGTTATTGGCAAATTTTGAATATAACCAGCTTTTACGCGACTAATTATGGACAGAATACTGTTTTTTAAGTTAACTTATGGCTTAATTAATTTGTGAAGTATGGGAAAACAATTATTTTTGTTTTTTTCTATGCAAGGTTTGCTTTTCGTATAAATTATTATATAAACTCCACCACAACTAGTTTATTTAATGAACCCTCTTTTACAATTTATCTAAAGAAATTTTAGGCATCTAAGCATTGGTAGAATGCAACTGCACTTTTGACCTCTGACAGTATAATTATGGTCGCTCACAATGACATCAAAGCTTCTTTGCGTGATTAGATCACGAATAAAGACATCCATGTGCCTGTGTCTCCCAAGTCGCGGGGTCAATTTCGCATATTTTCATGTCTCTATACTGAACATCCTTGAAAAGTAGAACCTGTCCACCACGATTCTGTTTTCCTTGTTGGAGTCCAAAATATAAGACACGCTTCGTTAGCCTCTTTTCGGGCATCCTAGAGACATGCCCACACCACCTGAGCAGCCATCTCATCAAATAGGAGGCGACCGCTTGCCACTTCTCGCTCCGGAGCATGGCCTGTACCAAGGCCCGGCGCGAGAGATCTCCGCTGCCGATCGCCCCCACAAGGACACGGCGATGCTCTTCCCAAGGGGGAAGCCTCGACTGTGTGCTCCACCGTGTCCTCCGGGCGGTCCGTATAGTGGCGACAGCCGGCGTCGTCATAGACATCAGACGGTGGAATTTGTTCAAAGTTCATCTATGCTTTCTATAGTGGTACCACGTGTTGTACCACAGTTATCTGTATAGTTAAACTGCCTCGTTACTTTCGTGGCTGAAAGTGCGACCGCTGAGCATGGGGTCGTCCTGGGTTCGATTCACGTATTAGACAAAAAGTGCTATTGAGTTTTTTCATTAGGAATTAGGTACTTTGTAGCAGCCCAAAGTTTGGAAATTGGTGGTGTGACATCTCCGTGCCTCGAAAAGGACCCAAAGCCGTTGGTACTGCGCCTTATGTCCCGCCGGTCGTGTCATATTGCTATCCCATTTGACTATGAAAACAATGGGAATAGAAAGTGCTTCTGTGTTTGCCCGCACGCTTGTGCAGTACTATAGGTAACTGCGTACTTAGCTAATCTCTGTTGAGATTGGCCTACGTGGTCCAATTTGGCCAAGAGAATTATCTGCATAGTGTTGTGACACGCAGTTCACATTCGGCTGCCACTCGGCCGTCAACTGCGGGCGACGTGCAATACACTATTATCGGGCGCACCACTCCCTCTGATTGGCCTACATTGTAGGGGCTACTAATGGTGAAATGGAACTCGATAGATGGCTGGAAATAGGGAACTTGCAAGCAATTTTTGATTTGCTGCTATAAGGCTGCTAATAAAAAAGAGAAGTCAAACATGTTCTTTGACGTCAAAAGCCATCTCAGGCCATGGATTGATACGAGAGAAAAACCTTTGGTCCTGGAACGCAAAGGCAAAGTGAGAGCCTAGGTTTGACTTAAGCCAGTACAAGTCTAAAACGCCCTCTCGCTTCATACTAGAGCCGAAGAAGTCATTAAATGATATCTCAACCTAAAAACGCCTGAAGGAGACGTCTTTTATTTTTTTTCATAATAAAATCAAAGTGATTAAAACTAAATTTAATTTTATTTCAGAGCAAATTAATTCACAATTAATTTTATTCCTTATATTGTACAAATTGTTATCCTGCAAGGAACCCTACGCAGACCTCCTTCAAGATACCCCTCTTTTTCTATCTTGGGCTATTTGCATGTAGCTACAACCAGCCATTTTTAAAATGTCGTTCACACATCTTGTATGCGGCCGTCTTCCTGTCTTGTTTCCATTGAACCATAATACTCGTATATAAACTTTCAGAAATGAGTAGAAAGTGAGAAATCCTAGTAAAACCTTCCCATTTGACATGACGTTCGATCATCGGCAGCACACCACAATGTCGCGATGCGCCATTTTGATTTATCGTTCTCGGCTTTCGGCTTTCGGATAGCGGGATTATAGGACGATAGTGTGGCAGCTATTTATCATTTGAAGGTGTATTATTGATGCGTTTGGGTATTGATTATTTGTTTAAATGCGTATTTTTTTATGCATTTGTAATAAATACATATAAAAATTGTTCTTATAATTTTATAATGATCATCGTTGTTATGGTACGTATACACTTCGATTGAGACCCGAAAACTTGTTACTACGCATTGAAGGTTTAACTTGCGTACCGCAAAAATGCGTTTCAGTTCTTTAGACCGCGAATCAGACAAAGTAGGTTTTCTTTTTTCTTGCGGTAGGAAATCATCAAATAACTTCTCCAACTCTGGGTGGTGGGAGAGAAAAATTTCAGACTTTTACAGACTAAAACCTACTCGTGTTCCTTCAGTTTTATGAATACTAGATCCGCGCGGTAATTCTTTCGAACAATCTCGAAAGTAGGTGAAGCTTGATCGTTCATCTTGATAGTTAAATATAACGATAACATAGATTCGTCTTTCTTTCTTTTCTTCCTTTTTTTTCTTATTCTGGAATATGTATCTGTGAAGACCAACTGGACTTTGAGTATCGTGCAGTTAGAGCCACGCCATAACACAAATTTCAAGTGCGGTGCGAGTACCGACTCACCATTTGGAGACTTGCCTCAAAGGAGAGTTTCGGCCGAAGGGTTTCGTGATTTCGTGGAATGGTACCGACGTCGCAGCGGAGCACCTCACACAACTCTGCCGTACGAAATCGCATCGCAGCAATCTGCATTGCAGGTTTCTGCGATTCGACATCGTATTGCATCGCAGTGTAATGCTTTTAGACTTTGACTGTAATCAAGTGTATTTCGACTTAGATTCAGTCAGATCGACCGCGTTAGCAAAGCAAAGATCGCTTCAAAGATCTTTACGAGTCAAACGGCTCGTGAAGGTCAGTGAGCATGAAGGGTGAGGCATTGTTCAGTACGAAGCTCCGCAATCAAACTATGGCTCATTGGAGTACCCCTCACCTGACTAAATAGTGCCTCTAGCGGCTCGCCAAGCTTCATAATTGGTTTAGAGATTTCTATTTACGGCGAGTATCCACCCTTCCGTTGTTAACACATCTACGGACTAAGCGTTTTGTCTCGTCGTTGGTCACGTAAGCCACCATAATAGAGTGTCATTTGTTCGTTCAAACGCGCCGCATCGCTTCGCCATATCACGCGAGCGCGCAGAATCGCTATCTGCATTATTTATCTACTATGAAGTTGAAAGAAACTTACTATAGATTGATACTTAACTTTTTTGTTCGGGAATTATGAGACATCACTTATTTCAAGATCAAGAAATGACTAAAATAAGTGCGTAGTGTTGTCTGTTTCTCTTTTATCTCCATTAAAAAAGTTATGATCCTTACTGCTTCAGTCACAGACGTCCATTACGGTTAATGGTCTAAACATTAAGGCAGTACCATTTCAATTTAAAAAATTCAGATGAAAATTTTTTTTTACTTCGTACGAGGTACGTTTTGTATTCAAATTTAAAATATTTTTTATTTCACATAGGCCAACGCGTTAAACGTCAGAATCTAGTGCACGGTTCCAATTGGTCATGTCCTATGCAGAAGGACTGGTAAAAAACTACATCAGAAATATTTTAAAAATGAATTATGTTACAATGTTTCCATATTACAATATTAATAGGTATGAGAAGATAGTGTAGACCAGTCAACATTGTACCCAGAAGCACAATAAAAATAATAATAATCCAATGGATTGAAATAGAAAATAATGAAACTATGTCTAACTCTTTTTTTGCAAAAGTACTTTAAAATAAATTTTAGACGTAGCTATCTTGAAATCGATTAAAACAACCGTACCCCAAAAACGCTATCGAAATTAAAACTAAAATCTGCAATACTGGCATAGATTTGTTTTACTATTGACCACTATTTATTTATTAAAACTTTAAAGCTTTAAGCAGTAGTACACAACAAAGGCGGACTTAATGCCATATGCATTTTTTATCTATCTTCGGACATTATCTCACTTGTTGGTAAAGGTGATGTGGCCGACGATGGAGCACATCTGCCTAGAAGTACCCTATTCGTATCTAAGGCAACAAAGGAACGGGGTGGGTTTTTAGTCAGTAAGAGTCTGACACTATCTCCCGCTCCGCCAAAGGGCGGGAGATGTCATTGGATGATTTTACCCACCACAAAAAAAAAGTACCCTATTCACTAATAGCCCTACTATTACCACTGCCTAGGAGTTTCTTGCACATTCTGCTCTATAAGAGATCTACGCTTTGGAATGTGCAATGAATATCATTTTGCTAACTTCATAGTAATAAAAAAGTCCCTATAAGAAGTTTATTAGCAATAAAGGTATTTGATTTAATTTGATTTAAACACCTCCAGGCTGTAGTTATTTGGAAACACAGTCTCCGATTAGAAATTCCATTCTTCAGGCTTACTGTTCACGGCCGCGTAGCTTCATAGACGCGTATTTGTCATTATACGCTTGCTATACGCCTGCGTGTAGCATATACACAAAACTATGGTCTATTATGCTCGGACGCGTAGCTTCATAGAAGCGACACGACGGTAAGATGCTGCCGCTTCGTTGACAGTTGGCAGCGCTTCTCTAATGAGTACGTGTCTCTCCTACAGCAGAAAACCAAATGGCAGACAGCTGGGCAAGAACTCAAAAGAGGCACCATGGTTTTAGTGAGAAACACCAATCTTCCTCCTCTTCTGTGGTTGCTGGGCAGAGTGGTCGCAGTGAAGACTGGCTCCGACGGGCATTGTCGAGTCGCCGACATCCTGACGAAGAAGGGCATCATAACACGTGCATACAACAACATATGCCCGCTTCCTGTCTCTTCAGCATCATCTTGAAGCATTCTCTTCAACGCGGGGAATATGTTCCTGACGTCACATCGGGCCACACAACACATCGCACTCGCGGACGTCCCCTCTCCTTTCACTTGCTCGCCGACACCTTGCGCGTACGCACATATATCGGTGGTTGTCTCAGAATTTGTACCTACTCCTACGTAATACAGTCTTTATAATATCGATTTCAAGCAGTTTTATTTTAGTCAAGACCACCAGCATCACACCTGGAGCTTGATACTCAACAACAGTCGAGTTATATAGTGTTGCATTGTCGCTTCACGCCGGCGTACACCAAGCGTATAGTGACGAATATGCGTCTCTGAAGCTACACGTCCGTGGTCAGTAGACTTTGGCTGGATATTCAATATAACCGTGATACACTAATTAAAACAGGCTTAATTATTATGTAGATGAATTCAACAATAAACCCTGATGAGTGACAAAGCTGCAAGGCTCGTCAACAAGCTGGAGCCTCGTGTCTGCGGCAGCTGATTGAATTTTCCGCTGTCAACGACACGGTAATGTGACTTGTGGCTTCAAAAAAAGCGGTTTTGTATCGCACGAGATAAAAATGGCCGATGAGTTGCAAATATCAAGAGCGTTTGGTATGATAGTGGGATGGCTGGGAGTAGTGGTGGCTTATTCGTAACGGCCCCGTCTTACGAGTTGTAGGTCGTGAGTTCAAACCCAGCCAGCCCTTTGTGTAATTTATTTCATCATCAGCTCTCAAAACGGTGAAGAAAAACATCGTGAGGAAACCGAACCGAAAAATTCGAAGACATGTGGCAACCACCAATCCGCACTGGGCCCGCATGGTGGATTACCGCCCATTCCCTCTCCTAGAGAGGAAGCCTGAGTCTCTACAGTGGGAACATTATACAGCTAAGGAGTGGAGTTTTCTGCAGGAGTTTATAATATATTTCATGATAGCTACAACCTAGGGGTTTTTAAGTCAAGAGTGATCAGGTTCCTTCTAGGCAAGCGTGCTCCACTATCGACGGCTTCATCCCTTATCATCAGGTGAGACAGTAGTCAAACGTGAGCCTATCAAGAATTAAAAATAGTCATATCTTCAGACAAAACAAATTTAGTTTTTCATCAGTGTAGATAACAGTGCTACGCCCCGTGCTACGCCGTAGCACGTGATGTGCTACGATCGTGTAGCCTCTTCGTCTATACACCGTTAAATTTTGGTCGTTTTAATTCCGTGGAGGATCGATTCGCTACATGAAACACTATCGACTTATAAAGGTATAAGTACTTTTTTCTCGAATTAATATACGCATGTACGAAATTGATTTCTTTAAGTAAACGAGTCAATGACCTTTTAGGGAGTTGTTGGTCGTTGCCTGCTAACTACGTACAGGTCATTGGCCTGGATCAGCTGACATTTACTTAAAGAAATCAATTTCGTACATGCGTAAATTATTTCGAGTTTAAAAAAAAGTACTTTGTTTTTCATTTTCACATCGATGAATGATGATTTACAAATCGATGGGGTTTCATGTACCGAATCGACCCTCCGCGGGATTAAAACGACCAAAATTTAACGGTGTATAGTTTAACTTTTCTTTTTAACTTTGCCTTTTTATTTTTCAGCATCTACCTAATTTGTCCCAAATTACTTGAGATCGACGCTTTTTTTTTTAACCCGTTTCGTAAAATCCGTTCTTAGCGGACGTCTATAAGGAACCTACCTGCCAAATTTTTTGTTTGTAGGTATTATAGTTTCTGAGATTTCTTGATTTATCAGTGAGTGGTATTTAGCTTTTATCTGTGTAAGTTTTGGTTACTGACGTCCATAAATCCCTCGCCTGTTTTATGGCCACACTATCGAAGTCTATCATTCCGACTTTAGTCGGGATAGTTCATTTTTGTTCCTATCAATGCGGTGAAGTGTCTAGGAATCTCGATTTCTAGTTTTTTTTATTTTGTTGTGAATAGTTCTGCTCTTTCGTATTTTCTTTATGCGCTTGAATATTGATTGATTTTTAAGTGCAATGGATTATCTAGATGACCAGTACAGGATACTTGAAACAGTCAAGTATGAGAAGGTATTCTATTAGGTCTTCGTTCTTAAGACTTTCTGTGTGAAGGAAAAAACCGAGAGCGAAACTGAAATTAATTTAATGATTAATTACTCGTAAGATTAATTAGTGTCAAGTTGTATGTAGATTAAAATGTGATTAACGGCCTTAAGAAGTATTTTTTTAAATCTTTATTTAAAGAGCTTTTTCGCTGGTACGAATAATTGCGACATTAATATCATCATAAACACTTTCGGACCAGCAACGTCCTATAACATTAACGTACAATTTGTTGTTGACAAAACGTCTAATCACGCCTGATAAAAATATCTTATCATTTGCACTCCATCTCATAACGCCTCTGGGGCTCTGGGAAGGTATGAAAATGCATACCAGGGCCCTGGAACCAAGGCAGGGAAGGAACAGGGTAGGTTTTTAGTCAGTAAGAGTCTGACACTATTTCCCGCTCCGCCCAAGGGCGGGATTTGTCATTGGATGATTTTACCTATCGTAAAAAAAAAAAAAAAATCTCATAACGCCAAGCAGCCTTAGTAAATTCAATCAGTTAAAATGATTAAAAAACCCACCCCGTTCCATCGTTGCCTTGCATACCAGGGCCGAGACTTCCTTTCAGAAGCAGATCCTTGGCCTCAGTAGGCTTCGAGTCTGCTGGGCCCCTACGGTTTGCTGACGACTCCTTAAGGCGCGCGTGGTACAACACGCGCCGTCGACGACTTGGGTTCGGTTCGGACGGCTACCGGACGGTTGGACAGCAAGCTACCCATTGCTCGCGTCACGCGCACGACCTCCTCCTTAGCTAGAATTACTGCTTTGCAGAAGGAGGCGAACGCCTTCAAAAGGCGATCACCTGCAGCCATAGTAAATTCCATTAGTTAAACTTTGTTGTCGCAATACAGATTGCAGATGCAATTGATGCAAAATATATTAAAAGCTACGACAAATCGAATTTTAGCGTCTTATTGTTGTCGTTTATTAAACATTCACAAGCGCGTACGCAATTAAGAAAATATTGTTTCATAATGCGCATCTTACGAGAGCGGCGCAGGGCTGATCGCGTGTTAAAATCTTCAATACGACCCTTCTCCCTCTAAAGAGGGTCTTTAGGAAAATTCCCACCACCAGTTGGCGCCACTTAGCCGAAAGGCCACTTACTTTAGAAAAGGTCTTAATGTCATAGACGTCAATTTAGTAATTTCATTAACATAAGCGTTTTGACAGTGCCTGGTGCCCTGGACCTGATGACTCAGTGCTGCCACCTGGTGGTTGTCATTTTCGAAACCCCTCATTCCAAACTAACCGTATTGAATGGTTATTTCATGAAACAGTCATCAACATACAAATTTACACGAACCTGTAAAACGCAAAAAACTGAAGAAAAAAATAATTTTGCGGGCCACACTGGAGTATCCCCTAAATCCTTTAAGAGCCCACGTCGTGTTAGTTCAACGAGTGTTTTCGTGTTCTATTCTCCAGGATCGTGTGTTTGCGACTGGGTAATCTATCTCGTTTAGCTCTTCAATCCCCAAAAGTGACAGAAGAGCTTTTTTATGATAGGTAAAATCATCCAATGACAAATCCCGCCTTTGGGCGGAGCGGGAAACAGTGTCAAACTTTTACTGACAAAAAGCCTACCCCGTTCCTTCGTTGCCTATCATACCGGGGCTGAGTCTTCCTCTCAGAAAACGGTCCTTGACCGTTACCTGCAGGCAGGCAGGGTCGAAGCCTGCTGGGCCTCTACGGTTTGCTGACAGCTCCTTGAGGCGCGCGGGAACAGTACGCGCCGTCGATGACTTGGGCTCGGAAGAGCTGACGTGACGTGATTTGGTCGTGGATATGCGACTCTGGCGGAATAAACGCGAAAGTCTTTGTCGGATATAACCGACGTAAGCGATTAATAGGTAAAAATTGTTCGTAATACTTCGTACGTTTAAACTTTTCAGTTATTAAAGTCACCACGATGCATTCTCCGCTCATTATTAATTTTTAAATAAAAGTAGAACGCGTTTATATCACAAACGGCTTCGAAAAGCTTTTAATATTAATAATTAAATGGATAGCTCATTTAATGCGAAACTGTAAACTTGTTATTGATGTGGTTTTGATGTATGTGAACATCAAAACCGCATTTAATTTTGGCTTGTTACAACAACGAAAGAGCAAATTTATCAAAGGATTTTGTGAGCTCTGTAACCGTAACCACAAATATCGGATAGATATCTGAAATAAAAAATCGACTGTTCCTAGGTAAACTCTCGAATCTGGAAATTAGCATGTTTTTATTTCTTTTTTAAGCTTAACAAAAAAAACGTCCGCTAAGAACGGATTTTACGAAACTACACCCCTAAGGGGGCACCTGGGGCTCTAGGGATTTATGAAAATGCATATCAGGACCCTGGACCCTGGAACCAAGGCGAAGAAGGAGCAGGGTAGGTTTTTAGTCAGTAAGAGTCTGAAACTATCTCCCGCTCCGCCCAAGCGCGGGATTTGTCATTGGACAATTTTACCTACTTTAAAAAAAACTTGACTTTTGACTTCCACGCTAGCGATGCCGCTGGCAAAAGCTAGTAAATAAATAAAATAATGATTTAAATGTGAAAGTCGGTATGTTCCAGTAGTATGTTCGGTAAATAATCACGTTTCAACGGCTTAATGGTTTTGGAGATTTGATAAAGGGTAGATTACAAGTCTCTGGACTAAATTAGGACATAGGTACTTTTTATTTTGGTACTACACTCACGTGAAATTATTAATGAACAGCGCCCGGACGAAACAACTTCATGATATCATGAATACTCATCTCTTCGTTCTCATTCAGCGTTTGACCGTCGAATACGGCTGGTGCTGAAAATCAGCGCTGTGGCTTTTTCCAACACATGAGCCCCAACAATTTGCTGAGCGCTGGCCGTTTTGCGCGGATTTGTCGCATACTTATCTTGCACTTTTACATAAAATTGTTTTGTCTAAGGTATGCGTCATATTTGGCGTAAATAAACTTCTTTTCTTTTTTCTTTTTATTTTGTCTGTATCAGACTCGTAAAACAGTGGAATGCCATTTGATCACAATTTCATTTTTTTTTTGCGCGGAATCCTAATTCTTTTTCTTCAGTTTAAGTTATTTCTTATAATGTCAGTTATCTACCAGTGCAAGTCCTGTCATAATCGGTGCAGTAGTTTCGGATATTAGCCAAAACAAACATATATACATTTTAAAAAGTGTATATTTGTCATAGATATCGAATATACATACATTCATATGCATTTAGCAAAAGTATTTTATTTTGATATCGCAAACAGTCATTTTAATTTTATAAATATGTATAGTTATCAGAGATTATGGAATGAAATTAAATAGTATAGCATCAGCCTTATAATATTCCCACTGCTGGGACTCAGGCTTCTTCTCTAGGAGAAGGAATGGCCCCTAATTAAGCACGCGGGCCCAGTGCGGGTTGTTGGATGTCACGTGTCTTCGATTTTTTTAGTTTCTTACGATATTTTTTCACCTTTTTGAGAGCAGTGATGATGAAATAAATTACACAAAGTGTGCCTGGCTGTGTTTGAACCTGTGACTTCGCGCTTTGTTTCTACGTACCGAGTATCAAGGCATAAGTCAGGGCTGTTACCACTCGGCCACCACTGCTCCTATTTTTTTTTTATGGTAGGTAAAATCATCCAATGACAAATCCCGCCCTTGGGTGGGGCGGGAAATAGTGTCAGACTCTTACTGACTAAAAACCTACCCTTCCATTCATTGCCTTTGTCCCAGGGCCCCGGGTAACATTTTCACATAACCTTTGGCCCCAGTAGGCTTCGGCCCTGCTGGGCCCCACCACTGCTACTATGGAATTAAATGAATGAACTAAAATACTAGTATGGAAACTGCATTATTTTTAAACAAGTCAAATTATGACATTTAATATTTAAGTGGTATTTTAATGATCAAAATATCTAATTGCTAATTGCTAGCGATGTGGAGGATTACTCCAATGCCTAAGTGTATTTGGTTTTGCATGTACAAATGTACGTCGTTATAAATATTCGTAGTTAATTAATGTTACTGTAATTTATGTACCTACATTATATTTTATCAAGTCCAAAAATAAATTAAAATCATCTCGGATTTACGAGTACTCACACTTTCATTAAAAAAACAGCACCTTTTATATTTGATGGAGGCTTTGATCTTTTTGAACGAAGAGACAAAATTGTCCCAAATAAATGATTAAAACCATTCTAGATTGCGAAAATAAGAAAATTGTCCCTCAGGTACTCAGAAACATTTCAAAGAGATTAAAATAATGATATTCCACAACTAACGCACAAAGCCATCTAGTCCCAACCTAAGCAGATCTTGTGCTTTGTTTACTAGACAACTGATCAATATACTTTTTTTTATTTCTAAATACATACATATTATTGACTAGCTTTCGCCCGCGGCTTCGCTCCCGCTCTACCCTACTCTACCCTACTCTAACCTACTCTACCCTACTCTACCCTACCCTACTCTACCCTACTCTACTCTACTCTACCCTACTCTACCCTACTCTACCCTACTCTACCCTACTCTACCCTACTCTACCCTACTCTACCCTACTCTACCCTACACTACTCTACTCTACCCTACTCTACCCTACTCTACCCTACTCTACTCTACTCTACCCTACTCTACCCTGAATTTTCTTTGCTATAAACCTCACGGAGCCCGAGACCTTTCCAACGAATGCAAAACCGTGGAAATCGGTTCGTGCGTTCTGGACTTATAGCGTCAGGAAGGAAAACCCGACTTATTTTTATATAGTAGATTAAAACACTCTGATACAAAACAAATGATCGTGCTCACCACACAAACATTTGTCTTGAGTGGTAATCGAACCCACGGCCTCCGGCATAGCAGTTAGGGCCACTAACAGTTGGTCCATGAGGTCCGTAATGTCATCGAGGGAGCCCGCCAGGACTCCGGTATTCAAATAAAAAACTATTTATTTCAGATAGATTTCTTATTTGTATTCTTTTCTTTCTTTTTTATTCTTTTTTTATTTTTCTTATTTTAGATTTCTTTTGAATTGTCAAATTGTCTCTCAATCGTAGATCTCTATGGTTGGTCATGGTCACTTTTAAATCATGTTATGAGTTACAAAAGTTTTGGTTAAATATATAATTTCATTTCAATGAATTTTATTATGTTGTAAGACCACGCTTTCTTTTTCAGAAATTCCCAGTGGCCAATTAATGATTCTAATACCTAATTGAAAATTGTTAATAATGTGGTCCTCCACATCATTAGCAATTTTAGGCATTAAAGTAATCCTTTGTGACGAATATCTTCCCTATATATAGTATTTGTGTTTGTCAAGTAGTTTTAAGTTTTGCGTCATTTCACGCGAATAAACTGTTTTTCTTTCTTTCTTTTCTTTCTTTCTTTACTTCAACGCCTAAGTGTATTTGGTTTTGCAGTGGTTTTGCATATACGTGGATATAAATATTCGTAGTTAGTTAATATTTAAGTAATTTATGTTCATTACATTACATTTATACGTTATACATCGACGGTACAGTCGGTACAGTGGTTCGGCGATTGACTGCTGCGGTGGGAGTTGCGGGTTCGATTCTCGTGCGGAACAAATATTTGTACAGATCTGCAGATTGGTGTACCGGTTTTAGTGTTTTGTGTATGTGAATGCATCTACGGTCCAAGAGTTATTCCGAGTGTTTGTCTAGTGGTAGGAAAACTTTAGAATAAAATAGAATTAACTGTATTGTAAACCAAAATATTATCAATTTACAAAAACTAAAAGAAAACCAACAAAAAAAAATCTACATAACTAAAACGCAACTAAAAATATTGTCAATTCCGAAAATAAATTTAGTACATGACGGATTTAGTGCTCACACTAATTATATTAAAGGGAGAAGCAGTGGTGGCCGAGTGGTAACGGCCCTGACTTACGAGTTGTAGCTCGTGGGTTTAAAGCCAACCGCATATTACTTTGTGTAATTTATTTCATCACCACTGCTCACAAAACGGTGAAGTAAAACATCGTGAGGAAACGGCATGTCCTAGAACCAAAAATTCGAAGACATGTGACATTCACGTGGTGGATTTTCGAAAATCCACCACGCGGGGCCAGTCAGCCTTTCTCCTAGAGAGAAAGAAAAGAAAAACGTTTATTTTTGCCTCACACAATCGCACATTTGAAAAGAGAGGAGGCCTGAATCCCAGCAGTGGGAACATTAAAAGGCTGATTATGCTTAAATTAAAAAAAAAAACATAGCACCTTTTATGAGTAAAAGAGGATTTAATCTTCTTAAATGAAGAAACAAAATAGCTCCAAAAAATAATAAAACATTCCAGACCAGAGAAAAAAAATCTTAAGCGAATAATTCAACAAACAAAATTGTTGACGCTAAAATGATTTTCCATTCCTTCGTTCCTTTTCTAATTAAAATGACAGAATTGAAAAGAAAGTTAGAATTGTACAATTATTACAGTTCACAGCTTCTACAGTTTTATAAGTAATTAAACTTGTCAACGCTGTGTTAAGGATTTGGTACAAGAGTAATTCTTTTTTGTCGACTCAACAACTTTTTTGTTGTTTAAATTGTATTGTACAATACAATTTACAGTTGTGAGTTGACCTCAACTCACAACTGTCAGTAGAATAATTACTACTGACAGTTGTGAATTGACCTATGTTATATTACGTAAAATGAAATGGATTATATAATATATATTATATTTTGTTCATGATAAAAGGCCGAGAAACTTGGCACAAACTAGAAGAGACCTTTTCCCAAAGAGGGATCCTTAATTGAGCATAATTCATTCGCTAAATTTAATTTTAACTGTCAATATTATTAAGAAACTAGCTTCTGCCAGCGGCTTCGCCCGCGTCGTTGTGGTAAATTATTCCAAAAGAACTTTCTCCGGGGATAAAAAATGCCTATATTCTACTATATGGTCTAACGTCGTGGCAAATATTTATAGTTCTAAAATTTGAGCGTGAAGTAGTACCCAACTAACATACATACACACCATTACATATGGACTTTCAGTTTTATAATATTAGTTTTGTAGCGACATCTATGATGCCACGTAGGAACAAAATTCAAAAATTGCTGTTGAATAATGTTCTAATTGCAACAGCCCGAGATCAAATCACTTGCCCAGACCACAACACCCGTTTGGTCAGAGGATCCTCTCTTTTCCAACAAACTCTCATTTGTGTGGCTACTAGGTGATGCCATCGGCTTCGGCCGCATGAGTATATCCCAATTACTCTCAGATAAAAAGTATCCTTGCACTATTTAAGGACATGATCTACTCGTGTACCAAGTTTCATCCAGCCGTTAGAGTGTGAAGAAGTAACAAATATACACTAAACTAGTGCGACTCACCATCAACGATTGCATCACTGCTTACCATCGGGTGGGATTGCAATCAAGCACTAGTTTATAACCAATAAATAAAAATAAAAAGAAAAATAATTTCAGTGTGATTACAGTCTTTATTCTTGTACGGTTGTTGGAAGTACATACCTCCACCCCGTTTTCGACGAATGCACGTACCCATGAAACAAAAAACCATGTTTGCATAATCTGATTACTGGCTATCTGGCGAGCGTTCCCCTTTCAGCAAACATTGCTTGGGGTATTTACTAAAACGGGTTCATTTTGGTTTTACCAACATATACGGAATTTCATACCTATTAAATATAACAGATTCCCTTGTCGATCATGATTAGGTTAAAATATCAGTTTGGCGCGATTTGTGCCGAGAATATCTTGTTCAATTTACCTATGCAATTTTTGTGTTAATCTATAATATAAAAGCGAAATACAACTTACTGATTAACCATGAAATCTCAGAAACTATAACACCTACAGGCTTAAAATTTGGTAGGTGTGTTCCTTATACTGTGTAGACGTCCGCTAAGATTTTACGAAAGTCCACCCCCTAAGGGGGTAAAAAGGGGTTTGGAAGATATCGAGAAACCGACCTTCACTCGATGGAAGCTGCTGGCAGAAGTTAGTTAATACATATTTTGACTACCCGTAGTCGCAAGTGCGACTTCAGAGGGCTGGGTCCTGGTTTCGATTCTCGGTGTTGGGCAAAAGTATTATTCGGTTTTCCATTAGAAATTTCTTTATAGCAGCTCAGAGTTTGAAAGTGGTGGTGGCCTTGGAAAGCATGTAAAGCCGGTGGTCCTTTTTTTTTTTTGTTGAGAGGAAACCTTCAAAAGGCGCCCGGACTTTGGGGATAAGTCCGGGGAGTGTGGGATTTTTACCTCACTAAAACCACCCCGGTGATCACCATCAGCACATAGAAGGGGTCCCGTTACTTCTCAAAAGACCATTCCGGAACCCCCTCAGTGCAACGCCTGTTATGGCACATCCCTGAAGAGACTAAATATCGGTCTCCCCTAAGCCTATCTGAGCACGGCAGCACGTGATCACTGTGCCACCGTCTTCCCTGGAATCACTCGATGGGCGGGCAGAGTCCCCACTCTGAGCGCCCGTGGTTCCAAAAGCCGGTGGTCCTGCGCCTAATCTCTCCCCGGTCGGAGTGGTTGCTATCCCATCGGACTACGATAGTAAATGTAGGTACAAAGAGTGCACCTGTGACTGCGCACACGCTAGTGCACTATAATATCTCCTAAGTACTCGGCTAATCTCTGTTGAGATTGACCACCGTGATCAAAATTCAGTCGGGAGTATTATAATACATATTTTTAAGTATAGCAATCGGAAATTGCTCAGTAGCAGCCTCTCCAGGGTCTGAATTCGAGTTCAATTGACAGAAAATAGGCTAGTTACCATAACATGATACTTGAATATAAGTGGTGATGTTGCCCTTAGGTTTTTTTTTTTTTTTTGGGTAGGTAAAATCATCCAATGACAAATCCCGCCCTTGGGTGGGGCGGGAAATAGTGTCAGACTTTTACTGACTAAAAACCTACCTTTCCGTTCCTTGCCTTTATCCTGGGGCCTTTGGTGACAGTCTCACATAACCTTTGGCCCCAGTAGGCTTCGGCCCTGCTGGGCCCCTACAGTTTGCTGACAACTCCTTGAGGCGCGCGGGAACGGTGCGCGCCGTAGACGACCTGAGCTCGGACCGGTCTGTTACCGGACGGACGGACAGCGAGCTACCCATTGCCCACCGTCCGCGAGCCCGCGCCTACGGTGGCCGGAAATTGGGATCGGAAACCCGGCGGCGGCGGCGGCGTGTGCGCCTTTGCCTAATGCGGTCGGCCTCCTCCTTTACTAGCATTACTGCTTCGCAGAAGGAGGCGACCGCCTGCCACTCCTCCTCGCTCCGGAGCATGGCTTGAACCAAGCCCCGGCGCGAGAGATCGCCGCCGATCGCCCCCACGAGGACACGGCGATGCTCTTCCCAAGCGGGGCACACCTCGACTGTGTGCTCCACCGTGTCCACCGGGCGGTCCGCACAGTGGCGACACCCGGGCGTCGTCTCCGCACGAATCTTGTACAGGTACGGACCGAACTTGCCGTGTTCGGTCAGCACCTGCGCCAAACGGAAGGTGACGACGCCGTGGGGCCTTTCCAGCCACGCCTCAAAGAGGGGCCTTACCGCCTCGATCGTGGCGTGCCCAGCACGAGGTTGCGACAATCGCTCTCGCCATTTCACCATGAGATCCCGCCGGAGCTCTGTCCGCCAAGCCGCGACTTGTCGCGGCAGCGGAGTTTCGCCCCGACGTTGCATCTCCACGCGTAAGTCATGCATGTTGCCCTTAGGTACAGTTCTGTCTCAAAGAAGCAGGATTGTTCGAAAGAATTAACGTGGCTCTGAAACGTAAACCACCTCAAAAAGGTACACTTTTACATTACTGATCGGTGTTAAACTGTGAAGTCCCAAGAGGACACCGGTGTCCGCACACCTATTGTCTTTCTATTGTGTCTCTAATTACGGTAATCAAAAGGAAGCATGATGTTACGTTTTATATATGACAGTCAGGTGACACGCCCGTTAGCTCTGCCCTAGAACGGGAAAAATCATGGGATGATTACCACCTAAAAACTTTATGTAAATGATTTACCTAAGAATTTTGTCGTTTCATCCTCAAAGCAATGAATGCTAACAGAAATAGTACTTTAATGAAAAGAAGTTCATTATAACTTTACATTATTTTAATCTAGAAGAACAGTTTTATGAAACCGCTACACGAAACCCAGAAAGTTTCAAAAGGTTCACGCAAGTACCTATACCTACTAGTGATGTGCCGGATCATTAAAAATGTATATCAGCAAATAACTACGGACCTTTAGTGTGTAGATCCGCGAATACCGATATGGATCTCAAATTCTCAACATTCTTGCTCAGTTGGTGTGATTTCTTACAACTTCTTGTAACGAATACACTCGACATCGAAAAAATTGCACAGCTGACTTATTTGTTAAAGCAGTTTTTTCATTAATGTGAATAAATATTGAAAAAAAAAAGGCAAACTAATTGAAAGTTTAGTTTATCACCATTCTAAAAATATCAAGTACAGTGTTGAAAATAGCCTTATAGGGTTTTAAGGCACAAAACCTCCCTTAAGAAAGAATGAAAGACAAAGGACATCACCCACGGTTCATACATTTTTGGTCCAAATTTAAAAGTGCCGGCCAAAGAAAAAAAATACAATATTCAGTTAAAACTTGTTCTTACGAACATTTTTTATTATGGCAAGAACGCTGTGGGAGCATTAGCCTCGGTATTATTTAAGTTCAAAAATGATTGGTTTTCAAAGAAAATTGCTCTCAAAAAATGAAATATCCTATACATGACAATACTTTAAAAAAAATGCAACAAAAAAAAACAGCCAGTCTGTTAGCTGTATCTTTATGGCGTTATTTAAAAAAATAATAAAAAAATATTTTATTTGTTGAGATTTTCAAAGAATAAAAATACCGGTAGGTATATGTAATGCTCAATGCTTTAATTGTTTAGAAAAGTCATAACAAGTACCCATATAGTTATCTTTTAGAACCACAGTAATATTTTCTAAACCCAAAATCATAATAAAAAAAAGCTTATGACGGCGAATTTCAAAAATGAGTGGACGGTCAATATCAGAAGGTGGGGTTGCGGTGTCTAATAGTAGTGTTAAGAAAATGCTTGGAAAGCGTTTCATGAAATGCTGGATAATGGAGATTTTATGATCTCCCCTAAAAATCCCCTTTTGTGGTCAAAAAGAACTCTCATTTTAGACATGATAGGCTCCGCGGATTTTTAGGAATCGCTTTTGAAATATTTGCCTTATATGGAGATGTCGGGGCTTTGCATGTGCATAGACTGAGTAAGCGTATTAAAAATGCGACCATACCTACGGGTTGGCAGAATTTAGTGGAGCCTGCTTTGTGCGAAAGCGGCACGCATACGTACAAGTTTGCTTTATGTACTCAGCTAAAGTCAAATGCTTATCTAGGATCACACCGAGCGTGCTTCTCCCAAGGGATCGGATTGGTATAGGTATGTGGTGATCAGAGGGAGACCCTTGAAGAACTCCTGCTTGTTTGGGAGGTGAGGAGATCTCCCCACTATCGCATAGAGGGAGCGCTACCATCTGGTAGTCAATAGTGGAAGGTCCTCCTCCTTAGTCGCTCACTCTTGACAGAGTGATCGTGGTTGACGATGTTGCTTTTTCTTTGGCGAGTGAGGCTCCCGCGATGTGTCTCCACTTATCCCGGCTAACGGCGTCTTGGGAACACTGGACTATGGAAGTTTGTGTTGCAGCTCTGATGAGGTCTGTCCAACGCGTAGGTGAGCGCCCGCGTGACCGCTTCGCTTCCACTTGTCCCTGGATAACGAGTCGCTCCATGGAATCTTCGTTGCGAACAATGTGACCGAAATATTTAAGGATTCGTACTTGCACAGTCGACGATAATCTCTGTTTGATTATTAACTCTCGATTGTGCTAGAAGGGTAGTGTCATCGACATATCTGAAGTTAGATACCTTTCTACCTCGCACTGAGATCCCTTTGTCCCACTGTTCCAACACGATTCTCTTTATAAACTCTGTATAAATGTTGAACAGGAGTGGAGACAATATACAACCCTGTCGAACGCCAGCGTGGGTGTAAAAGATTTTTGAGTCAACGTCGTCTATACGAACAGTCGCAGTTCCGTCCTTATAAAGTCGGCGTCTGAGACTAACTAGGTGGCGCGGTACTCCCATTTGAATTAGCACGTCCCATAGAATATGCCATTTCACGGTATCGAAGGCCTTGCGGAAGTCGACGAAGCAGATATAGAGTGGGATGTTAAACTCTCTACACTTTTCGATTATTTGTCGAAGAATTAGTATCTGCTGTCTTGTTCCTCTACCCTTGACAAATCCCGCTTGCTCAATAGCTATAGTGGAAGGTACGATTCAATAAAAAGTTTCGCAAGATGAGTACTAGACAATCTGGCACACCGAGTTGATATAGCTTAAATGATAAACCATTATGTTACACTTTGTCAAAAGCTTTCGTTGAGTCAAAAAACTAGACGTCCATCATCACGTTCTGATGGAAACCAGCGCATTTGTGTTCAACGAATCGCTGGACTTGTTCGATTCGTAAACCAAACTACCGCTGGGAATAACACTCTTAACTTCAGCATAATCTCTGCGCTGCTTGTAAATAAGCCTCTCGTAGATTTTATCGAGGACATTGAATGGACTGATGAAAAGGTAGCTGGAGGGGCAAACTTGACTTGGACTTGCATAGTTTAGGAATACCGATATTAGTGACCTTTTTTCACGCTTGGGGGAACATGTTATTCCTTAATGCACCATTGAAGACGACGCTCATTAGTATTATGAGTTGGGATGGGAAGAGTTTAAACACCTTGTTGATGACACCGTCAGAGCCGAGGTCATTCCGGGGCTAAAGCTTTTTGATGATATTCCCCACCTCCTCTGAGATAAAGAGGGACAAAGGATCATTAAGATCTTCGATGAGTGCTAGGGTAGCTCTACGATCAACTTTAACGTCTCTCATATCAAGGTGAGTTTTGTCTATTGGTTGAGGGCTAGAGAAACAATGGAACTGTAGGCTGTTATTGTAACTGTAGAAAATACAGCATATCGCTTTGTCACAGTTATCGAAAGCGATACTCTTATCGGGGCGAATAAGAACGGGCATAGAAGCCTCTACTTCCTCTGAAGGTGCTAGAAGGCGAGGTGAGCGGGTTCTAGCTCACATTTTATCCCAGCGCGCGTCACGCTGCTCTGTTGATTGAGTTTTGTTTACTTCGCCGGGAGCTGCATTCTTTTCGGTTTTCAGACCACATACATCGCCCAGGAGTTTCAAGCGATGGTCATCAGTCACTGTGATCGCCCCTGAAAAATCATTCCGGACGGATCGTTCGTGGTCCTGTGAATCGAACGCTGCTGTCGTGTCAGCGACTGAGACTCAAGATATCGGGGATAGAATCTAACTGATTCGATATGGTAGATTTTGGTCTTCCCATCCACTATCAATTGGGACGGGTGTGATACAATATCATACGCGTTGCTTCAGGTACCTACTAAAGTGACAGATAAGATATTCGAGGTGGGGCGAGCGTTCAATGGCTAGGGGAGGGGAAGTCACCACATTGTAGCGCGGCACGGCGCGACACGGCAGCTACCTGGAAGTTTCTATTCAAGCTCTAACTCTTTGTTTTTACAATTCATGTTACCAAAAATGTATGGAAAATGATTTTTTAAAACTTAAATAAAACCCAGGGCAACGGTCCTACAGTTTTGGTGCAGTAATAAAAAATGCTCAAGGGGTCAAGCTCTAACAGATTGCTATATTTTTTTTTCTTGGCCGGCACTTTTGAATTTGGACCAAAATGAATGATCTCCTTTAAAATTCTCGATCCAACTGATTTATTACTAAGCTGTATAGCCTCCTCCGTTACAGTTTTTAATCGATTTTCAAATTGAGATCAAGGCAACGAGCTAGCTTCTCCATCGCGATGGTTCCAATGGCTTCAACGTAGTCGCAAACTATTCTAGCAACATTCGATAAAAATTCTACCATAAGCCATGCATGCATCCGGACAGATGGGCAAAGATTGTCACTCACTAGATACCTGAGGGAGAACGACGCCGTCGAGATCGACCATGGCGAAGGTGGTGTGAAGATCTGATCATGTTCGCGGGGCAAACTTGGCCAGAGATTCGAGGCTCAGGATTCAAGCCCTGCAGTGGGACATGCAGTAGGATAAAAAAAAACCTTGTGTAGAAGCTAGAGTAACAGTGTCTCAAAACGAAAGTCTATGACCAGTGCGTGTTGCCAGTGATGACATATGGCTGTGAAACGTGGTCGCTTACAATGAATCTCATCAGACGGTTTAAAGTCACCCAAAGGGCTATGTTCGAAGTTTCCTTGCATGATCGAACCAGAAATCAGGATATCTGCAAGAGAACCGATCACAGAACAGATGGTCGTTGCGTACAACAGGTTCTGGAGTGTACCGGAAGACGCCTCCTACAACGTGGACCGGTAAAGGTTGCGGGAATCAGATGGACGCTCTAGCTTATCATCATCATCATCATTTTTCAGCCCAAAGACGTTCATTATGGCGACATTTGGAGGAAGCCTATGTCCAACAGTGCACGTCTTTAGGCTGAAAAATGATGATGATGATGATGATAAGCTAGAGCGTCCATCATGATCATATAAAATCATTCTGTACTCATCAGAGTCAACTGTCCGCCATTGGTTATATATCCAATTTACGTGTGCCGTGGCAAACGGGCAGAATACAGCCATATTTAGCATTAGCGGCCTTGTAATGTTCCCACTGTGGGGATCCAGGCATCCTCTCGGCCTTGTAATGTTCCCACTGCAGGGTCTCAGGTCCCCTCTCTAGGAGATGGAAACATAGACGTAGTGCTTTCAGACAATAAGTGCATGCTGTACCTTCTGTATTTCACCTGTTTCATGACAAATTTTCTGGAAACTTGTATTAAAACTGACGTAACGTAGTTTAAATACTTGAACTTTCGAGATGCCTTCAGGCGGTTACGTAGTACTAGGTCGTTAGTTTAAACTTGCTACTGATATTATAGTTTGATAAATATAGTCTTCAAAGTGAGTGTAAGTGCTTTTATGAAAGGGTTAAAACTCTTTTAAAGCTTTTTAGTGTTGTCCTACGCTTTAAAGGTAAGTGTCTATTCGTAGTATTTTTTTGTGATGTGCTTTTGAATTGAATTTAATTGGTGAAACCATGAAATCAAACCTCTTAGAGACCTTACCATTACGTTTTAACTTTTTAGTCATGTGAACGAGAAAGAGGGATAGAGCTATATAGGTATCCTATCATCATCATCATCATCCGCCTTTTTTAATGTTCCCTCTGCAGGGACATAGGCCTCCTCTCTAAGAAAGGGAGTGGGACGTAATCCACCATGCGGGCTCAGTGCGGGTTAGTGGATGTCATAGCGATTAAAAACGGTGTATAGGTACCCAATACACCGTTAAATTTTGATCGCTTTAATCCCGTGGAGGGTCGATTCGGTACATGAAACACTATCGATTTGTAAAGATAAAGTTAAAAAATAAAGTACTGTTTTTTGAACTCGAATTAATTTACGCAAATACGAAATTAATTTCTTTAAGTAAACGTCAGCTGGGCGAGTTCAATAACCTGTAGAGTGTAGGTAGTTAGTACGCAACGACCGACAACTACCTACAAGGTCATGGTCGGCCGTGGCCCGTGGCCCATGTTTCGGGTTTCGCATTAACTAAAAATAAGGTTGTATAGCTCCCGCCCCTTTGACAGTTCAGTTTAGGTCGTGAAATGTATCGTGTCAAGAACTCGTGGTAGGGCTGCAGTTCGTCTTATCATATTGATTAACTTTTTCATGAAATAGTCGTTCAATAGGATAAAACGAACTAAGAGGGTCTGGTATTGATGATGTTACGTACACTAATCATATTTTAATGCGTACATAACTTGACTCTGACCTCCAAAGTGCAAAAACTTAAGGACATTGAATTTCAAGGGCTATATCTTTGATCCCCGAAAATCTTACTAGATGGCGCTATAGTCAACAATGCAGTAGTAGTAGTTGTTAGTGTTTTAAAGTTTGTTTTGTTTTTATTATTAGTTTAAAGAAGCATTAACAAATCAAAGAAATGGTATTTGCTAAGGTCGGGCATTCCATCTTATTGAATTAAGTCTAATTTGCGTTAAAATTCATCAATTCTGATTTTGAATATTCATGCTATATACTGCTTAAGTATAGTGTTATACTAAGCACTAAAGTAAGAGTTCCAGGGTCTTGTATCTCCTAATATATTATAATCATTTTAAATAAGTTAAAATTCAAAGTCTGGCTTTGATGGAGCGTCATAGTCATTATAGTGACCAAGCTCCCTAACTTAGATTAAAAAAAAAAAAAAAAAATACATACTGTAGGGTTACTGGTAATTAGTAACCGATACTTAAACACGTGATTGTAGTTATGATAACAAACAACTTTTACTATGAGACTAAACCTGAAATCGTGAAAAAAATCTGCTGGTCCGTACATTTGTGTTCGCCTAACCGGTCAAAATGTACCCCCCCCCCCCCCCCCCGTGGTCCCTTAGCCTAGTGGCTAGGGGGCCTATCTAAGTACATAAAGCGTTTGCAAATATTTCATAATAATCTACCAACCATCAAACATTTCGCTGTACCACCATCCACATGATTTTGTGAAAATGTTAACATATTTATCTTTATGGTCCACTTGCCATTGCAAATGTTGTTATAACCTCACGACCGTCCTACATTAAAACGGTACAAAAAACTGCGGTATACCGCTGTTTAAAAAAATATACAAGGATTTCAGAAAAATAAGGACTACGAGCACAGGCATAATAAATGGCAGCCCTCAAACGATCACGAGTGGTCGCGGGCTCGATTCTACGAGTTCCTCATAATTTATGATCACCTGGTACCTCGGGGCTGTTATCTCGCATTTTACTCCCAAAGGGGTTGTAATCACAATGATGTTTTTTCTTTATATATGATTGGGGTTCATAAATAGGAATTTTATCATTTGTTTTGCTTTATGAAAGTTCTTTTTTAGGGATTCGTGCCTCAAAAGGAAAAAACGGAACCCTTATAGGATCACATTGTGGTCCGTCTGTCTGTCTGTCTGTCAAGACCCTTTATCTCGGGAACGTGTGGAGGTATCAAGTTGAAATTAAAAACCTATCCTCAGATCTGCAATCCCTTGAAGTTGTGAATAAAATCAAATTTCTAAGTTAACCAAAAAAGGAACCCTGAAGGTATTTAATGTTTTAATTTATTTGTTATTTGGTAATTAATGATCGAAAAAATGTAAAAATTATATTATATATATTGCACTAAAACATAAATATATACTCGTACATTAGAGGCTACTCCTAACTAAAATATGGCGTCAAATAACTCCTCCGCATCGTTGTCGATTGGAAGTGTCCAAAAGGCTGGCGGCATTGCCACCCACGTTGTATGGCAATGCTTGATTTCTGACCGAGGTAAAAGCCAGCCCTTGGGTCACGCGAAGTGTCAACTAGACGTTCGGAAAGTTCTTTAAAAAGTGTATGTGCTCTCGGACCCCACGGCCCAAGAGTTTCAACCCCAAACTTTATTATATTTGTTATATTTCCGCCGCTTGAGGTTCTCCGCTGCCGCAGCAGCAGCAACAGCACAGCACGATGAGCTAGGAAGATGGGATAGCGCAAGAGTGTCGACACAGGTAGCGTCCCACACTAAAGGTCTATAGACCCATCTTCCACGGAAATAAAGACATCCGGTCTCTTACCATCGTCGCGACGACGACGACGGAAAAATGATTGTTTCTACAATTTTCCATTTTACTATATTTATAGATATGAGAGAACAATGTAGACCGGTCAGCTTTGTACTCAAAAGCACAATACAAAGTAATCCATGAATACCATCTGAATGAGTATCCATAAAAATATAATCTCACTGTAACAATAAGACTGAACAAATACGTAAATGTAATAAGAGAATAGTTTACAAAACAAACCAGCCGAGGTAATTGCAAAGTTAAGTGAATTTCTGCCAACGTGCGATGCAGCGAAGGGTTGCCATGAAAGAAAAAAATATTCAGAAAACCCACTTCACAATTAACCTTTTTTTTTTTTAAGTATGGACTGGGAGGGCATTTCATACTTTTACTGACTAAAATCCACTCGTTGGTTACCATCCAGCCGATATAGGTAGATAAAGGTGTGTGAATGCTAACATTGCGTCAATCAATCCGTCCAGCGTTTTTCTATTTTAGGGTTCCAAGTCTAATCGGATTGGGCTAAGAACCACTGTTTGAAATGAAGCGAAGGCTTGTCTGACGTCATCTGTATCCAAAACCCTTCAAGTTGGAAACACGATATCCCCTTTTTTAAGACTGGCGTCAGATTCTCTGGCTCTGATTAACGTAATGATTGTCAAAGATCTACCAATGACGTCACACATTGAAATCGAAGATACGCGGCCTAGAAACAAAATCCGCAGACCTTCAATCCACAGTAACAGATTTTCGGGTCTCATTCGGGGGGCTGCGTGTAACTATAGCAACGACAACCACTTTGGTTCAATTTATTTACCGCTTACTGTACACGCTTTGTATTTTTAACCCCCGGAAAAGAGGTTGTTATAAGTTTGACGTATCTGTCTGTCTGTGTGTCTGTCCGTCGCATCGTAGCACCCAAACGAATGGACCGATTTTGATGCGGTTTTTTTGTATGTTTAAGTCTCGAACGGACAGAAAGAAAACATTATGAGGCCGGCAATAGAAATCTATCGTCTGTGAAAATTTCAACTGACTAGCCTGGTGATAGACAGATGGCCAGTTGTCGGTCGTTGCGTACTAACTTACTTAAAGTTCAAACAACTCAGATAACAGTTAGAGTATAGTTCTGACATCTATCGACAAGGTCATTGAATCGTTTACTTGAAGAAATTAATTTCGTACAAGCGTAAATTAATTCGAGTTTAAAAAAAAGTACTTCATTTTTTAATTTTCTCTTTACAAATCGATAGTGTTTCATGTACCGAATCGACCCTCCATGGGATTAAAACGATCCAAATTTAACGGTGTATATGTAACTATGTTCTTAGCAGGTATTGTATTAAAAATACTGGCACTTTTGCTTTGTATTTTAATGTACGAGTTTATTCCATTAAAAAGAACAATAAAAAAGAGGAGCTCTGCTGTTCTTTATTCCTTTATTTGGCGTGAAGTTCACAGTATTGTCGTCTCATAAACGGTCCAGTGTTTTTAGATTGCTTTCTTGTAGTATTCATTCAGTTTTGTAATGAAACGACAATTTTTATGGTTTTTATTTAGTATTTTATGCGCGATATTTTTGTGGTGAAGGAACTTGTGTTTGTGAACGTTATTTATTTACGTTTTCTACTATCTTTAAGCTTAAATGATGGTAAGTGTAATTTAGCGATGTTTCGTTTTTTAATGCCTATACCGAAAACCGCAATTGATTTATATAAGCACTAGCATCACAGCATCAGCCTTATAATGTTCCCGCTGCTGGGACTCAGGCCTCCCCTCTAAAAGAGAGAATCGGCCGTAATCCACCACGCGGGCCCAGTTGCGGATGTCACATGTCTTCGAAGTTTTGGTTCTAAGACATGCCGGTTTCTTCACGATGATTTCCTTCACCGTTTTGAGAGCAGTGGCGATGAAATAGATTACACAAAGAAATGCGCCTGGCTGGGTTTGAACCAGCAATTTACAGCTCGTAAGTCAGGGTCGTTACCACTCGGCCAGCACTGCTCACCTGATATTGGTGTTAATAAAAAAAAAATGCGCCTCTCAATCCCTCTGTCTAGCGTAGAGAAAACCCTTTAGCCCCTGATTCAATAACAGCTGGAAATCAAAGTTCTATGCTCAGCTAAATCCGTTTTTATATCAACATACCTGGCGTGTGCTAGTATGTTAAAAAAGAAATAAGTAGCCTTATTAAATAAAAAAAAACAACGATTTCAAGTTTTGGTCCCATAGTAAAAGTTTTTTGTTATCATGACTACAATCACGTGTTTAAGTATCGTTCACTAATTATCAGTCACCTTATATATAACTCAAGAACGGCTGAACCGATTACATTACCGAGTACATTAAAATACAAAAACTTTTATTCGCGACAGTCAAAGACAGCACAACGATTACAAGCACAAAATAAAAAAGAGACCAAAAGTTCAGAATGCGTCGAGTGTGCCGACACTGAAAGGGTACATTCTGCCAGCCGCTTCGCCCGTGTGTTTAGTAGTTTTCGCCATACAAACTTTGAACACCCGTTTCATGCCCTAAGGGGGTGGATTTTGGAAATTCGTTTTTTATTCATTGTGTACATCATAAAATGAACCTCAGTGCAAAATTTCAGCGGTCAAGGTTTGAGCTGGGCGTTGATCCGTATTTGTAAATAAGTAAAACTAATTACTTTAGTAAAAGTAACTACTTTAGTAACAATTTGTGTTATATAGTTAAGAAAATATTTAATTTTTAATTAAGATATCTAGCCTCAAGTAATGGCTTAATAAGAAATTACTTAGCAACAAGTAATTACTTCTTTTAAATACGGTTATAAGATAGGACTTTGTCTTTTATTTAACGGAAGACAAATATCTCGAAGAGTTACACTGCTGAGGGCAGTGGTGGCCGAGTGGTAACGGCCCCAACTTACAAGTTGTGGTTCGCGGGTTCAAACCCAGCCAGACGCATTACTTTGTGTAATTTATTTCAATACCACAAAAACGGTGAAGGAAAACATCGTGAGGAAACCGGCATGTCCAAGAATCAAAAATTCGAAGACATGTGACATCCACCAACCCGCACTAGGCCCGCGTGGTGGATTATGGCCCATTCCCTCTCCTAGAGAGGAGGCCTGAGTCCCAGCAGTGGGAACATTATAAGGCTGATGCAATGCAAAAATATTCCTAAAAGCCCGTGCCCAAATAGAAATTAATAGAACCCCTGTCACATTGCAATATTATTGGTTAAAATCCGTTTGACGTCGTCCAAACGTCAATTAAACTAGTTCTGATTAGTCGGAAGAAAATGGCGTTCCATTTCACGACGACGGCTACATTTCATCAAGAGTTCTGTAGCAGTAAATGTGACATTTCAGTAGTGTGCAGTTGGTACCAAGTTGGCACTATTGTCTAACTTTCTGGTACTTGTGAGTGCAACTTGTTTAACTTCTCACAGAATTGTAAGACAACAAAACAGTGGTGAATGTCATATTTCATTAATGTTGTGTTAAGTGCAACTGCAGTTCTGCTGGAAGAAGAAATCGTGATAATGATATCAGATAGTTTGTAGGTTTCGTACAACACAAAGGCTGCGAATTTTTTTTCTTGAAGAGAAACAGTTTTGCTGCTCTAAACTTATAATATGGTAAACCTTCTCCACTCGCTCATCGTCAACGTCGAGCATGGTTTAAAAGCCTATTGCTTCATCTAACGCAATCGAATGAAAAGGCTACGCGAAAAAAGAGCGATCTACTATCCATAAAATATCTGTGTATCCAAAATATCTGGAGAAAGATGTGTAATAACATCATAATCACGTAAGAGCGTTTGTATGAAAGTGTACCTCGGATTGTCGCTCTTAATGAAGGATTTTGAGTGTCCTTTTAAGAAAATATAAATAGAAATACATAATGTATATTTAAGTACGTTTATGTTGTTTAGTACTGCGCAACGCACTGCGCATCCAATATAACAACGCCTTCAGAGCGCTGTTGAGGCTTCCGCGTTGGTGTAGTGCGTCAGGTATGTTTGCTGATGCCCACACTGACGATTATTTCGCGATCATGCGGAAGAAGGTGGCATCAACCTTGCGCAGATTGAAGGGGAGCAGCAACGGCGTTCTGAAGGTATTTTCAGAAAGATTGGACGGGCCTACAATGGATAGGTTTATCAAGCTGCATGTCAGACAGGCAGCTTGATGAACCTTCCTCATTGAATGCTATGTTTTGTTTTTTTATGTTGTACTTGTATTTATGTGTGCTTAATGTATTACATACTAACATAGTTTTTAAGTTGTTTTGTTACTAACACCATTATGGGCCTATGACGCCTGAGAATAAAAGATTTTTTTTTTTTACAAGTTCTGTCTAGTTTGGGACTAGATAGTGCTGTGTAAAAGTTGTGGATTATTATTTTTATTTGTCTAGATATACATACATGTAAATTTCATTTAAATTTATTTTTTTGCCATTCAGCGTGGTAATGCCGTCAGCATCGACTTACATTCTAAGTGATAGACAAGCTCGTTCATAGAAACTATTTGTCACAATACCGAAACGTTAAAACAAAAGTTCGCTGCAGCGCTAAATTGTCATTATGACGTCTAACAAAACTTTTAAGGTTATAGCGCTTAAATACTGCAAAACTGCACTAATGTCATCAAGTCAAGATGTTCGGCATACCGTACACGTAAGTCAAGGAAAGTTATTGTACGGTATGCCTAATCTAGTGCGTAGTACATATATATCGATGGCCGTCAGTCATTTGAGCATATTACCAGTCGACAGCGATGCGGAAGAATTTTTGACGCCTTATTTTAGTTTGTTTCTAATTAGTTGTAATTAGTGTAGGGCTTTTATTTTTTATTTTATTTTACTGTAATTATGGTTAGTTACATTTTTTTCAAATTTAAAATATTTGTGGAAATATTTGTTTTTTACAATAAACATTAAATAAATATAAAAAAGTGAAGACGTGACAAACAGACACATTCACAAACTTTAGAATTTAAAATATTAGCGTGATTGGAGCACAAAGTTATTCTATAACTTTCAGAAAGCAATATAAAACTATGGTTGAACGATGAGATAACTAATTTTATTTCGATCAAACCACGTAATCTGAGCCTCATTCTATTTTAGAATAATTTCATGTAAACAATACATTCAGATGATTGAATGGATGGATGGAATTGAATCATCCATCTTTTCTAGGAAAAGTATTGTTTCAAAATGTCTATTTATAACTCATATAATTTTGGGGTTTTTGGAAGAATATAGAAATAATGTGTTTATATCATGATCATTGCTTCGTTGTTATTTTGTTTTCGAAAACATCCTGATCTCGAGTCGTTAAATGAGTATAACTGTACTCAAGCGTGGTTAAGGCCCTAGCACCCGAGCAGTGCCATAAAATAGTGACTTTCTTAAGCCTACTCCTCAGTAACGGCTGGGTTAATAGATTTGAAAAAAATATGTGTTTATCATAGGTGCACATACAACATTATCAACTTATGATTTTTTCTTGTGATTAATACTTTTGTCTTAAAAAAAATTAAACAACATGATATTTTTTCGCTTGTTTTCCCTATTCATTTAAAAATTGCTGGAGTGTTCCTTAGAATGTACATAGGATAATGTAAATCAATCAATATTTCGCAGAGAAAGCGGATTTAAAGGTCAGCGGGGCTCTATCCGGGCGCAGCTGGCCGGAATTAAATGCACACATACTCGTAACGTTAACTCCGGCCAGACTTTCAAGGGACTATACGCCTTAAGGCATACGTAACCGTAGGTTTTTTTTTTACGATTTCTTATTTTAGTTCCTATGTACCCCATAGATGTCGCTACATTACTCCCATTTGGATGTCGCTACAGGAGTAATAGGCTTGTGTCCTCCAGTGGAATTCCATAGACTGATGATGATGATGATGAAGATGAGCAATAAACTAATACGTAGATTTAAAAAAAAATTAAAAAATTCATGTTTTATGTGTTTTTTGAGGTTTTAAAAATCGTAAAAAATTCAAAAAATCAAAATGTTCCAATAACGAAAAAAACTATTATGTTAGAATCTATAGCACTTTACAAACATATTTCATTATGAAAGTATCAATGTAAACGCTAAATCCACGGAGATAAAGCTAATATTAAAATTAAATCCCATACATTTACGCGTCGATTCCACGCTGTGACGTCACGCCGTGGTGTACTTTTATATGGAGCGATTTTGGGTCACGTGATCAAATGCTACTTTCGGACCGTATTATCTCTGGAGATAATTATCGTAGGAATACCTTTACTTTGGAAAAGTTGTTTGTTTTTATCTCCTTTATTAAAATATGATGTAAAAAAAAATTAGTCCACTACCCTATTCCTTGTGTGGGGTACTTAAAGGTTTTTTTTAAGAAATAAGCAATTACGTAAGCGGCCTCTTCTGGCACAGGTGCTTTTACACTTAAAAGGAGAGGTCAATCTCAATGTTGTTAAACATATTCTGCTAATGAATAAAACATTTGTTCATTTTTTTTTCATTGATATCAGATGAAACTTTTTTTTTGAACCGTAAGAGCGGTTTCGCACTACGTCCTATCCGAACCCGTGAAAATTACGGACCATACTTTCGTAGCCGTAGAACTATTTCATTACAATAAAATTGTGGCGGGCACGCGCAATTTTCTGCACTAGTGCGGAAAACTGTCAATTGCGTGCCTAAAAGCGGTGGGATAAGAGCGAGTTTTTGTCGGATCGGATTCAGATCGGATGTTGTGCGAAACTGCTGTAACGAAGCATATTCAGTTAGCAACGATAAATACAACGAAAACGAATTCTCAAGTCGAAATTAATTTATATTTGTTAATTAGGGAACTTTGACTGCTGTCGGGAGCATGCCGGTTAACAAATAATATTGGTAGTAACTGCATGTGTAACTCTAATTAACTTTGGAGTTTGGTGTTTAGTTAGGGAATATTTTTCAAATGTGATTCGTTTTTCATCCCTGTGAGTTTTCTCATTATACTAAGTTTACTTTTACCTTCCCAAATGTTATTCGTAGATAAGTAAATTTTGAAATAATAATCACACTAAAGTTGTCAAAAAACAAAAGGCCCGTTTTGACATTTGTATTTTGATTGCCTAGCAGCTTGTTTAGGCCGGTTTAATGTAGCTACTACTTAAATAATATTATAGTAATATAATTATAGCTATTTTAGTAGTAGCTACACTAGACCGGACAAGCCTGCAAACTAGGTAGGCAAAATACAAATGTCAAAACGGGCCTTATATTTTTTGACAACTTTAATATTATAAAAGTTTGTGAGTGTGTGTATGTTCAAACGGTAGAACGCATCTCAATGAAACTTGGTAGACGGGGAGAACAAGTCCTGGAATAGCACATCTAATATTTTTATTTTGGGATTACGTTCAGTTAATGGATTAAAAAAAAAACAAAGAATTTCTGTTTCTGTCCGTTTATTGATTATACTCTTTTAATATAACATTATGAAGGGCCAAAGTTAATGCAAAATAGCTGTTTGTCAGAGGTCTTTACTGGATTAGTTTTATTTACATTTACATTTTGAATTTAATATAAACCTAAATTCACAAGGTATATGTGTTGCTAAAGTATGTAAAGAAAGATAAAGAAAATAAACGCGAGAGTAGTTGTAGGTACGGAAATGTATCTCGGGTTGGGCGCTTTTAAGCGTATTGAGTTAAAATGTATCAAAATCTACTTTAAAAGCCAAATTTTGACAGGTTTTCATGCTAAGGTAGAATTTACTAAACTAATACTGAACTTTGTAAATATTAAGTTGAAACTATTTATCAAAATGAAGCAATTTGAAGGCAGTGGTGGCGAGTGGTAACGGCCTCGACTTACGAGTTGTAGGTTCCGGTTTCGAACCTAGCCAGGCACATTTCTTTCTGTAATCTATTTCATCACCACTGCTCACAAAACGGTGAAGGAAAACATCATGATGAAACCGGCCTAGAAACAAAAATTCGAAGATATGTCACATTCACCAATCTGTATTGGGCTCTCGTGGTGAATTACGGTCCATTCCCTTTCCTAGAGAGGAGACCTGCGTCCCAGCAGTGGGAACATTATAAGTCTGACTACGCTATTATTATCATGAAGCCCCAGTTTGAGTTGATGCCTGACTCATAACCAGGTCAAACCCGAGACTGTCACTTTGACAAGTGATTTAGCTAACAATAAGTAAACTTCATCGAACCATCAGTTACAATGCTTTCAGTAACCATTGGTTACCGTGTACCAACAAATTATGTGAGGTTGCTTGCGAACCGGTAATGGAACTGAAATTATGGCGATTGCAATCTTTGCTCTATTAGTTATGGTATTTAAACGAGAACGTCATGAAACCTGGACTTAATGAACTGTAATTGCGAATATGGAGTAAATTGAACAAGAGTGTTGGTCGTTTTTTAAGCAAAGAGTAAAAACGAGACTCTGTTATTAAGACTTCGCTGTCTGTCCGTCTGTCTGTCACCAAGCTGTATCTTCTTGAGATACAGCCTGGTGACCGCGATAGCTAGACCATTTAAATTTTCACAAATTATGTCATTTTATTGCCGCTATAACAGAAAATACAAAATAAAATAAATATTTAAGGGGTTTCCCTTACAACAAATGCGATTTTTTAATTTAGGTGTCTTCAAGGCTAGAGTGAATAGGCTCTTAAGAAACTAGTGTGCCTCACCATCATCGATTGCATCACTGCTTACCATCAGGTGGGATCGCAGTCAAATACGGTTTATATAAATAAAAAAAAACATGTAAGAAAGATAAGAAAGGCTATATGCATATAGCTTTTCTCGATAAATCACACAAGTTACTGCTCTGCACCTGTGAGTTGCAACAGGAGCGGAGCAGTTCTTCTTCTTTTTCTTGAATCGATGGTTTTAGAATAGAATAATCTTTACTGTACACCAAAATAGTAAAAATTCACAGGAACTTAAATCTATGGGTACAATGGTGGTCTTATCGCGGACAGCGATATACACCCATCAACCAACATGTAGTTAGCCAAAACGTATCAAAGCGACCTTCAAAAATCTTCTTAACACTAAGGGGTTTTGCACATGGAGCAAGTTAAGTTGAGGAAACTATCAACTTTTTAAAAGTTTCCTGTAAAAAATGTAATTATAACTGTAACTGTGTGGTAATCTGTGAGCAACTTTCATAGCGACACTGGCATTGCCGGGCACAGGGAGGCAATAGTGGCTCCATGTGAAAAACGCCTAAAACTCACCTCTTTGTCTATCGTAAGCATTAATACACTCGCTGGTCTGGAACTGGCTGATGAGCGCTGTCTTCCCCACTCCAGGCGCGCCAATCATAGCCACCCGGTGACAGGCTACCGGTTTCCGTTCCTGGGACTCCGGGGCTGACTGTGCTGGAGACGAGGGAGCTAGGCTGCCAGACCGAGATCTTCGGCGCCGGAACGAGTCCCCACGGTTTACTATTCCTGGAAAGAAATGGACATGGTTAATACGACGTGTCTTAGTGTATCTTATCATCATCATCATTTTTGGGAGGTTTCTGTTTTAGGTTCGGCAGTAAGAAACACCCGCACATTACCATTGTATGGATCACCCGGAGGACACGGGGGAGGTGTGCCCAGTTTGGGTGGAGCACTGACATGTCAGGCGATTACCAGCGCTCAGTTCATAGGCCTTATGAATCAGTGAAGAAACTGGATGCTGAGAATCGGAAGTAGTAACCTTCTTGTGCGAAGCAGTAATACGAGCGAAGGAAATGGCGAAAAAAGTAAGCAGGAGATAATTCTCACACCGTGGCCCCCACGGAGACGCCTTGGGCAATGGGCATCTCTAATTACTTCTTAACGAGGAAAGTTATTACCGAGATTGTGGCGTACCCACATGTAGGTACTATTCGTAAAAAGTAATGTAAGATGGTAACAGCATAATATTACTAGTTAGAATAACCTACACAATATCTATATATATAAAAGAAAGTCGTGTATTTATAACTCAAAAACGGCAGAACCGATTTGGCTGAAAATTGGTGGGAAGGTAGCTTAGAACCACGAGAAGGATTGAGGATAATTTTTACCATGTTAAATAAAAAGAAAATCAGAACCTACTCATTTATTGGTATAGGGTAGAGTAGGGTAGGGTAGAGTAAGGTAGAGCAGTGTAGATTAGGGTAGAGCGGGAGCGAAGCCGCGGGCAAAAGCTAGTAGCATATAACCATCATCGGACTACCAAACGTACGGCGTTGCACCACCGGTACATGGTGGACATCCCACCTATACGCAAAAAGCGTTTTGGGAACACTTTTATTATGCGTACAGCTAAGGAGTGGAATTCCCTGCCGGAGTCTGTGTTTCCTGATGGCTACAACCCGGGAATCTTTAAGTCAAGAGTGAATAGGTTTCTTCTAGGTAAGCGCAATCCATTGTCGACCGTATCGTCGCTTTCCATCAGGTGAGATAGCGGTCAAGCGCGAACCTATCAATAATAATAAAAAAAAAACACAGAAATGTTTATCAACCAAATATTATCCGTACCTACATCACATTTACATTTTCGCCGTCAATATATTTTAAGGAATACCTACTAATATAAACCCATTAACTTCCTATAAATACATTCTACAACACTGTACTGTAAGAGAAAATGGCTGCGTTACCGCTAAAGATTTTATGAAAGTGTTAAAACATTGTTGGCATATGTAATGAGCTCAAAATGTGTGTTTTACGTTATTCAAACTGTTAATATACTTTGTTAAAGTGGTTTTGCCGAGAGAAGGTTTCACATAATGAGAAAATGTTTGAATTTTCTGTTTTAGGTTTTTTAGGGATCAGTTCTCGTCGGTTAAAATGGAGAGGCCGTGGGTCGGCTTCTGAAAAGAAGGCTCGGCCCCGCTATGATAGACAACGAAGGAACAGGGTGGGTTTTTTAGTCAGTAAGAATCTGACACTATCTCCCGCTTCACCCAAGGGCGGGGGATGTCATTGGATGATTTTCACCCACCATAAAAAAAACCCTTTTAGGATAACTTTGTTGTCCTTCTGACCATCTAGGCGTCTGCTCGTCTATACCTTTTTCTCAAGAACTCGTAGGTAAAGATATTAAGCTGATTTTTTTTTTATGATATGACGGTATCCCAACTAGTAGAAAGCAGTGATAAAATCAAAAAGTTTAGTAAGAGTTCCAAGCCTAGAGTGAATAAGCTTTAGGTTTGAAGACACCTAAATTATAATCGGACGGGAAGACTGCATCAGGCAAATTGCTGCAATCCTCCGAAATACGCCGTGTAAACAAAGAGGCGAAATGCTTAGTCTGTACCGTAGAAGTATTATTATTTTGAAGCCTTCAGAAGTCAGTTTGCTGTTCAATTTTTTCATTATTTTAAGCCCAAAATCCATACATCTATTGAACGTCTCCTTTCACAAGAAACAAGGTTTCATAACCCAATAAAGAAAGCAGTCTGAAACCCGTTTAGTAGTTACGTTCTTATATGCCTTATTATTCTTTGGGATTCAAAAAAATCTTCGAAACTCGATTCGGCAATAACTTAAAAGCAAGTATGTACGGAATTACGGAATCATGGGTGCACGAATCCGACTCGAACTAGACTGGTTTTTATTTTAGCATAGTTTTAGGGAATAGAATTTTGCTAGCCAGATGAGAATGTAATGTTGAGTAAAGTGAATAAAAATAATCGTATTTCATTTTATGGCTAGGTTTTGCCAGATGTTTACCGTTATTGAGATGGTGGAGAAGGTAATTTTCAGTCAGCTTGCTAGCATATTCAAAGAAAATATTGTGAGTCGGTACGAATATTGAAACGATAATAATATGTGTGCATTCGTTGTCTGTTCATATTGCGCTTTTGTTGTTATTATATTTTCTTGATTTGTTTTTTACCTAGAGTTTTTTCTACGCAATTGACCTTATGGAAAGCGGCGACATATTCGACGCTGTTTTGTGCGTATAGGTGAGATGTCCACCATGTCATATACATACAAGCAAATAGATTTTGGCCGTTTTCAAAATTCGTTTTTGTCAAAATAAATAAACAGATTCTTGGAAGTTTTCACTAACAGCATAAAAGTTATTTATGAACTCTTTGGCGGGCCTTTTTCGTTTGAAGTTCGTGACTGTAGATATTGTGATGTACATTTTGTCAACACGCTGTCGTGGTGGCCTACGTGACCAAACACACGTGGGTGCGGTGCGGCGACGAGCAAAGCAAAGCAGACGCGTTATGTTGGTTTGATATTGACTTGTTTTATATAAATAAAGGCTATGCCATCGATTTCGCGTGCACGTAGGACTTGTTGCCGCGTCGCGTTCTATTCGCGTGAACCGCATCAGAATGCTTTGCAACCGCAATAACGTAGAATCACCCCATTAGGTTTTGACTATTATCAACAGTCTACAACCATCAACGAAATATCCATAATTTTTGATGAAGCATTATATTTTGTGAAAAGGCTCATATTAGAGCTGGAATTAATAAGAGTTCTTGGCAATTAAAAGTAATGAGAGGGAAGTTAGTGACGCGCGCAAACGACCCTCTAGTCCCTCCCTTCTGGTTTGTTAGGTAAAGTAACAGATTTTTTAATTAGGAAGTTAAAATGTGGATATCTTTTTCTCAATTCTTTTTCTTCAGAGGATTTTAAATAACCAGTTTATCTCGCGGCTTTGCTCTTATTGCCAATCCCACAGGAAAAAGGAATTTTTCTGGTATTTAAACATACTTAGTGCTGTATCTATCATTTAAAACATGTTTAAAATATCTTTACCAATGTACCAGTAAACAATTTTAGGTAACTTTAAAAAAAAAAATATTAACACATATTTTTATTAATTATTTAATACCAATAACAACATAAAAGTCAGTTTTTCCCCGCCACCTGGTTCAGAACAGCACAGAACAGAGAAAAGTGGAAGAATTTGGATAAGGCGTAAACCCTGAAAAGGGGTTTCTATAAAACTACTTAATAGAAAAAGTAATAATTATTATTTATAAGCTATAACTAATATTAGAATTTGGTACTTACTGACATTGAACTAAGTTTTTTTTTTTACGAGCAGTGATGGCCTAGTGGTTACGGTCCCGACTTACGAGTTGTAGGTTGCGGGTTCAAATCCAGCCAGGCGCATTACTTTTTGCACCACTGTTCTCAAAATTATGAAGGAAAACTTCGTGAGGAAACCGGCATGTCCTAGAACCAAAAATACTAAGACATGTGACATGCACCAACTCGCACTGGGCCCGCGTGGTGGATTACGGCCCATTCCCTCTCCTAGAGGGGAGACCTGAGTCCCAGCAGTGGGAATATTTAATGGCTGATTAAGCTTATGCTTATACTAATTTTATTTTTTAAGGTTTAAAGGAAAAAAAAGGCTTCTTTTTTCACAGTAAAAACTGCATATACATTTCGTGCATTCAACCATAAAACCATAAGCAACCAACAGAACATTTTCTCTCATTCGGTCCAGTACGGAAATACAGTGCGTTTTATCGGTACTTACGGGTATTTGGCGCTTGCAGTACCCGAGTACCCGGTTTACGAGGCTGACGTCAATGCGAGTCGGGTATGCCCACAATAAAGCTGCCATCGCGTCATGCGGGCTATATTTAGGATCCGTGCACTCATTCCAGTGTAAAGGGCCGTTTGTTTTGCTCATTTAATGATGGTTTGTAAGATTAGGAGTATATTTTTGAATTTGTTGTTTAAAATTGGCTTAGGGGGCAGATATATGATTTATTATGATTTTAAATCCAATATCACGGTTAAAAGGCTGGCTGGTATGTTTTGAAAAAAATATATGTTAAACTAGACTATCCCCTTATACGCCAGGGGGTATTATTATTACGTAATTAACCCCTTTTTAAAAAATCACACAAAAAGAAATATAAAAAAACTGGATTCTTGTTTTTCCAGGAAAAAATAATATATAACTACCAACATAATAATAATATTATACAAAATAATAAAAAAAATAATAAAAAAAAAAAAAAAAATTATATAATAATATTTAACTTTATGATGAAAAATCACAAAGTTATGAGCTTATGTTACCTGGCTACCCGTATAAATATATGGTCAATGGGTCATCCGGGAGACTGAGCGGTTGTAACCCTCAGGGCGGAATCCTACTCACACTTGCCCAGTTTTTTCCACGAGCCTTCAGTCACAAATAGACTACTCGTAGTAATAAATGATGTAATTAACACATTACCTCAATCCCGACTTTAACGATTCGGGCACGATGATACCCAGCTGATCTTTTTTGAGAAATAAGGAAATAAAACTCATTATTTCTCAAATAAGATTTATATTCATTAAGATTAATGGAAAAGAACATAAATTAGTTTCATTTCGAACAGAAATGTATTATACCTGTTTTAATTAAATTAAAGTTATAAATCTAATTTATGGTGTGTGGTTATAGGCAGGTGAATAAATACGGTGTTTTCAGAATTTTCTTAGTTCATGGTCATTTAGGTGCTTTAAAAAAATGTTTACGTTTAGCAACACTAATTTTAAAATAAAATAGCTTTCGTTACTGGCACGAGGTGGTACTTTAATAATAAGTAGGGGAGATTAGGTTACAGTGGGTTTTTCTAAGTCTTTTAGTTCCAAATATTATGGGAAAATGATTATTCTCTGGATTGAAATAACTATAAGGATATCTTATTTGTGTGGAAAAGGTTAATATTGAGTATTGCATAAACTTACATGTCATATCCACTTTAGCAACATGCAAATGGGACATTATCCACTGTAACCGAGAGTGGGTTATTATGGATCAATGCTTGGGTAACAGTGAATCGGCTCGTGAGAGACTACAAGTTTTAAGGCCACTACTAGGAGTCGGGAAAATATTTCAGACTGTGGTAGTAGCAGACATAATAGTGGTAATAATTTATTATAAAATTATGACAGCAATAATAATGTCTTAATAATTTAATTGGACCAATGTTTCATTTTATTTTTTAATTGATTTTTTTTATTTCATTTTTTATTTGATTATTTTAATTACGACATATGTACTCGTATATAATCCACTTGACATTTTTCATTTATTTTTTATTACCAATGACATACTACTTTTAATTTGAATTTGCATATTCAATTTTGATAAAATAATTGTTGTTTACTTGGTCATAATGAAATTTTAAAACTAATTTATAAATTTGAACACCTTATTAGGTTATAGTACAGCGTACATATTATAGCTACATGTAACACCTTTTTATACTTACCTGTATTATGCAAATAAACGTATTGATTGATTGACATATTTATTATTTTAATAAACTAATAGCTGCCAGGTGCCAGCATGAAAATAGACAATTGGCCCTAGGGAACTTACTCCTGGGATAAAGTGCTATTCCGGGACGTGGTCTACTCATGTGTCAAATTTCATCCAAATATGTTCAGCGGTTCAGGCGTTAACAAATAGCACACACACGTTCAGAAACTTCTTTTTTTAACCTTTTGAATACCGTAATTAGAGACACAATAGAAAGACAATAGGTGTGCGGACACCGGTGTCCTCTTGGGGCTTCACAGTACGAGTATTAGTGTGATAACTAGTTTCAGGACGTAAACTTTTAAAATAATAATTAGATAGCAATAATTCTTTTACAAAATAATACACTACTCGTACATTAGATACTATTGAGTGGACATTCAACGGTATCTATTGTGGGGGCCCCAAATACCTTAACAAAGCACATTTAAACTAAAGTTGACACGTTTTTAATTCGAAGACTCAAATCAAAAACCGGCCCATAGGCTTTTTATCCTGAGAAATGGATCATGAGGGATAATCCTTGGGAGCGAACCCAGGGGATAAACAAAACAAATAAAATGAATTATGAAAACCGATCAAAATCAAAATCAAAATCAACTCTTTTATTTCAAATAGACCATTTACAGGCACTTTTGAATAGTCAAAATGTCGGTCACTCAAAATAAAAGTGAAGCTAAATTGCACGTTCCAAAGCGTAGATCTCTATGGAGAAGAACGTGCAAGAAATTCCATGGACACTCTTTTAAAATCATTTTAAGTGTTACAATAATCTTGGTTACATTTATGTGAGCACCATGTAGAAAAGTAGTGAGAAAAAAAAACTAACTAAAAATAGAAATTGAATTAATTCTTGTAATTATGCAAAGTCTGTTCCATTACGAGAAAAAACACATAACTTTAACTATAATTAGCCATTAATATCTAATAGAATAAGTTAATCTTTTCACTTTGTATTCTCACAGAACCTCTTACAATATTGTCGTCCATTCATCAAGCAAACGAGCCCCATCCAGGGTCAGTACCCCTCGGACGTGTAGGATTGAGGACAACAAAAAAAAACATATGTGGGTTTTAGTCAGTCATAAATGACTATATTAGGGGAAGTTTGAAAGTGGCGCCAGTGACTGAAAAGTTGAAAGGAAATCGTTTGTCTTAGTATGGTCATGTGAAGAGGAGGGATGAAACGCATGTTACAAAAAGAGTTATGAGTTTACATGTGGATGGATGGAGAGGGAGAGGGAGGCCAAAGAAGAGATGGATGGATTCTGTGAGGATGAAAGAAAAGAGAGTTAGTGATAGCGTGACGAGTGACAGGATAGAATGGAAGAAAAAAACGTGTTGCGCCGACCCCAAATAAGACGGGATGAGGGCAGGAAGATGATGATGAGTCAGTGAAAGTTTGACATAGGCCCTCGAGTGAGAGAGAGAGTTCACCCAGAGTGGAAGAAGTTATTTTAGGATTTGTCACCTCAATATTTTTTTGAGGTTTTTTTGGGTAAGTTACCGCGAGCGCGTTTAGCATTGATAGCATACGCGGTATAGTGTTGCTCGCAGTAGATTATGTTCCCTTAGGATAATAGGCTAGTAATGTAATATGATTCAATGTAAGCCCCTCAGCCTCGAGTAGCACGAGTGCAGACGTCAAACGGCCATGTTTACAAACATCACAGCCAGAGTCCTTTCTTGTTTATTCCGCTATACCGCTAAAAGCGTCCTGCGCAGCTTTCCTCACGTAATTTTAGACCAAACTTGTTTCATCTTGCTATGGATTTATTAAGTACCTACAGCCTTATAAGTTATTTACAAAATATAACTTGATACTTCTTCGTGGTGAGGCGAAAATGGATACAGTGAGGAATGAATATTTTAGAGGAAGTTTCAAAGTTGACGGGTAATCTACAAGTCTGTGGGCTATGAAAAAGATGAATGAATAAAAAAAGATTACATAGAGCAGAGATGAGAATGTTGAGATGGATATGTGGTGTGACGAGAATGGATAAAGTGAGAAATGAGTGTATTAGAGGAAGTTGCAAAGGCTACGGTAAACGTTTAGAATAATAATCCTGCAGGTATACCAACATTTTTTTTTTGAGGTCGTGTCAGACTTTTACGGACTAAAACCACAACTATGTCCAGGGCAGGGTCTGGCGTGAGAAGTCGCCGCCGCTGATCACCTCCTCAGGTGTGTCAACAAGGTGATGATGCTAGAACTATACTGGGCACACGTGTGCCACACGCGCCGATTTGTGCGCATCGGTCTGCACATACGATATATATACTTATATATTTATATTTTTTATGGTAGGTACAATCATCCAATGTCATCTCCCGCCTTTGGGCGGAGCGGGAGATAGTGTCAGACTCTTACTGACTGAAAACCTACCCCGTTCCTTCATTGCCTTGGTTCCAGGGCTCTGGTATACATTTTCATACTTTCCCAAAACCCCAGAGTAGGTTTTGTTACCGGATGGACGGACAGCGAGCTACCCATTGCTCGCCGTCCACGAGCCCGCGCCTACGGTGGTCAGGAATCGGGATCAGAATTACGGCACCGGCTGCGGCGTGAGCGCCGTTGCCTGGATGCGGTCAGCCTCCAGTCTTGTAGATCTACACTTGATCCACGCCACGCGTCGTCGTTCTACGTACAAATCAGGCGTGTTACACGTGTGCGTCGGTCTAATGTAGTTCTAGCTTAATACTTACTATCCCTGACTGAACCTGCATTAGAATTTAAAATAACTTTGTATAGCCGAGTAATTCGAAGCTGCAGAACAATTAAACTATGCTAAACACATACAAACAACTAAAGCTGGATATTAGCAATTTCACGTTCGAGTAGATACATAGGTAAGCTCTTAATCAAACTTAGTCGGTGTTCGTAGGTAGGTATTGTTCGCCACTTCCAAACATCTAGTGGCTTTGCAAACAATGTGAGGATTCTATCGTCAACCTCTTGCTGATAGCACGGTACAACATAATATAATTAAGTTAGGTATCGGATATTATTTCATTTCATTTTCATTTATAAAGATATAAGAAAAGAATAATAATAATTAAGCTAGAACTACAATAGACCGACGCGTGTTACACGCCTCATTTGTACGCAGAACGACGTCACGTGGCGTGGGTCAAGTGTAGCTCTACAAGTCTAGTTGCCATATAAAGTGTATGGAAACCGACGCGCCCAGATCGGCGTGTGTGGCACACGTGTGCGCAATGTAGTTCTACCTTTAATTAATAATTCGCTAAAACGTTATCTTATTGACGATTTCAGAGAATTCACGAAGCGGTTTTCTTCCACGGCCGCCGCGGTTGCGGGCCCGCAGCTTCTAGTAGAATACAGATATATTTTCTGGCCGTAGCGTAGCTGTCGCGCTGCAGTGGCGCGTTTTTACCCGACTGCGCCAGAAGGAGGGTTATGTTTTTAATTTGTATGGATTAACAAAGCAACGTGACGGCAGCGTTGCTGTCGGCACTTCGCGGCTAAGTTAAGAGTGAATAGGTTACTTCTAGGCAAGCGTGCTCCATCGTCGGCCACGTCATCGCTTACCATCAGGTGAGAGAGTGGTCAAACGCGAGCCTATGAATAATAATAATTAAAAAAAAATTTGAAGGCGCTTAAAGCCTTGTTGGATGACTTAGATTTGTTGCAATGTTGATTGCTAAAAGTAGTATTCATGGGTCCTATCATTTGGGGATGCCAGATTCGTGGCCTTGAGTGGCTCTTTGAGGAGAGGCTAGAAAGGCGCTACGGCGTCCGCACTTCACATTTTCCAGTTCCGGGAGGTTCCTGTTTTGGATGCGAAATGTCCGTAGGTGCGGGCGTCCGGCTCTAGTTACCGGATCGCGAGTAATAGGTAGCTTACCGTCCGGCAAGGATCGGGTCTAACTCAACGACATTATAAGTAACATGCTGCTTCATCACTGCGTGACATACGCTATTTTATTATATTTTCAATTTTCATGCGGGTGTAGCCACAGGCATAGGCTAGTAAATTATATTTACTTTGCAAATATGTCATAAAATAACAGTTTTACATGTCAATTTAAAATAGACGAGGTAAAAAAAATTAGTTGTAAACACTTTGACTCCTAAACTAGCTGCATGTTCCTGTAACTTAGAGGTCAGAAAATAAGATAACTTTAGCAACATCACTTAAGGTTCTTCTCATTTTGACGTTTCGGTATTCCTAAATCACACAACACAATCGATAACATCCCGCTAACTGTAGTTACACAGTTGTCGGACAAACAAAACGTGTTCGAAGTAAATGCCTAACTTTGTAACTTCGGAAATGGTCGGCATTCAGAAATTTTAGCTTTCGGGCATCTTCGTAACAAGTCCGAACATATGGCTCGTTAAAGTTATCTGGGTTGTCAGTTTTAGTTATACGTTAAGAATGTACGTTCAAGGACTGAAAAAAATATTTATTTGTAAGTGTATTGAAAAACGTTGTTTGATACACATGAAAATTTAAGGGCCTTGACTACCCTGTTTTCTTTTCTAGACAAGCCTTCTTCCCCTTCTTATCTGATGTCTGAAATTCAATTTCTTTGCTCTGAGCACAATAAAAATCTTCGGTCTAAAAATAATCGTCTTCTACGATGTCCCTCACACCGCTCGGGCTTATCCACTCCTCTTTTTTTGTCCAGGCGATACCACTTTGGAATGCGCTCCCTCTGAATGTTAGGACGGCGACAAGCCGATTTTCCTTTAAGGTGAAGGCACGTGAGTTCATTCGTAAGAGTTTGGTAAAATAATCACAACATTGATTGGTTGGATTTCTTTTTCACAATAACATTGCTTATATTTTATATGTATGTATCTAAGTATGTATAAATTTGTATATTTTGTTTCTTTTCTGTTTGTCTATTTATTTGCACCTACCATGTTAAGTTTCTGCACCACCCTAAGGTGACGACGTCCAGGTGTCGCCACTGTGCGGACCGCCCGGTGGACACGGTGGAGCACACAGTCGAAATGTGCCCCGCTTAGGAAGAGCATCGCCGTGTCCTCGTGGGGGCGATCGGCGGCGATCTCTCGCGCCGGGGCTTGGTTCAAGCCATGCTTCGGAGCGAGGAGGAGTGGCAGGCGGTCGCCTCCTTTTGCGAAGCAGTAATGCTAGCAAAGGAGGAGGCCGACCGCATTAGGCAAAGGCGCACACGCCGCCGCCGCCGCCGGGTTTCCGATCCCGATTTCCGGCCACCGTAGGCGCGGGCTCGCTGACGGTGGGCAATGGGTAGCTCGCTGTCCGTCCGTCCAGTAACAGACCGGTCCGAGCTCAGGTCGCCTACGGCGCGTAATGTTCCCGCGCGCCTCAAGGAGTTGTCAGCAAATTGTAGAGGTCCAGCAGGGCCGAAGCCTACTGGGGCCAAGGGTTATATAGGAACGGAAAGGTAGGTTTTTAGTCAGTAAAAGTCTGACACTATTTCCCGCCCCACCCAAGGGCGGGATTTGTCATTGGATGATTTTACCTACGATAAAAAAAAAACCCTAAGGTCAACTGGTAGAAAATGCCTAAGGCATTAAGTTCGCCTTTGTACAGTGTTATGTGCATAAAGTTTTTAAAATAAAAAAATAAATAAAATTATCACAGCGGCGCTCGGCTTCATAGTACCCTCGCCTGCGGTTCGGGCAAATTCCATCAGTGGTCACAATGACATAGTTTCTCCACTTGTATTAAAATGTATTATTTTTGTACACCAAAAGTACAAATATACTTATAGGGTAGTACTTAGGTTTATATTAAGGTTTATTATAAGCATTTTGAAAGAAAGAAAGAAAGAAAGAAAATCGTTTATTCGACCTCTCACATACAGTAAAATAAGAATAATAAATAAAAAAAATTTTGGGAACACATTTGTTGTGCGTACAGCTAAGGAGTGGAATTCCCTGCCGGAGTCTGTGTTTTCTGATAGCTTAGAGGTCTTTTAGTCAAGAGTGAATACGTTACTTCTAGGCAAGAGTGCTCCATCGTCGGTCACACCATCGCTTACCATCAGGTGAGATAGTGGTCAAACGCCAGCCTATGCATAATTAAAAAAAAAAGACAATTATTTGACATATTCCTTCTCCAAATTAAGTCAAACATTCAGCCTAATTTCTACCCAGCCATGTACATGTGCATGTGTGTGTGTGCATATTTCACATGTAGCAACTGCCTTTCTGACTACATAAACTCAAAAGGTAGCGCTTTCATACATAGCGGGCAAAATAATTAATAAGGTGCAGGTAAAATAAAGGTATTTCACAACTCCATTACCAATTTTTTAGGGTTGTCTACCTCCAAAGGAAAAAAACCCTTATAGGATCACTTTGTTGTCCGTCTGTCAAGACCTTTTATCCCGAGAACGCGTGGAGGTATCGAGTTGAAATTAAAATCGTATATTAAAGTTTTCAGTCTCTTGAAGCTGTGAAAATATCAAACTTCTAGGTTAACGGAAAAAAGATACGGTTGTTTATGTCGCAAAAAACGTATATTTCGACACTCAATCAGAATTCCTAGGGTACTTCCTGTTGATCTAGAATCCTGAAATTTGGCAAGAAGCAAGGTCTTATAGCACAATTGTAGGAAAACTGTAAATTTGTAGTTACGTCACAATTACTTTTTTGCGATACGGAAAAGTCTTTGTAACTCAATTCGGGAATTTGACTATTTTCCTAAGTAAGTTTGTAGGAAATCCTCAGTGGGCGAGTCCGACTATCACTTGCCCGGTTTTTTTTTTAATAATCCCGCAGCTCTAGGCATCGATCCTTGCGAGCCCAGTTAATTAAGCTAAATTATAGCAATCTCTTTGAGGAATGCATGGAGCACAACATGCCGTCGACTCGGCTCGGTTTATCGGAGGGCGAGCTGTCTATTGCTTGCCGTCCCGTGGCACGGTAAATGACATCTTCATTTCTTGAAAGTATAATACAATTATGTGCGTTGCTTTCAGGAATTTCAGTGATTGGCCATTAGGGTTTGTTAGCAAATTGTTTGTTAGAAAATTTTCATAAATATTATCCGTATTTAAAAATCTAGAAGCATATTTAATTTAGTCAAACTAATTAGCGTTTAAGGTAACTTCGAAATGGAACACTGGTTCCACTAAAACATAATACTGAAGTTATTTTAGATGTACTCGTAGATTTATGGAAAAGTAATTTTGACTAGCACCAATGCTTTTTGTCGGACATTTTTTAGTAAGATAAACAGTGCGACTGCACGACGAATTTACATTTCAATAGAAAAGCCCGGCTTTCAAAATCCTGTAATTTATTCTTGTGCCGACCTAGGAACAAAAGTGCTAGGAACAGAATAGCTGTTCCATGAAATATGGAACAGCTGCCTGTTCTCAAGTATTTTTCATGATATTTGAGCATAACAAATTTTGCTGTTATCTACTTTTTAATTATTCAGGAAAGTGTAAATAAAAAAAGGGCAAATACCGTTAAAATATGATCGTGAATCGAGAGGGAAAGGCAGATCAAAGAGAAGATGAATAGATTTTGCAAGGAATGACATAATTTATATGAAGTGGGAGTAATGGAAGAATGTCCAGTGCTCTCATTTTGGAACATTTTGGAGAGTGTGCCAGGGAATTGCATGACTTGATTCCGCCATCTCCGTTCTACCATCGGACAACTCGATGTACGGCGATGATCCACCCTTACGTGAAAAAAAAAAAAAAAAAAAACCCTTACGTGAAACTTTTACGGTCCGGACTAAGCGTTTTGCCTCGTCGTTTATACCGCATACATAGAAGAAGTGGAACAGTTTGGCTACTGCGGTCTTCCCTTCCGATTATAATTTAGATGTCTTCAAGGCTAGAGTGAATAGGCTCCTAATAAACTAGTGCGACTCACCATCAACGATTGCATCACCGCTTACCATCGGGTGGGATCGCAGTCAAGCACTAGTATATATATATATCAATTTAAAAAAAATCTTTTCGGTGCTAAGATCTGAAATGACATGATGGTAGGAAAACGATGATGAAGTACTTTCAACATTTCAAAGCTTATCTGTAAGTTTAAAAGTAATGTCGAAAGTGTGTATTTAGCTAATAAGTAACAATCATTATCATTTCTGCCGAAAGATGTCCCGTGTTGGGCATAGGCTTCCCCCAGATATTGTCACTACCAACCGTCCAGTGCGCCTTGCATCCATAGGATTAATGTGACCCTCAACAGATCATCGGTACACTTTGTGGAAAGCCTTCCAACGCTGCATCTACCGGTACTCCGAGCATAACCCTTTCATTTGTATGTGTCTGTTTATCAATTCGTTAATCACTCAACCACGAAAGTATTTCAAAGACAAATTCATTGTAATCTATTTACTGCAAACATCATGTACGTACGAGTATGATATAAGACTGGTTCACATTTAATATAACAGCCGGGATATGGTTGGCGGCCACGTGACTGTCATCCGTGCAGACACAGACGCTCGCAATGGTCAGAATTTATTATTAACGTGTTACCTACCCCACTACGTGCGCCCCTTATTGAAATGGTATGAAGAATTTCAATTGTTTGTTTATTGAAAACGTTTGCGGTTTCCTGTGGGTTTTATTAGGTGGGAAGTTATTATTAAAATATGTGACGGCAGTTTTTTTTTCCTCAAATTTAAAATGTTGCTAGGTAATGGAAGGAGATACTAACTGAATGTCTAGTGATTTGCAAGAAGACTGAGTAAGAGGTTTAGTTGTACATTTGTATTATATGTTATATTTTCTTAAATGTGTTTTTACATACTTTGTATCCGATATATGTAAGTGTAATCAATGTAATTGGCATTTTGTTGTTCTGATTGAATAAATAAATTGAAATTGATATTGCCAATGACGGTTTATCGCTGACAGCAATATCTGCCAGAATTTATATTGAATTGAAACTTTGCTTGATAGTCGTAAAAAAGCAAAAAAAAACCAAAACCCGACTACCACAAAAAAAATGGCGCTAAAAAAGTATGAAAAAAGATTTTCAGGATGCTAAAAGAAACAAGGTGACTGAAGAAACAAAAATAGAACAAAAAGAAAAGTCGTAGTCACACGTTATATAGGTAGGTACCAACCGTAACAGTTTAATACTCTCTACCTTAGCATGAAAGAATTCCCTCGACAACTTCCCACCACCAAAAAAAAAAAAAAAAAAGGCCTTGGTGTGTACTTGCTTTCTATATACTATTTAAGAATACTGGTTACGTCACAACAAGCTTATAGTAAATGTCTGGAGTTCGTCTGTTCATCGGTAAGTAGCCATTACATGTAAAACATCTATCCGAACCATCCATCACGCGCAAATCCTCCACATTGTTGCCACGTGCGAATAAAATCATAATTTATTTAAAATTGTATAAAAGTTTCACAGACACAGCACAACAGTTACAAACACTTTGTTTTATAAACTTTTTGTAGTTTACAGAAGTAATAAGTAAGCTTTGTTATTTGACCATTGCATAAGACAAACGATCAGATACTCGTAAAACCGTTTTGAGAGCAGTGGTGATGAATATAAATATATAAATTACACAAAGTAATGCGCCTGGCTGGGTTTGAACCTGCGACCTACAACTCGTAAGTCGGGGCCGTTACCACTCGGCCACCACTGCTCCCGGGATTCACTTTTACATAACTAATAGCCCTAGAATATGTCATGGTAACGCTCCAGTTCTAACACTATGTAGGTGAACATGGAGAACTTGGAGAACAAATAAACTGGTTAACAGCACCTAACTCAGTTCAAACAAGAAACTAAATGGCGCATACTATAACTCAGTTGACAATACAACTGAGTTATAGTACGCGGCAAATAAGTTGAACCATTGACTGTTGTCACGCGCGGCCCCCACCTCGATTGAGACCTGAAAATTGGTTGCTACGCATTCAAGGTCGACCGGCATGATGGTTCAACTTGTGTGACGAGATTATAACCGATTTTCTAGTCTCAATCGAAGGGGGCGACTGAATTTCGGGGTTTTAAGGGGTATAAAAGGGAAGATCGCCTGAACAAAAGTATATTATAATTGATTTCGGACTGTTATAAATTTTTATTTTAGGGTGGAAAAATCATCTAATGGCATCCCCGCCTTTGGGCAGAGCGTGAGGGTGTGTCAGACTTTTACTAACTAAAAACCTACTCCTGTTCCTTCGTTGCCTTTCATACCAGGGCCGAGTCTTCCTTTCAGAAGCTGACCGTAGGGGCCCAGCAGGGTCGAAGCCTACTGGGCCCCTACGGTTTGCTGACATCTCCTTGAGGCGCGCGTGGACTATTGTACATAAGTTCTTATTGCGTAGCGAACTCTAATATTTCGCCATGCAGGATTTTGTAGTTTTAGATTTTTTAATTTAGTTAGGAACTAAACTAAAAAATGTAGTGTGGCAGTATAGATATTGCAACAGTTTTATTGTAGACTTTCTGTGCAAAACAAAAGTCCAAATCACATCACCATAAGTTCAAATCCTTGTGTTTAATTGGCCAAAGACTGCGTCCTTTGATTCACTATCGAATGATATACCTACCTATTGTCAAAATAGACTGTAAGACACTACATGCAATAAACCTGAGTTTATGTTAGAATTAACCACCACTCTTCGTAAAAGCTATAAAAGAAATGGACCTTAATGAAATGTCACTCAGCCTTTCAATCTAAACTCTCTCAAGTTCGTCCAGAAGTGCCGTGTGAGCAGCAAAAAAGAGTGGTACTGCGCTTTAATAAGGGTAGATTTTGCCCGCTACTTCGTTTAAGTACGAAAACTTACTTGCTATGCTCATGGATATAGCTTGGCTGAAGATTTTTCCATCATCCGATGACGGAGGAATCCCGATATGGAGGATGGGTGCCCATCTTAGGGCATCCATTCTCAGAATTACCTGGCCAAGCATTGCTTAAGCTAGATTACATTAGACCGACGCTTATGTGTGATACGCCTGGTTTGTTGTGTTGGCGTGGGTCAAGTGTAGCTCTACAAGTCTAGTTTAAAATGTTTGGAGACCGACGCGCCCAGATCGGCGTGTGTGGCACACGTGTGCGCAGTGTAGTTCTAGCATTAACCTTAGGTATCGATTCGATCGGTTTTTATTATTTAGCTATATCATATAACATGGAATTTAATATGGTCTTGGACATGGGACAGGCCGCGCTTCAGAAGCAACCGCAGCAGCCCCCACAGGGTCCCCAGCAAGGGCTGCAGCACGATCCGCACGGGTAGCGAAGCATCTTGGGTATCGCTCAAGTAACAACGCAACCGTCGGAAACAAAAGTACTGAGAGTAGGCGAGGTTAATGTAATTTTTTTTTTTTTTTTTTGAGACTTTTATGTTTTTTTATACTGTATGACTGTTGAAGGTTTGAAGTATGGTTGCTTAACTGGCTAGAAACGCAGACCCTACGTCCGTTTTGTCTCATTCTAGTTGTTTGGTTTGTCCAAGATATAAAGTGTTCTAGTCAAGGACATAACGATAAGTAACCTACATAGTCTGTGAGAAGGTGAGACTATATTTTTTTAATTATTGTGTTATTAGAGTTTATTAAATTATTAAACTATCACACCTGATGGTAAGCGATCATGTGGTCCACGATGGAGCATGCTTGCCTAGAAGTAAACCTTTTCACTATAGGTTATAGCTATCAAAAACACAGACTCCGGCAGAGAATTCCACTTCTTGGTTTGTATGAATGGGTAGGAGCCTAGGTGGGAGTTATTCAAAAGTCATTGCACTCGTTTCTTTTTATTTTCCGGAGCCCGGAAAACAATCGAAATTAGGATTTATTTGAGCATGTGTTAAACGAATTTAGCTCAAAAAAACATTATATTTTTAATTGTAAGAAATCACGCAGTCTATTTTATAACCTTAAAACTTTTATTGACCTAAACTTTTTATGGAGCTTTCCCTCAAGGTGAAATACCTAAGAGCACCTCGAGCTTATAGTGTGATCCATTTGACAGCCTAAACTGGGCTGTTAAAGGGAGGGGCCTTTGTGGTGAAATCATCCAATGACATCTCCCGCCCTTGGGCATAGCTGGAGATAGTGTCAGACGTTTACTGACTAAAATACCCACACCGTTCCTTCGCCGAGCCTTCCTCTCAGAAACCGACCTTTGGCCTCCGTAGGCTTCGACCCTGCTGTGTCCCTGCGGTTTGCTGACAACTCCTTGAGGGCCCAGTGCGTGGACTCGTGCACGAAGTCCATACGATTGTTTTTTATACAATTTATTTTATTTAGTTTTTAATATTTGTTGATGAAGCAACAACAGAACACCTGTGAAAATTTCAACTGTCTAACACGGTTCATGAGGTAGTCTGGTGACAGACAGACGCTCAGTAGAGTCTTAGTAATAGGGTTATATTTTAACACCCGTATTTATAAACAAGTAAAACTAAATACTTGACTAAAAGTAACTACTATTTGTATTCTATACTTAAAATTTGAATTTTGAATGCAGATTTCAAACGTCAAGTAATGACTTAATAACATTTTACTTAGTAACGAGTAAATACTTCTTTACGGGTGTAAGATTTCTGTGGTTTTTACCCTTTGCATACGAAACCCTAAAACTATTCAATTCATTTGTTGATTGTTAAGTAAAGTTGTTATCGTAAATTTAAGTTAGATTATGGTGGGGCTTACATGGTCTATGAGATATCTCTATAAAAACAAAGAAAAAAAAGACATGTCGCATTGTCGTATCACCCCCGTCTGTAGAAGCATTCACGCGACGCTGTGCCGTAAATTCGATTATTCCGTGTCTGTATTTCCCTGTTTGAATGACGTCACAAGAATAAACTCTCCTTTGATGTCAGCAACACATTTATTTAGCGACGTTTACGAGTGACACCCGAATGACGGGTCGTTCAATGATCAATCGATTCCGATGTGTCTTTGTTTTCAATTCGAGTTCGATTCGACGAATCGGGATCCGAGAAACTTTGTCTGTTCAATTGAAATGTGTTGCGAGAAGTTTCGTGCACATTTGTATGTGGAATTGATAACTTTCGAAGTAAGTTTTATATTGTTTTATAGAATGAACTCTTTTCTGTATTGGAGACCTTATTTTGCAGTGATAAGTACAATTTAGTGAGATGAGGTCACAACAGTCGTATGCATTGTAATTCTCTAAGAAAACAGCCATGAGCGCAGCGCTAGCCCAGCGCCGAAATCCAAATAGGATTGGATTTATTCGTGATTAGAACGTACCAATGTTTACTATGGCACCAAACCTGAAATCGCGAAAAAATCTGCTGGTCAGTACATTTATGTTCGCCTAACTGGTCAAAATGTGCTGAACTTGCTGATTTTTTTCGCGATTTAGATTTCGACCCACAGTAAAAGTTGTTTGTTATCATGACTACAATCAGTCACCTTATATATTTTAATAAAGCATAGTACAGAAAATAATAATGATATGAGACGGGATTTCATTATGGATGACGCATGATGAGTCAATTCCAAGAGCTATGGATTCCGTGCCAAATGTTTAATTGATTCTGCCGTGTCACTTCGTACATGCAGTTACGAGTAATTCCGATTGAATCATCATACGAAGATTTCATTTGAACTATTATAAATTAATCGAGTTTCTATGAATATAGGTACGTAGTTAAAATATAGAGAATATTAAAATACCATAACATTATCTACAGATAACTTTTTCATCATCATCATCATCATCAGACTTTTGATGTTCCCACTGCTGGGACTCAGGCCTCCTCTAGGAGAGGGAATGAGCCGTAATCCACCACGTGGGCCCAGTGTGGATTGGTGGATGTCACATGTCTTTGAATTATTTGTTCTAGGATATGCCGGTTTCCTCACGATGTTTTCCTTCACCGTTTTGACAGCAGTGGTGATAAATTAAATTACACAAAGTAATGCGCCTGACTGGGTTTGAACCCGCGACCTACAATTCGTAAGTCGGGCCGTTACTATTCGGCCACCACTTCTCTCAAATGACTTTTAAAAAAAAAAAAAAAAAATGTAACCGACTTGAAAACTGGGCAAGTGCGAGTCCGTACAAACGTACCTATGAACACAGTTCAGTTCTCGAATTGAGTAGACTGTAGATCGGGGACATACCTGAAACAACAAAAATAATTGTTATTACATAAAAAGACTGGGCAAGTACGAGTCGTACATCAAGGATCCCTTATAAACTAACTTATTTATGTAAATAGTGCAATTCCTGAATCGAATCTCGAAGATTTTTCGAATCGAAAAGAGCTTTTTTTGTGACGAATCTACAAATTTACAGTTTTCAGATTTGATCCTATATTTGTGCTATAAGACCTTGCTTTATGCCAAATTTCATGATTCTAGGTCAACGGGAAGTACCCTATGAATTTTGATTCTCTTGAGAGTGTTGAAATACACGTTTTTTGCGACATAAACGGTCGTATATTTTTTTTCGTTAACTCTGAAGTTTGATTTTTTCACAGCTTCAAGGGACCGCAGACTTACAATACAATACCAATACCTCTATGTGTTTCTGAGATAAAGGGTCTTGACAGACAGACAGACGGACAAACAACAATATTATGCTATAAGGGCTCCGTTTTTTCCTTTCGGGGTTACGAAACCCTAAAAAAAACGACTCTGTCTGTCACAAATTCAAATCAAATGATAGATAGATAGATAGATAGATAGATAGATAGATAGATTACTTTATACTCAGAAACATCCCAACCCAAATTTCGAAGCAAACTGAACCGTAACAGAAACATAAAAGGCAGGCATAGCTTTACAAGCCCATAGATCTATAGAACACTCTCATCTCCATCGGATGTGGGCGGCGCTCGCAAAGCAAGCGACACCTTTGATCCGCCCGACTGATAAGCGCCGCGACAGCTGTCCGCTCGGATCGTCCGGATGTTAAAGCGCTTCATTGCACATCGCTTGCTTCGGTTTTCATGGATTTATGTTTAATTGTGAGGTTATTATGTTAATATTTATGGGTTAGGGGAATGGCCGTTTTCGCATTAGATGATAACGACACGATATTTTGGGGTTGGTATAAACCGGATATCTATGGTATAAACGTATGAATCAAATATCCCACTTGATTAGTTATATTTTTTAATGCTAGCCACATTGCGTGCCACGCCATTATGTTGCACCCCGAACCGCACAATTCTAATTTATTGTACGTACAGCTAAGGAGTGGGATTCCCTGCTGGAGTCTGTCTTTCCTGATAGATATAACTTAAGTCAAGTTAACTTAACTTTAAGTCAAGAGTGAATAGGTAACTTCTAGGCAACGTGCTCCATTCTCGGCCGCATCATCGCTTAGCATCAGGTGAAATAGTGGTTAATCGTGAACATATGTATAATCTTGCGGATGGCGTGCAATGGGTAGCACGCTGTCCGATCGTCCGGTAACCGACCGGACCGAACCCAAGTCGTCGACGGCGCGTTCTGTTCCCGCGCGCCTCTAGGAGCTGTCAGCAAACCGTAGGGGCCCAACCTGTTAGCTCCAGGCAGGCAGGGTCAAAGCCTGCTGGGGTCATGGGTCAGCTTCCGAAAGGAATACCCTGCCCCGGCACAATAGGCAACGAAGGAACGGGGTAGGTTTTTAGTCAGTAAGACACTACACTACTACACACTACTTCCCGCTCCGCCCAAGGGCGGGATTTGTCATTGGATGATTTTACCTTCAATAAAAAAAAAACAGGTAACCAGTGCTTTTTGGTTTTTACGTGTTGTTCAATTGTATTTCCTTTTAAGAAAAAAGAACAAAATCATTTTAGTAGGATTTTTTCTATAATAACCAGTGCTTGACTGCGATCCTGCCTGATATTAAGCAGTGATGCAATTATTGATGGTGAGGCGTTTATTAAAAACCTATTTACTTTAGCCTTGAAGACATTAATCAGACAGCAAGATAGCAGCAGGCAAAATGTTCCAGACATTCGATGTAAGTAGTATCAAAGTGAAATATTTAATACGCGCCCTACAAATCGATTCCAAGAAACTGTTTATGAGTCTATTTCTAAAATTAGATTAGTATGATAATACAATAAAGTGTAAGCTATGATGAACACCATTTTGCCGCTGGCACATAGGAAATGAAAAGCCATTTACAACATCGGTCAAACTTCTAAATTCGAATTTATCTTTTTATGGAACTCGGCCTAAATGGAACTGGGATTGAAAAACGCCATATTGCGTTCTCAACTAACTTTACCATAGAGCAGCAAAACGCTTTGGTGGCACAGGTTTTTTTTTGGCTTTTTGTTTCGTGCATTTATCCAGTGTCAAGTTTACAAAATTTTAACTTTTTGATTCAGTCTACTTTGTTTTCCATTAGAATTTTGATGTAAGGGTGTTTTTAATTTCGTGCCGATTTCATCATGCATTTTTTTTATGGTAGTTAAAATCATCCAATGACATCCCCTGCCCTTGAGCGGTGCGAGAGATAGGTGAATTTGCTCTACATGCGGAATTTGCTCTACATCCGCAAATGTCCTTTTCAAAGAAGTATTTAATGTAATACGTGCAATACGCATGTGACACACGTTTTTTTGCCTTTCGAAATTTACTGCATGGCGAACAAATCCGTAATAAATGATGTTAAAAACACCCTAACAATTTTTTTTTCCCTGTATTTGGTAGCAAGTGTATCGACTAAGCATTCTTGGCAAGCTTTGCTATGGTAATCAATACTACAATTAAATTCTAAGCTCCATTTTGTCAAATTCGTGTAAGTTTCAATGTAATTCCACATATATAGTCATGTCGTGTAGGCACTTAAAATTCAAAACCACACCAATCTAGTAAGGCCAATGAATTTCACTCAAAAAAGTCCTGGCAAAAACTCCCTGCACTACTTAAGGAACGGAATATACATTTATGGGGTTTTTTTTTTTTGGTGGTGGTTAAAATCATCCAATGACATCTCCCGCCCTTGGGCGGAGCGCGAGATAGTGTCAGACTCTTACTGACTAAAAAACCAACCCCGTTCCTTCGTGGCCTTAGATACCAGGGATACATTTATGGGGTGACTGATGGTAATTAGTGAACGATACTTAAACACGTGATTGTGGTCATGATAACAAACAACTTTTACTATGGGACCAAACCTGAAATCGCGAAAAAAATCAGCCAAGTTCAGTACATTTTGACCAGTTAGGCGAACACAAATGTACTGACCAGCAGATTTTTTTCGCGATTTCGGGTTTGGTCCCTTAGTAAAAATTGTTTGTTATCATGACTACAATCACGTGTTTAAGTATCGTTCACTATTTACCAGTCACTCTATATATTATAATTATTATATAAAATCGTTCAGCCGTTGAGGTGAAATCGATTTTCAAGCATCCATTAGCAGAAAGATTGCGTGTCTAGTCGATCCCGTGCTCTGTGTGTTCACTATCGGATTGCGTGGATCGCTCCAACGAGGATTGAATGACTTTTGAAAAATGTAAAATAGTCATTATCAACGTTACAATGTCACGCTTTGTAATAGAAAATTGGAAAAAGCGTGTTTTGCTCGCTTTTGGTCAAATTAAAAGAAAATTAATGGGTATGTGTATGGGTATAGTGTTTTATATGAGTTGATAATGAGTGTAGGCACTTTACACGCGTGATATAAAGCATTTTGACATTGACGAATGTTTTTTATTTTAAAATTTGACTTTTAAAATTAATATTTGACATAAATATTTACTTTGTTGAGTATTATGTTTTTGTGAATTTTATTTTATTTTTTAACAGACGGCTGCGTACCGGAAGACGCAGTGTTGGAAGGCCTCCTAAAAGCTGGAGCGATGACTTCGTAAAGGCTGCGGGAATCCAATGGATGCTGGACGCACAGGACCGTTCATTGTGGCGACATTTGGGGGAGCCTATGTCCAACCGTGGACGTCTTTGGGCTAAAATGATGATGATGAATTTTATTTTTTGTCATTTATAACTGTGAATGCGAGGACTGTGTATTTGTTTTTTTTTTTCATTAATTTTTACCTACGTCTGGTCAGACATTTTGAGTATTGATACGGCCTACCCAAATGTTCTTTCCTTGGCATTATTTGTCAAGTCAGCGTTTTTAAAACCTATATGCAGGCTTTTAACAATATTATCTAGGAAAACAAAAGTTCTTTTCTTAGTCTTAGTTCTAAGTCTAACTTGTTTATACTCAAAAGTGTAGTCTCTTATAACTGAAGAAATGCAATTACACAAAACTTCATTTAGGTAATTTACTTCATATTTTTGCTTTATTTTTGTGAGTTTCATCTTTTGTTTGGAGGTCCCTAGTAAATATTATCTAGGAAAACAAAAGTTCTTATCTTAATTCTAACTTAGTTAATACTCAAAAGTGTGGTCTCCTATAGTAAATTGAAGAAATGCACGTACTAAAAATTTCATTTAGGCATTTTATGTCATTTTTTGGAGGTCCTTAGTAAATAAATCATACATATTAATAAAGGCGACAGTTGACATGATTATAGAATGCGATGTCAACAGATTTGAGATCTTACCATGAGGTGTTAAAATGACAGTTTTGTGACCTCTCGCGATTTCAGGTTTGGTCCCATAGTAAAAGTTGTTTGTTATTATGACTACAATCACGTGTTTAAATATCGTTCACTAATTACCAGTTACTATAAATAAGTATATGACGGATCCGGCGTTGATTTGTTGACAACAAAACAAGGCACGCCATCTAGTGGCGACTAGAAGAAATAGAGGTGGCGCGCCTAAACAGAGTCAGCCGTTTCCGCTTTGGCTACGAGCTTGGGGAAGGAGAATCCGCCGAGTACAGCGGACACTCTCAGCCAGGCCGTCGCAGAGTCAAGACATTCTGAAACTGTCCGTTTTGTTGTTTGTACCTACCTAATAACAGTGCATTGTACCGAAATGTATTGAGAAGTAAACTGATTCAGTTCCTAACCGTTTTTATTCATTGCACGATACCCACGTAGGCCCACCTGGTAGATGACCAGAGCTCAAACCATCCTGAACGAGCCGTCATATATTTAAATTCATTATAACGTCTTCACTTACCTGCCAATAGAGTAAATACTACAGCCTAAAATATAGCTCCAATAAATCCGCCACAGATACCCAGTGTCACCACAAACGACGAGTGCTAGATAAGAGTGTTATAACGTAAAGTGGGTTCTTTTGGCTAGTTTATGGGTCATTCGTGGGCGTGATATATGGTGGTTAACAGCCTTAGATTAGGGGCGAAGCAGGGGCGGCTTTAAATGTTATGAGGCCCTGGGCGGTAGATCTTTGCGAGGCCCCTGTCCTTTTTGCAAGGTATGTGAAACTGGGTATTTATTAAAATACACGTGAAATACAAAATTTCCATTTTTTTAACAACTAGTACTTGCCTGTGACTCCACTCTTGTTTTTTTGTTGGATTCGATTTTTTTTCACAATATCATTCTTTATTTGTACGTACTGTTACGTCTGAGTAATGAGTTTGCATAATATTAGGTATATGCAGACTCATGCGTATACTCATAAGTTAGCATACTGGTTGAATAGTAGTTCGAAGGATGTTAGTATGTTCTAGAATTTATTTGAATATTTGTAAGAATAGAATATTTTATTGTTTTATAGTCAGTGCTATGTTTTCGTTCGAAGTGAAATGGAAGTAATTTTTTAATATATCGACATAAAAAGTCTGAGTGGTTTTTTATATATAGTCGATCCCGGTAGTCGAGCCTGCAGCAGCCAGGGTTCGACAGTACTTATCTATCTATTTATCTTGGTCTTCTATTAAGTTGCACCTGCCATGTCATGTGTCTGTATCACTCTAAGGTCGAGTACAAGTCCGCCTTTTTACAGTGTTTAATTAGTGAATAAAGTTTTAAATAAATAAATAAAATAATAAGCGCTGAAAACCGATCACGTGACATCGATTTTGACAAATTACATACTAACTCGGATAAGTTAGTAAGTAATATGGTAGGATTACTAGTAATATAAACTTTACTGTAAAAAGTATAGGTAGGGTAAAAGAAAAAGTTTCAAATGTTAACTTTTCTTTTCGAGTTGTTACGTGAGGCCATGGGCGATTACCCTGTTCGCCACCCCCTAAGACCGCCCCTGGGGCTAAGGGTCGTTCCGTTGATAGATTGCTCTTATTTATTTACCTGTGTTAGGCATAGGCTTGTTTTTTTCTTGATGCATGCCATCATATGACTCATCCTGCTCTGGGTAGAGGAAAAGAGAGTGTCAGACTTTTACTGATTAAAACCCAGGCTACTCAACCCAACCTGTGTTAATTAAGTTGCCCTTTCCATTCTAGACAAAAGGTAACTCTTTCAAACGATCCTGCATTTAGTGTAGGGTTTTTTTAAAGGTGGTAAATCATACAATAATTGATGTTCTAGTGTGGATGTGTCAGACTTGCGGGAATAGAGGTGTTGTGTAATTAATTACATTCGTGGTAACTAATAAAGGCCAATGTAGACGCTGCGAGTTTCTCGTCTCGAACTTATGATAATCATAAGTATATAGGAAATGTTTTTTCGGGTAAACATTCATACCTAGACGTTGCCAGTTTCTCGTCTCGAACATACAATTCTCACCAGAGTGGACGAGGTAGAGGTATGACTTAGGCCGTGTTTACGGAAACGCGGCGCGTTGCACGGCACGTTGGGCGGTCCGTCGTACATTGCCATATGTTTGTGTTCGCGCGAGCGATGACGTGGCGCGCTGCTGCAATGTATGACGAGCGCCCAACACGATCCTTACCTCTCGCTTGTTCGTTCGAAATACTCGCGCTGTCTAAATGGGGCTTAAACTTTTGATAGTAATTACTGTTAATTGCTTTTTAGGGACCGACCGAAGGTTCCGTTTTGGTTTCGACTTAGCCCAAGTCGGAACCAAAAAAATTGGTTGATCTTTTTTTTAAATCGAAACATATTTTTTTTACGTCATATGAGTTAGGACGTCTGTCAAGCTTTTAGGTGGATAGAATGTTTAGTTTATATTAGGTTTCTTCCTGAGTTAGCCTCGGCAGCTTCGTCCACTCTCAGGCACCGTCTTAGTGGTGTCATACTCTTACCCCAGTGGTAAACGTGTCGGCTGATATGTAGGAGAAGGAATGAGCTGTAATCCACCACGCTGGCCCAGTGCGGGTTGTTTTTTTTAAGTTGGTAAAATCATCCAATGACGTCCCCCGCCCTTGGGCGGAGCGTAAGATAGTGTCAGACTCTTGCTGACTAAAAACCTACGCCGTTCCTTCTTTGCCTTGGTTCCAGGGCCCTGGTACCCATTTTCATACCTCCCCAGAGCTCCAAATTAGGCGAGAGCCCCAGATTAGAGTGTGGGTTGGTGGATGTCACATGTTTTTTAATTTTTAGTTCTAAGACATGCCGGTTTCCTTACGATGTTTCCCTTTACCGTTTTAAGAGTCGTGATGAAATAAATTACACAAAGTAATGTGTCTGGCTGGGTTTGAAGTTTGAACCTGCGACGTACTACTCGTAAGTCGGGGCCGTTGCCACTCGGCCACCACTGTTCACTTAATTTTATTTTATTTTTTTTATACTTTTGTGCTACTTATATACTGGCAATATGTTCACTAAAAATAATCTTCTACTTTCACGCGGGCGAATATGGCCCCTAAAGTTGACAAAAAATAAAAGGCCCGTTTTGACAATTGAATTTTGTATTTTGACTACCTAGCGGCTGGTCTGGTGTAGTGTAACTACTACTAAAACAATAATTATGGGGTCCGGTGTAGTAGTATGTACCTATATATTCCACATCTATCACACAACACCGTCTAGTCTCAAGCTAAACAGAGCTTATGTTATGAGTACTTACTAGACAACTGATGAATATAATTATATATTTCTAAATATAACTATATTTATCATAATATCATAAATAAATTACGCCTAGACACAAAAAAAAATGATCGTGCTCATCATACAAACATTTGTCCTGTGTGGGAATCGAATACACGGCCTCCGGCATAGCAGGGACACAAACTACTAAACCACCAGGCCAGTCAAAGTAGCTATTTTATAGCTATTTTAGTAGTAGCTACACTACACCGGACAAGTCGCTAGGTAGTCAAAATAGAAATGTCAAAACGGACCTTTTATTTTTTGTCAACTTTAGAGATAATTTTTTGCTTTCACGCAGGCAGTTGTTGCCAGAAGCTAGCAGGTACATATTTCGACCAAGGCCACAAACTTTAACCTACAAATAACAGTTACCAAAACCAGCCTATATTTAGGTTCGTGTTTAAATTTGTAAACACTTACAATTTTGCGCAAAATTGTTACTTTTGGTAGTTTGCCAAGGCATAAAGTGTACGGCGTAACGGTAATATCAATAATATTGCTAGTAAAATAGCGGCTATGAAAATAGATGCGGTTATGCTGAGCTGAAGGGAAGTTAGTTTCATCGTGAAAAAAAAAAAGAACTTTTTAGAGTAGCTTTATGGGCCGACGCTGACTGATGTCGCGGTACGACACGGCACAGAAAAGGATTTGGCATACCTTTATTTAAAAAAAAATAATGTTACAGTTGCTAACAAAGAAACATAAGCTAAATATTATTTATGATAAATGATATTTATTTTGTAAGTAGGTTTTAAAAGCACTTTTACACGTCAAATTTTCTTTTTTGTCATTTTAAACTAGATGAGGCCGGTGTTTCCTAGCTGACTACCCTGAGAAGAACCACCGAAACAAACTCAGGGGTCAAAGTCTCTTTTAAAGTCCATACAGTAAATATGTATTGGTCAAATCACATGAGGACCATGCTGATTGGTCTTAAATGGCCTTTAGAAGAAAGAACCATACAGATTTGAGTGGACCTGTCCAGTCAGTGCAAGCATTAGTCAGTATTCGCAAAGCCCAACTCAGGACACTAAGGAGCTCAACGACTTGACGAACAATAACAAGGAAATGACATTTGGGTAGGCCGCAGAAAATACTCAAATTGCCAGACATACGCTAAAAATTACTTTATTTATTTTACTTTAACAAAAACAGCTCAACTCTCTGCCAATTACATAAGTTAAAGATAAATATATACACAAAAACTCATTCGTCTCACAGAACTCAAGACATACTGTCATGATAGTCTTCCATTCATCCGCGAACACATCGCAGTCAGGGTGCGTATCCAAAAAAGTATTGTGATTGAGTGTTGATTACCTTTACTCGTACTATGTGGTGATTTTAATATTGGCGTGTAAAAAAGTAGTAATATATCATTAGATTTAGAATTATAGTTTCTTAATAAAAAAAGGGGAAGTTCGAAATAGTCATCAAACTTAAATGACAACTAAAGGAAAACGGGTAGTCAGTAAAACTACTAGCACTCCCTTTCTCTTCACCTAGAGCGATGGAATTTATGTAATGTTGACCCTAGAAAAATACTTCTAAGAAACCTTACAAAATACCACATAGGTTTTTGTTTTTCCCACCTAAATAAGGATCTGGGGCCAAGGGTTGTGCAAAAGTGAACCCCGGGGCCCTGGAACGAAGGCAATGAAGGAACAGGGAAGTTTTTTAGTCAGTAAGAGTCTGGCACTATCTCACGCCCCGCTCAAGAGCGGGATTTGTCATTAAATGATTTTACCTACCATAAAAAAAAACCTAAAAAAGGATAGATACATCATATTTATATAACAATTTTCCAGTTTACAGAGTCGTGAGTCAAATAACATTATAAATAACTTACGAATACTTTAACATTGAAATTAACTAACCCCTTGATTCATGTGAAAGGCGTCACCAACCCAATACTCAATCGAGTCACTTCCCATTTTGCTCAATTCCGATACGTCTAACTTAGTTTCCAGTTTCTGACGTCGTGTAAATTTCTAGTGCGACCACTTGACGTCGAGACGGCCGACGTCGACGTGGCCTAGCGTCGACGTCGACGTGTTATGACGTCAGTGTAACACAACTAATGCCAGTGACAGGTTGTAATAGCTATGCGTTTTGTGCCGAGACTTGGAAAGGTCTGCATACTGTGTGTGTGTGATGTTGTGACACTGCACTTTATGGTATTATGGAGAATTGTAGATGGATTAAAAGTGGGTTTCTAGTGTAGCGTACACTTTGTTACCAAATAAAGTGTATTCATAGTGTACGCTTGGAGTGAAATTTTTCTAAGGATTCGTCAATTGATCTTTGCTTACGGGTACAGAATGTTCAGAAGACTCACCCCGGCACTACGAACATAAAGGGTAACTAAAGGAACACTTTTTAATAAAAGTCTGGCACTCCCTCTCGCTCTACGCAGAGCGGAAGAAGTTATTTGATGATTTTCCACCCAAAACAAAAATGGGATGATATTAGTTTTTTCTAAAAAATATTACTACGTATTTTTTTTTCAAGGTGGGAAATCAGCCAAATACTTCTCCTGCTCTAGGGCGGAGCGGGAAGGAGTGTCAGACTTTTAGTGACTAAAACCACAGTCGAACAGCTACCCATTGCTGGTCTTTACAGTCTAGGTTTGACATACATACCCCCGATTTCTGATTTAAGTATTTGAAGTTGAGAATTATTCAAACTCTACTTTACCCTATAAACTTGGCATTTAAGTATGGTTTGAGACGTTCTTAACTCAAAATACTCAATTCAGAAACCCGCCTAAAGTTTCTTTTATTCTCATCTCAAAATCATGTTAAAACAAAACTACAATGAATCGAAGTACCCTATATTTTAACCGCGTTTATTAGTCTAAATGTTGTAGGTATTCTATAAAATACACATTGCTAAATAAACAGTAATAAAATACAAAACAATACATAATACCAATACACAATGAGTCAACATTTAACGAGCCGTCACATCAGTTCACACATCGGTAAAATGGCCTGGCGTCCCAGGAGGGTAATATGGTCCACCGTCCCGGGAGGCCAATATGGTCCAGCGTCCCGGGTGGCCAATATGACGCGATACTTTACCACTGAATAAAAAACACAATAAAATGAGTGACTACGTTTTATGTGTGTTTTATGGCGTGACGTGGTGTTGGATGATGGGTTTGTTTATTTGAAATGTCTTTTTATAGACATTGAGTTCAATCTTTCCGTTATTGAGTAAATGGTATAAAATGAGTTTATAGCTTCCAGTATATATTTTTCATTGCTCATGCTCTGAAAGTAGGTCTGAAGTTGCCTGAGGAGCGGGTTGAAAGTAATACTTCAACTTCAACTCTTCATTAATGGCCTTTGTGGAAGAGACACCACAATTTTGCCAATAACACGTACGAAAGTAATACTTTTCATCGCTAAGGAGAATCGCAGTCAAAGTCAAAATGTTTTTATTTCGTATAGGCCTACATGGGCAGTGGGCACTTATAAAACGTCAGAAGCTAGTGCACGGTTCCAAATTGGTCGTTTCCAATGGAGAAGAACCGGCAGGAAACTCCATGGTTACTCTTTTAAAAAAGTTATTAAAAAAAAAACTAGTTCTATCTTCACATTTTTATTGAACTTAGTCCCAACTTTTTAGATAGCCAGTCAATTACAACACGATGCTAAATTGAAATAACTTAAAGATATTTTTTTAAATGACTTAATTATAATTTACTTTCAATTATTTCTTTAAAACTAACATACATATAAGAAATATTTACAATTTTTCACTGATGAAAATGAAAAATGATGGCTGAATAGAAAAACTAAATAGGCGGGAAAATGGCCATCCGATCTTTATTTTTTCGAGTTGTAGAGTTTTGTTTATACCTACTTTACTAAATCTTTGCTATATGAGATTTTGTAATTAAACTATAAGTTCATCTGATTCAGTTAATTATTTAACACCTGATTCTTAAAAGAAGAGGCGAAAGCAGTACTGGAAAACTTTACCGTCGTACTTTATTTGACAGCGACTCATGTTTTTATTTTACCAAACTCCTTCTCGGGACTAAATAAGTTACTTTCAGGGTAACAATGTACTATTATATAAAACTTTAGCTTCTATCTCTAAAAGAGAGTGGCGATGACAATACGAATAAATGAACGCCTAGTCATACAGTATAGAGAAACTATGGGCGGGTTTCTGATATGAGAATTTTGATTTAGGGTCGCCGCTCACGGTCCACGAAACAAAGCAACCACAAAAAAACGCGGCCATAGGCATATTAACCAACGCCGCCACAAAAAGACGCTGGCGGCGGTGTTTTTTGTGGCTCGTGTGCGACGACACTTAAGAATGTAGCAAACTCTGCTTTATTGCATAATTTTGACAGTTTTTTTGCCTAAAATCAGTCTTCAACTTCTAATGCTTATAGCCAAAATCTGGGAAATGCTTGAGTAATTACAGGCTGAAAAGATATTTCAACTTTGCCACGAGGATGCCGCTGGCATTTTAAATGGCCATAAGGAGTGATGTTTCACCGTCACATATGTCACATCCTCGTTTACCATTAGGTGAGACAGTGGTTTATTGCAAACCTATTAATAATAATAACATTCCAGAAGGCAGTTCTCCTGGACACGGCACGTATTGATACCGGCGCGGCGGCGGTCACGGCTTGGACCCTGTTCCTGATGCCGGTGGACTACTATTTTTTTAATATGTTTTTTTTTATATTTAAAAATGTAAAAAATAAAGGACATAAGAATAAAATGTATCTTATATGTGTAATGAGTGTATCTGAAAATAAAGAGGATAATAATAATATAAAAAAAGCCGATCCCTAATTATGTCCAGATAATTTTTCCGAATAGCCAAAAGGTAATTATTTTGTGACGTGATTACAAAAAAAATAAATAAAAAATACGAAGATCTACGAAGTTAAATTAATAATTTTAACAACATGATTATTAATAATTTGGTAGCAATAATTAATTCATATTTTAATAATTAAAAAATAATAATTCATTTACATCAAAAAATTTGTTAAAAAATGCTTAAGTTAATGTTAAAAATTAATGAATTTAAAATGTGTTTACTTATTGTTAGATGTGGTACTAGAATAAAATGCTTTTTATTTATTTATTTTATTATATGATAACATGTCAAATATCATGATGATTACTCCCAATTCAATAGTAAGTAACGATATCAAATGATAGACACATATAGACAAACAACTGAACGATTTTGTCTTAGCTCCATTTTGTGCTAGTTAGCCGAATTGAGATATTTTCGCTTTTCGCGGTACAATTATATCTAGGCACGTTATTGGTGTGTTACACACACAAAACATTTCGGTTGAGCTCGTCTGCCAAGTAGAGGTATTAAGAGGCGTCTCGTTTCTTGCCAGCCATCCTATCGGGCAATTGCCCGGATTTGACACAACACCCGCCTGGCCGGAGGATCTTCCTTTTCAAGCGATGTTGGTGGGACTTTTCCGTTCCACCTACTTTTAACCGAATGCATCGGTAAGATTTTATATTATCAATTAACGTTACAACATTTTATAGTAGCAACCCAGAGTTTGTAATAACGCGGTGTCACACCGTCATGTCAAAGAAAAACGCCTGATCGTGTCCTATCTCCGGTCGTGTCGGATTGCCGTACCATCGGACTTAGGCAGTAAAGGTACATAAAGTGCACTTGTGTTTGAACAGGTATACTTGGCTAATCTCCGTTGACATTGGCTAGCGTGACTAGAAGATAGGTGGGCGGATTACAAGTACCGTAAACCATTACGAGACGGGAGTTGTTCCACAATATGGTTGGCTAGCCATTTTATTTCTGGATTTTACAAGACGCAGTTTTGAAAGTGTAAAAAAAATTAGGAGGCAATTATGTTAGTGATTCTCGACCTCAACTAACCCTCTGCGACTGACGTGGTAATCCAACGGCCGCCGCGGCCCCGACACGATAGACAACGAAGGAACAGGGTGGGTTTTTAGTCAGTAAGAGTCTGACACTACTTCCCGCTCCGCTCAAGGGCGGGATTTGTCATTGGATGATTTTACCTACCACAAAAAAGGGGTGACTGTATCGAGCACTCGTGTGCATAGCAGGACAAAAGGTGTCCACGGGACTACCACATCAGCGTTAATGTCTGTATCTATAATACTATCACATCAGTAAAATTGTAATATTTCCATAGTGTCTCCTAAGCTACCACATCAGTAAATAAGCAGAGCTTTTTATGTTATGGTATATTTTTTGTATTATTTCGCGTTATTTAAGATTATTTACATATTTTATATATATCAACATATAAAAACTCGTAGTTGGCCTATAAACAATATTTAAAATTTGGCCTAAAAGCAATATTTAAAAGTACACACACATGGCAGGCAAAATTAAGGACCACACACGACCATCACTATAAAAATTCTAAAATAACAGTTGAAAATATCAGTAAACAGAATAAAAAATGAGTCTCCATTACTGCATTACTCTCAGTAGAAATGTTTGTTTCAATCAACTGCTCGTGATTTGCGTAGGCTTCAATAACACGACGTAAAAAACTACGTGCGTAATGTAGTAACAGACATAAGTCTGTTTTTTTAACAAATCTGCATTGTATTACCAATGTTTCTAGGATTTTATTCTCATGTTTTGTAAGAAAAGCCCAGTTATATTCAAAGTTGCACCGATCGTAAAGGAACAATGAGTATTTTCTGGAAGAAGTTTTGCAAAATATTCGAATAAATGACGGAATTACCGAATGTCAATAGAGTTTTCAGTATCTCTCTTTTTTTGCGTTGCCTCTTCATCAAACATTGCGCTGGTTTGCATTAGCTAAAAAAACAAGCTTTTTAAATCGACGTATCTTACGTTGACTTGCTGATAGACTAGTGTGTAAGATCCCTCTTAAAAATACATCTTTGAAATCTCGTAAAATACCGCGTAGTGTTGATAAGATACACGTGGAAAGATTTTTTATTTAGCGTTAGGTACGCTATCTTCATAACATCCGGAGTGCTCCTAATAAATAGTTCTACGCATTGAAAGTGACCTTGAATTTTTTTATTATTATTAGGCAACCACGAGTATGATCTATGAATAAAAAAAGACGACTAGTTTTTGCTAGCAGCAATCATGGCCTATTTATTAGCAATGTGCGTGGCCTATTTCTTAAAGAAGTTCAAATGACTTTTATACCGCGTACATCGAAGGTCTGGAACAGTTTGCTTGCTACGGTCTTCCCGTCCGATTATAATTTAGGTGTCGTCAAGGCTAGAGTGAATAGGCTTTTAATGAACTAGTGCGCCTCACCATCAATGATTGCATCACTGGTAACCATCAGGTGGGATCGCAGTCAAGCACTACCAGTTTATATTCATAAAAAAAAACATAACCATCTAATAATCATCTAATATCGTCGTCATTGTTGTCAACTTTCTGGGACATGAAGTGATCTTTTAAAAAAAAAAAAAATATAAACTAGTGCTTGACTGCGAATACACCTGATCAATATACACCGTTAAATTTTGGTCGTATGACGCGGAGGGTCGATTAGGTACATGAAACACTATCGATTTGTAATGAGAAAATTAAAAAATAATGTACTTTTTTGTGACTCGAATTAATTTACGCATATATGAAATTAATTTCTTTAAGTAAACGTCAGCTGAGCGAGGCCAATGAAATGAAGGTAGTTAGTACGCAACGACCGATAACTACTTAAAAGGTCATTGACTCCTTTACTTAAAAAAAAATTATGTACATGCGTATATTACCTCGACTTTAAAAAAAAAGTACTTTAGTTTTATAATTTTATCTTTACAAATCGATAGTGTTTCATGTAAAGAATCGACCCTCCACGGGATTCAAACGACCAAAATTTAACGGTGTATACTATTGGAAGCGTATTGAGAACACACCAACAAATTAAATAATAGACTGGCTTCGCGCCAGATCTGGCTTTCATTTAAGCTGAAAAAAAAAATTGCTAGTTTTCTTTGTCATTTTAGAAATATTTACTTTTTAAAACACATTTCTCCATTGTACATTTTCTGAGTTAGCTATTCATTTATTAAAACGTTTGATCGTTGAAGAAATGCAAGCTCTGAAAAGCACAATAAATAGTGTTGCTTTAAGTCTGAAATAGAAAATAGTTGTTGCTTTGAACAATAATTATACGCTACGGGTGTTATTTATCCAAGCCAGAAATGCATTTTGCATTGCATTGCATCAGCCTTATAATGTTCCCACTGCTGGGACTCAGGCCTCCTCTCTAGGAGAGGGAATGGGCCGTAATCCACGACGTGGGCCCAAAGCGGATTGGTGGATGTCACATGTCTTCGAATTTTTGGTTCAAGGACATACCGGTTTCTTCACGATGTTTTCTTTCACCCAGAAATGCACATAAACAAAATTTGTGTTTAGTGTTTATACATAACGAAGTGAGAAATCATCCAATGACTTTTCCCGCTCTGGGTGGAGCGGAACGGCGTGTCAGACTTTTACTGACTAAAACCATACCTGTATCCTTCAGTTGCGTTTTACGTTCTAGGACTATGGGTATCGCTTTCCAGAAAATCCGCGCGGTCCCTGGCCCTGCTGGGCCCCTACGGTTTGCTGACATCTCTTTGAGGAGCGCGTGGGTAACTACGCGCTGTCGGCAACTCGAACTCGGTCCGGGTAATTACCGGACATCCGGACGATGAGCTACACATTACTCGACGTCCGCAAGCCCGCGTCTTTTCCTATTCTGGGTGGAGCGAGAAGGATTGTCTGACTTTTACTGACAAAGCCCAGCTGTGCTCCTTCTGTTACGTACTGTTTGAGTTCCAGGGCCACAATAACTGTATCAAGCACTCCTGTAGACCTAGCGAGCATCGGCCCTGGTGGCCCCCGTCTATTTTGCTGACGGAGATGTCAGGTTCAGGTGCGCAGGGAGATAGATAATTTAATTAGAGATATAAAATAATGGTCTATTAAGAACCCTATAGGCCATATTAAGAATTACTCATGTGTCGTGGGTGCGTTTATAAACACGTAAATTCACAAACCTGACGCGGATCTGTAGACCATTCAAATATTTGCTCCATGCGGGATTTGAACCAGTGACACGTAGCACACCACTGCACAAATCGCAGTTGTATTATATTTAGCTTGTACTGTCCCACTGCTGGGCAAAGGCCTCCCTCCATTCTTTCCAATTATCGCGGTTTTCTCGTTCCAATTGATAAATACCTCCACTAAAATTTAGGAATTATATTTATGATGATTTATAAAATGACAAATATCTTATTGTGCTTTATTTTAACTAAGCTACTATTGTGAAGAATAATAATAATAATAATATTCCACAACTATCACACAACACCGTCTAGTCCCAAGCTAAGCAGAGCTTGTGTTATGGGTACCAGACAGCTGATAAACATACTTATATATTTCTAAATACATACATATTATAGATAAATAACACCCAGACACAGAACAAATGATCGTGTTCATCACACAAACATTTGTCCTGGGTGGGAATCGAACCCACGACCTCCGGCATAGCAGTCAGGGCCACTAACCACTAGACCAACAGGCCAGTCAAGAAGAATCTCTATTACGTTTTACAGCTTCGTACTACTTTTAGTTTAATATAATATAAAGAGCTTTATATAAATTTAATATTGTTAGTGCGGATCATAAGGAAATGAAAACAAGTTTGAAAAGCCCGGAAGAAGACAGTGTGTTCAATAAAGTGTGCATCTTATTCAGATCGATCGTAAACATGTCGAAAGGCCTGTATCGAATGCATGGATACAGACGATTTTCTAGCGAACGTTATCGGAAAATGATTTAGTGTTTCATTTCAAAGAAAAATATATGTTTTTGTTTGAAACTTTTTATAGAAAGGCATTATACACCGTTAAATTTTGGTCGTTTTAATCCCGTGGAGAGTCGATTCGGTACATGAAACACTATCGATTTATAAAGATAAAATTAAAAAAACAAAGAACTTTTTTTCTAAAACTCGAAATAATATATAAATGTACGAAATTAATTTCTTTAAAAAGGAAACAAGAAGAAAGAAAGGAAGGATCGGCCTTGGTATGAAAGTCAACGAAGGAACGGGGTGGGTTTTTAGACAGTAAGAGTCTGACACTATCTCTCGCTCCGCCCAAGGGCGGGAGATGTCATTGGATGATTTTACCCACCACCAAAAAAAAGACTGCATCCAAAGGAAAGGGATGTGCAAAAGAAAGAGGTGTGCAAAGAAAGACATGTGCAAAGAAAGAGGTGTCCAAAAAAAAGACATGCGCAAAGACATAATGCTTGTAAATAAGAAACCTCAGTACCACAGGCTTATCCGCCACAAATTGAAAATGGTTGCGCCAATTTGCTATGATCCGCGATTTTGTTTTTTGTAATTTATTTTTTTGGCCTAGCAATCCTATCCCTTCCGTTTCCCTTTTCCCGCACGACCTCTAGAAATGAAATGACATTGACGTTTGTGCATCGATTGTGAATGTGACCGCTCCGCTAACATCGCCCGCTCGAAATTACAAGAAAATTGACTATTTCGTGATCCAACCATTCAAAGACTCAACAATAGTGCAGTGTAGTGCAATACAGGACCTGGCAGTGGTTAAATGTGCGAAGTCGAGGTTCGCCGGCCGGCGCCACGTGGAACCTTCGAGGTCAAAAGGTCAGTGTTCCTTCCTAATACATTTATCCCATTAATAAACGCCAGGCACAGTACCTGCATATTGATAACAAACCTTAGATCGCTTTTTCAAACATACAGTCCATTAAAACATCAAGCTTATTTGCGCAACCAGAAAAAAAAAGAATAATGCGAAAACAAAAGCAACTTATACACATAAGGTAAATGTTCTTTTCAGTGCTCAAGTATTATTCCCTCGAGGACTTGCAGACAAAACTTTTATGAACTTTCATACTACTTTTTCTCCAGATTTAAGGGCTCTACAACCCGTCTATAACAATCAGGTTATTCCCAAAGGTTGTAACGAAATAAATTTTGTGGGTTACTTTATAGTACATTGCTTGACTAACTGTCTCTTAAGGCTCGTGGTTGCAAGCGCGACTACTGGTCCTGAGTTCGATTTTCGGGTCGAACAAAAAAAAATGCAATTTTTTTTTTTATGGTAGTTATAATCATCCAATGATAAATCCCGCCCTTGGGTGGAGCGGGAAGTAGTATCAGACTCTTACTGACTAAAAACCTACCCCGTTCCTTCGTTGCCTATAGTGCCGGGGCTGAGCCTTCCTCTCAAAATAATATTGAGTTTTTCTATTATAAATTACTTTGTAGTTAGTGTAGTAGCCCGGAGTTTGGAAGTTGGTAGGGTGAGACTCTCGTGCCTTAGAAAGTAGTAAAGTAGTGTTGAGATGACATCAGAACAAAGGAATTGAGGGCGTGGCCAACTCCAAGCGTTCACGCTAAACGAAACGATTGTATCTTTACTAGAGGGGCTGATCTTTGAGTGTATCTGTGTTTGCTTGTGGACTGTAATACTTCTCTTCTGCGTACTAGGCTAATCTCTGCTGAGATTGGCCATCGTGATACTTTGGTCGGGAGGACTATCATTGCTTTGTTTTCAAGAGTTACGTTAACTTTCTCGAACAATTCGCAGCTTCTAATAATAAGAAATCTTCAATTTATGATTATCTTTAAGGCCAAACCAAGGTTACCATTATTTCAAAGTATGTGATAAAAATATGTAATTGCAAAGTTTATGACTACGTTAACACAAGATTTCAATTTAACTATTAAAATATTTATATTATACTTAGGAATGTTACAACTCTTCGACCAGATGGAAACGGTAGGATCACACAATTTACACACTTTAGAATTCGATTTAAATTGTTCAAGTGCGATTGGAATTTGAGACGCGCAGGACCGGTCATTGTGGCGACGCTTGGGGGAGGCCTATGTCCAATAGTGAACGTCTTTTGGCTACAATGATGATGATGATGATGATTGGAACTTCACTAGCAATAGCGGTGTTCCGTATCTTATTGTTTTGAGTTTTTATAGCATAGCATAGCATCAGCCTCCACGTGGTATCCCACGTGGCAGCGGTAGCACCGCAGAGGTCTGGGCTCCAGCAGTTTCACCTGCGCGGAGACCCAGCCCACCAAAAGCCGTTGGCCCTCTCTTGTGATGGCCTTGGCCGCCGACACGGGACAGCTAACCGTTAAGGCTCGCATGCCCTCCCACTGCTGGGACTCAGGCCTCCTCTCTAGGAGAGGGAATGGGCTGTAATCCACCACGCGGGCCCAGTGCGGATTGGTGGATGTCGCATGTCTTCGAATTTTTTATTCTAGGACATACTGGTTTCCTCACGATGTTTTCCTTCAACATCACCAGTGTTTATTGAAATTGATTAAACATAAGTTAAACTTGTCTTTGACTTCAGTAATCCGAGATAAGTTTAAAAGAGAAAGGTTTATGTGTCTAAATATACGTAATAAAAAAAAACAAGAAAATTGAACGTGTATTTAAAAGGAATAGCAATTGTATTTTTATAGTTTCTTTGTGTATAAAGCTTAAAATTAATTGAGCAATAAATAAATACTATTTTCACTGAAGTTGAACGAAAATTGGTGTAACGTTGAGTGAAAATTTACTCATATTTCTTTCATTCAGTACTTAAAATTAAATGTTATTAGATAGTGAACGATATATTCAATTCGTTCATTGAGTAATATAATTTGAAAGTAAAGCAATGTATATTTTTTTAAAGATAAACATCTGGTTAGATTAATACTTGGTTCGGTTTTATATCTGTCTAGCTAGCAGTCGGAATACCAGTGGGCAGAAGGCGTTGCTCGCAGAACAATCGAGATCGATGTAGCCAAAAGGTTCTGGAGTGGTAACCGTGTACCGGAAGACGCAGCGTTGGAACGTCTCCCACACGGTGAAAGAAAGAAAGACTTTTTATTTACGGGAAATGATGCAATCTTATGTAAGGCTAGTTTATAAATTAAAAAAAAAAAACAAAACAAAATAAAAACATTACACAAAAAATATGCGTCATCTCCGCACAAAACGGTCGACCGCTTAGCATAGTGCTGTGGACATACACATAGTGCGACGAGTCCACGGCGCTGGTATTCAACGTGAGCCGAGGACGTTGTCCACACATTAAATTTTAGTAATATTATTATATAAAAAAAAAGATTTTTGGATAAAGTTAGTCGGTGGACTGATGACCTGATGAAGGTCTTGTGAATCCGGTGCATGAGCGAGGCGCAGTTCCGGTTATTGTGGCGACATTTAAGGGAGGCATATGTCCAACAGTAGAGAGAACAGAGTCTTGCGTTTAAAAGTAGAAGTTTTGTGTTAGAAAAGATGATGATTTTTTCGGAACAAATGCTTTTGATTGTAAGCTTTTTTGCACATCTTCTTCATATAACTCTTCTGCTCTATGCTTTGTAATATGCTAAGAACTTCATCATGTTTTTATTGTGATTGGTTTGTTGGTCTAGTGATGTGTAGTGCCCCTGACTGCTATGCTGGAGGTCGTGGGTTCGATTCCCAACCAGGACAAATGTTTAGTGTGATGAGTACGATTGTTCTGTGTCTGGGTTTAATTTATTATACATAACATAATATTATAAGCTTTGTTTAATGTTCCCTCTGCTGGGACTCAGGCCTCCTCTCTAGGAGAGGGAATGGGCCGTAATCCACCACGCGAGCCTAGTGCGGGTTGGTGAATTTCACATGTCTTCGAATTCTTGTTTCTAGGACATGCCGGGTTCCTCACGATGTTTTCCTTCACCGTTTTGAGAGCAGTGGTGTTGAAATAAATTACACAAAGTGATACGCCTGGCTGGGTTTCAACTCGCGAGTCGCGACCTACAACTCAGTCACCACTGCTCCAAAACAAATTTACCAATAATAAGTATGTGTTTAGAAATATATTTTATGTAAGTATGTTTATCAGTAATTGTTTAGTACTCATAACACAAGCTCTGCTTAATATAGGACTAGATGGCGTTGTTTGAAAGTTGTGAAACATTTTTTTTTTTTGATTAATAAACTTTGACAATTCAAAAGTGCCTGTAAATAGTTTTATTAAAACAAATGCTTTGAATTTGAGTAGCAAACTAAATTTAATTAAAACGCTGCTCATTTTCATCCAAGCCGGTGTTAACGTCAATTAGGAGCAAAATACACTCGTGTGGTATACATAACACATAAATTGGTACAGCATGTTATTCTACGCTTGCCTTTATATTAAGTTTACTGAATAATATTGTGCTCGTTAGCCCCTGCATCTAAGCAGAATGCATTACGTTCGTGTCAGCAAGTTCACAGGTTCAGAATACAATAGATATAGTTAACGATACGGCTTTTGCTGTTAATTTGAATACCTCTCGATAATTGGTACGATATAAGTAGAACTTACACACAAACTCTCACATGTACACACCACATATACACTAATACAATACACTATTATTAGACACACACATCTAACACACAGATCTGGGCGCTCTTAATATATATATATATATATATATTTTTCTCTACCTTCGATTTCACTTCTACCCCCAAAATTATAAATATTTATTTTTTATTTTTATCTTTGTATCTCCTTACCTATAACCTCTTAGATAATATAACTTAACATAATCCTGTTAAAAATTGTTCTTCCGTGGGGTGGGCACCAGGTGATTTGTAACACAGGCATGTTATGCCTATCTCAGACACCAGCTCCTCACATTGTGGTTTATAAAAATTGGATATATGTAAAACCTAGAATAAGTTTATCACTGTGAGGAGAAATAAATAAACAATTATTATTAATTATTATTATTATTATTGGATGGCTTAGTTGTTCAGTGTGCTGAGTGCGAGTTGTTTTTACGTTAACGCGATCGAAATGTTTACCGCGTTTGGCTCTCTGATTGGCTAAGAGCTTCAAGTAGGCCAATCGGTGCGCCGAACGTCATAAACGTGTCGATCGCGTTTACGTAAAACAAACTCACACTAGGTACCCTGTTATTGTTGTTTGGAATGGTATGGAATAGTTTGCCATATAGAAGCTGCTGTGTAACTGAACATTGAACGTGATAAGGCTTTTGGTTCCACGGTAAATACGTTTTGGTATTGTACCTGGTTGCGCGAATTTGCTTGATGTTTTAATGGACTGTAGGTTTGAAAAGCGATCTTAGGTTTGTTAACAATATGCAGATACTGCGCCTGGCATGGAATAAATGTATTGGGAAGGAGCACTGACCTTTAGACTTCGTTGGTTGCACGTGGCACTTCGAAGATTGCACGTGGCACCGGCCGATCCTCGTCTTCGCACATTTAAATCACTGCCAGGTCCTGTATTGCACTAACACTGCACTATTGTGGAGTCTCTGAATGATTGGATCACGAAAATAGTCAATTTTCTTGTAATTTCGAGCGGGCGCGGTTAGCGGTGCGGTCACATTCACTCGATGCACAAACGTCAAATGTCAAATCATTTCTTGCGGTCGTGCGGGAAACGGAAACGGTAGGGATAGGATTGCTAGGCCAAAAAAATAAATTACAAAAAACAAAGTCGCGGATCATAGCAAATTGGCGCAACCAGTACCTATATCTGTTTTTTGTACTTAAGTGTTAAAAACTAATTTCTTAGTTATTGAGTACAACTTAGCCTAAAAGATTGATAAGCAATTTAAGTGTAATTTATTATAATAAATAAACTAGCTGACTCGGAAAAAGTTGTTCTGCCATATATAGGGGGGGGGGGGGGGGGGGGGGGCTGGTAATTAGTGACCGATACTTAAACACGTGATTTTAGTCATCATAACAGACCACTTTTACTATGGGACCAAACCTGAAATCGCGAAAAAATCTGCTGTCAGTAAATTTATGTTCGCATAATTGGTCTTTTTTTTCGCGATTACAGGTCCCATAGTAAAAGTTTATTGCTATCTTGACTACAATCATGTATCGGTCACTAATTACCAGTCATTCAAAATATTATCAAAGAAAAAAACTGGCCAAGTGTGAATCGGACTCGCACACCAAGGGTTCCATACAAACTAACTTATTTATGTAAGTAGTTCATTTCCCAAATCGACTTTTGGAGGTTTTTTTCGAATTGAATAGAGTATTTATTTTTTGTGACATATCTACTTTACAGTTTTCAGACTTGTTACCTATATTTGTGTTATAAGACCTTCCTTTACGGACAATAAAGTGTACCGTTAAGTACCGTTTTTTCCTTTTGAGGCACGGGATCCTAAAAAGCAGTAGAATAGAATAAACTTTATTTTACCTACACCAGACCAGTTCAAGTACTTCTTTTGTCATGTCACATAGAATTACTTACACAGTAAATGGCGACATTTACCTACAAGATTACATTGATAAGACTTTTAATGTACCATGTTTTCATGCAAATAAATATCTTATTTTTTTTCCCCATTTGTATCAATAGCAATTATGTAGTTTTGTACTATGTTTTCTGTGTTTGTAGTTCATTTCAACACCTTTGGAGTTTTGTTACATAAGTTGCGTTTTACGTGTGAAGGAAGGCAGAAATGTTGATTCCATTTTTCGTTGCAAAAACCGCATATTTTTTACCTTAATTAAACTGACAGCGAAAGTAGAGAGTAGTTGGACTGAAGATCGGGTACATACCTGAAACAACAAAAATAATAATATAATATAATATTGCACAACTACCACACAACGCCGTCTAGTCCCAAGCTAAGCAGAGCTTGTGCTATGGGTACTAACCAACTGATAAACATACTTATATATTTCTAAATACATATGTACAGTACATATTATAGATAAATTACACCCAGACACAGAACAAATGATCATGCTCATCACACAAACATTTGTCCTGGGTGGGAATCGAACCCACGACCTCCGGCATAGCAGTCAGGGCCACTAACTACTAGACCAACAGGCCAGTCAAATTTGTTAGTTATTACATAAAAAACTTAGGCAAGTGCGAGTAGGACCCGCACATCAAGAGTTCCGTACTTATATTTATACTAACTTATTTATATAAATAGTTCAATTCCCGAATCGAATCCCGAAGATTTTTTTTAATCGGATAGAGTGCTCTTTTTCTTTTGATGTGACGAATAAATACCTATTATAACTGTATGCTAATTTTACGATTGCGTAATTTTACATAAATAGATTTTTATTTTTTTATATAAACTAGTGCTTGACTGCCAGCGCACTTGGGGGTAAGCAGTAATGTTATCGTTGATGGTGAAGCGCTAGTTTGTGAGGAACCTATTCACTCTAGCACATTATGACCGAACTTCTTTCCAAATATATGAATCAAAAAGTACTAAACATAGCGAAATACTAAATAATAGACTATATAAGTACTTAACTATAACCAGATTTTGTTTTCGACCAATCAAAAGGAGACGTAGATGCATAACGAGCTCGTTGGCAAACAGACCAAATCTGAATTGAACGAAAGTGAATGGATCCAATCCTGAGCGATGGCGGATAGCCCATCGAACATAACAATCGTTCGCAAACTACCAAACTGGCTGTGCTTCAGACCGTTGCGAGCAGGGCTGTCACGTTCACTAAAAATAATATTAATACTAGTCATAAATACGACACAATGCGCTTTTCTTTTCTAATTTGGAATGGTTAGCTAAAAAAAAAAAAACAATCCCAACAACAAAAAAAGCAATTTGAAACAATTTTTAATTACTCTACGACTGAATTTATGAAGGATAATTAGGTTTATTGATGATATTTCTATTTTAATTTTTGACATTATTTACTATTTTTATTTATTAATTGACATTTTAATTATACCTACATTTATAGAATTTAGATGTAAGTATTATATTTGTATGCTTGCGAGTAGAATGCAGAGCACGAATAATATTATTTTAAAATCTATTGTAAACTTTGTACCGGCATTGTGACAAATAAAACGATTTAATTTGATCCCTTGTAAATATTTTTTCTAGATATCGCACGATTTCCGTAGGATGGGTTTCATAAGCCGATTTACGGTAAACACAAGCTTTTGATAATTATTATGCTCTTTTTAAACTTATGACTTTAAAGAAAAGTACAAAAGTCATACAATTCTAAATTCAAAATTCATTTATTTGCATTGGCTGCACCTAAAATAGAGTATAAAAGAATTTATTTATTTATTTAATAAGTAAATAAAAATTGTTCATTAAAATAGTAACAAAACGTTTACGTAAACTAAAATCTATAGATAATAGCAGTTTTCACTGATATCAGTTTCAATTTCAGGATGGACTGTAACATCAACAAAAAAGGGGTCGTCTGCGGTGTTCTGCTAGCAAATCAACTAAACATTAAATTTTAGATTAAAGCTTTGTATATAAAGAAAAGAAGAAGAAGGAAAGGAGAAGGTGGACCGATGACCTGGTCAGGGTCGCTGGATTCCGATGGATGCGAGACGCACAGGACCGGCCATTGTGGCGACGCTTGGGGGAGGCCTATGTCCAACAGTGGACGTCTTTTGGCTGAAATGATGATGATGATGTTATAAAGAAAATTTATCCAATTAATATATTAATTCACAGGCGACAACCCTATCGGTAGCCCCACAAAACCATCAACCACTCGAGACAGTGCAACGCAATTTAAACTTAGTTTAAGTTAGCCGACCAACGGTCCTAGTTAAACTGAACTAAGGCTTTTGTCTGTGGGAGGACCGCAGGAGTGTCTTTATTTGTGATGCTGGCTGATTGGAATAGGGACCATAAAGTTATGCATAGACAACTCTGACTGCAGACGAGCGAAGTTGGTATAGGCGTTACGAATCAAAAGCGTGTTATGTGCTTTTAAAGTTAGGCTGAGGTAAAATGGGTGTACGTTTGAGAAATGCAGTTGGCTAAGTTAATAAAAAAAAATGCCTAAATGTAAAAATAACTGGACCAATTTATAAGTCACAGGAAAGTTCTTAAAAAAAGAAGACTGGAAAATTGCTCGGAAAATCGTAGTAAAAAACATTTTTCAATACACTTAATTAATTTTATCTTTGGTGTACAATAAAGAATATATCTATCTATCTATCTATCTCGAAAACTGCCTTTTATCGCACTACGATTAGGTTCGATATGGCATGTTTATCACCCGCGTGCTTTTTTTCAATTTATCAAAACAAGGGCTTTTTTCATTCCTATTTCATCATGGTCAAGAGTGATTATTATTTTTTTTAAAGCAAAGAGGCGGATATTTTTAAGGTTTTAATATTTAATGAAAATTGAAATTGTGTTTTTGAACAGAATAAAATAAATAGACAAGCAATAATTTGTTAATATCAACAAATTAACAATTATCTGTGTTCTAAATTCAAAAATATTTGAATTTTTATATTTTTTATATTAGGATGTATACGGTTTGATACCTTTGCTTCTTCTTCAACCTGCAAAGGTTATGCGCGGGAAAAAGTACACCTAATATTAAGTAACTTATTCATTTGTGATAGTTGTGAAAAAGAAGATTTGAAGAGAATCCTTTAGATGCTACGCTACCAGATTATGTGATTGAGGTAAAAAAGCCTGCTGCTATCAAATCAAAACTAAATTATTAGGTAACTTTAGAAAATTTTCTTCAGTACAAAATGAACAAAAATGCGTCGTAATTTTCCGATAGAAGATAGATTATTGGTGGATTTTTCATCGTATTTCTTCGTAAGTGTATTGAAAAACGTCGTTTGATACACGTGGAGATTTGTCACTGCTGCACTCGGCTTCATAACACCCTCGCCTGTACGGCTCGGGTGAATTTCGCCTCGGCTGCAATGACAAACTTTCCCCACTTGTATCAAAATGTACTATTTCCTTTATCGCATTCAAACTACTATTGCTATTATCGTCAGGTGAGATAGTAGTCAAACGCGAGCCTATGAAAAAAAAAACTGTTCATATTAAGTTAATTGTTATGTGTTTTTTTATGGTAGGTAAAATCATCCAATGACAAATCCCGCCCTTGGGTGGAGCGGGAAGTAGTGCCAGACTCTTTCTGACTAAAAACCTACCCCGTTCCTTCGTAGCCTATCGTGCCGGGGCCGGGTATTCCTTTCGGAAGTTAACATTGTTATGTGTGTTAATGTATTTGTGTCACTAACATAGTTGTAAGTTTGTTTTATTGTTACTAACACTCAATGAGTCTCATAGTTACTCGAAATAAAGATTATTATTATTATTCCTTATTAAAACGAAGGTATCAAAAGATCTTGATAGAAAGATATCTGTCGGAGCAGCAAGTATCTTATAAATAAATTGTACATTTTCTTCTTCGTTAAATTTAAATAGCATGTATACGTATACACCTTTTACTTCTAGTTTTTACAAAGACTGAAAGTATGTCCTACAAAAACTACTTTTTTTTAAAGTAGAACATTGTCCAGCATTTGGTTATGGTTATTGAGTTGAAAATTTGGAGTTTATATTACTTATTTATTTTAATGCTAAAGTTTGATAGATTTTAGACTTTAGTTTGAAAAACTAATCAAATTAAAATTATTGGTAATATAGAAGCTGAGGGTAAGTATTTATGCTATCCATGCCTATAACACAGTCACTTACTCAGAAATGTTAACATAGCCAATAATTAGAACCCAATTTCTCAGGGAATTTGTTAGAATTACTGACATTATACTTAAGCAAATAACTCAGTAACAAAGCACTTTTACTTTAACGAATCTAGAGATTCCATTCAGTTTTGAAAAGGTACGGCAGATATTGAAATAGTTCTTTGTGAAAATTCAGTGATTGAAAATTACTAGGATTGTGGATGAAATGTTGGACTGTGGAATCGAATTACTTGCTTTTTAGGGTACCGTACCTCAAAAGGAAAAAACTGAACCTTTATAGGATCAGTTTGTTGTCCGTCTCTCTGTCTGTCAAGACCTTAGATATATTTATATAATAATATTTCCACAACTATCACACAACACCAAAACTAAGCTTCGCAGAGCTTGTGTTATGGGTACCAGACAGCTGATAAACATACTTATATATTTCAAAATATCTATATATTATAGATAAATAACATCCAGACACAGAACAAATGATCGTGCTCATCACATAAACATTTGTCCTGGGTGGGAATCGAACCCACGACCTCCGGCATAGCAGTCAGGGCCACTAACCACTAGACCAACAGGCCAGTCAAAATCTTGGGAACTCCTGGAGGTATCGAGTTGAAATTAAAAACATATATTGAAGTCTGCAGTCCTTTGAAGCTGTGAATAATCAAACTTTTAAGTTAACGAAAAAAAAAAGATACGGCCGTTTATATCGTAAAAAACTAGGCAAGTCCGAGTCAGACTCGCGCACTGAGGGTTTTGTACAAAATTACATGAAGTAAATAGTTCAATTCTTGAATCGAGTCACAAAGATTTTTCCGAATCAAAAAACTCTTTTTTTTTCGGGACGTAACTGAAAATTTACAGTTTTCATATTTTCAAAGTCAAAGTCAAATATGTTTATTTGTTACACATAGGTATAATGTATGTAGGTACAATACATGGTGTTAATTATATAATACGACTCACTATGTGTTGCCTTACTGGGCATTCAAATGTGGTTTACCAAATGCTGAACTAAAAATATAAAAAAAACTGATTCCTTTACTTGTGCTATATGACCTTGCTTCATACCAAATGTCAGGGTTCTAGGATATTTGGAAAAATATTCGAGATTCGATTTGGAAATTGAACTATTTAGATAAGTTAGATTGCACGGCACCTTCAGTGTGCGCCGTAGGGGCCCAGTAGCCGTAGGGGCCCATTAGGGTCGAGGCCTAGTCTGGGGCTCTGGGAAGGTATGAAAATGCATACCAGAGCCCTGGAACCAAAGCAGGGAAGGAACAGGGTAGGTTTTTAGTCAGTAAGAGTCTGACACTATTTCCCGCTCCGCCCAAGGGCGGGATTTGTCATTGGATGATTTTACCTACCATAAAAAAAAAACCTTCAGTGTGCGAATCCGATTCACACTTGCCCAGTTATTTAGCGTAGTAGGGCTCGCCGGATTGCCCGCTAGTACTATAAAATCGTCATGTAAAACTATCCAGCCGTTTCTTTAAATTTGCAAAATGTAAAATCGCAGCGGTTTTTCGCAATTTGTGGCTTGTAGAACTTTTTTCATAATTTTAACTTTTCTCTCATCTAGCATTTTATGTGAACATGTTTTGATTATTTTCACAGATTCATTAAGAGTAAAACTCTTAATGAATCTGAATGTTTTGAGTTATGATTTTCAGTATACTGGTTGATTGGATGTTTGTTTTATATTATTGTAGATACGAATCTTTTACCAAAATATAATAAAATAAATCTATAGACACGGCTAAATTTCGACCGTTTTAATCCCGTGGAGGTTCGATCCGGTACATGAAACACTATCGATTTGTAAAGAAAAAATTAAAAAATTAGGTACGTTTTTTGAACACTCAAATTAATTGATGCTTGTACGAAACTAATTTTTTTTAGTAAATGTCAGCTGTGCGAGGCCAATGAACTGTAGGTAGTTAGTACGTAAATTAATTTCGTACATGCGTATATTAATTCGAGTTTTTAAATAAAAAGTACTTTTTTTTTTCTTTACAAATAAATAGTATTTCTTGTACCGAATCGACCCTCCACGGGATTAAAACGACTAAAATTTAACGGTGTATATTATCTGTCTGTGCTTTCTTCGACATAATAATTTAATTAGCAGTGAGCAGTGTTTTTATTTTGTTTTTTTTTTTGACCGAGTGGCAACGGCTCCAACTTCGAGGTCGTGAGTTCAAAGCCAGCCAGGCGCATTACTTTGTGTAATTTATTTCATAACCACTGCGAGGAACCGGCAACCGGCATGTCCTAGAACCAAAAATTCAAAGACATGTGACATCCACCAATCCGCACTCGGCCCGCGTGGTGGATTACGGCCCATCCCCTCTCCTAGGGAGGAGCAGTAGGAAAATTTTAAGGCTGTTGTGATTTATTATGTTTATCAAAATAAGCCAAATATTTCGAAGTTGGCTCATCTGCGGGTTTCAAAATTTTAATATGTGGCTTAAGTACCTCGTGCGTGCCCGATAACGCTTTCATTACCATAATACAATTGACATTATCATGCCAATGCATTTTGATATTCACCCCTCAAATTCTAGCAAGAGATATGACACGATCTACATATTTATATGGCCCCAAATCTGTGTAAATCTGAATAACGAATGAATAAATCAAATAATGTAGTCACACCATCTTGTTAATAATTTTGCTACTGAGAACACTTTCGTGATTTCGGTCCTAACATAACAAGTCCTTTGCAAATATTCAAAATCAAAGTCTGCTGACTTTGAAATTATATTAAAGAGTACAAGATTTGTGGAGAAGAGTTTATTTATTTATTTATTTTATTTATAGTTAATTAAAACGGTACATGCCCACTTACATTAATTAACGTAGAATTGTGAAATCATATAAAAAATTATAATATTATAATAATATATAACATTGGCAATTGTATGGAATTTAGAATATAAATTGATGCTGATAATTATGATAATAGATGGTTTTATTAATACATAATTTTAAATTAATAATTTGATCAGATGCTATGATACACATTAACATGGAACAGTGGAGACCCTTGAATACTGTCTCTCAGAAAACCCCTGACATCGTGGTTTTTTTAGATTTTTTTTTTTAGAAAATCATCCAAAGACATTTCCGCCCTTGGGCGGAGTGGAGATAGTGTCAGACTTTTACTGACTAAAAACCCACCCTGTTCCTTCGTTAGCTTTTATACCAGGGCCGAGCCTTCCTTTCAGAAGCAGATCCTTGGCCCCAGTAGGCTTCGACTGGGCTGGCCCCCTACGGTTTGCCGACAACTCCCTGAGGCTCGCGTTGAACAGTACGCGCCGCCGACGACTTGGGCTCGGTCCGAACGGTTACCGGCCGGACGGAAAGCGAGCTACCTATTGCTAGCCGTCCGCAAGCCCGCACCTACGGTGGGTGGTTTTTTGGATTTTTCTTGTGAAGTTCATCAGTGGCTCTAAATAAACTAGTAAAAAAAATCTGTGGCTTTTTTACTTCGAAAAAGACGAATGGACGTGATAGGGGAACCGACTCATCATCTGGAGACTTTCATAGGCCTCCCTGTGTCGTCACAATGAACGTGCGTCTCACATCCATCGCATTTCTGGTACCAGGTAAACGGTCTACCTTGTGGTAGGTCTACCAACGCTGCGTCTACCGGTGCGCGGATGCCACTCCAGAACCTTTTGGCCCCATCAACCATTTGATCTACGAATAATGTGCACTGCCAATACCACTTAAGTTTGGTGATTCTTCGGGCCTTGACCTTGGTTCTCCTGTGGATATCTTCATTTCTGATGCGATCACGCAAGGAAACTCTGAGCATAGCCTTTTCCACTGTCCTATGGGTGACTTTAATTTATTGAGGCCCGTCTGCTGCTTGTACCTACAGAGAGCAGAGTTCATTAGTACCCCTTTACAAACTTGTAACCAATTCATGCAGGCGTCTGTACTTCATTGAATTCTAGGAACTATAATGTTTGTGTTTGCTAAACTAAACTACTTTTAATCAAATGCAAACGTGGACAAACCAGTATGACTAAGTTAGAGTTTAGTTTGGCTGGACTGCAGCAATTGGAAATAGAATTTGCAAAGCTGAAGCGACCATGTCAGTTTTTAAAGTATCTTTTGGCTGGCGGAATAAATGATTTAACCATTTTATGCGCGCGGTATACACTGTTAAATTTTGATCGTTTTAATCCCGTGGAGGGTCGATTAGGTACATAAAACACTATCGATTTGTAAAGGTAAAATAAAAAATAAAGCACTTATTTTTAAACTCGAATTAATATAGGCATGTACGAAATTAATTTCTTTAAGTAAAAGACAGCTGGGCGAGTTCAATGACTGTTCAGAAGAGTCACCATGGCTCTTAAATGTCAATTGAAGCAACACAGGTATGGTTAAGTCAGAAAAAGTTTGGCACTATCTCACAGCCCGCCTAGAGCTGATTAAGGAGGTATTTGTTGATTTTCCCCACCCAAAAATGGTGCATCTTGCTAGGCTTGAAGCTGACATCAAGACAGGAAATGGCTAAGCAAAAGATGATTTTATTATACACCGTAAAATTTTGGTCGTTTTAATCAAGCGGAGGGTCGATTCGGTACATGAAACACTATCGATTTTAAAGAGAAAATTAAAAAATAAAAAACTTTTTTTAAACTCGAATTAATTTACGCATATACGAAATTAATTTCTTTAAGTAAACTTCAGCTGAGCAAGGTCAGTGAACTGTAGGTAGCCAGTACACAATGACCGACAGCTACCTACAAGGTCATTGACTCGTTTACTTAAAGAAATTAATTTCGTACATGCGTATATTAATTCGAGTTTTAGAAAAAACTACATTATTTTTTAATTTTATCTACAAATCGATAGTGTTTCATGTACCTGATCGACCCTCCACGGGATTAAAACGATCAAAATTTAACGGTGTATATTGAAGGAGACCTGCGATAGGAGAGTTGGATGAGAGATGTAAACAAATTGAATACAAGTAAGTGTTTTATATTCTGTTACGCTGCTGCAAACACAACCTGACAAAGTGGGGGATTACCTCCGACACCCAGTGCGAGTGCGGTGCTCCTGACCAGACGATGGCCCACTTATTAGAGTGCCCAAAGTATCCTTACAGCTGCACTTTGAAGGACCTAAAAACGCCATTGATGCCGCTATAGACGTGGCAACTGAGCCCAAAAACTTTGAAGTAAAAGAAAACCATTGATACGATATGAAGAAGAAGAAGAATATTCTATTACAGCCTTTTTTTAGCTTCGCTTCGACATAAAACACAATCTATTACATAAACTAAATTTCCAGTTACTGCACGATCAGATTTTCACCATACAATAGAAAACTATTGTAAACATACAACACTTCATTTATCATGCAATGTTTTTTCATTGTTTATAGTATCCTCGGCCAGTTCAAACATTCGAACTCATTCTGACTTTCATTATGTATAGCGGCCATACTTGTCAGAAGTTTGATGATTTATTTTGATGAAGATAAAGCTGGTTGGAAAAACGAACAAGTTTGACTTAGAGGCCGTGGCCTAATAACAATAGACGATAAAATCAACATTGGCCTACCCTGATTGGACGAAATTATATTTGGAACAATAAGACAGCTGTCAGTTTAGCGTCACGAAATGGCGTTCGGATTTTGAAATAAAATGAAAAGCTACACTAAATCTAAACTATTTTTTTCTTTTTTGACTTTCGTAAAAGGTTATATTTGACCGATCCGATTACAAACGCAGATAGATGAAGTAGAGGAAGGTCAAAAAAAAAAGATGAATGGATTGTGTGAGGAGTGACATGAAAGAAAAAGAAGTCGTCAGTGATGGCATGACGGTTGACAGGACAGAATGGAAGAAACAAAATCGTGTTGCTAAATGCCCTAAATAAAATGGTACAAGAGCATAAAAGTGATGATTGATTTGATTTCAAAATTAGCTGGTTGCCATGAGTTACCACTTTTAATCCAGGTTAAATTTCCATTGGGGCGAAGCCGCTAGAAATAACTGGTCTGTGACTAAGTCTTAAACTAAAGGTGTGGTTGTGGTTAGGTATAAGATTGCCAAGCTCTTAATGCATCCATTGAATGGGAGTATTAAGAACACGCATGAACACATGAACCCCAAAAGCGTGCGCTTACGCAACTCACAAACCGCTTCCCACTTCGACGTTTCACAATTGTGTAGGGGCACCATGCTTCGGGATTTTGCATTTTGAAAAGTTGACGGGAAGACGTAGAGGCATTCAAATTAAATCAAGTTTAATAAAGTAGTTTTTTTTTTAAATGAAATTATTTTTTTTTTATATTCTATATTGCGACTGATATTAAGCTTTAGAGTAGAGAAGATCTATATTAAGCTTTAGAGTAGAGAAGATTAGTTTGAACGTCCCATTAATATTTGCGTTCCAATTAATATTGGCGATATGACGTATTTTATTGCAATAATTTATTAAAATTAATAGCACTTGGAATGGATTCAAAACCACTCAATATTAAAATGAACGAGGGACGGTTTATGTCAAATAAATATGTTTTTCAATTTATTACTTGTTATGGTATCTCTGGAAAGGTAGGATACAAATCTTATGATATTATTTGTGTTATCAATTTTGGAAGAGCAAAATTATTAATAGATCAATTATTTTATTTGTGAAGTATGAGTAGGGTTTCAGTACATAAAATAAATATTTACAAGACCTCAAAAACAATTGTTTACTAACACTTGATAACTAGCAGCTGCCAGCGGCTTCGCCCGCGTGTTTTTTTTTTAGGATAATTATGATTTGCTGATTCGCTAAATTTTATCGAAATTTATTCAAGCCTGAAGAAGTAATAAACATACAGGAACGCATTCACAAACTTTTGCTTTTATAATATTATATTAGTGTGTTATTTACCTATATATTTTAAACATAACTAACTATAGTAAATATGTACATTAAAACAAAAAGAATGTAGGTGGTTACCTAAGTTAGTAGGTACATAATAACTATCCTAATTCAGTTGAAAAAGCAAGACATTTCGCCAATGTTTTGAAAGTTTTAAGAGACTAAAATAATATAAATATTTAAAGGGCTCCTAATACTTTCAAAGTGTTGTAAAGTTGTAATAAAGCTTTTTGGTAATTAACAAGACAATATAAATTTCGTTAATTAGAAGAAATTTTCTTGAAAAGCATTCGTCTAAAAACTAAATTCGTTAATATTTTTTTTGTAATTAAGATAGCTTAGTAACAGGACTTTTGACTTTTCCACAACGTGTGGACATATCAAAAATCTAATTTTAGAACTTAGACATTTCTGAAATAGGGTCAAGAATTGCGTCGGCAGTGCGATGCCGTGCGTTCGGCTATTTTCGGACGGACTCGGGCGCGTTCGTCTATTTTCGGAACGGACGGTTCGAGTTGGTTGTTTTAAATTTGGAAAGCGTAATCTTTGATTTAAAACAAATGTTGTTTGAGTGTAGCGTGTTCTAACGTTTAATTATGTAAAAAATAAATTTGTTAAGTGCATTGGAATAAAAGGAAATTGTTGTTAAATTGGAATTGCTTTGAAGATGAATCGAGAGAAAACAGATGTTAGTAGAAATCAACAATTCAGAGAATAAAACTATCACTTTGATGTATCCATTCATTATTGAAGAACAATAAATGAAATGTCACTTTGATCTCCGGTCCGACATTTATTTTTGCCTAAAGCCTGGGGACCAGAGCCTACCAATAGTACCTTTTTTTTAATATTGCTGTATATGAGAGTAATTTGGCCTCGTACAGGAGTACTCCATTAGTTTTTTTTTTTTGTTTATAGGCTTGCGCCTGACCATTATCTCACCCAAAGATAATCTGTGATCTCACCTGATGGAAAGCGACGGTGTGGTCAACGATGGAATAGCAGGTTGTAGCTATCAGGAAACACAAACTTCAGTTTTTTTTTTTACATGTATGATGAATATAGTAATATAAAAGAACTTTTAAGTTGTTAAAAATAATTTTAAGTCTGTATTTCCTGTGTTAGCTTAAATTAAATCAAAACAGCTAGAATTCACTTATTTCGACAACGCAATTTCGGTCATACGACAGTGCCGGCTCTTATCTCTGTCCTTGTCTATCGGTAACTGTAAGTTTGTGTTTGTGATGACACTGATCATAGATGTGTGAGTTTGGAGTCCAGGTTTTCTGATTGCGATGTTAGCGCGTAACGTATCTTCCCTTATAATATATCAATGTGCACTAGCCATAATATTTTTATTCTTTCTTAGATTGCATTCAAACAATATTTAAAGTCTCTTTGTATATAACTAGCTTCTGCCAACGGCTTCGCCCGCGTGAAAGTAGGTTTCTCCATACAAATCTTAGACTCCAAATTTTCTTTTTATGTTCGCCTACGTTATAAAAGGAAACCATTTGCAAAATTTTACGCTCCTAGTCTTTGTACTTTCGCCTATGCTTCGATATATCAGCCAGCCAGTTTCTCCTTTTGCCCGCAGGCCACGGTGGAGGTGTAACCCGCTTTGGCGGAGCATAACCGTGTTCTCATGGAGGCAATTGGCAGTACCTTTAGCGCCGGGCACTGGTTCAGGCTATGGTCCGAAGCAAGGAGATTCAGTACATTTATGTTCGCCTAACTGATCAAAATGTACTGAGCTTGGCAGATTTTTTTCGTGATTTCAGTTTTGGTCCCATAGTAAATTTTGTTTGTTATCATGACTACAATCACGTGTTTAAGTATCATTCACTAATTACCAGTCACCCTATATAGATAAATTTAAGTCTGTGGTTGCACTGTGACGATGGGTCTCTACAAGTCCCTATCTCTATAAGTCAGTATAGGAAATGAGGACTACCTCCATATCCGGGAACAATTCAAATCCCTCGAGAAGAAACTCATTACCGTTAGTCCCGGTTGTGGCCATGACCACTTGCGAGCAATATTGAGCAATTTGGGGCTCGTCGCCCGAGGGAGAGTTGTCATTATAACTGAGGACTACACAAATTGATCAATTAGTGAGGCTGTTACTTACTGAATACAATTCGGGTTTACCGCATCTAATTGTTTAGGCAACGACCACTAGGTATTATTTAGAGGTGATTTGTTTTCCAATTTAGATTTTTTTTTTATGTTATGTGCAAGAAATGTCAGATAGCCTCCCTCCTCTCCTTCTATGCAATCTGTATGGAAAGGGAAGAGGGAGGCTTTCGCCCAGCAGTGGGGTACAAAGTATGTCACAAAAAAACTGGCAAGTAAAAGTTGGAATCGTACATGTAAAGTTCTGTACTACAATATTAAAATTAAGCATAAGCATAGCATAATCAGCCTTACAATATTCCCACTGTTGGGACTCAGGCCTTCTGTCTAAGAAACTCTATAAGTCTGTGATTTCTTTACCTAGAAAGTTGAATTATTTTCCAATTGTTGTTTATAAGACTTATGTAGTGTTAATTTATTTATATTAACTTTCCAACACTTGTTTTGTCTAGTCATTCCTATTATTTTATTTGGTTTTCAAGTCTTTTTACTGTCATATTGTTTTCTGTTAGCTTATAATTTTAATTTTTCCATTTCATTATGTATGTTTACCTTCCATTTGATATGACGTTGTCTTTACTATTTTTAATAGTAGAAAACTGGTAGTTAGGGAGGTAAAAATAGCTTACGACCGATTCTCAGACCTACCTACACAATATTTTTTTTACGTATAAAAAATATCATAAACATTGGTCAAGCCGTTTTGGATGAATTCGATAACAGACACTCTGAAACGAGACTTTTATTACAAGAGATCATTATTTCTTTCAGCGATAAGACTCCCTATTGTTACACCCTATTATATTTAAGCTCCTACTTTAATTTTTTATGGTGTAGTATAAAGAGTATATCTATGTATTTTATGCGAGGTTTAACACGATCAGTGCGAGGTCTAATATACCTCGTACCCTTACTCTCGCCTTGCGGAGCTTTCTGCCGTGAGAAGGCAGTAACTTCAGTTTGATTTAATTTAGAAAATAGATAAATATAAGCCTAAGGTTGATGATTTTGACCTGAGATTAATATATATTAAAACAAAATGAAGTGGTGGATTTACTTTAATACGGGGTCACTAGTAGTGTTATTTATACTCGCATAATCATTTTCATTACTCATTGGATCTTTGCACTCATGCAACTTCTTTCTTACTCGATAAGGGCTAAAACGTTACACGTTTTGACCTTGTACCGCAATTAACCAAAAATTGTATCAAGAGTTACGGGGTCTAATAAGCCTCTTACCGTCCTAATGATAGTTTCCAAACAAGGTTTGAAACGCCCCGTACTACAAGAATGAAAAGAAGACAAAATAAGTGTCTGTGGCAACATGTTCTTACATTAAAAGTATAAAATGTCTTAGTGTTGTGCATTGGCCTGAAAATAATTCAGACAGGCTTACGAAAAGTTGACTGGGCAATAGTTTCATTAAAATAATGGTTATGTGAAGGTAATGTAATGATAACGATAATTTCCTTCAAGGATGTTATTTATTTGCGTCCCAAAGCGCGTCTTCGTTCTTCGAGTATTTCTGAGCGTGTGTTTAGTTAATATAACATCTCGGGGTGACGCTAATGGTTGTTTAATGTCTTGGTTTGCCTTCGGGGACGAGTGAGGACCAATAATATGAAGCAATAATGCTTCTGTATGGGGACTCTGCCAGAAACTTGTTTTGAGCCTATACTGTGTCATCTTGAGGATTATAAAAATGTTACATACTTATTTAATATTTATTTACACACAAAAAAAAGAAAAAGACAATACATAACAGATAATAGTACCTACAAAGGTACTGTTTATTTACAAAGAAATTTGTTCCAGCGGACTTGACCCGAAAGGAGAAATTAAAAGAAATATAGACAATAGTGTGTAGGAAACTAAATAAAACGAAAGTGTGAAATCTTAATCTAAACTATCAAATAGTACATAAAGTTAAATATTAAAATAAAAAAAACTTATAAAACTTTTATTAATAAAGAATAAAGAATTATACTTTCTACTATAAATTAATATCATTTATAATATATATATATATCTATCACGTTGAGAGGTGAGATAGTGCTCTTTTACACTATAATATAATATACATATTTGTAGTTCTTTTTTATTCTGTTACATGTTTAGTAATTAATTACTTGGATAAATATACCAAATTAACGCCTGCTAGCGGGTCCGGGTGTGACAGCTGTTTTTTTTTTTTAATACAAAAACGGGTCCTATGTTTCATCTAAATCTGTTTAGTCGTTAAGAGCGTCCTTCCCGACTTGATGTGATTGTGACGACATTATTACATATCTTTTTCTAAATATTTTTGAACCACCGCTATTTAGTGGATATTATCTAGGTTTCTATACAAATCATATTTGTCTAAGACTAATCCAGTAAAAAACTCCAAAAATCTGCTATTTTGCGTGAAAATTTGGGTCTTCATAATGTACGCATAAATAAAAATATACCTATTCGAGGGAATGGCGGGATTACCGAATGCTAACAGAGATTTCAGGGGTTCTTTTTTTTCGCGTTGCTAATTCATCAAACATTGCATTGTACGATTATTACGTTGGATGGAACCACAAGCTTTTAAACCAAGCTCACGTTGACGATTGACGAGCGGATAGGGGCCCTCTTAAAACGTGAAGAAGTAAACAGACCGAGTGTTTCTATGCCATTTATTACATTAGTATTTTTTTGTAATTTGATTTTAGAAAATTCAATTGATTTTAATGCTCATGTTTTAACTATCGCATCATTCAAAGGCGGCCAATAACTTTTCAACAATTTAAAACCTAATAAATCGCAAATAAACGTGAGTACACACTGCTACACAAGCACATCCCCTTTTACCTCTAATCATCTTTTAAACTAAAGCTAAATAAACACTTACAACGCTAGGCTAATATACATTGCACTGCACTTTAAGGCCCCAGCTCCCGAGCAGTGCAAAGGAGGAGGCCGACCGCATCAGGCAGAGGCAACGGGGCGCTCGCCCCAGCCGCCGCCGGGATTCCGATCCCGATTTCCGGCCACCGTAGGCGCGGGCTTGCGGACGGCGTGCAATGGGTAGCACGCTGTCCGATCGTCCGTTAACCGACCGGACCGAGCCCAAGTCATCGACGGCGCGTATTGTTCCCGTGCGCCTCAAGGCGCTGTCAGCAAACCGTAGAGGCCCAGCCTGCTAGCTGCAGGCAGGTAGGGTCGAAGCCTGCTGGGGTTAAGGGCCGTTTTCTGAGAGGAAGGCTGAGCCCCGGCATGATAGGCAACGAAGGAATGGGGTAGGTTTTTAGTCAGTAATAGTCTGACACTAATTCCCGCTTCGCCCAAGGGCGGAATTTGTCATTGGATGATTTTACTTACCATAAAAAAGCTCCCGAGCAGTGCAATTAAACTGTGACTTTCTGAAGCCTTACTCCTCAATAGGTTTGAAAAAATATAATATGTTTATTACAGATTCATCAATCGTATTGAAAAATATTTTACAAAAAAAAAAAAAGCAACATAATATTTTTTCGCGTGTTTTTCCTGCTCTTTTCAAACGGCTTTGATCTTTAGAAATACGTTTACACGAAAAAATTGCTTCAGAATGTACGAGTGTATAGCTGATGTAAATCAATCAATTATTCGCGAAGAAAATGGTTTTAAAGGTCAGTAGGGCTATACGTGGGCGCAAGCTGCTGTACGCATTTAACTCCGCCCAGATATTCAAGGGGACTATACACCTTAAGCATGCCGCGTTCACTATCTGTCTCGCTACCAACAAACTTCCATATTTCTAGCTCACTGGCCCGGAGTTTGTACACTGTCGAGTAAATGGAGTGTGAAAATTCCCCACACCTCCATCAAGATGAAATTTTCGAATAATGTCATACATTTTAGGATTTTATTTTATCGCGATTTATAGGTCAAATTTATTTTTAGACACAAGGGTTTTCGTAAAGGCTGATCTTATAATTTTTACCCGACTGCGGTTTTTTTTTATGGTAGGTAAAATCATCCAATGACAAATCGGAGCTCGGTATCCGATACATTGGAGATAACGCACATCGATGTAACGCACTTATATTGATTCGCTAACTTCAGGTCTATCCCCACAAATCCATGTTCTGTCAGTGATGGGGCAAGATGGTGCCCGTATTGAGATCGAGCATCAGTGTCCCATCGGGGTTTTCTGTTCACATAAGCCAGTGACGTGACAGTGCCGTGGACAGGCCGACGTCTTACTTTACTTCATTCTACTTTCTTGTCCGAGTATTGGTAGCCTAAGTGTTGTGTGGTGAAAAATATTACGAATTTAAAAAGTTTAAATAAAATATTTGATATACCTTGGCAGTTTAATTGTCCGATCTCATTCCATATTTGTTTTTTATACTTGCAATCCATATATTTCGGGTTAAACAAGTGGTACAATACGCTATATAGGCGTACAGTCTCTATTAATAACTAATCATCCATTTTCACCATCAATAGAGTCCACAATCTGCAAGGAATAATTATCAACACGGGCACGGCACGACGTGGAATCGGAACGCTCGGACACGTCACCGTGTCGGCGCTGACAGTGACGCCTCGGGCTTGGATGTGTGTGACTGTGTTCATAGACAATGGATGAACCAACAATATTTTAGACTCCTGACGAAACACGTTCCTGCCCCGTCCCTAACACGACATGAATGTGTGGCGATAAACCTGTGAATGGCAGTGAGCGCGTCATTTTGCGCGCGGAACAAAAAATTCTGGAGCGGCGACCGCCCACTGTAAGATGTAGCGTTGGAAGGATTTCTACAAAGTGGACCGATGATCAGTGGTGCTATTCCCTAAGAAAACCCAGCGCTGCCGCATCGACGAACACCCAAATAGGATGATACATTGAACTAACAATCCAATGTATAGGTACATTAGGTTGACAATCCAATGTATCCTATTTGGGTGTTCATCGTTGAGGCAGCGTTGCATTTTCTTAGGGAATAGCACCACTGATGAGGGTGAGATGCAAGAGACCGATCGTTGAGGCGACATTGGGGGGAAGGACTTTGTCCAGCAGTGGACGTTTTTCTTAGAATTTTATAAGTCTCGTTTTTAATTAGAATTCTTTATTTTAACATCATTTATATTCACTGTAACTATTTTGTAAACAATATAATATATTTTCTGTAATGTTTTATAAAAGCAATCAATAGATTTTGATGAGAGCTCACGATTGTAGCTTTTTGAGTCAAAAGTCAATCTTATATCTTCTAATATATAAAAATGAATAGCTGTTCGTTAGTCGCGCTAAAACTCGAGAACAGCTGAACCGATTTGGCTAATTTTGGTCTTGAAATATTTGTAATATTCCAGGAAAGTAAAAAAAAAAACACGTAAAAACTATCATAGACGAAGTCGGTACAAAGTTTGCCGTAATAAATAGATCGCTAGTAATAAATAGAAATCTTGAATTATCCCAGGATGTCAATATTAACCTTAATAACACCCAAAAATTATTTCAACATACACCTTCGTTTAATAAACTGCCTATATCCTTTCTTCACGGCGACAAGTTTATTACCTGAAACAAACAAAGGGGCTAATTAATAACCTTATTATTATATACAAAGATGGCTTCTTTGATAAAGGCCGACATAATTAATTTAGATTTTGCCATGGCAACCAATTGTATTCGGGTTTTGTTCTACACCACTTGGTAACACCGAACGTGTTAATACAGTGATTTTAGTTTTCAAAATCATCATAATTTCAGCCGAAAGACGTTCACTGTTGGACATATGCCTCGCCCAAGTGTCGCCACAATTAATGGCGTCTCGCATCCATCGCATTCCCGCAACCCTCCTTAGGTCATCAGTCCAACTTGTAGGACGCCTTCTTGTTTAGGGTTGCGTACCTAGGGGGTTGAAACGGGACCCTATTACTAAAACTTCGCTGTCTGTCCTTCTGATCTTCTGTCTCGCTGTCCGTCTGTCTGTCACCAGAATGTACCTCAAGAACAGCGATAACTACATAGTCTTAGAACGCAAAAGGAAACTGAAAAAAAATAGGTGTGGTTTTAGTAAATAAAAGTCTGATACACCTTCCCGCTGCACCCTAGAGCAGAAGAACTCAACATTATATGCCAGCACAAAAAAAAAAGAAAAAAAAAACATTAATTTACTACCAAACAATTCACAGCCTTATACCGTTAGTTATTTAAACAAGCAATTTTGTATTGTACGAAGCTTGCATATAGAGGAGCAATTAGGAAAGAATTTTGAAAATTCAAAGGGGGTTGTTAAACAGGGGTTGAAACTTCGCGTGGAACTTCGTTATTATTATTGCCGATAGGGTATCTCATCGGGCACATGGCTTGCTGTTTAACGAGTATAATATTTTTAATATTCGCCCTCGAATATAAACAATGCTTAACATATTAATGGCTAGGTAAGTAAGGGAATATGATTAAGGGGGATTTTATCACGCATGCGGTATTGCTCAGCCCCGCAAGCGTCCCGCGTGCATATTGGGTAATATGCATTACAATAAATACTTGTATAAATGATATGATAAATGATATTTATTTTGTAAATAGGTTTTTTACAAACACTTTTACACGTCATTTTTTTTTTGTCAGTTTAAGCTAGATGAGGCCGGTGTTTCCTAGCTGACTACCCTGAGAAGAAACATCGAAACCAACTCAGGGGTCAAAGTCTCTTTTAAAAGTCCATACAGCAAACAGTAATGGTCAAATCATATGAGAACCATGCAGACTCGTGTCTGAGATGGTCTTTTGAGGAAAGAACCACGTAGATTTGAGTGGACCTGTCCAGCCAATGCAAGCATTTGTCAGTATTCATATAGCTCAACTTAAAACTACTAAGGAGCTCAACGAGTTGATGAACAATACCAATGAAAGAACCTTAAAAAATATACCATATATTAATTGTTTTAATGAGTTGAAGTTAAACTGCAGCCCATTTATAAACCAGTTTATAATGTTTAAATTGAATTTGGAAATAGTAATCACACATATTTTGAGGTTTGAGTTGGGTATAAACCTATTTCAAGCAACGTTTACTGATTAAAGTCTACTCGTGATCCTTCAGTTGCCCTTTGCGCTCCAGGACCTAGGTAGGTATCTCTTTGAAACAATCTCGCGGCCATGAGAGACATCAGCCCTGGCGGGCCCCACCAATAATGCTGACATCTCTTTAAGACTTGTGCCGAGCATAACGCACCAGGTCCTTATCGGGAAAGAGAATTGCCTCTTCCTCACGGTCTCCACCACCTCCGGCACTCGCATTACTCTTTCACAAAAGGAGGTGACTTTATTCAATCATCTCACTATCACTACCATGGCCTGGACTACCAGATGGAGAGGCCAGACACCGGCCGAATGCGTAAGGTCACCGCTGCCGAACAATTAATAATATATTCCACAACGTAAAATATTCCACAATTATCACACAACACCGTCTAGTCCCAAGCTAAGCAGAGCTTGTGTTATGGGTACCAGACAGCTGATAAACATACTTATATATTTCTAAATTCATACATATTATAGATAAATAACACCCAGACACAAAACAAATGATCATGCTCATCACACAAACATTTGTCCTGGGTGGGAATTGAACCCACTACAACCACCAACAGGCCAGTTAGTCATTGCTACGTATAGGGAAGATACGTTACGCGCTAACATCTTAATCAGAAAACCTGGACTAGAAACTCACACATCTACAATACCGGTAGTCACTAATAGACAAGGACAGAGATAAGAGCCAGCGCTGTTGTACGAGCGAAATAGCGTTAGCCGCCAAATGTTATGTGATCGTCGCGACCGATGTGAAATCGTGCTATATAAGAGGCGAGTCATATTCCGCTGTTTTGATCTATTATTTTCACTGTAACGGATTGTATTCATAAAAGATTCAAGTTAAACCAAAATCGCGAATCTGCCTATCCTGACCCAACAACTCCATCACTTATTTGACTAAACTGACTAAACACTAAACTAACCAAAATATTTAATTGATTGAATTATTTGCCAATTATGTCGATTCAGTGGTCAATTATTGTATTTGTTCTTAAATATTTCGATTAATTTATACTATTTGGACCCTATTCATAGCCAATCAACTGAAAATCTATTGTTTGAACTAAATGGAATAAATTGTAACAATATTTTAGTTTTTTCACGTGTATTACGGATTGTCATGTTTTTGCTGAATGAATATTTTATTTTTGTGTTGAAAACTGTGCTTACATAGGACAATATTACTCTGTTTAAATGTGTATCAATGATGTATAATATATAATACTAACTAAAAGCTTTGGACTCAGTGGAAAGGTGTGCGAAGAGGCTAATTGGTGATCCGATTTTTTTTTATTAATCTACAAAGTCTTGAGCACACGCGTAGAAAAATATTTAATAAAAAAAAATTCGTACATGCGTAAATTAATTCGAGTTTTAAAAAAAAAATATTTTATTTTTTAATTTTCTCTTTACAAATCGATAGTATTTCATGTACCGAATCGACTTTCCGCGGGATTAAAATGACCAAAATTTTACGGTGTATAGGTGGCTCGATCAAGGCTTGATTCAGAAAGAGGTAAACGTTTAGTATTGTGAGGAGGTTCCTCTCTTTGCATATCTACGACTGCCGGGTATGTTTTAAATATCTGTGGCCAGGTAGCTTGGGTCCTGTTCCCAATACCGATGGTTTTTTTTTTGTAATTTTATATGGTACATGGTGATACACTGTTCAAAGTAGACATCCTACCCATACGAATATAGCTTTTAAGAATAAGTACATACATTCAATAACCATACAGCTAAGGAGCGGAATTCCCTACCTACCGGAGTCTGCGTTTCCTTATACAGTAGCATACAGCCCTGGAGATCTTTAAGTCAAGAGAGAATAGGTTACTTCTAGGCAAGCGTGCTCTATCGTCGACCATATCGCCTCTTTCCTTCAGATGAGCTAGCGGTCAAGCGCGAGCCTACCAACTTTTCTTTTTCTTAAGGTTTAACGAAATAAATGGAAAAATAGTTAAGGTTTTCCTTAAATCTTTTTGCTTGCTTTATAACTTGGTAACAGTCTAGTTCTTAGTGCTCCAAGATTTTCCATTTGTCAAAGTTCTAAGTTTCTTAGTTAAATTTTTAGTTCCGAACTTTTCTTGTCTTTACTTGGCTACTAGTTTGCCTTAGCTCCATCCATTGGTTTTTATCCTGTATATTTACTTAGGTTTCCAGTTTCTTCACTTCACTTTTAATCTGAATCCCGGGTAAAATAAAACGACATTTTATGCGGTCTCGAAACTCCCGAAAAAAAAGAAAAACGAGACAAGAGAAATTTTTTTTTTCGAAATATTCAATGGATTTTTTGCAAATGTGAGTTCTTTAAATGGTCTATTCCCAGTCGGAACCACCGACTTTGTCACGACTTATGACAAACCAAAGAAAATTTCCCTTCGTTACCAGAGTGGATATATGGTTCAGATTTATTTCCTAATCTTTCCATAAGCGAAATACCTACATATTTTGGTGTACAATAAAGTTTATTCTATTCTATTCTATTCTAAACCTTTGGCCTTACATTGACTTAATATTATGTATTTTTTTACCTGGGACCAAGAATAAGTAATCGTCGACAGTCTCGAAATTTTCGGAATCGAGAATTCCGTGATGAAATCTCTAAAATTTACTTGATTGGTTTTTTGTGGATTCTAATTTTAAATGTAAAATTGTATTTTTGGTTTTTATTTATTTAATCTTCAAAAAAACAACATCTACACATGTACAAAACCTTAAATATTAACTAAACTATTTATACTAAAACCTACCTATGTACATATAATACAAAAACACAGTACACTCAGGCGTCGAAGTACTCCTACACATCGCTGTCATCCGGAAATGTACCCAGAAGACTGGTAGCATTGCCACGTTGAATGGCAATGCTAATTCTTTTGGTGAAGAACGAGCCCGCCCTCTGGTCGCGCAAACTTGCGATCATTTTTGGTTAAGTATCAATCACCCTTCACCAGCTTTGCCAAAGATTTATATAAAAAACTTTTTTTTTAAAACTTTGTTACACAAAGTCACTGCCGTATTGTAATTGTATTGACAAACATGTAAACTCAGACACAAGCTGCCTAGCCCCGGAACAACTAATCTGTAAGCTATACAAATATTTTTAAAGCTGTGTCCTTTCAATGTTTTACTTTCTTTCTTTTTGCCATCGTTTGTGGAACTCTCTCAAATATTTCCACATGTAAGAAAACCAGGTTTTGATTCAGTTGTATTTGAAGCTCTTAACGAGATTCCCTTTGCCTCAGCTGTATGGAAACAAGATCGTAATCAGCGTAAGTGCAATTTACCTGAATGTTTGGGGCTCTACACACTTGTGTTTGGGTGGAATTAGGGTTGCCCTGAAACTGTTGTGGATATTTGAAGGGAAAATCAGAAGTTGTAGAGATCCTAATAGTTATCATGTACTGTCAGCTTTTAGTAACGGCTTTTTTTTAGATGAGAAATCATTCAATGACTTCTCTCACTCTTGGGCGAAGCGGGAGAGTGTGTCCGACTGTTACTGACTAAGGGTGTTTTAATATCGTGCGGATTTTATCACGCATGCTGATTTTCTCCGCATGCGTAACCTCCTCCTGCGTTGCCCTCGTCCCGGGGCCTCGGGGTTCTCTTCCACATAACTCATGAGTATCGACTTGGTACTTGGAAAATTTGAAAACTCTAACGAGCGAGAGGAAAAAGTATTAAGCGAAGTAGTAATGTGAATGAAGGAGGTAGCGAAAAACGTGAAGGAGAGGACATTCCTTACAGGAAGGAGTTGCAGGACAATTCTCAGCAGACGAGGGTAAGCAATAGGTAGCTCGCCATCTGGTAAGGGCCAAGCCCGAGTCGGCGTTATGCTTGCCAGGATTACGGAATTGTTAAAAAAAGAGTTTTCTGTGGTCATAAAAACAAAGGGTCACTGAAGGAGAACAGGTGAATTTTTGTCAGTGAAAAACTGACGTGAACAAGAGGGATCTCGCTAATCTCCCAAGAATCCAGGCCATAGCCTTATTGTATTACTAATTATGACCAAAGGCTCAATCGCTAAGTAGGGCGCGTTAGTGTAGCAAACAGCCAAAATTCGACTTTTTCACTTTTACTATAAAATATAAAAATATAATAATATTCTACAACTATCACACAACGCCGTCTAGTCCCAAGCTAAGTAGAGCTTCTGTTATGGGTACCAGACAGCTGATAAACATACTTATATATTTCTAAATACAAACATATTATAGATAAATTACACCACGAACAAATGATCGTGCTCATCACACAAACATTTATCCTGGGTGAGAATCGAACCCACGACCTCCAACATAGCAGTCAGCACCACTAACTACTAGACCAACAGGCCAGTCTATATATACTATAGTTCAATTCTTTTCGTGTCAATAAACTTAAATTAAATTTAAAATTCTCGCATGTATCGGATTCACGCAACCTTCACCAGATCATCGGTCCACCTTGTCCACCTTCCAACGCTGAGTCTTCCAGTACACAGTCGCCGCTACAGAACCTTTCGTCCCCATAGACCATCTGTTCTACGAGCAATGTGCCCTGACCACTGCGACCTATGATTGGCATTCACAAGATCAGTCGTTAAGGCGATAATTGGGGGAAGCCTACTCGTATGTCCAACAGTGGACGTCTTTCGGTAGAAATGATGATGAAGAACAACTAATACTTTAGTAGCTAGTAATATCTTAGCATTAGTTTCCAGTTGAGTCGTGAGTCGTGTTAAAAGAATTCAAAAAGTCGAGATAACTCCTGGAGATCGTATAGCAGGCAACCCTATCAGCATTACAACGAGTCTCGCACACAAACTGGAACGGTTGCACGCCGGGTCTCCGGCACAGTGTTTGTAAAGCGGTTGGGAGTGCAGTGAGCTGCCTGATCAATAAGTCTGTCTGTTTCCATCCGGTTTAAAGCCTGATCATGCTTTTGTTTCTTAATTATGCCACGGTTATGTCATTTGATAAAAAAAAAAACTTTATTATACACTGCTGTAATATTTTTGTTAAGTGATATAAATGTTTTGCGATTAAAGGGTGCGTTGAATGGGTGACAAAAGCTCCGTTTAGTGAATCTGCTGGTGAATTATTTGTTTTGATAGTAGGCAAGAGCGAGTCAGACTCGCATACTGGGGGTTCCTTACAAACTAACTTATGTAAATAGTTGAATTCCCAAATCGAGTATTTTTTTTTTTGTGACGTATCTACTGATAGTTTTCAGATTTATTCCCATACTTGTGCTATAAGGTCTTGCTTCATGCTAAATTTCAGGGTTCTAGGTCAACGGGAAGTACCCTAAAAATTTTGATTCCCTTTAAAGTTTCGAAATATACGTTTTTGCAGCATATTAAAGGGCCGTATCGTTTTTTTTCGTTAACTTAGAAGTTTGATTTTTGCACAGCTTCAAGGGAACGCAGACTTGAGTACATGGCCTTAATTTCGCGTTCCCGAGATATAGGTTCTTGACAGACAGATACACAGATACAGAGAGACAGACAGACAGACGGACAAGAAAGTAATCCTATAGGGGTTCCGTTTATTTCTTTTGAGATATAGAACCCTAAAAATACGCTAAGTATTACCTCAAAAATGGCAAGAAAACGTGTGCATATATGACGATTACCACTTTCAACTTTTTGTCTGCTACTACGGTCTTCCCATCCAATTATAATTTAGGTGTCTTCAAGGCTGCAGTGAATAGGCTCTTAATAAACTAGTGCGTCCGTACCATCAACGATTGCATCACTGCTTACCATCAGGTGGGATCGCAGTCAAGCACTGGTTTATATAAATATATTAAAAAAGCTATATCTCAAAAACGGTGGCTCTTAGGAGAAAAGTACCTAGAAATTTTTGTAGATAATATCTGATCTACAATTTTGTCTAATTTTATTAGATAACTTACCGTTTTCTGACCTTTGACCCCAAGTATTTTTTTCTAGGTGTCGGATCGATGAGGAATTTTTAGATTTTATTTATGTTCTGAATAATCCTACCAATTTTCAGCTGTGTACGAACTTTTGTAACCTTGGATGTCTAAATTGACCGGACTATCAAGTGAATAAATCTTGGTTTGTTAAAAAATAAATGGAATCTGTCGGCCCCTTAGTCTGTTTATCATGTTCATAAAAAAATCCTCACGCAGGAGCGCATAAGCGTATGGGTACACACAGGTACGCTATCTGTTCCTTTACTCTCACAGTCCGATGGGATGACAATCTGACAAGACCGCAGACAGATCAGGTGCAGTGGTACTATTCTCTAAGAAAACGCAGCGCTGCCGCAACGACGAACACCCAAATAGGATACATTGAATTAACAATCCAATGTATAGGTACATTAGGTTGACAATTCAATGTATCCTATTTGGATGTTCGTCGTTGCGGCAGCGCTGCGTTTTCTTAGAGAATAGCACCACAGGACCAATGGGTTTACGTGCTTTCCGAGACAGGGTTGTCTCATCATCAACTTCTGAACTCCTGGCTGCTATAATTCTTGTTAGAAAAACCCAATAGCACTTTTTTCCCAACCACGGAATCGAACGCAGGATACACTCAATAGTAGCGCTTGAGATCACGAGACAAAAGAGGCAGTATGAATTTACTCTAATCCTATTCAGTGTCTTTAAAGTGTTAATGATCAGAAAATTAAACTAACCACCTTTCCTTGAACTCTTAATTGCCGTTACTTTACAGTAAAGTAGCCAACTTAACACAAAGCGTGTCAAGCTACCAGTAATTAAGTTAGCCACGTAGTTGGCGCGACACCGAGCAATTTGATTACATGCCCCGGAGCGCCGATTGACTTTGTAGAGAACGGGGCGGGACTTCGGTCCGTTGCCGAGAGTAGGGTCCCTTCACAAACTATTTCATTGAAGTAGACAGTTTGCAGGGTTTTTTGAGCAGTGATGGCCGAGTGGTAATGGTTGTAGGTCGCGGTTTCAAACCCAACCAGGCGCATTACTTTGAGTAATTTATTTCATTCTTCAACCGAAGAATTAGTATTGTTATTCAACTACGACTATGCTGTCGGTTTGGGCACATTTCCTGCTGACATTACTTTCGGAAATGTTTGACGAGTATATACCGTTAAATTTTGGTCGTTTTAATCCCGCGAAGGATCGATTCGGTACATGAAACCATATCGATATAAAAAAATAAAAATTAAAAATAAAGAACTTTTTTTTTAAACTCGAATTAATTTACGCATTTACGAAATTGATTTCTTGAAGTAAACGTCAGCTGATTGAGGTCAATGAACTGTAGGTAGTTAGTACGCAACGACTGACAACTCCCTACAAGGTCATTGACTCGTTTACTAGAAATTAATTTCGTGCATGCGTATATTAATTCAAATTTTAGAAAAAAAGTACTTTATTTTTTAATTTTATCTTTATAAATCGATAGTGTTTCATGTACCGAATCGATCCTCCACGGGATTAAAACGACCAAAATTTAACGGTGCATGACGAGTATATTTTGTCATTTCCAAAAATCTAATCTGTTATTTTTTAAAGCACATTACGATAAGCTTCGACACCGGAAGCCTCGATAGATACACTAAAAAAAAAAAATCCAAAAAAGTTCCAAAAAAACGTGTATAAAAAAGTGTGAATTTTTTGCATATACTCGCCGTATTTCGTAGTTTTCGGAGCGAGGCGGCGAATGTATCCGATGACGTGAAAAAACGAAGGAGACAGCTTGTGAGCTCAAAATGTTCGGACGAAATGGATTGGAAAGGCCCGAAACACAATTAATCGGAGTAAAAGTCATTTGAAAATCGAAATGGTGTTAGTTGGTTAGGCGTTTGTTGGTAGCACGTACGAGTACATTCTGCATGTATTACACATACAACCCTTCCTTTTGAATCACTCTATCTATTAAAAAAAAACCGTTGCTTAGTTTTAAAGATCTAAGCATACATCAGGGCCGAAGCCTACTGGGGCAGGGCCGAAGCCTACTTGGGCAGGGCCGAAGCCTACTGGGGCCAAAGGTTATGTGAAAATGTCACCAAGGGCCCTGGGACAAAGGCAATGAATGGAACAGGGTATGTTTTTAGTCAGTAACAGTCTGACACTATTTCCCGCCCCACCCAAAGGTGGGATTTGTTATTGGATGATTTTACCTACCATAAAAAAAGCATTTATAGGGACAGACAGGGGGAAGCGATTTTGTTTTATACTATGTTAGGCAGCCGCCCCACATACGGAGCAATTCCGCATGCATGAAGAAATCTGCACGATATTAAAAACGAAAAGGATTTCTGAGTGGCCATGTAGTCTAGCACAATATTGATGATAATTATAATTTCATATTTATTTATTTTAAGCCTCACTAGCAGAAATTCTGCTTACTAGTTCACTTCTTGGTGATGTAAATCAATGATGGTTCCTATAACAAAACCCATAGCCACATATAAAACATTTGTCAAAAATCTCATTTACGTAGGACTTTTACGTATTAAATTTAGTTTTATTTTACTGTAAGTTATTGCAGCCTATCGCGATAATAGTAAGAGCTATGTGGCCCGAGAAGAAAAAAGGTTGGGTATGACTGACCAAGATAAACTGAAAAAGTACATAATTAATTGAAAAATTCACATTGGTTGGTACTTGTCCGGTAATGAACCCGCAACCACATGCATGATAGTCGGGTGCCTTAACTACCGCGCCATCACCGTCACATAAATCTATGAGACTGCAAATATAATTTATAATGCACAGTCACGTTTCATGGGGTTGCCATATTAAAACTGACATGCCAGCGTGACGGGAAAATTTTTCATGCTCAATTCATATTAATATTTGCACCCGCGTTTATGGATTAAGAGGGCTCTCGCCGATCCATCCATTATCAATGTGAGCGTAGTTGACTGGCCTGTTGGTCTAGTGGTTAGTGGCACTGACTGGTATGACGGAGGTTGTGGGTTCGAATCCCACCCAGGACAAATGTTTATGTGATGAGCACGATCATTTGTTCTATGTCTGGGTGTTATTTATCTATAATATGTATGTTTTTAGAAATATATAAGTATGTTTATCAGCTGTCTGGTACCCATAACCCAAGCTCTGCTTAGCTTGGGACTAGACGGTGTTGTGTGATAGTTGTGGAATATATTATTATATCTATTATATTATTATATAGTAAAAGCTTGCTGGTTCTTCCAACGCAGTGTTCGATAAAAAGGCAAAGCTAAAAAAGAGAGATAACGCCTGAACGCTCGGTTGGCATTCGGTAACCACCGTCTCTCAACCCGAATATTTCACAAAACTTGGGTCAGGAAATATATATATTTTAATTAATACGTTTTCGTCGTTCCGATTCCCAATTAAATATGTAATGTTTTTAAAAATATGTTTTGGGGCATTTCACGTGTAGCGGATAGCTTAAAAAATTAGATTTTTCTGATTTTAGTGATATTTGAGTAGGTTATACATGTGTATGTTCTGATATACACCGTTTAATTTTGGTCGTTTTCCGCGGAGGGTTGATTCGGTTAAAACATACCCGGCAGTTGTAGATGCAAAGAGAGGAACCTCCTCACAATACTAAACGTTTACCTCTTTCTGAATCAAGCCTTGATCGAGCCACCTATACACCGTTAAATTTTGGTCATTTTCATCCCGCGGAAAGTCGATTCGGTACATGAAATACTATCAATTTGTAAAGAGAAAATTAAAAAAATAAAGTTTTCCTTGACCCTTCGCGGGATTAAACGACCAAACTTTAACGGTGTATCCCTACATAATATTTTTCGTATGATTTACGAGTTATGAGGCTTTGAAGATTTAATGAATTCTCAGGTATGTGCTACTTCAGCATTGGTATTCACCAATACCAGGCTTAAGGAAGTTGAAACTAAATAAATTAAGTAATGGATTATATTCGTCATTTAATGGGCTTTTTAACTAAATATTCGATGATTGTAAAAATGTAGCCTGTTGTTCACTATAACAAAAACTGGGCAAGTGTGAGTCGGACTCGCACACCGGGGGTTCCATACAAACTAATAACTTATGAAAATAGTTAAATTTCCGAATCGAGTCCCGAAAGATTTTTGCGAATAGATTTTTTTTTTGTGACGTAACTAAATATTTATAGTTTTCAGACTTATTCTTATACTTGTGCTATGAGACCTTGCTTCATGCCAAATTTTGGGGTGTCAGGTCAACGGGAAGTACCTACCCTATAAATTTTGATTCCCTTGAGAGTGTCGAAATACACGTTTTTTGCGATATAAACGGCCGAATCTTTCTTTTTTGTTAACTTATAAGTTTGATTTTTTCACAGCTTCAAGGAATCGCAAACTTAACTAGGTTTAATTTCAACTGGATACTTTCACGCGTTCCCTAGATAAAGGGTTTTGATAGAGAGATAGACAGACGGACTACAAAGTGATCCTTTTTCCTTTTGAGGTATCCTAAAAGTAACCCTAAAAATCAAATGAATAGTAGAATGTGGTAAGTAAGAGGATGTTATCCTTCTTTTATAATCAGTTGTTGTATTTATTATCAACCAAACCACTAACCTCAGAATTCACTGCCAGAACAGCAATAAGACAAAATTTTTAGAATTCTCAATTCAAAAATCGACCTTGTGACCGGTTTCTGAAACTGAAAAACATTTTTCAATACACTTACTCGAAAAGCCGCTCTTATCTCACTGCGTTTAGCATGCAATGGACTGTTTCGGCACCAGTGCGGAAAAGTGCGCGTGCTTCTCCGTCACAATTTTATTGTAATAAAATTGTTTATGGTACCAGGCTGGGCGCGCGCCGACCCCCACGAGGCGCGGGTCAACCCCTTCGAGACGTAAGTATATTGAAAAACGTTGTTTGACACACGCGCCAATTTGTCACTGCAGCCCTCGGCTCCTTAACACACTCTCCTACGGCTCGTGCGAATTTCGTCTCGTACGTTTTGACAAACTTTCTGCACTTGGATCAAAATGTACGGTGATTGCTATTGAATAAAAAGATTGTTTAGCTTACTTTGACTGATATAATTGCATAATGACAAACAAAGTTATTTATTGTGTTATAAATAAATCAAGTCCCACGTTATAAATAGCAGCTATTTCAGCAAATCACAGTTCATAAGTAGGGACATTTCCCTCTAGCCACTAGCGCCACCTGGTGTGTTCACAGCGCGATAACTAAAGTTCAACGAAGCGACACAATTTGTGGCAATTCTATGGCCTATGAGCCCTCATAGCGGATTATTGAGGATATCCGGTTTTGATGTAATTTTGGAATGTAATATCAATATTGGCGCAATATTTTGAAATGAATTTCGTTTACGTGTGATACGTTTTGTAGATTTATGGAATTTTATTATGTATCTTATATTATTAATAAATAAAGGAAATAATAATCATTTATTTCGGACCATTACTGTCCATAGACCAAACCAACACAAAACGATAACAATACACATACATAAAACAAATTACACATACCAAAAACTAAAACAAATTACAATACAGAAAACAAATCACAATACAAACATATTACACATACACAAACATATCATTATATTGTGTGTATGATTTATAATAACTAAAATACCAAATCACAGTTATAAGTATTATAAAAACAAACGGTTGTAGTTACGTGACAGTGTGTGTGAATGTTTGTTACTCTTTTATCCTAAATTATAAATGGCAAAGTATTTTCCTATGTATGTCCAGATGTTCGAAAATATGGTCGATCATGCTTCAAAAGATGAACGAAGTCGTTCAGTCCGGGCATGGTATGGACGTATGGTCCATACCATGCTCGGATTGGGACACGGAATACTTTCATCTGCTTAGTACGTCCGCAAGGAATAATTTATAAGACGGAAATATTAGAAAAACGTATAGGTATGTAGCAGTAAAGTTGAATCAAAATTATAATTAAGGTAAAAGGGGATGAGTCAAATGATAAATAATATTTATTTTGCAAATAGGTTTTTAAAACACTTTTACATGTCAATTTTTGTTATGTCAGTTTAAACTAGATGGGGCGGGTGTTTCCTAGCTGACCACCCTGAGAAGAAACACCGAAACAAAAGAATATATAAATAAGTTACTTACTCAAATTTATGGGCCAGGGTCGGTTTCTGAAAGGAATATTCGGCCCCGGCATGAAAGGCAACGAAGGAACAAACCCACCCCGGGTTTAGTCAGTAAGTCTGACACTATCTTCTGCGCCACAAAAGGGCGCGGAGTGAAAAATAAGGGCAAAAGGGTTAATTCAAAGCATTTTATTTAATGAGGGTCAAAGAACAAAAAAAGTCTAGTCATACAAGTATACACACCAAAATACTAAAAAACTGGTCAAGTGCGAGTCGGACTCGCGCACAAAGGGTTCCGTACTATCCGCAGCAAAAAACGACAAAAAAAAACACGTTCGCTGTATGGAAGTCCCACTTAAATATTATTTTTTTTGGTTTTTGTATTTTTTGTTATAGCGTCAACAGAAATACATCTGTGAAAATTTCAATTGTCTAGCTATCACGCTTCATGAAATTTAGGAAGGTTGCCTATATTGTACCAGTTAACGAGCTTTACAAGCTGTCACAAAAACTATATAACTTAAGAAGATGAGGAGGAAAATGAGGAAGTATAACAAAAATTAAGACGATCAAAGTTATAAAAAATGTCTGAAAAAGTACAATTTAGGAAACTAGTTTCCTTAATTATACCTTTGGTAAAGTGTACCTCACGATTTATATGAGATTCAAGCGCCTCTTAAAAACTGAACTTTTTATGCGAGATCTTAACCTCGAAATGCTAAATATAAAATTAAATACTCAAAAAAGTGCTGTAGCTGTAGACCTCAGAACAAAAAAAGAAAAAAAAAATTACGAGCTGGTCCGATTTAGGCAACTCGACGCTACAACCCGGTGACAGATGGACAGACAGACAGACAGACGGACGGATAGACAGCGGAATCTTAGTAATAGGGTCACGTCTTAACCTTTGGGTACGGAACACTAAAAAGTAAAAAGGTCTAGGTGTAGTTGTTTCATTTTACTGATTTATGACACATTTCCTTTACACCAAAGAAAACTGTAAACTACTCACATTCCTTAAATAAAACATCGTACAAACGGTCTACAAATTGAAATTGCAACACTAAATAAAAAACTTATCCCTCTACTCTATATCAAACAGAAAGGAAGTCAAGGAAATCCTTTTCAAACGGATTCAGGTAAATTTCCATTTAAAACGACATGATAAAAAACCGCTCACTTCTCACGGAATGAAAAAAGGTTACGTAAACCATCTTGGGCCGTGACATTTAAGCCCTTTTTGCAACAATTCGACGCAGGTAAGCCGCACCTGATACTTCCAGCTCACTGGGTCGCATTGCCGTGTGAAGTACGGCCTGCTTACGTCGAATCTGATAACGTGTTTGTTGTGAAAAGTGTCGTCTTTCTTATCTAAAATTATGTTGTAAAGAAGTCAAATTGTTTTTTTTTTTTTTGTGTATACGTTACTCAAATTTAATTTTGGGAAGTTCTAATCTGGTTGCGAATCGTCTTTTACTGAAAAAAAATATACATAGATAAACGCAAAGTATGTTACTTTTCTTGCGTTTTTTTTTGACTTTTAAAATTTTCTACATGCGGAGCAAATCCGTATGATATTAATAACATCCTTACTGTTGGCGAAAACCGCATCAAAATTGTTTATTTAGTTTAGAAGAAGTTAGTGGATAAACAGACAGACGCGAAAAGCAATTTTTATTTATTCTATGTGAAAGAAAGACAGGATATAGGATACATTAAGTTATCCTAGTAGAGTACACTCCCAGTTTTTTTAGGCGGGGAATCATTAAATGACTTCTCATATTCTAGGGTGGAGCGGGAGGGCGTGTTAGACTCGTTCTGACTAAAACCACTCTTACGTTTCTGCCGCTGCCCTTGCAATCCAGAACCACGAGTAACCTTTTCGGAATTCGACCCATTGCTCTATCCACCAATCTGAACTGGGCCCGCGTGGTGGATTACGGCCCATTCCTTCTTCTAAAGAGGAGGTCTGATTCTCAGCAATGGGAACATTAGAGTCGGACTTGGGCACTAAAGGTTCCTTACAACCTGCCTATGAAAACAGCTCAATTTCCGAATCGAGTCTCGAAGATTTATTGTAACGTAACTACAAAAAGATTTTTTTTTTGGTGGTGGGTAAAATCATCCAATGACATCTCCCGCCCTTGGGTGGAGCAGGAGATAGTGCCAGACTCTTACTGACTAAAAACCCACTCCGTTCCTTCGTTGCCTTAGATACCAGGGCCGAGCTTTCCTTTCAGAAGCAAAGCCTTGGCCCCAGTAGGCTTCGACTCTGCCTGCCTGCAGCTAGCAGGCTGGGTCTCTACGGTTCGCTGACAACTACTTGAGGCGCGCGAGTACAAACAGTTTTCAGATTTATTCCTACACTTGTGCTATAAGACCTTGCTTGATGCCAAATTTCAGGATTCTAGGTCAACAGGAAGAACCCTATGAATTTTGATTCCCTTGAGTGTCGAAAATCAAAATATACAGTTTTTGCGACACAGCTGTATGTTTTTATTTGTTTTTGTTTTTTTTTTATTTTTTCACAGCTTCTACCGAAACTTGAGCAGTTCAAAAGGACCGCAAACCTGAGTATATGTTTTTCATTTCAACTCGATACCCCTACGCGTTCCCGAGATATAGAGTCTTGATAGACAGACAACAAAATGATCCTATAAGGGTTTCTTTTTTCCTTTTGAGGTACCCTAAAAAGGCTACTAGACCATATCGGTGTCGCCACTGTGCGGAACACCCGGAGGACACGGTGAAGCACACTGTGGAGGTGTGCCCCGCCTGGGTGGAGCATCGCCGTGTCCTCGTGGGGGCGATCGGCAGCAGCGATCTCTCTCGCCGGGCCTTGGTTCAGGCCATGGTCCGTAGTGAGGAGGGATGGCAGGCGGTCGCCTCCTTCTGCGAAGCAGTAATGCTAGCAAAGGAGGAGGCCAACCGCATCAGGCAGAAGCAACGGGGCGCTCGCCCCAGCCGCCGCCGGGATTCTGATCCCGATTTCCGGCCACTGTAGGCGCGGGCTTGCGGACGGCGTGCAATGGGTAGCACGCTGTCCGATCGTCCGGTAACTGACCGGACCAAGCCCAAGTCGTCGACGGCGCGTTTTGTTCCCGCGCGCCTCACGGAGCTGTCAGCATACAGAAGAGACTCAGCCTGCAGGCAGGCAGGGTCGAAGCCTACTGGGGTCATGGGTTAATTTCCGAAAGGAATACCCGGCCCCGGCACGATAGGCTACGAAGGAACGGGGTAGGTTTTTAGTCAGTAAGAGTCTGACACTACTTCCCGCTCCGCCCAAAGGCGGGATTTGTCATTGGGTGATTTTACCTACCATAAAAAAATAAATAAAAAAAAACCCTAAAAAGGCTGATTATGCTTTCCTGCGTGGGTACCTTTCTCATAATATAGAATAATGTCCATTACACTTAGTTCGAAAAGCTTCTTAAAGGATTTTGTAAGAAAAGGATCGAAAAACTTATAATAAAATTGTTATCGTTGGATTATCATGAGTTGTGTTTTTATCTTCACTGTAGATTTATACCGGTATTTTTTTACGTGAGGCACAAAAGGTACCATTTAAGATGATTTTATCTTGTTTTTATAAGTATTTGGTCTAAATTTGTTGGTAATAACTTTTAAGCTTTTATCAGATAAAGCTATTTTACTTTTTTATTAGATTCACTAGGTTCACCATAGACAGAGCGTTTAACACACGAATTCTTTTATTAACGTTTCGCATGACAAACGCACATTACAGAAATCTGTACTAATAATATTATCAAGCTAAAGAGTTTGGTCTGAATTAAAAAATGCTTTTAGTTTTGTATAGCCCTTTTATCGAGGAAGGCATATATTTACAACATCACGCTACGATGTAACACGCTGTCCGATCGTCCGGTAAGCGACCGGACCGAGCCCAAGTCGTCGACGGCGCGTTCTGTTCCCGCGCGCCTCAAGGAGCTGTCAGCACACCGAAGAGGCCCAGGGTGGGCCTCACTAACTGCAGGCAGGTAGGGTTGAAGCCTGCTGGGGTCAAGGGCCGTTTTCTGAGAGGAAGGCTCAGCCCCGGCACTATAGGCAACGAAGGAACGGGGTAGGTTTTTAGTCAGTAAGAGTCTGACACTACTTCCCGCTCCACCCAAGGGCGGGATTTCTCATTGGATGATTTTATCTACCATAAAAAAAAAAAACATCACGCTACGATCAAATTGACGAAGTAGTAACCAAAGACTTGGGGGTTTAAATCAAGGAAGACAGCTATCATTATTTTAGTATTTGTTGTTACATCGGCAACAGAAATACATAATTTGTGAAAATATCTACTGTCTAGTTATCGCGGTTCTTGAGATACATCCTGGAGACAGACAGACGGACGGACATACAGTGAAGTCTAAGTAATAGGGCCCCCATGGGTTAACTTCCGAAAGGAATGCCCGGTCCCGGCACGATAGGCTACGAAGGAACGGGGTAGGTTTTTAGTCAGTAAAAGTCTGACACTACTTCCCGCTCCGCCCAAGGGCGGGATTTGTCATTAGATGATTTTACCTACCATAAAAAAAAACCCCTTGGGTACGGAACCTCAAAAATGCCATTCAATTCTAAGTTTGGTTTATGGAGGATAAGGTTTATCAGCATTTCAGCCGAAAGACGTCTACTGTTGGACATAGGCTTCCCCCAAGTGTCGCCGCAACGACTGGTCCTGTGCGTCTCGCGGCCATTAGACTTCTGGGATCTTCATCAGGTCATCGGTTCACCTTGTTGTTGTGGAAGGCCTATCAACGCTGCATTTTCTGGTAGGCCGCCACTCCAAAACCTTTCGACCCCATCGACTATCAATTCTACTGCTTACTATCAGGGGGATCGCAGTCAAGCACTAGTTTATATCAAATAAATCTATATCTATATATCTTATATATATATAAAAAAAAGTCGTGTTATTTACACTATTTATAACTCAAGAACGGCTGAATCGATTTGGCTGAAAATTGGTTGGAATGTAGCTTAGACCCAGGAGAAGGACATAGGATTCTATCCCGATAAGTAAAAAAAAACACAAAACCTGCTCATTTATTGGTATAGGGTAGGATAGGGTGGAGTAGGGAAAGAGCGGAGCGAAGCCTCGGGAAAAAACTAGTAAATAATAATAATCTATAGTTATATAATGATAATAATCTATACTATATAATAATAATATATACTAGCAGTTTGCCCTACGTACTGCTCAGTTACGTTTGGCTGTTAACTTAGCTTTGGTTAAACCAATCAGTAACAAAATAATTAATAAAACATTACCTTTTCTAGCTAGATAAGTGAATAAGTATCAGCTTCGACCCCTATTCGTGTGAACGCCAATATAATTTCGTACGAAACAAACCTAATGAACGTTAGACCTTTTACTTTTAATCCAATACGTAAGTATATTTTGTGGGAGGCTGGGGGGCTTCAAAATGAGAATAACACTGAGATCTTTTTCTTTTAATACAGTAAAGGGTACAGAAAAGGTGAAAGCAAATATACAGTGTGTTTTTCGTTACAAGTTCTATTTGGTAAACAAATATGGCGGATTGACATTTCGAAATGTAGTGAGCCTCTGTTCACACGTGGCGGTGGTTGTGTGACTTTAGATGTGTTTTGATTGTTTACTTCATTACTTATAGATCTTATGAATATTATAAGGTTTTCGTGCAAAGGTAAGTAGAAATATCGGGATAAAAATCCAACAGGATATGGTCTCCCCGATATTCAATTTCATTCCAATCTGTTCAGCCATTTGATCATAAAGGAGTAACAAAAATACACACTCACACATATACATACAAACAAACTTATCCTCTATAATAATAATGCGATCTACTCTAAAATCGACGCAACAAAACGTTGTGCAGTAACCTTATTGTCTTTGTTTTTTTTTTCTTTATTTATAGGGGCTAACGCGTAGCGTACGTCAATCCCATCGTATCCTAAACAATTGTAAATCACAAAACGTAGGCCATAAATTCGAACAAACCTTTCACATTGCCTTTTGGCTGGGATGGAATTTTATAGAAAATGCCTCCGTCAGTTCTTTTCAAATTCAGGGTATTGACTTAGAACTACAAATTTGAAGACATGTGACATCTACCAAACCGCATAACACGCTCGGCTCTTCCTTTTCAAAACGGAAGGCCTGTGTCCCAGCAATGGGAGCAATGTAAGATGATTATACTATACAAAGATCAAAAGGTGAATATTGAATACTTATGATATTTGTATTAGATCTTGTTTGTTTACAAAAAATATCAAGGATATAAAAACACACTGTAACAAAAAAGAGGGCACAGCCAACGTAATATCATTCCTACAGTTTACCTTCAATGGAAAAGAATTCGTCTTTTGGATATGTTGTAAGATTGATTGCTCGGTTTTGTTTGATATCCAAATATATGCTGCTTTTTGTGAATGAATGTTATTCTAAGATGGTTTGGAATTTTATTCGGGAGGCTCCTTTAAATGTGTGATAGACATCTGTTTTTCTTTTGGTTTTCGTCAACTCAAAATACATATAGTAAAAGCAATTCTTGTACTTATTATAATTATAATAAAAAAACTGACTGAACTGATAAAAAGCGAAACTGATTAACTGATATATCAACGCAAAACCGAAATTACTGGGACTAGAAGCGTGAAATTTTGAACTAGGTTTTCTTTTATTTATGACGTAGACTAGATTATGAAAGGAGTTCAAAATTAGAAGAAGCTAGTTTAAATATGGAGAAGTGTCCTGATTAGACAGTTCTCCGCTCTTCCGCACCGCTTGCTCGCTCACCGTACAAAATTCTATAGAAAAATGAGACATGTCCTCTCCTCTCCGCTTGATCCATTTCCACCAAAGCTATGTGGAGAAGAGATGTAAAAATAACGAAATCGGATTGGTTTATTCAAACACATCTCCTCTTGGCATCGCTTTGGTGGAAAACGGGCCTTATCCTTGTATCTAGATCGCTGATATTTCGCTCAGAGCTTCTTTGTATGATTTGTAATATGAATAAGAATGATTTTCGCAAAATTTACTTCTTAAAAGATTGAAACGGGGGTACAAAGTTTGTATAGAGAAATCTACTTTCTCACAAGAAAAGCCGCTGACAGAACCTAGTCTATAGAATAGAACCGAATAGTTTCGGGACAGACAGCACAATGGTTACAAACACAAAGTAAAAAGAGCTAGTTCACGCTAATCAATATATTTAGAAATTTGGAATGTCCATTAACCGAGGATAATTACTCTACTTACTAAACTATGCGACCGCTTATCAGCTTAAAGGACTGACTAACTTAACCATAACACGAAACTTCCTAAGTGTGTTTAAACCTCAAACTCAAAGTAATTTCAGATAAGCAATTTAAAACAACAAACATGGCAGAAAATATACCTACCATAAAACTACGTTTATCACCGTTATAGAATTTTTTTTTTGTATACACCGTTAAATTTTGGTCGTTTTAATTCCGTGGAGGGTCGATTCGGTACATGAAACCCTATCGATTTGTAAAGATAAAAATGAAAAATAAAGTACTTTTTTTTAAACTCGAATTAATTTACGCATGTACGAAATTAATTTCTTTAAGTAAACGTCAACTGATCGAGGACAACTCCCTACAAGGTCATTGAATCGTTTACTCGCTATTAGAGCGGGAGAAGATTTTTGATAATGCCTAAGTAAGGAAAAAAGCTCGACAGAAGCTGGCCCTAAGTGACGCTAAATTGACGGGTAATATGCACCCAAATACGTAAAACATACATTTTTTTAATCGAATCGAATCATCAACGCATCGAAAATGAACAAGTTAAATCGATTTCGATTAGATGCTATCGGATCACGAATATTGAATAAACGGGCCCGATTAAGAATTGACCGCAGACCCTGTTTCAATGACATGAAGGTGACTTATGGGTGCACCCCATAGAGCTAAGAATGACAATACTGGTCTTCGTCAAAGATCATCAGTTCAGGTATCACGGTATCCTGAAAAATAAATCTTGCTGGAGCCTGTGATTACATGCTCCGGTCGAAATTCAATTCCTTAGTTGTATGCAAGTCGTTTCGCAGCAGCAGTGGTGGCTGAGTGGTAACGGTCCCGACTTACGAGTCAAATCCAGCTAGGAGCATTACTTTGTGTAATTTACTTTATATCACCACAGCTTTCAAAACGTTGAAGGAAAACATCGCGAGGAAACCGGCATGTCCTAGAATCAAAAATTAAAGACATGTGACATTCACTAAACCGCACTGGGCCCGCGTGGTGGATAACGGGCCATTCTCTCTCTTAGAGAGGAGTACTGTGTCCCACCAGTGCTAACATGAAAAGGCTGTTTATGCTATTATGCTTTGAACGCACCCATGATACAGAAGTTATTCTCAGGAAAAGCTTATTAATACATATATTGAATAAGGATGTGTATTATTCCAGTTACATGCTATACACCCCTATTTTTCTATGCACAAAAAAATGGGGCTCAATCAGTACCCGTTACTGATCATATTTGTGTAGTCAAAAGTACAAAAAACGAAAATTTGTCATTATTGGTAAATTCATAATTGAATCATAATTCATAACAAACTCTACTAGAAAATACTGAGCGTAGTGTTTTTTTCCATTTTTATTGACATTCTTTCATTCCATAAATTGAGTGAGATTTTGGGATATAAACAAACGCTCATAACTTTGCTGTTTATGAATATTATGCATTGAGACTTTACTTAAATAATAACAAGACCTTTTCTAATAGGCCCTTTAAGTATTTGCCATAATTAAAAAATAGTGGTATTTAATGTCGCCGGTAGCAACCACAGAAGTTGCTCCGTACTCTATGGCAAACGACCACAACCCTATTTAAAGTACACGAAGGTAACCCCTGAGGCCTTTACGTGACTTGCGGGTGCACCCTCATCTCTAACCCTAATTGGAAAAAGTTGAATTCGTCGTATTGATGCGGCACGCAATTTAATTAGGGATCTTGCCAACTAAGTTTGATTTAGGGGTTTGAGAAAAAAAGGAAGGTATTTAGTTAGTTTCGAAGACTCTACGTGAGTTTAATTCCCTGATGATTTAGTTAGCAAATAAAAGGGACAACTCAAATGTGATTTTGTCTGGCCTGTTGGTGGTTAGTGGCCCTGACTGCTATGCCGGAGGTCGTGGGTTCGATTCCCACCCAGGACAAATGTTTGTGTGATGTGCACGATTATTTGTTCTGTTTCTGGGTGTTATTTATCTATAATATTTATGTATTTAGAAATATATAAGTTTGTTAATCAGCTGTCTAGTACCCATAACACAAGCTCTGCTTAGCTTGGGACTAGATAGTGTTGTGTGATAGTTGTGGATATATAAATAATATTGGATGAGTTTTAGACTTATAGGAAGGAATTTTTCGAGTAAAGTTCATTGGTTAGATTAATCGCCAAAGTTAGGTGACACTAGGCAGGGCACATTGCTCGTAGAATAGACGGCCGTTGAAGCCGAAAGATTCTAGGGTGGCGACCGTACCGAAAGCCGCAAGCGCTGGGAGGTCTCCTACAAGGTGGCTGAGGTCCTGGTGAGGGTCGCGAAAATCAGATGGTTGCGATACGGGATCCTTTGTTATGGCTACACATAGAGGAACCCTATATCCAACAGTGGAGGTGTTTCTGGTAAAATGATGAATTACCCTCAAAATACGGTTTAAAAGGTATTAAATTTTTTAATGAAAACATTCTTACGAACGTTGTCTTCACTGGCGAAGTGCTAGCTCACTATCTACTGAAGTAAACTGGCGTTCTTTATCTATAACTAATACTAGATTCTGCCAGCAGCTTCGCTCGCGTGAAAGTCGGTTTCTCTATAAAAACTTCCAACCCCCGTTTTACCCAATAAGGAGCCTACCTGCCAAATTTTAAGTTTGTAGGTGTTATAGTTTCTGAGATTTTGTGATTAATCAGTGAGTGGTATTTCACTTTTATACATATACTAGCTTTTGCCCGCGGCTTCGCTCCCGCTCTACCCTACTCAACCTTGGTCTACCCTACTCTACGCTACTCTACCCTATTCTACGCTACTGGACCCTACTCTACCCTACTCTACCCTACTCTACCCTACCCTACCCTACCCTACCCTACTCTACCCATAATAAATGAGCAGGTGTTAGTTTTTTTTTACTTAACGGGATAAAAATAATCCTATGTCCTTCTCCTGGTACTAAGCTACCTTCCTACCAATTTTCAGCCAAATCGATTCAGTCGATCTTGAGTTATAAATAGTGTAACTAACACGACTTTCTTTTATATTTATAGATTTATTTATTAGTCTTACAATACAAGTATTTGCGATCCACTAGTACCATTCCGGACGCCTTCATTTAGGTGTTGCCCTTCTTCATCTCATCCGGGATTACTGATCCGGATTTCCGACATACGTGTTGGGGAATTGGACTGCGGTTCTGAGGTGAACCGTAAATGTCAACGACATTTCCCGGTTCTGAATCGGATAAGTAATTTAATGGGAGAATTCGAGGGGATTCCTCTTAAAGCCAGTGGGTTATGGAGTGCCGTGGTGTTTTTGTAATATTGATTCGACTAACGAGCACCCTTGATTCGCTCGGGTTTGTTAGCACGAAGGAATATTACTTTTTCTTGCGTTGAAATTTAATGTCAAATATTTTAATTTAAAAAAAATATAGGCCACAAGGTAGATCGATGACCTGGTGAGAGTCATATCATAGTCATCTTTCTATATTGATAGGTTTTTTTTTTATGGTAGGTAAAATCATCCAATGACAAATCCCGCCCTTGGGCGAAGCGGGAAGTAGTGTCAGACTCATACTGACTAAAAACCTACCCCGTTCCTTCGTAGCCTATCGTGCCGGGGCCGAGCACTCCTTTCGGAAATAAACCCATGACCCCAGTAGGCTTCGACCCTGCCTGCCTGCAGTTAGCAGGCTGGGCCTCTTCGGTGTGCTGACAGCTCCTTGAGGCGCGCGGGAACAGAACGCGCCGTCGACGACTTGGGCTCGGTCCGGTCGGTTACCGGACGATCGGACAGCGTGCTACCCATTGCACGCCGTCCGCAAGCCCGCGCCTACGGTGGCCGGAAATCGGGATCGGAATCCCGGCGGCGGCTGGGGCGAGCGCCCCGTTTCGCTTTTTACATATCTCACCTGATGGAAAGCGACAATGAGTCGTCAAAGGAGCACGTTTGCCTAGAAGCTATTCAAGCTTATTCACTTTTTTTTTATGGTAGGTAAAATCATCCAATGACAAATCCCGCCCTTGGGTGGGGCGGGAAATAGTGTCAGACTCTTACTGACTAAAAACCTACCCTGCTTCATTCGTTGCCTTTGTCCCAGGGCCCTGGGTAACATTTCCACATAACCTTTGGCCCCAGTAGGCTTCGGTCCTGCTGGGCCCCTACAGTTTGCTGACAACTCCTTGAGGCAGGCGGTCGCCTCCTTCTGCGAAGCAGTAATGCTAGCAAAGGAGGAGGCAGACCGCATCAGGCAAAGGCAACGGGGCGCTCGCCCCAGCCGCCGCCGGGATTCCGATCCCGATTTCCGGCCACCGTAGGCGCGGGCTTGCGGACGGCGTGCAATGGGTAGCACGCTGTCCGATCGTCCGGTAACATACCGGATCGAGCCCAAGTCGTCGACGGCGCGTTCTGTTCCCGCGCGCCTCAAGGAGCTGTCAGCAAACCGTAGAGGCCCAGCCTGCTAGCTGCAGGCAGGCAGGGTCGAAGCCTGCTGGGGTTAAGGGCCGTTTTCTGAGAGGAAGGCTCAGCCCCGGCATGATAGGCATGAAGGAACGGGGTAGGTTTTTAGTCAGTAAGAGTCTGACACTACTTCCCGCTCCACCCAAGGGCGGGACTTGTCATTGGATGATTTTACCTACCATAAAAAAAAAAAAAAAAAAACTCCTTGAGGCACGCGGGAACAGTGCGCGCCGTAAACGACTTGAGCTCAGACCGGTCTGTTACCGGACGGACGGATAGCGAGCTACCCATAGCCCGCCCTCCGCGAGCCCGCGCCTACGGTGGCCGGAAATCGGGATCGGAATCCCGGCGGCGGCGGCGGCGTGTGCGCCGTTGCCTGATGCGGTCGGCCTCCTCCTTTGCTAGCATTACTGCTTCGCAGAAGGAGGCGACCGCCTGCCACTCCTCCTCGCTCCGGAGCATGGCTAGAACCAAGCCCCGGCGCGAGAGATCGCCGCCGCCATTCACTTTTGACTTAAGGTCGTAGTTATCAGGGAACACAGATTCCGGCAGGGAATTCCACTCCTTCCCTGTACACACAATAAATGAGTTCCTAAAACGTTTTGTATGTATGAGTGGGATGTCAATCATGTACCGTATTTTTTTTATTTTTTTCGGTAAGTAAAAATCATCCAATGACATCTCCCGCCCTTGGGTGAAGCGGGAGATAGTGTCAGACTTTTACTGACTAAAAAATCCACCCCGTTCCTTCGTTGCCTTTCATAGCAGGGTTGAGCCTTACTTTCAGAACCCTTCCTTCCTCCCTCCCGTCTTCTCTGCTTCCTTCCTTCCTTTCTTTTGTTACCTTTGGCCCCAGTAGGCTTCGACCCTGCCAGCTAGCAGGCCGTGGGGCATCACCATACACCTGGTGGTCCGATGATGGAACGGGTTTGGTAAAATTAAGTTCTGAAAATCCGGAGCACGTATTTTAAGTTAGTGAAGATTTTTAAGGTTCTATATGAAAATATTGGTGAAAATCTTGCAGGAAACCGTTGGGAACGGTCCTAATATACTTCTTCTATCATATTTGTATCAATACCGTTACCAGCTCACGCTGGCATACCAGGGCTGTGGACTCTCCGCACTATACGTGTGGCTATGGCATTATGCTAATCGTTCGGCCATTTTGTGCGGACGTGGTGCACATTTTCCGTATGGTACGTTTATAATTTGAGAACTAGTCTTAAGATTGCGTCATTTCCCCCAAAAAATATATTTTTCTTGAGTTATTTATAAGCTCCATCGTCGACCGCATCGTCGCTTTCCATCAGGTGAGATAGCGGTCAAGCGCGAACTTATCAACAATAAGAAAAGTATTGACAAAATACTTTGTGTTTCAGAAAAGCTTACATCTACAAAAGTAGTTACATACAAAATAATTATTAATAGTTATATCTACTGGCAATTCCAGCAGACTTTGAACTGCGTAAAAACTGGCTAATCATCAGAAAAAAAATTTGTAAACCCGATTGCAGCGTCATCTACCGGGTTCAATTGTTTTTTCAAAGAGACCCATTATACAAAACCAGGACAGTTCACATTTTGAATCAAGTTCATGAGCGATTGGATATTTTCTCGTGCATTTTGAGTGAATTCGCAAGAGTTTTATTAAATATAGTTAGTTATGTATACAACAATGTAAGTATTATTTTTGTTTAATTTTTGTATTTAATAGATAACAAATATATTTTTTTTAGCTTTTATCGTAAATGTGTGTTTAGGTTTAAGCATGATAATAATTTGTCAGTTGCACTGTCGCATTACGTTTTAAGGCCTGTAAAGATATATGTAAAGAGGATAAATATAAGGTGTTTGGAGGTAATGGAACAGAGAGTAAAGTCCCACATACCTCCGTTGAAAAGGGAGGATCCTCCGACCAGACAGGTTTTTTTTTTTTTTATGTTAGGTAAAATCATCCAATGACAAGTACTACAAGGGCGGGCCCTTGGGTGGAGCGGGAAGTAGTGTCAGACTCTTACTGACTAAAAACCTACCCCGTTCCATCGTTGCCTATCATGCCGGGGCTGAGCCTTCCTCTCAGAAAACGGCCCTTAACCCCAGCAGGCTTCGACCCTGCCTGCCTGCAGCTAGCAGGTTGGGCCTCTACGGTTTGCTGACAGCTCCTTGAGGCGCGCGGGAACAGAACGCGCCGTCGACGACTTGGACTCGGTCCGGTATGTTACCGGACGATCGGACAGCGTGCTACCCACTGCACGCCGTCCGCAAACCCGCGCCTACGGTGGCCGGAAATCGGGATCGGAATCCCGGCGGCGGCTGGGGCGAGCGCCCCGTTGCCTCTGCCTGATGCGGTCGGCCTCCTCCTTTGCTAGTATTACTGCTTCGCAGAAGGAGGCGACCGCCTGCCATCCCTCCTCACTCCGTACCATGGCCTGAACCAAGGCCCGGCGAGAGAGATCGCTGCCGCCGATTGCCCCCACGAGGACACGGCGATGCTCCGCCCAGGCGGGGCACACCTCCTCCGACCAGACAGGTGTTATATCTGGTGGGCTACTGCCCGATAGATGATTTCGGGTTTGTTCTATATGTTCCAATCGCGCCGCGAATCTTACTTGCGCAATGCAGGATTAGTTCATTGTGACGACATAGATGTCGCTACAGGTGACTGGTATAATTAGTGAACGATCCTTAAACACGTGATTGTAGTCATGATAACAAACAACTTTTACTATTTGACCAAATCTGAAATCGCGAAAAAAAATCTTCTGTTCAGTACATTTGTGTTCGCCTAACTAGTCACCATGTACTAAACATGGCTGATTTTTTTCGCGATTTCAGGTTCGGTCCCATAGTAAAAGTTGTATGTTATCATGACTACAATCACGTGTTTAAGTAAAAATATAAAAATACACACAAAGTTTCAAAATCAGTATCGGAAGACATGGAAAAATTACTTTTTGAAAATAACATTATTCAAAAAACAGACAAGAAATGATGAGGGAAAAAGAAAAATCAAAACCAGGTAAGTGATATTTAAATCAGTTCTACAGCAAACCGTAAATCATATGCTATGTTTATCCATGTGGATAAAGTCAGAATACATAATATCCCAGTTACAGTAAGTTGCACCCTGCATGTGACGTCACAAACCAGCATCCACGCCAGCACGTGTATAGAATTTAATATTAACTGGAACTTGGAAATGCTGGTGACAAAAATTTACATAATATTTACCTTTGCTGAACTCGGGTTATAAAATATACAGGCTGAATTGTTAAGTGAAGAAAGGGGAATGAAACTTTTGCCATAAATTGGTGGCATATATTTTTTTTTACTTTTCGCCAAAAATGAAATCTATGGCATTTCTTAGAGGACTGTATGAGACATCAAGAGCAAAAAGAATTATGTCTATAAGCCGTAACCAGACGAAGATAGAGACTATTTAGTAGATTACTATAGTTTTTTTTTTATCTGGCGTTCCCTCTAAGTTTTTCTTTTTAAAATTGATTTAAACTATTGCTTGACGGCGATCCCAACTGATGGTAAGCAGTAATACAATCGTTGGTGGAGAGGCGCACTAGTTTATTCAGAGCCTATTCAGGTTTTAGTAAGAAGTCAGACTTTTACTGACTAAAACCCAGTTGTGTCCTTTTGCTTTCCAGGAATACGGTATCTCTTTTAAAAAATCCGGGTCATTTTTTAATACCCCGTGTAGTATATTTCTATATATTAAAACCTCCAAAGCAACCCACTCGATATAAATACGAGTATATCCAGTAGTACGAAATGCAAAAACGCAATAAACCAAAGCGAACGAATCCCTAAAATGGACTGTAAAAAATCACACCTAGAGAGAACGTTCCATCTTTCAGCGTGAAGCCAGTGAATAAATTCAATTAGCCAATGAAAAAGTATTTCAATGATACAATTAACCAATGAAAAAGAGATTCATTTGTAGCCGGCCAATGAGAAAGCGCAACGAATTGTTCTCTTGAACCCAGACGGGGAGCTGTCTGCACTTTAAACTTCGAACGCTCTTTGAATGAATGAAACCTTAGACATGGAGAAATGAACTGAGCGTCCTTTATCCGGCTGTGAATCAAATCCGACCAGATTTTTTTTAGATATCATTTTAGATACGTAACTACGTATCTAAAATGATATCTAAAAAAAATCACTCGGCTCCATAACTATGGAGCCGAGTGATGCAGTAACTATCCATGTCGTATTTCAATATACCTACTTACGAAGAAATAAATAAATGGGGATTTACCAAGCGAGTCATGGGGGTTACGCAGCAATACAGTAAATTGTGGTGAGGGTGAGCTCATGCACTTATCCGCATGAGTGCGGAAAATAGTAAATTGTGTGCCTAAAAGTGGGAGCGGGTTTTTGCTTGCTTAGTGTCATATTCGTCATTACAATCTAAAGAAAGGAGATAGGTAGGTACAACCATACCACTTCATACCAGTCCCTTTACTTCTTTCTGCAGAGTAATATTTTTTTTGAGTGTATTGCTCAGTTCATTCTCCAGATTAGGAATGAAACTAATGTAAGGTTTGAATGTAAATTGAACGAGATTTATGAAAGAGAATTGAATATTTGCTAGACTTTTCATTTGTGTTCTGTTTTTGAAAATTCATATTTGAAGAACTTTTTAAATATTATTCAAATAGATTTCTGAATGATTTCCATACATTGAAACACCACGACAGAAAAAAAAATGGAACTCATTTTAACACTATAATTTTATTTTCGTAGTCTATTAAAAGATAATTTTGGCTCAGATTATTAATTTTTTTGTGAAGTAGTTATAAATAGTGATATCGCTCAACATTATCATAAAATAACAACCACCTTAAGTTACCTTCTGAAAAACAACACAGCTCCTCTTTATACGCACCATAATAAATACTATTATACTACAACCATCTGACACCACTTCGTCCTACAGTGTCAAAGATATCGTTACAAGTCACGTGTGCTTCGTGTTACCTCGGCATGGGTGTCATCATGTGTCATCGTGTGTCGTCGGATATTATATCTTTAACGTGTAAGCTGTGATTGGTTGGCTGCTGTGACACTTGAGATGTCAATATTGTAGATGTGGGGGACCTTATTTATTTTAAGTTTTAAACTTCCGTGAGTTATGAAAAAAAAGAATAAGATACCTGCTTATAAATTGCTTTTCGATAAGTGACAGATTCAGATTAATTTATTTGCAAAAACATAATAATATGTAGATAATAGATATGATGATGATGATGATGTCATCTAGCCGATTTCGGCCACAGCGACCGCAATCTTTGGCTCATGGTTGTTGTGAGCTCAGATGTGCTGCCCTGTTGTGTATAATACATATATAGGGTGACTGGTAATTAGTGAACGATACTTAAACACGTGATTGTAGTCATGATAACAAACAACTTTTACTATGGGACCAAACCTGAAATCGTGAAAAAAATCAGCCAAGTTCAGTACATTTTGACCAGTTAGGCGAACACAAATGTACTCACCGGCAGATTGATCACGTGTTTAAGTATCGTTTACTAATTATATTATAATCTACTATGTTTTACAAACTATTTTTTTGGCTCCACATGTTTTACTAACATTTCAATCTAATTGTACAAATTACAATTAGATCGAAAGACAATAGGATTTTAAAATGGATAAAACAAAGAATATAACATAAATTAACAATTATCATTAATATTAAATTAAAAAAATAAACACCGGACAAGTGCGAGGTGGATTCGCACATCGTGGGTCGGGTTCCATACAAACTAACTTATGTAAATACATAGTTCAATTTTCAAATCGAGTCTCGAAAATTCTGAATCGAATAAGTTTTTTTTTTGTGACATAACTACAAAACAGTTTTCAGATTTATTCCTGTAGGTACTTGTGCTATGAGATCTTGCTTCATGTCAAATTTCAGGGTTCTTGATCAACGGGAAGTACCCTATGTATTTTGATTCCCTTGAGACTTTCGACTTACGTTTTTTGCAATATAAACGGCCGTATCTTTTTTTGATGTTAACTTAGAAGTTTCATTTTTTTACAGCTTTAAGGGACAACAGACCTGAGTCTATGGTTTTAATTTTAACGTGATACCTTCACGCATTCCCGAAATTAAAGGTCTTGAGAGACAGAAAGCCGGAAAACAAAGTAATCCTATTAGAGTTCCGTTTATTCCTTTTGAGGTGCGTAACCCTAAAAAAAGATATAAAATACAGACCAGTTTAAGAAAACATTTAAAAATTTGTGATAGAAAAGGCATTCATTATTTAAATGACTGAGTCTATTCTATTTATTTGTAGGGTTCTGTACAAAAAAAAAACCTAAGCCATAAATGCCATCTAAAATCAACGAATTGATCACCATGATAACTTGATCTTCAAAGGCTCGATTAATTGTGTTATTTTCGCAGTTAATTATTATGATAATGACAATAATGTACCGTTTAAAACTTCACGTGTAAGCTGAACGGTGTCACAAATAACGTCGACATCTCATTTTCATGTACAGTCAGGAAAAAAAGCTGCTAGGAATGAAGAAGCTTAATCTTCTGTTTCAGCTTTTAGCTTGAAGAATCTTTATGCTAGAAGAAATTTTATATTGCCGTCGTTATTAAAAATAAATTGAGTTAAATCCCAACCCTACTTTACTCTTTTCTTTTTCCCTCTTTTTAATGAAATTGTGTAACTTAATACAGTATGTATACTTATATACACCTTTAAATTTTGGTCGTTTTAATCCCATGGAGGGTCGATTCGGTACATGAAACACTATCGATTTGTAAAGATAAAATTAAGAAATAATGTACTTTTTTTCTAAAACTCGAGTAATTTATGCATGTTACTCGAGTAGTAATATAAGCATGTACGAAATTAATTTCTTTAAGTAATGTTGTGTCGTGTGTTCTTTAGATACATAATAGGCGAAATTTTTGATAATTTATCACAAAGTGAGGTAGTGTTCTTTAACACGTTTTTTGAACCGAATCTTAAACCAATACGTTAGGTGTTAAATAATAATTATTATTTCACAGATCAAGATAATATTTTAATGCAATTTTACCACCCGATCCAATGTTATTAGGCAATAAAGTAAACCAGATAAGCTTTTACTATAAATCTGCACGTACGACTTTATGGTTATAGGTTATAGTATCGTGTGTCATGCGACATTTACAACCGACTCGACGCGACGTTGAGTACGGGTTGAGTTTAGTGGCAATTAAGCTCTTACCTAAATACACTAATAAAACATGTGGGAAATTTATTTTTCAATACACTTATTTACTTGAAAACTCACTATCATCCCTATCGTTTTTAGGCAAGCAGTTTACTATTTTCGTCACTTATGCAGAAAAGTGCGTGAGCGGGCGCTAAGCGACTCCGACGAGTCGCCGGTCAACCCACTTTGTTTATTTCTTCGTAAGAGAATTGAAAAACATCGCTTGATACACGTGGTTGTTTGTCACTGCAGCACTTGGCTTCATAATACCCTTGCTTGCTGCTCAGGCGACTGCCGCCTCAGTCACAGCGACAAACTTTCTCCACTTGTATCAAAATGTACTATTTCCTATTCTGAGTAGAGTAAATGTTTGGCTATTAATATTTAGAGATCACATATCTTTGAACAGTGTGTAAAGTCATGCAAACCTTTGTTGAAAATGGAGAATCCTCCAACCAGACTGGCTTTATGTTTAGTCCGGGCAATTGCCTAATAGTTGATTTCGGACTGTTGTGCCAATCGCATGGAGAACACTGATACCATGAATTTATTTTTTGTAATTTTATTCCAATTTTGTGTCACCCATGTCGTGTCAAATCATTAAAACCCACGCGTGTTTGATCAGTTGGTTTTTGCGTTTCAGGGCCGCAATAGCTCTTTCAAACAACTCCGCAGTCTAAGGATGCCTCACTAGTTTTTAAGGTACCGTACCTCAAAAGGAAAAAAACGGAACCCCTATAGGATGCGGGTTTACGGACGGCGTGCTATGGGTAGCACGCTGTCCGATCGTCCGGTAACCGACCGGACCGAGCCCAAGTCGTCGACGGCGCGTTCTGTTCCCGCGCGCCTCAAGGAGCTGTAAGCACACCGAAGAGGCCCAGCCTGCTAGCTGCAGGCAGGCAGGGTCGAAGCCTACTGGGGTCATGGGTCAGCTTCCGAAAGGAATACCCGGCCCCGGCACGATAGGCAACGAAAGAACGGGGTAGGTTTTGAGTCAGTAAGAGTCTGACACTACTTCCCGCTCCGCCCAAGGGCGGGATTTGTCATTGGATGATTTTACCTACCATAAAAAAAAACCCCTATAGGATCACTTAGTTGTCCAGCTGTTTGTCAGTTAAGACCTTTTATCTCGGGAAGGTATCGAGTTGCAATTTATACCATTTCGACACTCTCTTGGGAATCAAAGTCCATAGGGTACTTCCCGTTGACCTAGAACCCTGAAATTTGGCATGAAGTAAGGTCTTATAACACAAATATAGGAATAAATTTGAAAAATGTAAATTTGTAGATATGTCAAAAAAAAATTACTCTTTTCAATTCGAAAAAATGTTCAGGATTCGATTTGGGAATTGAACTATTTAGGTACATTATGTAGTTAAGTAGTTTGTTCGGAACCCTTTTTATACCTGGAAAATCAAAAAGCACCTTATCTCGCTCTGGGTAGAGCAAGAAAAGGAGGGTCAGACTTTTGCCAACTAAAACCAACAGTGTTAACACTTTTTTCAGAGACTTCGCTGTTAGCGATAAGACCTTCATTGTACCCAATTGTACCCATAGATTTAAGTTTGTTTAAAAGTTTTTGTTACTATTTGGGTGTACAATAAATTTTATTCTATTCTATTCGAATTTCTACTTCTAAGACTTCGTATTCGACTTCAAAGAATTGAACTTCCAAGATTTTGAATCCAAAATATCCAAATATTCGACCACTTCTGTCGCTGTTTGTACCGCGTTCGAGTAATTCATCGTTTACGTGCAAATTGTTTGATTGGACTCTCTCAGTGACACTCTCGATCAAAATTAAACGAAAATGAGAGGGCACGTTGGGATATATCTGCATACGAGATGCTGATGATGTCTTTTTTATGTAAGGAATCTTCAAAAAGCTGCTCCCGCTCTAGGTGGAGTGAAAGGGAGTGGCAGACTTTTACTGATTAAAGCCTACTTGTGTTTTTTTCAGTTAGGCTTCTATAGTAATTCTTTTAAACAATTTCGTTTGATAAACTGTATGCAGCTTTGATCGTAAACAAATGCTTCTTTATTGTTTCATAGTACCTAAAATATTGTATAGTGCCAATTGATATATTATAAAGGAATATCTTCCTTACGCGCAAACATCAGAATCAGAAAACCTAGACTCGAAATTCACACATCTATGATCAGTGTCATCACAGTCGAACAGAAAGAAACTTACAGTCGCAAATCTACAGTCGCTGATAGGCAAGGACAGAGAGCCAGCGTGCGAGCGGAATCGCGTTAACCGCAATTAGGCGATGGGCCTGAATTCAGCGGTCCACGTGATAGAGGCGAGACACCTATTTTCTGCTGCAGCACCAAATTAATTATTTTTCTTTCTTTCTATATTTCAACCTTATACGTCAACTTGAATTACCTATTTTGATAGATCTTTATTGCGTCACTAGTGTTTGTGGTTTGATACCATTACGATACGCAATCAGTATAGTAAGTCGATGCCCATATTATTTGCCTACAAGGACAGCAACTTTCTTAAATAATAACCCTACCTAAACTCGTTAAAAAATAAATGGCAGGTTTTGACATTTGAGAAAGACCCTAGAATGTAACTTGGACACATAGCGTGTTACCGTATTTAATTAGTGCAAATACTCATATTTTTATAACCTTTTTATTTACTTATTTGTTAGTTACATAAATGTCAAAACGTGCCTTTTATTTTTTGAGAACTTTAATGGCATCAATACATTTATACACCACCTGTTTAGGTAGTTGAGAGCAGTGGTGGCCGTATGGTAACGGCCCCGACTTACGATTAGTAGGTCGTGGGTTCAAGCCCGGCCAGGCGCATTAATTTGTGTAATTTATTTCATCACCACTGCTCTCAAAACGGTGAAGGAAAACATCGTGAGGAAACCGGCATGTCCTAGAACCAAAAATTCGAAGACATGTGACATCCACCAACCCGCATTGGGCCCGCGTGGTTGATTACGGGCCATTCCCTCTCTTAGAGAGGAGGCCTGTGTCCCAGTAGTGGGAACATTAAAAGGCTGATGATGACGATGATGATGTTTTCGTAGTTAACTAAACTTAGACAATTTTGATATAATGTTTTTTTTTATTAAAAAATATAGTATAAAAGACATATAACAATTATTTAAATTTAGTTAATTACCTAACCTCGGCTAATGTAAATAACTAATTGTAAACATGTTTAGATAAAAAAAATAGATAAGAAATATGTCATTATGGTTTAAATTGAGTATAGATAGTGGTGCCTAAGTTTCAATTGAAATTTAATTTTCCAATTGGTGTGTGTAAGGTGCTGCAGTATTCCAGTTACATGTTGTATATATTCATTTATAATTTCACTCGTACCTTCATTAGACTGCAAATTACCGAATATTAAATGAATGCTGAATTCACCGAAACAATATTCAATTAATAAATACCGTATCATTATCGGCTATCATAATAATTGATATGCAAACAATGGTCATGTCACTGTTTGATATGAAAAGTAAAATAAATAATGCGTTAATTAATGAACGCTATTTGTGATGGCGAAAATATGAATTCATTTTAGGTTCGTAAAATACAATGTTGTTTTTATTCAGAAATAGGTACCCACCCCTGCATGGTCCCAAGGGTTAGGTGAAAATGAACCTCTGGGCCCTGGATCGAAGGCAATGAATGGGACACGATAGGTTTTTGGTCAGTAAGAGTGTGACACTATCTCCCGCCCCACCCAAGGGCGAGATTTGTCATTTGATGATTTTACCTTCCATAAAAAATACCCCTGCATGGTCAGGGTGTTACAGATCTTTCTTTATGAATTGTTAGTTTTTCTGTACTTTAATATGCATATATACCTTACTTCACTCTCTTCTGCATTAGACAAAAGAGGTTCACAGAAGCAGGTGTTCACAACATTTATCTTTCGAGATGAATTCAAACAATTTCATAAATAATGGTTTCAATATATTATTCAATACATTACCTACTTACATAAATTTAATTATTGTAGGGTAAGTACTTAATACTCGTACTTAGATAAGTAAATGAAATGGATTTTTTTTATAACTTTAAATCAAACATTTTTTTTTTAAACGGCGTATCAACAAGTTTCCTCATTATAAAACATATGAATTGTTCCCAACACATCATTTTTAAACATTCATAAAAATATATATAACAAATATTATATAGTTATATAATGAAAAACGTTCCAGGTATACTGAAGAACCCTGCTTCGATTGCTGGGCAAAGGCCTCCCTTTGTCCTTGTCTCTTTGCCCAACTACTGAGACAAAGGTGTACGGTAAAAAAAACACTTAATATATATATATTTTTAATATCTGTCGCACTACCCTACCTCTCTCAACCATTCTACCCTATCTCTACAGCTAAAATAAATAAAGTAAAAACAACAAGTTCCTTTAAACATGTTCTCGAGTTTCCGAACAATTTTCTTAGCGAATTGACCATCGATATAAATTGCATCGGTGGCTAAGCTCTTAGCACAAGATTGGCTGTCCGTTGTCATCCCTACTGAAAGTGCAGTTACCTGCACTCCCTTCAGTTTCTAATCCAATAACTTTTGTTCCTGCTTCAATGATATTACTGGTATTGAACTTAAATAAATACGAGAAAGTTCGATGTTTGAAAGAGAATTAAAGTGGTTACGAGCAAAAAGAGGTACATTTACTTTTATTTTGAACTGGGTAATCATCAAATGACTTGTCCTGCTCTAGGTTGGAGCGAAGGCCATTTCCTACAGTTACTGACTAGAACCACAAAATAGATAGTTACAGAAGTCAATCTACGTGCAAAGCGCGTTCGAGCAACGCACACATAGACACCGCCCACTGACACGGTATCTCATAACGCTTGAGACCAGTGCGAGCACGAGTGCCATCCGCTTGAGACAAGCGTCTGTGAACTTTTTCCAATTGCAATAATGGAGCAACAATTTTTTTTTTCTACCAAAGCTTCCCAAGCTAAGCTAGATAAATTACACCCAGACACAGAACAAATGATCGTGCTCATCATACAAACATTTGTCTTGAAGGGAATCAAACCCACGACCTCCCGCATAGTAGTCATGGCCACTATCTAATAAAGCTAGACTAACAGGCCAGTTAATCGATGATCAATGGCCAAACACACAGTGAATAAAGCTTTGCAAAAAAGAAACATGCCATATTTGTCACGCTTACGTAACTTAACAGACACTGATCTTGACCGGGGAAAAATGTAACACAATCATCTCCAAAAACTCCTGGAAATAAATCTGCTGGCGTCCATCACTCAGTCAACACGCAACACGTCGGTTACGTTATCCCCCGTTTCCCCTCGTCGGCCATTTTTCACAACGTGATAGCTACATGTTGGTATATTGTTATCATTCATCTCCATATGGTTAGGGTACGAAATGGTGATATTTTGTGACTTATTAGTATTATTATGAGTAAATAAGTAAGTAGAATTATGAAATAACTTCTGTCATGCCCGCTCGTCACTAGATAGCAACTCGTCTATTCGAACCTACAAACTGATTTTACATAAATATTTTTATAATTCTTAGCTTTCTTCTATTAAAATAAATACAGGACCTAATGCGCGGTCATTCTCGGACTGCACACAAAAAATAAGATACGCATAGAAAATTTTGGAGGTATTCTCCAAAATATGAAGACTTACTAAAAATCTACAGATTTGATTATGAAATTACCTAGGTCACTATAATGGTAAAACGTTGATTGAAGAATAACACTATGCAACACCGAAAAAATCACCGATATTCCGGATGGTGATTTGTATTATGTATACCTTATAAACGATAGACTACACATTTATATTTAGATATCACATCCCAAAACCGAAATCTCACTTTTTTTACTTTGCGCAACACTTGTTCGAGCGTACATGTTCGATTAGGTAGATCATTAATGTGTGCAAAGTAATATTACTCTTAAATCTACAAAATGTCGCATTTTTCTGTTAAGTTTCACTTAATTTGTTCAATTTGTGGTCAATTAATGCATAAAAGTGAAAAAAAATAGTGCCATTTTCGCTTTAGTTTGAGAGTATTACTTATTTTAAACTAAAATTGAAATTTAAAATCTAGCACTAATTGTGGGTTAATAGTATGTTGTTTAAAATGGTATAAATATTTGACGAGTTGTCCTATAGGTAATATTTAAAAACCAGATACTTTTTGGTGGACTAATGCAGTGCTGTAAACCTAAAAATCATGGCGTCTATAACTGCACAACCAATTTGAAAGGTTTTTCAAAAATTCGAAACTTTCAGTAAAGTATGCTAATATGTCATCAGTGGCAATGAAGATAATTCTCCAGACACCTAAGTTGGATTGATAAAAAAAAATTGTAAAAGCACTCTCCAAAGACGGATCTGAATTTTTGTTTCTTAAACACTAAGTGGGGCAAAAACCAATGACAATTTCTTTGCTCCTGGCATATGAGCAATAATCAAAGATTCCACTTTATTATATAGCCTCCGTAGTACATATATATCGATGATAGCCTCAGTCCCATTGAAAAAATGCATGGTCAGTTTAATTTGTTGACATTACAAAAAAAAATCCTTGGGAATCACAAGTTACGAGACTTCTATGAAAAACTTAACATGTTTTCAAATGTGTATCATAAGCGAAGATGCAAAATGTCTTTGAAAATCCATTTCTTACACTCCCGTTTAAGTTTCTTACCGTATACATGGGTGTAATAAGTGATGAACACAGTGAAAGATTTCATCAAAAAATTACAGGGTATAAAAAGCGTTATCAAGGTAGATGGTTGCCAGCCATGCTTGTGGACTACCGTAGGATCCTTCAGAGGGACACTGCCACTAATGACTCTATGAGGAAAGCCAATCGTTCCAAAAAAAAAAGGTTTTTTTCATGTAGAATAACAATTTATGTTCCCACTTCATATAATTTTAAGTAAAATCACTAAATGCTTTTCTCTACTAAACTTGATGTGATGTAAAAAAAATATTTATATATTTCAATTAGGTCTAGGGTGGGGAATCGTAATTACGTACAGTGAACCCAGTGAATTTTTATTTTTTTTATTTTGTTGCATAGTGTAATCTGACAAACAATCAGAATGAATGCATGTACAGCTGTTTTGCATATTATTTCGGTTCAATAAAAGTAATTTTAAAAGTATCTTCTTGATTTGTAATTATAATAATCTATCTTGTATTTGTAAGTTGTATTATGTTTTGAACGCACTTCTAGCATCAATATACTCGTAATATATGTTATTCTTTAAGATATATTCCTGAAGAATAATATTTTTCTCCGTTTTCTTCAATGAACTAGTTTTGTTTATTTTCAAATTATAAAACTTGTAATTAGTCCTCTTAAATATGAATTATACATTTAAATCATCTTCATGATTCACTCTCTATTGGTGAAAACCGCATGGAAATCCGTTCAGGAATATTTGAGTTCATAGTGAGCAAACGGAGAGACAGACTTGCTCAGAGACTTTTTTTATAATATGTAAGGATATATAAGGCGGTGTTAATCCTGGATATATCATAGTAACAGCAGTGATTTTAGTACGTTTAAATAAAATAATAGAGCAGTGGTGGCCGAGTGGTAACGCCCCGACTTACGAGTTGTAGATCGGGGGTTCAAATCCAGTCACGCATTACTTTGTGTATTTTATTTCATCACCACTGCTCTCAAAACGGTGAAGGAAAACATCGTGAGGGTTTCCTCAACCTCTCCTAGAACCAAAAATTCAAAGACATGAGACATTCAACAAGCCGCACTGGGCCCGCGTGGTGGATTACGGCCTATTCCCTCTCTTAGAGAGGAGGCGTGTGGCCCAGCAGTGGCAACATTAAAAGACTGATGATGATGATGATAACTCAAATAAGCCTGAATGGTGACACGATCGCCAGAATCCCTCATTATTGTAGCCACCTTTCAGAAGGCTACATTACACCGTTACCAAGTTCATATCAAAAGCCTAGCTCAAACCGCTCATATACCGAGGCGCTGCAGTATTTGCGCGTAATACAGACAGTACAAACGGAGTATTTACGCTACTCCAATAAATCCTGTTTTACGCGCAAAGCTTGAAATGATAATAATTTACGCGCGGTTTGCAGCGGCGATGAAAATTCGTATTCCTCTGCGCAGTTTGCGGAGTGGGAAAATAATGGCGAAGTAATGCGTATGTTGTGATGTTTGGGAAGCGTTTCATGAGGTCTATCATTTTACCATTATATGGAAGATATTATAATATATAAAATATAATCCACAACTATCACACAACACCATCTAGTCCCAAGCTAAGCAGAGCTTGTATTATGGGTACCAGACAGCTGATAAACATACTTATATATTTCTAAATACATACATATTATAGATAATAACACCCAGACACAGAACAAATGATCGTGCTCATCACACAAACATTTGTCCTGGGTGGAAATCGAACCCACGACCTCCGGCATACCAGTCAGGGCCACTAACCACTAGACCAACAGGCCAGTCTTATAATAATATTGATAATCATTTGCTTTTATTTGCTCACGCATCGTATTATGTATTAAAGCCAAGTGTATATTTAAACTATATTGTGTCAGCAAAACCGTAGTGAAGCCTACTTAGGCCATGGATTGTGCGAAAGAGAACCCAAATCGTAGAGGCCCAACCTGCTAGCTGCAGGCAGGCAGGGTCAAAGCCTGTTGGGTTCATGGGTCAGCTTTCGAAAGGAATACCCGGCCCCGGTTTTTTAGTCAGTAAGAGTCTGACACTTCCCGCTCCTCCAAAGGTTGGGATTTGTCATTGGATGATTTTACCTACCATAACAGTCTGACACGCCCTCCCGCTCCACCTTAAAGTGGGAGAAGTCTTAGATGGCTCCTACCTAAAGAAAAAGAAGCCAAATTGGTTCTACAACTATGGGGTCACTCTAAAACAATTCTTTAGTTTTTTAAGTCCCTTTTAAAGCACTCTACTGTAATTGAATGAGTCCAACACTTTCAACAACTGTTGAACAAGTTCGTAACTCCAAACACGAGTGACAAGTGGGATGTAATCAGTATAAATGGCTGCCGCTGAGCCGTCGACAATTTGTCACTAATTTATTTGAACACTTTAGTTTGAACTACTTCTCGTATAGAATACGGTAAGTTCTATAGAGGTTTTTTTTTATGGTAGGTAAAATCATCCAATGACAAATCCCGCCCTTGGGCGGATCGGGAAGTAGTGTCAGACTCTTACTGATTAAAAAACCTACCCCGTTCCTTCGTAGCCTATCGAACCGGGGCCGGGTATTCCTTTCGGAAGTTAACCCATGACCCCAGTAGGCTTCGACCCTGCCTGCCTGCAGTTAGTAGGCTGGGCCTCTTCGGTGTGCCGACAGCTCCTTCAGGCGCGCGGGAACAGAACGCGTCGTCGACGACTTGGGCTCGGTCCGGTTGGTTACCGGACGATCGGACAGCGAAGTTCCATAGAGGTTAGGTGTTTTAGGTTTTGTAGCCTGGGCGACGGAATTGGTATTAATAAGAAGGCCGTACTCCTGGATACGGCGCGTATTGTTCGGATATTAAAGATATTTATCAATTGAATAATGACAGGCCTGTTGGTCTAGTGGTTAGTGGCCCTGACTGCTATGCCAGAGGTCGTGGGTTCGATTCCCACCTAGGATAAATGTTTGTGTGATGAGCACAATCATTTGCTCTGTATCTGGATGTAATTTATCTATAATATGTATGTATTTAGAAATATATAAGTATGTTTATCAGAATGAGTCTGTTTATTAGAGCAGTGGTGGCCGATTGGTAATGACCCTGACTTACGAGTTGGTCGCGGGTTCAAACCCAGCCAGGCGCATTACTTTGTGTAATTTATTTTATCACCAACAAAACATCGTGAGGAAACCGGCATGTCCTAGAACCAAAAATTCGAAGACATTCACCTAGCCAGGTCCGCGTGGTGGATTACAGCTTATTCCCTCTCTTAGAGAGGAGGCCTGTATCCCAGCAGTGGGAACAATAAAAAGGCTGATGATGATGATGATGATGTTCATCAGTTGTCTAGTATTCATAACACAAGCTCTGCTTAGCTTGGGACTAGACGGCGTTGTGTGACAGTGGTGAGGAATATTATTATATAATAAACTTGAAACCCATGTCAAAAAACAAAAGCATGCTCTTGGTGCTTCATACCTGAATAGACCTTCATTGGTTCAATTCTCATCCAGGACAAATGTTTGAGTGATGAGCATGATCATTTGTTCTGTATCTAGGTGTATATCTATCTTGTCTAGATATATATCTGTGCCCATAACACAAGAGCTTGGGACTAGACGACATTGTGTGCTAGTTGTAGAATATTATTATTATTTCTGATACGATCACGTAAGGAAAGTCTGAGTATAGCCCTTTCCATTGCCCTTTGGGTGACTTTAAGCCTTCTGATGAGGCTCATTGTGGGCGACCACGTTTCGGAGCCATATGTCATCAATGCACTGGTCATAGACTTTCATCTTTAGACACTTGAACAAGAAGATACATTGCCCATTAATATGCCGTACATTGTACATTTAAATACCCTTCAAAAGGCCTGAATGCTACCCCAAAATAAACTCTTCGACATAGCTATTTAAACACCACTCCCTCACATAAAGCCTACACTCCTCAACAATATAAAAGCCTCAACATAAATATAGTCAAAGTTACTGACATACAAAGTGACATTATCAGATGAATGGGCTCTGACGTAGGCGCGTAGCCTCGTAGCGTGGTCTACGCCGTAGCGCTACGAGGCTACGAGAGCTACGAGGGTTTACGTCACGACGACGGGTATTGTGTCGCGTCATGCGTGACGTCATTGAGACTTCTTTTGAAGGTTTTTTTTTTTAAGGTTAGGGGCGATGCAGATGGTTGAGTCGCTTTGATGGTTGACCTTTTTAGAATGGTATTTTTTTTTTGTTAAATGTCGTGAACTTTGAAATATGATTGGATTTTGATATGCGGTTGTTAAATTAAATGCTTTTGGGGCATGTTTAAATATATATTCTTAATATCTACTACTAATACACACAGAAAAAAAATACAGACACTTTACATAAGTTTATATGTGGGGGGTTATCTCTGAAACTACTGAACCTATTCCAAAAATTGTTTTTTTCACCATTGGAATTTCGGGGTTTTTTTTTAAAGTAGGTAAAATCATCCAAACCAGTTATTATGTATGTAATTAGAAGTATATAAGTATGTTTATCAGTTGTCTAGTACTCATAACACAAGCTCTGCTTAACTTGGAAGCAGACGGCATTGTGTGTGATTTGTGGAATAAAAAAAAAACACAGTGGAAGCCCTTCAGCTGAAACGATTTTCACGATAAAGTTACTGGCTGTATCTAGTTGTTTAATATTTCTGTTTTTTTTTTTGACAGCTAGGAACACAGGTGGGGTTTAATCAGTCAAAGTCTTATACTCCCTCAAACTCAACAAAGTCAAGGTCTCTCCCGTCCATTTAAAATGTTGATAAATGATACAAACCAAAAAGATACAAAAAAATGTCTGAAAAGGGTCCACAAGACGTGATAAAGTGTCATATCGTAATAACAGAAAATTCTCTAGAGATTTTCTCTTGTTAGATTTTTGATATTATAGTTTAGTTTTTTATTTTTTATTGTTGATAGGTTCACGCTCGACCGCTATCTCACCTGATGGAAAGCGACGATACGGTCGACGATGGATCGCGCTTACCTAGAAGAAACCTATTCACTCTTGACTTAAAGATTCCCGGGTTGTAGCCATCAGGAAACACAGACTCCGGCAGGGAATTCCACTCCTTAGCTGTACGCATAATAAAAGTGTTCCCAAAACGCTTTGTGCGTATAGGTGGGATGTCCACCATGTACCGGTGGCTCAACGCCGTACGTCTGGTAGTCCGATGATGGAACGGGCTAGGCGGAATTAGGCTATGCAATTCCGACGCACACTCCCCGAAATGTAACCTGTAGAAAACCGTCAGGCTAGCAACTCGGCGTCGAGTGAAGTGAGTGAGTGGGGTGGAGTTATATTATAGGTAGATTTTTTTTAATGTAATTTATTGAGATTAGCGGTATCGAAAGCAGCGGTGGCCGAGTGGTAAACCACCAAATTTTAAATGCCTTTTGTTTTGCAAGTGGCAACGGGTTCTAATTATTTGCCGCATACTATACGAATTCGTGGTGGACCACTAGTAATTCAATAAAGCATTTAACTTATTCACGACCACAAAATTCTATTAATATATTAGGTGACTATTCAAATAACAATGTAGTTAATGAACAAGGGTGATTAATAATGAATTTATCGGCTAATTATCAGCCACTGAATATTTAGCCACGATGCTCATTAATTACTGAAACAAATTAGGATCATAACTGTAATTATGCGGTAATTAGATTATTATATTAATTAGTTGTTTGCAGAGTATCGCAGGAATAAATAAATATTATGTTCTGGTTTCATTTTTTTAGGGTTCCGTATCAAAAAAGGAAAAAACTAAATTCTTATGGGATCACTTTGTTGTCCGTCTGTCTGTCTGTCTGTCAAGATCCTTTAACTCGGATATGCGTGGAGGTATCGAATGGAAATTAAAACTATAAATTCAGGTCTGTAGCCCCTTGAACCTGTCAAAAAAACAAACTTGTAAGTTAACGAAAAAAAAATGACTTATCAATCTTTTTTTTTTATTGATATAAACTAGTGCTTGACTGCAATCCCACCTGATGTTAAGCAGTGATGCAATCGTTGATGGTGAGGCACACTAGTTTTTACTACTACTAAATACGGTAGTAATATATACGTCCGTTTATGTTGCTGAAAACTTACTAGATCTCGTTCAAACCAATTTTCGGTAGAAGTTTGCATCATAATGTACCTCATATACATTTTTTTACTTTTATCATTCTCTTATTTTTACATACAGTTTACCAATTTGGAAATGTCTCTCGCGCAAACTATTCAGTTTAGAAAAAGTGATTTTAGATACCTCGCTATCATTTTTGAAGACCTATCCATAGATACCGCACACGTATGGGTTGGATGAAAAAAAAAAAAATGAGTTTCAGTTTTAAGTATGGGGAACCCTAAAATTTATTGTATTTTTTTTCTATTTTTGTAGTATAATCTTATTTATTTATTTATTTATTAGAACTTTATGCAACACAAGGGTACACAGGCGGACTTAATGCCTTAAGCATTCTCTACCATTCAACCAAGGGTGGTGAAGAGAAATCATGGCAGGTGCATAAAAAAAAAAGATTATTAAGAAAACAAGGGTCCAAATATCTATCTGAATATATGTCACAGAATACATCTACTTACCAAGTTTCAACAGTAAAGTTCTTATAATTTCGGAAAAAAGTGTCTGTGACATACGGGCGGACAGACAGACAAACAGACATGACGAATTCATAAGGGTTCCGTTTTTTGCCATTTGGCTACGGAACCTTAAAAATACGAAATTTAGCAGCAAAAAATGTACAATTTGTCGGACAAATGCATGATTATTTGGAAGTACACAATGACAGTACACTTGTATAATAGTCAAAAACATAATCATAAAGTAAGGAACTCTCGAATTAGCGTTATCTCTATAGTTTCCAGCTACGAAAATAAAAATTTCTTTGAAACACGAACAGCATTATGCTGTAGAAATAGTTTTAAACTGGGCTTCACCCAGCTTAAAACCATTTCTACAGCACAAAAAAAAAAACATGTAACAAAGCAAAAACAATATGGCCGAACCACCCACCATTTAAAAAATACAATACGACCGAAGTAGTCTTTGGAATGCCTAGCTCAGGGGTGACCAAGCTATAATGGTGGACCTGACTGTTATGGTCATGATTTTATTGATAAAACATAATTATTATGTTAACATTGACATAAAAGATGATATTCGATTTTACAGTCATTTAAGATTTTTTTTAATATGCGTAGAATTGTGAATTATTTATTCACAATTCTACGCATATTAAAAAAAATTATGAACGTTAAATCGACCACCGACTAACTAACAATTAAAATGACTCGTTTAAATTAAAAATTCCTTATACGATTTCTAGTTTTTGAGTAATGCGTTGACAAATATACATTCATATGTGCAATTATGGAGTTCAGCACATATGTTTAAAACTTCATATTGACTAAAAATACGAATATTTTGAAATTCGAACAATATTTCCTTAGATAAAAATTTAATATTAATAAAAATTGCTACATGTTATTAACTTAAGACCCTTTATTATTTATATACTTTATTGTACACCATTACACATACAATAGGAAACTAAAAACTAAAACACATACATACAATGGGCGGCCTTTATTTACAACCTATGTTTTAAAACAGTTCAATAAAAGAAATATTTATTGTGATTTGTACTATTGAAAATTAAATGCTAAATATCTTAATTAAAGGTTAAACTTATATAAATTTGTTAATTTTAGCAAAATGTACCTGGAGTTTTTGACAAAAAGTTTTGTTGCGCGTTTATCGAGTCTATACTCGGTAACTCCATTCAAAACGGTGTCCCGAATTATTTTGTTTTAGGTTTGCCATCCCTGATACCAGCTCAAACTACAAGCGTCAATGTAAAAATGTTTTTCATCCATCGCCCATCCAGATTCATTGTCAGCCATTTGAACAATGAGCTAGTGAGTGAGTGAATGAGAGAATGAGTGAACCATCACAGTAATGGTCGCATAAAATTGTTCGTTCCAATCTTTGTTCGAAATTTTTTGCTGGAAGGGTTAGTAGCTGGTGTTATGGGTTTTTTAGGAGGACGCGTTTATTTAGATTGTTCATCTACGGGTCCTAGTGACCATACTCAGATACTGGGAGGATACAATTTCAAGCAGTGGACGATAGACGTACTGCTAAGTCGATAATTATAATTATTCTTTTACTAATATATGTTATGACATTGCTGTGGAATTACTCGAAAAAGATACTGTGATTTTAAAACTAAAAGGACTACTGAAGGTAAAAATAAGCAAACAAAAATAAATTGCACAGCTACGACTTAATTTTATTCAATTTTTATTCTTTATGTGATTTTAAATTAATTTTTCGAGTGCTGTGTACGCGTGCATTATAGGCTTCATTATAGGATAAGGTTAGGTGCACCAATTTTTATTTCTGTATGATTTATTTTGTAACAGTCGTTAATGATCTTTCTACCCATCCTCCGAAATTAGTAGAGAAATACCGTGGTTCTACAATGCTAAAGTTAACTGGAAGACACATGTGGATTTTAGTTAGTAACAGTATGACACGCTCTCCCGCTCTACATTAGAGCGGGAGAAGTTATTAGATGATTTCCTACCTCTAAAAAAATACTCAGGAAAAAAAAAACTATGCTATTACCATTTTTCTTTAGACACACAAGGTACACGTTTTATTTTACCACAGTTAACAGGTCTCCTCAGGAGCCTCGTAAAGTGTTAAAAAGAGTGCTTAACTGCACTCTCTCGTACTATAAACACATTTGATACGCAGACGCCATTATCTTCAATCAATTTTTATTATCAAGCACTTAGGGGTTTCTGTTGTTATTTGATATGATAATAAATATACTTCGTGGATGTGTTAGTATGACATCACACCCATGATTTTCCATTAAACAGTGGTGGCCGAGTGAGATAGATAGATATATTCTGTATTGTAGACCAAAAATAAAATTACATAAAGAACTTAAAATTAATAGGGTGTCACAATGGGCGTTCTTATCGCTAGAAGCGATCTCTTACAGACAACCTTTGGATGGATTTGACAGAGAAGGAGAAAAGATACTCAGGTAGTTCATGGTGTACTATTTACATATACACAATAACTAATCGCCAATCAGCTTTTGCCCTTTGAATACCGTAATTAGAGACACCGGTGTCCGCTTCGGGCTTGAGTAAATACATAATATAAAATAGAAATAATACAAGCAATATAATATAGATATAGATGTATATGAAAGCAGAGAAATAATGTACTTAATAACGTTCAAGAGGAGAGGTAGTGATCCTTTACCATTTTTTTTTAGTGGTAACGGCCCCTTACTTACGAGTTGTAGGTCGCAGGTTTAAACCCAGCCAGGTGCATCACTTTGAGTAATTTATTTCATCACTACTGCTCTCAAAACGTTGAAGGAAATCATCGTGAGGAAACCAGCATGTCTTAGGACCAAAAATCCGAAGACATGTGATATTCACCAACCCGCACTAGGCCCGCGAGGTGGATTACAGCCCATTCCCTCTCTTATATAGAAGGCCTGTGTCCTAGCTGTGGGAACATTAAAAGGCTGATTATGCTATCCCTGGTTCCTGATAGCTACAAGTAAAACCTAGGGGTCTTTAAGTCAAGAGTGAAAAGGTTCTTTCTAGGCAAGCGCACTCCGTTATCGGCCTCATCATCGCATACCATCAGGTGAGATAGTGGTCATACGTGAACCTAAAAATAATAAAATAAAACTCAGGATCTATTCGGGTTGTGGGATTGTTCGAGAGACCGGGGACTTGTACGAACGAATGAGGTTAGGATCAAAATATTCATGTTTTAGTCAGTGAAAGTCTGGCACTCTCTCCATCCAGAGAAAGAATCGTATGGCATAATAATTATGTATTGGCCAACTAATATTGTTCATATAAAAGTAAGTGTAGCCAACTGGCTGAGAGTTTTTTTTTTCAAAGATATAAACTAGTTCTTGACTGTGATCTTACCTGACGGTAAGCAGTGATGCAATCGTTGATGGTGAAGCGCACTAATTTATTCACTCTTGCCTTTTTTTTCTTTAGCCTATACTTTCCCACTGTTGGGCAAAGGCCTCCCCCGACTCCGTCCAACCTTGATGACATAAATTATTTGGACTTGAAGACCGCGGCAGGCATATTATTCCTGTCTTTTGATGTCTTTAAATTAAAATTTTAGAAAAATATTATTAATGAAATGTTATTATTATGTAATTACGCGGATATAACTAGTGTTTCTTTTAAAACAAAAAAATATATTTGTATTTTACACTAGACGTTATTTAGTATAATGGTACTTAGTTATTTAGTATTTAGACGTTATTTAATATAATAACTAGACACCTACGTAGCAGTTGTTTGACGCTAGCTTTCAACCGAACCTTACTTTGAGTGTACGAATATAAATCAGTTTTGTTAGGTAAAACCCGTGCTTTCATCATAACTATAGTTTGATTTTCGTCCTTTACTTTTTGAACAAAGCTTGCAATCGCAATGAAACGGAATAATTCAATACATTTGCCATTCGACTGCCTTTCATAAAGGAAACCAAGTGGGCTTCGTATATTTGTTTAAAATCCCAACGTTTTTCACAAAAGTAAACCTATTTGTACATTTTTTTCCAGTGTTCTGATTTCAATTGTTTTTTTTTGTTCGATTTATTTTATCGGAATAACAATTCGGAATAAAATGCAATAGGACCTCCTTCTTTTTGTTGATTTTCACATTCGTCTGCTGTGCGATAGTGTTTCATGCACCAGATCGTCCCTGCACGGGATTAAAACGATCAAAATTTTACGGTGTATAAAAGCGAAATACCACTCACTGATTAATCACGAAATCTCAGAAACTATAACACCTTAGGCAAGTAGGTTCTTTATAGAGTGTAAACATCAGCAAAGAATTTTACGAAACTCCACCGTAAAGGGGGTAAAACGGGGTTAGAAGTATGTATGAAGAAATCGACTTTCACGAGGGCGATGCTGCTGGCAGAAGCTAGTTTGTGATAAATCTCTTTGCCGCCGGAACTGATTCTCCTGGAATAGAACATAGGATACTTCATGTTTTGAGAGTACTTGAGATAATTTTCAACGTTCATGCGGGCAAAGCTACTGTCATACATTTATTTATTTGTTTTTTCTCACATCGATACGCCTTACAGCAATTACACCAATGGAGCACAATTAGTTTAGAATCTGCTGCGCGCTGGAGTAGTAGTCAGCGGCGCGGGCGCTGAGGTGGGTCACGAACGCTCGCTTACGCAGCATCAGGCCAGCACTCCTCCAGGATTCCACATGTACCAAATGCCATAGCGAACACATTTTTTAAATCTTAAATCATTTTTAATAAGTTTTTCAAAGGAAAATTATTTAAATTGAAAAATCCGGAAAATTTTGATGTCATCTTGACGGTTGACAATAAATAAAATCTAAATCTATTATTTTTGTTAAATAAGGCTAACATTGCGCTTGTTAAGCGGATTTGCAATTGTTGCGGATTGATGAATGTCACGTCTTCGAATTTTTGGTTCTAGGACATATACCGGTTTCCTCACGATGTTTTCCTTCACCGTTTTGAGAGCAGAGGTGATGAAAATAAATTACACAAAGTAATATGCCTGGCTGGGCTTGAACTCGCGACCGTAAGTCGTATCTGATAACAAGTTTATAATGATCAGCAAATTGAGGGTAAAAAAAAGTGCGAAACCGACTTTCCCTGACTTGAAACCTTGTGCTACACATAAATAACTTAGTTGCGAAGAATTTACAAATTAATAACTCTACAAAATAACTCTACGCACATGTTTAATAAGCCAACCCTAGACGCTTGTAATATTCAAAATTCATTAGTAATTCAGTGAACCACAATATGATTACCGTCCGGAGCTGCTCAAGTTCTGAACGCGGCTTAAGTAACTAGAGTGTAGGCTCATTACTCGACTCGAGTGGAAATTACCGAGAGTTTACTCATAGGCGTAAAAGGTAAGTTTTTAGGGAAATCTTTGCCACAACATTAAGGTGAAGTGTAGATACAAAAAGTAAAGGAACAAATTACTTGGATAAATATATAATTCATAATGATACTTAATGTACCAAGTGAATCGAATCTTGTATTTGTTTTTTATTTTTTGTTATTATTAATATTTAATTGTTGGAAAATAGTCCATTTTGATTTAAGTGTGCGAATATCAATGCAATCAGGATTGCAACCCAGGGGGGCTTCCCCCTGCAGCAGCGTATAGGAGATTAAAGTATAATAATGCATAAGCGTATGAAGCGACGTTTTTCAACACAAGTGTGCTGAAAAACGTCGCTTCGTAGTCATGTTTGAAAACGTCGTCGCCCTCTTCTTTTGGATGCGAGAATATAATAATTACACAATATTTCACGATAAATGTTTATGTAATTGTGGTGTGCCCAGCGCTTGGCAGACGGTCACTGTCTCCATACCGCCATGAGATTCCGCCAGAACTCGTACTGGATATGGCTGTGAGATTGTTTGAAAGAGTTACATCTAACAGTCCCAGCAGTTCCCAGAGTGGGAGACATTATTGGATGATTTACAATCGTAAAAAATATACTGGATACGCTATCTTCGCAAATCATTGGTTAATCAGTTTCAACTTTGAGGAAATAGAAAACCTAATTGGATCAGTTATTTGATGCCTTGATACACTCCCACTCACTCACTCTTTACACTCAGAGGTGAGTGGCACAGTCTTGTCATGTTTTTAATTTTCTTTTTGAAATAATAAAAAAAAAAAATCGAATTTACGTACTTTTTAATATTTTTGTATTATTGCTGTTTTTGCTACTTTTACGCTTAGTATATTATTTTTTTCTGATAGTCTATAATGCTTTTATTTATTAAACAGCCTGTATGTTTAAAGGGCTGGTTCTTGTAATACAGGTTATCTTAGTACAAGAGCCAGAGCACCACTGATGTATATGTGTCTATAATGTGTAAAACAAAATCATATTATTTATAACACCTAAAAAGTATACTGAGTACGATATCTTCGCAAATAATAACAAAATGTTAAATAACAAAGTACTTTACGATAAACCCGTTATTAATAATGGTGTGGTCCGGCTTACATTAACGCTATTAATACTGCATTATGTGCGGCTATGCATTAATTCATTAAAGGTGTGCCATTGTGGGGCAGGTACGGTACTCCAGGGTAATGGATATGCGGAACAAATCAATAGTATTGTCCTTTAGTTAGTAAATAAAAAGTAATCGCTTGTTAACTACGCGTTGTGGTTTCTATAGCTCATCTGTGAATTTAATTGTAATATTCTTTTTACACTGTCTGCTTGATATTATTATTCTCTTTATTCATTAATACACACATATAAATTATATTTTTAAACATACAAAATAAAAAAAAAAACATTTAAAAATATAAAAAATAGTATCCCACCGGTATCGGGAACAGGGTCCAAGCTACCGGCGGCCAGGGCTCTAGAGAAAGGAACCTCCTAACAATACGAGCCGTGTCCAGGAGTACCGCTTTCTGTAAGCCCTTGATCCAGCCGCCTAACGAGAGCCTCCTAAGGTGTTGGTCGAGGCTCTTGGCTATTAAGCCATTACCCGACACGACTATCGGTACAATGATCGCCGAATCCACTTCCCACATGTCGACAACCTCGCGAGCCAAGTCAATATACTCGACTTATATTATTATTATTATTATATTTAGCCTGCACTGCTGAACAAAGACCCCCCCTCCATTCTTTAAATTTATCACGATTACTTGTTTTCTCGATCCAATTCTCAAGGAAGACAACCAGTTCGTCCCACCATCTCCTTCGTTGCCTGCCGCGCCCTCGTGTCGCTGTGTCCGGGTCCTGTGTTTTTCGGGCCCACAGCTCGGTAAACATGCGGCAGACATGTCCTGCCCAGTCCCATTTAAGTTAAACAGCCTTTAGAGCCACATCAACGATTTGTGTTTTGGAGCGCAATGTAGTGTTTCGAACGTGGTCTATTAATTTAACACATAGTATGCTGTGCTCCATAGCACGCTGGCAAACCTTGAATTTGGACTATTGGATGTTAGACAAAAACTAAGTTTGTGCACTACAGTTCAGAATGGGGAGAATACACATGTCCATCAGCTTACGCTTCAGTGACATGGGTAAAGTGCCCTTAAATAGTTCCTTCATGGACCAGAAGCTCTTCCAGGCATCATCTGCCTGATAATGCCTTTTTATATGTTATGCAACCCTCACCTAAAGCAGTAAGTTAAAACTATAATTCAATTTAGATCTGAACTTTGTTTCTTTCAAATCTCAAAACATGTCGAGCGAGTAATATTCAAATTGGTATAACGGTGGGCAAAATATATATTCCTAATAATATTTGTAAGTTTAGTCGATTATGCCATTTCTAAACTGAACTAATTATGTATTCGAATGGAGGCTAGGGGCATAGATGGTAGAAGTTTTTTGGGATTGAATATACTCTTTGGGAAGGTGTTAGGTGGTGCAAATGTGAAAGTTTTAGAGAAAAATTACAATTTTAAAAGTTGATTTCATAAAGTTTCTTTTCTACCATCTCAGAAATCTAGAAATTATTAAGTCAGTTGCTGTTCCGTATATTGTCTTTTATTTATCTCACAAAAGGTGTAAAAAGTAGAGTATCCAACATGGGGATAAATCTGTCTTGGTTTTGAGTGGTTTGGATTCCTCACTTCACTCAAGTTTCTGTATTAACTCCCTCGCATTAATTATCCCTCACTGAGCTCGGGATTAAAACTTAGCAATCTCGTTCGGAATTTAACATGCCGCCCGCGACATGGAGGCATTGCTTTATCGTCTCGTCACGTAATCTAATATTATTATTCACCTCATTTAAAACACAGGACAAACAATTTTATAAACACAAATGGGCGGTTTTATCGCATAGGGGATACTTTTTGGATGGACTGAACGAAAGATTTATGGTGTAGAAATGTGTTTTTTTTTTATTCCACCACTATCACACAATGCCATCAAATTATAGATAAATTACACCTAGATACAGAACAAATAATCGTGCTTATTATACAAACATTTGTCCTGGGTGGGAATCGAACCCACGACCTCTAGCATAGCAGTCAGGACCATTAATTACTAGACCGACAGGCCAGTCAAATAATACTAAAAGGACATAATATTAGTATGTACTAACTACTATAATGTTGCCTCAATATATTATTTGGTTTGTATGTACTACGTGCATTACATAATACGAAATAATACACTGATAAATATCAAATATATAATTAGGAAAGAAAAGAAAAATCAACTAAACGTGCAAGTAACTCTATCTGTTATGCTTTCACGAAACCACAGAACCGATTTTGATGAAATTTAGTACGAAGTAAGCTTTAAATCCAAGAAAGAAGATAGATATAATTTTAGGGTTAAAAAACTTGGACTCAAAAAACGGTCGCGTCGCCCTGCGTGCTGGCGCGCCGTCACCCGCGATGTAGCCCGACGACTGACGAAGGTAGCCGACGGCGCCCGAAAACATAACATTTATCTGGTTTTGTTTTAGACTTCCGCGTCGACAATAACAGGAACTCATATTGAAGAAGTCGCGGGCAAATTAAAAGTTTGCTTATTATAAAGAGGAAAGTTTGTATAGAAGACTGTGTGCGTGTATATTTCTTATGCGAGTTGAACATGTCCAGGAATAAATAAAAGACACTTTTTATCTCTTCTTCTACTTACACGTCGAAAATAGCAAAAACAAATTGATCAAATATCACTTCACTACCTGGAAATCAAACCTTGTATCAACCATACCAATAAACCTCCACTTTTCCGGAGCACCGGAACTTTGGAGATGAAAGGAAATATTCAGTTGGTTTCAGTGCACGCTGCGAATTGGGTCAGTGACCCCGAACCCTTTACTGTTGTGTAGTTCTGTTTTATAGAGCCGTGTGGAACAATGGGTTTAGACACAAATATGAAGGTATCTACTATGACATTGGTATAGTAAAACCTGGTTAGATGGGCCTCGGATTTGTGAAAAATTTCATAATAATGAAGTCCTTAATAAAAAGTAGTTATGCAAAGATTTATAAGGTTTAAAATAGGTAATTATTGCTTTAAAGTAGTTTGAAGACTATGAGGATGAAAAATAGTTACATAAAAGACCTGCCTATTTCAAATAAAAATAAAAAGCGAAAACAAAAATTTTAAGTTAGTTGGATGACATGTTATAACTTGTCTGCGTGAAATTTTTAACTTAATTTATGACTTTGTCCTAAACTTTATTTTTACTCAAATCTACTAGGGTGTGGACATATGTCTACAGCACGGCACCGCCACCATGCAACATCACGACGCCGCCACCGTGCGAAGGCGTTGTGTCGCAGTATGGTGCAGTGAGACGTCACGGCGTCTTGCCTCGAAAGACATATTATTCTGCTTCAGACCAATAACTGAGCGATGGTTATTGTCGCGAGTTTTTGTCTTGATATTGACCGCGAAAAACATATTATTTTTCTCCAGATCAAAAACTGAACGATGGTTGTTGTCTTGTGCCCGCGGTACACCGGCAACATGCCGCGGCACGATGCGACGCCGTCGCACGGTGACGGCGTCGTGACTTCGCACGGTGACGGCGTCGTGACTTCGCACGGTGACGGCGTCGTGACGTTGCACGGGGACGGCGTCGTGACTTCGCACGGTGACGGCGTCGTGACGTTGCACGGTGACGGCGTCGTGACTTCGCACGGTGACGGCGTCGTGACGTTGCACGGGGACGGTGCCGTGCTGTGGACATAAATATATGTCCACGCCAGTAGCACACAATACCGTTGCCGACATCTGTTAGTCGACAACGTCATCTGTCAAAAACCAGCGCTGTGAACTCATTTCATTTCGCATGTGGACACGGCATTAGGCTGAGTGTTCGGCCGTTTTACGCAAACGTGGTGGATATGTCCTTTTTTTTCAAAATGTTTGTAATCTATTATATGTTAGTTTTAAGTATGCGTCTTATTCGGCAAATAAAATGTTTTTCTTTCTTACTTATAATATATAAAATGAACTGCTGTTCAAAATACAAGAGTGTTTCCTAGTTTGTATGACAGTGATCTTATTTATGTGAAATACCCACTCTCATTTTTGATATTGCATCTTTGATGTTACATCACTATAAACTAATAGTTTTTGCGCAATAAATGTTTTCTTAGTTACTTAGCCTGTGTAGAAAATATGTTAAGTAAACTTCAACGTATCTCCTGTTGTTAAACAATGTATTTATTAAATTTAGAAAGAAAAAAAACTTTGGCACGTGTATTTTGTTACCAAACACTATTACTTTGTAGAATACGGTTAGGAAAAGCAGTGATTCTGTTTTCACATCTAAGAAAGCAAAGTCAACCATCAAAAGGCCCCGACTGACTAGTTGTAAGTCACGGGTTAAAACCCAGCCAGACGCATTAGATGCTTTGTGTAATTAATTTTATAACCACTGCTCTCAAAACGGCGAAGGAAAACATCGTGAGAAAAAAATCATTGTGCGTACAGCTAAGAACTGGAATTCATTACCGTAGTCTACGTTTCGTAAGAGCTATCTACAACCTAGGGATCTTTAAGCCAAGAGTGTATATTTTACTTCTAAGTAAGCGTACTCTGTCGTCGACCCTATCATCACTTACCATCAGGTAAGATTGTGGTTAAACGCGAGCCTATCCATAATAAAAAAAATTAAACCAATAAATGGCAAAACCTGCAAGATCACAGTTCTATTAGACTATTTTGAATTATTATTATTGAATTCATGTTTTAATAAAATAAAAAAATAAAATAAAATAATTTATATTATTTTTTTACTTTAACTTTTTAATAATTGTTTTTTTTTTTTTTGATACATTGCCTGTTAATTTATATAATTTTTTTGTTAATATCAAATACAATGTAAATTGTTCCTGATAAATAAATAAATAAATGTTTTCATGTAAATAAGATATTCGTTTTTTTTCCGATGGTACTAAAAGCAACTATGTAGTTTTGTAGTAAGTTTTCTGTTTGTAGTTCATTTCAACACCTTTGGAGTTGTGTTACATAACTTGTGTTTTACGTGTGAAGGAAATTAGAAATGTTTTAGGTCTTTCATTGTAAAAACTGTATATTTTTTACCTTAATTAAACCAACAGCGAAAGTAGACAGTAGTTGAACTGTAGATCGAGAACATACCTGAAACAAAAAAAAAATTGTTATTACATAAAAATAATCGGCATTAGGTACATTTAAATAGTATATTTGGGTTGTAGCATTTTCAAAGAGGTAAAACTACAAGGTTTAAGGTAGAACTACACGCGCGTACACGTGGGCCACGTACGTCGATCTGCGCGCATCGGTCTCCATACATTTTATATGGCAATTAGACTTGTAGAGCTACATTAGACCCACGTCTCATGACGCAACTCTATTTACAAATCAGGCATGTCATACGTGTGCGTCGGTCTAATGTAGTTCTAGCTTTACTGAGGCCCTGGAACGCAAAGGCTAACTGAAGGAACACGATTTTTCTCCCGCTCTAAAGCAGAGCGGGACGGCGTGTCAGGCTAAACCAACTCCTATGTTTTTTCTATGCCTTGCGCTTACCCCGGGGTTCCTTATCGGACTACCACTGAGTTAAAGGCACACAGGTGGGTTTCAGTCAATGAAAGTGTGACACGCCCTCCCGCTTCGCCATAGGGCGAGAGAAGTCATAAGATGAATTAAAAAAAAAACATTAGGGATAACAAATTCACCATCTAAAATCTTGTCAATCTTTCAAGAGTTATTATTAATACTGGCCCTAGTTTATATCACAATTCGGTACACTATGAAAGTCTTCTTAAATATATCACTAAACCCATTACAGTTGGAAACCTCCCAAAAGTTGTCGTGTCACAATAATGTTATGACTGGTTATGACAGCTACGCATGCGTCAACACGCCTATGCAATCATATTATAATGTCACTACTTTAACATTAATTTGTAAAAAGAGTTCATTCTGTTTCTAAACTTTATACTAAAATAAAAGCAAAACTACATTGGGCACACGTAGACCACGTACGCCGACCAAGGCGCGTCGGTTTCCATACATTTTATAAGGCAACTAGCCTTGTAGAGCTACATTAGATCTACGCCTCGCGACGCGACTTTACGTACAAATCAGGCGTGGCACACGTGTGCTTCGGTATAATGTAGTTCCCACTTAATAATTTGACTGGCTTGTTGGTCTAGTGGTTATTGGCCCTGACTGCTAAGCTGGAGGTCGTGGATTCGATTGCACGAGTTTCTGAGGAAAAAGGTCTTGACAGATGGACAACAACTTAATCCTATAAAGGTTTTGATTTACCGATTTAAGTACGCAACCCCAAAAATAAAAAGTAATGGAGTATCTTGAGATCGAATGAAGTTCTCCTCTCTGTACCCTCTAAGCCATGTTTATGACATCCAAATGTGAAAATAGTAGCATTTTTTTTGGCGAAAATAATACCGTACTTACGTATTTACACAAGACCGCGTCCCTTGAGGGAATTGTTAGAGGTATGGACACGCAGATATTCGCTGGCAAGGGTAATGGCCGAAAGCTCTAATCAATTAGCATTACATAAATGTTTTAGGGTTCCGTACCTCAAAAGGAAAAAAACGGAACCCGTAACAACCTTGTTGTCAGTCTGTCTGTCAAGATCCTTTATCTCGGGACTGCGTGGAGGTATCAAGTTGAAATTAAAACCATATACACAGGTTTGTAGTCCCTTGAAGCTGTGAAAAAATCAAACTTCTAAGTTAACGGAAAAAAGATACGGCCGATTACATTGTAAAAAAACGGGTACTTCCCGTTGACCTACAATCCAGAAATTTGACATAAAGCAAAGTCTGATAGCACAAATATAGGTAAAAATCTGAAAACTGTAAATTTGTAGTTAAGCCACAAAAAAAAAACCGATTCGGAAAAACTTCGTAAATCAATTCGGAAATTGAACTGTTTTCATAAGCTTTGTACAGAACCCTCACTGCGCGAGTCCGACTCGCACTTGCCCGGTTTTTATCAATAAACTCCATTATCTGATGGTCACTGATCAAGGACGTCGTCTACTAAAAATTAATTGAAAAGCCTGTTACGCATAATCAGAATTGCAGGTCACGCAAGAAGTTTGGGAAAATAGGGGGACTTAGAACTGTTACAGACAGGTGTATCTGCAATGCGCATTTATGAACAGAGAGCACTAGGTAGCTCACCGTCCGGTTGTAAGGTAAAAACTAAGCAATCGACGGCGCGTTGTGTTCCTTCCATCAAAGAGATGTCAGCAAAACCGACAAAGACAGAATGTTAAAAGAATTAACATGGTGTGTATCGAAGTACATTGTGTAAGGAGTTTGATTTCATAACCACCAAATCCTCACCGTAGGCGCGGGCTTGCGGACGGCGTGCAATGGGTAGGACGCTGTCCGATCGTCCGGTAACCGACCGGACCGAGCCCAAGTCGTCGACAGCGCGTTCTGTTCCCGCGCGCCTCAAGGAGCTGTCAGCACACCGAAGAGGCCAAGCCTGCTAACTGCAGGCAGGCAGGGTCTAAGCCTACTGGGGTCATGGGTTAACTTCCGAAAGGAATACCCGGCCCCGGCACGATAGGCTACGAAGGAACGGGGTAGGTTTTTAGTCAGTAAGAGTCTGACACTACTTCCCGCTCCGCCCAAGGGCGGGATTTGTCATTGGATGATTTTACCTACCATAAAAAAAAAACCACCTGATCCTAAGAACATATACCTCAAACCTGAATACCAGTATTTGCACTACATAACAAGTTTGAAAAGAGTGTCCATGGAGTTTCTTGCACATTGTTCTCCATAGAGATATACGCTTTGGAATGTGCAATTAGTATCATTTTTTTCTGACAGACCGACTTCTTGACTTTTCAAAAGTGCCTGTAAATGGTTTATTTGAAATAAAATGCTTTGAATCTTAGAGCTGCAGACTCTATAGTACTTAAGTCTCTCAAAGACTAGTTATTACAGTAGTATGTTGTCAGCAAACTGTAGGGGCCCAGTAGGATCGAGGCCTAATTTGGGGCTCTGGGGAGGAATGAAAATGCATACCAGGGCCCCGGATCCAAGGCAGGGAAAGAATAGGGTAGGTTTTAACACACTATTTCCCGCTCCGCCCTAGGGCGGGTGTTAGCCACTCAACCACTGCCCCAAGAATTCGGGAATGAAATGAAACTTTCTTGTCAAAGCGAGTACAAAAAAAATTATTAATCGAAAACTTATAGCTTATCCGCGGAGAATGTTAATAGCGCGATTCAGAAAAGCGTACAACGCCATCTATCGAGCGCTGCGGAAGCTCGCGATCGAACAGCGGGATTTGTCATTGGATGATTTTACATACCATAAAAAAAGCAGTAGTATGTTGACACCGGAGTAGTCGTTCTCCGGTATCAACATAACGCAGTAGGACGGCACTCAATTATAATCTACAAAGCTAGACTTGCTCTCAGAGACAGCTCAAAGAGAACAAATTGATTGAGAGAAGGGACTGATTGATCATACATTTAATAGGTGTACACAGGGTAAGTTCAACTGTACTGTCTATTAGTTTAACCCTATACTAAGTAATTTCCTCCAGTCGAGTCAATAGAATTGACAATTAGAGCGCCTTCTTTTTTTTTGGTGGTGGGTAAAATCATCCAATGACATCTCCCGCCCTTGGGCGGAGCGGGAGATAGTGTCAGACTCTTACTGACTAAAAACCCACCCCGTTCCTTCGTAGCCTTAGATACCAGGGCCGGGCTTTCCTTTCGGAAGCAAACCCTTGGCCCCAGTAGGCTTCGACCCTGCTTGCCTGCAGCTGGCAGGCTGGGTCTCTACGGTTTGCTGACAACTCCTTGAGGTGTGCGGGAACAGTGCGCGCCGTTGGCGACCTGGGCTTGGTCCGGATGGTTACCGGACGGTTGGAAAGCGAGCTGCCCATAGCAAGCCCGCGCCAACGTTGGCTGGAATTAGAGCGCCTTCAGATTTGTCGCAAAGAGCCGCGTGACGGCAACGCGGCTTCAGCGCTACTTCCGCGCTGCTTTTTTGTTTTATATAACTAAATGACGCGCAGACGCAGTGCGGTTGTAACGTTGCAGTCGCAGGATTTTATTTATATGTAATAAAAACACAGCATCGCGGCAGCTAATTTGAAGGCGCCCTTATTTATTTATTTAGCATTTATTTATGTAGCTTATGGTGGCCGAGTTAACTAAAAAGGTCGAAGTTTCTTTCAAAATTACTAGGAATATAATTCTGTTAACGTGATCGACTACTCGTTTATTATTCGATTTATCTACACACCCACATAAGTATAAAATAATGACAAGAAAAAGGAATCAGAAAAAAGGTTACTAAAAAAAAACAAAAGAAAAAAAAAGAGTACTCAATGGTTTGCTGAATGAAAACTCAACTTTGAGTTGATGTTGTTTTGGTATACATTAAAGAATTAAGAATTAAGAAGGTACACTACGAACACGTCAAATAATATTGCTTATACATGATTATATAGTGTAGTAGTAGTGTATAGTGTAGTATTATTGTGTATCTTTTTATTCTCTGTTAAATCCATTACAAGGTTGTCTGTAAAAAATCGCTTTGAGGGCCAATGCTGCGTTAAGCGGGCGCACGCGCAGTCGCCCGCGCGGTGACGTCGCGCATGTGTCGTGTGCGGCGGTTCTTGTCACGGAAACCGGATTATTACCTGCGCAGTGTCGCTACTTTAATTTTAACGGTGTGTCGTGTAAAAAGAGAACTTCAATGTATTATTACGTAGCAAAACGAGTGTGGGGCGCGGCTGCCCGCGACGGGTGCCCGCGCCGCGAGCCTGGGTGGAGCACTTTTGTAGGTTTGCGCGTACGCCGGTTAACGTAGCATTGACCCTTAGCGTTAGGACCGCCCATTATGACACATTATTAATGTTAAGTTCCTACTGTAATTATATTTGTGGTGTAAAATAAAGACTGTCTATCTACTATCTATCTTTATCTAGCCTATACTGTTCCAATGCTGGGCAAAGGCCTCCTTTCATTCCTTTCTTTTATTTATTTATTCATTATTTATTTATTTAATCTTCATGCAACACAAAGTACAAAGGCGGACTTAATGCCTTAGGCATTCTCTACCAGTCAACCTAGGGTAGTGAAGAGACAATGTGGTAGGTGCATAACAAGAAACATTATAGATACTTAAAGTTCAAATAATTAATACATAATTTATATATATATACATAAATATATAAGCTTAAGCTTTAAGACATCTTCTTGCCAATTCCTAAGGAAGACATCTAACTCGTCCCACCATCTATTTTGTGTCCGTCCGTGTATTTCGTTGTGCTATTTCAGGGTACCAATTTTTTATAATACGGGCTGATTTCAAGTCTTAATTTTTTTCTCTTATTAGTTACGTCACTAATAAGAGAAAAAAAAATTGTCTTTCTATTGTGTCTCTAATTACGGTATTCAAATGATTAAATGCAGGGTAAAAATCTGTGTCACAGAAATAAGCAACCGAAAAAGGGACCGAGTTAATTTTAAACGCAAAATCTTTATGAGTAGTATTTACTTTCACACTCTTATAAAGTTCGCAAATAGATCGCAATATTGCTAATATTGCGATCTATTTGCGAACTTTCTTTTTCTTTATCTGATCTATTTGCAAAGCATAGTTATATCGTAAAACCCTAATTCTAAACAACACGTTTTTCACAAAATTTCCAATTCAAATACCAAATACCCGTAACGATCCGTTCTTTACCTTTAGTATTTGAAACGGGCAGTATGGCGGTAATAAAATGCCGTGGCTATCAAATGGTTTCACAAAATTAAACTGAACTGAAACGACCATTGAGAGCGTTGCAATCATTCAAGGAACTGTATTGCTGTGAAATGGAATGACTTTTTATATTGCATCGGAAATTAAATTAAATATTATACTCGCAATGGAAAGGGCTATGCTCGGAGTTTCCTTGCGTGATCGAATCAGGAATGAAGATATCCGCAAGAGAACCAGGGTTGCCGACATAGCACGTAGAATCGCCAAACTTAAGTGGCAATGGGCTGGGCACATTGCACGCAGAACAGACGGCCGTTGGGGCCGAAAGGTTCTGGTGTGGAGGCCGCGTACCGGAAGACGCAGCGTTGGAAGGCCTCTGCCAAGAATCTGCCAAGTTCAGTACATTTTGACCAGTTCGCCTAACTGGTGAAAATACCTAAACCTGAACTAGCCAGACTTTTTTCGCGATTTCAGGTTTGGTCCCATAGTATAAGTTGTTTGTTATCATGACTACAATCACATAAAAATGACATATATGAATTTAAAAGGGCATTTATGAGCTTTTTTTAAAAGATAATGTTGTTTGTATTGAGCAATTTTTCTTTCTTTTCTAAACAATGTAAAATCTAAAATATTTTAAGAGAGGTGTAGTTGTAGTCCCGTTGTTGATATATCGGTAAGTTGGACCTAAACACACCTCTCGAAACTTAGCAACACGCAAAGACATTAAATATATACTACCAATAGACAGGACATAGCGAACAAAATCGTAATCCGAGACTTGTTGCCTAGGTAGTAAGTCGCTCAGTCTAGTGTGGACGACTGGACTTAACTTGAGTTTATTTTCGTAAATATGTTTTCTTATTTACTCTGTAATTAATTAGAATTCAATAATTTACTCAAATAGTTCTAGAAAATATCGTAAAATCATATAAATTACAAATTTAATTCTCATGTTGCAAGTTAGGTGACATAGCATGACAGTTTTTCTAAGACATTTCTTCTGATGTCCGCTCTATAGTATCTCTTTAAATCTCTTCGGCAATATGTATTAACGTGGTAACAACACATGGTCACACAAAGCGAATAAACACAAGACGCCATGTACTTGTAACAAGAATTTCAAAAAATATTTTTCATAATAATCTCCCGCATTCATCAACACCAGTCATCATTTCAGCAAATATATTTTTTCCCATCATCTTCCAAAAGAGAGATTACTTATTACTTAACCCTCAAATCGTCAAGCACCTGAAATGGGACCCCAATAGGATTCCGAACAGACTTGTTAACCTTCGATGCAAATTGGAAATATTCGCCGGCGGCCTACCCGAATACCTGTGGGTCGGTTTACCAAACCTCGTCAAAAAAATAAACGTTGGTGACTGCGGTGATTTGTGACTTTGATATAATGGTTAAAGGTATTTTTTTGCAAGTTCAGTAAAAGTAAAAACGGCCAACCCGAGGTACATTTTCATACAACCGCTCTTACGTGATTATGATGTTATTACACATTTTTCTTCAGATATTTTGAATACACAGATATCTTGTGGATGTTATCAGGGCTTCTCTAAAGCTCAAAACATAAATTTGTATTAAAGTAATCCAGTAATAACCTCTGAAAATCTGCTATTTTACGTGAAATTTGGTCCTCCATAATGTACTCATACATTAAAAATATAAAATAGTTCTTCTATAGCAGCCTTGCACATTTAATCGAAATTCTAAATGATGACAACTATTCTCAAAAACTTTTCTTCTTCTTCTTCTTCCTGCCCCTAGCCTATATACTACTTGGAGTCGGTGCAACACGTTTTTTTCTTCCACTCTGTCCTGTCACCCGTCACACTATCACTAACTCCCTTTTCATTCATAACACTCCTCACACAATCCATCCATCTCTTTTTTGGCCTCCCTCTCCCTCTCCATCCATGCACATGTAAACTCATAACTCTTTTAGTAACATGCGTTTTATCCCTTCTTATTACATGACCACACCAAGACAAACGATTTCCTTTCAACTTTTCAGCTTTCGAACTTTTAACGGTTTATAAAAAACACGTATTTTCTCGAACAAGTTTTGTGAAATATTCGAGTAAATCACGAAATTACCGAATGCCAACAGAGTTTTCAAACGTTATCTCTCTTTTTTCGCGTTACCTCTCCATCAAACATCACGTTGTGTTGCTTCAGATGAAGCAATGAGCTTTTAAACCATGCTCGAAGTTAACGATAAGTGAATAAGGAAAGGCCTCTTTTAATAAATATTTTACTCCCGCCCACTTGCAGAGATATCTGCATATTTGTTGCTGACTGATCGACACAGCGTGACTAGAGTTCTCGCTCTTTCCTTGTCCAAATAATAAGCATTGCCATTTAACATTTCAATGGCAGTCTTGACATTACAGCGATGAGGAGGCGTACTTCGACGCCTAAGTGTATTTGATTTTGCATATACTATGACAAACAAGATAGAAAAGCAAACGATTTATAACGATTTGGAGTACAGCCGCCATAGAAAACGACGCAGGTATTACGAGTATATTTGTTGCGTTTTTTTTTAATAGCAGTTTTAAAGATTTATAAATTCGCTCCTAACAAAGATATTTTAAAACATCATACTTTTTCGTTCACTAGAGCAAAACAATTACGAATTCAGGAAATTAAAAAAATGCATGCATATTCCCTATTGTTAAAATCTTAAACAATGCGAGCGCAAAAAAGCGCGAGCGCGAAAAAATCCTACCGAAGGGGCCCAGGACATTCGAAGCCTACTGGGACCCTGGGTTGGCTTCTGAAAAGGAACGCAAAGCAAAGAAGTAAATAGCTGAGATTTTAGTCAGTAAACGTCTGACACGCTCTCCTACTCCACCCTAGAGCGAAAGGAGTCATCAGATGATTTTCCACCTTAAAAACAAAATTGAAAGATCGTCTAACTTTACTAAAGTATCAAGTAATAACATTCTCACTTCTCACCCCATTCAGACACATTATATACAGGGTGTACATATGTATAAATACGCCTGTCATATCGCAACATGTCCGGGAAGTCAAACAGGGTATAATACACGTGAACATGTTTCATGTTGACGTAAACTTGTTATACAAACAGTCTTCGGCTACCAGACATTGCTTTTGTAGTTATTTTTCTGAATAGCTGACTTGTTCTTCCGGAAAAAGTAAATATTATGATTTTCTTTATTAGTTAAATAGTTCTTTTTCGCGTTTACTTTTCTGTCTGTGGTATTATCAAGGATGAAACTGTTGCTATAGGCATTTTATCCCGCTAAAAATTCACGGTTTCGAAATAATTCAGTACGTCTATAAGATGGAGGTATTGTTTTTTTGGTGGGGAAAATTATACAATGATATCTCCCGCGCTTGGGCGGAGCGGGAAATAATGTCAGACTTTTAATGACTAAAAAACCTACCCTGTTCCTTCGTTGCCTTTCATACAAGGGCCGAGCCTTCCTTTCAGAATCAGACCTTTGACCCCAATAGGCTTCGACCCTGCCTACCTGCAGCTAGCAGGCTGGGTCTCTACGGTTTGCTGACAACTCTTTGAGGCGACATGGGCGGTCCAGACGATTACCGGTCGGACGGCGAGCTACCCAGAGCTGGAAACCCGGCGGCGGCTGGGGCGTGAGGCCCGTTACCTCGCTTCGGACCATGGCCTGCACCGAGGCCCGGCGGGAGAGATTGCTGCCGCCGATCGCCCTAACGAGGACGCGGCTTTGCTTTGCCCAAGCGGGGCACACTTCTACTGTGTGCTCCACCGTGTCCTCCGAGACGCGATGAAAGTATGCGAGTTGAGAGACGGTTAAGCAGCTAGCTCTTTTGAGCCTGTACCAAAAGGGAGATATTACATGTTTGTCTCAAAAAAATTAAGTTTGTTATATTAATATTTATTTTTCTGGTCAGGGCTCCAGAGAAAAAACCTTCCAACAATACGAGCCATGTCAAGAAGTACCTAACGCTTTTTTAATCAACCCATTGATCCAGTCAACCAACGAGTACCACCGAAGATGCTGGTCGAGGGGCTGAGTGAAACGACAAGTTCACATCTCACACGTTGACCACCTAGCGAGCCAAGCCAAGATACTTGATTTGTTTTTCTTTCTCTGCTTTCACGAAGTTTATTAATGACTCCGATTATTTTTATAGCAAAAACGACATTCCTGCAGATTACAACCCTTATTATCTCTTCTATACTTCTTTTAAAGTAAGATTATTTCTAAACTCGATTATCTACCTAATTATCTAGAATGTACGAAGGCAAATCTCCACACAGACTTCGTTGACAGTCAAGGGTCACTTGACCCCTGAAAGGCTGAGTCCGAAACTCTCCACACACTATTGAGCGCACCCACTTGTTGCTAAAGGGTAAGCAGTAGGGATGTGCTGGAAGCCATCTTAGCAGAAGCGGAGGTGGAAAAAACAGGAGAAAATATGACTTTTCTTTTTTTAAGAAAATGTCGATATGGTTATCAAATTTTTCATGGCAACAAATAAGCAGTTTTGTGGCTGTCTCACAATTCAGACGTTTTTTTCACGGGAATTCAACGTGACGTAGTTTTTTTGTCTTGCATACGCGCGAAATCGTCGCTTTTGTTGCCATTTATATAAAAAAGGCAAGAGTTCGCGGGAAAATATCAAACAAAATTAGGAGACCGCTTCGCTTAACTCATCGCTGCTCCGTACCCACGTGCGTTTGATTACGTAGTATGCCACTGCAACAGAGTATTAATTATTTCTTTGGCTTTGCGATCACATTCGCGTTCAATCGCCTGAAAGGACATGACGTAACGTTTAAGAGATACAGTCCACAGACGCGTAGCTTCATAGACGTGTAATCGTCATTGTAGCAACGCCGTGCCGTTGTGTCGTTGCCATTTCGTCAACACAGTTTCTAAGATTTGTATGTCAGTTGAGAGCAGATGTACACCAAGCGAATAATGACATACGCGTCTATGAAGCTACACGTCCATAATATACAGCTGGCAGTTCGTTTGCAAACTACACAAGACTCGCGGAGCAATTCGTAAAGTTCCTTAACAACCCTAGCAAACAGCATGAGACTAACCCATTACATTTTGATTATAGATGAGTGTTTGTGTAACTTGTTCAAATGTCAACGATTTTGGTAAATTGTTTTGACTATCGTCCTTCTTTAGATTGTATTTTTGAGTGTAATGACTTATGAGCAGTGTTGAAATTGGTATCTAAAATGAAATATTATTTTTTTATGTAACAACTACAATGACCTCTTAAATTGTTGTCGCTTAAAAACAGCTTACAACTTAGCTCGAAGAATGACCAAACTTAAGTGGCAGTTGGCAGGGCACATTGTTCGTAGAACAGATGGTCATTGGTGCCGAATGGTTCTGCAGTGACGATCATGTACAGGAAGACGCAGTGTTCGAAGGCCTCCCACAAGATGGACCGAATACCTGGTGAGAGTGACAGAAACCCGATGCAGGAAGACGACGAGACTGATCATTGTGAAGACACATGAGAAGGCCAGAAGGAAATAAGTTCAACAGATTAAAAGTAAAGACCGTACCTTTTTTAAGGGCTGCAAAATGAACAAACTTTAACTTGACTTCACGGATCAGACTTTGACTAAACTCAATCGAGTTCTTTTACTTCCCCTTTCCGTTGTAGGGATGCTGTAACCCCTTCAAAAAAAACCACAGACCAGGTAAAAGTACCTACCCCTAAACTGAAGGCTTTTAGAAGAAATTTCCAACACGTTTCGCTCCAATAGAAAGCGCTATTTCTGTACCCATTGTATTAGTTACTTAATCTCAAGAATAAGACCCTCCTTCAAGATCTACTTAAGTTAAATATTACAGTATTCTTCCATTAATTTAACCCTACCGTTGATGGAGGTAAATAAGCTAAACTCGACACATTATTCTCTATAAGCCTGCTTCAGATTCTATACGGGACCCCCGGGGGTTAAGCCAAAAAGGGTTCAGTGTAGATCTTATATAATGTACGCTGTATTTTAAATAATGCAAATGCTAGGGGTCCTAGTTCCTTATTACAGCGTGAAGTAAAGCTCTCTGCTTACTAAGCAATAAAATGAATGGAAACATCTATGAAGCAAAATATTAACGAGGAGTTTGCGGAGCTAATTTCAAAATGTGAAGAATTCAAAATATAAACGCTTACATGTTTTTTTTATGGTAGGTAAAATTATCCAATGACAAATCCCGCCCTTGGGCGGATCGGGAATCAGTGTCAGACTCTTACTGACTAAAAACCTACCCCATTCCTTCGTTTCCTATCGTGCCGGGGCCGGGTATTCCTTTCGGAAGCTGACCCATGACCTCAGCAGATTTCGACCCTGCCTGCCTGCAGCTAGCAGGCTGGGCCTCTACGGTTTGCTGACAGCTCCTTGAGACGCGCGGGAACAGAACGCGCCGTCGACAACTTAGGCTCGGTCCAGTCGGTTACCAGACGATCGGACAGCGTGCTACCCATTGCACGCCGTCCGCAAGCCCGCGCCTACGGTGGCCGGAAACCGGGATCGGAATCCCGGTGGCGGCTGGGGCGAGCGCCCCGTTACCTCTGCCTGATGCGGTCGGCCTCCTCCTTTGCTAGTATTACTGCTTCGCGAGAAGGAGGCGACCGCCTGCCATCCCTCCTCACTCCGGACCATGGCCTGAACCAAGGCCCGGCGAGAGAGATCGCTGCCGCCGATCGCCCCCACGAGGACACGGCGATGCTCCGCCCAGGCGAGGCACACCTCTACAGTGGGCTCCACCGGGTCCTCCGGGTGTTCCGCACAGTGGCGACACTCGGGCAAATCCTCCGCCCGAATCCGTAACAGGAACTTAGCAAACTTGCCGTGTTCGGTAAGGACGTCATGCGGAAGTTTAGAACGCCGTGAGGTCTTTCCAGCCACGCCTCAAGGATGGGCCTTATCGCCTCAATTGTGGCGCGCCCCATACGCTTATATGTCACTGTGGTATATAATAAAAAAACCTGAGCCGAGACTTCCATATAAACTATGTAAATAGACCGCAAATAAGTAATTATTGTGTTATGTATCTATAAATTTAGGTTTTGGGTTTTCTTACCTTTCAATAGTTCAGGATTCCAGGTCAACGGAACCCTATAGTATTTGATTTTCTTGCTAATATCAAAGGATTTCTAAACAGACTCCGTTTAGGTACATATTTTGCAAACGGCCTTATCTTTCTATAACGTTAACTTAAAAGTTTCATTTTTTCACTGTTCCAAGAAGAAGTAAATCGGAGTAATCGTCATTAATTTCGGCTTAATCCTCCTCCATACGTACCTAAAAAAAAGGTCATATCATAGACAGACAGACGGACGAAAGTGATCCTTTATGGGATTCTAAAACTGAATGCTCTGTAATGTAATGTTGTGCTGTTATTTTGCTCTTCTATAAAATTGCCATTACTGAACTAAGCACTGTTAGAACTTTACAGACTAAATGCCATGACCAGTGTGCCCACGGCCTACGGTGTGTATTATTTAAAGCGCCCGACCTTTCCGCGCGTTTATTTTTGTAGAACACCAGCATGCGAACTGATTTATGTGGTTGTTGCGTGGTGTACGCGAGAGCAGCGAGGGTCGGTTTCTGGGTGTACCTGTTTAGTAGATTTTCTAATGAAAACATCGCATGATTTATAAACCGAATTAATTTTAATAAAATAACACCTAGTCTATCAATTTTCTTTTTTAAATGCAACAGATATGACCATAAGTGTTTTGCTATATTTTTGAAAACTGCTGAGTTCAAATTTGATGATAGAAAAATGCCATCAAGTCTAGATTTTCAGCTGTATCTTAGCAAAGTTACTCGATAAATACAATTATAAAACTTACCCTAACATGGCACTGATTATATTACGATTGTCTACTAATCAAATAACCAAAAAATTTGAAGATTTGACATCCATCAACGCGCCGTAGACTCGCATGGTAGATTACGGCTCATTCCCTTAGTACACCACAGACAACCCTATTTTTATTTATGTGTCAGCGATGAGACAACCATTGCGCTCATTAGATGTAAGTTTTGTTACATAATATTTTGATCTACTCGTACATTAAAGAAGACTTATAATAATAAAGATAAAAGTAAGCCAGATACAATTTCGTCTATAATAACAATTTCAAAGTTATACACTTCTCAGTAGCGATACCTACAAACTAACGAAATAATATCGCAGACAAGGAGATATCTGTAATACAATATTCCATTTGATAAATAATATTCAATAGATACAAAGATATATCGAAGCAATTGTTCCAGAATTTCTTTTATCTTCTGAACTCGTTGCCCTAGAGGTACATACAGTTTTATTTCTTTAGTAACTTGTTCTTTTTATTATCTGTTACACATTTTACTTATTTTTATTAAAGAAAAATCTGTTCTATTCAAGGTCTCTTGTGTATCATTGGTGCGTTTATAAATGTAGTCTGTTACAAGCTTTTATTTAGTTTCACCTGACCGATGTTTGTCTGTGATCAAATCTTGCGAATTAAATTTGATCCACTTTCCGTTTACCGATTGAGCTGATGCATGCATATGTAAATCACGTGACAATGCAATATTATGGTGACATGGAGCTGATTTGATGATGGAGTTGGAAGGTGGCCATCGGAACTCGGTCGTAAACGACACAACCCCTTCGAGTTTAGGCTCGTTTGATTTGTATTGACGAGTATTTACGAGTAGGTGCTAGATGGTAACCAGGGTGTAATGATGAAACTGGAATATGGCTATAGAAACTCAGTAATAAGCACAATAAGATTACACCAAAATTGTAAATAGTTATCATAGAGCCACATTAAACGACTGAACACTGCCACCCAAAACACAAGCATTCGCTTTGCTTGGGAGACAGTACCAGTACCTATATACACTAAATACAATTCATCCACTAAATTAAAATTATTAAGAATTTAATTTTAATTTAGTGGATGAATTGTTAATTGAAATGATTATTTGGTATTTTATGAAATTGCTTTAACTAGACGCGTAACTGTAAGTCTGTAACTATAACTCGATATGTTCCTACTGCATGCTAAAGATGTAAAATCTAAATATTTGTACGGCTGTAATGCCGAATATAGTGAAACCCCATATATCCTATGAACTTGTTAGCTACCTATATTCTTGCAAATAAATATATCATTCATTAATTCATTATATAAACTGTTACCTATGTCTAATTATAAGTCTCATTGTGAACTCTGTAACCTTGAAAATAAAGATTATTATTATTAAGATAACCACATCGTGTTTCAACTTTTTGGAGTGGTCTTGATGAGTATTAATCATATAAGTATATACCGTGCTATATAAGCTTGCTATGAAAAAATGTTTTCATTGAAAACATGTTTTTCAGTTACCATGATATTGTAAGAGTTAAAATTTGTGAGTATGTTTTTTGGAAGGAATCTCTGAAAATACTGAGCTGATTTTGGAAATTTTTCCACCAGTAGAATGTGACGTTATAGTGACTGGTAATTAGTGAACGATACTTAAACACGAGATTGTAGTCATGATAACAAACAAATTTTACTATGGGACCAAACCTAAAATCGTGAAAAAAAACTGCCAATTTTGACCAGTTAGGCGAACATAAATGTAGTGAACTTGCCAGATTTTTTTTGCGATTTCAAGTTTGGTCCCTTTGTTAAAGTTGTTCGTTATCATTACTAGAATCACGTGTTTAAGTATCGTTCACTAATTACCAGACGCCTTATATATATTCTACGTGTACATGGGCAAAGCCGCGTGCAAAAGTTAGTTTAAAATTAGATACGCAAATAAATTAATTCATCTTACGTTGTTGAAACTTCTAAGGTCCGAACTAATTCCGGACAATAATTAATTGCATGAATTGTTACTTAGCCTTCATCCTCTCTCCTAACTTTGCTGTGCCCGACAGGGTCCATATTTCATACCATCTATGTACATAATATGGAATGCTTTAAAGTATTGAGTATTAATCGTTCTGGCCCGTCGTTTATACCGCGTACATCGAAGTGCCTGCTGCGGTCTTCCAGCCCCATTATAATTTGCGTGTCTTCAAGGATAGAGTGAATAGGCTCTTAATAAACTAGTGCGCCTGACTATCAACAATTGTATCACTGCTTACCATCAGGTTTGTTTGCAGTCAAGCACTACTTTTATCATAAAAAAAACTATCTATCTTAGACATTTTCCAATTGCATAGTCTTTTGTCCGAAATCAAACGGGAATATATCACAGAAATCTATAATTATATCTATAGTTACAACACCTGCCAACCCCTGTTACAGTAACAAGCGTTTACATAAACAACTTCCTCTTTGTCGGCAACCACCAAAGTTTGTTCACTTAATTGTTTAGTAACGTGTTCATAACTTGATTCGGGAACTTTGTTACGTACAAATTCTATTTCGTACAACAAAACAGAGGCCCGTGGTAAGCTCTTCACGCTATCCATTTGACGACGTAACTGACTATAAATTACAAAAAAATATATTTATGTTTTTGTGTAATTTATATTCATGTAACAATTTATTGATCATCAGATAAGTTCAATGTCATCATAAATTGCATTGTCACGCGAATTACACATGCATGGAAAATTTCAGCTCAATCGGTAACCGGGAAATGGATCAAATTTAATTTGCAAGATTTGATCACTGACAAACATCGGACAGGTAAAACAAAATAAAAGCTTGTAAAATATAACCACCCTTCTACCGTTACACACTATATACACCTATCACTGTATCATCAGTTATGTTAAGTCCGAAATAATGAAGGACGAGCCATTTTCCATTAACTGGGTATACAACCAAGCTTCGGGCTGATACTGAGAATATTACGATGGAAAAACACGATAGTATTTTTTCAGAATTCAGGCTGAAATTCAAATATATAGAGGTCGTGCTTGTAACTTTAAACAAACTGAATGATACTCGTACAATCAACATATCTTTACATAAACAAACGTATAAAATGAAATCTACCAACATCATTCAATGATATCTCTGCACTTTCGGGCGGGGCAGGCGATAGTGTCAGACTCTTACTGACTAAAAACCCACTCCTGTTCCTTCTTTGCCTTCGCCCCAGGACCCCAGGTTTCATTTTCACATTCCCCATGCTACCAACGCGTTTGTCTGTCTGTTCTCGATATACTCAAAAACGGTTAAGTGCGATTTGGACTCGCATTCACTCGATTCCGTACCGTACGCAGCAGAAAATGACAAAAAATCACGTTTGTTATATAGAAGCCCCACTTCAATACTTATTTTATTCTGCTTTAAGTATTTGTTGTTATAGTATAGCGGTATCAGAAATACATCATCTGCAAAAATTTCAACTGTCTTACTATCTGGGTTCATGATATACAGCCTGGTGACAGACTGACGGACAGCGGACTCTAGTAATAGGGTCTCGTTTCTATTCTTTGGGTACGGAACTCTAAAAAATACTGAACATATTTTCATGAGGTTTCAACGAATAGACAGAATAATTTATCATCATCATCATCAGCCTTTTAATGTTCCCACTGCTGGCACACAGGCCTCCTCTCTAAGAGCGGGAATGGGCCGTGATCCACCACGCGGGCCCAGTGCGGGTTGGTGGATGTCACATGTCTTCAAATCTTTGGTTCTAGGACATGCCGGTTTCCTCACGATGTTTTCCTTCACCGTTTTGAGAGCAGTGGTGATGAAATAAACTACACAAAGTAATGCGCCTGGCTGGGTCTGAACCCATGACCTACAACTTGTAAGTCGGAGCCGTTACCACTCGGCTAAATGTATAATCAGATTTTCATGAGATTTCAATGAACAAATAGAGTAATTTCATCAAGCAAGTTTGCTGTGGTAGAAGATGGACCACGCTTTCCTAGAAGTAAAAAAAAATACCCTTAGGTATCAGGAAACACAGACTCAGCTGTACGCGTAATTTTTTGTGCATATAGGTGGGATATCCACTAAGCATCGGTGGCGCAACGTGTTAAGTGTGGTAGTCTGATGACGAAACGGGATTGGCGGAAATATATTTTAATGTTTCTCCGATGCACACTCCCCGATACCTGCAGTAGAACTAAGGTTACCAAATCGCCAAAAAGTGACAATGGGCAGGGCACATCGCTCGTAGAACGGATGGCCGTTGGGGCCGAAAGGCTCTGGAATGGTGACCATTTACTGGAAGACGTTGCGTTGGAAGGCTTCCTACAAGGTGGACTTGGTAAGGGTTGCGGGAATCTGATGGCTGCGACAGTGGATGTCTTTCGGCAGAAATGATGATGATGACACTCCTCGATATATGACTTGGCATCGATGCTCAAGACTTTAGAGTTTTGACCACAGAAATTTGCCTTATTATTAAGATTTCTGTTGTTTTGACTCAACGAGTGCACAGTCATCATATGACTGGCCTGTTGGTTTAGTAGTTAGTGGCCTTGACTGCTATGCCGGAGGTCGTGGGTTCGATTCCCACCCAGTACAATGTTTGTGTGATGATCACGATCATTTGTTCTGTGTCTGGGTGTAATTTATGTATGGATGTATTTAGAAATATATAAGTATGTTTAACAGTTGTCTAGTGCCCATAACACAAGCTCTGCATAGCTTGGGACTAGACGGCGTTGTGTTGATAGTTTTGGAATATTATTATTCTATTATTATAATCAACTCAAGCGTTTAGTAATCAGGTTCCGTTAATTACACTTCAGGCACGCAACCCTAAAAAGGGTCCTTGTAAATTCTTGCCTAAAACTTTAACTGAAGACGTAGTTCCTGTCAGTATTCCAAGTTAGCAAACTTAATTTGTTCCTTAACTCGTTTCCCTATCCTTAAGTTATAACAATCAGTTAAAACATTGATTTGGTGTAACTCTAATTTCTCTGAGTAGGAAACGTTACTCAAAACTTTTTGATACTACCTATTCAAATTGTTAATTAAAGAATAGAGTTCTCACTTTACGCGTAGCAGGATGGAGAAGAAGAGGAAGGCCAAAGAAGAGATGGACGGATTAAGGGAGGTAGTGATAGCGTGACGGGAAAAAACGTATTGCGCCGACCCCAAGTAGGAAGGGATAAGAGCAGGAAGAAAAATTAAATTGAAGAATATAAAATCTGGCACCCATCTTGCTAAGTGCGGAAGTCCGATAGGCAGTTACTCTATGTACGGCGGCGGCGATCTCCCGCGCCGGGCCTTGGTACAGGCCATGTTCCGGAGTGAGGAGGAGTGGCAGGCAGTCGCCTCCTTCTGTGAAGCAGTAATGCTAGCAAAGGAGGAGGCCGACCGCATCAGGCAACGGTGCCGCCGCCGCCGGGATTCTGATCCCGATTTCCGGCCATAGGCGCGGGCTCGCGGACGGCGGGCAATGGGTAGCTCGCTGTCCGTCCGTCAACAGACCGGACACACCTCAAGAAATTGTCAGCAAACTGAAGGGGCCCGGTAGGGTCGAGGCCTAGTATGGGGCTCTGGGTAGGTATGAAAATGCATACCGGGGCCCTGGAACCAAGGCAAGGAAGGAACAGGGTAGCTTTTAGTCAGTAAGAGTCTGACACTATCTCCCGCTCCGCCCAAGGGCGGGATTTGTCATTGGATGATTTTATCTACCATAAAAAAACCTGGTCCTAGAAACAAAAAAAAACATGACATTCACCAATCCATATTGCGCTCGCGTGATAACAACACACTTTTTGCAGACTTTCTCCCAAAGACAGGAAGCCTGTGCCAGATCATGCATTGAAAATATTCACCACAAGTTTAATATCGACTCGTTTGCGTCCAGACGCGCACGCGCAAGCCATAGTCAAAGAAAACAAACTATAAATAACCAGCCGCCATATTGTGAAACAATGCGCGGTTTCTGTAAACCGTACGTTAACTGTTCCGTCGTAATTAATAGACTTAAGTTCGTGACGTAAACGGTAACTGGTATCGTTGTTAATGTTAAGAGGGGAGTAAAACTTGTAATAAGTTCTATTTTGGGCGGTCTTGTAATTGTGGGTTGATCAAATATTGTGTAACGCTTTTGTAAAAGTGAGTTTGAAAGTTTCCTGGTTGGATTAGATGAAAAATCTTGGTACAATTTATTGAAGTAGGGTATACGTGGGATCAACGCAGGATGGATGAAATGGCGACAGGTCACGAGAACAACTTGTGACCCACGGATGCCCCTAAAGTTGAAGGGTAAAATCTACAAGTCCCTGATAAGGCCTGTCATACTGTATGGATCAGAATGTTGGGCTTTGAAAAAGACGGAAGAAAAAAGATTGCACGTAGCGGAGATGAGAATGTTGTGATGGATGTGTTTTGTGACGAGAATGGATAAAGTGAGAAATGAGTATATCAGGGGAAGTTTGAAAGTGGCACCAGTGACTGAAAAGTTGAAAGGAAATCGTTTGTCTTGGTATGGTCATGTGAAAAGGAGGGATGAAACGCATGTTACTAAAAGAGTTATGAGTTTACATGTGGATGGATGGAGAGGGAGAGGGAGGCCAAAGAAGAGGTGGATGGATTGTGTGAGGAGTGATATGAAAGAAAAGGGAGTTAGTGATAGCTTGACGAGTGACAGGACAGAATGGAAGAAAAAAACGTGTTGCGCCGACCCCAAATAAAACGGGATAAGGGCAGGAAGATGATGAGATGATGATGGTATACGTGGCAAATACGTTGAACCATTTGTTATGGTTACACGCAGCCCCCCACTTTGAGACCCGAAAATCAGTTATAATCCTCGTCAAACAAGTTGAACAATCATGGCGGTCGACTTTGAATATGCAGTGAGTACTAACCGATTTTCGGGTCTAAATCGAAGTAGGAGTTACCATAGCAACGACGGCCATTTTAGTTCTACTTATTTGCCGCGTTCTATACCCATTTGCCCATCTGTCGAAAGCCCGCTTCTTCGGTGGCCGGAGATCGCACTGCGATTCCCGAAAGTATATTGTAAACAATAGTAATACAAAATTCTCGAAGGGAATCAACTGGATATTCTCAATCTCAAGATTCACCCTAATACATGTTTACATAGATTCCTTAGTAGTATTTAGTAATAATACCTAATTTCTAAAAGGTAGACTTATTACACCTACGTATTTTCCTGCCATGTACCTGTTTATTAAAAAAGCCAGGCTTTCAAAAAAGGCTGGTTTATTTTACACTTAGCGCCGCCCGCGGCTCCACTCGCGCTACATTAATACTTCTCTCCTTTGTAAATTAAAAACCATGTAAATCCAGGGTATAAGTAAGTAATCCAGCTAACCTGGTACAAAATGTCATTCAAATCTGCTCAACCGTTTGATCTCAAAGCGAAGGAGTAACAAAAGTAATATACTCACATACATACATAAACCGTCATGATCGTTTTAATCCCGTGGAGGATTGGATCTTTACAAATCGACCGTGTTTCATGTACCGGATGGTACATGAAACACGGTCGATTTGTAAAGATAAAATAAAAAAGTACTTTTTTTCTGAAACTCAAATTAATATATGCATGTACGAAATTAATTACTTTAATTAACGAGTCAATGACCTTGTAGGTAGTTGTAGGTCGTTGCGTACTAACTACCGACAACTCATTAAAATCGGCTAGCTGACGTTTACTTAAAGAAATTAATTTCGTACATGCGTATATTAATTCGAGTTTTTTTAAAGTATTTTCTCTTTACAAATCGATAGTATTTCATGTACCGAATCGACCCTCCACGGGATTAAAACGACCAAAATATTACGGTGTATAAGTATGATTTTATGAAGTAAGAAGTTTTAAAGGAAAATCTTCTACAATCGTGTTTAAAATATAATGAATGAACGTGGGAGTGATTAAACACGAATTCATAATGAATCTTTCATTCTGTTTATTACGGGTACTAAGGTTTTTACTGCAATTTCGCCTCAGGGGCCAATCTCGCAGGATCCGTTATTATAATCTAGTCTTAAGTCTAGATGAATTATTTATATTTATCTAGACTAATATCACACTAATATTATGACGGCACGGTTGGCACAGTGGTTGAACGATTGACTGTTGCGCTACATGCCACAGGTTCGATTCCTGCACGGAACAAATATTGTACAGCCTAGAGATAGGTGTTCCAGGTCTGACTGTCTTGTGCATAGTCCGATACAGAAGTAATTCCTAGAGTGAGGCAATGTATTTTTTTATTATAAAAGTGAAGCTTGTGAGTGATAATGTGTACTGTATGATTGTTACTTATTCGTGCTCTAAATTTCTTAAAAATCCGTTCAGCCATATGACGGGGTGAGAATTTTTCAATTTTAAACTGTATAAAATCTTTTTCCTAATCATCTTCAATAACTTTTAGTTATTTTTTTTTAACTATTGTGTTTATTGTATATTGTAAATAAAACTAGAAGGAACTACCTATTTGTTTAGATACTCAGGTGACAAATGTCAAACTTGACCTAAAATGTTGAAGTCGGGAGGTCACTGCGTACCTATTCGTACAGCCTGTCGTTAAAATAATAATAATCATTTAATCCTTTCCAATGTACCCATTACCATTTAAAAAAAAATTATCGGGACTGGCATCCTGATATTTTTTTTCCAACCACAACAAAACAAAACCAAACCCAATATATTAATTTTTTTTTTAAATAACAACGATGATGAATGAAATAATAATAAATAATAATATAATGATGGTGATAAAAAATGATGACGTCAATAATATCATTTTGGAGATACAAATCATCATAACAAGAAACATGAATATGCAACAAATATGATTTTCTAAGCATATTTTATATTATGCGATGAATTATGACGAGAATGACAAGTTTATTACGGAGTTCTGGCAATCGATAGATATTTTACATGATGTTTTCCATGGAAAACTTTAAATTATGTTTAATCTTGATGTTATTTTACTAACTTTCTCATGTAGACCCACTTACATGACGTTGATCTAATGGAAAAAAATATATAAAAATACAAAAAAACTAGATCCAACCAGCAGCTTCATCTTCATCATTATTTCAGCCGATGAACGTCCACTGTTTAGACATAGGTCTTCCCGAAATTTCGCCACAACGACCGATCCTGTGCGTCTCGCATCCATCACATTCCCGTGACTATCACCAGGAAATAGTTCCACCTTCTGGGAGGCCTTCCAATGCTGCATCTTCCGGTGCACGGTCGCCAATCTAGAGCTATTCGGCCCCACTGACCATTCGTTCTTCTAGCAATGTATCCTGCGGTCCTGCCCACCGCGACCTCGGTTATCTACGATATCTCCCGGCTAACCAGCAACTACGCTCGCGTAAAAGTCGAAAAGTATTTCAAGGTATCATACTCTCGGAATAAAATGTATCTTAAATCCTATTGCAGGACTATCAGTGTGCTAAGTTTTATCTAAATCCGTTCACTATTTAATCGTAAAGGAGTAAGAAAGTATCAAAACTACTTGAAAACGCAGCACATTAAAAAAAAGTCGTCAAGAAATAAAGTTTTATGCTCAACAAAAAGAACGCCTCACGAAAATTTATGTAATGCATTTATAATTAAAAAAATGGATTATTTCTTCAAAATCACTTTGCAATTATTTGTGTATGGAATTCTACATAACAAAGTCACTATTGCTGCTAGGTCACTAGAACTGCAGGTATATGCCAAAAAGTTACTGCAGCCCCAGAAAGTAAAGACAACTAAAGCAAGATAAGTGGGTTTCAGTCAATAAAAACACACTCCCTCTCGCTTCAGCTAGAGCGGGAGAAGTTATTTGATGATTTCTCACCTCAAAAAAATCTTTTGACCGTCAAATTTTTTGTATGAAAATGATGACACGAATAATATTGGAAGAAATAATTCAGTCGGCACTAGTTTCTGACGCAAATCAGATCACGTGACGAAGTCGCTTCCTTACTACAATTTATTGACTGAAATGGCACTATCGGTGACGTTTTAGTCTATAAATTATGAATATGATGAAAAAAGAATATTAATGTAACGAAATATTTTATCTTTCTCAAAAATATGAACGACTACAGCTTCTGTCGGTGGCTTCGTCCGTGTGGAAGTAGAAAATTATTGTAAAACGAACATAACCTCCCGAAATAAAAGTTTTCTATGGGCTTTTCTATTTTAAGACAATCATATTTCTGTACTTATTTATTGGTTTCTCTATGTTTTGTTTTCATATTTATTACCCAGTTTTCAGATTTTTTCTTGCTTGATGCCTTTCAGGATTATAGGACCCTAATACCCTATGAGTTTTAATTCCCTTGAGAGTGTCTAAATATACGTAAATTGCTATATAAACGGTATATTTTTTCTCTAACTCAGAAGTTTGATTTTTTTACAACTACAAGGAACCGCGGACCTGACTATATTATTACATTATTAATTTCAACTCGATACGCCACGCGTTGCTAATATAAAGGATCTTGACAGACAGACATAGGGACAACAAAGAAGTCCTATAAATGTTCCGTTTTTTCCTTTTGAAGAACGGAACCCTGAAAATAACTTACGTTAAAGCCCTAATAAATTAACATACTCACACTAAATTCAAACACCATTAAACACTGAAACAAGTCTAAATCGCCGATTCATCTACAATTTAAAGCCCTCAATACACGTTAAAAATAAATCGTACCCACTTATCTGAAGCCAATCTGCTACATATTCAGTGAATCGTGCATGAACGCTGTCAATTTCTATTTCGTGTGTGGTGTGCTTAATTCCATGTTCAGGGTAGAATCGGACGTGTGGACTGATTGGCAGTGTGGCACAAAAGGGGAACCTGTGCCGAGAATTCACTGATGCGTTTGAAGGGAGATAGTCTGGTGCCCGTTTGTCAATAACCTGTAGGTAGTTAGTACGCAATGACCGACAACTACATACAGGTCATTGATTCGTTCAGCTGATGTTTACTTAAAGAAATTAATTTCGTACATACGTATATTCATTCGGGTTTAAAAAAGTAAGAACTTTATTTTTTAATTTTATCTTTACAAATCCATAGTGTTTCATGTATCGGATTGACCCTCCACGGGATTAAAACGATCAATGTATAGGTGTTTTTTTTAGGTAGGATTACCATCCAGTGACATGTGCCGCCCTTGGGTGAAGCGGGGGATAGTGTCAGACTTTTACTGACTAAAAACCCACTCCTGTTCCTTCTTTGCCTTCGTTCTAGGGTCCCGGGTTTCACTTTCACATTACATTAACCATGGTCACAGTAGGCTTCGACCCTGCTGGGCTCCTCTATGGTTTGCTGACATCTCCTTTAGACGCGCGTGGAACGATACGCGCTGAAGACGACTTGGGCCGAACGGTTACCGGACGGTCAGACGGCGAGCTACCCATTGCTCACCGATCAGTCTGTCTGATGTGTTATGGAGCCGAGGGCTGCAGTGCGCACGTGTGTCAAAAGACGTTTCTCAATACACTTACGACACGTGGGGGTTGACCCGCGCCTCGTGAGATTGACGCGCGCCCAGCCAGATACGATAAACAATTTTATTACGACAAAATTATAGAGGGGGTGAGCACGCGCACTTTTTTGCACTAGTGCGGATAACAGTACATTACGTGCCTAAAAGCGGTGAGATAAGATTGGGTTTTCAAGTAAGCTATTGTAAATGTTTTTTTTTTCTTTAGAATTGGAACATAACAAATATACATACGAATGAAAATCGGAATACATTTTATTTCGTTCCCAGCGATAATTTATAAAGCGACTTTGTAGTGTTTCGAAATTCCAATCATTTTAAAATACCACAAAGTAGGTCGTACCTGTGTACTTAATGTCATCGTTTTACCATTTAACAGCATCTGCATTGGTATATTGCTAATAACTAAAACAATTGCAGGCTATTAACGGAGACGTAAAATGCCAGCGAAATATTAAGTGCCTGTTATATGGCAACCCTGGTCGTAAGCAGTGTAAAGTGCTGGCAACACCGCCCATAATGCAGCCCCCAACTATAAACAGAACGGGAATAAAAAATTTAAGGTACAATATGATAGCGGGAGATGCTGTGGTAATGCAAAGTAGAATATTTTATAATGGACTACTATGTAATTTGTCGGGTAGTCTCTATTCAATGCTTTGGTATAATACTCGGCACACAAGTTGAACCATCTCAATCGAAAAGGGGGGCTGCACGTAACAATAGCAACGGGTTACACTTATTTTCCACGTACTGTAATCAATTTAATTTCGTTGACGCATTTCAGGGCATCCGAAAATATATGATAGTTGTTATGAATGGCACTCAGAGATTGAATAAAAATAATTGTCTTGCATTTAAAGCTTTTAATGTTTTCGCTCCGTTTTACTACCGTGTCGATTGGGCACTGAGTAGCTCGCCGTCCGGCCGTCCGGTAAACGTCCGAACCGAGCGCGGGTCGTCGACGGCACACATTGTTCCACACATGCTTCAAAGACAACAAATCGTAGGAGCCCAGCAGGGTCAAAGCCTACCGGGACCATGGGTCGACTTCTGAAAGGGTTACTCATTGTGTTTAGGCGCAAAGGGGAACTAAAGGAACATAGATGTGGTTTATATTAGTAACAATCTAATACGCCCTCCCGTTCCCCAAGAAACGGGAAAAGTTATCAGATGATTTTCCACCGAAAAAACCATCATGTCGATTTCTCTTAACAGTGCTTTACAGGTTATCAATACCCTAGAATAACTTTAGGGCATCAATAAATAATAAAAAAGTAAATAATAATAAGACATCGCGCTATCCTGACGACATTAAGAAGGACATTTGCCATCACTATGAACAGTGTTGGCCCAAAAATACTACCTTGACTGACACCAGAACGGGTTACAAGCGGAACAGTTTATTTACCTGAAGAATAAACAAGACAGGACGTACAAACAAACAGACAAACAAACAGTCAGTGAAATAGCTCAAGAAATGTTAAAGTAGCTTCAGGGTAAATCCTATCACGGATAATTTCCTTACTAAGAAGTCATTCTGAATCCAGTCAAACGCCTTTTTGAAGTCGAAAAAGGTCACGTCAATCTATTTACCTTTGTAACAGTAAATTCTACAAATCTAATATAGTCTATAATTGGGTATTTGGTTCATTTTTTTTATTGTGTGTAAAAAGTAACTTTATCCAAAATCGCAAATAGAAAAATATTAGCTGCTTTATACACCGTTAAAGTTTAGTCGTTTTAATCCCGTGGAGGGTCGATTCGGTACATGATAAAGGAAAAATAAAGTACTTTTTATAACTCGAATTAATTTACGCATGTACGAAATTCATTTCTTTAAGTAAACGAGCCAATGACCTTGTAGGGAGTTGTCGCTCGTTGCGTACTAACTACCTACAGTTCATTGGCCTCGATCAGCTGACTTTTACTTAAAGAAATTAATTTAGTTTTAATTTTTATGTTTACAAATTGATAGGATTTCATGTACCGAATTAACCCTCCGCGGGATTAAAATAACCAAAATTTAACGCTGTATAATAGCCAATTTTGATGCTGTTTTCAGAAAAAGTTTTTTTTAGTTTTATTTATTATTTCATACAAAATCACCCGATTGTTGACAATATATTTTACCAAAAACTAAGTAATTGTTCATCATCATCACCTATATCATTTCTGGAACCCGGTGGATGCGAGATGCATATGACCGTCCATTGTGACGACACTTGGAGGAGGCCAATGTCAATGCCAATGTAGGTAAAGGACGTCTTTCGGCTGAATTGTTTCACATAATATTTTGCAATTTCTTTTTTCTGTTGTGTATGTCAAATAAAAGAATTTAAAAGCAAATAAATTTAAATTACACCACCAATGAATGTCAACAAAAAATGTGATAATACCATTACAAAATATGTCCAAATTACAAAAAAAAAAAACATAATTCAGATCCTATTGTGTTTTAGCAATAGTGAAATTGGTACTGGTATGGTATTTTGGGCTGGAGTCCGCAACTCTACGACTGAAACGCATATTGTGCGTACGGCAATAGCCATATTAAGGTCACCACGACCGACATTTTTGTTATTATTTCGGGATGGACTTAAATATAAATCGACTCATAGTATTAGTATTTCCGGGTAACAGCCACGCATAGTGCGTTTCAGTCGAATGCCGCAGAGTCACGCGAACTACACATGTGCGTTTAATGGCAGGCAATTTTATAAGTCAATAACCTTTTGAACGTTACCCTTTATTTTACTATCAGAAAGGGATAGTATTTTACGTCTATTTTGTGATATTGCTCAATCACGGAATGGTGGTAATTGTAATCCATATCTACCAATATTATAAATGTGCAAAGTGCTTCCAGGAGAAGACCTAGTCTCGCAACACAGACTTCTGGTTATGACATCAGTGGTCCAAATACTGTGTAGAAAAAGCAAAGAGCGCCCGCCCCCCAAAATAAAATGGCACATGCTAGAGAGGAATGACTGTGCGAAAAAGTTCAAAGAGCGAGTGGTGGACAGAATGATAGAAATGGGAGACATGAATGATCAAAGTATAAATGAAAGCTGGAATGAGATGGCAGAGTGTATCAGGCATGCAGCGAAAGATATTTTGGGAGAGACGAGAGGAAAAGGCACAATAGATAAGGATACATGGTGGTGGTCGATAGAAATTCAGAATGTGTTGAAAGAAAAGAAAAGCAAATTCAAGGAATGGCAGCGTGTAGAAGCGGAAAACGGTAGTTTGAAAGCTGAAAAAAAGAGGGAGTATGATAATTGGAAGAAAAAAGCTAAGAAAGCCGTAGCTTTAGCGAAAGCAAAGGCCCAAGACAAATTGTACGATACACTGGACAGTCCTGCAGGCCAAAAAGAGCTGTACCGGCTTGCTAGAATAAGAGAGAGAAGGACGAGGGATGTTTGTCAGATAAGATGTGTAAGGAATGAAGCTGGAATGGTCCTATCGGATGATGAAGAAATCAAGGACAGGTGGAAGGACTATTTTGAAAGACTGATGAACGAGGAAAATAATTGGAGTGGGTCTTTAGAGGGTAAACCAGTGAATGTAGGGTTAGTGAGAATGGTTAGTATGGATGAAGTCAGAATAGCAGTAAATGGTATGAAAAATGGTAAGGCCATTGGTCCCGATGGAATTCCAGTTGAAGTGTGGAAGTTATTGCGAGTGGATGGATGGATGTGGTTAGCTTTGTTCTTCAATAAGTTGTTGCGGGAAGAAGCCATACCTGATGATTGGTGCAACAGTTCTTTGGTGCCCATCTTTAAAAACAAAGGTGATGTTCTTGAGTGCAACAATTATAGAGGAATAAAGCTAATGTCACATACCATGAAAGCCTGGGAGAAAGTTATTGAAAGGAGGTTGAGAGAAGAGAGTGAAATTTCACAGAACCAATTCGGTTTTATGCCTGGTCGAGGTTCAACGGATGCCATTTTCGCTATACGCCAGCTGTGCGAGAAATACAGAGGTGCGCATAAAAACTTGCACATGGTATTCGTTGACCTCGAAAAGGCATACGACCGGGTACCTCGTGAGGTTCTGTGGTGGGCCCTTAAAGAGAAAGGTGTGCCTGGGAAGTATGTGCAGTTGATCCGAGCGATGTACAGTCGATGCCGTACCCAAGTTCGGTCTACAGTGGGCACCACTAGCAGCTTCAATGTGGCTGTCGGCTTACACCAAGGGTCGGCACTCAGCCCTTACCTCTTCCTGATGATAATGGACGCTCTGACGTCGGACATTCAGGAAGAGGCTCCCTGGTGTATGCTTTTCGCCGATGACATTGTGCTGGTTGCCGAGAGTGGCCTAGAGGTCCAGAATAGATTGGAGGTGTGGTGGCACAGACTGGAGAGTGTTGGCCTGAAATTAAGTAGAACCAAAACGGAGTACTTGTTCTGCGATTTCGGCGGTCTTTCCGGTCCTGTGCCCTTAGCTCTCGCCGGAACGCCCATACCAATCTGCTCCGACTTTCGGTACCTCGGGTCGCTCGTACAAGGAGATGGTGAGGTAGACCGAGACGTAACACATCGGATCAACGCCGGATGGATGAAATGGCGACAGGTCACGGGAACAACTTGTGACCCACGGATGCCACTCAAGTTGAAGGGTAAAATTTACAAGTCCGTGATAAGACCTGTCATATTGTATGGATCAGAATGTTGGGCTGTGAAAAAGATGGATGAAAAAAGACTGCATGTAGCGGAGATGAGAATGTTGAGATGGATGTGTGGTGTGACGAGAATGGATAAAGTGAGAAATGAGTATATTAGAGGAAGTTTGAAAGTGGCGCCAGTGACTGAAAAGTTGAAAGGAAGTCGTTTGTCTTGGTATGGTCATGTGAAGAGGAGGGATGAAACACATGTTACTAAAAGAGTTCTGAGTTTACAAGTAGATGGATGGAGAGGAAGAGGGAGGCCGAAGAAGAGATGGATGGATTGTGTGAGGAGTGATATGAAAGAAAAGGAAGTTAGTGATAGTGTGACGGCTGATAGGATAGAGTGGAAGAAAAAAACGTGTTGCGCCGACCCCAAGTAATATGGGACAAGGGCAGGAAGAAGAAGATCTACCAATATTATAAATGCGATAGTAATAAACTTTTCGGTCGCTAAACTTTTAAACTGCTAGTTGCTATGTTTTGAAAAAAAAAAAAGTATGTTAAACTAGACTATTTGCCTAATAATTTTATATACGAATATTTACATTTTTTTTTTTTCATAGAACTTGGAGTAATTTATTTTAAAAATTATATCTAACACAGACAAAACAGCGAAGATCAGGCAAAAACTATTGGGTATATTTTTATGAAATTTTCACAAACTAAAAGATAATTTAATTACCAATCTTTTGATATATTGGCTTTTATTCATATTGTGTTTAATAAATGAAGAACATAATATTATGCGAAAAATCTTGATGCGCAGGGGGCGACGTTAGCTCCCCTATTGTTCGCTCAAGGTCGCTAGGTCACTGGCCTTTAGTGTTAAATTTGCGAATAATTATAACAGTCGCTAAACTTCACTCGTTAAAATACCGCTAAAAACTCTCCATGCAATGAATAGTTCAGAACGACACGTTGTCAACTCATAATTGAATTACAACCTGTAAAATGTTTGATCTTTTTAGTCTTAATTAGACAACTTATAGTAAAACTTCAGGGTGATCGTTCATTGACCCTGTCGGAAACACCGCAGGCGTCGTGTTAGGAGTGGGTAGCTTGCCATCCGGCTGTCCGGTAAAGAACAAGCCCTCTTCAAAAAGGTGTCAGCATCGTCTTTTTTATTTTCTTTATTCATTTAATATAAAAAAAAAACATTTAACATCTTTTTTATTATTATTATTATTCATATGCTCGAGTTTGACCACTATCTCACCTGATGGTAAGCGATGATGTGGCCGACGATGGAGCAGGCTTGCCTAGAAGTAACCTATTCACTCTTGATTTAAAGATCCCTAAGTGGTAGCTATCAGGAAACACAGACTCCAGCAGGGAATTCCACTCTTTAGCTGTACGCACAATAAATATATCGCATAACCGAAAAGCCCAGTAGGTTCGATGCTTGCTAGGGCTGTAGCTACGATTAAAATGAGAGTTTTAGTCAATAAAAGTCCGAAACGCTCTCTCACTCAGTCATTTGATGATTTCGCACCTCAAAGGAAGAATGGATGTTTCTACAAAATTTTCATACAAAGCTAGTCCTTCCAAACCGCATAATTGTAATAAATTGTCGACTAAATCTGTTAAATAACTGACAGACTTGAAATTAATTGTATTATAGAGTTTGACATGAATTAATATACCCAGTTCTATCAATCTTGAGACAAATTGTTATTTTGCATTACTTCGTTCGTTAGTGTAATTCAATTTTCTTGTCAAAGTATATGTTTCAATCGCATTGATTCATTTAATATGATTCAATTATAACTTGAAAGAGCTTATTTTGATTGATTTGATTGAGTAACTGTTTGTAGAAATAAATTTTATTTTATACTATTCACTTCGCTATTTTTATTTTTTTATAAATTTAAATCCAATTCCAATTGTTTATCCAATTGTTTATTTTCCACAACTATCACACAACGTCGTCTAGTCCCAAGCTAAGCAGAGCTTGTGTTATGAGTAATAGACAACTGATAAACATACATATATATACATATTATAGATAAATTACACCCAGACACAGAACGAATGATCGTGCTCATCGCACAAACATTTGTTCTGGGTGGGAATGGAACCCACGACCTCCGGCTTAGCAGTCAGGGCCACTAACTACTAGACCAACAGGCCAGTCAATATTATCAACAGGTCAGTGAATATTTTCTATATTCATACACTTACACTCAAAATAATATTTCAAGCCTTGAAACAGAGAATTATATAGTTAAGGTAGATACGTAATTACGTGCTTAGAATATATGTATGTACTTTATAAAATTCACCAAATTTTCCTAAAATGGCATTATTTCTCAGCGGTAATATTCTGAACATTAAAGCAGTAATAATCATAAACGACTTCATCTCAAATTGTGGACGTACCTTTAAAAGTCAATGAAAGCGAGCGAGCAAAAGGATTCAGTTTCATTACGGGCGAGTGTTTAACTTTCATTTAAATTATACGAACGATTCAATTTCAAAGGTTGAACCATAGAGAAGAATGAGTAGAAGCGAAATCGCCAAAACGTCTGTCGCTAAGAAACATCACTCTGACAGTTTGAAAGTTTTTTTCTTGTTAATGTTTTTGGCTAGGATACTAAGTCCTTTAAGCTATGTATTCTTCTCAATATTATAATAACTTATTTGTTTACCATTAGAATATGGATGTACACATTCTAACGTATTTGTAGTATTTGGCAGCAAATGTATCAAGTCAACCTTCTCGGCAAACTTCGCTGAGGTAGTCAAAACTACAATAAAATCCTGTGTCAATGATTCCACATATTGTCCATTGCATAGACTTTTGAGATACATAACTACACCAATTTTACATCACCATATCCACTAGGAATTAATTTGCGAATAATTAAAACAGCCACTGAACTTTACTCGAAAAATTCCCGCCAAAAACTTTGAAAAATTTAGATTTTTTTTTTATAGTGTACAGGCTCGCGTTTGGCCACTGATGGTAAGCGATGATGTGATCAAGGCATAATTCCGCGGAGAAATTTTATAACGCGATGCTAGATTTGTATTGATTTGTTTTCTGTAAGAAAACCCAATTATGGGTTAAGCTCGCCTGTGTACATCACCTGTCCTATTTTTTGTAAACTGTTTAGTCTGTGTACAATAAAGAATATAAGAATATATATATATATATATATATTGTAGAGACGAAAGTTTGTAAGTGTGTTCTTTTTTTTTACTTTTTCACGATCGAACAGCTGGACGACGGATTTAAATGAAATTAGGCACACGGGTTGATCATATCCTAAAATAGCACATAATAATATTTTCATATTATTTTATATAAAAATCTATAAGTCTGCGGTCTTCCCGTCCGATTATAATTTAGTTGTCTTCAAGGCTAGAGTGAATAGACTCTTAATAAACTAGTGCGCCTCACCATCAACGATTACATTACTGCTTATCATCAGGTGGGATCGCAGTCAAGCACTAGTTTAAATAAATTAAAAAAAACACGGTAACGTATTTATTCTTTTTTATTAATCTATGACCGAACATTTAAGACTATTAAAGGAGTATGTTTTTTAAAACATAAGCATAATAGTAATTAACTGTGTTTAGATTTCGTAATGACTGCGGTTACGCCTACATTCTACATATCACGTAAACATTTTGTACTTTTTTTTTTCGGAATATTGAGCGCGTTCTGGCTAATCAACTTATTAACTTGAGTTTAATTGGTTCATTGTATATATTTGTATTTAGTTTAACATTTTCGATTTGTATAATGTCACGTCTTACCTATTAGGTTTTTTTATGGTGGGTAAAATCATCCAATAACAAATTCCGCCCTTGGGTGGAGCGGGAAATAGTGTCAGACTCTTACTGACTAAAAACCTTACTTGTTCCTTCCCTGCCTTTGTTCCAGGGCTCTGGTGTGCATTTTCATACCTCCCCAGAGCCCAGACTAGGCCCTACTGGGCCCCTACAAACGTCTTTTTAGATAGATTAACATAAATGCGAGCCATTTTGCTAGATCCGTCAATCGAACAAATAGTTAAATTTTCTTAAATCCAACATTAGTCTTTTTATATCAATAGCATAATTTTATACAAAAAGAAAGTTATAGTAACATATCATAAAATATATCTCTGTGGGTTCCATAAAAATATTTGCTCAGCCCAAATTGAATCGAGGACTCTTACTGTAGAAAACACAGCCATTGAACTAATAGTCTGTTGTCTGAAGCCAAAAAGCGGTATCTCCCGACCTACCCGACCGGCTGTTGCAGACATTTTTGTTTATACCACAAGTAAAGAGCTTTGATATTTTAATTTCATTTAATTGTTTGTTATTTGTTTATTCACATTCGCTTTTTGACCGCACAAGTCTTTTATTTTATGTGTAAGAACTCTTTATAGATTTTGTTATTGTTGTTGTATATATTTTTTGTCTTGTGCGAGTCAATGTTTTCTTTACAAAACTATTCCAGCTACAATTATTGCTTAGGTTGTTCAGCTTTTTTTTACTGACTTTAAAATAATGAGTTTGAATATCAATTTTTAAGGTTCTGTAAACATAGGGTGAAAGCGGTCCAACGGATCCAAGTTAACCACATCCAATGTTAGAAAATAAATATCGTTTTACTTCGAACTATCATATAATTTTTTGGGGTAATTAGATCATGGCTAATACATCAGTGAGTTCCCTATGTTAAGCACACTTGTTGAGGTAAGTCTGTGGATGGGTAACCATCTTAATATACTGAGATTCCTCCATGCCTCGGAAACCACATGAAACCGTTGGTTCCGAATGTATTTGTATTTGTATTTGTACATTTTTGAAATTTGTTGGGGATATTCTGAAACAAATCTGACACCAGCCCCCCTAGCCAAGTTACAATCGTTTCGGTAGGCGTGAACGCTTGGAGTTGGCCGCGCCCCCAATTCCTTTGTTCTGACGTCATCTCAACGCTCAGGCACGTGTTCAGAACAAAAGAATTGGCCAACTCTAAGCGTTCACGCCTAACGAAACGATTGTAACTTGGCTAGGAGGGCTGCCTTACCAAGGTTAATATCACCATACTTGGCTCACGATTGGGGCAGAGCTTATTTTTGGCTAGCCTGTTAGGGCTTGTTTACGGAGACGCGGCGCGTTGGGCGTTCGTCGTACATTGCAGCAGCGGGCCGCGTCATCGCACGCGCAAACACAAACATATGGCAATGTACGACGGACCGCCCAACGCGTCTCTGTAAACACACACTTAGACTTGTTTTGTTAAGGAGTATGTTTTTCGATACACTTACTGTATAAAGCGTTGTTGAATGTAGAGTAATTAATTCTTGATTTGAAACATACCTGTAACAATAAAACTACTTAGTAAACATACTGACTGGCCTGTTGGTCTATTGGTTAATGGCCCTAAATGCTGAGCCGGAGGTTATAGGGTTAATGTTTGTGTGATGAGCACGATCATTTGTTCTGTGTCTGGGTGTAATTTATCTACAACATTATTTTTAGTGTATGCGATACCTGAATATAGTTAGTTCAGAATATAACTGAATTGATTCCAATCATTTTTACATCATGTTATATGTTTTCCCAAAATTCTTTAAAAAAGGTCACAAGTTGGACTCCACTGAGACTTGACAGGTCACGGCAAGTCATAGTGGGCTTTAGGAGCCAGCATACAACTGGGTGCGGGAGCAAAACAACCCCTCAGTTGCCCGAATGGCCCGGTGACCATGTGTTTGTGTGTACAACACGCTCATTATTTTGTGATTTTTCATAATACGATTATGACACTTTGCAAATAGATTCTTTGCATAAAAATACTTGACTCGTGTTTTGAGTTACGCATATACTAAAAATATGTTTGTATAATATGTATGTATTTAGAAATATATAAGTATGTTTATCAGTTGTCTAGTACTCATTACACAAGCTCTGCTTAGTTTAGGACTAGATAGCGATGAGTGATAGTAGCATAGCATAGCATCAGCCTTATAATGTTCCCTCAGCTGGGACTCAGGCCTCCTCTCTAGGAGAGAGAATGGGCCGTAATCCACTACGCGGGCCCAGTGCGGGTTGGTGAATGTCACATGTCTTCGCATGTTTAGTTCTAGGACATGCCGGTTTCCTCACGATGTTTTCCTTCACCGGTTTGATAGCAGTGGTGATGAAATAAATTACACAAAGTAATGCGCCTGGCTGGGTTCGAACCGGCGAACTTCAACTCGTTAATCGGGGCCGCTACCACTCGGCCACCACTGCTCTCTCGTGTGATAGTAGTGGAATATTATCCTAAAATTTTACCAAGAAGACCATGCTCTTCCATTCATTTGTACCCCTTCAGTACAAAAGGGTTCCTCTAAAACCTTTAAAACTCCCACGCCAAGAAAATAATCGACAGAACATGGCAACAAATGAACGGTCTGTCTTCACGAACTTGTTTTCTTTAATTAACGTGAGTTACTCGGGCAGAATAACTAACTAAGGTTTTATTATTATTTAATTTTCCCATGTTAATCTGTTGTTGTCAAATAAGTGGGGTCATTTTCTATTTATTATTTCCTTTATTTGTTTTCTATACATATTTTTGATATTTTTAAATATTTCTTAATACAAATATATATATATAAAAAAACATTTAAAAATATAAAAAATATATTATTAATGATAGGCTCGCACTTGGCCACTATTTCATTCGATAGAAAGCTATAATGTGGTCGATAATGGAGCACGTTTGTTTAGAAATAACCTAATCAGTCTTTTTTTTGCAGATGGGAAAATCATCCTATGACATCTCCGCGCCCTAGGGTGGGCCAGGAGATAGTAATAATAAAATAATAAATTTATTGAACCATTGTTACAAAAGTTGCCTTATATCAAATTATCGTAACTTAATGTAGGTCTGTAACTGTTGACAAGCTTCATTGTGTAGTCTATACGGTGGTCCCCAAACTCGGCCGAGCTTGTATCTTGGGGACCAGGGTTGAGGTATGAGTATAGTGTCAGACTTATACTGACTCAAAATCAACTCCTGTTCCTTCATTGCCTTTCATATCGGGGCCAAACTTTCCTTTATCTTCTTTCTTCTATAAATCTATCCTCGGCCCTAGTACCCTGCTGGGCTCCTACGGTTTGATAACAAAACGACGACGAATTGAGCTTGGTCCGGACGGTTACCGGACGGTCGAACTGCGAGCTACCCGCGAGCTACCCATTGCTCACCGTCCACAAGCCCAACCTATTCACTCTTAAAACGATCACTTTCACGATCTTAAGCACAGTAATTCTCGGAATACATTCAAAGATAAAAGATGTGCAAAGACACAATGCTTACAAATATGAATCATTTTAGCAATTCACAAAAAATCTGCAGATTTGATTATAAAATTAAAACAGTAAAAATCTGACACTTTCTCTCACTTTACCCAGAGCAGGGGAAGTTTTTTGATGATTTCATCATCATCATCTTTCTAGCTTTGTCCTATGTTATTTGGGGTCGGCGCAATATGTTTTTTTCTTCCATTCTGTCCTGTCACCCGTCACGCTATCACTAACTCCCTTTTTAACCGACTTCGAAAAGGAGGAGGTTCTATGTTCGGCTGTATGTATTTTTTTTTTATGTATGTTCACCGATATCTCGGTCAATTGAGGACCGATTCCGATTTTTTTTTATTTTGATTGAAAGATTATACTTCCGAATTGGTCCCACAAAAATATCTTTTTGATTTGATGATAAACTTCGAAGATATAGGACGAAACTCTTCAAAAATTCATAGCAGAACTGTCGTTTGTATGTGTTTGTTCGCCGATATCTCGGTCAATTGTGGACCGATTTTGATAATGTTTATTTTGATTGAAAGATTATACTCTCGAGTTGGTCCATAGAAATATTGTTTTGATCTGATGATGAACTACGAAGATATAGAACGGAACTCTTCAAAAAACCTTAGCAGAACTGTCGTAACAAGTAAAATTGCTTTATTTATACATGTAGTCGGTGGCTGACTAAAGGAAAAAGGGGAGGGGGTACATAGAATTGATCTGATGATGAAGGCGGAAGGTAGGTAAGAGCCGGAACTTTGTAATAAATCAGTGTATCCTAGCCGTGTTTGGTATTATTAGAATTGTCATGATGATTTGATGATGAAACCGAATGGCGGAAGGTACATATCTATTTAAGTTTGGCTAAGGGGTACTACTACTAAAAAGTGTGAAATAAAAAACTTTTCACAAAAAAAATCCAACCGACTTCAAAAACCACCAAAAAGTGCAAAAAAACTTTTAATTTCGGAAGTCGGTGTTAAATAACGAAGATACCAAACTATTAAAGAAACACCGACTTCCGAAATTAAAAGTTATTTAGCAGTTTTTAGTGGTTTTTGAAGTCGGTTGTATTTTTTTTTTTTTTGTAAAAAGTTTTTTATCTTTCGTATCACTCTTCACAAATCCATCCATCTTACGTTTGGCATCCCTCTTCCTTTCCATCCATCCACATGTATACTCATAAGTAAGATTCTATAAAAGTAAAACCAAACATTCCCGGTTTTTAGTACACAAATTTTGCAAAGCAAGCTTATTCTCTTTCATAATAAAACCAAAAATTATAATAGCATAGCAAGGCTTAAGCTAACCAACATTCCCCTAAGTCTTTCAGAACTAATTTAGTAATAAGGGGTTCCGTACAAATATTATCTCTGGTCCGCTTTATACAATATGGAACACTATTTGGAGCTAAGTCTGTGGTAATCCTAGAATTTAAAATGGACGCCGCTCTATGTTTTCATAAGTGTTCATAGTGCTTTAGCAGTTTAGGTTCGAATTTTAGTTTTGACTGAGGATTCTTTGCTCTGTTTTATTTTTTTTTTTCTGTGTTTTGCCTGTAATCAGTAAGTTGATTATAAGCGGTAAATGTTTAATTGGCGATTGAGGTTCAGACTTTAGAGTTCGTTTACCTTCTTATTTCGAGTTATCGAGAATGTATTGTCTTTTTAACCTTCTTGTTTGCATGTTTGAATTCTTTTTTTTTATTTGATGTAAACTAGTGCTTGACTGTAATCCCACCTGATGGTAAGCAGTGATGCAATCGCTGATGGTGAAGCGCACTAGTTTATTAAGACCCTATTTACTCTAGCCTTGAAGACACCCAAATTATAATCGGATGGGAAGACCGCAGCAACCAGGGCCACCACTCGAAGAAGAAAGCAAGGCAACCGCCTCGATACATTATACGCCGAAACCCCGCTTATATCATCCAATGCAGGTGGAACTTTGAAACCACGGGCGCTCAGAGTGGGGACTCTGCTCGCCCATCGAGTGATTCCAGGGCAGACGGTGGCACTGTGATCACGTGCTGCCGTGCACAGTGCGGCTTAGGGGGGACAGTTATACAGTCTCCTCAGGGATGTGCCGTAATAGGCGTTGCACAGAGGTGAAATAGAATGGTCTTTTCAGAAGTAAAGGAGCCCCTTCTACGTGCTGATGTTGATCAGCGGGGTGGCTTTAGTGACGTAAAAATCCCGCACCTCCTGGACTTATCCTTAAAATCCGGACGCCTTTTGAAGGTTTCCCCTCGATAACAACAAAAAAAAAAAACCACCACTGCTATATAAAAATAACTGAAATACTAAAACAGATCAAATTCTATCTGTGATTCTATCGCAGCATAAATTTTTACAAAGCTTTTACGGACCCCAATTTTCGACATCAATAATTTAATTTCATTCCTACTCAAAATGGCCGTACTTTCGATTTTCGACCGTCAGATTTTCATATTAAATTGAATTTCAGATAGAATTTACTCTTTCACGATTTATATTTGGCCAGTCTTTAGGCATGGTCAAATTCAATTTGAAATTCCTTTTCAAAATTTTTGAATGCGTTTAGCAATATAAAATTCAGAAAGAATTCACTTTTCAATACAGAAAAGTTACTTTATTTTTTGTTAGAATGTAGATGCGACACATTTTGATATTTTTTCAGTATTTGGTAGCAAATGTGTTAAGTCAACCGTCGCGGCAAGCTTCGTTCAGGTAGTCAATACTAAAATAAAATTTTCAGCTCCATTTTATCCAGATCGTGCATGTTTGAATGATTCTACATACTGTCCAGTTGAGCAGACACCTTGAAATATAAAACTACAAATTTTACATAACAACATCCACTAGAAATAATTAAAACGACCACAGAACTTCACTTGAAAAATATATTGTACACAGCGGCTTCGCCCGTGTGGAAGTCGGGGTGGAGATTCGTAAAATCTGTTTTTAGCGGATGTCTACACCCTATAAGGAACCTACCTACCAAATTTTAAGTTTGTAGGTGTTATAGTTTCTGAGATTTTGTTACTAATCAGTGAATGGTATTTCACTTTTATATATTTATAAGAAGATAATAAACTCCTATCATTAAACTTGCAGTGGCCAGTTTTTTTTTCTTTTTGTTAACCAAATAAAACTAACACTTAGGTAAAATTGTTCATTTCAAGGTTTGTTAACTATTACCTATATGATAATATGTGTGTCATTATGTTTTTATCCTGAAAATACACAGCTTCTTCATATTGGATCTCCACGCTTATTCACAAATAAAAAATGGTAAAGAGGGAGCCGTCTAGACGTGTCGGTGGTTACACGCTTCCTGAATACAAGAAGGTCGCACACACGACCACTAACGGAAATTACCGACCAGTTCCGAAAATTGCAGGCTAAAATAAAAGTGTCAGCAAATGACACGGTCCGCCCAGTACTTATTGTCTATGTCAATGTACTTGTTTCATTTTATTAAGACCCGGAAAATAATAAAAGCTGCTTGAGAAAACTTTGTTAATCATAATTCGTCACCATTCATATTTTAATTTTTGTCGCCCATTTTGCAGGGAAAATGAAAATGCCTTAATATTATTCATTTTAATAAAATAATTTTATCTCTAAGTATCGTCACGATGACTAGTCCAGTATGCCTTGCATCTATCAGATTCTTGTGACCCTCCGTAGGTCCACGGTCCCCCTTGAGGGACATCTTACATGTCCAGAACTTTTCAGCTCCATAGACCATATTCTGTTCTGCGGGCAATGTGTCCTATCCACTGCCACTCAAGTTTGGCAATGCTTCAGGCTATGTATTGGTTCTTCTGTAGGTCAAGTTGTGCCTGTAATTGACATTGAAAATCGGCAATCGTTATCACCAATATAACGTCCTTTGTCTACGTCTACGTGTCTAGGTCTAGGTCTCATTTAAATAGGAGTTTGAGAAGTTTTTTTAAAGTTTCTATTCAATTTCGACCGAAAAATATCTTATCAATACACAAGGTAACAATGCTTGCCATTTTACATTGTCTTACAACACCGTGCCCACCCTTATCTATTGTTGTATTGTCTTGCAACCCCTCAAAGACTGTAGAAATACATACATATAACCAAAACTTAGGTACCTAGTGGGTTTAGTCACTGTTAAAATAGGTTATACATACACGGCTAAATTTTGATCGTTTTATTCTCGTGGAGAGTCGATCCGGTACATGAAATACTATCGATTTGTAAAGTTAAAATAAAAATAAAGTGTTTTTTAGTGGACGGCCCATTCCTTCTTCTGGAGAGGAGGACTGAGTCTCAGCAGCGGGAACATCATAAGACTAATGCTATGATATTGCCATCTTTAATTTAGTTTTCTATACAATATCCAATTCAATATTGTGTCCCGCAGGATACGGTGGAGCACACAGTTGAGATGTGCCCCGCTTGGGAAGAGCATCGCCGTGTTGTAGTGGAGGCGATCGGCGGCGATCTCTCGCGCTGGGGCTTGGTTCAAGCCATGCTCCGGAGCGAGGAGGAGCGGCAGGCGGTCCTTCTGCAAAGCTGTAATACTAGCAAAGGAGGAGGCCGACCGCATCAGGCAATGGCGCACACGCCACCGCCGCCGCCGTGATTCCGATCCCGATTTCCGGCCGGTAGGCGCGGGCTCGCGGACGGCTGCAATGGGTAGCTCGCTGTCCGTCCGTCCGGTAACAGACCGGTCCGAGCTCAAGTCGTCTACGGCGCGCGCTGTTCCCGCGCGCCTCAAGGAGTTATCAGCAAACTATAGGGGCCCAACAGGGCCGAAGCCTACTGGGGCCAAAGGTTATGTGAAAATGTCACCAAGGGCCCTGGGACAAAGGCAATGAATGGAACAGAGTAGGTTTTTAGTCAGTAAGAGTCTGACACTACTTCCCGCTCCACCCAAGGGCGGGTTCTGTCATTGGATGATTTTACCTACCACAAAAAAAACTCAATATTGTGTGTTCTAATTTTATCTTAATTCGATTAATTAGTGATCAGCGCATTAGCTTCCCTACTTTTATAATAGTCATCATCTTAATAGAATTTTGAAACTGACGAAGATATAAACGACGTGACTGTACCCTGGCACCATAAGGCTTGTAATACATTGAGTGAAGGGGCACTGACCCAATTTATTCCCCCATAAAACTTATACTTTCATCCCCATATATCCGGCACTTTAAGAAAATTGGCGTGAAATCTTTTTCAGAGATCATTTTACTATGAGAAAGAATATTATATTTAAGAAATCATTTGTATTAGATTGAGAGAACTATAATACCTCAAATAAATCGCTGAGACATTGTTTGAAATATCAGTCGATTAAATACTGTAGGCCCATAAACTGTAGGTTCAAAATACTGTGATATCAAAGGAGATCAAACATGACCTATCGTTTTTACTCGTATTTACTTGTGGATTGGTTATACCTTGCTTTTAAGCCTACTGCTCACGGCCGCGTAGATTCATAGACGTGTATTCGTCATTATACGCTTCGTGTACGCCTGTTCACAGATTAAATACAAAACTATGAAATTTTTCGTCAAGCCGTTGAGCTCGTAGTAGTCTTGAGTCGAGCTTTGTGAATACTGAAATAGAGTTTGGGGGAGCTTGAGTTTGGGGGTAATGGAACAGAGAGTAAAGTCCCACATACCTCCGTTGAAAAGGGAGGATCCTCCGACCAGACAGGTGTTATACCTATCTGGTGGGCTACTGCCCGATAGATGATTTCGGGTTTGTTCTATATGTTCCAATCGCGCCGCGAATCTTACTTGCGCGATGCAGGATTAGTTCATTTGTGACGATATAGATGTCGCTACACTTGCAATGACTGGACAGGTCCACTCAAATTGGTATGGTTCTTTCTTCAAAAGACCATCTCAGATAAATCTGCATAGTTCTCATGTGATATGACCGGTACATATTTTCTGTATGGACTTTAAAAGAGACTTTGACCGCTGAGTTTGTTTCGGTGTTTCTTCTCAGGGTAGTCAGCTAGGAAACACCGGCCTCATCTAGTTTAAACTGAGGGGAAAAAAATGACGTGTAAAGAGTTTTTTAAAACCTATGTGCAAAATAACATGTACATGGAAATTGAAATATTAAAACCACTAGGTTAACCTACGTTTACCTTTATTTCACTGAGTACTGTATTTTCTTGTAGATGTTATTGAAACCGCTCATCATCATCATCATCATCATCATCATCATCATCATCATCGGCCTTTTAATGTTCCCACTGCTGGACACAGGCCTCCTCTCTAGGAGAGGGAATGGGCCGTAATCCACCACGCGAGCCCAATGCGGGTTGGTGGATGTCACATTTCTTCGAATTTTAGTTCTAGGACATGCCGGTTTCCTCACGATGTTTTCTTTGACCGTTTTGAAAGCACTGGTGATGAAATAAATTACACAAAGTAATGCGCCTGGCTGGGTTCGAACCCGCGACCTACAACTCGTAAGTCGGGGCCGTTACCACTCAGCCACCAACCGCAAACCGTTCATAGCTTAATTAATTTCAGGAAAAAAAAAACAAAACTGAAATAAAGAACGAATATTTTTAAATTATTCTCTTATTAATTGAATACCTACCTTTAAGATTGAATTTAAGATACAGCAAAATATTTAATTAAAAACATTTTGAAAATTTTTCCTGTCCCTTGGGGCAAAATATTTTGTAAAGAATTTCGGTAATTATCTTAGGTTATTTACCTTATATTGATTAGTATGCTTATAATGGGAAATTTTGGAATTCACTGATCTTATTATGGCAAATGTTTCACTGTTAGAGATTTTTTTTTCCTAATCTAATTTATAATAACAAATTATTCTCATCGAGTCTTTCGAGATATCAGCAAACGGTTGGTTGACTCTTCGCGTGACCAGAGGGCTGGAATTTTCTTCGGTCAACGAATCAGCATTGCCATCCAACGTGGCAATGCTGCCAGCGTTCTGGGCACTTGTCCCATTGACATCGACGCGGATGAATTTTTTGATGCACTATGAGCTCTTTTTCTACCCGTTTGTACATATTATTATTTTTGATTTGTATATATACATGTTAAGTTGTAATATTTGTTAGATTAGATATATATACGAGTATATAAAGTCACAAATCATTCATTTTAAAGCATCTTAAATTATTAATTTTATTTTAAAGCAGACTTGGACTCAATATAAAAGGCAGTGGACTGTAAAAATGACTACTTATATTCAGGTAAATAACAAGAAGAATCTACAAGGCGCGCGTGCGTCGTCGGTCGTTCTTGCTAGTGAAGTGTGGAGTGCGCGCGGCCCCGCTTGCTCGCGCGTCGTCACCCGCGATGTAGCCCGACGAGTGACGAAGGTAGCCGACGTCGCCCGAACACTTTCCATAGATAGGTACATACCTTACAGACTGACATATACATAAAAAAACTACTTGCTTGCACTCAACGCCGCAGGATTCAAGCGTTTTTTTTTAGTGATCAAGCAGAAATGACCGCGAAGGTATGTTGTTACTAAGATTAAAAAAAAAATACATACAACCGAATATAGAACCTCCTCCTTTTCGAAGTCGGTTAATAATGGAAAACATTTTCTTTTTAAGCCCGGCCCCGGGACGATAGGCAACGAAGGAATGGGGTAGGTTTTTAGTCAGTAAGTGTCTGACACTATTTCCCGCTCCGCCCAAGGGTTTTTTTTTTTTTTTTTTTTTTTATGGTAGGTAAAATCATCCAATGACAAATCCCGCCCTTGGGTGGAGCGGGAAGTAGTGTCAGACTCTTACTGACTAAAAACCTACCCCGTTCCTTCGTTGCCTATCATGCCGGGGCTGAGCCTTCCTCTCAGAAAACGGCCCTTAACCCCAGCAGGCTTCGACCCTGCCTGCCTGCAGCTAGCAGGCTGGGCCTCTACGGTTTGCTGACAGCTCCTTGAGGCGCGCGGGAACAGAACGCGCCGTCGACGACTTGGGCTCGGTCCGGTATGTTACCGGACGATCGGACAGCGTGCTACCCACTGCACGCCGTCCGCAAGCCCGCGCCTACGGTGGCCGGAAATCGGGATCGGAATCCCGGCGGCGGCTGGGGCGAGCGCCCCGTTGCCTCTGCCTGATGCGGTCGGCCTCCTCCTTTGCTAGCATTACTGCTTCGCAGAAGGAGGCGACCGCCTGCCATCCCTCCTCACTCCGGACCATGGCCTGAACCAAGGCCCGGCGAGAGAGATCGCTGCCGCCGATTGCCCCCACGAGGACACGGCGATGCTCCGCCCAGGCGGGGCACACCTCTACAGTATGCTCCACCGTGTCCTCCGGGTGTTCCGCACAGTGGCGACACCCGGGCGAATCCTCCGCACGAATCCGGAACAGGAACTTGGCAAACTTTCCGTGTTCCGTTAGGACCTGCGTCGTGCGGAAGTTAAGAGTGCCGTGAGGTCTTTCCAGCCACGCCTCAAGGATGGGCCTTATCGCCTCGATTGTGGCGCGCCCCGAACGAGGTTGCGATAGTCGCTGACGCCATTTCGCCATGAGATCCCGCCGGAGCTCTGTCCGCCATGCCTCGACTTGTCGTGGCAGCGGAATTTCGCCCCGGCGTTGCATCTCCATGCGCTTGTCGTGCATGTGTGCAAGGACTGTTGCCTCCAGATCCCATGGCGGTTGGCCAGCAAGGAGGGTCGCCGCCTCGCGGGAAATCGTTCGGTACCCTCGCACCATGCGTATTGCCATGACCCTCTGGCACGCATTCAGCTGGGCCTTCGGCTGCTGTTGCAGCGACGGCGCCCACACCGGAGCCCCGTAGAGGGCCATGGACCGAACGATTCCCGCGTACAGCTTCCGGCAGGAGGCGTCTGGTCCCCTGAGTTTGGGCAGGCTCCGCCCAAGGGTGGGATCTGTTATTCCCATCCTTGGGGAATGACAGATCCCAGGATCTGTGTCATCTGGCATTGGATGATTTTACCTACCAAAAAAAAGCCGGCATTTTTTTATATTATCTTTATTTTATTTCGTTTTCGCTACCATTTTCATTTGAGGAGGAGGAGTTAAGCAGTTTAGTGATTTGCTTTTTTTTTACTTTCAATTTTGTTTTGAATATTTTTTTAGACCATAATCATTATATTATATTATAGAATTTCTTGGCAGTTTCTTCTTCTCACTTTCTAATCCTCGACGCCAAATTATTTTATACCAACATTTTGCCGAAAATATGATCGTCTTTTATTTCGAAATACAAGTCAAAATAATATTATCTTCAGTCTCTCGTAGAATTTCATTGTATTGTTTCTGACAGCCTCTTTATTTCCCAATCATACCTCGATTTTCTTAACACGCATTACTTTCCATTTAACGCTAAGCTCTCACTGTGTGGAAAACCTATGAAATAGGAGATCCGATTAAACTGGAAAAGTACAAAAAGCTTGATATGTTGTTATGTGTATGAGTATTCTATTGATTTCCTTCGTATACTTATAATAAAGTTGAATGGGCAGAGTGATATGTGACAAAACAAATGTTGTCTGAACCGAGGCAGGTCGTAAAGTTAGTTTACGAGCATTCTCTTAGGTCAGTGACCTCTTTTGTATTAACGATGGTTTGTAGTACATAGAACATTTTACTGAGATGTTCCTATACAATTTCCATTATGAATAAAGTACTTAAAAGGCTAGAAAAAGTAATATGATGGCCAAAATGATTGTATTTAGGTACAACTAGCTATCAGCGGCTTCGCTCACATGAAGGCAGGAAATATATATTATAGCTTAAGTTACTCAGTAATAAATTGACATTCTACTGATGAAAGGTATTTTAAAATCGATCCAGTAGTTTTTGAATTTATTTATTACTAAAAAAAATACAAATCTTTTCTCTTAACAATATTAGTATAGGTAAACTTTTTCCTATAAGATCGAATACCACACGACGGGGTTTATCAGACTTTTACTGACTAAAATCAACCTGTGTCCTACAATTGCTCTTAAGGTTCTAGGTCCAGAGTCACTGATTCAAATGTCCCCGCAGCTTTAGCAGGCATCGATCCCGTGGGCCTCTTCCTTCAGTTTTGCTGATATTTCTTTGAAGTGCGCGTGAAATACTACGCGCTGTCGTTTCGATTCTTACTGGACAGGCGCGGAAGCCCGCTTCTACGGTGGCTGGTTAGTGCCTGTAACGACTGCGACTCCAGTGCACTTTTTTTTTTTTTTTTTTTTAACCTAGGTAAAATCATCCAATGACAAATCCCGCCCTTGGGTGGGGCGGGAAATAGTGTCAGACTTTTACTGACTAAAAACCTACCTTTCCATTCCTTGCCTTTATCCTGGGGCCTGTGGTGACAGTCTCACACAACCTTTGGCCCCAGCGGGGCATCTGGGACGGGCGTGAGGATATCGTTTGCGGTCATCTTCTTCGCTAGCATTATTACTTCTTCGCTGGAGGCATCCGCTTACCATTCCCTTTTATTCCGAACCAGGGCCCGGGGTAAAAGAGATTAGTTTAGACTAGGTTTTGTTCATGTTACATATTATGTTTCAAGTAAGCAAATGCTATTTGTGAAAATACATTTCTGATGATATTATTTCACGAAGTTATCATTTAACGTCTTTGACAGATAGTGATTCATGAGGAAGATTCTTTCAGTGTATAATATACGCTTTTATTTCATAGAAAAACAACAAGAATTTCAAAGAATTATAGCACTCGTGTAAAGCTGGGGCGAGTCGCTACTCAAAAATGTAATGAAATAAAGTGCTTTTTAGTCCAAGGTTTTGATATGGCAGCTTTTACTCGCGGTTTCACCTTTGCATAAAATATAGCCTATATCACTCAGAAATAAAGCAGCTTTCTATCGGTGAAAAAATGTTAGCAATCGAACTAGTAATTTCAAAGATTACCTCCTGCAAACAAAAAAACAAATTTTACCTCTTTATTTATAACTAACGACCCGCCCCAGCTTCACATGGTGCACCATATTAAATATATTTTGCATTTATTGTATATATAAATCTTCCTCTAAAATCATCTCTATCTATTAAAAAAAACCGCAACAAAATCCGTTGTGTAATTTGAAAGATCTAAGCATACATAGGGACAGATATCGGGAAGTGACTTTGTTTTATACTATGTTACATAGTATAAAACAAAGTCGCTTCTACACATCACTACAGTAGTGGTGTGTAGATGTAGATACCTGAAAACAATATTGAATAGCAATCACTTAGAACTGGTATTTACCTAGAATACAAACAAGGCTTTCTGGTACACTTATTCGAAGATCCATATCTATCTCATTATGTAAATTGCTAACACTATCTTTTATCTCTCTTCTAAGTCAATTGAATAACACTGAAGGTTATTCAAACTGTATAACATTAGTGCCCTATAAATGAATGTATTGGAAAGTGAGTGTATTACATTGAGTATGGAATTCAATTACTCTATTATTTACTAGGTATTGAACAGAATTAAATGAATTGAACAGAAAAAAATATACGGCATACGGGGAGTATCTACCCTCAGTGCGTTTCCGCCGCCGCCGGGATTTCGATCCCGATTTCCGGCCACCGTAGGCGCGGGCTCGCGGACGGCGGGCAATGGGTAGCTCGCTGTCCGTCCGTCCGGTAACAGACCGGTCTGAGCTCAAGTCGTTTACGGCGCGCTGTTCCCGCGCGCCTCAAGTAGCTGTCAGCAAACTGTACTGGGGCCAAACGTTATGTGAAAATGTCACCCGGGGCCCTGGGACGAAGGCAATGAATGGAACAGGGTAGGTTTTTAGTCAGTAAGAGTCTGACACTATTTCCCGTCCCACCCAAGGGCGGGATTTGTCATTGGATGATTTTACCTACCATAAAAAAAACCCTCAGTACGTTTCGCCTTGTCGTTCGCATCGAAGGACTGGAACAATTGGCCTGCTGCGATTTTCCCGTCCGATTATAACTTGGGTGTCTTCGAGGCTAGAGTGAATAGGCCCTTAATAAACTAGTGCGTCACATCATCAACGATTGCATCACTGCTTACCGTCAGGTAGGATGGCAGTCAAGCACTAGTTTATAACAAACAAAAATAATAATAGAAGTGTATTGTTTTTATCTTGAAATAAAAAATGTAAAATTTAATTAGATAGTAAAACATCTTACGCGGCAATATCCTAAGTAGAAGATTCGAAGCGAGTATAGTACGTGGCAAATAAGTTAAACTCGTTGCTATGATATCTATGTTGCTATGATTACGCGCAGCACCCCCCGCCCTCCTCGATTGAGAATCATGTAAATCAGTTATAATCCTCGTCACACAAGTTGAACCGAACAAATTTTCGGGTCTTTATCGAAGCGAGCGTTTGCACGTAACCATAGCAAATGGTTCAACTTATTTGCCTTATTTGCGTACTATAAGGTTGCGAAACAATCCGGTGGTTCATGCGGAATCAACGCGAGGCGGCGCCGATGCCTTGAGCCACGTACGCTTGAACCACAAGAGTCTATATCAAACCAACTAATCCCATCCCCTTCGCTTCGTTTGTCGCAGCGAAGGGGATGAAGCGTTCCATACCGGCTGTAGTAAAAAACGATAAAACAATCACGTTTGATGTATGGGAGCCTTACTTAAATATTATTTTATTCTGTTTTTGTTTTAGTATTTGTTGTTATAGCGGCAAAAGAAATACATCACCTCTGAAAATTGCAACAGTCTACCTATTACGGATTACGATATACAGCCTGGTGACCGATGGACAGACAAACAAACAGACAGACAGGCGGACAGACGGACAGCGGAGTCTTAGTAATAAGGTCTCGTTTTACCCTCTCGTGTGGGCAATCGGCAGCGGCGATCTCTCGCGCTGGGCCATGGCCGCGAGGAGGAGTGGGAGGCGGTCGCCTCCTTCTGCGAAGTAGTAATGCTAGCAAAAGAGGAGGCTGCATGCGAGAGGCGACGGCCCTCACGCCGCCGCGGAGATTCCGACTCTGATCCTGATTTCCAGCCAACGTCGGCGCGGGCTTGCGGACGGCGAGAAATAGGTTTCGCTATCCGACCGTCCGGTAACCATTTGGATCAAGCCCAGGTCGTCGACGGCACGCACTGTTCCCTCGCGCCTCAAGGAGTTATCAGCAAACCGTAGAGGCCCAGCCTGCTAGTAGGCAGGTAGTGTCGAAGCCTACTGAAGCCAAGGGTCTGTTTCTGAAAGGAAGGTTCGACCCTGGTATGAAAGGCAACGAAGGAACGGGGGTGGGTTTTTAGACAGTAATAGTCTCCCGCTCCGCCCAAGGACGGGAGATGTCATTGTATGATTTTACACACCACCAAAAAAAAACTGTTCCGGTTCCGTCTAAAAATAAACAAACTTTTAATTTGTAGGGACTACAGCTGTCTACGGGGTCAACGACCGCATTTATAGTTTCTGTAGTCTTTAGGTTTTCGACATTATAACGATCAACTCTCGGTAGACATATTAAACTTTAAAATATTTCAGTTATATTTTCTAGAAACGTCTTAATGTTATTTAGGACTTTGGGAAAGACGTTTAAGTTATAACAAACCACTTTGGCTTCAAAGTTTATAACTTTCCTAGTTTGAAGTTAAAGTATTCTTTACCCAGAAACTAAATAGGCCTTTTTAGAATTTTCAAACCCGCAGTGAAACGTGACGCAACAATACGAACCATTTTTAGAAGAAAATCAATCGTTCGGGCCATGGGGAATGTGAAAATGACACATGGGCCCTAGAACGAAGGCAAAGAAGGGACAGGTGTGGGTTTTTAATCATTAAAAGTCTGACACTATCTCCCGCCCCGCCCAAGGGTGCGGAGTTCTCATTGAATGATATTCCCATCGAAAAAAAGCAACAAGTCGTATTTCTTGCAAAAAGGGTATTTTTTTTCCTAAGTATTTCTAGTGGTAGGTCGGTTGAACATAAATTTGGAGCCCTGAAATCGCACAACGGGATAGCGGCAGACCAAGAAGAAGATGGCTGGACAACAAAGATCTGCCAGAGGAATTGGCAAGAAATAGCTCGGAGTCGAGAACACTGGAAGGAATGTAGAAAGGCCTTTGCCCAGCAGCGGGACAGTATAGGCTAGATATATTTTTAATTATTACTTATAATTAAAAAAATAATACACAGTATTATTTATAAAATAATTAAAAAGTATTTGCAATAATATGCTAATGATGCTTATTTAAATAGATGTTAAAATAACAAATTTTGAAGTTAACAAAGTTTTGAAATAAAGTTTTTTTTTTCACAACTATCACACAACGCCGTCTAGTCCTAAGCTAAGCAGAGCTTGTGTTATGAGTACTAGACAACTGATAAACACACATAAACATTTCTTGTTACATATTATAGATAGATTACACCCAGAAACAGAACAAGTGATCATGCTCTATTATTATAGCAGTCAGGGCCACTAACCACTAGACCAACAGGCCAGTTGAAAGTTACGCATCGCGACTGTTTGTTTATCCGCTAATTCCTCCAAAACCACGCAGCCGATTTTGATGCAGTTTACATTAATGGAAAGAACAACAAACGAGAAAGGTTTATGTCTAATATAATGTATACCCGTGCAAAGCGAGAGCGGGTAGTAGTAATAGTTTCTTTGTTAATATTGCAATTTTACATTACGCCTTTCTGTGGGAGTTAACGCAAGCTTATTCCAAATACAAGGACAAATTAAATAATTTGAGAACCAAACAAACGACCCAAATAAAATTAGTTAAGCACGCAATCATTACTATAGAGTTTTAGGTAAGCACAACACTATGTTATGCGATCACATGCGATCGACATCACTACTGAAAATAACTGAAATAAAGACCCATTTTCATAAGAACTATTAATCATTTTTCAAAAGACAATTTTTTTATTATTGATTTTTTATTATATTTATTTCTTTTTGAAAACAGTGGTATCCGAAAGGTAGATCCAAAGGTTATGCGAGAGTGTCACCACGGGCCCCGGGACAAAGGCGAGGAATGGAAAGGTAGGTTTTTAGTCAGTAAAAGTCTGACACTGTTTCCCGCCCCACCCAAGGGCGGGATTCGTCATTGGATGATTTTACCTACCACAAAAAAAAAAAAAAATCCGAGAGGTAGATAACGGCCCCGACTTACAAGTTTTAGATCGCGTATTCAAACAAAATTTAATTTGTGTAATTTATTTCATAACCACTGCTCTCAAAACGGTGAAGGAAAACTTCGTGAGGAAACCTACATGTCCTAGAACTAAACATTCGAAGACATGTGACATTCACCAACCCGCACTGGGCCCGCGTGGTGGATTACGGCCCGTTCCCTCTACTAGAGAGGAGGCCTGAGTCCCATCAATGGGAACATTAAAAGGCTGATTATGCTGTCTTTTTTCTTTGGCAAAAGGCTTGGGCAGATAGACTGGGGTATTTGGACAGTACTTACAAAAAAATGTATGTATTTATTTATTATTGAGGACAGAATAATGCGCAATTATTCGACTGGTCTGTTGGTCTAGTGGTTAGTGGCCCTGACACTATACCGGAGCTCGTGGGACAAATGTTTGTGTTTTGAGCACGATCATTTGTTCTGTTTCTGGGTATAATTTATCTATAATATGTATACTTATATTTAGAAATATATAAGTATGTTTATCAGTTGTCTAGTACTCATAACACAAGCTCTGCTTAGTTTGGTTCTAGATGGCGTTGTGTGGTAGTTGTCGAATATATTATATTATATAATTCCCCACAACGTTAAAAGTACCCTGAAAAGTAGTTGCGCAACTTTGTTCTCCAATGAATAAGGGGGCTTTACTCTGGCACGTGCCGCGTAGACGATACAAATGTCGTTTATTTTTACTTTTACTAAAATTGTGGACACGTGATGATGCAAGCCGTTTAGTAGTCAAAGATCTTTCGACCACAGACTTTGAGTGTTTCTTTAATTATATTGGATAATGCTTTGTTTTGTGAAGCTTTTTTCCGGTAATTTTCCTTGCTACTTAAGAAATAGAGATCATTATTATGATTCTAACCCAAAATTTCAGTTTTCCGTGACCACTATTCACCATTTGTATTATAACATCATACATTTATTTATCTACGCATCAATACCACACGATTAACACAATAACTAATTTGATATCAGTTAATTACTCAAGCCCCAAGCGAACGCCAGCGTTCGCACACCTTTTGTCTTTCTATTGTGTCTCTAATAACGGTATTCAAATGATTAAAGGAGGTTAGATTCTTGTGCTGAATACATGGATACTTTTTGGCCGAAATCGAAACTATCCGAAAACTAGTATCCACCGAGCATCCACCCTGTTTGGACTAAGCTTTTCGCTTTGTCGTTTATACCGCGTACATCGAAGGACTGGAACCATTTGCCTGCTGCGGTCTTCCTGTCCAATTATAATGTAGGTGTTTTCAAGGCTAGAGTGAATAAACTCTAAACAAACTAGTGCGTTTCACCATCAACGATTACATCACTGCTTACCATCAGGTGGGATCGCAGACAAGCACTGGTTTATAACATTAAAAAATAACAGTTTTTTGCCGAAAACGGCTGGTATCGAAAAAATAAAAAAAATTACAACCATTAATTCTAATAAATGCTCGTTTTATAACATATGAGCATAGGCCTTTGCCCTGCAGTGGGGCAATTACCCACAGTCGAGACATGATATATACGTGTAGATATTTATGTTAGTCACGTGAACATGCAGAAAAAAGTCCGCAGCAAAAATAAATTTAAGAGGAGCAATGACATCTACGCATTACATTCACGAGCGTTGAAACATACGTCGCGTATGCTAATCAGCTCTCTGAAATAATATGAATGTACGTATTTCGAACGTAGTGCAGACATAGGCTGCAGACAGAGTTTTTGGAACATTTACCGCAGCCCTAGAACGCAAAGCAATTCTAGATTTTAATTTAACCTTGCGAGAGCCAAAACATTTGCTTTAAATCCTCGTGCATCGATTGTGTATGCTAGTCTGTACAACTTGAATAATGTTGAACGCATAAGCGTTGAACTGTACTCACGGGTGTACGAAATTGATCGGCCGAAAATATTGGTCTCTAATCTTCTTTTATCCTAAAGCCTACCCAAAAAAAGCGGAAAATGGGTGACTCGCCTCTAGCATGTGGACCGCTGAAATTGTGCCTATATGGCACGATTTCACATCGGACGCGACGATCAAAAACATTTTGCGGCTATCAAGTAAAATGCTGATCTGGGCTTGATTGAATAAGCAGGCCAATTGATGGCTGCCATGGTCCACGCATAATGTTATACATAGTATTAAGTGTAAATCAAACTCCAATACTTACCTAGGTATCTGCAGATTTATCTAGATAGATCTGTAGATCTGTGTTCGAACTTTATCTTTGCAACCATCGTGAAATCGTGCGATATAGGCACAATTTCAGCGGTCTTAGAGCTAGAGGCGAGTCACCTATATTCTGCTGTTTTTTATTTAACTAAGGATTTTTCTTACGATATTGACATCAAAATTACTGATAAACTCTCCCTTAAGTCAGCTTTTCTGGCGTCTGACTACCTATAACGACAGTTAGGACTGATTTCATCATTCAATATAAAAACTTAGTTCAACTAAACTGAGCTCAGCGTAATCTAGTTTAAAGACCCGTGTCGTAAACATGGGCGACAACAATAGAATTGAAACTGAGTTTAGCGTAAACTAGGTTCAATTCATCGCGGTGAAACGCAAAATGAAGCTATAATCTCGATTAGTCGCTCAAACTGCGTTTTTTTAGAATTAATCGCGATTAGTTTATTGGTGAATGTGGCTCTTAAAGATCTAATCACAACCGGGACCAATGGCTTTACGTGCTTTCCGGGATGCCAGTTATTTACTAGATAAACTTAGGAAACTACCCACATAATAAATATAGTGTGGAAAAATACGCCACATTAAATCTTGGCAACCATTACTCGCATTGTTTACATTAACTAACAATGTGCCAATTTATAACAGCACTACAAAGTACCCTATTTGTAAACATTGCATGTTTTTCAAGTAATTTTAGAAAATTCGCCTATTGTGAAATGAAAAACATAAATAAACGGAAATCTCTGGGTGTAATCATGAATTACAAAAGGTAAGCGAAGGTGAAAGTTTTCAAGTGTTTTTTTAAGGTGGAAAATCATCCAATGAGTTCTCCCACCCTGGGCGGAGCGGGAGGGCGTGTCAGACTTTTACTGACTAAAAGCCACTCCTGTTCCCTCTTTGCCTTCATTCACTTTCACATAACCCATAGCCCCAGTATGCTTCGACCCTGCTGTGCCCTTACGATCTGCTGACATCTCATTGAGGCGCGCATAGAACACTACGCGCCATCGAGGACTTGGGCTCGGTTTGGATTTTGGATTTTGGATTTGGTTTGTTACTGAACGGCGAGCAAGCCATTGCTTACCGTCCGCGAAAGTTTTTATGTGTATTTTATTTGTTAGTTATTCAGGAAATCCAACCGAATTTTAGGATGAAACTTGGTATACGGGTAAAGAATATCCTAAAATAGCACATAGGATACATTTTTTAATTAAATTTAATTTTACATTGCTTTTTTCATTCAATTTCGTGTTTAAATAAACCATTTTAACTTATAGATGTATAAATAAATTATTAATTTGTATAGTAGTAATGCGAGATAAGAAAACTTTAATTAAGCAGTCTATGGCCGCCATTTTAAGGTGCGTGTATAAAAAAACAGATTTAACTTTTTACCACTATATTCCAAAAAACTCACAAGTACTTACTGTTGAAGTATAATATTAATTAAACTATTTTTCGAAGTATGTTCGAAGAGTAGGTCAGTAAAAGTTTCTCGCCTTCTCGCTCCACCCTAGAGCGGGAAAAGTCATTTGATAATTCCCCATTTAAAAAAAAAAAAACGTGATAATTTATTTAGTTCAGGATCAATAAGCTTAAGATGGCGTCAGTCTTCAGCAAGGAGAAAAAAATATCTATCACAATGACGTACGTACTACATAATATTTTTGGAAATGTGGCCCTTTTTCACAAACAATACGTGCTGTCTTGAAGATCACTGGGTCACAACTGACAAAATGGCAGCTTTGCTCTGAAGTCAGCCATCAAAGTGTGTAAATGCAAAAAGGACAGCAATCCGATTGGACGATTTATACTGCGAGAATACTGTCTTTTTTAACATAAAATTATAAAGAGAAGTGATTCGATTTTTGCAATAACAATATTTGATTATTTTGATTCGTGGCTCCTTTGAATTTAAGCATCGATATAATAATAATATCAAAGTCAAAGTCAAAGTCAAATATGTTTATTTGTTACACATAGGTATAATGTATGTAGGTACAATACATGGTGTTAATTATATAATACGACTCACTATGTGTTGCCTTACTGGGCATACAAATGTGGTTTACCAAATGGTGAACTAAAAAATAAAAAAAACTAATAATACAGTTTATAACATTGCTTGCTAAAGTTAGGTATAAAATATGAACACATCACCAATCAACAACATAAATTTTTAAAATATATCAACAATATGTATCTTATACCGTAAAACTAAAATAGGTTGCTACTACATAATTCGGCGAATATGGTGCTAGGCACGGCTTGTTTCTTTTTGTCTATGAATATATTTATTTGTCTTCTAAATATTCGTTAATGCTATAATAAGCTTTTTGTAGTAAGAATTTGTGAAGTGTTTTTTTGAAAAAGTTTAGATCTTTAGAAGTTATTATAGATTTAGGTAGCTTATTATATATTTTAGACGCCATTCCTAAAAAACTTTTTGAGAAAAGGGCGGTTTGATGAGTTTTGGCTTTAATTGCTCCTTGATGGCGTTTGGTGGAGAGGGTTTCAAAAAGGTTCTTGTTATTTTTGATAAATATGGCAAATTCATAAATATATAATGACGGAAGTGTCAATATTTTCAAATTAATAAAGAATGGTTTGCAGCTATCGGTGTTTTTAATCTGGCATACTGCACGAAGACATTTTTTTTGGGCTTTAAATGCCATATCCCTATCCGTCGAGTTACCCCAGAATATTACGCCGTACCGCAGTGTGGTGGAAACGTATGCATGATAAGCTGTAAGAACAGTACTGCGATTGGCAACCTTGCTTAGATTATGTAAAGCATAACAAGATTGATTAAGTTTTTTTATCACATGTTCAGTGTGTGTCTTCCAAGTCATGTGCTGATCTAACCAAAGCCCTAAGAATTTAACGTTTTCAATTTTTGAAACAATGTTTTGTTCAAACGAAATAAGAGGGTTAATAGGATTTTTCCTTTGACTGAAGTTCATAATATGGGTTTTTCCAAAATTAATTTTTAAATTATTGTATGTCAGCCATTGAATTATTAATTTCAAACTATTATTTATTTTATTTTCAAATGTGTCTATGTTCTTTCCTATAAATATTGTAGTACAGTCATCAGCGAATAGAGTCATGGGATGTTCTATGGTTCTGGGGATATCGTTTATATAACAAAGGAATAATAATGGACCTAGTACGCTTCCCTGTGGTACGCCGTAATATATAAATCTTTGCTTAGAAAAGTAAGTTAATTCGGATTTTGTTTTAGGACAAATTTTTTCAATTTTTGTCATTTGTTTACGGTTGACCAAGTACGACTTAATTAGTTCTAGAACATTACCTCTAATTCCAAGCTTATTGAGTTTTATGAGTAAGATTCTGTGGTCGACAAAATCAAACGCCTTCGTCATGTCCATGAATAAGGCTGAAACTGGTATTTTTTTGTCCATATTTGAGATAATTTCATTTAATAGTTCATAGATTGCCATATTAATATTTTTATTTTTTCTGAAGCCATATTGTTCTTTGGTTAGAATATTATTTTTTTCTAGAAATGAGTATAGGCTATTATAAATAACTTTTTCAATGATTTTGGAAAATACTGGAACAAGCGCAATAGGCCTATAATTTTTCATGTTTTGCGGGTCATCCTTTTTGTGCAGAGGTGTTATAACAGAAAGTTTTAAGTCTTCAGGAAATTTGCTGGCATCTATACACAGATTTACAATATAGCTAAAAACTGGTGAGATCACAACGGAAACATTTTTAATAACACGCGTTACAATATCATCGTATCCTGAACTATTAGTATTTTTTAGGCCAATGATGATTTTGTGTATGTCATATGGTACAGTGGGTGCTAAAAATATAGAATTAGGGTTCGAATTTATTAATGTTGATTTATAATCCGTGTTTTGGTTATGATTGTTTATTGGTAAAACTTGGTCAATGAAATAGTCATTAAATAATTCGGCAATCTCATTTGGTTCGGTAATACTTATATCATTATTTGTGAGTATTTTCGAAGGGTTTTCTTTAGGGTAATTGGTTTTGGTGGAGTTTATGACTTTCCAGGTTGCTTTTACTTTGTTGTCAGAATTGTTAATGTAATAGCTGTTTTGCGTTTTTTGAGTTAATTTAATGATTAATTTTAAACGTTTAGCGTATGTGTTAAATGTTTTTTTATTAGTCTTTTTTGGGTGTTTTCTGAATTGCCATAGCATTTCACGTTTTCGTTTACAGCATAGTTTTATACCCTTAGTTATCCATTTTGGAGTTTTATAGCACACATTTTTAATTCTTACAATAGGGAAACAAAGATCGTAAAACAATTTAAACAAGCTGTGAAATTCATGGAATGCATTATCCGGGTCTGTACAATTGTAAACACTACTAAAACTAAGGTTTTCGAGGGTATTCTTAAATTTAAGCATATTATCTTGACAAAAATCTCGTCTGAAAGTATACCAATGTGAAATAGTACAAGTTTTTTTGACAGGACATTTTATGATTTGAGCTGTATGGTCGGAAATGGCTAATTCTAATACTTCACTAGTGCTGCCTCTAATATTGTGCATTATATTATCAATACATGTACCACTATTTAAACGAGTGGGTTGTCTAATACTCAGTTTCATGCGATAGTTACAAAGAAGATTCTCAAGTTGCTTAGACAATTTCGTATTTTTTAGGGTATCAATGTTAAAGTCGCCACATATCATGACTTTATTTTTGCTATTGTTACAGACTTTTTTTAATATACCTTCAAATTGATAGAAAAATAAGTTCAAGGTATCAATTTTGAATTTTGGTGATCTATATATACATATAATAATAATATTGTGGTCGATTAATTCGATCGCACAGCTTTCTAAAACACTAGGACAACAGTATTCTTTTAGGTTAAGTATTTTGTACTTGTGTTTATTATTTACCATAATACATGAACCTCCTCTTCGATTGTTCCTAACGTAGTGAGTTGCTAGCGTGTAATTTGGAATATGTAGATGTATTTCATCACCTTCTTTCATATTGTGTTCTGTTACGCAGAGCACGTCCACAAATTTATTATTACAAGCAAGTTCATCTAGATGTAAACTCAATAAATCTGATTTGTTTATTAAGCCATTAATGTTTTGATGTAACACATTAATTTGATTATACAAGAAAAAAATTACCATTAATATTAGGGGTAACAATATTACCAATATCAGGAGAATAATGTTCGATATAAGACAAATTGGTGATATCAGGATTTAAGATGTTATCAGTGTTTAAAGAATTATCATGAAAATTTGAACGAACAATATGTTGAAGATTACTAAACATATTTTTCATCCCGTTATTGTTTATTGTACCAGTAAGCTTTGAAAACATTGTGTAATCGTATTGCAGATCAAAATTGGAGTCAAATAATAAAGCATAGTTGTGAGATTGTATATCAAGATGTAGTAGATTATTAAACATTTCAACTCTTACATTGTACATTAAACTAGAAGAATAGTAGCTGAATTTAAAAGTAGGTAAACATAGTATAATATTTGTATGTTGTATAGGCATTAACGTCTCGCGTATTTTCACAATTAAATCAAAGTAATTATTGGTTCCACGAAAGTCTTCTTCGCCTATAAGAATTATACATTCTTAGTAAAGTCAGAAAGTTTTACTGTTATATTATTAAGTAGCTCGTTAATTCCCACGAATGGTGTAAGGTAATGACACATTTGATAATTTGGGAATGATTGTTCAGCTATGGACAAAATTTTATTTACCTTATTGCTACTTAGAATACAAAGTCTCTTTTTTTGTTCATGAGGTAACTTAACCATATTAGGATCCGTAGTAGCAATGTAATTTGGAGTTATTTGGTCAGAGGTATTTAGCGTCGGTGTGATATCTGCTGTAGGGCTCGTCAAAGAATTCTTCTTAGGTGAATGTGATTTTCTATTAGGAGTTGATTGTTTTGCATTTTTGTGACAAGTCCCAGTATCGCTGACGCTCGGTGATTTTGTGACTTGATCGTGTTTGCACTCGTTCAGAGCCGTGATGGTATCTTTCAACACTATGTTCTCGGAAGATAGCTGTTTTATCATGAAATTAGCCTTCAATAAGTCTGAGTTGAGATTATCAATTTGTTTTTTGAGTTCTAGGATCTCGTCGTTCTCGTCATCTGATATTGTTGGTAAACTGTTGGTGGTGCCATCTAGTGTCGAGTCATTAGAGTTACACACTGCTGTTACGGATTCAGCAACTTTTGACTGTGTACGGGTTTTGCTGCGAGTCCGCAGCGTCATATTCTCGAAGAAATTCATAGTTTTTGCTAGTATACGTAAGCTTATGACTTTAGTAAAAAGTCAATTGAGATCGTGTAATTTGACCTCAATTAGTACAGAGCGATTTGTAACTAGTTTTCACTTAAAAGTTTATCACTTTAATTATTATATAAAAAAAAAATAAAAAAACTTCCAATAAAAAAATTACAGTCTATATTCAATTCTTCATAAACAAAAACTTAAAAAAATCCAAAAAGAGATATTTCTCCAGGATCGAACTTCGAGCCTACGTAACGAACGGTAGCCGTCTAACAGAGTGCGCTAAATAACATTATACAAGAGGTAGCGAAATAGCTGTGTATGTTTTATTGTTTCGATTTTGAAATAACAGTTTGTTATTCTTAATTTTCATTGGTTGAAAAAAAGATAGCGTCGCGCGTCTCTTTTAAATAATCCTAACGGTGCAGAAAATTTTAGATATTAATCAGTTCACTTAGTTTTGTATGTTTTTGTAATATTACACGTTTGTTTCACTGTTTTTGTTATGGTAAAGGTGTTATAGTTCTGTTTTCAGTATAAAAGTTGTGATTCACTGCACTGTTTGTTTGTAAACACTGTATTTTGATCTTGTTCATTAAAAACAATTTTATGTGCACGTCACTTTTAACATTCTTTTGCCAATGTTAGATAATGCTTACTGCATGGAAATATATCGGATAATTACACAAATAGACTTTAAAGTTAGTATTTAGTATTTTTTACAATTATTTAAATACGGAGCCGATTTATTTGGAGGCGACCACTAGCGCCACCCAAGCTAGCGTCGCTAATAGGAAGGTAACTTCGCTGATAGGAAGGTACCTACAGTATCACGACAGTACATATCGACGATCACAATAGTGTTTCATGAGATTTCATTTGTCAGAATTACGGTACAATCTCTATGAACAGTAACTATAAAGGTCCTAAACATCCCTTTATATAGTCAACCCATATTTCACAAAGTTTACAATTCAAGGCTCCTGCTATGACATTTATTCCAAGTTTAAGGTCCACTGAACAGCTTCATACGGCGATAAATAAATGGGCCCGAAACTAGACACCAATTTTGGCCATTTGATCTTGAATCATTGTGCCAATTAAGTAAACTAAAAGGGCATGAAAGTGTGGTCACAGACCCCAATGGTCTAGAGAACAGACAGCAGGTGTAATCCAAATTTTTAATATGACCATCAACGTCCTTGGATGGTGGGCAAGTTTATACAACTGCAGAAATTGATTTCCGAACGTGTTTGCGTGTGGATTCCTGTAGCCGCAACACAATCCGTGGAGGCAAACCGAGCTCCCACCTTTTTTTTAGATGGGAAAATCATTCAATGACATCGACCTATATTCTTGCGATAGACAAGCACGTTCATATAAACTATTTGTCGAAATACTCAAAAGTTCAAACAAAAAATCGCTGCAGCGCTAGATTGCCATTATGTCGTCTAACAAAACTTTAAAACTTACAGCGCTAAGACAGCTTATAGAGGATATTTTTTCGCGACCAAAAGGTCTAAAGCGCCGTGAATTTCCTAGTACTTACGCGTTTCGTTCAACTTAGTGTGATGACATGTCATCTATATAGATTTTTATACCGCAGAAGTGACACAGTTTCTTGCCTACAATACTTCATTACAATAATACTCTATTTCAAAATATAATTATAGTGTATGTAAAAACGAGATCTAAATAACAGTAAAATAAATAAATAAATCAGTAATTACTGATAAGACTACAAGTTCAACTGAACATATTTCAAATTTTAATATTAACCTGCACGTAATATGGTACGTAAATTACCTAAGTACTAACGAATGACAGCATGGTTAACAACAAAACTTACCGATGAAAACTGATACCTCATGATTTGCTGACATTTCGTCGTAATTTATTAAAAAAAAAACATTGTTATTAATTATACAAAAAAAGAAAGAGCATTAAATAAAATATTAAAAAATTTCAAACAGTATAAAAGACCGTGCGAAGTCTGTATTTGGTAAACTAGCTGTAGGTAAAAACCTAATTCTGCTTTTTGTGGGAGGGAACATCTGCATGTTTTAGTCTATGATTGTAAAATGGGTAAGAGTTTAAATAAAATAATATCTTCTCTAACGTACTATTACGATAGTAGAAGCTATTACATTGCTTGAAAAACCAATGGTTTAACTTACTTGACTACAAAATTATTATATATGTCCCAGTTCACTTAAATTTGTATTTATAAGCGTCGCTCTGACACTGCATGAACGTCAAAACTGCACTAATGCCATCAATGTAAAAGTGTTCGGCCTGCAGGTCATTTAAGTGAAGTAAAGTGACTGTACGGCACGCCTCATCTAGTGCGTAGTACATATATGTCAATGTTCAATGACATCTCTCGCCCTTGGACGGTGTGGGAGGAGTGTGTCAGACTTTTACTGACTAAAAACCTACTCCTGTTCCTTCGTGGCCTTTCATACAAGGGCCTCGTTTTCTTTTCAGAAGCAAACACTTGACCCCAGTAGGCTTCAACCCTGCTGGGCCCAAACGGTTTGCTGACATCACCTTGAAGCAAGGTCAGCCTGGTGGGAGCATTAATAACAATTGCACTCCTGTCGTATCCGTTCACCACCACTACATCAGGCTTATTGTCTACAAAAGCCATGATGGACCGATCCCAGTACAATGTGAAATCGTCATTATTAGAATTTACCATCCAATGTATAGGCACAGTAGTTTGACCATCCAATGTATCCTATTTGAGTGTTCGTCGTTGAGGCAGCGCTGCGTTTTCTTAGAGAATAGCACCACTGGAATAGCACATATGATACATTTTATACCGGTAGTGTTTTCCCTTGGGACCATTTCGTACTTTTACGCGAGTGAAGCCGCACGCAGAAGTTGTACTAAAATAAAAATATGATTTGTTAAAAACTAAAGAAAAATGACGTCAAAAACTTTATCATTTAGGGTTTCGTATCTCAAAAGAAAAAAATGGAATCCTTATTGGATCACTTCGTTGTACGTTTGTCTGTTTGTCTGTCAGGACCATTTAATTCGGGAACGCGTGAAGGTATCGAGTTGAAATTAAAATCATATAAGCAGGTCTGCGCTCCCTCGAAGGTGTGAAAAAATCAAACTTCTAATTGAACGGAAAAAAAAACATACGGCCGTTTGTAACGCAAAACACGCATATTGCGACACTCTCATGGAAATCAAAATTCATAGGGTACTTCCCGTTGACTTAGAATCCTGAAATTTGGCATTGAGCAAGGTCTCATAGCACAAGTATAGCAAAAAGAATTAATAGTTACGTCACAAAAAAAGATATCTTTCTTGCGATTTCAAAAAATCTTCGTAACTCAATTCGGGAATTGAACTGTTTTCACAGGCTAATTGGTACAGAACTCAGATATAGATAGACATAGATAACGCAAGCATCACGATCTGTATGAAAACCAAGCGTGCCATTTTTTTACTACCTATTATGACGTCACAAGCACTATTTAGTGAAGACGCCGCCGCGTACGGCGTCCCCCTCGCTCCACCCCCACACCAACAGCACAATTAACCATTTTTATATTTTTAACTGCCGTCCGACTAGCGCTGTACTCCGATGCAGACTGAGCGCGAAAGTGACCACTTACGATTTTTGTACGTAAGCTAGGCACGCGAAGTTGTTGCTCTTGCGTTATCTAGGTATATCTATATCTGTGGTACAGAACAATCAGTGCGCGAGTTCGATTCGCACTTGGCCAATTTTTAAATCATTGGCTCTATAAAATGGTGTATAAATATTTTTAAATACCAAAAAAAAACTGCCATCAAGGATTTGTCAGTGCCCTCGACTTAACTAGATTTCAAAGTCACAAACCGGCAGCGACAGGTATTCAGTGATGCCTGAAATTCTTAAATTCACTAGACTTATTCATTTCCAGCATCATTTCTCAAAAAAATTTTAGTTGAATTTCTTTTTCAATAACTAATGAAGCGCTATTTGTTGATGTCCCGATGACAAATGACATTTCACGATTTTGAAAACTTGCCATTTATTATAAAGGTAAATCATTAATTTTTGACAGCCACATTGATCGCGAACAAGGTGAACGCGAGGGTGGCGCGACAATGGGACAATGCGACAGTAAATTTTCGTAGAAGTTATTTTGAAACGGATTAGATCCAGTGACGGATTAGAGAGCAGTGCTGGCCGTGTAGTAATGGCCCTGACTTACGAGCTGTAGGTCACGGGTTCAAACCCAGCCAGACGCATTACTTTGTGTAATTTATTTCATCACCACAACTCGCAAAAACGGTGAAGGAAAACATCGTGAGGAAACCGGCATGTCTTAGAAGCAAAAATTCGAGGACATTTGACATCCAGCAATCCGCACTGGACCCGCGTGGTGGATTACGGCCCATTTCCTCTCCGAGAGAGGAGGTCTGAGTCCCAGCAGTGGGAACATTATAAGGTTGATGCTATGCTATGCTATGCATTAGATCCAGTGTTGTCGTATCGTTGTGCATTTAATATCCCAATTACTCAAGCCCCAAGCGGACACCGGTGTCCGCACACCTATTGTCTTTCTATTATGTCTCTAACTACGGTATAGGCCGACCCGAGGTACACACATATCCAATTTTCTATACAACCGTTTTTACATGATTATGAAGTTAACACACTTATTTTTCTAGATATTTTGGAAACACATATCTTGTAAATAATATCTAGGTTTCTATTGAATTCAAAACTTTTTGCGTAAAACTTATTTAGAAAATCTGCTGTTTTTCGTGAATTCTAGCCTTCTATAATGTACTCAAAAATTAAAATAGTAAAGAAAAAAGATATATATAGAAACCTTGCGCATTTAATCGGAATTCTGAATAATGAAAAATCCTAAGGGTTTAAAAAAAAATACGTATTTCCTGGAAAAGTTTAGTGAAATATTAGAGTAAATCACGGAATTATTGAATACCGACAGAGCGGTCAGGCGTTATATGATTTTTTTCACGTTGTCTATTTATCAAACATATGCAATAGATTGCGTTGGACAAGCACACGATTTTAAACTATGTTCAAGTTAAGGGCCGGTTGTAGTCACTGAGTATTTTGTATGAACTCCGCCCGGGACTATGTTAACGTCGCGGCCCCGTAACAGCGGTTTTATTTATAAAAACAATAATTTGTATAGGTTTATTTTAGCGAGGCCCTTTAAAACATAAGCTTTATTATTTTTCGTACCTTTCAAATAATCCCGTGACGTAATTTCGTTGATGACGTACACGTTTGAAATCGTATATTAAGGTCAGATACGCGTTTTTTTTTTATCGAGCCAACTAATTTATTTTACGTTTTGATTTTTGTCCGGCGGTTGGTCATACAGTCAATTTTAATGACATAATTTTTCATGGTGTTCTATTTTATATTTCTGGATTTTCAGAGCTTTAAAAAAAGTTTGAAATAAGTAGAACGATGTCATTGGATAACTTTCCCCACAAAAATAAAAAGAAAAAATGAGTGGAACCTGGCCTTAACGATTGATGGCTTTGGAAGCGCCCTCTTAAGTTGAGTCATATCATCTTTTTGGTTGGACAATCATTAAATAACTTCTCCCACTCTAGGTCGAGTGGGAAGGAATTTTTGGCTTTTGCTGACTAAAACCCATGCGTATTTCTTCCGTTGCCCTTTGTGTTCCAGGAAGGCGGTGATTCCAGGGTGGTGGTGACCCGCAGAAAGTGTAATTGGTTTACACTAATTTGGGGAATGTCATAGTAGCAACCCAAAGTACGGAACTAATCAAGATTCCAGTCAGCTACCGGCAATTGTCAGTAATTAACTTGTCCCTAAAGTGTATGTAATATAACATACGAGCTTTGGATTAACTTATGATATTACGAAACTCAGACAACATTAACAATATTAGGTACAAAGAGGTAAAATTTATAAGTTTGTTTGTAGGAAGTTATCACGTTGTTGAAACTTCTACGGTCCGGACTACGTGTTTTGCCTCGTCGTTTATACCGCGTACATAAAAGGACTGGAACAGTTTGCCTGCTGCGGTCTTCCCATCTGATTATAATTTAAGTGTCTTCAAGGCTTTTAAGAATCTAGTTCTCCTCACCATCAACGATTGCATCACTGCTTACCATCAGGTGGGATCGCAGTCAAGAACTAGTTTATATCACTAAAAAAAACTTCCCACCCTTATCTCGTGTTATTTAGGGTCGGCGCATCATGATTTCTTCCATTCTGTCCTGTCACACGTCATACCAACATTAACTCCCTTTTCTTTCATGCCACTCCTCACATAACTCATCCATCTTTCTTTTGGCCTCCCTCCACCTTTCCATCCATCCACATGTATGTATAATTTATAACTCTAACATGCGTTTCATTACAGAGGCGTAGTATTGCATGTCGAAGTAACGTGTTGGCTAGACGCTTTTTTCACTGCTCCAAACTAGTTAAAATAACTCTATTAAAAAAACAAGGTGTCAGTCGTTCTACACTAGTCAACTCTGGTACAGGCACACGAAGAGTGCGTATAACTCTCTTCGTGTACAATATAACACCGCCTTTAGAGCCTTGCTTAAGCAGAGTTACTGATTTTCATGGGCTGCCTTGATGATTTTCATGGGCTCATTTTGATGCCTTGAGAAGACTCAAGGCATCTTTCCTGTTCAAATTATGAGGGTACATCTCATAATGTGGACAGGATAAATATGTATTATTGATAAAGAAATCTTTAATTATTTATTACAATATTAATAATAATTAAATCTATTTCTACATAAAACTTAATAAGGGCTGGGCTTTTCTTCGGTCAATGAATCAGCATTGCCATCCAATGTGGCAATGCTGCCCGCGTTCTGAGCACTTTTCCCATTGATATCGATGTGGATGAATTTTTTGATGCCCAATAAGTTCTTTTTCTAGCCGTTTGTACATATTATTGTTTTTAATTTGTTATTATTTTTAAATATATATATCTATTGAAAAAGTATATAATAAATAGTAATAATAAAAAGATTTTTCGTTACACTGGTTCACAACTAACAAGTCAAAGTTTAAATAAAGATAAACGGATTAATATATTTGAATACCGTAATTAGACACACAATAGAAAGACAATAGGTGTGTGAACGCCGGCGTTCGCTTGGGGCTTGAGAAATTAATCTTTTTTTATGAGTATCTGACTCTCACAATTCAACCATCAGGGTGTTGCTGCTAATGTCAATGCCAACCTTAGTAAATTAAAACCAGAGAATTAAAAACCGAGTACAATCGAAAAAGTACAACTTTTCTTCCCTTATCAGCAAAAACAATAGACGGTTATTAATTAGGATTTCAGCGGCGAAATAATTTCTACGGTCAGCAAAATTATTTTCTTTCAAGTATTTCTTTAAGAAGAACTTTTTTAAACTTACTTAATAAAGCGTTGTTGAATGTAGAGTAGTTCTTGATTAGCAACATACCTGTAACAATAAAAATATTTGGTTAAACATACACTTAAAAACAACTTATTTTATTTTCAAGTCGGTGGTATTTTCATAACGGTGGCCAATCGCAACAGAGCTAGGGAGGAATAAATATTCTTAAGAAATACAGATATCTGTTCTGTCCAGTACTGAACCCGCGACACACAGCGCAGCAGCCAAACACTCAACCACTACGCCAATCACTGACACAGTATAATATTTAGTTACAAAAACAGTCGCTATAAATAACAGTAGGTACGCATTCATATTTTTTGCGTTCGTATTTTTAAACCATTTAATTTAAATCACGAAAAATCCAATCATGGCGAAAATAAATTAATAAAACCATTTTTGCCGTCTCTACCACCGGAATTTTCACGGAAAATACATTTTATAAGCAGAATGAATTTTAATAACAACGTGTTGGACAATAGGCTGTTTGTGACATTGTATAATACCTGCTTATCCCTCTTTTGAAACCAAGCGTAATGAAAAATAGTTATTATCTGCAGTAACTTGACTGGCCTGTTGGTCTAGTGGTTAGTGGCCCTGACTGCTATTTTCGGTTCAGGGTTCGATGCCCACCCAAGACAAGTTAGGCGCGGTCTTGTGGACGGCGGGCAATGGGTAGCTCGCTGTCCGTCCATCCGGTAACAGACCGGTCCGAGCCCAAGTCGTCTACGGCGCGCACTGTTCCCGCGCGTCTAAACGAGGTGTCAGCAAACTGTAGGGCCCAGCAGGGCCGAAGCCTACTGGGGCCAAGGGTTAGGTGAAAATGAACCCCGGGGCCCTGGATCGAAGGCAATGAATGGAATAGGGTAGGTTTTTAGTCAGTAAGAGTCTGACACTATCTCCCGCCCCGCCCAAGGGCTGGATTTGTCATTTGATGATTCTACCTACTATAAAAAAACCCAAGACAAGTGTTTGTGATGACCGCGATGATTGGTTCTGTGAGTGGATGTTATTTATTTATATATTTCTTTTATTTAATATAAACCAGTGCGTGATTGCGATCCCATCTGATGGTAAGCAGTGATGCAATCGTTGATGGTGAAGCGCACTAGTTTATTAAGAGCCTGTTCACTCTAGCCTTGAAGACACCCAAATTATAATCGGATGGGAAGACCGCAGCCTGCAGGCAAATTGTTCCAGTCTTACAATGTACGCGTAAAATGTGTGTGTTTAGTAATATATAAATGTTTATCAGTTGTCTAGTACTCATAGCACACGCTCTGTTTAGTTTGAGACTAGATGGCGTTGTGTGATAGTTGTGGAATATTATTATTATATATTAGATTGCGTTAAGGTGATTTTTTAATTTTTCATTAAAAAAAACACTTGTAAAAGTCAATCAAAGTTTGTGCTAGCATTTAAGTCGGATCCCACCTGAGGGTAAGCAGTGTTTTTTTTTATGGTAGGTAAAATCATCCAATGACAAATCCCGCCCTTGGGTGGAGCGGGAAGTAGTGTCAGACTCTTACTGACTAAAAATCTACCCCGTTCCTTCGTTGCCTATAGTGCCGGGGCTGAGCCTTCCTCTCAGAAAACGGCCCTTGACCCCAGCAGGCTTCGGCCCTGCCTGCCGTTAGCAGGCTGGGCCTCTTCGGTGTGCTGACAGCTGCAATCGTTGATGGTGAAGCGCCCTAGTTTATTAAGAGTCTAATCACTCTAGCCTCGAAGACACCAAAATTATAATCGGAAGGTGAGCTTACATATTTTTTTTAAGTTTTTGCTTTTTACGGGTCAGAGTCAAATGTTATGTTCATTAAATTATGATTTACGACCGTCTCACGTATTCATTTACGGATTTACAATAATTAAAATCATCAATACAACTCTCCCAGTTGGTCTTACCGTATTGAATGGGTCTATATATGAAAAAGGTCCAGAGTTGGACATATACCTCCCCCAAGTGTTGTCAAAATTAACGGTCCAGTGCGTCTCTCATCCATCGGATTCTTATAACCTTTACCAGGTATAAAACAGTAACAAGAATTTCCTAAAATTATAAAATACAAGTAAATACGATCCAAAAAATTTAGACACGAATTAACTTAAACTAAACATACAAACACCCCAAACTCATTACCTTCTTTTCATCTTCTTTGTAATCGTGTAAAGATTCCCTATGATCAAAGAGAAGTCAGGTGCGACAGATAAGTGTACGTGACTTAATTAAGATATTAATTGCAATCATGTTTTTAGTTTAATTTGTCGCATTCGCAGACGGAGCTTTTTGTCGCAGCTTTGATTTATTGCTTGAGAATAGAGATTGAAGTAGATAGTGTTGTAAATTGATTCCATCAGTAATTAATTTTTTTTTGTACTTTTATTTCTACTTTATTATTTTAAAAAATGTACTTTTATTTGTACTTCCTTTACTCATTTTCTTTAACATATTTTTAATATTTTTAAATATTTCCTAAAAAAAAAGAGTATACAAAACATTTAAAAATATAAAAAACAGTAGTCCGCCGGTGTCGGGAGCAGGGTCCAAGCTACCGGTGGTTAGGGCTCCAGAGAAAGAAACTTCCTCACAATGCAAGCCGTATCGAGGAGTACTGCCTTCTGTATCAGGCCCTTGATCCAACCGCGCAACGACAGCTTCGACAGATGATCGTCGAAGCTTTTGGCTTTTGTACTTTATTATTATGAAATATGTACTTAATTAAGTATGCGATAAGGTCGAAAATAATACTTAAATGATTGATATAATTTACTTAATCTTGTCCTAATCGTTACTTTTATGATGTTCTATTAGCTTTTGCCAGCGGTTTCGCTCAAATGAAAGTAGAAAATAAATAGCCTATGTTACTCAATAAAGATTTAGCTTTCTAATGGTGAAAGAATTTTTGAAATCGGTCAAGTAGAGTTAAATCGTAATATACAAACAATCAAAAAATATTTTTTTTCCTCTTTAAACTATTAGTTTAGATATGCTACCGGCTATAACCGATTTTAGGATCACCTACCCGTACAAGCGCGGGCTAAAGCGGGAGCTCCGCACCCGAAAAATAAAAAATAGATACTGGCTTGCATTTGGCAAGTCTTTGGTCGTTTTAATCCTGTGAATGGTCGATTATGTACATGAAACACTTTCGATTTGTAAAGATAAAATTAAAAAATAAATTCCTTTTTTTCTGAAAGTCGAGTACGAAAAATAGTACGAAATAAATTTCTTTAGGTAAACGAGTCAATGATCTTATAGGTAGTTGTCAGTCGTTGCGTACTAACTACCTACAGTTCATTGACCTCGATAAGCTGACGTTTACTTAAAGAAATTAATTTTATGCATGTGTTATATATTAGTATGTATGACTAATTAAATTACGAATTTTAACTGTTTCGCTATTGTTGTTTGTTGTGTTTTATACATTGGTAACATTTGTGAAGTTCAAATCAAATATAAAACTACCTACCAAGACAAATAATATTGATGTGTGTACAAATACAAAACTCGAAACTTCTAAAAAGACGTGTTGATGATAATCTCCTAAATTATTACGTATTTTTTAATGATCATTAAACTTTTATCTTGCCATTTATATTGCTACTCTGTTGTAATAAGTTGTTATGACGATTAATACAGAACTGTCAGTTGGTATTATATTCTTTCAAATAAGAACTAAGAAATACAAATCCAAATTTTGTAATATTGTTCAAATGATCTTATTTTGTTTTAAAGCTGTTTAACTATATAACAATGGTAATTAAAAACCTTAAGTTAAATCATGATAATCTTGATGGTTGGTCGAAGGTGGTAGGATATTATTATTTGACGTTTGAGTGAAGTGTCAATCTAGCGGTTGATTTTTTACTATAAAAAGGGTCTCAGCCTTTTTAGTTGCCACTTTTGATCCAGCGATAAACCACTACTGACCATCAAAGTTCACGTAAGTTATTTAATATGATATGATATTTTAATGGTGTTGATTCTGTGTATGTGTCATTGTGGCTTATGTTTTCTAATTATGTTATACGGTATTAGAGAATACTTATTCACATTCTTTACCCTACTATTTTGAAATGGCCTATGACATAGAACATAGAATTACTTGTAGATATTATTGTGACAAATTATAATTAATGATATTGTAAGATGTATCTGTAAATACTATAATTGAAGCTACCACAGGTTTTCTTGCTTGTTCTTTCCTGTGACGACCTAGTTTTGGAACAAGCAACTAGTTTTTCGATAAATTGACAAGCCTATTTGAAATAAATACTTGGTCTTGTCTTTCTGTGCTTTTCTTCATAAAACCCTTTCCTTACACAACACAATCATAGAAACTTTGATACAGAGTAAATAACCGTTACCCATCTTGACATTTTAGAATGATATATAGTTAGATATAAATATAAACATATATAAATATAGTTAACCAACCATCCACCCTAAATTCTAACATCAGAAGTGGGATAGGCCTCTGGCTTATATATGTAACTGATTCTAATATATTTTGTTTTATTTTTCATGAACGATGTTGGAGCAATATGTGAATTTTTTGAAGCCGCATTCAGACGACGGAACTTACACCAACAAGATGACATCACGATGTTGCCATGCCGCCCTCGACAACAGCTCTGCGAATCTACAAGCTGCTTGACCTTTGGGACTGAGCAAGCTGTGGATCTTCAGGCTACTGCATCAGCATATTGGTCAAATCACAGGAAGTATTTGCAATTGTTAAGTCGGTAAGACCTTCATAAACATATTTAATATTTTTTTCTTATGATCTGATTATCTGGAGGAGGTAGATCTGTGACTGTTGAATATCTTGATATTGTAAAGATTTTTTTTTGGATAAACTTAAAATCGTGCTGGCAGCAATTCCGATTCGTTAACAAGGACAATAAGGATTTATTTATTTGAAACAAACAAATGGTAACACTTTGCTAAAGCTGTCTCATCGTATTGAGCATTTGATACGTTTCTTTTAATACCCTCTGGTGTATTTTTACAAAAGTGTACCTAACTGAGAAACGGTTAGCACCCACATCTAAATGTATGTTTTGTCAATAGTTTATGTAGGTAGGATACAGTTTCCTAAAATACTCTCACATTTACTAGACTTGTATCTTTGTGTCTTGCTTGATAAAATAGTGATGAAATTTGCAATACTGGCAATTTATACTTGGTTTTAAACACGTTTCTAGTACTTGAAAATGTCTGGACTACACTTAAATTAGGTTATCGTAACAAAACGTTTTGTTAATTGCTTTTAAAGTTTTTGAAAAAAAAAAAAAAAAAAAAAAACATGTGTGTAGATTAAAATGATTCTTTTTTTTGTTTTAGCTTCCTTTTATTTTTGACGGGTTTTATTAAAGGGGTATGAAAATTTTGTTCTTTTTGAGCTCTGACGCACCGTTTCAGAGATATTATCTTTGTATCGTTTCCCAATCTAAAACCAATTTTATTTCTTTTGTGTATATCGAAACATGCCACGTGATCGAGGGCTAGATGAAATTAAAAGTTGATGTCAAATTTTTATAAACACTAATCTTTTAGTTTTGATTTGTCGAAAAATAATTGAATTACGATTTTAGTGCTCACTAATTATTTCAAGGAAGTAACTGATAAAAGTTGGAAGAGTAAATTACGTGTACCCTCGGTTTTAGTCAAAAGCAGAGATTTATATTACCTACTAATATTGATATTTTCTTTTTACTTTCGTTCAGTCTTTAGTCCAATTTCAATTCAAATGTCACAGATAGGAGGTAAAATTTTTAGTTTGATAGATGACTATTGTTTTGAGTGGTCATGTCCGAATGTATAAAACTATCGACAGAAAATTCGACGTTCCGAACAATTTGCAATAATGATGTCAGATTGACCGAGCGGTATATTGTTTAAATATAATTGGAACGGGTTAGTTTTGAGTAAACTAGATATCTTAGACTAATCTTTCCTAGAATGAAAACTGGAACTAAATAGGCGAAATTGCTATCTTATTTGTTATCCGATTTTTAGCGGGATACCTAACCAAATTAAAGAACTAAAACTATAAACTTTCAGTTTCAAAAGTAAATGGTTTTATTGCCAACCGTATATATTTATCTATAAATAGAACTCTTACTTTAACTTGACTTTGAGCTTGACTTAACTTGACTTTAACTTGACTTTGAGCTTGACTTTGACTTGACTAAAAAGGAATCTGAGCCTATGATAGCCGCGCCTCTGTGCAACGCTTGTGGCGGATATTAAAAAAAAAAAAAAAAAAAAAACCGAGCCTGTGATAGCCGCGCCTCTGTGCAACGCTTGTGGCGGATTTTGAAAAAAAAAAATAAAAAAAAAATAAAAAACCGAGCCTATGCTAGCCGCGCCTAGATCTGAGGCAACGCTTGTGGCTGTGCCTGACGGCTGACTTTTACTGAAAAGTGCCTGTGGCAAAAAAAAAAAAAGGGGAAAAACCAGCCTTTGCTAGCCGCGCCAGGATCTGAGGCAACGCTTGTGGCTGTGCCTGACGGCTGACTTTTACTGAAAAGTGCCTGTGGCAAAAAAAAGGGGGAAAAACCAGCCTTTGCTAGCCGCGCCAGGATCTGAGGCAACGCTTGTGGCTGTGCCTGACGGCTGACTTTTACTGAAAAGTGCCTGTGGCAATGTCTATAATATTTATTTATATATTTAATGTAATGTACACCTCATTATGTAAACAGGATAAACACATAAATACCAGCAATGATATACCAAAAATGTAACTGTACTGTGCTTTAAGTATAACAATGTATATTATCTAAATTGATCTATAAAAAATAGGTCTGTTCACCTTTATGTTGTTTGTTTAATTTTAGACTATCAAAATGTACTTCGAGAACGAAGTATTTATCAGAATGGCCGTGTTATATATTAGTATGTATGACTAATTAAATTACGAATTTTAACTGTTTCGCTATTGTTGTTTGTTGTGTTTTATACATTGGTAACATTTGTGAAATTCAAATCAAATATAAAACTACCTACCAAGACAAATAATATTGATGTGTGTACAAATACAAAACTCGAAACTTCTAAAAAGACGTGTTGATGATAATCTCCTAAATTATTACGTATTTTTTAATGATCATTAAACTTTTATCTTGCCATTTATATTGCTACTCTGTTGTAATAAGTTGTTATGACGATTAATACAGAACTGTCAGTTGGTATTATATTCTTTCAAATAAGAACTAAGAAATACAAATCCAAATTTTGTAATATTGTTCAAATGATCTTATTTTGTTTTAAAGCTGTTTAACTATATAACAATGGTAATTAAAAACCTTAAGTTAAATCATGATAATCTTGATGGTTGGTCGAAGGTGGTAGGATATTATTATTTGACGTTTGAGTGAAGTGTCAATCTAGCGGTTGATTTTTTACTATAAAAAGGGTCTCAGCCTTTTTAGTTGCCACTTTTGATCCAGCGATAAACCACTACTGACCATCAAAGTTCACATAAGTTATTTAATATGATATGATATTTTAATGGTGTTGATTCTGTGTATGTGTCATTGTGGCTTATGTTTTCTAATTATGTTATACGGTATTAGAGAATACTTATTCACATTCTTTACCCTACTATTTTGAAATGGCCTATGACATAGAACATAGAATTACTTGTAGATATTATTGTGACAAATTATAATTAATGATATTGTAAGATGTATCTGTAAATACTATAATTGAAGCTACCACAGGTTTTCTTGCTTGTTCTTTCCTGTGACGACCTAGTTTTGGAACAAGCAACTAGTTTTTCGATAAATTGACAAGCCTATTTGAAATAAATACTTGGTCTTGTCTTTCTGTGCTTTTCTTCATAAAACCCTTTCCTTACACAACACAATCATAGAAACTTTGATACAGAGTAAATAACCGTTACCCATCTTGACATTTTAGAATGATATATAGTTAGATATAAATATAAACATATATAAATATAGTTAACCACCTTCCACCCTAAATTCTAACACATGCGTAAATTAATTCGAGTTTTTAAAAAAAGTACTTTTTTTTTTACAAATCGATGGTGTTTATGTACCGAATCGATCCTCCACGGGATTAAAACGGCCAAAATTTAACGGTGTAGATTGAATTGCAAGAAGCCATTAACAAAATAAAAAAATTAAACACTAATGTATTTTTTTTTTCATTCGTCTCACACATAGGTAAACTCAAAGCACCTATTACAATTAAATACTTTGCAGGCACATGAGATTACGCCTTCTTCTCATAGAGTAGCATATGTTTTTCAGACAGAACAACTTCTTGACCTTACAAAAGTGCCTTAAAAAATGGTTTATTTGAAATAAAAAATTTGAATTTTTTCAGGCAGAAGGCAGAAATTATAGAATTCATCTCATACTTATTGTCCATTCATCTTCACATAAAATCTACCAAACTGTTCATAACTTTTTTAAAAGGGTGTTCAGTACCTCAGTAATTCACAACACGTACACCGATCAAGGCTAGAAACTCTTATTTGGCAGCTCCAATTTACTTTAAATTTTCGAACTCTGCTCCAAGGAATACCACATAAAGTGCTGTGTGATAGATGATGCTTTTTAGGGGACTATGTGCAGATGGTTTGACAAAGGTTGACTGAAAAATTTTCAGTTTATAAAGTGATTTTTATTATATTACTAGATTTTGCCCGCGGCTTCGCTTCAGCTCTACCTAACTCCTCCCTACTCTACCCATCTCTACCCTACTCTGCCGTACTCTACCCAACTCTACCCTATACCAATAAGGGTTCCCAGCTAACGGTAGGAGGGGTTCACATCAGCGTCGGGTCGACGATGAAGTACCTGGGACTCGTCCTCGACAGCTGGTGGAACTTCAAGGAGCACTTCCGACGTCTGGCTCCCAAACTGAATCGGACTGGGGCTGCTCTCGGGCGGCTCCTGCCCAACCTCAGGGGACCAGACGCCTCCTGCCGGAAGCTCTACGCGGGAATCGTTCGGTCCATGGCTCTCTACGGGGCCCCGGTGTGGGCACCGACGTTGACACAGCAACCGAGGGCCCAGCTGAATGCGTGCCAGAGGGTCATGGCAATACGCATGGTGCGAGGGTACCGAACGATTTCCCGCGAGGCGGCAATCCTCCTTGCTGGCCAACCGCCATGGGATCTGGAGGCAACAGTCCTTGCACACATGCACGATAAGCGCATGGAGATGCAACGCCGGGGCGAAATTCCGCTGCCGCGACAAGTCGAGGCTTGGCGGACAGAGCTTCGGCGGGATCTCATGGCGAAATGGCGTCAGCGACTATCGCAACCTCGTTCGGGGCGCGCCACAATCGAGGCGATAAGGCCCATCCTTGAGGAGTGGCTGGAAAGACCTCACGGCGTTCTAAACTTCCGCACGACGCAGGTTCTTACCGAACACGGCAAGTTCGCTAAGTTCCTGTTCCGGATTCGTGCGGAGGATTCGCCCGGGTGTCGCCACTGTGCGGAACACCCGGAGGACACGGTGGAGCATACTGTTGAGGTGTGCCCCGCCTGGGCGGAGCATCGCCGTGTCCTCGTGGGGGCGATCGGCGGCAGCGATCTCTCTCGCCGGGCCTTGGTTCAGGCCATGGTCCGTAGCGAGGAGGGATGGCAGGCGGTCGCCTCCTTCTGCGAAGCAGTAATGCTAGCAAAGGAGGAGGCCGACCGCATCAGGCAGAGGCAACGGGGCGCTCGCCCCAGCCGCCGCCGGGATTCCGATCCCGATTTCCGGCCACCGTAGGCGCGGGCTTGCGGACGGCGTGCAATGGGTAGCACGCTGTCCGATCGTCCGGTAACCGACCGGACCGAGCCCAAGTCGTCGACGGCGCGTTCTGTTCCCGCGCGCCTCAAGGAGCTGTCAGCAAACCGTAGAGGCCCAGCCTGCTAGCTGCAGGCAGGCAGGGTCGAAGCCTGCCGGGGCCAAGGGCCGTTTTCTGAGAGGAAGGCTCAGCCCCGGCACTATAGGCAACGAAGGAACGGGGTAGGTTTTTAGTCAGTAAGAGTCTGACACTACTTCCCGCTCCGCCCAAGGGCGGGATTTGTCATTGGATGATTTTACCTACCAAAAAAAAAAAAAAAAAAAAAAAAAAAAAAAAAAAAAAAAAAAAAAAAAAAAAACCCTATACCAATAAAGGTTTAGGATTTTTGTTTTTTTTATTTTACGGGATAAAAATCATCATATATTATCCTTCTCCTGATTCTAACCTTCCTACCAATGTTCAGACAAATCCGTTCAGCCGTTCTTAGTTACAAAAAGTGTAATTAACACGACTTTCTTTATATTATATAGGTGTTGCGGATTTTAGGGAAAATAATAAATGATATTGTTGTATTGTTTGTTGGTTGGCCATAAATAAAATAAAACAGCTGTGATTTAAATACTTATACTTACTATGAAAAAAAAAACAACTGCAAAAACAATTTAATTCCGCCTAGTCCATTCCATTCCATTTGGGAACACATTCATTATATGTACAGATAAGGAGTGGAATTCCCTGCCGGAGTGTATGTTTCCCGATAGCTATAACCTTAGGGTCTTTAAGTCAAGAGTGAATAAGTTACTTCTAGGTGAGCGTACTCCATCGTCGGCCACATCATCGCTTATCATCAGGTGAGATAGTGGTGAAACGAAAGCATGTATGTATAGACATAATAATAAAAAAATACAAAATTACAAGTCAAATAAAAGCTTGTGAAACTCTAGTCTACTACCACTTAAAAAGCAACAGTTCATAACGGCAATTCTCTTGCGATACCTCGCAACACAAAACGGCCTTTTTAACTGAATCATGATATAATTTAAACGCAATCCGGGGGCAATCTAAAAGGGATCAGTTTAAGCCACGGTTCGGTAGCCTCGGGCTGATAGCTCGCGACGAGAGCAATGTGGGGGACTACCACTGTAATGAAGCCTATTTTGCTTGTGGATTCAATTATGACTGCCAATTATTATTCAAAATAGACCGATTGGCTCTCTGTGCTAATCTGTTGGAGATCTTACGGCAGATTGGCGCAGGCTGCAGGATGATTCGAAAGAGTTATTGTTGGCTTGGGAATGGTTTGGGAACACAGGAGGGTTTTAAGCGGTAGGTGTGGGCTTGCGGTCGAGCAATACGTGGCTCGCCGTCGACCGTCCGGTATCTGTTCGGACCGAGTCCGAGTCATCGACGGCGCGTAGTATTCCACGCGCGCCTCAAGGAGTTTTCAGGAGGGTCGAAGTCTACTGGAACCAAGGATCGGTTTCTGAAAGAAAGGTTCGCCCCGGTATGAAAGGTAACGAAGGAACAGGAGTTGGTTTTTAGTCAGTAAAAGTCTGATACTATCTCCCTCCCCACCCAAGGGCGAGGAGATGTCATTGGATGCTTGTCCTATCTACAAAAAAAGAGGGTATGATCCCTGATGGTGATGATTAGCTGGGTGTGTTTAGCGAGAAAAATCTTACACCCCTGTTTTTCTCCCCAAAGTAAAAAAAGGTTCTCATTACTGTCGGCAATGTCGGTAACATCGGGGTCGTTCGTTTAAGCCTTCGTCATAATATTACATAGAATTTTGTAGCTAATCAACTGCGTCGGAACACGTCACGACACGACACAAAACAACAAAGGCTGACAAAGGCTGACTCGAGTGTTAGATTAGGAGCTTTGCTTGTCTCTTCAGGGTACTCTTTTGATGGGGTGACGTTCGTAGTAATTCGGAAATACGAAGATTACCGAAGTCCATTCTTTTATTTGAATATGAGTCTGTATTTTATTTTGTCATAACTAGCAAAGAGATTATGACAGACTTTTGATGAGTAAAATACACCCATGTTCGTTTCGCCTGGCGTTCGCCTTTTGTTTTAAGGCCAGCGGTGATTTTTTTTTAAATTCCTCAGCCTCGGCCTGCGGGACCTTTGAACTGAGACTGAAAACGTCAAGGGACATAAGCCATTTTTCTTCCATCTTTAAAACAACTTGTACCTGACAACATCCTATCCGTAAGAATTATCTAAAGCCTTAGATTAATTTATTTCTCTGAACTCACTAAATCTAACTTTACCAACCAGTTTCAATAGAAGTGTTCAATAAATAGCTTCGAATAGTTTATTATTGAGCAGGGCGAAAGGCCCGGCCTTGCCCTAAACACATTACGAGTTGGGGCATGCTCGGAATACCCTAAAATTCTTATTGACTTTGCCCAATAGTGTTAGCAACATGGTTGGAGTGAATTCCAGTCTGATTTTGCTAACTTCATAGGTTTGATTACCTCACTCAAAACTTTACGTACTTGATCCGTTTTTAATTTCACTGACTGATATAGCCACTGCTAGGTGAAAGTAAACTTACTTTGCTTATTTCTACAGTATTGCGTCTTGTAGGATTTTTCTGTGGGGATCCGCAGCTGACGTGGACTCAATTTTCATATTGCAAAAGAGGACAATCCGGGTAATTGATAAATGGATTCTCGCGAGTCCCTTAGAAATATATTCCAAGAAATTTACACACAGACTCTGCCTTCACTTCATAATTTAGAAAATATTTTGCATGTTCGCAAAAACGTGGACTTTTCAAAATTTTCACTTATAATACCACAAGAGCTTCAAAATTATCGGATATTTCCCGATAGGTTCGTTGCAAACAAATGAAGGAGTCAAGTTTTTCAGGTTAAAAAATCACGAGCGGCGCGAGTGATTTTTCCTGAAAAACTTGACGACTTTATTTGTTTGCAGGGAACCTTGAGGGAAATGCCAGATAATTTTGAAGCTCGTGTGGTATTCGGGGGATTATTTTTCCGTCCCAAATGTCGGCCAATAGAATTGCACCATTCGACGTCACGTGGTACAACGAGAAAATTTTCAAAAAATTATCAGTATAATACCATGTAGGTTGTACCACGTGACGTGGAATGGTGCAATTCTATTGGTCGATATTTGGGTCGGAAAAATAATCATTAAAATTTTTATTTACATAAATACTATTTTTTTTTTTAATAAACTGGTGCTTGACCGTAATCCCACCCGATGGTAAGCTGTGCTGCAATCGTAGTAAATCGCAGTAGATTATTAAGAGCCTATTCAGTTTAGATTGAAGACACCTAAATTATAATAACCGCACCGGAAGACCGCTGCAAGCAAATTGTACCAATCTTCGATGTATAAACGACAAGGCAAAAAGTCTTCGTCAAGTCACCAAGTCCGAGCTGTAGAGATACCAGATATATATTCTCTAATATCGAATGAACCGTTTAAAACTTATTTTTGACATACAATAAGTTAGAGAACTGAGGGACCCAAGATTTACAGAAAAAAAAACCACAAGCAAGCGTAATGCGTCTTCTAATAGGGGGTAGGAAGGGAAGCTACATTCAGCTGAAACGTTTTTTCTTTTACATGGGGATTGGCAATGGCATTCGATCGACTTATAAGCTACGTAATAAAATTCTGTCATTCATGAGTCTTGAGCCGATTTTACAGTCGCAAGCGGGTTTGGGCTATACCCGCTTAATATCCGCTATAGCAATTGAATGTTATGTCCTTTTTGAATATTAACCGCGATTTAAGGAGGGTACCATGGTTCAGAACGAGAGGGAGAGGGATGCAGTCACATCCATCCACACAAATACATTTTACTTTATACTTTACTGACCATAGATTACTTTTTAAAGTGATTTATTAACTAATAATAATTCAAGTCAGCATTTCTAGTTAGTTAAGTAACTGGAACAATACTTCCTTGCCTGGAGAGGGGCGTTGATAATCGCAACACAGTTTTATACTACTGCTGTTATCATCGTTTCAATTTGATTATATCTGTATGTGTTTCTTGTTCCAAATAAATAAATTTATTATTATGTTATTTATTACTAATTAATTTATTCTTGCTATGCTAGCGGAAGAGGCGGCTGCAAGAGCGATGGACGACGCCCCGGGCATCGGGAATCGCAAAGCGATCTCTAGCCACTGTTGGCGCAGGCTTGCGGACGACAAGCAATGAGTACCTCGCCATCCGCTCATCGCAAGTTGTTGACGCTACGTAGCGTTTTTCACGCGAACCTCAAAGCATCTCTGCATACCGTAAGGGCCTAGTAGGGCCGATGCCGGCCAGGGCCATGGAAAAGGATGAAAATGATACTCATGGACCTAGAACTTAAAAGGTAACTGAAGAAACATGGGTGGGATTTAAGTCAGTAAAAGTCTGACACGTCTCGCTCCATCCTAGAGCGAGGGAAGTATTCAGATGATTTACAATAAAAAAGGGTAATTCAAGAATAAAAAAAGTTGCACCGATTTTCATGTATTCTTAATTACATGTATTTAATGTCTCTAATCTAATGTGTGTAAAGGAGATCACGCATTTTTATTTTTCAATGATTTGGGATAAAAAAAATGGTAATTTAATAAACTAAAAAACCCGACTGCTTTTCTGAGTATTCATGAAAAAGCCCTAAAACAAGAAAGTCGTTGTAGCAGTCGGGACCCATTACATCATAGATCTACTGACTAGACGGCTGACTTTCTAGAATGGGTCCCGACTGCTACAACGACTTTCTTGTTTTAGGGCTTTTTCATGAATACTCAGAAAAGCAGTCGGGTTTTTTAGTTTATTAAATTACCATTTTTTATTTTTTACTTTTTTAGTTTTATTTTTTTACGATATCACTTTCACAGTAATTACAAATCTAACGACACCTCGCAAACTAAAATCCATCGAGCCGTTCAGGCCACAGAGCGTGCCAAATATTTGAATTTGGCGCCAAAAATTCGCCATTTTGTTTTTTTTTTATTTTGATATACCCAGTGTCACTCTCACAGTAAATACGAATCTAACGACACCTCTCAAGCTAAAATCCATCGAGCCGTTCAGGCTGCAGAGCATGCCAAACAATTATACATACATACATACATACAAACATACATACATACATACATACATACTCTCGAAAAACATAACCCTCCTTCTGGCGCAGTCGGGTAATAAAAAGTCAGCGGCCTAGTAATGAATTATATTTTATTTTATTAGTGGCTGGAGTAGAAACATTTCTACGTATGGCGACAATGCTGTAATGAACTCAGGAACAAAGATATACAACGATCTTTAATTGAAATAAATATTGTGTCCATACACCATTTTGCGTAAGATTCCGTATAATTATTATTCCACTATTTCACAATAAACGTGTTTCTTTTTAATTTCAAGGGTTATCCTGGAGAATTTACCCTAAGCTGGAATCCTTAAGCTAGATATAAATGAGCTGTCTATAACTGATTTAGCTCACTCAGTTTAGCTTTTAATTCAATGGCTCGTGAAAGATCGGATAGCTTCTTCGCAAATCAGCTCTATTGAGATTTTCGTAGCCTAGTAGAATCGTTTTGTTCAATAAGGACCCTTTTGAGTTACAGTTAATATTGTATTGCATAACATGACGCCTACTTTATTCGAAGGGCTAGGCAGATGTGTGCTAAACCCAATATTTTTCCAGCGACCTAAGTTTACAATGGAGGACCGTTAGTTCTGTTATATGGGGACATATTATAGTATCCAATATCTTTGGTTACTACTCCATTTTAATCTACTAACTAAATCATAATTCAATTGCCCAAAAAAACACGTTAAATAAAAAACCCGACTGCTTTTCTGAGCATTCATGAAAAAGCCCAAAAACAAGAAAGTCGTTATACCCGATTGCACTTATCTATATAATATTTTAAATACTGGCAGTCGGGACCCATGCTTAGAAAAGCAGTCGGGTATTTTAATTTTTTTAAATTACCGTTTTTTACTTTTTTAGTTTTATTTTATTACGATATCACTTTCAGAGTAATTACGAATCTAAAGACACCTCTCAAACTAAAATCCATCGAGCCGTTCAGGTCGCAGAGCGTGCCAAACATTTGAATTTGGCGCTAAAAATCCGCCATTTTGTTTTTTTTTTTTTTATTTGATATACCCAGTGTCACTCTCACAGTAAATACGAATCTAACGACACATCTCAAGCTAAAATCCATCGAGCCGTTCAGGCTGCAGAGCGTGCCAAACAATTGTACATACATACATACATATATACTCTCGAAAATATAACCCTCCTTCTGGCGCAGTCAGGTAAAAAATTGAAACCAGGTGAGTAACGAATTCATTAAAAATAAATAAATAAACGCACTGTAACTCTTAAATTCACGTAGCTACGATTTGCTTATTAAATTAAAATTAAAATCCCACAAAAGCTGTTCAATATTCACATAGATAACCATGAAATACGTGTATATAATATTCCCACAATTTAACAATATAACATCGAGTTTATAAATGGGGCACCTATTGACCACCGTCTGCAAAATCCCGATGAAAGGTTACGCAAATGTCAGAGGCACACATAAATTTCCACTCGAATGTGCGTTTGTTTTTAAATAAATGTAAAATATGTTTTAACTTATGTCAGAATTATGTTTTGAGAGCAGTGGTGGCCGAGTGGTAACGGTCCCGACTTACGAGTGGTAGGTCGCGGGTTCAAACCCAGCCAGGCGCATTGCTTTGTGTAATTTATTTCATCACCACTGCTCACAAAACGGTGAAGGAAATTTTTGGTTCTCGGACATAATCAAAAATTCGAAGACATGTGATATTCATCAACCCGCACTGGGCCCGTGTAATGGATTACGGCCCTTTCCCTCTCCTAGAAAGGAAACCTGAGTCCCAGCAGTGGGATCATTATGAGGGTGATTATGCTATTTATTCCTTTAGGATAATTATTAACATTACGTGAATGAAGTTACTTGCAGAAGCAAGTTTTTTTATAATAAAAAAATGCTATAGATTGGTTAGTTGGAGGACTCTATACCCAAAGTATATACTAGTAAGTACTTAAATTGCATAAAACCCTCCAATCTTAATTCCCAAAAAATATACCCAAACAGAATAATATAAAAATTTAAACTACGTAATCTTATTCGCCAGCCCTCCTTTTATGATCACAATATCCATACGGAGGGAAAGACACGTGAGGGAAAGAAATCCAAAATGTTCTTATATTGTTCCCCGAGATTCTCCAAAGATTACCTACCCTCAGAAGAAAGAAGTTATAATGAGTTTCTCACAGTTGATGTTAAGCAATAAAAAAGTTTTTATTGGGCAAAAATACCCGATTACCTTTAAAATGGAGTTTTGTCTATAGAATAAAACTAATGTAACAGCTAAACTAATGTTAACCAACCAACAAATATTTTATTAGCAAAGAAGCAGTATGCTTTTGATGAACACGATCATTTGTTCTTTAGCTGAGTATAATTTATCTATACTATGTATGTATTTGGATATATGTAGGTATGTTTATCATTTGTCTAGTACTCATAACACAAGCTCTGTTTAGCTTGAGACTAGACGACGTTTTGTGAGTTATAGAATATTAATCGCTATCACTACATAATAAAAAACAAAGTCGCATCCCGCTGTCTGTCCCTATGTATGCTTAGATCTTTAAAACTACGCAACGGATTTTGATGTGTTTTTTTAATAGATAGAGCTCAATTTAATTCAAGAGGAAGGTTTATAATTATGTATAATATATGTAATATCACTATTGCACCTATGCGAAGCTGGGGCGGGTCACTAGTGTCTATTAAATAAAATGTTAAACTCGTCCGTTATTTTTCCATTCATCAGAACACTATCGACCAAGTCTTCTTTCCGGAGAACAGCAGACAGATCAGAAATCAAGATAATCTCTCCGTGATCGTGCTCTTCAAACTATTTTACAGATCCATTCGTTCGCTCCTGACATTTGAAGGCCATTTTCTACGTCAGACCACTTCAGAAACAGATTATTTGAATGAGTCAGTCAACTGGATATTATTATTATATTATTATTATTTGGCAGAGCGAAGCGCCACGATTAGTTATATTTTTGTTTTCACTGACTCTCCTAAATCTTACCACGTGTTTGAAGACGGATAATATTTTTTAAAACTTTAGGATAGGTATTAAAAGAAAAAAGTGCACGGAAATAAAATTGAGGTTTTTTTAGTTAGTTTATATCTAGCCTTTTCAGGAAGTACATCCTAATCGCAAATTGTCACGATTAAAAAACACTTTTCCCCACACTAGGCGTTCAGTCTAAGTAACCGAACACCTGCTATCGCGGTAAATTACCGCAAACGTACTTTTCATCTCTTTCTCCAAGTTTGACGTACCTAACTGGACCGTCTATCCCACATAAACATAGTCGTCTATAACTTCGAGTGTCGAGTTTCCGATCTTGATAGGAGTGGGTGCTACATGGGTGTACAAGGTTACCGACATAGCACGAAGAATTGCCAAACTTAAGTGGCAATGGGCAGGGCACATAGCTCGCAGAACGGATGGCTGTTGGGGCTGAAAGGTTCTGGAGTGGCGAGCACGTACCGGAAGACGTAGCGTTGGAAGGCCTCCTACAAAGTGGAAAAGATCTTGTAAAGGTTGCGGGAATCCGGAGGCGAGACGCACAGGACCGTTCATTGTGGCGACTTTTGGGGGACGCTTATCTCCAACAGTGGATGTGTTTAGGCTGAAATGATGATGTACATTACGAGATACCAAAACCAAACGGACCGGGTGCATTCATCTAACATAACATTTTAACATAACATTTGAAGAACTTTAAATAAACTATCCAAACCCAATCAGTGTTTTTATATTAACTACACCCTCGCACCCCGCACACTAGGACTCCTGTATCGTGTTTTCGTTCACAAACATGTAAATTCAAATACACAAGACACCCAGACCCAGAACACATATGTGTAGGCCATATTTTGACTGGCCTGTTGGTCTAGTGGTTAGTGGCCCTGACTGCTATACCGGAGGTCGTGGGTTCGATTCCAACCCAGGACAAATGTTTGTGTGATGAGCACGATCATTTGTTCTGTGTCTGGGTGTAATTTATCTATAATATATAAGTATGTATTTAGAAATATATAAGTAAGTATGTTTATAAGTTGTCTAGAGCTCACAACACAAGCTCTGCTTAGCTTGAGACTAGACAGCGTTGTGTGATAGTTGTGGAATATTATTATTATATAAATATTTGTTCCGGATGGCAATCGAACCCGCAACACGCAGCACAATAGTCAATCACTCAACCACTGCACTGCACCAACCGGAATGGATTTTCTCTTCTATAATTTTTGTTGGTAGCGATACAACATCAATTTTGTTCTGAGACACGTTCCAGCAATGATAGTTACATTTATAAACTAGACCAATTAATATAGTACGTGTTTGTTAGAGGAAACACATATAGTCGTTTCGTTATAACAGGGCAATAGAGGGTAATGAACTTTCAATCATGTAATAGTATGGAAGGAACCTACGTATCATTTTACAGTACTAAAAATGTTGAAGATTCAGTGCCTCATTGGCTACGTCCGTATCGTCATCATTTCAGCCGAAAGACGTCCACTGTTGGACATAAGCCTCCTCTAAGTGTCACCACAATGAACAGTCCTGTGCAAGTCCAGGTCATTGGTCCACCTTGTGAGAAGCCTTCCAACGCCGTGTCTTCTGGTACGCAGTCGCCACTAAATATATGAGCATTGCTTACTGTCACTTATGTTTGGCGATTCTTTGTGGTATGTCGGTAACCTTGGTTTTCTTGCGGATAACTTCATTCCTGATGAAATCACGCAAGGTAACTCCGAGTATATCCCTTCGTCCGCATGAAAGTCGAATATTATCGTAAGGAAACATAGTTCTGAAATAAATACAGTGTATCCTTTCTCTTTCTTAAATTCCGATATAATAAAAAAACCGTGTAAAACACAAAGGAACACCAGTTACTTTCGTATTTTTAGGTTTTTTTTTTTATTTATTGATCTATTAATATTTTTTTTTTAGAAACTTCAATAATATGTAACTATGTATACTAAATAACTATGGACATAATATCATCATTTCAACCGAAGGTCCTCCACTGTTGGATATAGGCCTCCCCCAAGTGCCGGCACAAAGAACGGTCTTACATAATATATAGGGTGACTGGTAATTAGTGAACGATACTTAAACACGTGATTGTAATCATGATAACAAACAACTTTTACTATGGGACCAAATCTGAAATCACGAAAAGAATCTGCCAAGTTTAGTATATTTTGACCAGTTAGGCGAACATAAATGTACATATTGAACTTGCCAGACTTTTTACATATTAAAACAAATTAAAAAAATGACATAGTAAAAGTTGTTAGTTATCATGACTATAATCACGTGTGTAAGTATCGTTCTCTGATTACCCGTCACCCTATATACAAAAACAAAATACGTTAGGGTGTCGAAAAAAGTTTTTAAAAACAGATCGGTAAGTTTACTTAAAAAATAAAACTTTTAGTCTGTCTTATTATTTGTCTGCCTTATATTTTGGGCCAAAATAATAATCTTCTTTCTATTATAATAATGTCTAAAGTTACTTATCTGTGAACATACAACAACAATCCCCAATTAAAACTTGGTCCTTGGTCCTTCGGGCCGGATAGACAGATTCAGAAGACTTTTTTATTCTTATATGTAACTTTACCAAAGGAGAGTGGGACTTCTGGGCCAAAAATGTAAATGATTGAGATATGCTTTTAAAAATTCGTTACATAATTCTATTTCAAAATAGAAAAAATCTAGCCCTAGTTTATGTGAGGAAAATGAGATATCTAAAAAATAAGTTTTAGTCATGAGTAACCTATTTTAGGTTAGGTATACAATCGAAAAATAGTTTATTCCAAGGACTAACTCCTTGGAATAAACTATTTATCGATTGTATGATGTATTTTTTTTTTTTTTTTGTTGACAAGACTTATATTCTACTCCTTTCTACTTTTCTACTCTATGTATGATTAGTCGTAGACATGGGCATTTTTGGCTTTGAGTACATACGGATATTAATCCGATATCAGACTTCAAAATAGATTTTCTGTTTTTAGATATTCGGTTTTAGTAACGCCTAGCCTAACAATAAACCATAAAATAAAATATAGCAGTATTCTCGTAAATATTCTTAAGCACTAAAAATAAGATGATATTGTTTGCTTATTTCAATGTGCAATAGATTTTCATAAAAATCTAAATTGTGCGATTCGCACTGTCTTTTTTAATCCACGTTTATAAGTATAAAGAGAAAAAGCGAATTTTTACGCATTGGTCAGTTTGAGTTTGGCTATACACAAAATTCATTTGACCTTTCTCAGCTCCAGCTACATCTACGTATCCAGTGCTAGTATTCGTCGATTCTGATTAGTTTGGTTGTTTATATCGTTTTGCTTGGCTAGGCCGGTTTTATAAACCTGATTTTCTAGACCGAGAAAACGATAAAAATGTGTTTGAATTCGTTTTTATATATCGAACACATGCCTAGTCACTCGTCTCGTATTCTTCGGTTCCTTGCGGTATAATGACTAGTATTTGCAACCTCTTCCGTCACGGCATAGGACGGAAGAGGTTGCGGCTAAACGGCATAGAGTTATTATGTCGATCAGATATACTGACATAATATAGAAACGTCACTAATAAAAAGCTATTTTAAAATTCCTGTTTTCCACAAAGGCCATTAATGAAGAGTTGAAATATAATTGTTGTTATTGAACTGCATCTAGAGTGTAGAGTATTTTCTACAAACCATCTAAGCACTCCAGATTAAATGCTGAAATGCACTATGTCGACGACCTATGTATGTTGAAATGATATTGTCAGTGATTTCTCTTAATGGCGCCACAACCTGTAAGTATAATCACCCCACATTATATTATTAACCAGCATCTACTACGATGCACCGTTTTCTTTCTCCGCGATATTAATAAATAAAAATATATTTTTAGAGAACATTGATATTATTTACATTTTACTAAATAATTTTTTTAATAAACTATTATTCCCATGTTTCAGGTAATCGATAGTGACTACATTTATCAACCTTACTGGGACTTTTATCAAAGGTCGTCTGTTGGTGAAACAATACAAACCGGCCACAGTTGCATTGGTCTCCACTGTGGTCGTTCTCTTGCATCACGAATCACTACTTCATGCAACTCGTGAATCGAGAATTTATAATTTTATTCAATTGTTGATTATGCCTCGAAACGGAAATTCTTGGTTTGCATGGTGTTTATGAAAAAAAAAATATATGTCAACTGTTTTATTATAAATTAAATATTACCCTTTGCTTTACCATTGCCATTTGGGAACGCGATAATCATGGCGGTAAGTCCCTTCTTTGAAGAATGGCTGGAGAGGCGTCACGACGTCAAACCTCCCACGTGCCATAGGTCCTCCCCAGATATGGTAAATTCGAGAGGTACCTGTACCGGATTCAGATGGAAGAAACGCCCGGGTCATCATTATGCGGACCACCCGAAAAAACAGGACAGAGGGGACAAGCAGTGGTCGCCTCCTTCTGCGCAGCAGTAATACTAGCGAAGGAGACTGCGGCAGCCTGAGGAAATGGAGACTCTCACACCCCAGCCACTGAGACCCTGACCCCGACTACCAGCCAGCGGGATGATGAGTAATGGGTAATTCGCTTTCCGGCCGTCTACTAACCGTCCAGACCGAGTCCGAGTCGCCGACGACCGTAGTATTTCACACGCGCGCCTCATAGAGATGTTAGCAAAACCGTAGAAGCCCAACGAGCCCGATGTCCGCTGGAGTAGGGGATAGTTTCTGGAACCGTTTTCAGAAACTATCCAATTTATTAATTGGATTACAGAGTAATTGAAGGACAGAGACGTGGTTTTAGAAAGTAAGTCTGACTCGCCACTTTACTCTACTCTAGAGCTTTTTTTTGTGGTAGGTAAAATCATTCAAAGACATCTCCCGCCCTTGGGCGGAGCAGGAGATAGTGTCAGACTCTTACTGACTAAAAACCTACCCCGTTCCTTCATTGCCTTAGTTCTGGGGCCCTGGTATGCATTTTCGTACTTCCCCAAGGCTCTGCTGGGCCCCTACAGTTTGCTGACAACTCCTTGAGGCGCGCGAGATCAGTACGCGCCGTCAACGACTTGTCCTCGGTTCAGACTGTTACCGGACGGACAGACAGCAAGCTACCCATTACTCGCCGTCCTCAAGCCTGCGCTAACGGTGGCCGGAAATTGGGTTCAGAATCCCGGCGGTGGCGGCAGTGTGTGCGCCGTTGCCTGATGCGGTCGGCCTCCTCCTCTACCCTAGAGCTGGAGAAGTCTTTTGATAATTTTCCACCTCAATAAAAATACAACCTTACCCTAAATATATGAATGATGAGTTGTTTAATATTTTTTCATTCTGCAAAACTCTCAATAATAAATAAATACTGTCAATCAAAACTTAATATCTTACATAACCTCACTTTTACTAAATCTCTGATAACTCTTCTCTCTGACTGATAAATTCCGCAGAATTTTCAGCAAATGGTTGAAAATATATTAGCTACTAACTGACATCACTTTCATTTCTTTACTACCCAGGCCCAACATTGTATGAAAGCGTATCTGTCTCCTTTGTTTCGAAAACTATGGCTCGTTTAAGTTTTTTTTTAATCTTTGAATTCTTTAAGTTTAATTGTTTATGCCAATATTTTACACTGCATTTTGCCCTCGAATGTACTCTCTCTGTCACTCAAAGGTTTGTTGGGAGAAATGAACTCATTGATTAATTAAGCCTACCTTTGTAAATTGTTAAATCACTATGAACTATGTTAAGTTTTTATGTACAATAATGAATAGTTTAGTTGACACTTCGCGTGACCCAAGGGCTGGCTTTTACCTCGGTCAGAGATAAAGCATTGCCATTCAACGTGGCAATGCCGCCAGCCTTTTAGGCACACTTCCAGTCGACAGCGATGCGGTTGAGTTTTATGACGCCATTTTTTAGTTAGGTTTAAGTGTATATATATGTAGTTTTAATTAGTATTTTATATAATGTAAATAGTTTATGAGATAAATAAATAAACTATGACCCATAATGAATCAAGTTAATCATCATTCATATATTCATTTTACCATTTGAAATTGATACTCTTTTTTATTTATTTATATTTTACGGCTTGCAATAAGCTGCTTAGTAAAGCGTTACATTTTGTAAATTCTATTCTATTATTGTGAATACGGAGACTATGTGGATTACTTTTCTTTTCTGTAATTTTTAACATGATGTCTAGCAGTTTTGAGTATTTGATGCGGCCTACCCAAATGTTTTTCTTTGGTATTGTGCATCAAGTCGTTGAGCTCCTTAGTAGTCTTAAGTTTGAGCTACACGAATACTGACAAATGCTTGCACTGACTGGATAGGTCCACTAAAATCTGTTTGGTTCTTTCTTCAAAAGACCATCTCAGACACTAATCTGCATGGTTCTCATATTATTTGACCATTACATGTTTACTGTATGGACTTTAAAAGAGACTTTGACTCCTGAGTTTGTTTCGGTGTTTCTTCTCAGGGTAGCTAGGAAACACCGGCCTCATCTAGATTAAACTGACGAAAAAAAAAATTGACGTGTAAAAGTGTTATTTTAAAATCTATTTGCAAAATAAATATCATTTATCATTCAATATACGCAATATCTTTTCAAACTGTTAATTAAAAGTCAACATGATGTATGCCTAATTGGTAAAAATAAAGTTGAAAGCAAAATTGGATCCTTTATTAAAATAAAATAAAATTCAAAGTCTGAATATTAAGTACAAATAAAGTAAATTAAACATGGCCATGTTGAACACTGAATATGTTGTAACTTCGGCGTGAGGTTGACATTTTCAACGACCCCTCTGACATGGGTCGGCTCCGAAAAAATAACATTTGGACGTCTGCACACGTCAGCTGTTTGGTACATTATGTCATATTATTTTCATTACATCCAAAAACATTGAAGTTTCACGGCAGGTAGCTGAAACAATTGTTTATTTTTTTATTGAAATAATGATAATTTATAATGAACAAGCATATGCTAGTAGGCTTGTTCGCGTTAAAATAGAACATTATATCAAAGAAATGTACTCCCAGGACAAAAAACGTCCTAAGTACATAGTCTAACTAGCGTCTTCGCACATGTGAATTTCGGTTACTCCATACAAATTCCCAAACCCTGTTTTACAACCTGCTAGCTGCAGTAGCAGGCTGGGCCTCTACGGTTCGCTGACAGCTCCTTGAGGCGCGCGGGAACAGTACGCGCGTGACTTGGGCTCGGTCTGGTCGGTTACCGGACAAGTTTGTAGATGTTATAGTTTCTGAGATTTTGTGATTTATCAATGAGTAGTATTTCACTCTTATTTATAATACACTAGCTTTTGCCAGCGGCTTCGCTCACGTGAAAGTCGGTTTCTCCATACAAACATCCAAACCCCAATTTAACCCACTTAGGGGTTTTTTTTCTGGTAGGTAAAATCATCCAATGACAAATCCCGCCCTTGGGCGGAGCGGGAAATAGTGTCAGACTCTCACTGACTAAAAACCTACCCTGTTCCTTCCCTGCCGTGGTTCCAGGGCCCTGGTATGCATTTTCATACCTTCCCAGAGCCCCAGACTAGGCCTCGACCCTACTGGGCACCTACGGTTTGCTGAAAACTCCTTAAGGCGCACGGGAACAGTGCGCGCCGTAAACGACTTGGGCTCGGTCCGGTCTGTTACCGGACAAATGGACAGCGAGCTACCCATTGCCCGCCGTCCGCAAGCCCGCGCCTACGGTGGCCGGAAATTTGGATCGGAATTACGGCGGCGGCTGCGGCGTGAGCGCCGTTGCCTGATACGGTCAGCCTCCTCCTTTGCTTTTTTTTTTTAACGTAGGTAAAATCATCCAATGACAAATCCCGCCCTTGGGTGGGGCGGGAAATAGTGTCAGACTTTTACTGACTAAAAACCTACCTTTCCGTTCCTTGCCTTTATCCCGGGGCCCGTGGTGACAGACTCACATAACCTTTGGCCCCAGTAGGCTTCGGCCCTGCTGGACCCCTACAGTTTGCTGACAACTCCTTGAGGCGCGCGGGAACGGTGCGCGCCGTAGACGACCTGAGCTCGGACCGGTCTGTTACCGGACGGACGGACAGCGAGCTACCCATTGCCCACCGTCCGCGAGCCCGCGCCTACGATGGCCGGAAATCGGGATCGGAAACCCGGCGGCGGCGGCGGCGTGTGCGCCTTTGCCTAATGCTGTCGGCCTCCTCCTTTGCTAGCATTACTGCTTCGCAAAAGGAGGCGACCGCCTGCCACTCCTCCTCGCTCCGGAGCATGGCTTGAACCAAGCCCCGGCGCGAGAGATCGCCGCCGATCGCCCCCACGAGGACACGGCGATGCTCTTCCCAAGCGGGGCACACCTCTACCGTGTGCTCCACCGTGTCCACCGGGCGTTCCGCACAGTGGCGACACCCGGGCGTCACCTCCACACGGATCTTGTACAGGTACGGCCCGAACTTGCCATGCTCGGTTAGGACCTGCGCCATGCGGAAGGTCACGACGCCGTGAGGTCTTTCCAGCAACCCCCTTAGGGGGGTGGAGTTTACCAAAATTCGTTCTTAGCGGATGTCTACACTCTATAAGGAAACTACCTGGTTTATAGGTATTATATAATCTGAAATTTCGTTATTAATCAGTAAGTGGTATTTCGCTTTTATATACTCGTATATATAGATTTCGTCATAATCCGTTCTACCGTTTAAGCAAGAAGAAGTAAGATATGTACATTCAGAGTTTTGGCTTTCAGGACCACGAAGAATTTTTTAAAAGGAAACCCGACTGCCTAGGACGCTAATGGCAACTGAAAGTCACAGATGTGGTTTTAGTCAGTAAAGGCCTGAGGGTTGACACCCTAAAGCGCAGGAGAATTAATTTGATGTTGTGCCACCTCAACAAAATAAAAAGTCCTGCTGAACTTAGAAAATGTTATATAAATACTTTTAGGGAGATAACACGTAAGATGAGACCGATCCGGATTAAGCGATACGCCTCGTCATTTATACCGTGTACATCGAAAAACTGAAACAATTTTCCTGCGGCGGTCTTTCCATCCCATTATAATTTCTTTTTTATAAGGTAAGAGTGAATAAGCTCTTTATAAACTAGTGCGCCTCACTAAATGGTAAGCAGTGATCAACGATTGCATCACTGCTTACCATTAGGCAGAATTGCAATCAAACATTGGTTTAATCAATTAAAAAAAAAGAAAACGGCAAAATCGCCACATTGCGCTGGTTTGTGTAGACAAACCAAAACAATGTGGCGATTTTGCCGTTTTAGAAGCAGCTGTAGATCTGCTTCTAAAATGTCCAATCTACGTGTCAAGGCCTTTTCCTTACGACACGTGATGTAAAGAAAGAAAACATGTTTATTTTCCAGAATAAACGCACAACAAAATACAGCAATCTATTGGATCATACATAACTACTAACACAACATAACATCATATAACAAGAACATTTTCTTTATTGTATCATCATCGGCCTTTGATTGTTCCCACTACTGGGCCGTAATCCACCACGGGGGGTCTGTGCATTTTTGGTTCTGGGATATGATAGGTTTTTCACGATATTTGAGAGCAGTGGTGATGAAATAAATTACACAAAGTAATGCGCCTGCCAGGATTTGAATCCGCGACCTACGACTTGTAAGTCGGGGCCGTTACCACTCGCTCACCACTGCTCTCAAAACAAGATGTAACATCACATAATATAACTAGACATTAGGTACATTAACAATCCCTGTTCATTACTACCCATTTTCTTATTATTCTAACCGTAACACATTTCAAAGAAACCAACACACATGTTTGTTTAGTCTGGTTGCTGATTACTGTTTTATTTAAAAACTTGCTTACAAACAAACGTGTGGTAAAGAGCAATGAAGGGCAAAAGACATTGTTTGGATATGTATCAAAGAAACGTGGTTTCCTTGTTTTCATAATAAAGAACTGAAAATGTGTTGGCAAAGACTCCAAATTAAAAAAAGCTCATCATTTTTTTTTTTGTTACTATTTATAGGTTCGCGTTTGACCACTATCTCACCTGATAGTTAGCGATGATGTGGTCGACGATGGAGCACGCTTGCCTAGAAGTAATCTATTCACTCTTGACTAAAATATCCCTAGGTTGTAGCTATCAGGAAACAGACTCCGGTACCAAATTTCACATGAGCCCAAATACGTTCACTGTTGGGCATAGCCCTCGCCTAGTGTCCTATGCTTCTTGCATCTGTCGGATGCCCACGACTATCACTAGATCATCGGTCTACCTTGTGGATGGTCTTCCAATGCTTCATCTTCAGGTACGGTCTTTTGGCCCCGTCGACTATCTGTTCTGCGAACAGTATGTGCTACCCACTGCCACTTAAATTCAGAAATGATAAATGAATGATAAATGATATTTATTTTGCAAGTAGGTTTTAAAAACACTTTTACACTCAAGAACTTTTGTCCACTTTGGGTGGAGCGAAAGGAATTAATGTTACAGATAGTTAGAAATCAGAAAATCTAACAGTCTTGCTTAGAAGTTTATTTGTCGGGCTATTGGAATTTGGATTTCGCACTTAATTTTGAACGACATAACATTGTGTGTGGGCCTTGGCGGCCAACATTTAACAGGCGTATTCCATCCAGCCCACCTCTCTCCAAAAACAGATTAGGCCTGCTAGATTTTGCAGGAAGTCTATTAAGAAATCGGAGATCGCGAGGTTCATATCAAAGACACCAGTGGAATCAAAGAGCATATGCACGATTGTCTCCTCCTTCTCCAAACATGCTCTGCATAGGGGACGATCTGTGAAACCTATTGTGTACCCCGCCACCAGGTGCAGACTGTGTTCGCCCAGTCGCAGAAAGCTTATTGCCTCGCCAAATCGTGATATCCAGTTGTGGAGGACAAAGAGGCTAAACTATAGGCTATTGAAAATATTTTTATAGCGCGCTATTTTAAACGCTATCATTATAACACGTTATAACCAAACTCGACAGCAGTCTGAACGCGGAGACGTTATCATTTTACTCGGCAACGCGGTACAAGTAAAATATGTTCAAATAGTCTTTAACGCACGACGCGAGCTGACTGCAGTCCGAGTTCACCCCACGCGCTATGCTGTTGGCGCTATCGCGCTATGTTGCTACCCCGTTTTTGCGTTTTGTTGAGCTAGATGATATATTGTAGCGCGAAGGCAGAGTCGATTTAGCAAACGCTATTCGCTATTTATAAATAGCGTGTTATATTTTGACGCTATACGTTATATTAACCATCACAAATTCAGTTGCATCTGTTAGCCTGGAACCCTTAGGTTGGATGCCAATATAGCTGGAAAAAAGCTAGGTAGGTTGATTGATTGAGACGTGACGCTCGGTGGTCATTAGTTGTAGACTGGAACTACTAATTGCCAAATATTGTGAAAGCTAATCTGTCTTCTAAGCATGTCAATTCTGGCAATTGATGACCGTTTTTGTTACTGATCTCCGAACGTTTTTTTTTTTTTTTGTGGTAATTTGGAGTGTTATTAACACAATAGGGAGTAGAGGGCAGTAGTGGCCCAATGGTAAAGGTTCATCACCACTGCTCTCAAAACAGTGAAGGAAAACATCCTGAGGAAACATTCCTCAATTCCAGGAATTTTCATAAAAAAATTTGAAGACATACGTAATATCTATCAGGCCGCACTAGACCCTAACTCGTGGTGTATTAGGGTCCATTCCCAATTCTACAGAAGAGGCTTCAAACCCAGCATTGGAAACAATACAAGGTTGATTATGCTGTACTACGAGTATGTATTTCAAGACTGCAACACACACAAAAGTTCCTTTACAAGTATTTATTTTCAGTCTGTCGAATTCAAAGAACACTTTTATTCTTTCAAGAGTCTTCTTCTTTTACATACGTTCTTATGCTCTAATGCTAATATAATAAGCAAGAGCAAGCAAAGCTTGTGTTATGGGTACTAGAAAACTGATAAACATACTTATATATTTCTAAATACATACATTTTACACAGAACAAATGGTCGTGCTCATCACACAAACATTTATCCTGGATGGGAATCGAATCAGGGCCACTAACCACTATACCAACAGGCCAGTCAAACACGGACAAATAGTTTAATAACAATTTTTAATGATGGGCTTTTTTTTTTTTTTTTTTTTTGGTAGGTAAAATCATCCAATGACAAATCCCGCCCTTGGGCGGAGCGGGAAGTAGTGTCAGACTCTTATTGACTAAAAACCTACCCCGTTCCTTCGTTGCCTATAGTGCCGGGGCTGAGCCTTCCTCTCAGAATACGGCCCTTGGCCCCAGCAGGCTTCGGCCCTGCCTGCCTGCAGCTAGCAGGCTGGGCCTCTACGGTTTGCTGACAGCTCCTTGAGGCGCGCGGGAACAGAACGCGCCGTCGACGACTTGGGCTCGGTCCGGTCGGTTACCGGACGATCGGACAGCGTGCTACCCATTGCACGCCGTCCGCAAGCCCGCGCCTACGGTGGCCGGAAATCAGGATCGGAATCCCGGCGGCGGCTGGGGCGAGCGCCCCGTTGCCTCTGCCTGATGCGGTCGGCCTCCTCCTTTGCTAGCATTACTGCTTCGCAGAAGGAGGCGACCGCCTGCCATCCCTCCTCGCTACGGATCATGGCCTGAACCAAGGCCCGGCGAGAGAGATCGCTGCCGCCGATCGCCCCCACGAGGACACGGCGATGCTCCGCCCAGGCAGGGCACACCTCAACAGTATGCTCCACCGTGTCCTCCGGGTGTTCCGCACAGTGACGACACCCGGGTGAATCCTCCGCACGAATCCGGAACAGGAACTTAGCGAACTTGCCGTGTTCGGTAAGAACCTGCGTCGTGCGGAAGTTTAGAACGCCGTGAGGTCTTTCCAGCCACTCCTCAAGAATGGGCCTTATCGCCTCGATTGTGGCGCGCCCCGAACGAGGTTGCGATAGTCGCTGACGCCATTTCGCCATGAGATCCCGCCGAAGCTCTGTCCGCCAAGCCTCGACTTGTCGCGGCAGCGGAATTTCGCCCCGGCGTTGCATCTCCATGCGCTTGTCGTGCATGTGTGCAAGGACTGTTGCCTCCAGATCCCACGGCGGTTGGCCAGCAAGGAGGGTCGCCGCCTCGCGGGAGATCGTTCGGTACCCTCGCACCATGCGTATTGCCATGACCCTCTGGCACGCATTCAGCTGGGCCCTCGGTTGCTGTGTCAACGTCGGTGCCCACACCGGAGCCCCGTAGAGGGCCATGGACCGAACGATTCCCGCGTAGAGCTTCCGGCAGGAGGCGTCTGGTCCCCTGAGGTTGGGCAGGAGCCGCCCGAGAGCAGCCCCAGTCCGATTCAGTTTGGGAGCCAGACGTCGGAAGTGCTCCTTGAAGTTCCACCAGCTGTCGAGGACGAGTCCCAGGTACTTCATCGTCGACCCGACGCTGATGTGAACCCCTCCTACCGTTAGCTGGGAACCCGGTGGTGGCGCACCCCGAGGGCCGTGGAAACACATGGCCTCGGACTTGTGCAGTGCCACCTCGAGTCCCAACTGCTGGATCCTGTCAACGACCATCGCAACCCCGCGTGTCGCTAATTCGACCGCCGTCCGGTACGACTCTCCCCGCGCTAGGACCAACGTGTCGTCCGCGTAGCAGACCACGCTGACCCCGTCGGGAAAGTCGCCGCGCAGCACGTAGTCGTACCCGATGTTCCACAAGGGTGGTCCTAGTACCGATCCCTGTGGAACACCGCACGACATCTCTCGACGTTTCCACTCTCCCTGGTGACCGGGGTAGATGATATACCTCTCCGATAGGTAAGCCTCGATCACACGACAGAGGTAGTCGGGCACCCGGTGGTACCGGAGTGCCGTTCCAATGCAACTCCAGGGCAGGGAGTTGAAGGCGTTGGCAATGTCCAAAGACACTGCCACGACACACCTGCCCTGGGACACCGCATCCCCCGTCGTGAGGGCTCGCACGCGCATGATGGCGTCCACCGTGGAGCGCATCCTGCGAAAACCGAACTGTCCGTCCGACAGGTCCGGCCCCACCCTTGCAAGGCGCGCGACGAGGCGGTTTGCAATGACTCTTTCAAAGAGTTTGCCCACCTCGTCGAGCAGCACAATGGGCCGGTACGCGGACGGAGAGTCCGCAGGGCGCCCAGGCTTCGCTATGAGGACCAGTTTGCCCGTCTTCCAGCGAAGTGGGAACTGGCCCCTCTCCAGACATGCGCTAAAGAGCCCCCTCAATCGAGGCCCGAGAGCCTCCATGGCCAGGACCCAGGCCCTCCCAGGCAGGCCATCAGGTCCTGGGGCGGTATTCTTGGCACTCAGCCTTCGTACCGCCACTCTCATCTCTACCTCGGTCACCTCTGGAACTTCGTCGTTGTCGTGGTCCGCGTCAGGTACTGCCGATGTTGGCGGAGCCATAGACGGGGGGGAGTGTACCCCCCGCGTAGGGAACAGAGTGCTGACCACACCCTCCACGAGCTCGGGCCGGAGACTCTGAGTCAGCGGGGGAGCCCAGGGACGGAGTTTCTCCCGTACCATCTTGTATGGGCGTCCCCACGGGTCTGCATTCAGAGACCCCAGCCAGACGGGCTTGGAGTTCTAAGATACAGGCTTAGGCCTAGTTTAGACTCCAGATCTTCCACAAATTACAAAATTGTACGATTTTACGTTTTCCTGCCAAATGGATGTTTAAAATGTAATTTGTGGAGATAAATAAACGTTTTTTCACTTTTTTTTTATCACTGTGGCCTTTGATCGCAAATAGCAACTAAAGGAACACAGGTAGTTATTAGTCAGTGAACATCTGACATTCCTTCTCCCTTGACATTTCATACCCTAGAGCTGGAGCAATTATTTCACGATTTCCTGCCCTCAAAAAAGAAGGACCTTAGATGTTATAAAAAAAAACATCTTCACCACGATTACAACGTTCATTTTACAAAGACACAAAGTTCACAAGTTCTCCATGTTTATTCTTCAAACATGTTGCAGCCTACAAAAAGAATGTTAGCAAAGACCGCTTGAAGGTAACAATATGCGACACAGGTTACAAAGGAAACTCTTTTTATGTCGAACAGGCACATTAATTTATCTTAATCAGGGGCGCATCGATTTTCCTTTCACCTTGTACCCTGAGGCAGAAAAGCTCCAGCTCGTAATTACCAAATGGGTTTCTTTTTAACAAAAATAAAAATGATGACACGATGCTTATTCTATAGGCTTTTAAATTTTTCGTTTTTATTTAGGAAAAGGTTTTGGAAGAGAAAGCAATGGAGAGGGTTGTGTTCGGAATTTCCTTGCGTGATCTAAACAGGGACACCCTTACGTTGTTGAAACTTCTACGGTCCGGACTAAGCGTTTCTCTTCGTCGTTTATACCGCGTATATCGTAGGTAACAATTTACCTGCTACGGTCTTCCCATCTGATTATAATTTAGGTGTGAATAGGCTCTTATTAAACTAGTGCGCCTCACCATCAACGATTGCAACACTGTTTACCATTAGGTGGGATCGCAGTCCAGCACTAGTATAAGTCAATTTAAACCAGGAATGAAGATATCTGCAGGAGAATCTAAGTTACCGACATAACTCGAGGAATCAGTGGGTAGGGTATATTTCTCGCAGAACAGATTGGATCCAAAAACAGCGTGGGATGGACTCCCACTAGGTGGAGAGTACACCAGGTGACGCTCACAGGAATCAGATGGATGCGAGACGCACAGGAGCGATTGTTATGGAGGCACATGCAGGTAGGGACAATGTCTTGCATGCAAAGATAAAAAAAAAACGCTTAGTTTGGTACCTAGATTTTTAGTAAGTACTAGTGACACGCCCCAGCTTCGCACGGGTACGCACCTTGCTCTTGAATCACTCTATTTATGAAAAAAACCGTATCAAAATCCGTTGCGTAGTTTTAAAGATCTAAGCATACATAGTGACAGACAGCGAAAGTGACTTTGTTTTATACTATGTAGTGCTATGGCCAAAAAATGCGTTCATTAAGAAAACTGAAAATGTTAAATCGATGAAATGTTTGTATGTAAAATCTTGAAAGGAAATATCGACTCAGCGTCTCTGCTCGCAGTCATTAACTTTTGTGCGCCCTCAAAAATTTTTAAGGGCGCAATGGAGTAATGACTCCATTTTGTTTACCGAAGAGATCAACGAGAATGATATCGGGATTACACTCACCAAAGGATTTCGTTAAGATAATATAATAATAATATTTCCACAACTATCACACAACACCGTCTAGTCCCCAGCTAAGCAGAGCTTGTGTTATGGGCACCAGACAGCTGAAAAACATACTTATATATTTTTAAATACATACATATTAAATATAAATAACACCCAGACACAGAACAAATGATCGTGCTCATCACACAAACATTTGTCCTGTATAGGAATCGAACCCACGACCTCCGGCATAGCAGTCAGGGCCACTAACCACGAGACCAATAGGCCAGTAGAAAAATAAATAATAAAAACTAGTTTCAATAAAAGCTTTGATGTCTATATATGAATGAATCTCTAATTGGTTCTTTGAACAGATGTTACGATTTCTAAAGATGAAAGGTTGCCAAGCAATCGGAAATACGAAGTAATACTAAAGTTTTTGTTAGAAACATTAAAGCTTAATGATTCTTTGGTTAGCTCAAAGCGAAATCTTTGTAATAATTATTTTTTTTTTGTTTTTTTGCAATCAATTAATTGATTTATTAATCTATTATATTATGTCCCTGGAAACTTCCAGACTGTGTATGATTGTAATAAATCTTTTTCAATACACTTACTCAAAACCCCGCTCTTTAACCCCCGGACTATTTTCCGCACCAGTGCGAAAAAGAGCGCGTGCTCTTCCCTGCCACAATTTTATTATAATAAAATAGTTTATTGTATCAGGCCGGGTGCGGGTCGAACCACACGAGGCGCGGGTCAAACCCCACCAGTCGTAATAGTATTGAAAAACGTCGTTAGATACGCGTGCTACGACACGGGTCTTTAAACTAGATTACGCTGAGCTCAGTTTAATTGAACTAAGTTTTTATATGTCACTGCAACCGTCGGCTCCATAACACACCTACGGCTCGTGCGAATTTCGCCTCGGTCGCAATGACAAACTTTATGCACTTGTATCAAAATTTACTGATTATAATATTTCAAAATAATAAAAAGAAATCGTTTTGTATACCTACGATAAATCACATTAAAATTTGTCTCTCAAAGATGTTTTTCACCTCCTTTGAACATAAAACCAGTATCATTCTGTATCTTTCTCAAAAGATAAAGCTTTAGTAACGCGACTTTGGCCGGAGTTATTGTCACAGCTGATACCATTACGACGTGAGTATGAGTTAAGTGGGGGCGATTAAGAGGTCTTAACGTGGTAAAGATATGGGCCATGACGGGGATTAACAGTGTGATAACATACGGATACAGGCTACATTTATGTTACATAATAATAATAATATCATTTATTTGCGTAAAATGTGGTGGGTACAAAGATGTTATTATGGGAAAGTAGGTGCTAAGACACATTCCGCCATTTAGTGATGGCATGCAAATATTTAGTCGATAGGGTTTTAGGGATTTACAATAACTTACCACTATCAACATTTTTTATCAATTAAGCAAATAGAATTATAAACAGATCTATACCTCAATTATTTAAATTAAATATGAAATACACATTAAGGTAATCAATTTTCCAGAGAATTAGGTAAATAATAAAAATAAAACATTTACTTCAACACTGACTACAAAGCATTCCTGAAGTGATAGGATTGGCATGTTTTTTTATTTAGGAATTCGCCTATTGAGTAAAAACTATGTGAAATCAACCATTTTTTCAGAACTACACAGAATTTTTTGTAAGGTAATTAAGGTACACTGCTGTTTTGTCATATAACTTCTGAAAGGATCACGCTATTACGTGAATAAGTTTACAGCCCAAACTACTTATGATTTTTTAAAGTTTCACTCAGGTTACCCCTTTCATAGAAAAAGAAAATTGGAAAACCAATTATGTTTTTGAAGTCGTTGTTGGTGCCCATTTTTATGGTATACCACGCTGTATTACAATAGGGTGACTATGAATCAATCTAAAAGAAGCTTGGGTTGGGCCGACTAAAGCCTCCTTGTCGTCAAGGTTTAAAGTAACCTAACACGAAGGGGATAAAGGTGTCAAATATAATAAGTTTTTTTTTTAAGATATAGTCGTTAATACATATTAATTTGACTGGCCTGTCGGTCTAGTGGTTAGTGTCCCTGAATTCTATGGTGGAGGTCGGGTTCGATTCCCACCCAGGACAAATGTTTGTGTGATCAGCATGATCATTTGTTCTGTGTCAGGGTCAAAAGCTCTGCTTAGCTTGGGACTAGACGGCGTTGTGTGATAGTTGTAAAAAAAATATATTAGAGAAGATAGTTTTATTTTTCGTTCTTTATTTCTAATACTTTTTAATTAGATAAGAAAAACTCACTTCTGCAAAAACGTATATTATCACTTATTATGTTCTTCCTAAAAAGTGTCGATATTATGTTATATCATGTCACACATTTCATTTCAGGTCTGGTAAATTGAGATAACGCATACAAGGAAGTACCATATTATCTTGATAGCCCCGTAAAAGTAAGTGCTCACTATACATAGGACACATAAACGTGACAAACAATCTACGGGCTATCGAAGTGATCGCAACTTTGACGAAAAACAATTACGATGTGTCCTGTGTAAACGACTTCACGTAATCGCAATCGCGAAGCGATGCGGCAATTAATCATAAAAGCGTTTGGGAACACAATCATTGTGCGCACAGCTAAAGAGTCGAATTCCCTGCAGGTGTTTGCGTTTCCTGGCCTACAGCCTTAAGAGTTAATAGGTCTTAGGACTTCTAGCCTAACGTAAATCTACCGTCGACCACATCATCACTCACCATTAGATGAGATAGTCTTTATGCGAAAGCCTATCAATAATTAAAAAAAAATAGTACCAACGTAACCACGTGAGAGCGAAATGGCAACGAGCGAAGCAAAAAGATTTTTTAAAAAGATATTAAATTATATGTAGATATATAAAATGAATAAAGGGAATGTATATAAAGTAACGTCTATTTATCCCCAAAAACTTACAATATACTTTTTAGTTGACAGGCTTTGCAGGCAGTTTGATATAGAAAGTAATTTGTGGAAGATCTGCCAGATCTTCTGGACTGTAATTTAAAACTTCAGGCCCTCCGTTATATGTCAAATAGAAATATGTAATCTAAAGTATAATAAATATAATGAATACAAAATATAATAGGTATATTATTCATTTCTGTTTTCAATTGATATAAACTGCTTGTATTTGCTTGACAGTGATCCTGCCTGATGGTATGTAGTGATGCCATCGTTGATAAAATATTAATTTTATTTTTAGAATATAAAGAAAAGGTTATTATTACAATACCTATCGGTTTTTTGTATTTCCATTACTTTGTAAACGAAGGAGAACTGAGCTACCCCTGGGACCACTTTAGCTGTATTGTAATACTGGAAACTTACAGAGCTACGACAGTTATAAATTATGCAAATTACCTTAAACGTAAAGATTCTTTATTCAAAGTGTTGGAACGCCACTAATTCATGCTAACACCACCAGATGGCACCACCATCTTATTTGAAATTTCTTTGAGCGTGACACGCTTTTGAGTGAATAAATAATTGAGTCACCTTTGAGGAAGTTGTTCCTTTAGCAATAATAATGATGTTGAAATAAGAGTACATTGGATATTAATTATACAACGTTTATAAAGGTATACTTGTAAACTAAAATCATAAAATACAAAAATAAATAAAAATAACGATATATTTTGTACTTTGGTTTTCTTCTTATTATTTTTTGCACTGGGCATGACTGGTAGAGAATGCCTAAGGTATTAAATCTACCTTTGTACCTTCGTTTTTCATGAAGATTTGATAAATCTATAGGTACATCGTTAAATTTTGGTCGTTTTAATCGCGCGGAGGGTCGATTCGGGGTTAAAACGACCAAAATTTAACGGTGTTTACATAAATGAAAGTCTTGTTAGTTACACTATTTATAACTCAAGAACGGGTGAACCGATTTGGCTGTAAATTGGAAGGTAGCTTAGAACTAGGAGACGGACAAAGGATATTTTTTATCCGATTATTAAAATACTTGATATTTTTTTATTTATATTTTATTATCCTTATAAAAATTGAACATAATAAAATTCAAAATAGTCTCATTTATTACCACTAAGGCGGAACGAAATTCACTGGGACAGCTAGTAAATCTATACTTATAATAAATCTGTAGAAGTAAAAATTCTGTACATTGAAAATATCAAAAAAATAAATGGCAGGGGGTGTTACTAGACCGACACCGAACCCAAAAATATGATTAAGTCTGTCTGTCTGTCTGTTTGTTCAGGCATCACGCAAAAACTACCGGTTCGCTTACGATGAAACTTGGTATAATTATTCTTTAATATCCTGAGCACCACACTGGGTACTTTTTAACCGACTTGGAAAAAGAGGATGTTCGGCTGTTTGTATATTTTTTTTTTTTTTATGTATTTTCACCGATATCTCGGTCAATTGTGAACCGATTTCGAATTTTTTTATTTTGATTGAAAGATTCATTTCTTCCGAATTGGTCCCATAAAAAATATCTTTTTGATCTGATGGTAAACTTCGAAGATATAGGACGAAACTCTTCAAAAATTCATAACAGAACTGTCGTTTGTATGTGTTTGTTCACCGATATCTCGGTCAATTATGGACCGATTTTGAAAATTTTTGTTTTGATTGAAAGATTATACTCTCGAGTTGGTCTCATAGAAATATTGTTTTGATCTGATGATGAACTACGAAGATATAGAACGGAACTCTTCAAAAAACCTTAGCACAACTGTCGTAACAAGTAAAATATCTTTGTTTATACGTGTAGTCGGTGGCTGACTAAAGGAAAGAGGGGAGGGGGTACTTAAAACTGATCTGATGATGAAGACGGAAGGTAGGTTCGAACTTTGTAATAAATCAGTGTATCCTAGCCGTGTTTGGTATTATTAGAATTGTCATGATGATTTGATGATGAAACCGAATGGCGGAAGGTACCTATCTATTTAAGTTTGGCTGAGGGGTACTGCTACTAAAAAGTGTGAAATAAAAAACAAAATTTTTATCCCGGAAAATTATATACAATAAAAAACAATTTAGCGGTTCGATCCCTAGACCCGATTACTGTACCAACCGCAAATAATAAGTTGGTCGTAAGTTAAGTCGCAGTGGAGTTCACTAAGGGGCGCTGCACAAGTCTAAGATACTATAATATTTTATCTTAAGAGACAATTAATTAAAGTCCTCCTAAACTGTGCAATGGTACTCGATTGAGGGTCATAAATCTACAACCTAACATAATTGAGGCAGAAATTTTAACCGGTTGTGGTGCTGGGGAAGGTGTTTTGATTCCTAGAATTCCTTTGATTCCGAACAATTTTCCATTTCAGTTTAAGAGAGTACAGTTTCCAGTAGCTTTATGTTACGCTATGACAATAAATAAGGCACAAGGTCAGACTCTAGGCGTTGCTGGCTTCGATCTTAGCGTGAGTCGTTTTGCACATTGTCAGCTTTACGTCGCTGTGAAACCTTGGTCAGTATTAAGAACTGCGGCGCTCGGTAGAGGCAAAACCCATGTATTCATGAGAATGTCTGCAATTATATTCCGTTTCAATATCCATTGCAGATTATATTCCGGACAGACACAAAAAACTCATTGATAAGTTTCATCGTCCACGCGAACGAAGTCGCGGGCGCAGCTAGTTATAAATAAAAAAATAACGTGTCGAACCCACGACTTCCGGCATAGCAGTCAGGGCCACTAACTACTAGACCAACAGGTCAGTCAATTATTTCAAGTTTGGATACCTTGTGAGCTTACATGTTTGCGAACACAACCATAGTACAACAGTAATATATTTAAAAAAAAGCACATATTACCATATTTTTACCGTTAGGATAGTAATAACAATATTTTATACAATTTGTAGGATAGGTCTGTGTGAATACAACCCCGCGATCAATTTTGTCACCCCGGAAATGGTGAATTTCCGTATTTACGCCTCCGTACAGCTCTCTGACCCCTATACTAATATTTTAGGAAACCCAATATCCGAAATGTGATATTTTGCAGCAATTATTTATGCTGAAAGCCATATTTAAACATGACATTTACATTTTTATTCTAATTTTTGACGTATAATTGTACATGTAACATAATAAATTGAAATCAAAATATTTGGTGTAAAACTAATCCAGTAAAGACCTCTGAAAATCTGATGTTTAATGTGAATTTTAACCCTTTTCTCTTTATTAAATTAAAAATATAACCATAGAATTCTTGCAAATTTATCGAAATTCTGAATGACGAAAATTGTTTTTCACAAACTATTAACTTCACGTATTTCTTGCCGGAATGACGGAATTACCAAATCCCGACAGAGCATTCAGGTATTATCTCTCTTCTTTCGCGTTGCCTCTTCATCAAAAATTGTTGGGTGAAGCAGCTTTAAACGAAGCTCACGTTGACGATAAACGAGTGGAGAACCCTCCCAAACTAGAAGATCGACTCTAGCCAGCCACCACTTTAGCCATTTGAAGCCAATTCATCATATAGGTACCTATACGTTTTCTGACAACAGATAAATGAAACATTGGCCCCTCGGGATGACGCGATGGGGCCAATATTTTTACCAAAATTGAATTTTCTGTGGCAATCAAAGTTTATGATTGGTCATGTTATTCCGTTCGGACTGTATTTGAAATACAGTTCGTTAAATTAAAAACAAAAACATTTGACTATAATGGTGTTCTATCATCATCATCATTTCAGCCAAAAGACGTGCACTGTTTGACATAGGCCTCCCCAAGCGTCGCCATAATGGCCGGTCCTGTGCGTCTCGCATCCATCGGAGTCCAGTGACCCTGACCAGGTCATCCGTCTACCTTGTGGGAGGCCTTCCAACGCTGCGTCTTCTTGCGTTCTGCGAGCAATGTGCCCTACCAATTGCCACTTAAGTTTGGCGATTCTACGTGCTATGTCGGCAACCCTGGTTCTCTTGCGGTGGTGTTCTATACTACATAATATATTAACTACTGTATAATAATATTTATAATCTATGCTAATATTTTAAAATTATTATTTTTATTTAACTCTTCTTATTTCTACACGCTATTGTCTATATTTCTTTTAATCTCTCCTTTAGCAGATCTGTTTAAGATTGAAATTCCTTTTGAAAAAGTAGTACCTACCTTTGCACTAATTTTCCAATAATTTCTATCAGTTTCTTCTCCGAGAAAACTTAGACAAAAAAAACGCACATTGAATAACAAGAACATCAAAATCAACAAGTCCAATTCCAGCTCTTCAATACGTCAAAGTAATTCGCTATAATAAATCTTAGGAAAACTTTTCGTATCGGAGTTAATTCATAATATATATTTCTTAGAAAATAATAAATAAAGTGCCCTCAAAGTTACAGCGAGTTCCTGCTAAATTGATCCACACGAAAGTTAGCAGCAATTTGTACTTATTTAAGTCTGTTGAAATGTTGGAAACAGTTACCGTGGCCCTGAAACTCAAAGGGCAATTAAAGAAAAAACACACCCCCTCCCAATTCTTTTATTCTGACGACATCTCAACGCTCAGTCACGTGGTCAGAACAAAGGAATTGAGGGCGTGGCCAACTCCAAGCGTTCACATTAAACGAAACGATTGTAAGTTGGCTAGGGGGCAGGTGTTAGTTTTAGTCAGTAAAAGGGGTCTGTAATAAGCACCTCTCTGTCATAGGAGTTACAGACAGCCCACTATGCAGAGCGTTCATTTAAGGGGACGAGACAACAGCTCATCTGTTTCCCTGGATACCGGGCACAAGTATTTCGAGAACCCATGTATCTTCCGCGAAATGGACGACACCAAGACGCTGCGGGTTTTTTCTTGAAGAGCTGGAATGGATCGAATGACACATTTGTCCCACCCAAAATACGCGCTTTAGACGTGAAGTTTTAGTTTATAAAACTTAATATTGGTTTCAGAAATTTTAATTGTTAATTTGTGTAAAGCTTTTATTTTGTTCATAGTGTAGTTCATAAGTGACAATATCTTAAAAAAATATTTGATTGTCCTTAGTTCAGAAAGATAATTTGCTTAAAAGAAATTTTGTAATAAAATTGGATGTTGAGTTTTCCTTATTATGAGCACCTCATATTATATTTTAATATTTGCATGCCAATTCATGGCGAAATGTGTCTTTGCGCGAATAATTATATTTTTGCCATCTCATAAACCACATTAAATGCAAATAAATAGCTATGACTTTGAAAAAAAAAATTAGTCTGTAAAAGTCTGACATAGTCTCTCGCTACACCTAGAGCTGAAAAAGTTATCTGATGATTTCCCACCTGACATAAAAGCCGTTATCTTTCAGTTCCATCTGTCAAGTTTTTCGGATAAGAGGACCAATTTTTGGTACAATTTAGGCAAGACAAGCCCGCGTTGTCCGTTGTGTTGCCCGCGCAATGTAACGATACATTGCAGGTCTCCGCTAAACGCGGGCTTCTTATTTCTTTGCCCAAAAAATTTGCATATTTTCCTTTACACAACGTTAATTCTACCTCAACAAATTATACATTTTTTTAATTAAAAACTTTATTTACGCTTCATATAACTTTGTTTTTTTTTTTCTTGGATTTTATTGCTCTGAGTTAATGTTTTAATCACATTAATATTAAAAAGGAGAAATTTTGTGAGTGAATTTATTTATTATTTTTTTATTCTAATTTCGTGTATACTACTAGTGGATTACCGCAGTTGCAGTAGTGTGCATCATAACTGGCATGTTTGATGGCAAACGACCAAGAGACCGCAGCCCAAAAAGATGGGCAGATTAGGACCACTCCACACTGGACATCCAATTACAAGTCGCACTTCATGACGCCAAGAACCGTCACAGATGGCGAGACACCATCAATAAGAACCTAATCCAGCGAGGACTTCACGACCCTCGACGAGGACTCCTTCACGAGGAGGAGGAGGAGTGGACTGCCGCGACAGAATACTTTGTTTCATTAAGTCCCCCTATGTACTGACATACGTGTACTTAATGCAACAAGGCATTCTCTCTTAGCCAACCTTTGGGTTAAATTAACTACACTGTGGTAAGTATATAAGTATAAACAATAAATAAATAATAGATATTTCAAATAGAAAGTAGTATCATTAAAATACGGACTCATTCACTCTCAAACGCCTGAAATTAGCTTAAAACTTAGCACACGGGAAAACCCAGCGTTGGTAGGCCTCCCACAAGGTGGACCGATGACCTGGTGAAGCTTGAGAGAATCCGATTAATGCGAGACGCACAGAATCGTTTGTTGTGGACACTTTGGGGAGGCATGAGGCTTGTCCAACATTGGACGTCTTTTGGTTGAAATGATGGTAATGATGGGATAAGGGTAGATCATGTCGTGGAATAACACATACTAACTGTTTATCCCAGGAATATTTTCATCATCATCATCATCATTTCAGCCAAAAGACGTCCACTGTTGGACATAGGCCTCCCCTAAGTGTCGCCACAATGGCCGGTCCTGTGCGTCTCGCATCCATCGGACTCCAGCGACCCTGACCAGGTCATCGGTCCATCTTGTGGGAGGCCTTCTAACGCTGCGTCTTCCGAATCTACGTGCTATGTCGGCAACCCTGGTTCTCTTGCGGATATCTTCATTCCTGATTCGATCACGCAAGGAAACTCCGAGCATAGCCTAGGAGTAGGAGTATTTTACCTTGGGATAAATTGTGACTTTCGACAGTATAAAGCTGACTTTCCTTCACACTCCTCTTAGCGGGTAATGAAGATTTCCCAAGAAAAAAAAAAAGGATCAATTAATTGGTATATTTGAAAGAGTTACCATGTGCTTTCGGTAGCTCACCGTCCAACCGTCCAGTAACCGTTCCAACAGAGCCCAAGTTGTCAACGGCGCGTATTGTTCCACGCGCCTCAAGGAGATATCAGCAAATTGTAGGAGCCCAACAGGGTCCAAGCCTACTGGGCCAAGGGTCTGCTTCTGAAAGGAGGACTCGGCCCTGGTATGAAAGCCAACGAAGGAACAGGACTAGGTTTTTAGTCATTAAAAGTCTGACAAACCCTCTCATTCCGCCCAATGGCGGGAGATGTCATTGGACGATTTTACCACTTAAAAATAAATTCTTACATTTAAGCCTAAAGAAATTTTCGATTCTTCTGCTGTTTTCAAAAGTTTAAGAAAAAGCTAGTTTTAGATTACCTCCATCTCGAATATTATAAATTTAATTTTATTCACAATTTAGATTGCAAATTACTATAAACTTAAAACTTGTTACGAGTATAATGATATTATTATTTCTCTCAAAAAGTGAGGCAACACCAAAGAGGGTTTCCATTTTTAATTAGTTTTATCGCGCTAATAGAATATTAATGTAAAAATAATAAACCCTTTGATAATACGGCAAAATCAACATTCATGGGCAGCCTTCGAGATTGAAATTTCAAAAGTTGTATTGAATGAAAATAACTTGTAATTTAAAATTGCTACAGTAATGAAATGATAACAGTATCATTACAAGCTTTTTAAGAAACATTCCACAAGATTCAAGACCTTTATTCTTCCTTACCTAATTATTATTATTAAATAAAGTCACTACGCGTCTGTCTATCCGCGATAAACTTAAAAACTTCAAACACCAGGCGTACGGTGATGCGTCACCGGCACATGATGGACATCCCACCTATACGCACGAAACGTTTTGGAAACACATTAATTGTGCGAACAGCTAAGGAGTTTTTTTTGGTAGGTAAAATCATCCAATGACAAATCCCGCCCTTGGGTGGGGCGGGAAATAGTGTCAGACTCTTACTGACTAAAAACCTACCCTGCCATTCATTGCCTTTGTCCCGGGGCCCGTGGTGACATTCTCACATAACCTTTGGCCCCAGTAGGCTTCGGCCCTGCTGGACCCCTACAGTTTGCTGACAACTCCTTGAGGCGCGCGGGAACAGTGCGCGCCGTAGACGACTTGAGCTCGGACCGGTCTGTTACCGGACGGACGGACAGGTTACCGGATGGACGGACAGACAGCTAAGGAGTGGAATTCCCTGCCGGAGTCTATGTTTCCTGGTGGCCTGAATCTTTAAGTCTAGAGTGAATGGGTTAGTTTAGGTTAGCACGCTCCATCGTCGACGGCATCGTCACTTTTCATCAGGTGAGATAGCGGTCAAGTACAAACCTATAAAAAAAAAAACTACTAAATAAATGTTCATGCGGTTTTCACAAATAGACAGTGTATTTCGCAAGGAAGGTTTATGAGTGTAATGGGTAGGTACCTGCATGTATTATAGTAGACCCGAGAACTTCACTAATTAATAATGTAATTATTTTATACCTACATTAATATTTTCTTTGCTTATATAATAATAATTAATAACGAACCCGCATTGAGCCTTCGTAGTGGATTATTCGAGTAAATCACGGAATTATAATAATAATAAATTTGTTTATTGACACAAAAAATAATACAGGTAACAAACATTTTTGAAAGCCCTGGCTCCTAAGCTAGGTAGCAACCTGTGTTACAGGAGCCAGTGTCTTCACCCAGTTGTATGTATTACATTTAATATCATACGTATATACATAGTTAATTACCGAATTCCAACAGAGTTTTCAGGCGTTATCTCTCTTTTTCGCGTTGCCTCTCCATCAAGCATTACGTTGGATTGTTTTAAATGAAGCAACACGGTAGGCGTGTAAAGTCCACCGTAATTATCAAGTTCCATTGGTTACCTTTCGTGCACAGAACCCAGAAAATGATAGCTCATCATTTCACTATCCCATAATTTACGACCACTACATCAATACATGTCCTCCTACTACTTGCACTTACAATTTTCTGCTGTAACTATAACACCTTGATAGAAAGCGAATTGAGAACCTTTCAATAAAATATATTCTGCATATGAAAATATTTTTGGTTCGCTAAGTTCATGTAGGTAAATTTGCTGATTTTCATTTGCGTGTTTTATTGATATTTCTTGCTGCATCATTTAGGTGCCTTCAAGGCTACAGTGAATAGGCTCTTAATAAACTAGTGAGCTTCACCATCAACGATTGCATCTCTACTTACCATCAGGTTCGCAGGGGCCCAGCAAGGCCGAAGCCTACTGGGGCCACGGGTTGTGCACGTTCTTCTCCATAGAGATCCACGCTTTGGAACGTGCAATTTAGCTTCACTTTTTTTTGGACTGACCGACATTTTGACAATTCAAAAGTGCCTGTAATTGGTCTATTTGAAATAAACTATTCTGATTCTGATTCTGTGCGAAAGTAAAGCGCGGGGCCCGGGAACGGAGGCAATGGAACGGGGTCAGTTTTTTAGTCAGTAAAAGTCCTGCTCCCGCTCCGCCCAAGGGTGGGATTTGTCAATGAATGATTTTACCCATCAAAAAAAAAAATTACCATCAGGTGGGATCGCCGTAAAGCACACGTAAATCATTAAAAAAACATTACTAGATTAAGTACCTATTGCCATACAACGTAGCAATACCACCAGCCTCTTTGGCACACTACTAGTCGACAGCCATGTAGAGAAGTTTTATGACGCCATAATATATTATGGCTAGAAGTTATTGCGTTTAATGTTATATATAGTTTTAAATAATTAGGTGTTTATATTTTTCTTGTTTTAGTACAGTTCACAATAAAATATGTTTACTAGATTATCTTGAAATGATAGAAGTAAAATAAAAATTAAAAAATATATAATTCTTGAGGCTTAATTAGTGAACAAGAAGTAACATAGACTTTGTTTAGGTTATTTTATTTAAAATTGATAATTTATGTCAATATTAATCGAAAGTATTTTTTTCACTTTTGACTAAAATTCTCATAATTTCGTCTAAGTTTTTCTTATTTGCAAACATTGTTACATCTTCACTACATAGTATAAAACAAAGTCGCTTCCCGCTATCTGTCCCTATGTATGCTTAAATCTTTAAAACTACGCAACAGATTTTAATGCGGAATGCAAAATTTAATAGATAGAGTGATTCAAGAGGAAGGTTTATATGTATAATACAAGCACAATATATTTCATGTCATCATTACACCCGTGCGAAGCTGCGGCGGGTCGCTAGTTATTTATATTATAGTATATATTAGAGGAAATTTTATAATTCGTTTATCACTAAAGGGACCACATTCATCATCACTAAATGCAATATTATTTGTAAGGAGTTTCTCTTATCATAATCATCATCATCATCATCTCAGCCGAAAGATGAATGCTGGACATAGGCTCTGAACGGCAATGAACGGTCCCAACCGTCTCGCATCTACCGCATTCCATCGACTCACACCAGGGGACTTACTTTCGATGCTAGGGTCAAATTGTGTGACCTTTTTGGGAAATAAAGTAAAATTGGGATTGGGCTTGTCGTGTGATCACGTAATTTTAAACCAATTTGGCGCTAGCATCGAATTCAAGAGTAACTAACGTCACAATTCCAATGTGAATGATCGGAATTAAACTCGAGAGTAAGCCCCCTGGTCAGCGGTCCACTTGTCTTGTCTTCTAAAACTGCGTCTTCCAGTGCGCGGTCGCCACTCCAGAACCATCGTTATTTATACATCACCTTTCATCTTCAACTAAGTTAGGTCTAGGTCAAAATAGTTAAACAACTTCCTAAGTTTACTGTCTGCAGCCTGAAGTTCAAAGTTTGCTGAAAGTTATCCCACATATGCCAAGATATTCTCGATTTTCGAGAGGAAACGCTTTCTTAGTATCTATTGCTTTCACTGTTGTTACAAAGTATTATACATAGAGTATTATTTAAGACAAGCTGACCCTGCAAACTTCGTAATATCCACATTTTCTCACCGTTTAAACCTTCCCTGAAGTACCACAAATATTTCAAGATCAAACTTGGCCAAATCGGTTTAGCCGTTCTCGAGTTTTAGCGAGACTAACGAACAGCTATTTATTTTTATACATAAGATTCAAACTCAAAGCCAAAGAATTTATTTCTAATAAATCATTCACAGGCACTTTTGAATTATTAAGGTCGGTCAGCCACAAAAGAAAAAGAAGCTTGCACATTCCATACTGTGGAGAAGAACGTGCATGAAACTCCATGGACACTCTTAGGTTAGTAGCTTTGAGATACGAAACTATACCAATTTTACATCACGTTATCCACTAGGAATCAATTTGCAAATATTTAAAAGTTTAAAACAGGCCCTGAACTTGTTTCGAAACGCCATAAAACCGTCATTCATTCATCAAAATTAGGCCCTTCGCAGTGGGATTTTGTCCAGTATAAAGGTCCGAAGACACCATGTAGACGTTAGTCGTGTTGTAGAACCTGCAGAGTTGCGTGAACTCTAGACCAGTCCACTTTTAATTAGCCATTAGACTGCTTAAAGTATTTTATTTTTCGGTGGGTAAAATCATTCAATGAGATCCACCGCCCTTGGGCGGAGCGGGGGATAGTGCCAGACTTTTATAGACTAAAAATCCCACCCCTTTCTTTCGTTGCCTTTCATACCGGAGCTGAGTCTTCTTTTCAGAAGCCGAACCTTGGCCCCAGTTGGCTTCGACCCTGCCTGCTAGCAGGCTGGGCCTCTACGGTTTGATGACAACTCCTTGAGGCGCACGGGAACAGTACGCGCCGTCGACGACTTGGACTAGGTCCGATCGGTTACCAAACGATCGGACAGCGAGCTACCCGTTGCTCGCAGTCTGCAAGCCCGCGCCTACGGTGGCCGGAAATCAGGATCGGAATCCCGGCGGCGGCTGGGGTGTGAGCGCTGTTGTCTGATTCGGTCGGCCTCTTCCTTTGCCAGCATTACTGCTTCGCAGAAAGATGCGACCGCCTTTCACTACTCCTTGCTTCGGACTATGGCTTACACTAAGGCCCAGCGCATCAGATCGCCGCCGCCGATCGCCCCAGGCTGATTAAAGTTCAATTTTTTTCGAATTGAATAACACTTAATTCCAGTCCAAAAACCTCACTTTATACCTCAATTACTGTGCTCTCATTCAAAGTAACTTCCATATAATTATCTCAACTAAAGGATCCTTCATCCTTCTCTATATTCCGACATTCAGCATGAACGTGCTTTTAGAGCTCAAAAGCGTTGTATTAGATCGCTGTGCAATATACAACAAACGGATTCATGCACGCCACATTTTATAAATTTAAAAATATTAACTCTCCCTAGTGTGTATATATTTGAAACTGTGATTTTGATAAAATTCAATCCACACTTATTTGAATTTTGCACTAGAGCTAGACACAAGGACGAGATGCGCACCATAGCCAGCAAAACAAATCTTTTCCACCTAAGCATCTTTTGTATGGAGCCTCGTATCTTTAATATAATCTTCCTCCTTCTTTCAGAAATATGAGCAATATTAATATATTTAAAAAAAATACACGAATATCGATAAATAAATGTTATTACTCTATAGAAGAATTTCTAAATGCAAAGACACTGAATCAGCCAGTTTATTAATACAAACTAAAAGTGTAATCAATAATAATTAAAAATTAATACTTATATATCATGAAGCACTATGTAATTGTTTTATAAATTAATATATTGAAATATGACTAATTTATAATTTGACCTAAATATTTTACTAATTTAATTTTAATGTGTTCCATAACAATTTGATGTAATTATTGTATTTATACTATATACCAAAATAATAATAAAAATTTTGTATGCCTCAGTGGCGGGACATAGCAGAATCTGTAACTAAAACAACATCTTATGAACATATGATCCACAATAAACGATTTGAATTTGAATTCAATTACAGCATCCGTACAACAGATTCCGTTTTGTGCTCCGACAATTTGTAGTAATCCATAGTACCTACTTGCTAAAGCGATTACGTCACCCAACTTAACATAGTTCTCTCATCAATTTAATCCCATAATTTCCCCCTTTATCCCACGTAATTGGTTTAGGAACTTTACCAATTTTAGTCCATCGCGAATTAAATTAAAATATTCAGAAGAGTTTTTGAATTTGATTGAAAGTTATTTGTGATGAAATTCGATTTGACGTGTTCCCCATTGTGGTCAATTACGAGCTTTTTAGAAGTTTGTATAATAACAATAATGTTATGAACTTGATTAGGATTGTCTTTGAGTTGTTTTTTTATTAACAATGGTGAACAGTTTTTCAAGAGAAACTTTATGTCAGCTCTCTTCAAAAGTCACTTAATATTCAAAGCTTATTTCTTGGATTACAAATTTACAACTTAGTAATGGCTACCAGTAATTTTAATTTAGCATAGCATCAGCCTTATAATGTTTCCACTGTTGTGACTCAGACCTCCTCTTCAGGAGAGGGAATGGGCCGTAATCCACCACGCGGGCGCAGTGCGGATTGGTGGATGTCACATGTCGTCGAATTTTTGGTTCTAGGACATGCCGGTTTCCTCACGATGTTTTCCTTCACCGTTCTGAGAGCAGTGGTGATGAAATTAGTTACACAAAGTAATGCGCCTGGCTGGGACCGAGTGGTTACCACTCGGCCAGCACTGCTCTCAATTTCCATTTACTCATCTATAATAATACTAGCTGCTGCTAGCGACTTCGCCCGCGTGAAACTAGTTTTCTCCAAACAAACTTTGGATCACCGTTTCGGCACCTTAGGCGCCTACGTCATGTTTCCCAGTCCCAGTAGTTTGAGCAGTGTGTTGAGATGTCAGTCAGTTTTTCCTTTTATATTTGTTTGTAATTCAAAAACTAGGCCACCGATTTTTATTAATTTTTCACCATTAGAATGTTAACTTTATCAATAGGTGAAACAGGCTACACAAATTTTACTTTCACACAAGCAAAGCCGCTCGCAGAAGCTAGTCTTGCACAAAATGATTAACATGTGTATATTAGGTATATATCTCTATCTCCAAACACAACATTCATCCATATTTAATTATATCCACAAAGAAAACTAATTTTCTCCCAAAAGCAATGTTCAACAGGTACCACAATCACAGTGAATCTTCCTTCATATTATAGAAGTATTATACAAAAAATATACACGTACATTATAAGTATAGGTAGGTAGATCTTTTCATTGCCTCGCCTCAGAAAATGAGTCGGAATGTAAGCCACAAATGTCCAATTAAGTTGAAAGTATTTCTCTTTTACATTTTCTAAGCTTCTGAGAATTCGGCTTGAGAATTTTTTAGCTCATTAATTTTGTTATTAGGAAAATGAAGGCGACTGAAGGCTTCTGGTTGGGTCCCTTGTGGGCTTAGAAAAATCTTTGTCTAGTGGATTTGTTGGAAAAGAAAATATAAATACATCATCATCATCATCGTTTCTAGTATAAATCGTCCACTGCTGGACACAGGCCCTCAAGCATGGTCACAATGAGCAGTCCTGTGAGTTTCGCAGCCATCGGATAACCACGACCCTCTCTAGTTGCACGGTCCTCCATATGGAGGTGAACGATTTTAATATGATTTCTGGGAAGCATTCTGATGCTCTCTACCTTTAGGAACGCGGTCGTCACTACAAAATCTGTCCACCCTATCGATATCCGAAAATTCGGAAGAAGACCATAGCCTGATGAATCATCAAACTTAAAGTACCTGCCTAATTTAATTCGCAGTGGGCAGTGGGCAGGCCACATTTCCCGCAGGAATTACATATATTTCCAGGTTGCCAGTCAAATAATACTTCTAACTTTGTAATTTCAGGAATCAAAGTTATGCAAAAATTACTCCCGCAATCACAAAAATTACTCAAGTATCTGAAATTTTTTAAATAGACTTCATAATAGGATTTTCACCAAGAATGTAGTCCATATTTTGATTAAAAATAATTTTATCACGGAACTGTAAATTATAATAAAGACAATGCTCTCGATAGATCCATAAATTCGGCTATTTCAATATCTAAACCTGCATCATTAATAAAACAAAGCGTCAAAGAGCGCAATAAAATTACACTGAAAGAATTTCGATGAAACTACACACTTCTTCATACAGGTAGAACATGTCCTAGAATAGCCCATAGACCACTTTAAATTCCGAGCATATGTCCTCTTGGGATAGTTTTGAAATAGCACACGGGCAAAACCGCTGGAAGTAGCTAGTCTTAAAAATGACTCTTTGTTTAAAACTATTAAGCATTCTATCGTTTGCAATAAGTAAAGTTTTATACTTAACCTTTTCTTTGACCTTAACTAAGCACGTAAAACTTCTTAATATCTTGAACCACAAAATGAAACTAAATCCACTCAAACTTTGCAAGTAAAACTTTTAGCATACAAACTACCTTCAAGAACGAACTTTGAATAGATATCTTTATTGCGAACTACTTTGATACGATCAATTGCTATTCAAAAGAAATATTTCCTTTGAAATAAGCAACCACTTAAAACAATTTCATCGTCGATATTCATAAGCTCCACGTTCTATTTAGGGATTAGAAATATTGAAAATTAATATAATAATGAATTTTTAATAAAGCTTTCCGCAAAGTTCGCGTTTGATCTGCACACAACAGACGTCGGTACGTCTGTCTAATACGTAATAATATCGGCCAACTGTTGTTTTATCTCGACAGGGACGCTGAACAGACATTGTCCCGACGAAGCCTATTCAATATGTATTATGCTAAACAGTTGCGACGTTCCTTTGTTTACGGAAACGCGCCATTTTGATAAATAAGCTCATTGGAAAACCGAGAATACATCCAACCGGCCTCACAGTGACGTGCACTGTCTCAGCGCTTACTTCGTTCAAAGACTCGTCGGAAACTCTTTGTACTTCCTCAAAGATTGAGGATCCGCTTGGCGCCGTGCACCGTCTTCAAAAGTTTAAACGTCGATAAAGTGTACTTTCGTGTGTTCACTTCGTGAGTCCCGATTTATTTTTACCTCAAAAGTAAACTCAAACGTTCTTGTATCTTGATTTATAGTGGCCTCGTAAACGCTGCTCAACATGATTCACGATGACACAAAAATATTTTAACGATGGCTTTTTTAACCCAGTTTTGTTCTGAACACGGCTGGTCTCCCGGACTCCATATTCTTCCGTGTCGATCTTACGCACCATTTTCTCTAACTCAGCACTTAAAAGTCATCTGCAGAAGCCGAGCAGGCCGTCTGCCAAGTTTTCCGTTTCGAACTCGAATTAAAAAAAGACGTTACACTAACTTTCGCGCGTGTAAATATAGTTGAGGGTGAACGAACGTGTCGCTAGCACTGACCTCCTTTCTGTGTGATGTTGAAGGTGCGCAGCCGGTACGAGTCCTCGTCAGGTTCCTCTTCAGGCTGGTGCTGCGGTGTACGCGGCACGTCCAGGAAAGCGTTGGAGCGGCGCGGCTGGTTGTGCTGACCAGGCGGCGGTCGACGCCGCGCCGAAGCCTGTCGCCGGACCTGCGGTGGAGTCTCTGCCTCGGCCAGGCGAGGCTCCGAGCTGTACCGGGTCCTGGTCTCTCTATCCAGCTGCTGCTGCTGCTGCTGGCGGCGCTGGCGCACTGAGCGTCCGCCGGTGATGCGGGCGGATTGCGAGCGCGCCGCCGGTCTACGGCGAGGCGCCGGCGTGGTCTCCATAGGAGCCGCGAGGGCTTCCATACTCGCGGAAGCGGGAGCACATATCGATTGCGAGCGCTTCGTGCGTCCGTCTGTAGCCATGGTCGCGACGATACTGAGGCGGCGAACAGCGTCGCGCTACGTCTCCCCCTCCCCGGCTTGGGCGGGCGGACTTGTTGCATCGCGGATTATAAGATTAGTGCTCTTTTAAATGTCCACTAATTGTGAGTTTTTCATGAATGGTTTCCTCAGTTCTTTTTTTGAAATGTAAATAGAACTTGCGCGCATTGTTTGTGGTTACACGCTAGATATACTCGGTATGTTTTCACATACAAAGTTTATTCAGTGAGTGGGCAACTTTCTGGATCACTGAGCTGCGCTCGTTGGCCCATTAGATACCTACTTTTATTGATTTACACCTTTGTTTAGTTACGGTTTTCTTTAAAGTAGAAAGGAAATTCCTTTCGGTTGTAAAATTTATAACATTTTTGTTTAAATTCAGAAGATTTAAAAGCCTGATTGTTGACTATCTGCTTCATTTCAAAAAAATTCAGTTTCATACACCTGGCAATTCGCAATTTATATATAGAATCGGAATGGAAAATTAATGGTATTTTTAACCTTGTAAGAGCAAGGTTAAAATCATCATTAATTTTTTACTTAAATACTGTGAAAATCGCAAACTTGTTGCAAGGTTGATGGACAGAAAAATATTTTTTCCCGAACGTGTCATAATTGACACGTTCGGGAAGTGGGCAAGTATATAAATCAAAGTTTGTACAGTCTTTTGCTTTGGACCAGTTTGAAAAAGTTCTAATTATTTTTCTCTCGCCTCTTACGTCTTTGAAAGAACCCAGACGTCAAACCAAGGACCCCCATTTTTTAAATAGGACCTCATCAAATATCTTCTCTGGCGAGGTAGAGCAAGAGGGTGTGTCAGACTTTTACTGACTAAACCCCAACGTGTTTCTCCAGGTGCATTTTGTGTTCCAGGGTCATGGTAAGTCAGATAACTATAGACTCGATTAAGCAACCACTACGACCAACACGGAAATTTTACGTTGCGCAAAATTTATATTAGCGCATTGGTTCAAAAATTGCACCCTATATACAGGAGTTATTCCTAGTGTCGGGACGTCTTTTTGTTTTAAAAAGACTCTTAATAAATTATTGCGCCTCACCATCAACGATTGCATCACTGCTTACCATCAGGTGGGATCGCAGTCAAGCACTAGTTTATATCAAATAAAAAAAAAATGTAATAAACATTTTCCATAAATAAATCTTTCAACAACCAAAATAGAATCCCAAGTTTATGGTAATTCCTCTGCCCTTTCTTTGGTAATTCCGTCCACCGGAGACAGGAATTGATTAAATCAAACATGGCAGGTGAATTCATAGTGTCCCCTGCACGTAATTGGGTAAGAAGTGATCGTATGTATGTGTGTCACGTAGACGAGCAGGCAAGGGGCTGGCAGGGGACTGTTTTCTGAGCCAGGGGACTGTTTTGTGCTGAAGCAGATAAATGGTGGTATTGGGCAGTCACACTGTGGAGCGTAAATAGCGATATAGTGGTCAAAAACACAAGTTACCAATGCGGACAGACTTTTAGGCGTAGGTTACGTCAGCTGGGCGAGTTCAATAACCTGTTGGTAGTTAGTACGCAACGATCGACAACTACCTAAAAGGTCATTGACACATTTGCTTAAAGATATTATTTTCGTACATGCGTGTTTTAAAGAGTCTTAGAAAAAAACTAATTTTTTTTACAAATCGATAGTGTTTCATATACCGGATCGACCCTCCACGACATTAAAGCGATCAAAATTTAACGGTGTATAATTTTTGTTTGTTCATTTTATTTTTAAATTTATGAACAAATAGTAATTAAATTAACATCACAATTAATTTAATAATAAAAAAACAATTATATTACTTTATGACTGAGTGACATAGGCTAAATATTTTCGTACGCGAGTGAAATCACTGGCAAAGACTAGTATTTAACCAGCTTCTGCCAGCGAATAAAGTAATTAGAGGTTTCTAAATGATTGACATCAGTTTGCGCCTTTTATTTTTAAAGCATGTATAGTTTTCAGGTATTTCTACTTAAACACAAAACATGAGGCGATTTTTTAGAAAAAAAATAATATTATTTCAAGTTTTATTGCAAACTAGGTAATTTTGGGCAAGGAACAACGATTTGTATTATCTATATGTTAACATTGTCAATTTTTAGGGAGTCCAGAATGAACACAGTGCATTTTGTTCCTCAGGCTAAAACTAATCAGTAAACTGAAGCGCTCCAATATCTGTCACAGGAGTCAAAATAAAAAAAATATTTTGTTGTGAATTATTTATTTTTTTAAAGTTGCTTCGTAATCATTTATTATTATTTTTAGCGTAAGTTGTTACTGACTATAATTCATATATAATCAGTAATAAATTATAATTATTTAATCATATCTATTAGTAACTAGATTTTGCCCGCAGCTTAGCTCCCGCTCTACCCTACTCTACCCTACTCTACCCTACTCTACCCAACTCAACCCTACTCCACCCTACTCTACTCTACCCTACTCTACCCTACCCTACTCTACCTTACTCTACCTAAGAACCTTTTCCTGACAATAACGAATACAACTAAAACATAATTAGCAAAAGCGGTTTAGCTATTCTCGAGATTTGCGCTTAGCAACATATCCAGCGATTCATTTTTATATTATAGAATATAAAAATAATTTTGTCCAACTTTATCGTTCAAACACCGCACAGTGAGCCGTGGGGGATATAGGGGGATGTTGAATGACAGTGATTAGATTAAAACTGTAAGTTTTGTGAAGGTCATTTGATGATCTGAAAGTCTGAATACTGAACTTCGGATATCTACACGTTTTTATTCTTTTTTGACCGTAGTTATTCCAATTTTACAAGGGATTTTTCAAAAATGTCACCGCATCCGTGAAATGCTTTGGGCACGCCATAATTATGGTGGTAAGTCCCCTCTTTGAGGAGTGGCTGGAAAGATGTCACGGCGTCCTTGACGCAGGTTTTCACCAGTTATAATAAGTTTCCTGAACCGGATTCGTGCGGAAGAAACGCCCAAGTGTTAAAATTGTGTGAACCGCCCGGAAGACACGGTGGAGTATACGGTAGAGATGTGCCTCGCTTGGGCAGAGCACTGCCGTGTCCTCATGGGAGTGACCGACGGCAGCGATCTCTCACGACTTTGGTACAGGGTCATGGTCCGGAGCGAGAAGGAGTGAGAGGCGGTCGCCTCCTTCTGTGTGTGCAGTAATGTTAACAAAAGAAGCGGCCGCATGAGTGAGGGAACGGCCCTCTTGCTTCAGTCGCTGGGATTCCGTAACCGTCCGGACCGAACCCAAACCGTCGACGGCGCGTAGTGTTCCACGAGCGCCTTAAGGACATGTCAGCAAACTGTATTGGCCCAGCTGTTCGATTTTTAATTATGAAAAACAGACTCAATCATCTGATTACGTATCAATACCTAACACGTTGGTTTTAGAAAACCCTCATTGAAACTTAATATAGCAAAAAACTAAACACGTCTGAAACAAACCAGACAATAAATCTAAATAAAATACAATAAAGACAGATAAAATAAACGAAAAAAAGAGAAACACCAGACGGAAGACACGTCCCGAATTTGTTATTAAACGTTGCTCCAGACGAAATTGAAACAAAATTATATCCACACGAAAAGACGTAGCTCACTGGTTTCGAAATAATATCTTTCATCATTTATCTTTTGTGGAGTGGGTATCTAGGTACTCTTATATTTATATAATCTTTCGTACTAAAAGGCTTTAGGCGGGTTCAAGCGCCGATTGTACGTACGTCTGTACAACTTGAATGTCTTCGGAAAACGGCCGACTGCATGAGGCAACGGCGCTCACGCCGCAGCCGCAGCCGGGATTCTGATTCCGATTTCCGGACACCGTAGGCGCGGGTTTGCGGACGGCGAGCAATGGGTAGCTCGCTGTCCGACCGTCTAGTAACCGTTCGGACCGAGTCCAAGTCGTCGACGGCGCGTACTGTTCCCGCGCACCTCAAGTTGTTGTCAGCAAACTGTAGAGGCCCAGCAGGGTCGAAACCTACTCTGGGACTATGGGTAAATGTGAAAGTGAATGAAGGCAATGAAGTACTTAAAAAAAATAATTTCGTACATACGTATATTAACCCGAGTTTTAGAAAAAAGTACTTTATTTTATAATTTTATCTTTACAAATCGATAGTGTTTCCATGTACCGAATCGACCCTCCGCGGGATTAAAAAGAACAAAATTTAACGGTCTATTTATAAGGTTAGTTGTTTTTTAAATCTGTAAAATTTGATTTGTAAATAACAATTATAAAATTTATTCATTAGCCACTGAATTTAACTTGAATAATCCCGCTTTATAGATTGACCACTTACAATAAAATAAAAGGTACATCATTTACTGAAATATTGAAAAGCCTTCATATTTCGTACACGTATTTGAAAATCTTCTTTATTTTCTTTCATAATATTTTCTTATAAAATTTCTCCTTCGCCGAGTGAGGATGATTTGCCTACATTTCAAAGGGTGAATTAATCTTATTTCCTATATCATGTGAATTAGATCACAAAAGCGACGAAAGCCAGATTAATGATGTTTGCATGGAATGTGTGTATGAAAGATTTTGAACATCATAAACCAGGCGTACAAATTGGTTGTTAACGAAAATGATTGATAAGGAAAGTTAAAACAGAATGGAAGTTGGTTTGATTGAATTATTATTAATTTGGAGTACAAACTCCGTGGGAATTGCATTGACTTGATTCCGCCATCTCCGTTCTACCATGTCGATAAGTCCATCCGGGGATTAATTACGTTGTAAGTCGCTTCAAGGTCATGAATCCCTAGATAGATTTTTGACACCACACAGGAACAATTTTTTTTTAATTCCTGCATCACGGTATTAGGATTCCCCTCGCAATTAGAACAAATTATTATACAATAGCCTGAAATCAAATATAGAACAGTTGCCCAGACTTTTACAGATGTTGCCTAGTCGTAGGATCAACCCTTTTCAATAGCTAGGTTTGTAGAACTTTACACCGATTATTCGAAAGAGTCAATACTGAGGTTAAAACCAAAAATTCGAAGACATGTGATATCCACCAGTCCGCACTGGGTCCACTTGGTGGATTACGGCCCATTCCCTCTCCTAGAGAGGAGGCCTGATTCCCAACAGTGGGAACATTGTAAGGTGGTTTGCATTGCAATGCAATACAAAGCAATGCAATACTGAGGCTTTTATATAGTAAATGCATGATACGACCTCTCGCTCCACCCAGAGCGGTAAACTGTAGGTGAGAAAAAGAGCCTCTGCGGCCCTGGAACGTTAAGGGTAACTGAAGGAGTAAGAGTGTCAGTAGCAAGTTGGCAAGTGCGAGTCGGTCTCGCAAATTTGAAACTTAAATAATTTAATTCCCGAATTTTTTTTTTTTTGTGTTTTCAGTTTATTCCTATATTTGTGCTAGAAGACCTTGCTTTATGCCAAATTTCAGGATTCTGGGTCAACGGGAAGTACCCTATGAATTTTGATGCCCGTAAGACATAAACGGCCGTATCTTATTTTTTTCGTTTACTTAGAAGCTTGATTTTGTTACACCTTTAAAGGACCGCAGATCTGAGTTATGGTTTTAATTTCAATTCGATATCTCTACGCGTTCTCGAGATAAAGGGTCTTGACAGACAGACAGACGGCCAAATGATAAATGATATTTATTTTGCAAGTAGGTTTTAAAAACACTTTTAAACGTCAATTTTTTTTCCGTCATTTTAAACTAGTTGAGGCCGGTGTTTCCTAGCTGACTACCCTGAGAAGAAACACCGAAACAAACACAGGGGTCAAAGTCTCTTTTAAAGGCCATACAGTAAATATGTAATGGTCAAATCACATGAGGACTATGCAGATTTGTCTGAAATGGTCTTTTGAAGAAAGAACCATACAGATAAACACCGAACAACAAAGTAATCCTATAAGGGTTCCTTTTTCCTGTTGAGGTACGGAACCCTAAAAAATACATTGTTAGAAGTTGGTATAGAAAGTCACTAATGATTTACCATCAGTTAGTTACTGTGAAAAACAAAAAAAAAAACAAAATAAATATATAAATCTAGTTTTCGATTGCAACGCTACAAAAACCTTTATTTGCACAGTTTTTAAATTGTTTGCAAGCGGATTCAATAGTGCATACCGTCGAGCAGATGCATGGCTGTATCTGTACTAGATTCAACAGTTTTCAGCCTGAAAAAAATATACATAACAATGAAAGAAACAATGCAATTACATACAAAATATTGCGTCAGAAATAAACTCTCATCGTAGTCAACCTGAAATGTGACTGATCGACGGGTCACGTGGAGTGTCAACTAGGTGTATGGATAAATCTTATGAGCACCCGTAAACCAAGGTCCAAGAGTTTTCCTAAGAGGGTAGGCAGGCGTGTATTGTATATGCGTGTATGTACCTCCTCATTTTACCTCCTTTTCACTCTCTCATGAATCTACCCAGTAGATAACTGTGCCGATATCACACTTAATATATTTATTATAAAGTGAATGCGTGTGTGTGATTGTATCTATACAAAATGTAAACATCCTGAAAATACTTAGGCATAGCATCAGCATCATCATCACCATTAGCATCATAAAAAATCATTGAACGAAAATGTTGACGAGTTAAATTCATTCTGATAGCGACATAGCGACACACAATCTTCGAAAGGACGCCACAATGAAAAAACAAATTACAGTCTCGCAAATCAAAAAGTAAACGGCGCAAAGAGTTTTATTATTACCCAAAGGTTGACTGGTAGAGAATGCCTTGTTGCATTAAGTCCGCCTAACTTAATGCAACAAGGCATTCTCTACCAGTCAACCTTTGGGTTAAAAAGACAAAACTGTGGTAGGTGTGCACAATAAATAAATAACAGTAATTTCAAATATAATATAGGATCAATAAAATTAGGCTCATGTGACTTTTTTAGACCCGCAGATCAAAAGACTTAAGACACAGTAAGCCCCACGTAGTATTCTCAATCAATCGGTTACTGAATCGATCTAGTTATTATATGTAAAATAGGTATTTTTTTTTCTCTTTTAATAAATTATGTCACTAGTATGTTTGTGTATAGATGCCAATATCGATGCTCTACCAATGTAACATGCGTAGATATTTGTCTACAATAAGACAAACTAATTTCTTAAAAAAAAAAAACACCACCAATATGCATTTAAACAGTGCTTGAATAAAGTTTATCCTAATTTTCGAATTGAGGGTGTATAAGAGTGTGCATTATATAAGTTACATGTTGTATTTGTTACTTCTTTTCACTCGAACCGCAGAACGGTTAAATAGCTTATAGGATAGGTACTTTTTATTCTATGAATATGTTCCCTTGCAACAATTTTCTGTTTTCACGCGTGCCAAGTCGGCCGCAGCTAGTTAACTAATAAAACATGAAACTAGATGTTTAATAAATCATTGATACATTTTATGGGAAGATACGTTACGCACTAACATCTCAATCAGAAAACCTGGACTCGAAACTCACACATCTATGATCAGTGTCATCACAGTCGCAAATCTATCGTGTGTCGTATGTCGTGTGAGCAAAATCGTGTTTGCCGCAATTAGACGACGGGCTTGATTTCAGCAGGCCACGTGCTAGAGGCGAGTCAGCTTACTTTCGTTGTTTTTATTTAATCTAAGTTATTAATATCGAATGATATTAAACATTTAGTATCGTGTTTTATTTACTTCAAAAAAACTCGTTAGACCGTTTTCTTCAGGCCCACGGACGATGAGTTGAAAGTCCATTAATTACCGAGAAATACATGATCCCTACAGGTTATTAGGTTATTATCAAATTAATTTTACTAATTATTTTATACTTGGTTCTGTGCGTGGGATTAGGGTTAAAATTCTATGAAATAAACTCCTACTCTACCGACATTTAATATTTCTGTAAACATGTAGCGACATCTATGTCGTCCGAAAGGAACTATCCTGTTTTGCGCAATCAAAGTTCTCCGCGAAATTTAAATAAATACAATCGCCCGAAATCATCAGGCTGTCGCCCACCAAACATAACAACTGTCTGATCGGAGGATCCTACCTTTTCAACGGATGTATGTGAGACTTACTTCCACTTTTTCTTGACTCTAGTTTCGCATACCTCCAAAACCATAATACATATTTTAATGGTAACCTTTATAAAAGCGTATATTTTGCTTACACCCCAAAACTAAGATCTGTAACGTTGTAGTGTGTAAGACTTTATGTATGTATGCTCAAGTATTTTAATATTAGGAATCAATACCTAAAAGTATTCTCATATTGCTCGCAGAATAGATGGTCGTTGGGGCGCTCGGTCGACCACTCCGCGCTATGTTCATACGTACCAAGTATTCGGCCGAGAGCACGATCTCGCTCGTTTGCTCGGCACGTGTGATTAAGGCATAACAGTAGTTCGGGCAAACCAGAAATAGAATCAATTCGCAAACATTTGAACAGTTAAGTGGTTTCGTTATTAATATTCAATCGTTTCCATTGAACGAAACATCAAAAGCACTGACGATTTTGTGCAAGACTGTAACAATATAATATATATATTATACTCCTTTGACCCGTGGGTAGACAAGGTATACCCAAATCACGTGTGGGTTTTCCATTATAACAGGTGACAGACAAAGAAAATGAATGGGCGTGCACTTCGACAAATACTTGCTTGAATTCTATAGTACAGGTGTTCTAACCTCAAAGATGAAGGGACTCTAGATCGAAAAAAAAAATAATAGGTATGTACATTTATAGTCAATAGTAGTAAGACTAGTTTTGTCAGCACAGGTTGGTCAATAGTAGTCTTACCTGATAATCATTAGACCTTTTTGTAGTGGTCAAAAGTAGTTTTAACTGACGCATCCGTCCGAAACTACTTTTAAAAGTGAATAGTCGTTAGACACGGTCTAAAGTCTAATACTTTTGATCAATTAAAACTACTTTAAAATCTTTACCCAAAAATCTGTTAAATTGGTATGTTTTTGTTAAGGTTTCGTATTTTTTTAAATATTAAAAGATTTTTACTGAAACCAGTCAAAACTATATTTGCCCAGCTGCGTGAGCAATAGTACTTTTGATTTAAATAACAGTTAAAAGTATTATTCCACATAAAGATTTTTTTCTAGTGGATTAAAATCATCCAATGACATCTCCCGCCCTTGGGCGGAACGGAAGATAGTGTCAGACTTTTACTGTTTAAAAAACCCACCCCGTTTCTTTTTTGCCTTGGTGTTCACTTTCACATTATACATAGTCCCAGAAGGCTTCGACCCTGCTGGGCCCCTACAGTTTGCTAACGACTTCTTGAGGCGCGCGGGAACAGTTCGCGCTGTCGACGAGTTGGGCTCAGTCCGAACGGTTACCGGACGGTCGGACAGCGAGCTACCCATTCATTGCTCACCGTCCGCAAGCCCGCGCCTACGGTATTCAATGAAGCTGGGTTATTTAATTATGTATAGAAAGCATGCGGTCAAAGGTAGTTTTGACTTATTTTATCACTTAAAAATAGTTTTAGACCGGTTAAGCATTTGGACTGTAATTTACATGTGTGCGCATTCAACCATTACAATATTTAATGTATTTTTCTTTTATTTTTCAATTCAAATTCTAGCCATTGATCTATACTTTGGTAAAATTAAAGCCTACCTACCATTTCCTGAAAACAATAACTTTCAAATTTCAGGACTTGTCTAAGATTACTAACTGCTTAGTAGTCCCAAGTTGAAGTATGCTTTTTTTATGGTAGGTAAAATCATCAAATGACAAATCCCGCCCTTGGGTGGGGCGGTGTCAGACGCCTGCCTGCAGCTAGCAGACTGGGCCTCTACGGTTTGCTGACAGCTCCTTGAGGCGCGCGGGAACAGAAAGCGCCGTCGCCGCGTCGACGACTTGGGCTCGGTCCGGTTGGTTACCGGACGATCGGACAGCGTGCTACCCATTGCACGCCGAGGCTGAATAGGTATTGAATATTCGCGTAGAACCTGGAAGCTAATAATTATCTTTACTATCACTAAGCCCATATAAGCTTAGATTGACCAACAATGCTCACTATTCAGTCCCCATATCGAACCAACAATATTATAGCATTAGTGGGTAGTATTAAGGACACATCAGTGCACTTTCAAATTACGGCAGGCAACAGACGCCCTCGAAGATAATTGAGCCTTTGTCCAGCAGAGGCTGGTTCATACTCAACATGATACTGGAATGGGGTGACCAGGCTTCACGGTTATTTTTCCAGGACTAGGTGTAGATTTTTTCTCCCTTTATAATGTAAGTTATTTTTCCCATCTTAAAATTAATAAAGGATGTCTTCTAAACTGAAATTATAGTTATGTTTACTTTTTCAACTAAGATAAAAAGATTTCAACCATGAAATCGTAGTTATGTGACTTTCAACTTCTTTTCTTTATGGGTTCTACCCCATCTGAAAATATAATTAAGGATAAATATTAGTTTGTAAAAGTAAGGCTGAAACAAGGAATTCATAAAATCCCACCATCTATAGACGTTCTTAAAAAGGTCTGTAGCAGGTGGTAACTGTCAAATATCGTCTTCCGCTCTGGGTGAAGCGAGAGGGAGTGCCCGGCTTTTACTGACTACAACCTACCCGTGTTCCCTCAATGGCCCTTTGACTAAAAAAAGACTGCATTAACGATTTCGGACAAGCCGTCAAAAAATTTTTACCATCTTGTTACATGAGTTAAGATAAGATTAACCACAATCTCAATTTTTCTAATAAAAAAAAATATATAAGAGCTTCACAGACAAAGGTAAAGTAATCTCTTTAATGCTAAGTAAGTATAAAGTTGAAATTGAAAAGATTACATTTGACAATGGATCGCATCAAAGATTCTTTCGAGGAGAGGCTTTTCAGAAAGTTTTTAAAATATCGCTTAGCTTATAACATTGACCTACTTAATTAGCTACGTTTTGGGGAATATTATACTGTTCTTTGCCAGCGGCTTTTCCTACGTGATAGTTGAAAATTATCCTGTATTCTATGTCATGCTTCGGGACATGGTCTACCATTTTTGGGGCTCCGTACCTGAAAAGGAAAAAATGTAACCCAAGAAGCTTTATCTCGATAACGCGTGGAGGTATCGAGTTGAAATTAAAACTATATACCCAAGTCTGAGGTACCTTGAAGCTGTGAAAAAAAATCTAAAAACTGTAAATTTTTAATTACGTCATAAAAAAAAACTTTTTTTGCGATTTGGAGAAATCTTCGTAACTCAATTCGACAATTGAACTATTTTCATAAGTGCGCGAGTCCAATTTACACTTGCCCGTTTTTTTTTGAGTTGAGATGTAATCTAATGACTTCTCCCGCTCTAGGAGAGTCAACAATCACACTTTTTTTTTACTAAAACCCACATAATATGTCCTTTCATTTGCCCTTTGCATTCTGGGGCCACGGTAACTTTTTCAATCGTTCCTAAAAGCCATGATCTACCTTTATGCTAAATTTAATCTAATTCCGATCAGCACTCATAAGAAGTAACAAACATTTATCAGCTGAAAATCAGAACTATCCACATTAAAACTAAATACTTGGCTACCGATCTTAACGAACGTCTTTGGTACTCGACTTGACCTATAACTATCTTAGAACAGAGAAACATGGCAGCTAGGTTACAGGATACATTGAGGCTAACGAATTAGCAGATTTGAGAAGCTTTTGGCTTCCAAATGGACTATAAAAACAGCATCGTCGCAGAGTATATCTTCATCAAAAATGAAATCATATTAATGTTATAAAGACGAAACGTTCGTAAGTACAGTACGGCCGAAATGTCTTGAACACTGTGAACTTCGAACAATTGGCTGCGCAGTAATGATTTTTAAGGATTTTATGGCGAATGCGTGTTGAGTATTCGCATAGTTCGCAACGCCCAACTTCATACTGTATATATGTGTATATATTTTGCAAACGGCTAAACGGATTTGGATGAAATTCGGCACACGGGTAGACCATAAGTATAAGGGTTAGGATATTTTTCGTTACGTAGACGTTTTATTTCAGGATGTTTGTTCTCTTGGGTTAATTTTCTACTTTTCTTTTCTTTTTCTTCTCTTGAGAGCATTGGTGGCCTAGTGGTAATGACCCCGACTTATAAGTTGTACGTCTCAGGTTCAAACCCAGCCAAACACATTACTTTGTGTAATTTATTTAATCACCACTGCTCTCGAAAACGGTGAACGAAAATATCGTGAGGAATTCGGCATGTCCTAGAACAAAAAATCGAAGACATATGACATCCACCAATCCGCACTGGGCCCGCGTAGTGGATTACGGCCTATTTAATTATTTATTAAAATTTTATGCAACACAAACGTACAAAGGCGGACTTAATGCCTTAGGCTTTCTCTACCAGTCAACCTAGGGTAAGGAAGAAAAAACATGGCAGGTGCATAAAAAAAAAAAATAAGAAATTAATAAGAAAACAATTCCATTCCCTCTCCTAGAGAGGACGCTTGAGTCCCAGCAGTATGAACATTATAAGGCTGATGGTAGCATCAGTAGCTGCTATGATAATTTTTTACTTTCACATAATAATAATGATAATAATGGTATGGCTTAATAGCCAAGAGCCTCGACCAACACCTTAGGAGGCTCTCGTTAGGCGGCTGGATCAAGGGCTTGATTCAGAAAGCGGTACTCCTGGACACGGCTCGTATTGTTAGGAGGTTCCTTTCTCTGGAGCCCTGACCGCCGGTAGCTTGGACTCTGTTCCCGATACCGGTGGGACACTATATTTTATATTTTTAAATGTTTTTTTTTTTATATATTATATGTTAAAAATATTTAAAAATGTAAAAAATATGTAAAACAAGAAATAAAGGAAATGATAATAATACTTTATTGTTCTAAGTATAGTTTAACATTATTTATATGAGACACTGGATCCTGCACTAGGATACCCTGTGTCGCAGGATCCAGTATCTTTCGACAAAAGTATAACTTAAGGGTAACTAGGTAACCAGTACGAGTTTCAGCACCATTCACTAAGCTTTACAAAGACTAAAAGGAAAAACTAGTATAATTATGATGAGTATAGGTGTGCATGTGGTTATGAAAGTTTTAATAATTAATTAATTAATAATTGATAGCAGTTTTTCTGTATCAGTGTAACTAAGGTCGAGCAGCCAATTCAGAACCTGTTTTTTGCACCCAAACTTCGTCTGAGGGAAGATTTTTAACTTTTTGTTAATTTTTTCATACAAGTATGGTCCGTCGGTCGTCCATGGACGAAGTCGCTATATTATGGGCTATAATACATCTCAATCATTATCTACCTAAACTTAAGTGTTTCTATAAAAGTTAACTTACAAAGCCAAACAGGTATGAATCGATCTTAAAGGTGTATGTTTTGATCCTCCCTAGAATCCCTTTAAGGAGAATCTAAACATACTTTATCTGAAACTTCATACACTTTGCATTCACATATCCTTAACAGAAGCTTACAAAAAGATTACGTATGAGGAAAAATCTGTTTGAAAAACACGAAAAGGCAAAGAAAACCTACCGACAACATGAAATATAACAATGTAGATGTAATACTCTCCATGTAACACAATAATCCCGTAGAAGGTCGATCCGGTACGTGAAACACTATCGATTTATACTTTTTTTTAAAACTCGAATTAATATAAATACACATTTACGAAATTTATTTCTTTAGGTAAACGTCCGCTGAGCGAGTCCAATGACCCTGTATGTAGTACGCAACGACCGACCACTAAGTACAGGTCATTGAACTAGGTCAGCTGATGTTCCGACCGGATCGAGCCTCCACAAGATTAAAACGAGCATAATTTAACGGTGTATAGCTCCATCTCTTTAATAATTTTGTTGAGGTCGTCAAGTGAATCACGATAAGCGCTCATGGTAGGGTTTTAATAAAAAAATAATAATAAGATAATGGTCGTTAGATCTAATATACAATGAATAATTAAATTAAGTTTAAAACTGAAGTTTTAGACTGCGATAAAGATATTAGGCCGTGTTTACGGAGACGCGGCGCGTTGTGCGTTCGTCGTACATTGCAGCAGCGGGTCGCGTCATCGCTCGCGCAAACAGAAACATATGGCAATGTACGACGGACCGCTCAACGCGCCGCGCAACGCGCCGCGTCTCCGTAATCGAGCTCTTAGTTGTTTTCTATAACTATTGTAAAAATATTTGGTTCTGAAATTAAAACGAAATCATATCAATAATATGAAAACTATTTGTATCTGTAGCTTATAAAGAATAAAAACGTCCGTTACTAAACTTGATATACCTCTTTACTTTGCATTCACATCAAAAACACATGCTTACCAAAAATACCACATATAAGGATAAAATCTCAAAAACACACTAAAAACAAAATAAGCCCAAAATCAACAATTATGGTCACAACATCATATTTACATTTTTGGAGCAAAAGCGGGATATTCTGTAATGTGTGCCTACGGATAAATGTTTGTTTGGGCATCAAATTACTCTGGATTGATGTTTGAAACTGAAGCTTTTGGCATAAATAATTCAATGGGAACTAAGGCTTTTGAGAAGCTGGACGTGAATAGAATGGAATTTTTAGCGGCACTGTGAGTCGCAGCCTCGATTCCCGCACGGAACAGAACGACTTTGATACAAGTGGAGTGTTCGGGCACCGTCGGTTACCTTCGTCACACGTCGGGCTGCATAGTGGGCGACAAGCGGGGCCCCTCGCCCACCACCCTTCAATTACACAAACACGACCGACGATGCACACGCGCCTTGTAGATTCTTCCTGCAATTTCCTTGGATATACATAGTCAGGTTTACGTCCACTGTCTTTCATTTTGAGTCCAAGTCTAGACCCTAACATGGAGAAAGTTTATCAGTGCATCCGAGGCGAAATCTAGTTTTGTAATACGTCCAAAATTGATTTATGTTTAGTGTTATAATTCTCATGTAAATGAATTTATGTAACTCCTATGGGAATATTTCAACCTTCGACTTCAAACGATTTCAAACCTCAAACTTCATTTTCAAACTCGAAAAAAGCTTTCAAAAATGGTAATTTAAAAAACTGAAAAAACCCGACTGCTTTTCTGAGTATTCATGAAAAAGCCCTAAAACAAGAAAGTCGTTGTAGCAGTCGGGAGTTCGGGACCCATTACATCATAGATCTACTGACTAGACGGCTGACTTTCTAGAATGGGTCCCGACTGCTACAACGACTTTCTTGTTTTAGGGCTTTTTCATGAATACTCAGAAAAGCAGTCGGGTTTTTTAGTTTTTTAAATTACCATTTTTTATTTTTTACTTTTTTACTTTTATTTTTTTACGATATCACTTTCACAGTAATTACGAATCTAACGACACCTCGCAAACTAAAATCCATCGAGCCGTTCAGGCCGCAGAGCGTGCCAAACATTTGAATTTGGCGCCAAATACCCGCCATTTTGTTTTTTTTTTATTTTGATATACCCAGTGTCACTCTCACAGTAAATACGAATCTAACGACACCTCTCAAGCTAAAATCCATCGAGCCGCCTGAAGCTGCAGAGCGTGCCAAACAATTATACATACATACATACATACAAACATACATACATACTCTCGAAAAACATAACCCTCCTTCTGGCGCAGTCGGGTAAAAAGGGTTTAATCTTTAGAATACCGTAATTAGAGACACAATAGAAAGACAAAAGGTGTGCAAACGCTTAGGGCTTAGTAATTACGCAAAAAATTACACATTTATAGAAAAACCCAGTCATTTAGTTCACTTTACCTCCGACAGAGTACACAATAGACGAATCACATACTCGAGCCCTATGCCCAACTATTCCCAGTAAAATATTGAGCGTGTCATTTGTTAGTACTGGCGTGACTTGCACTCATTAGTTACATTCGATTTGTAGCCAGAATCGTCGAGGCAAGCCTGGAATTCCCAACGATTCCTATTACGAAGTCAATTTACAAGAATTTTATTTTCTTTCTAGAAATCGGTACGAGGTAAGAAACTTTGTAGATTTAATCGCCTTTCACTTGTTTCTTTTGCTTTTGTACGTTTATTTATTTATTATATGTTTTATTGTACACCACATACAAAGAAAGAAAGAAAACGTTTATTTGTACCTCACACATACAATAGAACTAAAATAGATAAAAGAGAAATAACGTTAAAATCTGTGCAAGGCCAAAAAGGCGCCTAACTCAGCATATGCTGCGATACTTATAAAGATAAATATCGCAGCGCTAGTATTCTGTTAGGGTCCGCAGTGAAGAAGAAGAAGAAGAAGGAGACTTCTCAAAGATGCAGCAGATGCAAATAACTTACAGGTGACTTCTTGTAACTGGGCAGTCCAAGAAAAATTATTATTAATAATTATCCACAAGTATTTAACTTTATCACTAAAGGGAATCTTGGAGTTGTCAAAAGTGACTTAGGGAAGAGTCGTCCAGTCGATCCTGTAAAATAAACCAACCTAGGACTGCCCACCACTATAATCTGTGTCTTTACATACTTCTTGCTCCAATCGCATATGCGGGCCATATCACGGTTGATAGTGATGATAGCCTGAGATAGATATTCAAGAGGTGCACGAAAAAATTTGAAGATCGTCTGCATACAGATGGTAGGTTTGTGCATTTCACCTGATTTAACCAGTGTCAAGTTTTTAGTTTTTGGAACAGAATACAATCACTTGGTTTCTCATTTGAATGCGAATGTTTTTCTAAGCTTTTCCAGTGTTTGGCAGCAAAATGTATCGAGCCAGGCTTCTCGGTAAACTTCGTATGTAGTCAATACTACAATACAATTTTTTAACTTTATTTTCCTGAAATCCGCCCGTTTCAAAAATTTCACATATTAACCAGTTGTGTCCATACTTGTGATAATACAAAAGTAAAAAAATGATTAGACTGGTTTGTCAATATTATTGAGTGAATTAATTGAACGTTTGTAATCGAATGGGGGTTTTCAATATTATTGTAACATAATACCTAATATTGCGAGGAAGGACACATCGCGTTTATGTACATTAATTGAGAGAGAAGAAGAATTTCATTCTGTTCTATTCTCACGCAAAATAACTTTTGTTTTTAATTTAAGTAAAATTATCCAATGACAAATCCTGGCCTTGATCCCGGAGCGGGAAATAGTGTCCGACTCTTACTGGCTAAAACCTACCCTGAACCTTCCCTGCCTTGGATCCGGGGCCCTGATATGCATTTTCATACCTTCCCACAGCCCCAGACTAGGCCTCGACCCTACTGGGCCCCTACAGTTTGCTGACAACTCCTTGAGGCCCGCGGGAACAGCGCGCACCGTAAACGACTTGGGCTCGGTCCGGTCTATAACCGGACGGACGGACAGCGAGCTACCCATTGCCCGCCGTCCGCAAGCCCGCGCCTACAGTGGCCGGAAATTGGGATCGTAATTACAGCGGCGGCTGCGGCGTGACCGCCGTTGCATGATGCGGTCGGTCCCCTCCTTTGCTAGCATTACTGCTTCGCAGAAGGAAGTGACCGCCTGCCACTCCTCTTCGCTCCGGACCATGGCCTGTACCAAAGCCCAGCGCGAGAGATCACCACCGCCGATCGCCCCCACGAGGACACGGTGATGCTCTTCCCAAGCGGGGCACACCTCTACCGTGTGCTCCACCATGTCCTCCGGGCGTTCCGTACATTGGCGTCACCCGGGCGTCACTTCCAATAGGATCTTGTACAGGTACGTCCTGAACTTGCCATGTTCGGTAAGTACCTGCAACGATACTGAACATTGTTTTTTTTTTTTAGTTCTTAAGTTAATTTCCTTAAGATATTTCCCTTCGTTGTTTCATGAGCAGAGGTGATTCAAGAATTTACACTATATAAGACCGTTTTCACAGTAGGCGATAATGGTTGTTTCAAACCTCGACATCTTAAGATATATCGTCTAATGTGTAAACGACCTAAGGAAAATACAGCTGATACAGTAGCACCTACTAAACATACTTTGGGCTACTACCCACACACAGACAGACAGAGCTATACTCCTACATATACAAAAATAAAAACAAAGACATATTAATATATATACCCTCAATGAAAATAGAGTACAATAAACAGACACACATCAGACATTCAGGAGAAACCCTTATCACATATTGTTTGCCAAAGCTTTCATTACGAAGGGCGCACCGAATGTATCAACAAAGCAAATAATACGGCCTACTAATAAATATTTATATAGACTGGTTATGAATTTAATTAGCAGATAGGAATACGTATGAAAGGCCTATGAAATGAAAGGGCGCTTTAACAATAATTTTGTGAACAGTTAATGAAAAGCGAGAGAACGGAGATTTGAAGCTATCTCGATTCATCGATCTCAAATTAATTTAAAATCGAATTTCTGATTGACAAGAATCCGATTTGACACACATTATAAGACAAAAGTTATGGTGTTACGATCAATGAAGTTAAATTATTATTAGTCTAACCATATTTTACAGCTGCTCAAAAATTATGAAGCGCAAGTTCGATCGTGTATGGAGTACTGCTCTCATCTTCGGGACGGATCTGCCCGATACTTGATGCGCTTGAGAGCATTGAGAGGTGAGCCAGGAGGATCATTGGCAATGATGCACTCGTCGAGTCGAGGCTTCAAAGTCTTGAGCATCGACGCCGAGTTGCTAGCCTGTCGGTTTTCTACCGGTTTTTTTTTATGGTAGGTAAAATCATCCAATGACAAATCCCGCCCTTGGGCGGAGTGGGAAGTAGTGTCAGACTCTTACTGACTAAAAACCTACCCCGTTTCTTCGTTGCCTATAGTGCCGGGGCTGAGCCTTCCTCTCAGAAAACGGCCCTTGAGACCAGCAGGCTTCGACCCTGCCTGCATGCAGCTAGCAGGCTGGGCCTCTACGGTTTGCTGACAGCTCATTGGCTCAGGCGCGAGGGAACAGAACGAGCCGTCGACGACTTGGGCTCGGTCCGGTCGGTTACCAGCGATCGGACAGCGTGCTACCCATTGCACGTCCACAAGCCCGCGCCTACGGTGGCCGGAAATCGGGATCGGAATCGCGTCGGTTTTCTACTGGTTACATTTCGGAGAGAGTGTGCGTCGGAATTGCACAGCCTATTTCCGCCTAGCCCGTTCCATCATCGGACTACCAGACGTACGGCGTTGCACCACGGGTATATGTTGGACATCCCACCTATACAAACAAAGCGTTTTAGGAACACATTCATTGCGTGTACAGGTAAAGAGTGAAATTCCCTACCGGAGTCTGTGTTTCCTGATGGCTACAACCCGGGAATCTTTAAGTCAAGAGTGAATAGGTTACTTCTAGGTAAGCGCGCTCCATCGTCGATCGCATCGTTGCTTTCTATCAGATGAGATAGCGGTCAAGCGCGAAACTATCAACAATTAAAAAAATATATATTCAACAAAAAAAAAAAATATTTTTCTTTTAAAATTTATATTTGGAACGGCTGGTTCATGAATCCAAACATTATAGTTTTAAAATAATTCTTTGTACGAGTAGTATTTTCCCACTATTTCTAATAAAATGGAGTGGGATTCTTAAAAAACATAGACTGCTCTGCATAAAGTGAAAGTAAAGGAATGGAATCTCGAACAATTTTTAAAAGCTACTGAAGGTTTATATTAAGGCTTACGCAGATCGAGACGGGCATGGCAAATTTTTTTGCCACCAGTAGATTGTTAAAGGGGAGAAAACTTCAGCTGAATTAAATCAGTGGTGAACATTTCAGCTAACTGTATCAAGCAACAAGCTCACACTTGCCCAGTATTTTTTTTAAACGTTTCTTTGCTGGCTTATTGAAACTCCCATAATAATACTTTATCCACTTGTATTCGAACATTGACATTTATAACCGAAACTATCTATTGGCGGATTATCACCTCGGTAATCGGTCAACCGCTGTGATAATGACTTTTATCGATCAATAACCGCTTGTTAGTAAACCGTTAACCTTCACTTGTCATCAATGTTATGGTTCTGGGGCTTTGAAGGTTAGGTTTAAGTTGCTTTTTTTAGGGTTTCGTACCTCAAAAGGAAAAAGACAGAACCCTTGTAGTATCACTTTGTTGTCCGTCTGTCTGTCAAGACCCTTTATCTTGGGAACGCGTGGAGGTATCAAGTTGAAATCAAAACCACATTATTATACTAAATCTGTGGACAGTGGTCCCTTGAAGCTGTGAAAAAATCAAACTTCTAAGTTAACGGAAAAAAGGTACAGCCGTTTATGTCGCAAAAAATGTACATTTTGACACTATCAAGGGTAACAAAATTCATAGGGTACTTCCCCTTGACCTAGAATCCTGAAATTTGGCATTAACCAAGGTCTCATAGCACTAGTATAGGAAAAAATCTGTAAACCGAAAATTTATAGTTACGTCAAAAAAAAAAAACACTTTTTTGCGATTCGGAAAAATCTTCGAGAGTTAGTATGGAACCCTCAGTGCGCAAGTTTGTCTTGCACTTGTCCAGTTTTTTTTACATAGACACAGTGCGTATGCTTGGGGTTTTAGGACAGTTCTGATCTTCAGTGTTTGTGTGGCGTTTCTCCATAGACCATGTCCCATCTTCATTCCTACATCACATGGTCTGTTACCTGTTCATGTAGGGACCTAATGACAGCATCAGTTGCTGGGATTGCCGTAGCGAAATACTGGGCTATGCAAGGAATTTAACTAGTATTTGCCATCGAAAGCTACTGTTCTCCTCATTTTGGCAACAGACCACGAAGAAGATGGTTGAAGGACTTTCATAAGAATCATTAATAATCTTGATTACAATAACATCTCCCGCCCTTGGGCGGAGTGCGAGGGCGTATCAGACTTTTACTGACTAAAACCCACTAGTTTGTTCCTTCTTTGCCTTGCGTGCCAGGACCCTGGGTGTTCATTTTCACTTAACCCATGGCCCCAGTAGGCTTCGACCCTGTGGGCACCTACGATTTGCAGGCATGTCCCTGAGGCGCGCGTGGGACACTACGCGCCGTCGACGACTTGGGCTCGGTCCGGACGGTTACCGGATGACCAGACGGCATGCTACCTATTGTTCGCCATCTGAGAGTTTCCATTTCCTTGAGGTCGGTGCAACACGGTTTTTTTCTTCCTTTCGCTGCTCTCAAACGTCACGCTATCACTGGCAGCCTCTTCTTTCATAATATGACTTCTACATTAATTTATTTTCACTTTTCTAAGTAAAGTAGAATTTCAAAATTCTGAAATGCAGGAGAATAACTCGTCTTGTATAGAGTTTTGTCAGAATTTTGAATTCTCAAATCATTTTATTAATGTTAAGTTTTGTGTGGGTACAATAAAGAATAAAGAAAGTTTATTAAATAATTTTTTCAAGTAAATTTCAGTGGCTGTCTTAATTAATTTGATGAATTTAAAATACTTAAATTATGTTCACATGTTGTATTATCAATAGGATCAAAATAACCAATAAATACTGGTCACAACATTTAAAAAAAATAAGTTAGGTACCGCCATTTCTGAAAATAAAGAAAAAAAGGAAATTTTCTTTTAATTTTTAAAGAGCTTTGAGGTTTATTTTGTCATGGATTTATGCCAGTTTGTTTATATATATGAAATTGAATTTGGAATACCACTTTTTGCTAAGAAGCTTTTTAAAGCTTTTCGTTTGTAGCTTAGCGTAGTCTCTTTTTAAAGTAAATGAAAAAGGGACCTTTTTTGCCGGTCTTAAACATTTGTAAATGGATTACACTAGGAATATAACACACACTATTATACAACATCGTCTACTCCCAAGCTAAGCAGAGCTTGTGTTATGGGTACTAGACAACTGATATACATACTTATATATTTCTAAATACACACATATTATAGTTAAATTACACCCAGACACGGAACAAATGAGCGTGCTCATCACACAAACATTTGTCCTGGGTGGGAATCGAACCCACGACCTCCGGCATAGCAGTCAGGGCCACTAAATACTAGACCGACAGGTCAATCAATTTACAAATGTTTAAGACAGGCGAAAAAGCTCACTTTTTCATTAAGTATAATATAGGTATTCGTAGGCGGCCGTTTATGTCGCAAAAAACGTACATTTCGACACTCTCAAGGAAATCAAAATTCATAGGGTTCTTCCCGTTGACCTAGAACCCTGAAATTTGGCATGAAGGAAGGTCTTTAAGCACAAGTACATACTATGATTTTTTATTAGACGAAGTAAAGTGACAGCAGTGGACAATGCTCAACTGTCAAATAACAATGCCCAACTGTCAAACAACCATTGTTATAGCTGTCACTTTACTCCGTCTAATAAAAAATCATAGTATAGGAATAAATCTGAACACTAACCGCCTTATTCCAAAACGCGATCTAAAATAGTTCCGGGACTATTACTAGTTTTAATTGGCATTAAACCTAATAATAGTCCCGGAAATACATTTAGATCGCTTTTAATTGGTATTAATCTGTCCTAGCTCAGAGGACACCGGTGTCCTCTCACATCCACGCCACTATAGGCCTTAATTCCGATGTTTAGAGTCTACTTTTGTATGAACAAGTTGGGTAGTTGTGGATCGAAGTGTTAAATTTAGTAATAATCCCGAAAACTACATTTAGATAGCGTTTAATTGGTATTAAACCTAGTAATAATCCCGGAACTATTTTAGATCGCGTTTTGGAATAAGGCGATGTGAGTTTGTAGTTACGTTACAAAAAAAAACTTTTTCGATTCGGAAAAAACTTCGAGACTCGATTCGGGAAATGAACTATTTACATAAGTTAGTTTGTATGGAACCCTCGGTGTGCGAGACCGACTCCCACTTGCCCAGTTTTTTTCCTTTGGAGATACGGAACCCTAAATATAATAATCAGAGTATTTCTTTTTGTACCTAATGTTAAATTCCTTGGCTATTGACACCGGCCCGAGCAGACTAATCTAGCTCAATATTCATTTAGTGTTTAACTTTGTAGTCTAGACATCTTCAAGTGTTCCAATAGATTGCTATTGCCATTTTTATCGTCTTCAACAATCCGCGCGAAATGAGAATAGAGTTAACTATCGAAATTATTTCTTTTGTATACACCGTTAAATTTTGGTCGTTTTAATCCCGCGGAGGGTCGGTTAGGTACATGAAACGCTATCGATTTGTGAAGAGAAAATTAAAAAATAAAGTACATACACAAATGTTTATTGCTGATCACAATACAATATATTAATACATTTCTGTATGTCATGTGAATGCGGAGTTCATTGTGCTCTACATTCACATAATGCAGTGAAAAATACAAAATTAGGCTCAAACAATTGAGCTTACTGGCCACTTTCAGTCATCTACTTAATCCTTATGATAGTATAGATACACTTAGTGCTCACGATAAACAAATTCAGGTTATCACAGAGATAAGGATAAAATAATCAATATGGCTTCTGCACTATGGTTACAAGTGCCTGCGATGTTGCCAATTACGATAAAGCTTTTTGTGGCTTAGCATAATGCTTTTTAAATATGACAGATTGACTATTCAAAAATAGTATCTATTTATTTAGCATTAGCATTAGCGGTCTTGTAATGTTAACACTGCAGGGACTCAGGCCTCCTCTCTAGGAGAAGGAATGGGCCGTAATCCACCACGGGGTCAGGGCGGATTAGTGGATGTCACACGTCTTCAAATTTTTGGTACTAGGACATGCCGGTTGGTTTCCTGACGATGTTTTCCTTCACAGTGTTTTGAGCGCAGCGGTGATGAAACAAATTACACAAAGTAATGCGCCTGGTTGGGATTGAACCCACGACCTACAACTCGTAAGTCGGGACCGTTACCACTCGGCCACCACCGCTCTCGCTTGGCGTCAAGATTAATGTAAGTCATAATATGATTTTAAAAGAGTGTCCATGAAGTTTCTTGCACGTTCTTCTCCATAGAGATCTACGCTTTCGAACGTGCAATTTAGCTTCACTTTTTTTTTACTGACTGACATTTTGACTATTCAAAAGTGCCTGTAAATGGTATATCACTACATAGTATAAAACAAAGTCGCTTCCGACTGTCTGTCCCTATGTATGCTGAGATCTTTAAAACTACGCAACGGATTTCGATGCGGCTTTTAAATAGATAGAGTGATTCAAGAGGAAGGTTTATATGTATAATACATACATTATGGTAGGTAAAATCATTCAATGACATCTCCCGCTTTTGGGAGGAGCGGGAGATAGTTCCAGCAGCGGGAACATTATAAAGCTGATGCTATGTTATGCTATGCTAGATCTTTTTCGTATAAGAAGTCTGTTCACGCGTTTGCGAACATACCTGACGCACGAAAAAAGTCCGCATCTGAAAGGACTTCAGCTAGAATTCTAAAATTCTTAAGTGGCCCAGAATGCTATACGTACTTAAACATTTATATTTATTCGAGAAAGAAGATATAAAGTATCAATAACTTCAATTTATTATAATGGACCCTAAAGCACAAAGATATTTAATACTGTTTGCATTGTATTTGTATTCAGGAACTTTTTTCATCAGACAGTAGATTTATTAAATTTAAAAAAATGTCATTCGAAACTCAAAAAAAGTTTGCATCTTTCGTTGCCGTGCAAAATCTTATCCAAAAGGTTTAATGTCAAATTCTATTTCATTATGGTATCAGAATAAACTGGCATAAATCCCGAATAAAATATGGCGCCGGCCGTTTAAAATTAAAAAAAAAATATTTTCTTTATTCGTCCTTTTTACAAATGGCGGCAACTTAATTTCTTGAACTGTTGTGGCTAGTATTCGTTGCCTATTTTTATCCTTCTATCCTCTTCCTCTATGTGATATTAAATCAATAAAACATTATAAATTGAGGTGAAATCAAGTACATATTACCGAAATTTATATAACTAGTTAAATTAATAATTTCTTAATAACGTTATGGGTTTATTGTAAGATTTTTGCCTAACTTGAAACAATATAAAAAAAAAATACAAAATTGAGTGATAATGGCCATATAGCGAAAGTTTTTAACATGGTGTTTTTATTTTGAGCTATTTTATTCAACGTTTTTTAATGCAGTAACATAAAATGGTGACCATGGTAAGTTAACATTTTTTTTTTGCATTTTCCTTCATTTCATTATCACTGTCAGTACATTTTTAACGAAAATATTAGAAAACTTATAACTTCAAAAGCTAAATTAGCCATATATCATTAATCAAATTAAAATAGAAAGAAACAGGAGCGGACGTCCGCTTGTCACTGGCAGGCCGAAATAGATGTGATATATATTAATGAAAACATAATGTTTAATATTAAACATTAATTTGACAAGACAGCATCCTGCTGGAAACGAAAATTTCTTTTAAATTATGATCACAATTTCTTTTACTAAGTATCTAGGCTAGGTCAGGGTTTCTGTGTCTATCAATGAATTTTCGGCTTTAGATTCTCTGAAATCTATGACTAGATTATCGAACTTCCGATATCATTAGTATATTTAGTATATTGTATTTTCCATTAATAGCAGATGTGTTTTTTTACTGAAACTGCATAGCTTATAGTAATTAGCGAATGCTATTTTTTATTTATTATTTTTTAAATAAATTTCTCTGTTTTTGTAAATATATATATTGTTTATATTATATGTATTTTATTTATATACATATCTAGTATATAAATAATATGTAAATAGTACACCTCGAACTATCTGCCTATCTTTTGCTCCTTCTCTGTCATATCCATCCAAATGTTTGTCTATGTCTTGTCTTATAACTTTTAGCGATAAGACCGTCCATTGTGACACCCTATTAATTTCACCGTAGGCGCGGGCTTGCGGACGGCGTGCAATGGGTAGCACGCTGTCCGATCGTCCGGTAACCGACCGGACCGAGCCCAAGTCGTCGACGGCGCGTTCTGTTCCCGCGCGCCTCAAGGAGCTGTCAGCACACCGAAGAGGCCCAGCCTGCTAACTGCAGGCCGGCAGGGTCGAAGCCTACTGGGGTCATGGGTTAATTTCCGAAAGGAATGCTCGGCCCCGGCACGATAGGCTACGAAGGAACGGGGTAGGTTTTTAGTCAGTAAGAGTCTGACACTACTTCCCGCTCCGCCCAAGGGCGGGATTTGTCATTGGATGATTTTACCTACCATAAAAAAACACCCTATTAATTTTAAGTTCCTACTGTAATTGTATTTATGGTATGCAATAAAGAGTATAACTACCTACATACTATACACCGTTAAATTTTGATCGTTTTAATCCCGTGGAGGGTCGATTCGGTACGAAATACTATTGATTTGTAAAGAGAAAATTAAAAATGAAGTACTTTTCTTTACAAATCGATAGTATTTCATGTACCGAAACGATCCTAAGCGGGATTAAAATGACTAAAATTTAATGGTGTATACTTACTCGTGGCCAAAGTATACCAGATTATTTCGTTTATATACGTGCTGCTGGTGAACGAAACTGGTGACAACTTTGCTATAGCGGCAGTGATGAGAACAACTGGCAGCACCTAAGCTCGGTCATTGATGGCCACAGTTAAAGTTGATGTAAGATTATGCCGGATAATTTGATCCATTTTTCCTAAAAGATGAGGGTGTTTCCACAAATGGAAAGCACGAAGAAAATTATGTTAATTTAAGGCTGAAACAGCAGAAACGCATTAAAGTGATGGCTTGGAATGCATGTTAATTTAAACCAACTTATCTTGAACAATATCTTTAAAATTTTGTATTTTTTTCCTCAATTTTATCGGGAAAAAGAGAGATTTTATAACATTTTTTTTTTCGGAGGATATTGCGTTGAATTACGAGGTAGTCTGTCAGTGCTGTCAGATAGGGATAATTCAAATTTCGAAGTGTTGTTCAAGTCAAATGGAGTGGAACAGATTTAAAAAAACCGTCAGTATCATTAGATATATTATTCAAATTTCGAAATTAGATTGAGATCAAGTCTAACACCCGTATTTATAAAGAAGTAATTACTTGTTACTAAGTAAAATCTTATTATGTCATAACTTGACGTTACAAATCTTCATTCAAAATTCAAATTTTTCTTAACTATAGAATACAAATTGTTATCTAAGTAGTTACTTTTACTCAAGTAATTAGTTTTACTTGTTTATAAATACGAGTGTTAAAGGGTGGAATGGAGGAAAAAAAATGTATGAAAGACAGATAAGACGCACATCTTTTTTAGATTCTGCTAAGATGCTATAGTTTCTATAATATCAATGTATTTATTTATACTTGAACTGAAAAATAAACTTCAAACTGAAGAAAAAAAACACAGCTTTTTATAACCATTACACCTCATTAAAATACTCGTTTAATATCTGAAAACTTGATCGGAATCTCGGAGATCCAAACTTTGAATTAATTGAAAAGTGAAATCGAATACTTCCTGAAACAAGGGTTGTCTACTCCACTTGGAAACTTCTGCGGGCCGTACCAGGAGACCCCTCAGATAGAATAGAAATCGATTTGATTCATTATTGAATATTAATTTAGATTTTGACGACACAAAAAAACGCGCAGTAGTTGAGCAAATGATTATTACGGTTTCGACAGTTCGATACCCGCACGAAACATATATTTGTATAATGTTCCGAGTCTGGGTATCTTGTGTATGTAAATACAGTTTGTTTTTAGAAAATTAGCAGCAGCTCAATGCAGTTTCTTTTGAAAATAAACTGCAGCACAATGCACTTTTGAAAATAAACAGCAGCACAATGCAGTTTCTTTTGAAAATAAACTGCAGCACAATGCACTTTTGAAAATAAACAACAGCATAACGCAAATTTCTTTTGAAAATAAACAGCAGCACAACTCAAATATCTTTTGAAAATAAACAGCAGCACAACTCAAATATCTTTTGAAAATAAACAGCAGCACAACTCAAATATCTTTTGAAAATAAACAGCAGCACAACGCAAATATCTTTTGAAAATAAACAGCAGCACAACGCAAATATCTTTTGAAAATAAACAGCAGCACAACTCAAATATCTTTTGAAAATAAACAGCAGCACAACGCAAATATCTTTTGAAAATAAACACAAAGATGCTGTATATTTTAAAAAGTTTTTATTTTCTAAATTCCTCGCAGCGCTTTAAGGTCAGGCAATTGTCCTTTTTTTGAATCATCAAACAAGTAGCTTCCTCCGCTCTGGGTGGAGCTAGAGGATCAAACTTTTATCAAACCCACCTATATTTCTTCAGTTGCACTATGCGTTTTACAACCAGGGTAACTCTTTTGAAAAAACCTGTTGGTATTAGATGGACGATTCGCCATTTGCGTCTGTAATCACCAGGGACTGAAATCGGTACTCCCTAAAATTATCTGTTTATGTAGATGTACCAGCGCGTTAATTTCTGCCAGATCACTTTTAAAAAAATCCGTTGAATCCTGCGGCGCGCCACCAAACCAAACCCTTTGAAGTTTTGGTTTCGAGTGCAAGCAAAAATGAACATAGCGGTGGTCAGGAGGAAGTGTCTTTGATGGTACCCATGTCTAGAGTTGTTGGCAGGATTTCTTCGAGTGAAGTTCGGTGTGGCTGTTTTAATTATTAGCAAATTGATTCCTTATTGAGATTTGTAGTATTATCTCAAATGTCTCAATCGATTCCTAGTGATGGCTGAGTGGTAACGGTCCCGACTTACGAGTTGTAGGTCGCAGATTCAAACCCAGCCAGGCGCATTACTTTGTGTAATTTATTTCATCACCGCTGTTTTCAAAAACGATAATAGAAAACATCGTGAGGAAACCGGCTTGTCCTAGAACCAAAAATTCGAAGACGTGACATCCACCAACCCGCACTGGGCGCGCGTGGTGGATAACAGCCCATTCCCTCTCCTAGGGAGGAGGCCTGAGTCTCAGCAGTAGAAACATTATAAGGCTGATGCAATGCAATCTCAAATGTCTGCGCAACTGAACAATATACGGAGTGCAGAATCATTAAAAACAGGCGCAATTTCTGTATTTAAATGAAGCTGAATAGTTTTGGCTACTTCAGTGAAGTTTATTGAGAAGGCTGCTGGATCGGCACATTTGCTGCCAAATTCTAAAAAAATATCAGGCGACGTATACATGTGGGCCCGGCCTCGGCCAATCGCTTTTGTGTAGCCATTGTATAAATGGAGAAACCCCGTTAACACAATGGAGATTGGCCGATGCTGGGCCCACATGTAAAAGTAGCATTAGAATATTTAGCAGCTGCATTCTAATGGTAAATTAATGAACTACTCATACGAAGACATGGCTTAAAAGACTTAGTATCCTATGCAAAAACAAAAAAAAAACCGAGGCACATAAAATAATTAATAACCACACCAAAATTTGCATTAAAATTACTTCCTGTTCTTTGCTATAAAATTAGGTGACATACGTTTCAATCAGTGCTAAAAAAAATGCTAATTAATATAAAGTAATAATGACATAAGCCAGGTATCCCGTGGTACGGTTGAGCCGAACTAAATGTGTGCCATTTGTTAGAATTAGGTGGCTCGTCTGCCACCTGTGACCAGCTAATACCGGCGAATTATTTATTCATATTGGTACCTAACCAATATGAATAAATAATTCATATTTATCATAGTATTAGAGCTTTGAATTCTCTTATGTATTATAAGACATACCTACCGTAAATAGTTGCAAACTGAATATCTTTCTTTTTTCGTACTTAACTCAAATGGCTTCCAATTGCCCTTCACCAAAATGTCCAAATACTTTCTTTGGTTTATAATCACTAGCGACCCGTCCCAGCTTCGCTTGGGTGCAATGGTGATATTAAATATATTATGCATGTATTATACATATAAACCTTTCTCTAGAATCACTCTATCTATTAAAAACCCGCATCAAAATCCGTTGCGTAGTTTTAAAGATCTAAGTATACATAGGGACACAGCGGGAAGCGACTTTGTTTTATACTATGTAGCGATTCTTTAACCTTTGTACTTCTATCTTTAATGACACTTTTTTTATGGTAGGTAAAATCATCCAATGACAAATCCCGCCCTTGGGCGGAGCGAGAAATAGTGTCAGACTCTTACTGACTTAAAACCTACCCCGTTCCTTCGTTGCCTATCATGCCGTGGCTGAGCCTTCCTCTCAGAAAAGGGCCCTTGGCTCCAACAGGCTTCGACCCTGCCTGCTTGCAGCTAGCAGGCTGGGTCTCTACGGTTTGCTGACAGCTCCTTGAGGCGCGCGGGAATAGTACGCGCCGTGGACGACTTGGGCTCGGTCCGGTCGGTTACCAGACGATCGGACAGCGTGCTACCCATTGTACCGCAAGCCCGCGCCTACGATTTAATGACACTTTCAGTTTATCTGTGACACACGTTAAATGTACTTGAAATCGTCAAAAAATATAAAATTAAGTAAGTTCGCATATACTTCCTTCTATGCCAAATCTTTCACAATTCAAGATGTTTGTTTGTAGAATGTATCACTTACGGAAGTGACGCAAACGCTTAAAACTTTCATAAAAATGACAAAGGAGCATTTCACTCTAATTCTTAATTTCCTTTCTCAATTATATGTATACCCAAGCATAACTATAGAATAAGTAGCCTTATAACCAGGGGCGTAGCTAGTTCCACAGGGCCCCCGTATCAAAATTCCTCGTATAAAACGAATGGTGCTATTTTACAAATGCTTGGTTTACCCTATGAGACGGTTGTGGATAATGTTCCGAATTGTTGTCTACGACGGGGCCCCTGTAGGGTGGGGGCCCCGTATAATTGATACGGCAGATATGGCGGTAACTAGGCCTCTGCTTATAACATTCTAACTGCTTGGACGCAGGCTTCCTCTCTAAGAGATGTAATGCCGTAATCCACTACGCGGGTTTAGTGCAAATTGATGGATATGAAATTTCTTCGATTTTTTGATCCTAGGACATACTTACCGGATTCCTCACGATGTTTTCCTTTACCTTTTCGAATCAATGGTGATGAAATAAATTACACAAAGTAATGCACCTGGCTGTGTTTCACAAAGTAATCAGCATTATACCATTCCCATTGCTGGGTCGCAGGTTTACTCTCTAGGAGAGGGAATGGGTCATAATCCGCTACGCGGATCCAGTCAAAATTGGTGCGTACCAGTAATTAAGTATTACATTCAAACAAACTCTTAAGCTTTATAATACTTATTAGTAAAATATAGATAGGTAGAAGTGCTTATCTAGGTATGCAACAGTCGCTTAGCCACGTGCGTGCGGTTTAATTTCGCAAAAGTACGTATTGCTATCCGGTTGCGGCAGGCGTTATTGATGATATTGCTATATCGCCATGATGCCGCATGCCGCTTCGGGTTGTGGCTTACTGAGCATTAAGAGCATCCGTGTGTTTAATATTTTACTCAGACCCATGTTATTCAGCAATGTTTTGTTGATATTTCAGATGAAAACAGCTGAGCGTCTCATAAAAGCATAATAAGTTAATAAAGTCTATTTTAAGTTTTCTATTTTATTTATACACAATTTATCTACATCTTTCAGACAATTCTCCTATCTGCTGGAAGAAATTTCTTTTAAAATAAGCACCGCTTTTGTGCTCTTCTCTTTGTCTTCTATGTTCCTTTCTTTTTAATTGTTTGTGTACATAATGAAAATAAAAATGTATTTTTAAACCTTCATAGAAATGAGTAGCTACTAGATAATCCAGTGCCCAGTAAAATGAAAAGGCTAATCATGATGAACCAGAAGAAGACGACCCTAAACCTCGATTTCTGATTTAAGCATTTGAAGTTGAGTAATTCTGATATTCAACTTTAACTTGAAAACTTGTCAAAATTTGGCATTAAAATTGTCAAAAAATTTATGGCCCGTTTTGACATGTCACAATATCAAAACGGCTCTTTTATTTTTTTGATAAGTTTAGAGTTTGAGTCGTGCTTTAATTCAAAATACTCAATTAAGAAACCCTTAGTTTGAAGATAAGGGCAAAACAGATAATGATGATGAAACTGTAGGAATAAAAAAAAAGACAACTAAGATAAGGCATCATCTGTACAACGATAGTTAGCACACACTCTGTCTAACTATCAAGATTTTAAATAACATTTTTCCGAGCTACATTAGTCATTATCAAGTGGTACAAGTTTTTTTATTGATCTACATTAAGACCTACGTAATCATCACCTACAAAACTTGACACATGACACATCTAATCATTCGCTTGCTCTCTTGGTCTCCGCAGATGCGCATGCGCATACAACGTATTCGTAACGCTAAACGTCAGTCTGCTGCCATCCGTCAGCGACTGCGGACGTCATGGCTCGCTCAATCATTTATTTATTCGCGGTCCTCGCGATATGCGTCGTGCAATCTGCCCAGTACAAAGTGCCTGATGCTAAATTGGAAGCCATCTGGCCTAAGGGGCTGAGGGTGACTGTACCAGGTATGTTGAATTTCTATTTAATTTAAAGTTTTGTTAACTGTTGTTTACTTTTTTGTAAGGTAGAAGTTTTATTTTGTCGCAAATGACTGGGATGTCAATGTATTTACTCATAAATAATGTAGGAACAGGTCAGAATAGTGTTGCTATTTTTTTTTCAGTAGTATCTTAGTTTAGTAATAGTTTATGTAGACTCTATATTTAGCGTCTGAGGTTTTCAATAGGTAAAGAATAAAAAAGAACTGTTATTCTCTCTGGTCAATGAGTGTAACAGGAAAAACTATATGTAAAATTGTAAAGCCTTGCAGGATATCATGTCCTTAATAGTTATAGCTCTCGTAGGAATGCCCGTAAACCCTTGTTTTATGTCTAGTTTATTGAGCTAACTTCGTAGGTCTTTAATGGCTCAGGACGAAAATCTGGTCAAGTAAGAAAGTAGTATGCTAGATATTACCTGTTGGCATTAATTTAAAAGTTAGGATTTTGTTTAAGCAAACTCTTTGTTTGATAAAATAAGTTTTTTTTTTATGGTATGTAAAATGATTCGATGACATTTCCAGCCCTTGGGCGGAGCGGGAGATACTGTCAGACTCTTACTGACTAAAAACCTACCCCGTTCCTTCATTGGTTTCGTACCAGGGCCCTGGTGTATACTTTCATATTTGCCCTAAGCCCCAGAGTAGGCTTCGACCCTGCTGGGCCCCTACAGTTTTGATAAAATATTATAAATATTAAACCTTTCCTTTCATACATATCTCACACCGCGTTTGTCTGTCATTTTACGATAAAATCACTGAACATATTTTCATGCGGCCACCAATATACAGAGTGAGGGATGAAGAATGTGAAGAATGAGGAATGTTTAAATGTATATTACAGTAGATAAAATTTCAAAGTATTCTAACACTCATTCAAAGCCAAGACGGATCACTAGTTAATTGTTAATTATAATTATAATACTAGCTTCTGCTAGCGGCTTCTCCATACAAACTTTGGACCCCCTTTTCATCCGCTCAGGGGGAGAATTTTCGGAAACCCTCACTTAGTGCTCATCGTAATAGAAGGAACTTTGTAAAAAATTTCGTACTTATAGTCCCAGTAGTTTTGGATGTACGTTGATATGTCAGTCAGTCTATTGCTCCTTTTACATGTCGAAGGTTTACTGCGAAAACCTCCTAAGCTACGTTTATGACCAAAATGAATTAAATACATATGGAAAAATATATAGATTTTGTCGTTCATATGTGTAGGTTTGACTAAAAATACAGACAAGTCTGTGACAAGATGTAGCAATAATAAATAGAATATGCAAGTTAATATGAAAATAGCATACAAGTTTATTATGCACTAATTATCACTATACTAAAACAAATACCGCGAAAATTATTAACACCTTTAGACGAATGCCATTGTCTTGGTTAAAAAATAACACGTTTAAATGAGTCATAGACACTTGGCCATTTCAATGTTTTTCATAACTGGTTATTTTTTTCCTGTTATAAGTTATTTAAGTAGGCATGTATAATTCTAAAAAAACATTTGCTCACTTGATAACATAAGTACTTTACCACAATGATGAATAGTAAGATGATAATGATGACGGACTTCCCTAAATTCAACAACACGCAAATATTTTTTTTTTAATAATAGACTCGCGTTTGACCACTATCTCACCACCGACGATGGAGCTCGCTTGCCTAGAAGTAACTCACTCACTCTTGACCTAAAGACCCCTAGGTTGTAGCTGTCAGAAAACACAGACTCCAGCAGGGAATGCCACTCCTTAGCTGTACGTATAATGCATGTGTTCTCAAAACGCTTTATACGTATGGGTGGGATGTCCGCCATGTACCGGTGGCTCAATGCTGTACGTCTAGTGGTCCGATGATGGAACGGACTTGGCGGCCTTGGATTTTTTGTAACGTCATCTGTCAAATGGTTTCATCTTTTTTAATTTTAATGGAATTTCATTCATAAACACTCTGTTTTTGAGGTAGAAAATTGTCAAAAAACTTCCCTCACTCTGGAACAAGAGGGAGCATAAGTCAGTCTTTTGCTGAATAAAATCTACGCATCCTTCAGTTGTCTTTTGCGTTTTAGTACTACAGTAATTCTTTTGGAAATTCCCTGACTCGTTGTCTTGCATTCACTATTTATCTATCTACTAACGTGTTATTATCTGAATGTTCGTGCCAACTAGTAAAACACCTCATGATCCATAGCTTGATTAAGCCCATTTTCGATTTCTCTTGTCTTGAGGCAGTCACCACGCTCCCGTGCCTATGTCATCCAGATTCGTCCCGTAATCCCTACAATATCATCGATCCATCTTCATCTCACCCTCGGACAACCAACACCGAGTTCCTGTCACACTCCACCTGTTATCATTCATTTAAGTTCTATAACTCGTTTTTTTGCTCAAGTACCTGAGGATTTCTTTGCCCCTTGATACATTGCCACTTTGTGCTAGCGACCATTTTTAAGGACCCATTTATTGAACAATCAGACTTTAGGAGACTTTCCACTGCCTTTTTCATCAATGTATACAAATTGTTCAGGCAGGGGCCATAGTTTTTACATCGTTCTTGCTAACCACTAGTCCACTTAAGCCTTCCAAAACCATAGCTCAATGTTTTCTATACGTCGCAATAGTTTCCTACCAAGTGTGATTTGTTCTTGCATAGCGCGTATAGAGACCAATTTCAGTTAGAACCACGCTCTTCATAAGGGGTCTGTGTGAGGTGGCTTTGGTTCGTTGTAGGTAGGTGTATCAAACGTCTTGAACAGAGGAGTGGCAGGCGGTTGTCTCCTTCTGCGAAGCAGTAATGCTAGCAGAGGAGGAGGCCGCACGCGTGGGGCAATGGCGCTCACGCCCCAGCCGCCGCGCCGCCGGGATTCCGATCTCGATTTCTGACCACCGTAAGCGCGGGCTTGCGGACGGCGAGCAATGGGTAGCTAGCCGTCCGATCGTCCGGTAATCGTCCGGACCGAGCCCAAGTCGTCGACGGCGCGTACTGTTTCATGCGCACCTCAAGTTGTCAGCAAACGGAAGGGGACCAGCAGTGTCGAAGCCTACTGGGGCCAAGTGTCTGCTTCTGAAAGGAAGGCGCAGCCCTGGTATGAAAGGGAACGAATGAACGGGGTGGGTTTTTTAGTCATTAAAAATCTGACACTATCTCCTGCTCCCCACTATCACTATCACACGAGATGTCACTGGATGAATTTCCCCACCAAAAACAAAAAAACCAAATCCCCTGGGTCCTGAGATAAATAATTGCGTCCATAGAAACAAAATTGCTAACAAAGTAAAACTTTCGTATGAAAACAAAGACAATGAACGTAAATAACACAGTTATTGATAAACATTTATCTCTCCATTAAAAATACATAAAAGATAATAAAGTGATCGCGGTTGAAACGTACAATTAAGAAAAATATTTTAATAGTTTTGTTGATAACAAATGTATCAACGTGACCCTTACGTTTGAAATAATTGACAGGTGTCATGACTCTAATTTAATATATTATTTGACCTCAGATGAGTTAAAATAAATAATATAATAGCAGTTGCCCTTGGTTTCAGTTGCATTCTAGATAAACTACTTCATTTACCTATAAAATGTAATTTTTATTTTTGCTGCGAAAAAGAGTCTGTTTTTTGTTTATCAATAACAAAAAGAAGATTGACTATTTCGGTTTGCACTTGACCATTATCTCACATGATGATAATAAAGGGGTCGTTGGAGTACGCTCGCCAAGAAATAACTTATTCACTGAAGAACTCCTGGGGCCCAAGTCTGCTATTTTTGTAAATTCGACATTCCAACACAATCCTATTGTAATTTTGGTAAAAGTTCTTAATCTGATAATTCTTAATGGTCGATCATTGGTCGGTTATTGGTCTCGTAAACGAATGGTGGTAGAATGACTTTGCCGTATTCAGACAAATCTAATGGTAAGTCACTAATCAAAGGAACTGACAACATTTTAGCAGATTACCCCATAAGTCAGAAATTCATTTGTCATTATGTACAGGATTACCATTTCTTTTAATGGTGTGTCAGTGATTGACTGTTGAAAAGTCATAGTGACGCCATTTTATTAATAGATTACCAAACTTGTCAAAATCAACCATAATGAAATCAATGATAGACGATTCTGACATTATTGTAATAGCAGACTTGAGGCCCTGGTCGGTTGTAGCATTTAAAAATAAAATGCGTGAATTTAACAAGCATATTCACAAACTTTTACTTTTATTAGGATGCACTCGAACCCGTCAGCAAATATTTTTTTTAGGTATGGTCCTCAAAATGAGAATTAACTCTCTGGTATCCAAAGGAAATCCGTTTCAGCTCCAAGCACCAAGGGTACCGTACATACTAACTTATTATGTAAATATTTGAATTCCCGAATCGAGCCTCGAAGATTTTTTTGTAACTTATTCATTTTACAGTTTTCAGATTTATTCCTATATTTGAGTTATAAGACCTTGCCTCATGCAAAATTTCAGTGTTCTAGGTCAACGGGAAGTACCCTATGAATTTTGATTCCCTTAAGAATGTCGAAATATAAGTTTTTTGCGATATAAAAGGCCTTATCTTCTTTTTTTCGTAAACTTAGAAGTTTGATTTTTTCACGGCTTCAAAAAACCGTAGACCCAAGTATATGGTTTTAATTTCAACTGGATACTTCCACGCATTCTGGAGATAAAGGAGCTTGACAGACAGACAGATAGACAGATAAGAAAGTGATCCTGTAAGAGTCCCGTTTTTTTCTTTTTGAGGAATCCCAAAAATGAAATCGGAAGAGACAATATTATTTCTCTAATTTTGAATTACCTTTGAACTCTAAACAGCATTTCGTTATCAGAAAAATCTCCGTATTTTCCGCGGTACATAACTACGAGTATAAGGAAAATCTTTGCAAATATATGTTTGACCTGCAGCGTTGATGATAAGTTCGTTGACGCTATATTTATATTATGAGTTGTCATCTGTTACAACACTTTATTGATAAGATTTACCTTATTATGAGATGACTACTTACAAAGATGTCGGTATCTACTCAATATCTTTTATTCTATCTCTCACTATTTTTCTCTGCATCACCCCCAAACTGGCTAGTAAAAATACATAGGGCATAAATCCACCTCTGTACCTTTATAAAATAAAACTTTATTTGGTTCATGTTGACAAGGATGAATAAATAGACAATAATGTGATACACAAAAGACTTAAATGCTTGTTTTTTTTACAAATTCTTAGAGAAATTCTTCCCACTCTAGGATTCGCTATACCTGCCCAATTCCTGTAAAAATATTAATTTATAGATATATATAAGGTTATCGAACATAAAAAATTTAAGACATATATTAAGATCAAATTATAAAAATACTAAATTAATGAAGTAATAATAAATAAACGATTATTCTTATTATTACATAATTATTATAAAGCATAGTCCCCCTCAAAAAGTGCTGACTGGTTTTTCACCAATAGACAAAAGCTCGCACAACGCATAGTCCTGACCTGAACTATTGCTATGCCACACGAAGTCGCATCGCAGCAATTCGCATCGCAGTTTTATGCGATGCGACGTCATATCGGATCTCAGTTTAGTGTCGAAGCCCATAACAATGTTTTCCGTGAACTTTAAAATGAATCATTTTCATGTTAAATATTTGTTTGTCTTGTTATTAACGCCAAAAAATTTAATTAGAATAAATAACAAGTTTTAGTAAGAAAAATAAGTTCACAAACATCAATTCACTTCTTTAAATTACCTATTTGTTTTAAATATTGTTCGTGATTGATTCCTTGATAAGTACAAACAAAACAAAAATATATCAACTTTATTTAGATGATAAGTCTCAATTTCTAAAGGTTACTCCAAAGTCCACGTAACAAATTTGTTAGTTTATACTCGTTTATTTTAAATCAAAAATAAACTTCAAAACAAAGGAAGATTTTGAAATCAAAGTTCACACTCCTTCATACTTAAACGGCTGAGCGGATTTTAATGAAACTTGGTACACGAGTAGACCATGCCCCATTATAGTACAATAGGATATATTTATCCTGCGAATACGTTTTTTTGGAATAATTCACTACTTTTACGGGGGTGAACCCACTGGCAAAACTTAAGATCTATAGATTCTAATTCAATGGAGCGGAAGAGATTATTTTCCTGGTTTATTTACAACCGCGATAATCTCTGAAACTACCCGTCAGATTGGAGAAATCTTTCTTAAAAGTATAAGCCATGTAACATCACGCTACGACCCAAGACAGCGGAGGAGTAACCAAACTCGTGGACGGAACGGAGGGGGACAGTTAGCAAAATGTAAAACGTGTGAACAGTTACTCGGTCCCTTAAACTGTTCATCATCATCATCATCATTTCAACAGAAAGACGTCCACTGTTATGTGCATCTCGCATCCATCGGATTCCCGCACTAGGTCATAGCCTCATCGATCTATACCTTACACTCGATACGTATAAACATAGCGTCGAGGGCTCGGCCGAGCGCTTATCTCTACAACTCGCTTACATCACTGTCTCGGCCGAGCAACATTTTACTGTATCGCCCTTTTGCTCGGTACATGTGATCAAGGCATATGAGAGGCCAACCAACACTAAGAACTGTTCACAAAAAACATTAAAAATTGATGATTAAAACTTAAGGGTTTTTCTTCCTAAGAACAAACTTGCTCGGAAATTTAACATTATGTCTTTCTTCACAGAAAACTGTTACTTACCTACCTTTTTGTCAAGGGTTGGTCCATTTAGATACGGGAGCTTTTTTCAAGACGATATATTTTCCCTTAACCAAATAATTTGCAACCTGGGAATGGAATCGGCCTCGTCTTTGCGGCCGTTAAATGTAATGGAACAGCTTAGTGCAATCCCTCAGGAATTACTTTTATGTAATTGGTTAAAGCGGAAATCCGATGGATGCGAGACGCGCAGGACTGTTCGTTGTGGCCACCACTTGGGTGAGGCCTATATTCAATAGCGGACGTCTTTCGGCTGAAATGATGATGATGGTAATGAAATCATTAATTAATTAACATACTATTACAAAACCACAGGCTGTGATGGCCCAGTGGCAGAGACAACCTGCTCTGATGAGGTCATCATCATCATCATTTCAGCCAAAGAACGTCCACTGTTGGACATAGGCCACACCCAAGTGCCACCACAACGAACAGTGCCCCACCTGGGCGGAGCATCGCCGTGTCCTCGTGGAGGCGATCGGCGGCAGCGATCTCTCTCGCCGGGCCTTGGTTCAGGCCATGATCCGGAGTGAGGAGGGATGGCAGCCGGACGCCTCCTTCTGCGAAACAGTAATGCTAGCAAAGGAGGAAGCCGATAGCATCAGGCAAAGGCATTGGGGCGCTCGCCCCAGCCACCGCCGAGATTTCCGGCCACCGTTGGCGCGGGCTTACGGACGGCGTGCAATGGGTAGCACGCTGTCCGATCGTCCGGTAACCGACCGGACCGAGCCCAAGTCGTCGTCGGCGCGTACTGTTCCCGCGCGCCTCAAGGAGCCGTCAGCGAACCGTAGAGGCCCAGCCTGCTAGCTGCAGGCAGGCAGGGTCGAAACCTACTGGGGTCAAGGGCCGTTTTCTGAGAGGAAGGCTCAGCCCCGGTATGATAGGCAACGAAGGAACGGGGTAGGTTTTTAGTCAGTAAGAGTCTGACACTACTTCCCGCTCCGCCCAAGGGCGGGATTTGTTATTGGATGATTTTACCTACCACAAAATAAACACAACGAACAGTCCTGCGCGTCTCGCATCCACCACATTCCTTATTTCATTGTTTACTTTTTCGGTTTTCCCCCATCCCAAAACAATTTTAAGGAAATGTTTATCATAAAACAAAAGACGGTCTTCATTGTATAAAAATACGATAACTTCGAGGAAATTCATGACCAGAAGTTAAATAATTATTTACTTAAAGTTAACTACTCATAGAGCTAATAATTAAGAGCCGGTTGTAGTCACAAAGTACTTATTTTATAGGTAGGCTATGTCGATTTCGCTGCCGCACCACGTAACAGCGATTTTATTTTTATAAAAAAAACACAGCAACTATTCAAGGCTCTGGTTAAGAACCTAGAAGTGTGTCACCTACCAGCTATAAAATAAATGTCCACTGCTGGACCTAAACCTCCCCTAGGTGCCACAATGACCGGTCTTGTACGTCTCGCATCCATTGGATTTCCACGACTCTCACCAGGGCCTCAAGTCTGCTATTACAATAATGTCAGAATCGTCTATAATTGGTTTCATAATTGTTGATTTTGACAAGTTTGGTACTCTACTAATACAATGGCATCATTATGACTTTCCAATAGTCAATCACTGACACACCATTGAAAGAAATGGTAATCTCGTACATAATTACAAATGAATTTTCGACGTATAGGGTAATCTGCTAAAATTTTGCCAGTTCCTTTGATTAGTGACTTCCTATTAGATTTGTCTGAATACGACAAAGTCATTCTACCACCAATCGTTTACGAGACCAATAACCGACCAATGATCGACCATTATGATTTAGCAGATTAAGAATTTTTAGCAAAATGACAATGGGATTGTGTTGGAATGTCGAATTTACAAAAATAGCAGACTTGGGCGCCTGGTCGTCGCCCTGTAGGACGCCTTCCAACGCTGCGTCTTCCAGTACATTGTGCCCACTTCAGTTTCGGCCCCATCACCCCTAAAAACACACGCAAGTAACAGTACCTTGCTCACTGCCACTTAAGTTAGGCGATTCTTTCGGTCCGTTCTCAACCTTGGTTCTACAGCGATCAATAAATCCGCAACAGCAATTAAATCACGGCATCGACCTCTCTTGATCACGTTGTCACAGAGCATGATGGATCACTACCAATATGCTAGGTATTTGACCTGTTGTATCTGTTGATTAAACCTTCGATGGTTTGAACCATCCATTTCACCTGATGGCTTTCAGTATTTGCATTTTTTTTGTATCTCGTGCAAGTAAACTATGACTGAAATCAATACGATAGTTTGATTTTATTTTCAGGCAAAACTATAAATAAATAACAATTAACTCATTTCTCGTTTTTTTCTTTTAATTTTAACATTAAATTAAAAGTTAAAGCCATAGTCAGTTAGTTTGTGTTATTCTAAAGTATACCGTGTATTCAAAGGTATACACGGTATACTTTAGAATAACACAAAAAAAAAAACTTAACATGATGATGATGATTTACTAAGTTGTCTTATCTCAGTAAAAACATTTGCATATAATGTATAATATACTCGTATTGTAATTATTAAAGCTATTACAACAAAATATAAATCTGCAAAATTAGATACATCTTTTCCAGACATTGATGAAAAGACATTATTATGTATAATTCAGATACGAAATTAAATTCTATAAGTAAACGTCAGCTGAGCGAGTCCAATGACCTGTAGGTAGTTAGTACGTAACGACCGACAACTACCTACAAGGTCATTGTCTCATTTGCTTAAAGAAATTAATTTGGTACATGCACATATTAATTCGAGTTTTAGAAAAAAAGTACATTATTTTTTTATTTTATCTATACAAATCGATAGTGTTTCATGTACCGGATCGACCCTCCACGGGATTAAAACAATCAAAATTTAACTGTGTACATTAATAGATTAACACGTCCTAAGTTATATTGAAAATAAAACCATTGCGGTGATACTTCACAAACCTTATTTCAACAACCTTCGACAGCACAAATAAAAAACACCAAAAAAATACATAAACCGAAAACCTCTACATTCTGATAAAATAATAAAATTACCATATCACGCTATTTGATATATATTTTATTCATCCACTATTTATTTGGATACCTCGGAAAAGAGCAAAGGACCCGAATTCTATGGAAGAGAAAGATAATTTTATTACGCAAGATTGTCGCTATAAATACAAGCTTACAATATAAGCTTAATATTATCCGTATCGACTGAATAAACCTTTGAAGGGTTTTTTAAGTTTCTACTATGGTTTAGAATATTGGCCTTTTACTTTTGTCCCTTTAACTTTTTGCGTTCACACTAATAATGGTTTCACAGCTATAATACTTTCACACTGATATTTGATTGTCTTTGATCGAAGCATTCTTAAAATACCGCCAAATTAAACCATTTTGTCACAATCGCAATAATTGGCAAAAATTCTGATTTGATCAGTATTGAGTAGATAACATAGATAGGTACCTTAAAGCAGTCAACCCGAGATACATTTCCATACAATCGTCTTTTACGTGATTATGTCGTTATTACACATCTTTCTCTAGATATTTTGTAAACACAGATATCGTATGTTTATTATATAGGTTTCTATAGAAATCTAAACATAAATTTGTGTAAAACTAATCCAGTAAAGACCTCTGAAAATCTGCTGTTTTGTGTGAACTTTAGCCCTTTATAATGTACTAATAAATTGATTTTTTTTAAAGAAAATAAATTTATAGAAACCTTGCAGGTTTAATCAAGAGTTTTAAGTGACGATTTTTTTTTCCAATATGTTAAGGATTGTAGGTAAGAAGAAAAGGTACTAAACCAATTCTTTTTCAATTTAAATCGAACAATTTCACAAAAAAAGAAACAAAAAAAATTCTTCACCCCATGTCATTGTGTCCGATTTCACGATATTTATAAAACTACAAAATTTCTCGTCATAATACTAATAAATAACTATAATATATAACTATTATAGTTATTTATAAGTATTAACTATAATATATAACGACCATAATATTAGTAGAAGTTACGGTAAATTCTTTTTACCGTAACTTCTACTAATTGATACAGAAAGTCAAAATTCCAAAACTAGTTTGCAAAAAAACAGTTTTCATTTTTAAGTAACATCGCCATCACTCCAGTGGTCATTGACGCATAGATTCCGAGGTCCCTGACTTAAGGCAATGAACCTCAGTCTTCAAGTTATAACAAGTATTTAACACAAACACAGAGGTACAAACAGGTTCGGTTTACCAACAAAAACGTGATCACATTCAATAGTATCGAAGTACCAACGATGGTAATGAGATTCGTTTTTGTCCGCAATTTTTTAGTGGCCATCTTATGTTCAACTTTCTTGAGATACTGTTGAAGTAATATTGTTTTTACTCTACACAGTATATTTATTACATTACCGAAAGATTTTATTATATTATATTACTCGTCTAACTAGCGGGCCCGGTAAATGTTGTTTTGCCATATAAATGAAAATTTTTGGAGAGAGTAATTTAGGTTTATAAAAAATGGCCTATATTCTATTCTCAAACCTACCAAATTTCATAAAAATCGGTCGAGCCGTTTCGGAGGAGGTTGATAACAAACACTGTGACACAAGATTTTTATATAGATATTAGAAGATTATTACACAAATTAATTTTTTATTCCAAAAACGAAAAAAAATGTTAACCAAAATTTTGTAGTTGTACTTATATGTAAATTTTTGCGAAAGGGACATTTTACGAAAGGGACTTTTTGAGAAAGGGACATTTTGCTACCTATAGTCAATTTGGGAAGAGGTCATTTTGCAACAGAGCCATTTGTTGTTGTGTATTTTTTACCTGAACATTATGGTGGCCCGTAAAACTATTGTTATTTTCCTTGTCACACAGACTTTCAAACTTTTGACACACTCAAAGAACCGAATCAAAGACCAAGGGCCTCACCATGTCGTGTTAAAATGTCAAGCATGCGAGTGAGAAAGAGTGATGGAGCTATACACCTTATATAGCTCCATTCCTTTAACAGTTCAGTTTAGGTCGTCAAATGGATCGCGTTACGAGGTGGTGATTTTTTTTTATGGTTGGTAAAATCATCCAATGACAAATCCCGCCCTTTGGTGGAGCGGAAAGTAGTGTCAGACTCTTACTGACTAAAAAACCTACTCCGTTCCTTCGTAGCCTATCGTACCGGGGCTGGGTATTCCTTTCGGAAGCTAACCCATGACCCCAGCAGGTTTCGACCCTGCCTGCCTGCAGCTAGCAGGCTGGGCCTCTACGGTTTGCTGACTTACGAGGTGGTGGTAAGATCTCTGTGGCTGAATTTGCCAATAGCATCGTAAAGAGGAGGACAATAACTTATAGCCCCCTATACATAGCTTAAAAGAACTTCATGAGCTAATCACGAGTTTTATAATGCTCTAAAATAGGTAATATCAATGATCCATTGAAACAAACTGATTGAGTAAAATATACTATGTAATTCTTTAGGGTAAATGCTAGATAAACAGTGTGTTCAAAACATAATACAGTTAATTTTGTAAGATAGAAAAATCACGACGATGCCTCTAAAAAAACTTTTTATAAAAAAAAAATACAACCAACTTCAGTGTAAAAAAAGACAAAAAAATGCAAAATAACTTTGATTTCCGGAGTCGGTGTTTCTATACAGTTTGGTCTCTTCGATAAATAATTCAAAATAAAACTCAAAATCGGTCTACAATTGACCGAGATATATATTTTTTATGTGTTCACCTTACATAAAAAAAATACACCCAGTTGAACATAGAACCTCCTCCTTTTCGAAGTCGGTTAAGAATTGCCTTAATCGATTGAAAATTAAACCGGAATAATATGCATGCGATCATTCTGATTGCCAGTCTGATTGTCTACAAGCAACATTTTACCGTTATAATAGTATTTTAATTTTAAAAACTATAACGGTAAATGCTAAAATGCGTCATATTTGCAAACATTGTGTTCTGCGCATCTCTTTCTTTTGTATGCAGTCTGAAAGTGACCGCACTTTAAGTCGTTTAGTCTTCTTAAGAGCCGCCAACCCGAGGTACATTTTCGTACGTGATTATGGTGTAATTTCCTCTAGATATTTTGGATACACAGATATCTTGTGAATATTATCTAGGCTTCAATAGAAATCAAAACATAAATTTGTGAAAAACTAATCCAGTAAACCTCTGAAAATCTGCAGTTTTACGTGGATTTTGGCCCTCCATGATGTACTCATATATTGAAAATATAAAAATTACATCAATAGAACTAACCTTTGAGAAAAATTGTCGACACCCAGAATCTCGATTAAATCGAGATTCTTAAAAAAGAAAACTTTTAAGGGTTTTTAAAGAACACGTATTTCCTGGAACAACTTTTGTGAAATATTCGAGTTAATCACGGAATTACCGAATGCCAAGAAAGTTTTTAGGCGTTATCTCTCTTTTTTCGCGTTGCCTTTTCATCAGACATCGCGTTGGATTGCGTTAGATGAAGAAACAAGCTTAAAAAACTAAACCATGTTCGACATTGACGATAGGCGAGTGGGGAAAGCCCCTCTTAAGCAAAAAACGAGTTCCCTAGCACTATTATAATAACACGAATCCATTAAAATCTTTTCCAGACGATGGCTTTTCACTCTTTGCCTTCCACGGCAACCTCAACGTAGAGATGGAAGGCTTGGAAGCAGGTCAATGGGCTCGTGACATTACCAAAGCTAAGAACGGAGTGTGGACCTTCAGAGACAGGAACGTGGAGCTGAAGCTTGGAGACAAGATCTACTTCTGGACTTATGTTATCAAGAATGGACTAGGATACAGACAGGATGATGGAGAGTGGACTGTCACAGGTGAGTGACCATTAATTCTTGTTTCAAGTTACATTATATCTTAGTAGACCAGTACCTCATCAGAAGGCTTAAAGTCACCCAAAGTGCAATAGAAAGGACTATGCTCGGAGATTCCTTGCGTGATCGAATCGGGAATGAAGATATCCGTAAGAGAACCAGGTTTGCCGACATGGCAGGAAAAATCGCCAAACTGAAGTGGTAATGGGCAGAAAACATTGCTCGCAGAACAGATTTCATTGGGGCCAAAAGGGTCTGGAGTGGCGGCCGCGTACCGAAACATGCAGCGTAGGAAGACCTCCAGCAAAGTAGACCGATGACCTGGTAAAGGTTGCGAGAATCCTATGGATGCGAGACGCACAAGACCGTTCATTGTGGCGATATTTGGGGGAGGCCAATGTCCAGAAGTGGCCGTCTTTGGGCTGAAATGATGAGGAGAATGAGTAGATGAATGATACTCCTATGCTGCTCTTTTCTGGTTAAGTCGAGTTTCATTTTCTCGGTGCTTCTCTGATGGTTTTGATCTTGATAATTGTGGCTTTCCAGAGTTGCAAAGCGAGCCCTAAATAGGCCGCAATAAAACAGCATAACGACGATGTTAAATAGAAAGAACAAGCTAAAGTAAAGCGCAATTTTAGTGCGAGGATTAGCCACGTTTACGTCATGTTCACTCCTGTACGCTCTTAAGCACCTGCTAAAGAGCATACGTGTAAAGTAGAACAACCTTTCAATGGATTATCTCATCACACGTCTTGTTCACTACATGTTTACCACGTGTACATGTTTGTGACGTGAATGTTGCAGCATTGTTAGTATTATTCTCCAGTACCTCTACCATGAGTTTTAAGCAATAGTATTCGTCGCTACTCGATATCGACGCCGTAAATATTTTGTATGGCAAATTTTGTTTCTGCAAGTGACCGCTAGAGGCGCTGCAAAATTTGCCATACAAAATATTTACGGCGTCGATATCGAGTAGCGACGAATACTATTGCTTAAAACTCATGGTAGTGGTACAGTACAGCATTAGTGTGTCGACTGTAGACAATAGACGTACCTAGGTTATGTTTGCACCTAGATATGTTAGGACCTTAAAAGTACGTAGAACTATTTTTTTTTATTTGAAATAATCTAGTTCTTGACTGCGATCCCACCTGATGGCCGAGAGCCTATTTAGTCTAGCCTTTAAGACACCCAAATTATAATTGGATGGGTACGCCGCGGCAGGCAAATTGTTCCAGTCCTTCGATGTTTGCGTTATAAACGACGAAGTGAAACGCTTAGTCCGGACCGTAGAGGTTTTAACAATTACGTAACTATTAATTTTTTTACACATGTCAATATTTGAAATGATTTGAACAGAAGACGAAAAAAATCTCAGCTATCAACTTTCATTCCAATACTCTACCAAAAGAATCTTCACAACAAACTTTTCCTCTTCCAGAATATGTTAACGAAGATGGTACACCAGCAGACACATCCAAAATCCCGACCCCAACACAGAAGCCACCAGGTCCTACGCCCACTGTAACCCGGCCCACATACGTCCCTCCTACTCCCACTTCACCTCCTAAGCAGTGCCAGACATCACGCACTGTGGTAGCAGGAGCAGGCAGCCCCGTCTGCAAAGGAGATCTGGTCTTTAGTGAAGATTTCAACGGATCAGGGCTTAAAGACCTTCCAAATTGGACGGCTGAAATCAGATTCCCAGAACAGCCGGTAAGTAAGACGTATGGTGAAGTGCTACTGTCACATGGCATACATACCACTCATAATCACAAATAGTTTTGGGTTTTTTTACTGTTGATAGGTTTGCGCTTGACCGCTATCTCACCTGATGGAAAGTGACGATGCGGTAGACGATGGAGCGCGCTTACCCAGGTATTACTTCTAGAGTAATACCCGGGTTGTAGCCTTCAGGAAACCCAAATTCCGGCAGGGAATTCCACTACTTAGCTGTGTGCACAATGAATGTGCGTCCGTGTATGTGTGTGGTATAAACGTACTTTCATCCTTTTTCCATCATGAGTAAACAGCATGTCCTAGAAACAAAAATTCGAAGGCATGTGACATCTACCAATCTGCACTAAACCTTTTTGCGCTATCCTAGAGAAGAGCTGTAGGAACAATAAAAGGCTGATTATGGTTATGCTATGAACTTTCATTATTTGGTGAGTTGAACTTCCTGTCCAAGTCTGTAGGGTGACTGGTTATTAGTGAACGATACTTAAACACGTCATTGAAATCTACTGATCAGTACATTTGTGTTCGCCTAACTGGTCAAAATGTACTGAATTTGGCTGATTTTTTTTCGCGATTTCAGGTTTGGTCCCGTAATAAAAGTTGTTTGTTATCATGACTACAATCACGTGTTTAAGTATCGTTCACTAATTACCAGTCACCCTATATATATCTTGATAGCTATAACCTTGGGTACTTTAAGTCATAAGTGAATAAGATATTTCTAGCCAGATGTGATGATGATAGATAGCATAATTAGCGTACATTTTACTTCACCTCACAAAAATGCCTTTCCTTTAAGCCCTTAATCCGTTCTAACGACAATCTCTTCTTGCTTTAGGACTATCCCTTCAACTTGTACGATCCTGACAGGACAATAACCTTTGAAGACGGTTCCCTGGTCATCACTCCACAACTGACAGAAGCGCTATACCACGAGGGGTTCCTTACCGAGTCTTTGGATCTTACTAACCTTAGGTAAGCTTCTGATTTTGTTCTTTGTTCACACTCGCACGATTGCGAAACGTGGAAGATGATAAAGGAGATCTCAAGCCAAATCCAGGTTTTCGTAAACCGATGTCTTCGTCGCATCCTCGGGATTAACTGGCCCGAGACTATCGTTAACGGAGAGCTTTCGGAGAAATACTACGATAGCCCTATCGACCACCAGGATCAAATGTCGTAAGTGGAGATGTATTGGTCTCACGCTTAGGAGGGTTTCCGATCATATACCTAAACAGGCGTCGGAGTAGAATCCCCGATATCGGTTTTTTTGAAAGCAGGTTTGATGTTCTATTGATGATCGCTTCAACTATTTACAAGTTACGGGTGGAATGAACAACTAAATGTTTTAAAAGCTTATAAAATGTAGACTACAAAACTGTGCGGTAAATGAAAATTGGTGATGAAAATAAAAACAATTTGAAAATTAGGGTACGGTCACAGATTGGCTTCTGAAAGGAAAACCCGAGGTCCTGGAACACAATACAAAGAACGAACAAGACAAGTACTGGGTTTTAGTCGGTAAAAGTCTGTTACATCCTCTCGCTCCGCCTTATAGCGGGAGAAGTCATTGAAGGATTTCCCCCTTAAAAAAGGGCCAGGGGTTTTTTAATTTAAGTTTTCTGAGCAATGTTTCTAATTTATTAAAATTAATTAATCTTAATTAATACAACGCTTCACAAAGCCTCGTTATGATCACAGTTTCCTGTTACTCGTTAAGTATTTACTAAATGTCGTGAACATCAGAGAACTTTTGATTCAATTTCAGTTTTTGACAGCCCCTTCCTTTCGCCAAAGTGATTTTGAAACATCAAAAGGTTTTTTTTTATAATTTTCACATTTCATTTGGGATTTTTGGACAGCTATCTCATTTTTCTTTGTTTGGTTCGAAATAGTTTTTTTAATTTAATAAATAACCAAAATAATATGTAACCAAGATTTGTGTAACTCATTTTAATACATGATTTCAAAGAGTGAGTTAAGGAGTACAATACTAGACAATATATATTAAGATTAATTAAAACGGTAAGATGGAGTTGAGAATTTTCTAGTAATTCAAGGTTCTGCCAGCTGTTTGCCCGCGTTAAAGTCTGTTTACCCCCTTGAACGGATTTTAGTCTGTTCAAGGGGGTGTCTACACCCTGTAAGGAACTTACCTGCCTAATTTTAAGTCTGTAGCTGTTATAGTTTGTGAGATTTCGTGACTAATCAGTGAGTGGTATTTCGCTTTTATATTTATTTATTTATAATAAGCGCAGTCACTTACAATTCAGATAAAATTTTTATAAACGACATTACAGTAACCTTGCAAATAACAGGTATGCATGACATTTACATAAGGATTGTTAGAGACAAATAGAAACAATAAAAAGTGTGTCCAGTAAACCTAAATTCAGAACACTACAAAGGCAAAATAAACAAAACTATATAGACGTACATTGTTCGCATTGTTTATTTATGCAGCATCTGTATGAAATGAAACTCATTGAGAAAACATCAATAGGGTAATTCTTCAAATTGGACCTTTCACTATATAGCCATGCCATGCGTGTTAGAGCACTATTGGAGGTGATATTTAAGGTGGATGTAGGCAATTGAAAAATGCGATGATGTCACTTGCTACGTTGACTAGCTCTAAAGTTGAAACAGTTAATCAACTGCACATCTATGAAACTCGGAATGATTTACGCATGTACGAAATTAATTTCTTTAAAGTAAACGTTAGCTGAGCGAGGCCAATGAACTCTAGGTAGTTAGTACGCAACGACTGACAACTAACTACAAGGTCATTGACTTGTTTACTTAAAAAAATATATTTTGTACATGCGATTTTTATAAAAAAGTACTTTATTGTTTAATTTTCTTTTTACAAATCGATAGTCTTTCATGTACCGAATCGACCCTCCACGGGATTAAAACGACCAAAATTTAACGGTGTATAGATTGAGTACCTCAGCGAAGATTACTGCAACTCCAAGTAACTCACAGTGAGTGCAAAATGTGTGTGTGTATATTTGTTACTCCTTCACGATCAAATGGCTGAACAGAATTGGATGGGTACACAGGTAGACTATATCCTAAAACATTTCATAGAACGCTTTTTACCTTGGAAATATGATCCCTTGAGACACGAAGACATGTGGGGTAAAAACATTCAGAATTTTCTAGCACACCCTAATGTCCATCCCAGTGATTTTGTTTTCAAAATTTACACTAATGAAGTAACTTACAACATTCATTCAATTGTGTCCTCCATTGCCAGATGTACAGGTCAGTTGGGCACAACAGAATGCAGTCGCACAGCGTCAGGAGCTCAGATTTTACCTCCGGTCATAACTGGGAAGATCACCACCAGACATAGATTCGGCTTCAAGTTCGGCAGGATTGAAGTCAGAGCGAAGTTACCTGCGGGTAGCTGGCTTATACCTGGTAAGTTGAAGGTTCAGATTTTTTGATAAAAAATTTACAAGGTTAGAATAAATCATGAGTTCGAGCTGACTTTTACCTTGGACAGAGGATAAGTAAAAGTATTGCCACATCTTACCAATCGTCAGTGACGTGAAGAAGTTTCGACGCCATATTTTAAATGGATTTTAGTTAGTTTTAATTAGTTAAGGTCTTTTTCCTTTAATGAAACCTATTACATAACTATTTTAGTAAAGTATTTAAAAAACAATAACAAGTATTTGACTTTAAATGTGCTACTCATCATACAACACGTCGATTCCTTTGGATTAGTAAATGGGATTTTGGGTCGCGTTTATATGATAATCAAAATGCATTTTCTGAACATTACGGAAATAATAGATTTTTCTTATTAGAACTGCCAATGGTGTAGAAAAACATCACCATGTTTTACTTCCTTTTCTTTCATATCACTCCTCACACAATCCATCCATCTCTTCTTCGGCCTCCCTCTTCCTCTCACCATGTTTTGTATTCTGTCAATTTTATTGGCCATCTTCTAGAATAGCCATCTTCAGCTGCATACACAAACTATCAACTCTATAGCGACATCTATGACTCTACATAGGAACTAAAATTCAAAATTCTGCATCATGGTATTAGGCTTCGATAAGAACATTATACAACAGCCCGAAATCCTGAAAGCTAATAGGAATTGCCCGGACCAGACACCACATCCCTCTAGTTGGAAGAATCCCTTTTTTCACCGGATGTTTCTGGGACTTTACACCTTTTTTACATCCTTTTTACACCCACTATCTTCAGAAATAAAAGGTACTTAACTGCACCAATTACTTATACTCAATTTCCTTTCCAGAAATCAACCTAGAACCAACAGAAAACGTATACGGATCCCTCCGGTACGAATCGGGTCTGATGCGAGTGGCCTTCGCTCGAGGGAACCCAAGTCTTTCCAAGAAGCTGTACGGAGGTCCGCTCTTGTCCGACTCGGAGCCATTCAGGTCCATGATTATGAGGGAAAAGATTGGAATCGAAAACTGGAATAAGGAGTATCATAATTATACTATGATTTGGAAATCTGGTGAGTTGCGAGTAGATATAATAATCCATACTAATATAATATTATAAATGTGACAAAAAAAAAATGGCGATAGTCATCTGCGCCAAAATTATCCTTAATAAAGTATTTTTTTTCTAAAACTCGAATTAAAATACGCATGTACGAAATTAATTTCTTTAAGTAAACGAGTCAATGACCTTAGTAGGTAGCTGCAGGTCATTGTGTACTAACTACCTACAGTTCATTGGCCTCGCTCAGCTGACGTTTACTTAAAGAAATTATTTTCGTACATGCGTGAATTAATTAGAGTTTGAAAAAAAGTACTTTATTTTCATTTTTTATCTTTACAAATCGATAGTGTTTCATGTACCGAATCGACCCTCCGTGGGATTAAAGCGACCAAAATTTAACGGTGTATTTTATATTGATTTCATTCGTCTTTTCCAGATGGTCTCCAACTCTTGGTAGATGGCGAAGAGTACGGTAACATAAACCCTGGTGAAGGTTTCTTCTCAATCGCGCGGAAGAACGCAGTTCCACACGCGTCCAACTGGCTGAGAGGAACTGTCATGGCGCCTCTTGATGAAACGGTAAGTTGTTATTTATGCACCTGGCATAGCATAGCATATCATCAGCCTAATAATTTTCCCACTGCTGGGACTCAGGCCTCCTCTCTAGGAGAGGAAATGGGCCGTAATCTACCACGCGGGCCTAGTGCGGGTTGGTGGATGTCACATCACCAACCCTCTTCGAATTTTTGGTTCTACAACATACCAGTTTCCTCACGATGTTTTCCTTCACCGTTTTGTGAGCAGTGGTGATGAAATAAATTACACAAAGTAATGCGCCTGGCAGGTTTGAACCCGCGCCTTCAGTTCGTAAGTCGGGGACGTTACCACTCGGCCAACACTACTCTTTATATGTATTTTTTTTTCTAATTATTTATGCACCTACTATCGCCCAAATTCCAAGCTTTGCACAAGTGCAAATTATATTTATTTATTTGTTTATTTAAATTCGGTCTTTAACAAAACATTTGTGAGTAGGAATGACAAGCGGTCGCCTCCTTCTGCGAAACATTCTGTGAAGCAATAATACTAGCGAAGGAGACGATCGCATGCGTGAGGAAAGGAATTATGTCCTCACGCCCCACGCCACAACCCCGACCCCAACTGCCGACCACCGGAGGTGTGGGCTTTTGGACGACAAGCAATGGTTAACTCGCCAAATCGTCGATACCACGTTGTATTTCACGGGCTCTTCAAAGAAATATCAGCAAACCTTTAGGAGTCCAGCAGGGTGTTCGAGTCGTCAGTGAGAAAAATATTGCATAGCATCAGCCTTATAATTCTCCCACTGCTGGGTCTTAGGCCTAATATCAACAGTCCAATACACGGTTTAATTAATAATGAAATGTAAAAAATATTTTCCGACATCGGTTTTAGACGATGGTTTTGCTTTAGCATAGTCCTTCCCTTTATTTACCATAGTTCATCCATCAAGTCAATGCAGACACTGTGCCCGAATATAAAGTGTCGGAATCTTCAGCAACTGGCTTTTTCGCTGGAAATAAGTGACGCAACAACGCCTCCCTCAATTGTACAACTTAGCGTATTGGTGATCAAAACACTAACAGCTCCACTCTCTTCCAGTTCTACTTATCCCTGGGTCTGCGCGTGGGTGGCGTCAATGACTTCGCAGACGACCTTCCTGACAAACCCTGGAGGAACCGCGGCAGCAAGGCCATGCTAGACTTCTGGAAGCACAAGAACTCCTGGTATCCGTCCTGGTACGACACCAACTTGAGAGTGGATTCCATTAAAGTGTACGCTTTGTAGGCTTATAAAGTGATCTGTGATGATTCTGAGATTATATTTCTTAAGGTTTTATAATAAAATTATAGTTTTAAGCTTGAGTTTTATTTATAACGTTATTTTTTCCTCTTGGATACTAGTTTTACCACAATCGTCTGATTGAAAAATATCTTATTTCGAAGAATCATCCTTTTTTATAAAAGGAAGTAAACAAACATAATATTTATTTCATAAAACAACCTAATTTGTATTCATTTCTGACGTACATCAGTGATTCCTCGTATTAGCTGGTGGTGGTGGTAGGCTTCCTCTATTGAGCTGATCAGTTGCTGCCACCACACAACTTAGCACGGAAACTGGAGATCCGGCTCGAAGGACCAAAAAGATGTATGCGGTTCTAATTGGGCCGCACTCACCTTGGATGTTAACTTGAAACGATAGTCACTTACAACCAGAAAAGTACAAATTTTGGATTTGCTTCTTCAATTTATTAATTTCTAGATAAGAAATTGTTAAAATGTGAAATTTTACTAATGAGAGAGGGGGTAATCACATAATGTGATCAACAGTAGCTAGAATAAGAGTGAGGAGTCATAAAATCATAATTCGTTAGACGTTATTTTCGGATGGCATCTAGAATGGCCATGGATCTATTGAAACACCGCTAAAACAGATCAAACTGAACTTCACCTTTTCGATATTTCGATTCCCACCTAAAACAAATGTTTGTGTGATGAGCTCGATCATTTGTTCTGTGTTTGGGTATAATTTATCTATAATATGTATGTATTTAAAAAAAAATATGTATGTTTATCAGTTGTCTAGTACCTATAACACAAGCTCTGCTTAGTTTGGGGCTAGATGGCGTTGTGTGAAGATGAAGTTGTGGAATATCACATTATATTTATGAAAGCCTTTTTACGTCGGAAATCAACAATTAATAACTCCTCCCGCTCTGAGTGGACCGAGTGGATGAGAAATGTCAGACTTTTATTTATTTATTTATGTACACACAAATACTAAAAAAAAAGAAAAGAACAAATATAGACAGAAGAGTACAAAAGTGCTGCTTATTTCTAACGAAATTTAGTGACTAAAACCCACCTGTGTTTCTTCAATTACCCTTTGCGTTCCGGGGTCGTAGTAATTATTTCTAACACTCCCGCACACCTGACGTTAATTATATTAAGCCAGCAAATAGAATCAACCCATACCTGCCCGTCTTATGACTCAGCAATTAGGTACAAAAACTAATCAGAGATTTTGATAAAAGTGGAGAAAATTTGTCATTGCAACCGAGACATTTCTCATTAGGAGCCGAGGGCTGCAGTGACAAATTTACACATATGTCAAACGACGTTTTCCAATACACTTACGAAGACAGGTCAAAGGGGATAACGCACACCTTGTGGGGGTTTTTTTTTTTTTTTTAACGTAGGTAAAATCATCCAATGACAAATCCCGCCCTTGGGTGGGGCGGGAAATAGTGTCAGACTTTTACTGACTAAAAACCTACCTTTCCATTCCTTGCCTTTATCCTGGGGCCTTTGGTGACAGTCTCACATAACCTTTGGCCCCAGTAGGCTTCGGCCCTGCTGGACCCCTACAGTTTGCTGACAACTCCTTGAGGCGCGCGGGAACGGTGCGCGCCGTAGACGACCTGAGCTCGGACCGGTCTGTTACCGGACGGACGGACAGCGAGCTACCCATTGCCCACCGTCCGCGAGCCCGCGCCTACGGTGGCCGGAAATTGGGATCGGAAACCCGGCGGCGGCGGCGGCGTGTGCGCCTTTGCCTAATGCGGTCGGCCTCCTCCTTTACTAGCATTACGGCTTCGCAAAAGGAGGCGACCGCCTGCCACTCCTCCTCGCACCGGAGCATGGCTTGAACCAAGCCCCGGCGCGAGAGATCGCCGCCGATCGCCCCCACGAGGACACGGCGATGCTCTTCCCAAGCGGGGCACACCTCGACTGTGTGCTCCACCGTGTCCACCGGGCGGTCCGCACAGTGGCTACACCCGGGCGTCGTCTCCGCACGAATCTTGTACAGGTACGGACCGAACTTGCCGTGTTCGGTCAGCACCTGCGCCAAACGGAAGGTGACGACGCCGTGGGGCCTTTCCAGCCACGCCTCAAAGAGGGGCCTTACCGCCTCGATCGTGGCGTGCCAAACACCTTGGGGGGTGCGCTTCCAGTCTGATAGGAAAAAAATTTAGGCGTGGGCAAGCACTCGCACTGCACCGCGCTAGTGTGACACATGGGGGTCCTCGTACAGCTCGCGGGGGTCGACAAGCGCTCCGCCTGATACGATAAATGTAATAAAATTAAGCACGCCCACTTTTTCGCACAATTGCGAAAAATACTAATTGCGTACCACAAAGCGATAAGGATAAGAGTGGTTGCTTGGTTAGTGAAAAATAAAAATGATTTCACTAACCAAACAATTTACATCAAAAAATTAAAACTATTCACCAAGAATCTAGACACCTTAGTTTTGACCTTAAATTTTCCTGTTTTAAAAACCACTGACCTTACAAAACTGGCTTGTAATTTGCTTCTTCATCATCTGAAATCGAATCAGTTGGTGCTAAAACTAGTCGAGCAATGACTTGTGTTGTTCGAGCTTCACTTCTTTATTTTTCTGTGCTTATTGCAATATGTGGAGCTCAAACAAGGCGTCAAAATTATGATGTTCCTAATCCAACTGTTGAAGCTCTATATCCCAAAGGTTTCAGGGTGACCTTGAAAGGTAAGCTAAGATTCCACAAATCTCTTGTAAAATAAATCCATGTAGTTAAAAGTGGCTTATTTAATATTATGTATGTTTATAAATTTATTACTTAGCATACAGTATCAGTTGCTCGCTTATCAATTCACTGAGAAAAAAACAGATAAAACATTTTTGATCAAGAGAATGTTATTTTTTGTTTACAAAAGGAGCAATAATTTGTAACTTCTTAATTATTTATTTAAACTTCATGTACAATAGTGGTACATAGGCTGACTTAATGCAACAAACCATTCTCTACCAGTCAACCTTTGGGTTAAAAAAGACAACACTGTGGTAGATGTGCACAATAAATAAATAACAGATATTTTGTTTAGATTATAGTTTGAACTAAGTTACTTATAATAATAAAATACGTATATTTGCTAATACACTAATACTAATAATAGATCACCAAATTTCATTTCTCTATGAAATTAGAAAGAGCGAAAAGTTTACAATGTACGCGGCAAATAAGTTGGACAGCCCACCACTTCCATTGTGACCCGACAATCAGTTATAATCGTTGTCACACTAATTGAACCACCGTAACGGTCGATTTTACATGCGCAGTAATTGATTTTCGGGTCTAAATCGAAACTGCGCGTAACCATAGCAAATGGTTCAAGTTATTTACTGCATACTATGATTGTGAGTATAAATATCACACGTTTCTTCATCATCCGACTTATAAAATATATAGGGTGACTAGTAATTACTGAACGATACTTAAACGCGTGACTGTAGTCATGGTAACAAACAAATTTTACTATGGGACCAAACCTGAAATCGCGAAAAGAATCAGCCAAGTTCAGTACATTTTGAACAGTTAGGCGAACATTAATGTACTGACCAGCAGATTGTTTTTCGCGATTTCAGGTTTGGTCCCGTAGTAAAAGTTGTTTGTTATCATGACTACAATCACGTGTTTAGTATCGTTCACTAATACCAGTCAACTTACAGACCGATCGCACTTATATCCGTTATTTCTAAAGTATTCGAAATATATATATATGGTGAAATTAATACTTATTTAGAAAAATATAATATACTAAGTGACGAACAAAAGGGATTTCGAAAAAATAAAAGTATGGCTATTTTTGAATTTTTACATAATGTCATGCTAAATGTAGATAAGAGAAAACCAGTCTGTGCATTATTTTGCGACATGACACAGGCCTTTGACTGTGTCCATTATGACTCCCTAGAAGAGAAACTTGAAGCTTATGGTTTTAGAGGCAACGTTTTAAAACTAATTCAATCTTATCTTCATAACCGTACACAAATTACAGAAATATGTAAAATAAATAAAAAAAACAATCAGGAAGAAACTTCAAGATCAGAAGAACGTGTAAGCAAGGCATGCGTAGCGTGCGCATGTGTAGGCAAGGCGTGTGTGTGTGCAAGGTAGTGTATTGGGGCCTCCGTTTTTTACGTTGTATATAAACGATTTTCCTAAAGTAACTGAACAACCGATGACACTTTTTGCTGACGATTGCACTATGACAATAGCTTGTAATGACATAAACACATATGAACTAGACATTAATAATTCTCTAATATCTATTATAAATTGGTTAAATGATAATAATTTAAAAATTAATTTAAAAAAGACTAACGTAATGCACTTTAGACAATGCATGCAAACAATCAACAATCTTGACATTCAATTTAAAAATAATTTATATTTTTAAATTGAATGTCAATGAAGTTGACACAACAAAAATTCTAGGACTAGTAATAGATTCTAAATTGACCTGGAAACCTCAAATAGAGGCACTTAGCAAAAAATTAAGTAGCGCAGCCTACGCTCTGCAACAACTTGCTGCGATTCTCAGCACAGATGCACTAATTACTGCTTACAATGGACTAGCCGAATCGAGTCTTAGATATGGAATCATCTTTTGGGGGAATAGCACAGATAATGAAATAGCGTTTCGAGCACAAAAAAGGTGCATTAGATCGATGTTTAGACTGCAAACAACGGACAGCTGTAAATATTTTTTTATAAAACATAAAATATTGACATTGCCTTCATTATATATCCTGGAAACAGTGATGTTCATTAAATCCAATCCTCATTTATTTCAGCGTTTGTCTAACGCTTTCCCTAGGAATAGAAGGGATAACTTCAAACTTTGTGGTCACGCCACTAAAACAACTCTTATGCGTAAGAGCATCTTTTGCATGGCTCCCACCATTTTTAATAAATTGCCCAAGTCATGGAAAATATTAAATATATCTGCTCTTAAAAGTAAATTGAAAAGTTTACTAACTGAAAGAGCATATTACAGTATAACAGAGTTTATGAAAGAGGACGATTTTTCTTTGTTTTCGAGATGACAATGTTGTGTTTGTGATGTAATAATATTGTGTATTGTTTTGGTTTTGACATATATTATTTTCATTATTTGGCGTATATTAAATAATTGTAATTGTAAATTTAAATTTTAATGACTTTATTTCATAATTTTATTGACTAATTTATTTATTGACTATTTTGACATTGAATTTTATCTAAAACTATGCTTTTGATATGCACTGTATTTTTTATTTTTATTTGTAATTATTGTAATTTTAAATTGACGTTTTTAATGATAGTAACTAATAATTTTAATGATTTATATAACGACTACCTTGACATTTAATTATATCTAAAACTATGCTGATGAAATGTAATGATACCTAAACTAAATTTAATAAGTACATAATTATATAATTTTGAATGTCTCGGTTTATGCACCATACATCTCTTAATAGAAATTTGTACGCCTCGATATGCGGCTGAACATGTTAGAGCTTAATTCAAAATCATTATTATCTTGCATGAAATGTATCATGTCCACCATGTTTAAACAAATAAATTTTTACTTACTTACTTTACTTACCTATATAAATTGGTATACAGATCAAACTGAAATATGAAAAGCACAACTGGATTCTTTATGAAATTTTGATTGTTTTCAATAGAGTAAGAAATCAACCCAATTTTAATATAATTATGTCACGCCGTAAGATTCTAAAATATCGTGAGACATGGTTATCTTAGAAACTAATGAATTGAGATGTGATTATATATATTACATATAGTTAAATTATAATCTAACAAAGATTTATTGTAATCACGGTCACACGGAGTCTGCAATTTTTCCGTAACGTAAACACATCATTATTTTTAGTATATGCGAAACCTGAATATGGTTAGTTCAGAATCAGTAACTGAATCAAGCCCAATAATTTTAACACCATGTTATATTTTTTTCCCAAAATTATTTAAAAAAGGTCACAAGGTCAAACTTATGACCGTCACCGTCATTAACTACAATACAGGTCACGGCAGGCCATAGCAATCATTAGGCGCCGGCGCACAGCTGGGTGCGGGAGTAAAACAACCCCATAGTAACCTGGATGATCCCGGTGATCATGTATTTGTGCGGACTCCAAGTAACGTACAATAAAGAATTAAAAAATTAAAGAAAAATCATGCTTTTTTAGATGATGGCTATTCGTTCTTCGGTTTCCGTGGAAACATTAACAAAGAATTCAAAGGCCTAAGTGAAGGCGATATTAAGCAAGATATACATAGACCGAAAGGTGGGAAGTGGGTGTATAAAAATCGTGATGAAGAATTAAAGATTGGGGACACCCTATTCTACTGGATCTATATTATTAAAAATGGGAAGGGACATATGAACACAGATCTGGAGTATACAGTTACTGGTAAGTTTTTAATGTTAGGAAGTGGTTGTTTTCTCCCCTTGCTAGGGCTTAGGTAAAATCATCCAATGACAAATCCCTCCCTTGGGCGGAGTGGGAAATAGTGTCAGACTCTTACTGACTAAAAACCTACCCCGTTGTTCGTTACCTATCGTGCCGGGGCCGCGCCTTCCTTTCAGAAACTGACCCAAGCAGGCTTCGACCCTGCCTGCCTGCAGCTAGCAGGCATCCTATCCATGTTTTGGTTTATTGGAATATACAAATCTAAGTTTGCTCAAGAAGCTTCCCTAAAGGATCGACAAGAATTAAGTAACCAAGATTTGTGTAACTCATAATATGCGTAATAAAAAAAGTTTCCATGAAGTTTCGTGTACATTCTTCTCCATAGAGACTCTTTGGAACGTGCAATTTAGATTCACTTTCTTTGACTGGCTGACGATAATTCAAAAGTGCCTGTAAAGTGCCTGTATTAGAAATAAACGTTTCTGATACTAAAACTTAATTGTCACCAAAATTGGACGCAACTTACTATCCTATTATTTTTTCAGGATTTGTGAAAGAAGATGGTACACCAATAAGTGGTCAACCAAGCCCACAGCACGATCTACCAAGTTCTAAAGGCACCTCGACTTTTGATCAATACGACCTATTAGACCCGAGATTTGGCGCAGGCTGCACAATTTCCAAGACGACAGTTCAAGGTCGGGCACCTGTCTGTACGGGCAATTTGATATTCAATGAGGAATTCGATAGTACAAGTCTCAGGGAGTTGACGAACTGGGATGCGTTGATCCAGTTTCCTGAAGAACCGGTAAGTTCAGTATAAAATGACAATAATAAATGATATTTATTGTGCAAATAGGTTTTTCAAAACACTTTTATTAGTAATTTTTTTTATCAGTTTAAACTAGATGAGGCCGGTGTTTTCCAGCTGACTACCCTGAGAAGAAACACCGAAACAAACTCAGGGGTCAAAGCTTCTTTTAAAGTCTTTACAGCAAATATGTAATGGTCAAATCATATGAGAAACATGCAGATTGGTGTCTGAGATGGTCATTTGAGGAAAGAACCATACAGATTTGAGTGGACCTGTCCAGTCATTGCGAACATTTGTCAGTATCCGTTTAGGTCATCTTAGGACTATTAAGGAGTTAAACGATTTGAGGAACAATACCAAGGAAAGGACATTTAGGAAGGCCGCAGAAATCATCACTGCTTACCATCAGGTAGGATTGCAGTCAAGTGCTAGTTTATAAAATATAAAAAAAAAAAAAAAAAAAATACTCAAACTGCCAGACATATGTCAAAATAACCGAAAAAAGTAAGAAAAAAATTTCACTTAGTCCTCATATTCACAATTATAATACTTGAAGCTAAAACTAGTTTATGGTTGTTTGATGACAACATGAGCAGGGCGTATTGCTTGTAGAACAGAAGGTCGATGGGGACGAAAGGTTCTGGAGTGGCGACCACGTACCGGTAAGACGCAGCATTGGAAGACCTCCCACAGGGTGGACCGATGATCTGGTGAGGATCGCGGGAATCCGATGGATGCAAGGCGCACAGGAAACACTTGAAGGAGGCTTAGTCTAACAAAGAAAGAAAGAAAGAAAACACGTTTATTTTAAATGATAATGATGAAAAAATAAGACATGTAACAAAAGATTTTTGACCTGTCACCTTCCGGGCCTTGGTTCAGGCCATGGTCCGGAGTGAGGAGGAATGGCAGGCGGTCGCCTTTTTCAAAGTAGGGGGCCGACCGCATCAGACAAAGGCAACGGGGTGCCCGCCCCAGTCGCCGCCGGGACTCCGATCCCGATTTCCGGCCACCGTAGGCGCGGGCTTGCGGACGGCGTGCAATGGATCGCACGCTGTCCGATCGTCCGGTAACCGGCCGGACCGAGCCCAAGTCGGCGACGACGCGTACTGTTCTAGCGCGCCTCAAGGAGCTGTCAGCAAACCGTAGAGACCCAGCCTGCTAGCTGCAGGCAGGCAGGGTCGAAGCCTGCTTGGGTCATGGGTAAGTTTCTGAAAGGAAGGCCCGGCCCCAGCGCGATAGGCAACGAAGGAACGGGGTAGGTTTTTAGTCAGTAAGAGAGAAGAAGTCAGTCAGTGAGAGGAAGTCTCAGACTAGAGAAGTAAGAGTTTAGTCTGATACTATTTCCCGCTCCGCCCAAGGGCGGGATCTGTCGTTGGATGATTTTAGCTACCAAAAAAAAAAACGTGTCAGCTTGATTTTCTCCAAAAAATTGGTATAGCTATTTATATCTTAATTAAGGTGGAGAGATTTGTATTTTTCTTTGTAATTAACAAACTCAAAAGCTACTGGATGTATATCGATACTTTTCTTTATATTGCTAATACTATCTATATCACTAACCAATATAGTCATACAATTATTTTCTACTATAACAAGGGCGAAGCCACTGGTAGCTGGTTTGTTACATAATTATTTACTTATCTCTTTATTTTAATTTGGATAGTATAAAAGGAATCATTTATTTCACAAATACATAATTATATACTTTATATAAAACACTAATTAAAACTATATGTACACTTAAACCTACTCCTAACTAAAAAATGGCGTCATAAAACTCGTCCGCATCGCTGTCGACTGGAAGTGTGTATTATTTACTAGATAATATAGACTAGAGTATAAATATACTGAACTCTAGATATCTAGTTATCTAAATGATCATCATCATCATCATCAGCCTTTTTAATGTTCCCACTGCTGGGACACAGGCCTCCTCTAGGAATGGGCCATAATCCACCACGCGGGCCCTATCTAAATGATAATTATATATTAATAATATATGTTAATAATCAAATTGTCACATTGCTACTAATTTCTTATTACAGGACTATCCCTTCAACGTGTACATCCCAGACAAAACCGTGAGCTTCGAGGAGGGTTCCCTCGTCATCACTCCGGTGCTGACTGAGACAGAACGTCCCGAAGGATTCCTTCATCAGTCCCTGGATTTGGGTGTGAGGTACTACTTATTATACAACGTTAAAATGTTGATCGTTTTAATCCCGTGGAGTGTCGATTCGGTACATTGAACACTATCGATTCATAAAGATAAAATTAAGTACTTTTTTAAAACTCGAATTAATTTACGCAGATACGAAATTAATTTCTTTGAAAAAGTCACCACTTTCCTACGTCGTACTAACTGCGCGCCACGAGTAGTAGGTCGCGGGTTCAAACCTAGCCAGGTGCATTAGTATGTTTCATTTATTTCACTAACACTTACCACTGCTCTCAAAACAGTGTAGGAAAACATTGCTTATACTGACATGGACGTACTCTAGAACCATAAATTCGAAGACATATGACATGTACCAAACCGCACTGGGCCCGCTTGTTGGATTAAGGTGCATTCCTTCTCCTAGAAAGAAGACCTGAGTCCCAGTAGTGGGAACATTAGAAGGTCGATTATTTGTTATAGTATGATAAAGTTAAATATAGTTAGTAACAATTCTCTTCATATTTCCAGGTGCACAGGCAAGGTAGACACGTTGGAGTGTAAAAAAGTAGCATCAGGATCTCAGATACTGCCTCCAGTGACAACAGCGAAGATCACCTCTAGACGCACATTCAACTTCGTGTTCGGAAGAGTGGAAGTGCGCGCGAAGTTACCTTATGGGAGCTGGATTATACCAGGTTTGTTATTTATATTTTTACATATCTCAAGAACCTGCGGTCCTGGACCTTTGGAAGACATAGACGAGAGACCAAAGCCTACTCGCAAAGGCCTTTTAGATACTCTTTACAGAACGTGTTCCTTCTCCTCCTTAGTCGTTCACTCTTGACAGAGTGGCCGTGGTTGACAATGTTGCATTTTCATTGGCGAGTGAGGCTCCCGCGTCAAGGACAAACCCGGTTGTTTGTGCAAAATATGGAAACAAAGATTAAATTTTAGAGTTCTTGATTAAAAAATCTTGCTAAGATCCCTTCAATTTGTCATAATAATGTTATAGAAAATTATGCTAAATAAAGTAGCTCGACGACTAACATTTTATTCTTTTAGATTTGAGCAAGCACAAGCTTATATGGCTCCGAAACTGTGTGTGTGGTCTTATAATGGGTCTCATCAAAATGCTTAAAGTTACCCAAAGGGGTAGCTTATAGAATAGAATAGAATAAACTTTATTGTACACCAAAATATATAGTAACAATTCACGGGAACTTAAATCTATGGGTACAATGGCGGTCTTATCGCTGACAGCGATATCTACCAGACAACATTAGAATGAATTATATACGTGTATATATATAACAGTGAACATCTTTCGACTGAAATTATGATTAATGATGATACGGTTTCCCTTTCTGTGTTTCACTTGTGCCGTTTGATTGTTGTTAACATTGCTGTTACCCCTGATAAAAACTTTTCTGCTCCAGAAATCAACTTGGAACCATCAGACAACGCATACGGTCCAAATAACTACGAATCCGGTTTGATGCGAGTGGCCTTCGTCCGAGGGAATCCTAGACTTGGCAAGAAGCTCTACGGAGGTCCTGTCCTCGCTCACACCGAACCATTTAGATCCACGCTTCTAAAGGAGAAGATCGGCATCGATAACTGGTACAAGGAATTCCATAACTATACCATGATTTGGAGACCAGGTCAGAATCAATAGGACCTACTCAAACTAAAATCCTATTCGTTGTTTTGTCTTGAACAAGAATCAGTGGTTTTGTCTAGTCAATACGACTAATGAGACTAGATTACAGCTGCCACATGACATCGAATTGTAGTGCCACGTTGCCTTACGATTGCGCAACGTATGTCACCCATTCCGCGAATGTTAATCGTACTCAACGCTCCCCTTATCCAGTAACAGATCTGCCTCAAAACCAATAGTTTCATAACGCAATTTAACACGTTCAGACCGGCACCTCAGGAGTAGGTACTTGGTATCCTAATGCTCTTTTAGCACAAAAAATATATGTCAATAAATTATAACGTGGTATTATTTTTCTTTTTTTTTTACAGATGGAATCGATATGCTAGTTGATGGAGAACAGTACGGAACCATTGACCCAAGTGGAGGTTTCTTTGAGGTCGTGAAGAATAGTAACGTGAGACATGCTTATCACTGGCAGAAGGGAACCGTCATGGCACCGCTGGACCAGATGGTATGAGAAGTAATATAAAATCCAAGGGATCTAGAGATCTGTAAATCGTATGAATACTACTAAGTTTACGTCGTGCTGGGGCTTACTTAGAGCGGTGGTGGCCAAGTGGTAACGGCCCCGACTTACGATTTATAGGTCGTGAGTTCAAACCCGACCAGACGCATCACCACTGCTCTCAAAACGGTGAACGAAAACATTGTGAGGGAACCGGCATGTCCTAGAACTCGAATTCGAAGACATTTGACATTCACCAACCCGTACTGGGCCCGCGTGGTGGATTACGGTCCATTCCCTCTCTTAGAGAGAAGGCCTGAGTCCCAGCAGTGGGAAAATTAAAAGGCTGATGATGATGATGATGGGGCTTACTCACTCCAATGGACCCTAGATCTGTGCTGGTAGAGTTTACTTTACCGCAAAATAACTAGGATGAGGGATCGAACTAAGAGAGATATAACCTGCATGGCAGAATTGAGTCAAACGAGCTGTGGCGATCCACGGTCCTGATCTTCTAGAAGAATTCTTGTTTTTTGTCTTCATCTTGCCTTTGTTGGTTAGCTACACTGATAGGGAACAGAGCTTCCACCTCATTCTTGCGATTATCTGTAGATTCATAAGAGGAAACGTTCTCGGGAGAAGGATGTATAATCCAGTAATATGGTAGGGGTCTTGATCGTACATACTGGATTTTTCTGATAGCTTCAAAAAGATGTCAACTAAACTGCGCCCAGCAGGGTTGAAGTCTACTGGGGCCATGGGTCGACTTCTGAAAAGGAAATACGTGGTCCGAGATCGCATAGTAACTGAAGGAACAAAGTTTTAGTCAGTAAAATATACACATTAGATGATTTCAAAGGTCAAAAAATACACATTCTTAATATAATAAAAGATACTTACGTTTTTCTTTATTTGTAGCCTATTTTACAGAACATTGTATTTTTTTTAGTTCCACTTAACCCTTGGCCTCCGCGTTGGTGGAATCAACGACTTCAGCGATGATCTGGAAAATAAACCCTGGAGGAACAGTGCCAGCAAGGCCGTGTTGGAGTTCTGGAAAAGCAAGGATTCTTGGTACCCCTCGTGGTATAACGGCGCTTTGAGGGTAGACTACGTGCGAGTATATGCGCTTTGAATGGATTGACTTTGTATTAAGACCTTGAGAATTAAAAAACTTTTTACAAAAAAAAATACAACCGACTTCAATGTAAAAATAGAACACAAAAAAGTGCAAAATAACTTTAATTTCGGAAATCGGTTTTTCTATGATATACTTAGTTTAGTCTCTTTGTTATTAAACAGCGACTTCCGAAATTAAAGTTATTTTGCACTTTATTGTGTTCTATTTTATTTTGAAGTCGGATTGTATTTTTTTGTAAAAAGTTTTTTATTTCACACTTTTTAGTTTTATTATTGGTTGCGCGAATTTGCTTGATGTGGACTGTAGGTTTGAAAAGCGATCTAAGGTTTGTTAACAATATGCAGGTACTGCGTCTAGCGTTTATTAATGGGATAAATGTATTGGGAAGGAACACTGACCTTTAGACTTCGAAGGTTGCACGTGGCACCGGCCGGCGATCCTCGACTTCGCACATTTAACCACTGCCAGGTCCTGTTTGCACTACACTGCACTATTGTTGAGTTTTGAATGGTTGGATCACGAAATAGCCAATTTTCTTGTAATTTCGGGCGGGCGATGTTAGCGGTGCGGTCACATTCACAATCGATGCACACACGTCAATGTTAAATCATTTCTAGAGGTCGTGCGGGTGGAAGGGAAACGGATGGTATAGGATTGCTAGGCCAAAAAAACAAATTACAAAAAACAAAGTCGCGGATCATAGCAAATTGGCGCAACCATTCCCCCCGGGTTTGAAGGGTTACCTTCAAAGAAAAGAGAAAAAACAAAAGCGAAACTAAACCCTATTACTAATCTAAACTATCAATACTAGGTAGCGAAACAACTTATAACTAACTATGCCACTACTACTGATTAGGCAGAGGGCAGAGGCGAATAACCGGACGCAGGTACGATCCAGTTGCGGTTTTAACCTTTACGACTCGCGTTATTCCGTTCGAACCCGGAAAAACTTCTTCCACTACACCAAGAGGCCAGTGCAGAGGAGGCGCACTCTCAGTCTTCAGTATCACCACAGTACCGACTGTGACTGGATCTGAAGGAGTGTTCCACTTTTGACGCGACTGCAGCGTATGCAGATAATCTGTCCTCCATCGCTTCCAAAAGGACTGAACTAAGCTATCTAGCAGAGCGTGACGCGGGTGGAGCTGCAGTTTGTCAGTCTCGACATCTAAAGCGGGCAAATATTTAAGAGGAGTCGTCGTCAAGAAGTGAGCCGGCGTCAACGCTAGTGGCTCCGATGGATCACTAGACAAAGTCCGACACAACGGACGCGTATTCATCAACGCCTCTTACCTGAGCGAGTACAGTGCTCAACTCCTCGTACGAGAGAATCTGTTCGCCTATGACCCGAAACAGGTGCGACTTAAGGCTTTTAATATTCGCCTCCCAATTGCCACCAAAATGACTAGCTGCTGGCGTATTAAAACACCAATCAATGCGATTCTCAGCTAAGACATGGGCGAATTCACTTTGGTAGTACTTGGAGCGTAAGAATGTATGTAATTCCGAAATATTGCGTCGCGCTCCAACATAATTTGTGCCGTTGTCAGAGTATAAGCGCTTAACGGGACCACGGCGAGATAAAAATCGTTTAAATGCAGACATAAAACCCTGCGTACTCAAATCACTGGTTAACTCTATGTGAACCGCACGAGTTGTCATACAAACGAATAGGCAAATGTATGCCTTTGTGGAACGTATACCACGACCACGGGCAATAGTGACTTTAAACGGTCCAGCATAGTCCGTCCCAGTATGTATGAAAGGTTTCACCGTCTGTACAACACGACAAGAACGATGGTCGGCCATTTCCGGCGCGTTGAAACGCGGGCGGAGCTTAAAGCAGGGCACACATCTGTGCACTCTAGCGCGTATCAAATTGCGAGCGGAAAGTATCCAGTACTTCTGTCGAAGAATGGACATTAATAAATCGGGACCAGCGTGACAATTCACCTTATGGTGATAGTCCACCAACAAATCCAAAACGTGATCCCTGCGTGGTAGAACTACTGGATGCATTTGTTCAAACTCTAACTTAGCATTTCGCAGACGGCCACCGACACGAATGAGTCCGTCTTGCAAAAATGGTTTCAAATGTTGAAGTGCGTGACTACAAGGTTTATGTGATTCTAAACTACGAAATTCTATTGAAAAATAAAATTTCTGCAACTCTCGAAGTACAACTGATTCAGCTCTATCCAAATCAGCTGCGATTATAGAACCACGCGATGGTAATAATCTCAAAAATCTTAGGACGTAAACTACACAGCGTAATAGTCTCGACCAAGACGAGACTCGATTAGACAACAACAAAACAACTGACTCTTCACGCAGAACTGATACTACAAGCGTATGTTTCTTCTCCTCGGGTGGCTCTGAAACAGTAGCGGGGTTAAACGGAGCATTTGGCCACTCGTTAGGAGTGGTATGAAGCCAGGGAGGGCCACAAAACCAAAGCGGATGATTTAAAATTTGCGCAGGAAGCAAACCACGTGAGAGACAATCAGCTGGGTTTTCTGTTCCAGCGACATGGAATATATTTTCCGGTGACAATTCAGCTTGAATCTTACGTTCCAAGCATAGAAAGCGTTTTTCTGCGGAGGCACGGGAGCCACCGAGCGAAAAAATATCACCCTTGAAAGGGAGCGCGACAACATAACGACCATCTTTATCACGAGTAGTCGTGCGGGTATAAATCTCCTCAGTGACCTGATCCTCAGGGCTGAGAATAGGCGGGACATTGACCTCTTCAATCTCCCAGAACTTGCGGATGGTAGACTCAAGCGGCGGCTCGACGGTGCAACAGTGCGACACAGTCGAGTAACTATTTAAATAAGCGGGTGCGGAACCAACTATAACAAACCCGAGAACTGTTTCCAGTGCGTGCGGAGCGGGGTACATCGGAAGACCTTGAATTTTACGTGATAACTGGAGATGCGGGAGAATCGAAGCACCGATCAATAGATCGATATCTCCAGGGAAAGCGTAATTTCCGTCGGCTAACTGCAAGTTCTTAAACTCCGTCAGCATGGACGTGTCAACCGGTACCGTGGGCAACCGTTCCGTAATCTTATCTGCGACTAGCGAATCCATTTCAAACGAAATATTACGATTAAAACGTGAACTAAATATTATTTTAATGGAACCGCGAATGGTTGCCTTTAAACCTCCAAAACCTTTCACTTCTGAGCGGGATGACCAATTATTAAAACTAAAACCAAGGCGTTGACAACAATCCCGAGTAATAAAATTACTCTGGGAAGCGCCATCTAGTAGCGCTCGAACGGTGTGCGGTTTGCCAAAGGCATCTACAATGACAACTTGCGCGGTCGCAAGTAAAACGGTAGTGATTTGAGTACCAGCGGCGGAAAGCGAACACAATGTTACGTCGTTTGCACTTGCAGCAGGCCGCGCGTCACAAGCGTCGCGCGTCTGCGCAGGCTGCTGCTGCGATGGCAGCTTACTACTCTCAAAATGTAAGAAGGTATGATGTCTAGCTAGACATTTACGACAGCTAACACCACTGTTACATGACGTAACCAGATGTTTGTCACTTAGACAATTAAAACACAAATTATTAGTGCGGACAAACTTGTAACGATCACTAGGCGATAATCTCTGAAATCCCGAACACTTGTACAGCTGTGTATGGCTACCCTTACACAGAGAACAGTCAGGTGTTGAGGCGGTATTAACTAGCGTATGTGCAGTCTTGACTGACTTCGATGACGCGTCTATACGGCGATCGGAACCTGTCCTATTCGTGACTTCATGACGTGCCGACGTGCGCTGCAATACCTTAATATGGTCGCGAATAAAAGATTCTAAATCTTCGAACTTAGGTATTTCTTTACCGCGCTGAGTCGTTTCAAACAGACGAACAGTTTCAGGATCTAATTTCTTTAAACCGATATACAAAAACAAAAAGTCACAGAGGTCATTGACCTTTAGGTTCTTTACTGCACGAACAGATGATGCGAAAATATTTAAAAACTTCTCTAAATTATGATCGTTACAAACGGAAAAACTTTTCAAATCGAATAATTGATCTAAATATGCGGTGGCTACTAATCGCTTATCTTCGTATTTTGTTTTTAAAGTGTTCAAAACTAAATTGTAATTTTCAGCGCTAAACGTAATTCCAGCACAGACAGCCTTTGCCTTACCGGTCAATTTTTCTACGAGATAATGCAATCTCTCGTGATCTGTCAGCGATGTGTTCCTATGTATTATATTTTCGAAACTATCTATAAATAAATTCCAATTTCGAATGTCACCATCAAATTCAGGTATTTGAATTGGCGGCAATCGTGGGCGTTCGCGAGGAGGGTTGGATAAACCACTCGCGGGGGGGGGAGTCTCTAAACTCCTAGCAATACGTTTGATACGACAATACAAGTCATCAAAGGACGACAATGCCTGATAACTCACACAGTAATCAGGATTTAACTCCAACTCTAAAATGTTTATATCCTTAATTGTAGATTTAAAATCCGCGCGCAAACTATCTAAAGTTTCCAACGAACACAAGAAAGCATCTCTAATCGTCAGATCCGAGATTTGCAAAGATTTATCACAAATTGATTGAACACGTGAAAACTGTGAGTCCCTTTCAGCGTATAAAAGCTTTAACTGAACCTTTAAATCAGTACTAACCTTATTGCCCTTAAGAGACATCTTGTTTTGATATATTCACACTATACACTCAAACAAACACTTAACGAATTATTAAGTAAGCGATAATTATCAGATAACAATATGGTAGTATTGTAAACAACAAAGCGAACGGCGAACGAACGGAATAACCTGTCTATATAATCTATGGTTTATCCGTTTCCTACAAATATTCACTCAACAATGAACGGGTATTTTTGAAATGCGTCTACCTACATGCAATTTGTAGGATGGTCGAATGAATTTTGTCAAGAAAAAGAATGCGATCGATTTATATCTACGCTGATATTTACGTAGCTAACTATAATTATGCGGTGCGGTTGACGGCGTAGGTACCGTAATTATCAATGACTCTTTAACTATACGAGCGAAATAACGTATAGTTGCCTAAATGCCTAGATGCGGGTTTTCTACTATTATATCTAGGTAAACAGGCGCGTTGCGTTTATTCCCTATGGAACAAATACTATATTGCGAAATTACAAGAAAATGATTCACGATCCTGCTCGTAGGACCAAAAGGTAATGGTTGCGCGAATTTGCTTGATGTGGACTGTAGGTTTGAAAAGCGATCTAAGGTTTGTTAACAATATGCAGGTACTGCGTCTAGCGTTTATTAATGGGATAAATGTATTGGGAAGGAACACTGACCTTTAGACTTCGAAGGTTGCACGTGGCACCGGCCGGCGATCCTCGACTTCGCACATTTAACCACTGCCAGGTCCTGTTTGCACTACACTGCACTATTGTTGAGTTTTGAATGGTTGGATCACGAAATAGCCAATTTTCTTGTAATTTCGGGCGGGCGATGTTAGCGGTGCGGTCACATTCACAATCGATGCACACACGTCAATGTCAAATCATTTCTAGAGGTCGTGCGGGTGGAAGGGAAACGGATGGTATAGGATTGCTAGGCCAAAAAAACAAATTACAAAAAACAAAGTCGCGGATCATAGCAAATTGGCGCAACCAATTATCTACTCCTCAACCAAAACTTAAATAGATACCTTCCGCCATTCGGTTCCATCATCAAATCATCACGACAATAATAATTCTAATAATACCAAATACGGCTGGGATACACTGATATATTACAGAATTCTGGTTCTTACCTACCTTCCGGCTTCATCATCAGAACAGTTCTATGTATGGATCCCCTTATTCCTTCAGTCAGTCACCGACTGCATGTATAAAAAAAGCAATTTTACTTGTTACGACAGTTTTGCTATTATTTTTTGTAGAGTCCCGTTCTATATCTTCGAAGTTCATCATCAGATCAAAACCATATTTTTATGGGATCAATTCGGAAGTATAATCTTTTAATCAAAACAAAAAAAAATCGAAATCGGTCCACAATTGACCGAGATATCGGTGATCATACATAAAACAAAATACACACAGCCGAACATAGAACCTCCTTTTCGAAGTCGGTTAAAACTGAGTGTTATTCTGAGAGGAACCTGTGAGAGGAAAATGTGTGTTACCTATAGATGTAGTGGCGCAGTGGTAACGGCCCCAACTTACAAGTTAATACAAAAAAAAAATAACACAAACTACAAAAATATTTATTATAGAACCAAATATTTTTTTAACAATGGTATGTGATTGGAACCTCCTTTTAGGCAAATAATGCCTGTGTTATATAACTTAACAATTTACAAATACTTTTTTGGTTTTTATTACTGTTTAAAGTTTGCCAAGGTTGCCTACATAGCACGTAGAATCGCCAAACTTAAGTGGCAGTGGGCAGGGCACATTGCTCGCAGATCGGATGGCCGTTGGGGCCGAAAGGTTCTGGAATGGCGACCGCGTACCGGAAGACGTAGCGTTGGAAAGACTCCTACAAGGTGGGCCGATGACCTGGCAAGAGTTGTGGGAATCCGATGGATGCGAAATGCATAGGACCGTTCATTGTGGCGACTCTTGGGGGAGGCCTATGTCCAACAGTGGACGTCTGATCGGCTGATATGATGATGATGACTGTTTAAAGTTTATAATTAAAATTGATGTGTGGCGGTGTGTCGGTGTGTGGGTATGATGGTGTGTGCAGGGGTGTATAATAGATGGTTTAGTTTTATTTTACGCAACAGTGCTTCCGTATTTTCATACATTAAGGGGATTACATCGCCCAAATCCAAAAAACCACCTAGGTTTATTGAAGTTTCCTTATGTACGATTACCATATAAAAAATGAAGAGGATACTTAAGGACATTACTAATAAATTGTATTGATTACGATTCTCATAATCAAATACCCTAACTCTAGAAAAAAAATCTGGTAAATAGGCCTTTTTTGAACATTAATTCCATATTTTCTCGAAAACGGCTCTATATTTATACATTGAATTTATACCAAAATATATGTTACGATAAATTGAATAACTTGTATTGATTTTTTTGCGAATTTCATTGATTATTTTTCCGACCCAAATATCGACCAATAGAATTGCACCATTCGACGTCACGTGGTACAACCTACATGGTATTATACTGATAATTTTTTGAAAATTTTTAGGTTGTACCACGTGACGTCGAATGGTGCAATTCTATTGGCCGACATTTGGGACGGAAAAATAATCCCCCGAATACCACACGAGCTTCAAAATTATCTGGTATTTCCCTCAAGGTTCCCTGCAAACAAATAAAGTCGTCAAGTTTTTCAGGAAAAATCAATAAAAAAAATCATTTTTCAGGTTAAAAAATCATCAAAATTTTTTAACCTGAAAAACTTGACTCCTTCATTTGTTTGCAACGAACCTATCGGGAAATACCCGATAATTTTGAAGCTCTTGTGGTATTATAAGTGAATATCGATAAGTAATCAAGAAAAAACTCGAATCAGTACTAACACCCCGCGCGCAGCACCCCCTGCAATGCCTGTTTAGAGGTCAAATCTTCTTTACTATTGTAGAGGTAAATTCTTGAAGGTCATTGAGCGATGTAATACCCTTAAGGTTTTTATCCAAGTTGTAGGTCACGGGATCAAACCCATGTAGGCGCGTTACTTAAGGTGGATGTTCAAGGTAGCCTACGAAAATTCAAATTTTCATATGTTTTTGCATTGTGCAGGTCTATGTTTATTAAATTTGACTTGCGGCCGTAAAAAATGTGGCTTTATTGAATTATATTCATAAAAATCATCAATGCAATCCTTTTTTTTCGTATAAATCAAAAGATGTCTATTTTATGATATAGTCAGTCTTTTGAATTCAACAAACAAAGAGGACTGTAGATTGTAGAGAAAATTTGAATTTTCGCGAACTGCCTTGAACATCCACCTTAATATAATTTATTTCATCACCACTGCTTTCAAAACGTTAAAGGAAGAAATCGTGAGGAAAGCGGTGTCTTAGAACCAAAAATTCGAAGACATGCGACCTCCACCAACCCGCACTGGGCCAGCGTAGGGGATGACGACCCAATCCCTCTCCAATAGAGGAAGCCGGAGTCCCAGTAGTGAAAACATTATAAGGCTGATTCATTTTATACACATTTGTGCTACCTATCGTCCAAAATAAAGTTTTGAAATTATACAACATTATTTTTAGTATATGCGAAACCTGAATATAGTTTGTTCAGAATCAGTTACTGAATCGATTCCAATAATTTTTACACCATTTTCTATTTTTCGCAAATAGGTATTTAAAAAAGGTCACAAGTTGGATACCATCGACACTAAGTACAACACAGATCACGGTAGGCATTAGCAGCAGTTATAGCGGGCATTAGGCGCTAGCGCACAGTTGAGGGCGGGAAAAAGTAGCAAACAAGAGGAAGAAGACACATGCTGCTGCGTCCAGCAATACCCACGACGCAGCTGTACGTTTCGAGGCTACATCACACCACGAAGGTTGAGGAGATCGTGGATTAAGTTTGAATCAAGACGAACTGGACTTTGAGTGTTGAACAGTTGGAGTTGGAGCCGCGTCATAACACTATTTTCAAGTCGTTTGTGGTGCGGGTGCTGACTCATCATTTGGACATCTTTCTCAAAGGATAGTTTTGGCCGAAGGGTGTCGTGTATCGACGATTTCGTGGAAAGATTCCAACCTCGCAGCGGAACACGACGCTCTCACTTTGTGTGCAATATATAATTTGTTATAGTTTCTTTTATATGTATTAGTTTATCATTCTGTAAGATTATTTTTATATTTTAACTATGGGCCTTAGTTGCCTGATAATAAAGGATTATTATTCTTATATACTCAGTCACCCAGATGGCACAGTGACCATGTGTTTGTGTGGACAACCAGGTAGCATAACAAGCTTATAATTTTGTGATTTTTGATGATACTGTTATGAAATTTTGTACATGATTCTTTATCTAAAAATACTAGACCCGTGTTTCGAGTTTCGCATATATCAATCCAGCGTTCCAACAGGGGCCCAAGTCTGCTATTTTTGTAAATTCGACATTCCAACACAATCGTTATTGTCATTTTGCAAAAAGTTCTTAATCTGCTAAATCATAATGGTTGATCATTGATCGGTTATTGGTCTCATAAACGATCGGTGGTAAAATGACTTTGTTGTATTTAGAAAAATCTAATAGTAAGTCACTAATCTAAGGAACTGGCAAAATTTTAGCAGATTACCTCATAAGACAGAAATTCATTTGTCATTATGTACAAGATTACCATTTCTTTCAATGGTGTGTCAGTGATTGGCTATTGGAAAGTCATAATGACGCCATTGTATTGTAGATTACCAAACTTTTCAAAATCAACAATTATGAAAGCAATGATAGACGATTCTGACACTATTGTAATAGCAGACTTGAGGCCCTGAAGTGACCTTGCTTGTTTCATTTGATGTAGACAGTAATATGTAATGTAACGATCTGACAAACCAACAATCAGCACAACAATTGGCTTAGTTTACAATCCGCTATTTCCCACCAAGATGACTCTTTGGACGCTGATTACACCCATCCATTCCAGGTTTAAGGCGAAAGCTACAGTTGTTACTGTTTTCGCTAGATGGCGCTGCTTGAGTGTAGTGTTTTACTTTAGCACTTCATGATAATAATAATTATATAAACAGTCAGAATTAGGTAGATTTTGTGATATTCATTTGACTAAGTTCAATAATATAGAATGTCCGATTTTAGCAAAAACTAAATTGACTTATTACGAGATCAGGAAATAAGTCAAAAAAATGGTACTGGTGTTTCAGGTGAAAGACAATAAATATGACCACCAAAATTACCAAGAGGATGATCCAAAATCAACCATCCTCATACACGGGCAATTATATAAAAAAAAAATAGATTATGTTAAACTAGTTTCAAGGAGTTGAAGAAATGGAATAAGATGGTCTAGTTTCCAAGAAAACCATTTAGTTCTGTCTACTTGAAGTTGCAACTAGTTACTAGTAGTAGACAAAAGCCATGCAGTTAGCGTCATTGCTTGATAACGGGATCAACTATTTACATATACACGGCTAAATTTTGATCGTTTTATTCCCGTGGAGGGTCGATTTGTAAAGATAAAATTAAAAAATAAAGTACTTTTGTTTTCAAACTCGAATTAATTTACGCATGTACGAAATTAATTTCTTTAAATAAACGTCAGTTGGGCGAGTTCCTGCAGGTAGTTAGTACGCAACGACCGACAACTACCGACAAGGTCATTGACCCGTTAACTTAAAGAAATTAATTTTATACATGCGTATATTAATTCTAGTTTTAGAAAAAAGTACTTTATTTTTTTAATTTTTTCTTTACAATTTGATAGTTTTTCATGTATCGAATCAACCCTCCACGGGATTAAAATGATCAAAATGTACAAGTTACCAAGCTTACTAGTAAGATAAGATGAACACGGTTTGGAAGCAAAATTATCTCATCTAACCCAAATGACCTTGTATGAATAAGGATTGCAATCACAGTAATTTATTATCATTTATTTATTCAAACGTTATGCACTAATGAAATAGAAATAAATTATTCAGTATGCATTTTATAAGTATAGATTACTATACTTATAAAATGCTAAGTCCCGAATGTCTGACGGATCAACGCACATACTAAACCGCTGCTCAAAAAGACCTGAAATTTGGAGGGTATATTCCACAACTATCACACAACGCCGTCTAGTCTCAAGCTAAACAAAGCTTGTGTTAAGAGTACTAGAGAACTGATTAACATACTTATATAATTCTAAATGCATACATATTATAGATAAATTACACCCAGACACAGAACAAATGATCGCGCTCATCACCCAAACATTTGTCCTGGGTTGGAATCGGACTCACGACCTCCGGCATAACAGTCGGGGCCATTAACCACATCAACAAGCCAATCTCGCGCATGTTCTTTGGATTTTTCGAAATTCTATCCCTAAGGGGGTGCTCGCGGACGGTGGGCAATGGGTAGCTCGCTGTCCGTCCGTCCGGTAACAGACCGGTCCGAGCTCAGGTCGTCTACGGCGCGCACCGTTCCCGCGCGCCTCAAGGAGTTGTCAGCAAACTGTAGGAGTCCAGCAGGGCCGAAGCCTACTGGGGCCAAAGGTTATGTGAGACTGTCACCAAAGGCCCCAGGATAAAGGCAAGGAATGGAAAGGTAGGTTTTTAGTCAGTAAAAGTCTGACACTGTTTCCCGCCCCACCCAAGGGCGGGATTCGTCATTGGATGATTTTACCTACGTTAAAAAAAAAAAAAAAAAAAAAACCCTAAGGGGGTAAAAATGGGGGGCAGTTTATAAGGGGAAACCCTAGCGGCGGGCAGAAGCTAGTTAAATATAAACCCCAATAGCAACTCTGTTGCATTTCGTCTGTAGACTAGTATTATTCATTATTTCAAGCAAAATCATACTCACTGATGTGTGCTACGTCACATCACAATAATGACATGTTTACAAGACAGATATTGCTTTGTACCAGGTCGAGAACCAGTTTCTTGCCCGTTTGACCTTGGGCTTGGCATTGATGTCATCGTCTTTGAGACTGGTCGTTATACTGTTCTTAAACAATCTGAATCTTCTTTTTTTTGTATTACGTTCCCTTTGGATTAATTTCTACGTGAAAGTAGAAATTAATCCAAAGGGAACATATTCTAATGGGCCCCATCAGAAGACTTAAAGTCGCCCAGCTCGGAGTTTCCTTGCGTGATCTAATCAGAAACTAAGATATCCGCAGGACAGGAGAGGTTGCCGACATAGCACTAAGAATCGCCAAAGTTAAGTGGCAACGGGTAGGGCACATTGCGCGCTACAAACAGCCATTGCAGCCGAAAGGTTTTGGAGTGGCGACCGCGTACCGAAAGATGCAGTGTTGGAAGGCCGAATACAAGGTGGACCGATGATCAAGCAAGTAATAGAATCTATACGATGCCTTATGAAGAATGTGCGCGGAAAATACATGACTTGATTCCGCCATCATCTTCTTATAATCGGACAAACAGCGAAAGTCCGGACTAAGCCTTTCGCATCGTCATTTATACCGCGTGCAGTCTTCCTGTCCGATTATAATTTAGGTATCTTAAAGGCTAGAGTGAATAGGCTCATACCAGGCTACAGCGCCTCACCAACTACGATTGCATCACTGCTTACCATTAGCTTCGCCCGCGTAAAGGTAGGTACAGTCAGGGTTCAAAAGTGAAGTTGCACTCTACCGATAATAAAGTGTCTAGAATTTTTTTATAGAACAGGATTAATTAATCATCACTCAGTTCGGTTGTACCATACAACCTAAATAATTAAATAAACCAGTTGTGGCCCAGTGGCCCTCTTTTACAAAGAAATTTTATACACTTTAGCATCAGTAGAGTGCAACTGCACTTTTGACCCCTAACCATACATTTTTCTATACACGGCTAAATTTTGATGGTTTTAATCCCGTGGAGTGTCGAACCAGTACATGAATGTAAAGAAAAAAATAAAAAAAATCTTTAAGTGAACGTCAGTTAGGCGAGTCCATTGACCTGTAGATAGTTAGTACGCAACAAACGTACCACCACGGGATTAAAATGATCAAAATTTTGCCGTGTATACTTACAAACTTTTTTTTTTAAATTCACTTCCTAAAGATATGGAAGGGGGGTTCCCTTCCATATCTTTAGGAAGTGATTTTTGGAATATCCTCTTAGTTCTCGCTTATTTCATAAAGCTAAGCCTTGTGGCGATCGGAGGCGGCGATCTCTCGCGCGGGGCCTTAGTACAGGCCATGGTCTAGAGCGAGGAGGCATGGCAGGCGGTCGCCCCCTTCTGCGAAGCAGTAATGCTAGCAAAGGAGGAGGCCGACCGCATCAGGAAAAGGCAACGGTGCTCACGCCCCAACCGCTGCCTGGATTCCAATCCCGATTTCCCGCCACCGTAGGCGCGGGCTTGCAGACGGCGAGCAGTGGGTAGCTTGCTGTCCAACTGACTGTACTGAGCCCAAGTCGTCGACGGCGCGTACCGTTCCCGCGCGCCTCAAGGAGCTGTCAGCAAACCGTAGAGGCCCAGCCTGCTAGCTGCAGGCAGGCAGGGCCGAAGTCAACTGAGGCCAAGGACTGCTTTCTGAAAAGAAGGCTTGGCCCCGGAATGATAGGCAACAAAGGATCGGAGTAGGTTTCTAGTCTGTAAAAGTCTGATTGGTCAATTAATGATTTTACCTACCATAAAAAAAGCCTTGTGTAAAATTCCACGCTCGTAGTCCCAGTAGGTTCTAATCCATTTTATTTATTTTCAAATCTATTTGCATACAAGACCGTGCCGACGTCTATATGTCTACATCGTCACCGGCCCGCACTGAAAACCAGCGCCGTAGACTCGTCGCATTCTGCGTGTAGTCACGGCATTAAGCTGAGTGCTCGGCCGTTTTGCACAGATGTGGCGCATACTTCTCAAAAAATATCTTGTAATAATCCTTGTTAACCTTTAACTTGCGCCTTTATCCGGCAAATAAAAAGAATTTTCTTTCTTTTTTCTTCTTTCTGTGCGTTGATATGTCACTCAGTCAGTTTCCCTTTTTATACATACCTACGAGTATTTGAAGTTTGCCTTTTTCACCGCGGAGAGCGGGATTTCCAGTCGTGGCTTAATTTACATTAATCATTATTGTATTCGTGTCTCAAGTCAGTTAATAAAGACGATTGACTATAAGGAAAAGAGCAATAAACTGTTTTTTTTTTTAAATCCAATTTAATTCGTTTTCAAATTATAAACATATACTTTTTTGCATTAGTTTGTTGAGAAGTTCTAAGCACTTTATTCTTTAATATTGTTAATTATACCAATAAAATACCGGTTTTGATGAGAAGCTCGTATCTATACGATGATGATAATCGATCTCCAAAGGTAAGTAACGCTAGCCGAGTTTGGTTATTGGATGGGCAGGATTGGCTAGCAACCATGACCTTAAAAAATATCAACAGTTATTTCTAAATCTTTGACATTAATCTTTCCAAGAGGTATCCTGTTACACAGATATTGGTGTTTTTTTAGGTGGGAAATCATGTAATGGCTTCTCCTGCTCTAGGGCGGAGCGGAAGGTGTGTCATACTTTTACTGATTAAAACGTACTCCTACCTATGTTTTTTCGTGCTTTGCATTCCAGGGCTCCGGGTTTTCCTTTCAGAAGCGAACCCTTGTCGCCAGAGGCTTTGACCCTGCTTGACTGGTTTTGCTGACATCTTCTTGAGGCGCGCGTTGAACACTACGCGCTGTCAACGACTTGTATTCGATCCGCGCCTACGGTGCAAGCCCGTGCCTACGGTGGCTGGAAATCGGGATAAGGATCCCGGCGCCTGGGACATGAGGGCCGTTTCCTTGTGCCTACGACCTCCTCCTTCAGTATTCAGCTGCAGCCGCGATAACTGGAAACCGGACATACAAAAGTTAAAAAAAACCTGTAATGATCTATCATCATCTTCTCTTCACGATCATCATCTTATTTATTTATTTCTTCAGCTTAGATATCTAAGCTGAAGAAATAAATAAATAAAAAATGTGGACACAATTCCTTTTTTTTAAGGTGGTAAATCATTAAATAACACACTCCCTTTCCTCTCTGGGTGGAGTGAGAGAGAATGTCAGACTTTTACAGACTAAAACCAACCCATGTTTTTTCAGTTATCCTTTGCGTTTCAGGGCCACGATGGCTCTTTGAACAATCCCGGACAACTACAATGTTAGTTCGATAAACAGCACTCTGTCCGGAAATACCACAAGCTTCATTGCCTGGAGTTGGCTCTGTACCTCTACCATGAGTTTTAAGCAATAGTATTCGTCGCTACTCGATATCGACGCTGTAAATATTTTGTATGGCAAATTTTGGTTCTGCAAGTGACCGCTAGAGGCGCTGCAAAATTTGTCATACAAAATATTTACGGCGTCGATATCGAGTAGCGACGAATACTATTGCTTAAAACTCATTGTAGAGACTGATATCGACACTGCTGATTCTAGATAACAACAGTTTTATGTTGTATACTTGAAATTTTGATGCACTTAAGTAACTCATGAACATTATTTTGGCATTTCCATAACTTATTCCTTACAAACTTGTAGCCTATAAACACAATGAAATAGTTTACAGCTATTATGATTAACATCAAAAAAGTATTACTGAATAATACATAGGTAACAAAAAAAAAACTAATTTTAAACAGTAGTGTTAATTGTTCAAAATAGTCGTCACAAAAATGCTATAAGTAATTCATAAACACTCCAATGACGTATGGTGTGGCCGCAGGTTTACAAAAAACATATCAGACATTATTACTAAGAATTCACTAAGTGTTTCTCAGTCCGACATTGCGAACCGGTACACACTGACACATCTAGTCAATAGCATAAATATTTAATATAAAAACCGATATAAATAAATGAAGTAGTTTATTTGTATATAAATCTGTGTGTGAAGTGACTTTGACAATCATGACGAACGCTTATGTTTTGTTTTTGTTTTATTTAGTGAGTTTAAATTATGTATTGTGTTTTGAAGTGCCTCCGGCTAAGTTAGAAGCTATTTATCCTAAAGGATTTAGAGTTTCTATACCAGGTTTGTTCTAAGTTTTCATTACATTATTCTTATTTTGCTTTGTAACCATTCTTATTTTTTTGAACTGGGATATATCATCAAATAATCTAAGGGTCTTTCCCCTTATTTATAAACAAATAAAACTAATAACTTGAGAAAAAGTAACTACTTACTTACGAAATGAAGATTTCTAACCTCAAGTAATGACTTAATAAAAAATTACTTAGCAACAAGTAATTACTTCTTTATAGGCACGGGTGTTTGAGTCAAGAGTGAATACGTACTTCTAGGCAAGTGTGCCTCATAGGCCACATCATCGCTTACCATCAGGTGAGATATAGTGGTCAAACGCGAGCCTATAAATAATAGTAATAATAAAACCTTCTCCTCTGGATGGAACGAGAAGGTGTGCCAAATTTTTTGCTCACTTAAACTCACGTGTGTTCCATCAGTTGCCTTTTGAGTTCCAGGATTAATCCCTCAGCTGCATCATACTTTTAGCTATTCAATTTTCTGAAGAGAACAATACAAAATAATGTTTGCTTCAGTTCAAACTTCACTCAGGTGACCACACACAATTCGTAAACAATCGATTAGTTTTTGCCGACTTCGAAAAAGGAAGAGGTTCTACCGGTATGTTTATTGATTCTTCCATCGTTAACCTTTTTTTTGTTAATTTGGACAAGCTTTTTTCCGAGGTGCTCCCATTTCTTCAAGAAAGCTTCGGAGATAGATCTCTCCAATAAATGATAACAAATCTTCCGGGATTTCTGCAATAGCACGTCTTTTTATTGTTTACATTTACACATTTTCATAACATAGCAGCACCAGTACGCTAATAATATTGGGTTTGAAGAGGTACCTACGTATATACCTCATCATCATCATCATTTGAGCCGAAAATCGTCCACTGTTGGACATAGCCAAGTGTTGCCACAAAGCCTGGTCCTGTGCGTCTCGCATCCATTGGTCTCCAGCGACCCTGACCAGGTCATCGGTCCACATTGTGGGAGGCCTTCCAACGCTGCGTCTTCCGCTACGCGGTCGCCATTCCAGAACCTTTCGGCCGCAACGGCCATCTGTTCTGCCAGCAATGTGCTCTGCCCATTGCCACTTAAGTTTGGCGATTCTTTGTGCTATGACGGCAACCTTGGTACGCATATACCTAAGAACAGTTAATTCTAGTAGACCCTCATGTCACAAACAGCATTAATGTGTAAGTACTCATTAATCTGACTCTGCTGGGCAGCGTTCGGGAAGCTGCCTGGTATATTCTCGTCCAACATACCACATACACACGTCTCAAGACGAAAATCAATGACCAGTACGTATTGCCAGTGTTGGCATACGAAATGAAAGACATAAGTGATATAAAAGAAACAAGGATCTTATATCCTAGGGCAAGGAAATCGCTAAGGGGGGCAGTAGGGGCTGCGCCCCCCCCCCCCCCCCTAGAGACGAGAGATCGATTTATTTTTATCTAATTTGCCACATTCGTAACTTTTGTTAACCACTTGTAAACTTATCATTTATAAAAACTAGATTAATTAAAAGGAACACTTGAACAAGTAAACCCCGCCTTCAAGGGGGCCACTTTGGTTTTGGTGGCTTTGACGCTTCACTGGCCGGAACTAAGGAAGGTGGGGGGCAGGCAATATGGCGCCACGCGCTTCGTTTGATGTTACGAACTCAACCCTTTCAGTGCTTGATTTAGCACTATTAAATTAAAATTTTAGTTTCCACCAACTTTAGCACTAATATGTTGAAGATTTTACTTGCTTTACAGCTTCAAAAGCTCTCGACTGTAACTACAATTCATACTTTTGCCATTCTCTATTCTTCAAATAACCCCCCCCCCCCCCTTTATCATCGGCTGGAGACGCCCATGTCCTAGAGAAGAAAAGGGAGTTAGTTATAGTGTGACGGGTGACAGGACAGAGTGGAAGAAAAAGGAGTTGCGCCGAACCCAAATAAAACGGGACAAGGCAGATCTTTTGAAATATACTATCAGTTTTATGATCCCGTCATCTATGGACACAAACTCTATGGAGATACCATGAAGTTTCGTGCACGTTCTTCTCCATAAAGATCTACGATTTGGAATGTCCTTTATAATAACTTAATTCTTCCGACTGATCCCTTTAGAAAAAGAATTTGTGTTATTTATATCAATCATTTCGTTATTTAGATCAAACAATTAGTTATTTAGATCAATCAATTGGTTATTTTCATCAATCTATTTGTTATGTAGAACAATCAATTAGTTGTTCTGATCAAACGATTACTTATTTTGATTAATCAATTCGGTATTTAGATCAATCGATTCGTCATCTAATTCCTTTGGCTCGGCAAGACTTCTGTTGTTGTGTTGTTGTCAGATTTCCTAGTTTCTGACTATCCATAACAACTGTAAATATGTAAACTTGCTTTTTCATTTTGCTTTAGTCGTTTCCAGAATATTCTGTATCGGCTCTAGTAACAGTTTCCATCAATAAAAAATAGAACAGAATGTACATTTAAGGATCTTTTCTTTCGACTTTTGCTAGTACAAAGAGCAGGTAAGTACTACAAAAAAAAAAAAACCGGTCTGTGATCAGATTCTTTATTTGTACATTAATCAACTTAAGGCCAAAGATATTGATCAGATTCTTTAAAGTTATCAAAAAATAATAGGCCCGTTTTGACATATTTGTATTTTAATTACCTAGCGGCTTGTCCGTTGTAGTCAAGGGCGTCGCCAACCGATAATCAATGGGGGGAGCTATTGGAAGTATAGGGAATAATAATTAAAGTTTTTTTTAAATATAAATAGTAGTATTTTTCTCCACAATAGAACTCCTAATTGCTAGCCTTATATCCACGGTATCATATACGATGGGCATTATATTGTGGGAGACTGGTGCCTAAACTAGGCTCTGAAGCTGTAAAGCAAGCCTCTAGGAGGGGGGGAGGGCAGTAGCCCTCCCCCTGCCCCCCCCCCTTGCGACGCCTTTGGTTGTAGAGTAGTTACTACTAAAGTAGCTAAAACTGCCTATTTTAGTCGTAGTTATACTACACTAGACAAGCCGCTAGGTAGTCAAAACACAAATGTCAAAACGGGCATCTTATATTTTTTACAACTTCTTTTGTAGGTACTAATCTCTATATATCTAATTTTGATTAATGTACATTAATCAAAATTGTTTTTTATTATTTTGAGTCATCAAATAACGACCCCAACAAACATCCTGTGCACCTCGTATCCATCAGATTTCCGCAGCCCTCACCACATCATGGGACCACTTTGTGGGGGCCTTTCAACGCTTTGTTATTCGATACGCGATTGTTACTCCAGAACCTTTCGACCCCACCGGCCATCGGTTCTGCGAGTAATGTGCCCTGCCCACTGCCACTTAAGTTTGGCTATTCTTCGGAGTATGCCAGTAACCTTGTTTCTTCTGCGGTTAACTTCATTCCTGATGCAATGACATGAAGTTATTAGCGAGGGGTTTTAATTATGTGATTTGAGAGTCGAGTTATATATAACCGCAAATAAAGGCAACATATCGTTTTTTTGTTACTAAATGAAAATAAATAAATGAGATACAATGACGATTAAAACCGGGTGAGAGATAAAAGGTTGTAGGTTAACAAAATCTCATCATACGAGTAAGATGACATAATCTTGGGATTCCCAGAATGTAGTATTTAGATAGATGCGCAGGTTATCAAATCTAATTTTATATCCTATATGTGGGAGTGAGTGTGTCCGTGGTATCACAGGCCTATCAAAATGCTTGCACCATTTTATTTTTTTATATCATCATATGCTGAGATAGGAGCCTTGTTGGCCTCGCATAAATTTTTCTTCTTAATGTTGTTATTGTTTCTTATGTTATTACCGGTCATCCATACCGCTTGTTTTTACCCGACTGCGCCAGAAGGAGGGTTATGTTTAAATGAAGAAATAACAAGATTTCAGCACGAGTTTTCAATGTGATTATTCCACTTTTCCTCAAAGTCAAGATGAATATTAAGTAACAAATGCTAATAATGAAAGTTGATTTTCATCCAATATTTATTGAAATCTCGCTGCTTTAACATAATTGGATATTGGGAAAATGCTCGGGAATTTAATAATTAGGTACTTGGCATTTACAACCTTCGACCAAAGATCGTCCGTTACTGTTAATAGCATATTTTAATTGAATGAATTAGAATAATGAACATTAATATAGATGAAGGTTGGAGTCGATTTTTTGTTCATTTAGTGAATTTTGGTTAATTAGGGATTAAATTGATTTAATAAGGGGAACATTAAGAGCAGCGGTGGCCGAGGGGTAACAGCACCGACTTACGAGTTGTAGGTAGCGGCTTCAAACCCAGCCAGGCGCCTTAGTTTGGGTAATTTATTTCATCACCACTGCTATCAAAACGGTGAAGGAAAACATTGTGAGGAAACCAGCATGTTCTTGAACCAAAAAATCGAAGACATGTGACATCCACCAACCCGCACGGGGCCCGCGTGGTTGATTACGGCCCATTCTAGACAGGAGACCTAAGTCCTAGCAGTGGGAACATTATAGGGCTGATGCTACACTATGCAAGGGATTAAATTGAAAAACTCAAAACTCAAGATGGATTTATGTCTGACCATCAGTCTATCTAAGGAGTAATGTCTCACCCAGTAACTGGGTTATTGAGGACTGACAGGCAGTCACTCCATGTAAAATACAGGTTTTCAGCCGTATCCGACTAGACTAGGGCCGACCTCAAACTTGTTGGAAATAAAAAGGCTAGGGATTTTTTTTATGGTAGGTAAAATCATTAAATGACAAATCCCGCCCTTGGGTGGGGCGGAAGATAGTGTCAGACTCTTACTAACGCCCTGTTACATGCATTGCCTTCGATTCAGGGCTCCGGGGTTCACTTTCCTTGGCCCCAGATCTTTAGGCTAGGGATGATGATAATTGAAAAATTTGGAGTGCGATCAGACAAAAATAGAGTCGTTTTACTATTGTGAGCTATTTGGGCAGCCGTGGAATTGAGCTCATGAGTGAGACAAGCTTGTTCATTTTTGTTCATTTTATAGCACGTTATATGTGAAAAATCACAGCTGTATTTCACTGGTAGCACGTGATAAACAGCCGGTTTTTTTTCGTTTATTTCATTATGGTTGCGCCAATTTGCTATGATCCGCGATTTTGTTTTTTGTAATTTATTTTTTTGGCCTAGCAATCCTATCCCTTCCGCTTCCCTTCCCCGCACGACCTCAAGAAATGAAATGACATTGACGTTTGTGCATCGATTGTGAATGTGACCGCTCCGCTAACATCGCCCGCTCGAAATTACAAGAAAATTGACTATTTCGTGATCCAACCATTCAAAGACTCAACAATAGTGCAGTGTAGTGCAATACAGGACCTGGCAGTGGTTAAATGTGCGAAGTCGAGGTTCGCCGGCCGGCGCCACGTGGAACCTTCGAGGTCAAAAGGTCAGTGTTCCTCCCTAATACATTCATCCCATTAATAAACGCCAGGCACAGTACCTGCATATTGTTAACAAACCTTAGATCGCCTTTTCAAACATACAGTCCATTAAAACATCAAGCTTATTTGCGCAACCACATTATACTACTCAAATAACATTGCATATTCAGTAAAGGGACTGTATTATTTAATTCATTGAATACAAATAACATGTATTTATTAGCGAACTCGTCATCATGTGTTCAGTTTATACATGGGCTTTCCCAAACCGCTACAGTAAACAATTCTACGAATTAACATAAACCGATGGCCGCAAACAGTATTATGAACATATTTTCTGAAACCTGCAAGTAACAAGCGGTTACCATTCATAATAACGAAATCACACGAATACTATAATAAAATAAATAATAAAGTCGAATGTTTGTGAGTGTGTATGCGTATGTTTGTCACTTATTCATGCTCGAACGGCTGAACCCGACTACAAACTTTCGCCATTGTAATATTTTTACCCGACTGCGCCAGAAGGAGGGTTATGTTTTTCGAGAGTATGTATGTATGTATGTATATATGTATGTATGTATATATGTATGTATGTATGTATAATTGTTTGGCACGCTCTGCAGCCTGAACGGCTCGATGGATTTTAGCTTGAGAGGTGTCGTTAGATTCGTATTTACTGTGAGAGTGACACTGGGTATATCAAAATAAAAAAAAACAAAATGGCGAATTTTTGGCGCCAAATTCAAATATTTGGCACGCTCTGTGGCCTGAACGGCTCGATGGATTTTAGTTTGCGAGGTGTCGTTAGATTTGTAATTACTGTGAAAGTGATATCGTAAAAAAATAAAACTAAAAAAGTAAAAAGTAAAAAATGGTAATTTAAAAAACTAAAAAACCCGACTGCTTTTCTGAGTATTCATGATAAAGCCCTAAAACAAGAAAGTCGTTGTAGCAGTCGGGACCCATTCTAGAAAGTCAGCCGTCTAGTCAGTACATCTATGATGTAATGGGTCCCGACTGCTACAACGACTTTCTTGTTTTAGGGCTTTTTCATGAATACTCAGAAAAGCAGTCGGGTTTTTTAGTTTTTTAAATTACCATTTTTTTTTCATAAAAATACTAGCTGACCCAGCAAACTTCATACCGTTTAATAGTCTATGAATATTGTGATAGCGGATTACTTTCGTTAATCTTTCCGTATTTTCTCACCATTTAAACCTTTCCTATAGTATCACAAATATTTCAAGACCAAAATTGGCCAAATCGGTCCAGCCGTTCTCGAGTTTTAGCGAGACTAACGAACAACTATTCATTTTTATATATATGAAGAATTTTTTTATACAAAGGTGGAAGTTTGTATCCATGTGTGTCTATGTTTCATAGAGTATCAAACATTTACGCTCATATGAAAGAACGATTATAGATTACGTGGGTAGACCATGTCTTGGAATTTCACATGAAATACTTAATCGACTTTTATCGATTTTTCGAATTTTCTAGCTGTTATGTTAATAATCTTAGTGATGGGCTACATTCAGTTTAGCACAGTCTGTTAAAAAATTTACTTGTCATAAACATCATTTCGGCCGAAAGACGTCCACTGTTACACATAGGCTTCCCTCACCTGTCGCCACAACGACCGGCCTTGTCCCGCATCTATCAGATTCTTGTGACCCGCAGTCATTGGTCCACCTTATGAAAGGCCTTCCAACGTTGCGTCTTCCAGTACGCGGTAACCACTCCAGAACCTTTTGGACCCATTGACTATCTGTTCTGCGAGCGATGTGTCCTGCCCACTTCTTAAGGCTATGTCGGTACAATACGGGGCATATAAGTTAAACCAAAATGGCGATCGAATAGGTAGTAACAGATTTTCGGTACCAAAAATCTGTCAGTCATTTTGGTTGTTCAACTTATTTTCCGCATACAGCGTTATTGCGCCAGAGCTCTTTTACGTATATCTCCATTTCTGATTCAATCTCGCATGGAACCTCCAATATATCCTGTTCTATTGCCATCAAGGATTTTTGTAACTCATAACATGATTTAAAATTGTCCTTGAATTTTTCTTGGACGTTTTTCTCTTTAGAGATCTATGCATTGGGACGTGCAATTTAGCTTCACATTTTTGTCTGACCGACAATATAAGGCATACAAATTGAACCAAAATAGTAACAGATTTTTGTGTCTTAATCGAAGTGCAGTACAGCCGGGGGTTGTGTGTAGCCATAGCAACGTTGGCCATTTTAGTTCAACTTATTTGCCACGTACCTACTATAACAGAGTTTTCGGCTCTCAATCGATGCGGGGGGCTTCGCGTCACCATAGCAAAGAGTTTAACTTATTTGCCACGTACTATAAATGGTTTATTAAAAGATTTTGATTTGAATTTCATCCATGCCTTCATTTATATAACAGCATTTAATAATTTCGTATTAAATCGACCCCAAAACCGCAACGAATCAAAAACAGCGATTAAAACCACAACTTCTATTATTAATTTAATTGTTCAATTATCATGACGTCACTCTAACCGGCTATCGAAGATTTGTATCGGTAATGACCTTTAATTCTGATGTTGTTTCGGTAAATAAATAAAAAATAAACTAAACAATTATATTAAAACAAAATCGTTCGTCGATAAGGCAATGTAATCTCTAAACACGCACTGTTTTGACTAGCCTGTTGGTCTATTGGTCTATGGCCCTGACTACTATGCCGGAGGTCGTGAGTTCGATTCCCACCCAGGACAAATGTTTGTGTGATGAGCACGATAATTTATTCTGTATCTGGGTGAAATTTATCTATATTAAGTTATGTATTTAGAAATATTATATAATTCTAAATATGTTTATCAGTTGTCTAGTACCCATAACACAAGCTCTGCTTAGCTTGGGACTAGACGCCATTGTGTGATAGTTTGGGATATATTATATATATATAATATATTATATTATTATTCCCACCCAAAAGAAATGTTTGTGCGATGAGCACGATCATTTGTTCTGTGTCTGAGTGTCATTTATTTATATATATATTTAGAGATATATAAGTATGTTTTTCAGTTGTCTAGTACTCATATCACAAGTTCTGCTTAGCTTGGGACTAGACGGCGTTGTGTGATAGTTGTGGAATATTATTATTATTATAAAAAAAATACATAGGTATGTACGAGTATATCAAAAATGTCAAAATTGTCAGAGTATGAGAAGCGATTTGATGGATTCCCAAACCACCCTTCACCCTTTTTAGTTAACATCTAGGCATTTTGATTTTTTTAAATGATATAAACCAGTGCTTGACTGCGAACCCACCTGATGGTAAGCAGTGATGCAATCATTGATGGTGAAGCGCACTAGTTTTTTAAACGGCGCGCATTGTTCCCGCGAAGCTTAAGGAGTTGACAGCAAACTGTAGGGGCCCAGCAGGGCAAAAGCCTACTGGGGCCAAGGGTTAGGTGAAAATGAACCCCGGGGCCCTGGATCGAAGACAATGAATGGAACAGGGTAGGTTTTTAGTCAGTAAGAGTCTGACACTATTTCCCGCTCCACCCAAGGGCGGAATTCGTCATTGGATGATTTCACCTACCATAAAAAAAAACTAGTTTATTAAGAGCTTCTAGCTTCTAGACCTGTAGAGCCTCAAACCTTTAAGACACCAATTATAACCTTAATTTCGTCCATCTTCCTCTTTCAGACGATGGCTTCTCTCTATTCGCCTTCCACGGCAAGTTGAACGAGGAAATGGAGGGCCTCGAAGCAGGATATTGGTCACGAGATATCACTAAAGCCAAGAATGGCCGGTGGATCTTCAGAGACAGGAACGCTCAGCTCAAGATCGGAGACACCGTGTACTTCTGGACGTACATCATCAAGAACGGACTGGGGTATAGGCAGGATAACGGAGAATGGACTGTTACTGGTGAGTTTTAGTTTTTGTAGGTATTTGTTAAATGCTTATCATAGCATAATCAACTAATATTTCCACTGCTGGGACTCAGGCCTCTTTCTAGGAGAGGAAATGGGATGTAATCCACCATGCCGGCCCAGTGTGGGTTGGTGGATGTCACGTGTCTTCGAATTTTTAGATGTAGGACGAGCCGTTTTCCCTCACTGTGTTTTGAAAAAATAGAAACCTGAAAATGCAGTTCTGCAACCTTTGAAGAGATTTTTTATAATACTACCTGCTGATACCCGATGTGTGCTTTTAGACTGCAACACAAATACTGCCTAGTTTTAACGATCTAAAACCATCTCTGGATAGTTGTTGCGTACGCTATCAAAAAGTTGCCTACTACGACCTGGCTAAAGGATAGTAGAAATTGGAATTAGGACGTCGGAACCCTCTGAGTGCGAGTCCGAATCGCACTTGCCCATTTTTTTTATACTTATATTAAGCTTTGTAGGTAAACATACTTTTTTTCTACAGAAAACAAAGCGAGCGTATAATTTAGCATAGTAAACAGTAGGTATCTACACACACTAGTATAAACGTAGATTACTCTATCATAAGGTCACGAACAAGATATTGTAGTTAATACTCGTAAATAATAATGAGAAGCATTGCGCTAAAACCGCAATCAGAAAACGTGGACTCGAAACACACATCTATAATCACCGCTGATTAAGAATAACGTGAGCTCCATCTATCTCGCTTCGCAAAATGGCGACCAAAACAATAAGCGAAATTAGAAATATCACAAGAAATTTTAAGTTTTCATAAACTTGAGTGAAACGCGATTCCATGTGATTTGTTTTTTTATTTGAATAATTTGTACAACGCATAAAAACACACAAAGGCATTTTGATAGCCTTTATCCCACTTAAAATCATAAAATAATATTTTTGCGTAACACCCTTGTTTATGTCACTTGTCGATGGCGACAGTGAAATTAGGACAAACAATCCTGATTTCAGCGGTTTACGCCCTAGAGGCGAGTCACCTTCACCTATCTTCCGCTGTTTTGATAATATCAATTATGAGAGGTGCTTTTGCTCATAAATTTTCCAAATCAAAACTCAAGTACCATCTCTTACTAATTCTTCATTATCTCACTAATATTATAAAAGCGAAAGATTGTAAACACATACGAGTATGTACGTGTGTGTGTGTGTATGTTTGTTACTCTTTCACTGAACGGATTTGGGTAAAACTTAGTACATGGGTAGACTATGTTCTGGAGCTTAGGACACTTACTTTTTTGCATTTGTATTTCGGGCTGGAGTGTCTACAATTCCATAACCAAATCGCGTATTTTGCGTGCAGGTAGGTCAAATGTATCTAGGATACTTACCTACTTATTCCTAGGAGTATATTATTCCTTTTGGATAATTTTCTACTATCACGCAGGCACCGTTTCAAACCTTATATATTAGAAAGAAAAATAATTTATTTGGTACTACACAAGGCGCAAACACAATACCAAAAAAGAAAAAAAAAACATAAATACCTAAATCTATTCACCCATTCACATCATTGGAAGACCTTCCACAAGGTGGACTGATGACCTGATGAGGGTCGCGAGAATTCTATGGATATGAGACGCACAGGACCGGTACTTATGGCAACACTTAGGGGAGGCCTATAACCAACAGTGGGCGTCTTTCGGCTGAAATGGTGGTGATGATTCACCCATGTGCCCGCTAACACCAAGAAATTTAAAATATATTTCAAAACGATGTTCCTGATCCCTATCTACAATATTTTCCAGTTCCTCAAGCACAATAGGTGTTAACTTCAAAGCTAAGACGAGGCTCCAAACACGAGTATCCACTTCGATCATCTTAACACCTGAAAAAGTCGTTCAGCCATCTTTCTTTTGTGAACCGGGCTTTCTGGAGAATATTTGCGTTTATTCTCTATTCTTTAAAATGGCCTTTTTAAAAGTGTTTGTGGTCTGTGAAATATATTTTCCTGATTTTTATAAATGCAGGAAGTTTGTGATATACCATCACACACATACACTATCACGTATGTACACAAGCTAGAAATAATTATTTACTTTATTTACTTAATAATGAATATGACATCCTTTATCTTGTTGTTGTTTCTAACATACTGTCACTACACTAAGAAAAAAGAAAAGAAAACGTTAATTCGTACCTTACACATAAAATAGATATAAAATAAATAAAAAAGAAATAGCATTAAAATCTGTGCAAGGTCAAAAAGGCGCCTAACTCAGCATATGCTGCGATACTTAAAGATAAATATCACAGCGCTGGTATTCTGTTACTACACTACTACATGGTACGTATGCATTACCAAAACCAGGTAATTGATTTCTAAATTGCAACTTCTTTTCCAGAATTCGTCGATGAAGCTGGCAACCCCGTCAACCCAACAGACGGATCCCCTGTCGTACCCACACAAGCCCCCAACCCCGTTCCTGCCTCCAGCCCTAAACCAGTATACCAAGAATCTGTGGCAGCCCCGTCAGCTCTCTCAGCAGCCTTTGCCGCCCCAGCCCAGCCAAATCTGCAGTACCCATGCCAGTTATCGGTGTCCAAGGTCAACGTGCCAGGGTTCATCTGCAAGGGACAGCTGCTTTTCGAAGATAACTTCAATTCTGGAATAGAAAAGGGGAAAGTCTGGACTCCTGAGATCAAGTTTCCTGGGGAGCCGGTGAGTGAGATTTTGATCTTGATTGAGGAAGATTGCAGTGGGCGCTTCATCATCGTCATCATCATCAGCCTTTTAATGTTCCCACTGCTGGGACACAGGCCTCTTCTCTAGGAGAGGGAATGGGCCGTAATCCACCACGCAGGCCTAATGCGGGTTGGTGGATGTCTCATATCTTCGAATTTTTAGTTCTAGGACATGCCGGTTTCCTCACGATGTTTTCCTTCACCGTTTTGAGAGTAGTGGTGGTGAAATAAATTACACAAAGTAATGCGCCTGGCTGGGTTTGAACCCGCGACCTAAAACTCGTAAGTCGGGGCCGTTACGACTCGGCCACCACGGCTCACCCAGTGGGCGCTTAGATTTTTATTATCTGACTAGCTTTCACCAGCAGTTTATTAGAAAAAAAATATCGGCCGCAACCTCTCGCATCGTTTCCTAGATCAGACAATGGTCCGGAGCACGAGGCAATCGGATCTGGTAGCCTCCTTCTATGTATGAGTGTATTCTAGAGTCAATATGCTCTTAATAAACTGTCACCATCAACGATTGCATCACTGCTTACCATCAGGTGGGATCGTACTAGTTTATATAAATAAATAAAAAAAACTAATTTTAGCGAAGGAGAAAGAGGCAGCCCTAAGGGAATAGATACATCCTCACGTCTCAGCTGTAGTGACAGGAGACGCCCCGGGTATCGGGAGTCGAAGGGCATTCTACGGCCACCGTAGGATGTCTATGACGGCCACCGTAGATGCACCATTATGGACGACGAGCAATGGTTAGCTCGCCGTCTTTTCGTCCGCTGACGACCGCACCCGAGTCTTCGACGGTACATACATAGTGTTGCACGGGTGCCTCAATGAGATGTCACAATGTCAGCAAACTGCAAGACCGATACCAGCTATAACCATGGGGAATTTTTGAAAGGAAAATGCTGATATTTATCTGCATGCAGTTAGACTAACAGCCGATCCCAACTAACTAGGAAATAATAGGTTAATAGGCTATAAAAAATCATAAAGATCTGATCTACTACTAAGGATTTTCTTAAAATTTTCCCAGGACTTCCCATTCAACGTCTACCTCAAAGATCGGAACGTTCACGTGAGGGACGGCAAACTGTCCATCAAGCCCATCACTCTGGAGTCCAAGTATGGAGATGACTTCGTGAGGCAAACTCTTGACATTACACCAAGGTAAGGACGGATTTCCCTACTTAATAGAAAAGATATCAACATTATTATGTATCCTAGGAAGCTCGCTGTTCGACCGTCATCGGGTAACTGAGCCCAAGTCGTAAATGGCGCTTATTGTTCCCGCGCACCTCAAGGAGTTGTCAGCAAATCACAGGGGCCCAGCAGGGTCGAAGCCTACTGGGGCCATGGGTTGTGCGAAAGTGAACCCCGGAACAAAGGCAATGAAGGAACGGGGTGGGTTTTTTAGTCAGTAAAAGTCTGACACTATCTCCCGCTCCGTCCAAGGGTGAGATTTGTCATTGGTGTCCCACCAAAAAAAACCCTATTGGAGTAAAACGGGGGTTGGAAGTTTGTATGGAGAAACCGAATTTCACGCGGGCAAACCCGCTGGCAGAAGCGTAGATATGCATATTATACGAAGTCGGTAAAAAGGAAAACGACGTTAGTTAAACATTCAGCCTAACTCGCTAACCAAAAAGAAAACTTGAATAAAGAATCTTCTAATATCGTTATGGTAAGTTTAAAAAAAAAACAGTCCTAATTTCAGAGGAAATAACATACAAAAGATTGCAAGACACGTGTATCGTACAACGGAACAATAAAATGTAATCGTTTACACACGTAATAACACAAGAGAATAAAAGTACGCAGATACACGATTTTCTTATAATAATGTTCCTGTTATCCCAGGAAAACGTTTTCTCGATATAGGTGTATAAACAAATATTCCAGTCTCTTATCTTGATTTCCGCATTCTATGTTCATGTAATTTACCTCTGCTATTAGGCGAAAAAATAATCTTGTTCAAAAGACAACATTATTTTTCATTTTCGAATTTATGTTGTTCGAAAGAAAATCTCGATTGGTCAATGCAATCCAATCATGTCTAATATACATAACTTATTATGTTACCGGCTATCTATATAATCGAATATAGTACAGAATACTGTTCAAAGTCAGGCTTTTATTTTCAGATGGTGATACAAAATAACCCTAACCTAACCTGTCCGTGTCGGGTGCCCTAAAATTACATCACCTCCTTCCCTGCTCTCGTGTTTTACATACATTACCGGCTGCGCATTCGGTACTGTATAGGAGACCTTTATTTTTTTGTTGTAGGTAAAATCATCCAATGACAAATCCCGCCCTTGGGCGGAGCGGGAAGTAGTGTCAGACTCTTACTGACTAAAAACCTACCTCGTTCCTTCGTAGCCTATCGTGCCGGGGCCGGGCATTCCTTTCGGAAGTAGGAGACCTGAATTATACAGATTGATATAGCTTCTTACATTTTACGATATTTTTTATATGTAGTGTACACAATGCCGCTTTTCTGTGGTATCACTCTGACTTTGAGATTATCTTCTTTCTTCTTTTACAAGGAGACTCTATGACTGACATACTCGTATCAACGCACAGCCAAAACTACTAAGTCTAAAAGCGTGAAATTTTGCGCAAGGTTTCCTTTTATTACGTAGGCGAGCACAATAAAAGGATTTTGTTCTTCGAAATTCACATTAAAGGGATGAAACGGGAGTCCAAAATTTGTATGGAAAAACCTACTTTTACGCTGGCAAAGACGCTGGCAGAGACTAGTGATAAAATAAAATACATTACAATATCTAAACTTCGATAAGACTTCAATAATAGATGCTCAAGACCTTGGAGTTTTGAGCTGTTAAGTGCATCATTGCTAATTGCCGTTTCCCCCTTCCCTAAAGTCTTTGAACTAAAATACCATTTTTTTTCGTCTCCATCAGATGCACCGGCACTATTGGCACGAGGGAGTGTTTCCAAGAAGCGTCAGGTGCTCAGATCCTGCCACCCATCATCACGTCCAAGATCACCACAAAGAACAAATTTGCCTTCAAGTACGGCAGGGTTGAGATCAGCGCTAAGATGCCTTTAGGAGACTGGATTTACCCAGGTAAGGATTTATGACGTACCTATTTGGTAGCATAACTTTATCTAATAGTGTGTATTGAGTGCAGAAGAACTAAAGTTACTGGATAGCCCCATGAACCGCCAAACTTAAGTGCCAGCGAGGCACATTGTTCGCAAAGCTAATGGTTGAAAGGTCTGAAAGGATCTGGATTGGTGACTGCATTGATAGATGCATTGGAAGGCCTGCCACAATATGGACCGATATGACCTGGTGACGATCGCCGAAATTAGATGAATACGAGACGCGTAGGACCAGTCATTGTTACGACTCTTGGAGGAGGCCTAGGTCTAGTAGTGGACGGCTTTTGACTAAATGATGATGATGAAATAATACAGTAATACATGTAAAATGTGTCCTTGATTTTCTTATCCATATTGCTATGGCTAAGAAGATGTGGTTATTCATCGATATTATTTCAGCTGAAAGTCACCTACAGTTGGCATAGGCCTCCCCTAAGTGTCCTTTGCGTCTCTCATCCATCGCATTCCCGCGACTCTCACCAGATCATATGTCCACCTTGTAAGAGACCTTCCAACTTCCAAGGCTGCGTCTTCCGGTGTGTCTATTCCAGAATCTTTCGGCCCCATCCACCATTTGTTGGCTATTCTTCGTGATATGCCGGCAACCTTGGTTCTCCAGCGGATATCTTCATTCCTGATGCGATTACGCAAGGATACTCCGCATAGTCTAATAAGGCCCATCTTTAAGGTCCTGATGTTGTTATTAAAGTGAATTATTTTCAGAAATTCAACTGGAACCCCGAGACTCAATCTACGGCGTCAATAAGTACGCATCCGGACTCCTGCGCATAGCGACCGTCAAGGGTAACGTGGAGTTCGCCAAGAAGCTGTACGCCGGACCCATTATGTGTGACTCTGAACCTTACAGGTTGGTGGTTGTTGAATGTTGTATTAAATGCTAGAGGAAAGTACTTATGATCTATTTTCACAAAAAAAAACGCATGATATAGTACATTGTCAACGTTTTCCGTTTTCTTGATGTATGTGTGGAGTAGAGTCTTTTCCAGGCATTGCAACCGCGGGCTGGCAGACGGCGAACAATGAGTAGCTCGCCCTAACTGACCCCATCTATTTGGCTGACACTTCTTTGAGGTGCGCGTAGAACACAACACGCTGTCGGCCAGGGCTTGGCCCTTACTGGAAGGTCGGACGGCGACCTGAACCATATACCCCTTATTTTTTTAAATGGGAAAATTATTAAATGACATCTCCCACTCTTGGGCGGGGCCGGAGGGTGTTTCAGACTACTCTTACTGGCTAAAATCCCACTCCTGGCCTTCTTTGCCTTCATTCCAGGGCCTCAGGGTTCACTTTCGTATAACCTGTGGCCCCAGTAGGCTTCGGCCCTGCTGGGCTCCTACGGCTTGCTGACATCTTCTTGAGGCGTACATAGAAACAATACACGGCGTCGAAGACTTGAGCTCGGTCCGACGAAACCATAACCCCTACGTACATCTAAAAAAAATGCAGGCGTTATGTCAAGTGTTTTTCTATTGTGTTACAGATCTAACCACTTGCAGGAGAAGGCTGGATCAGATCTCTGGAGCAAGGAGTTCCACATTTACTCAGTGGAATGGAGGCCAGGTGATAATTTTTAGGTTTCTGTAAGACTAAGTTTTGTTTTAGTTATTAGGCTTACCCCCGATTTCTGATTTGAGCATTTGAAGTTGAGTATTACTCAAACTCTACTTTAGCCTGTAAAACTGTCAAAATTTGGCATTTAAGTATGGTTTGAGACGTTCTTAACTCAAAATACTCAATTCAGAAACCCGCCCATAGGTTGTTAGGCTCGCATTTAACCACTATCTGACCTGGTGGTAAGCGATGAACTGGTTGACCGTGGAGCACGCTCGTTTAGAAGTAACCTACCTATTCACTCTTGACCTAAATATCCTCAGGTCAAAGCTATCATGAAACACAGAGGCAGAGAATTCACTCCCTTAGCTGTACGAACAAGAAATGTGTTCCCGAAACTTTTTGTATGTGGTTATGGGTGAAATTAGACATTTCACCCATAACCACAAACAAACACACGTACCGGTTGTGCATCACCGTAGATCTAGAGGTTCGATGATGGAACAGAATTGGCGGAATTAAACTGTGCAATTCCAATGCTTATTTCTGAAAAGTAATCAATGGAAAATCGACAGGATCGGATGCATAAAGGCCTGTGCGCGGCACGTTTTTTAAACGCGTCATTGACGCGCGTTTTAGGAACTTGAGTCGACGACCCCCTAATTCGACATCAAAGATACGAGTATTTTAGTTTTTTATATTACGTTACTTTGATGAACTGGTCTTCACTTGTGATTTGATAGATTCTTGCCATACAAGAGGACATTAGGGTACTAACTAGTGGGGGATAGGCTACTAATTAATGGCCTGCAGACTTCGACAAGAAAAAGTATACGCAGCCCACAGCAAGTGAAAGGACAGTGAAGGCTTTGATAGTCAGTAAACTGATACTCCCTCTCGGTCTAGCCACCAGTGCGGGATTTAATGATTTAAGTAGTATACCTATTTGTAACATCCTCTTTATTCTTCTAGACGGTATCTCTCTTTTCGTGGACGGTGAGAAGTACGGCGAGGTGAGTCCTCCACCGGAAGGATTCTACAAGACTGCCAGCGAAAACAACGTGATCGCGTCCTCACAATGGCTCAAGGGAACTGTCATGGCGCCCTTCGATGAAATGGTTAGTTTATAAAAAAATCTTACGTCGCGCAAATTCCCTAGACTGACAGATGAGACCATTGTTATTTTGTGGTGAAATTCTAAGAGTTTTCTTTCTAGTAGTTCAAGGGTTCTTGAAACGCCAAAATAGAATAACCGGTGCAAGATCAAAATAAATTAAATGCAGAATATCCCCCGATTTAGCATTTATCCATTGGAAGTTTTTTGGAAGTCCTGAGGCTGAAAACCTGTCAAAATTTGGCAGTTAAAGTACTTAGGGTTCAAGACGCGTTTAAATTTAAATCAAAATACTGAATTCAGAAACCCGCCATAAGGGTGTTTTTAATATCATGTGGATTTCATTGCGCATGCGACAAAAAACGCGTCCCGCATGCGTATTTGCGTGCAAAAGGGCATTTGCGCAAGTTATGCATGCGGAGCAAATCCACATGCCAAGAAACTAAATCTTAAGTCATGCAAATTACACAGAAGAATAGGGGTGTACAGTAACTCTAATCTTAGATACAAAACAGATGTCGGTCCAAATACAATAAACCATGAACTGAACCTATGACAGTTTTACTTTTTGGCAGAATAGAAATACCGTTATTCAGAATCGTGTACTGAAACCGCGTGCCACATTTGTGTCGATCGATACTGCATGACGTGACACTTAATATTTCATGTAGGGTTCTTCGAAAGAGTTATCGTGGCCCTAGAACAAAAAGCAAAGAGTGGGCAAAAACAACCATTTATCTCTTCTTCTTCTTCTTAGTCGGTATCACTCTTGACAGAGTGGTCGTGGTCATTACTTCAGGTGTTGGTGGCAAGCTTCACAACACGACGCCACTCTTCTCTGATAGCCGCCTTCCTCGTGCATTCATAACCAAAAAACCAACCATTTATAGGCACTTTTTAATTGCGCAAGAAATAAATCACAAAATGATTCGAATTGCACATTCCAAAGCGTATATCTTTTAGGAGAAGAATGTACAAGAAACACCATGGAAATCTTTTAAATTTTGTTATGAATTACAAATACATCGGATGGTTACATTTAACTACATAATTATTTCTTGTCGCTTCTATCATGTAAGAACAATGTAAATACAGTAAAAAAAGATTTTTTTCCTCTCCCCAGTTTTACATATCCTTGGGTATAAACGTGGGCGGCGTGCATGAGTTCCCCGACAGCCCGAGCAAGCCCTGGACTAACCGCGCCACCAAGGCCATGCTTAACTTCTGGAACGCACGCGAACAGTGGTATTCCACCTGGTACGACGATACCAGCGCGCTGGAGGTGGATTATGTCAAGGTTTATGCACTATAGAAGGTAAGACTTAAATTTACTTTACTTATAAATTAACACTTTAAACGTGTGAGGAAACGGACCTCCTTTCGGCCCTATCGGGATCCCGATCCTAGTTTCCAGCCACCGTTGGCATGGGCTTGCGGACGGCGAGGAATCGGTTACTCACCGTCCCGCCACCTGCTAACCGTCCGGGCCGAGCCCGAGTCAACGACAGCGTGTAGTTTTCCACGTGCACCTCAATCAGACGTCCCGTAGGAACTCAGCAGGGTCGAAGCCTACTGGGAACATGGATTCGGTTTTAGAGGAAAACCCGGGGTCCTGGAATGAAAACACAGGGTTTCAGTCAGTAAAAGTCTGACACGCCCTCCCGCTCTGCCTTAGAGCGCAAGGAGTCATTGAATGATTTCCCAACAAAAAAAGCATGAAGTACTTAAACAACATAATCAAGTTTAACACTTTTTTTGATCGATAGTACCAGAACATGTTTAGGTTTATTTTTTTATTTTTCATTGTATGTTTATATCGATTGTGTCAAGTGGATGTTTTTTACTAAATATTAATGAAGTACAATACTTATTTTTTTTTATTTCAGATTTCAAAATTTCTTCGCACCGAGACCTCAACTGCCTAATTTTAAGATTAAATAAATGTTTGTTTACCTTTGATTGACTTTTATTGATCTTCCACTGACATAACAAGTCAACTTGTTTTTGAAATTTGCCACTTTACATAAACCAGGCATTTACGTATCTAAACTGAAACAGTGATTAACACAAATACAAGAGATAGTTAATGCGGAAAGGCCATTCACTTCCAGGGGCGTAGCTACCGTCGTATCGGCCGTTCAATAACACGGGGCCCCCGCGCTACAGGGGCCCCGACGTAGACAAAAATTCGCAACATGTTATCCACAAACGTCTAGCAGGGTGAAACAAGATTTTTAAAAAAGTACCATATTTTTTACACGGGGATATCAGACTTTTGATACGAGTCCCCTGTAGGGGGATAAACTACACCCCTGCTTACTTCATTTTTTTTTTATTCCCATCAATATTCTTACAGACTAATCCAAATCGTTCTTTTATGATTATTTATTTGATATAAGCAGATCTCTTAAAATATTGGTACAAAATAATAGCAACTGATTGCAGATAAGCCCAGAAGAGAAAAAAAAAGTATTTGATACGATAAATTACCTATTTGATGATTTCTCGTCTTAAAAAAATTAACCAACAAAGAAACCTCCGGGTTAGAATATAAGTCGATGCCTCCGGGTGATAAATACACATAACATGAGACAGTGTACATAAACAACATTATTTTTGGTATACCCAAGAACTAAGGAGGAGACCAACCGCATCAGGAAGAGGCAACGGTGCGGTCGCCCTAGCCGCCGCCGGGATTCCGATCCCGATTTCGCGGACGGCTTGCAATGGGTAGCTCGCTGTCCGATCGTCCGGTAACCGACCGGACCGAGTCCAAGTCGTCAACGGCGCGTACTGTTCCCGCGCGCCTCAAGGAGCTGTCAGCAAACCGTAGAAGCCCAGCCTGCTAGCTGCAGGCAGGCAGGGTCGAAGCCTGCTGGGGTCATGGGTCAGCTTAATAAAGGAAGGTCCCGGCACGATAGGCAACGAGGGAACGGGGTAGGTTTCTAGTCAGTAAGAGTCTGACACTACTTCTCGCTCCGCCCAAGGGCTAGATTTGTCATTGGATGATTTTATCGACCATAAAAAAAAAATACCCAGAAACTGAACATAGTTTGTTGAGAATCAGTAATGAATCGATTCCAATATTTTTTACACCATGTTATATTTTTTCCCAAAAATATTTTGAAATGTCACAAATTGGATACCACCAACAATAAGTCCAACATACCGCACCGACAACGCTTGGTGCGGTAGCAAAACAACCCCTCAGACGCCCGGATGACCCGGTGACCATGTATTTTTGGGGACAGCCAGGTAAAACAAGCTTATAACTTTGTAATTTTTCACGATAGATACAGTTATGAAATTTTGTACATAGGTTATTTACATAAAAATACTAGATATGTGATTCGGGTTTCGCATATACTAAAACAAATGTTGTATAATTGCACAAGAAAAACTACTAAACATGTTATTATGTACAGCACATTCTACTTATTTAATATTATAAATATGAAAGTAACTTGTCTGTCTGTTACGCTTCTATGATTGTACTACTGAACCAATTTTGTTGTTTGGCACAGAGTAAGCTGGAACCCTAAAGTGGACATAGGCTTTTTAGTTGGTATCGAATTGGCATCTGCAAAAACCGACATTCATGCGGACGAAGTCGAAGGCTAAAGCTAGTATGTAATACATAAATATAAAATAATTTAGGAGATGTTCCTAAATTCTTCTCCTGAAGACTTCCAACGAAGAGCTGTGCCGGATCAAGCCAGCGTGGGGACTGTAGTCAATTCTACAAAAGGCGGCGAATAAATTGAACCATTTGCTGTGGTTACGCGCAGGCCTCCACCGACCCGAAAATCGGTACTGCGCATTCAAGGTTGACAGTCATGATGGTTCATCTTGTATGACGAGGACTATAGCCGATTTTCAAGTCTCAATCGAATTGGGGGGCTGCGCGTAAACACTTTATTTTATAACTTCTTTAGATTGCAATAATAAATTCACAGCAACCAAATAACCACTGAAATTAATTGAAATGCATATAGCATTTCAATTCAAATTAAATCAAATGCTTAAAGCATTTCAATTAATTCCAAAAACACAAAACATGCACAGTCATACTCAATTCATGAATTCCATTAAACTATGACTCGAAGATACCCGTATTCTTCGAACCAATTATCTCGTTCGTCATAAAACAGTTATTCTCGTTAGTTTAACCGTCTTATCTTGCTTAAATACATGCTTATGCTAAAATACATACTAAAAACTATCGTAAAACTAACAACAATAATATCAGAATGACGTTTTCTTAATTAAAGATATAAATAACTGTGATACAACGAAGTTTATTCGACTTTGTACATATGACAAGACCACATCAAAACGAAACGTTTCCTCTTAAGATTCTCTTTAATATGAGAGTACGGGTAACCGTTTATAATAAGTATGATTTAGATGAAGATTGCGAAGATACACATCTCATCATTATTTCAGCCGAAAGAAGTCCACTACTGGACATATACCTTTCTCAAGCGCCACCAAATCAACCAATAAAGGATTGGTTATCACATCCAATAGATATACAACCTTATTTTTAGTAGAAATGAAACCCGAAACACGGCTTAGTATTTTTATGCAAAGATGTCTATGTACAAAATCTCATAACTGCATCATGAAAATTGACAAGGTTTAAGCCACACAAACATACTCACAGGCCCATCCGGGCCACTGAGAGGTTGTTTTGCTTCCGCACCCAGCTGTACCCTGGTGCTAATGCCCGCTATGACGTGCCATGACCTGTGTTTTATTTACTGGTAGCGTCCAACTTGTTACTTCTTTTTAAATATTTTTTGAAAAAAAATATAACGATGTAAAAATTATTGGAATCAATTCAGTTACTGATTCGGAACCAATTATATTCAGGTTTCGCATATAGTAAAAATAATGTTGTATATGGCTTCTGCGGCCGTCACAAAATGATCGGTCTACCTATTGCCTTAAAAAAATCCTTTGCCCACTTACAGGAAAATAAACCGGTGTTTGTGATCGTAAACGATATAAATACAACAGGTTACCTTTATTAACTCGCACTGACCGATCGTATCGGTCAAGTATCGATAAATAGCCATGGGAGTTCAGAAAAACAATTTAGATTTATGCGCAGACAAAGCAATGGGAACAGAACATTATAATGCTGATGCTATGCTATGCTACTTATTAAATAATACGGAAGACTTACCACTGTAACAAACAGATAAAGAACGACAGTAAGTTGGACTGACAGCCAAAAAAAAAAAATACAGAATAATACACATAGACTTTTTGTAGTGCTGCCTTCAGAAACAAAAACTTGCTAATTAACTAATACAGTACAGGTGTATTATATCGACGGCAACCTGGTTCAAGACAAGGTCCAAAGCGAGAGATAATGAAAGGCGGTCGCCCTCCCATTCACAAGTGTGGATTTAGTCAGTCAGACTGATACGCCCTCTGGCTCCACCCTAGAGCCTGACAAGTCACTGGATGGTTTACCCCTTTAAAAAAAATAACTCGTTACACAGTACAGGCACATCGTTCAAAATGATTATTACATAGCTAACGCAAAAAATACTTCAGACATATAGAATTAAATACAATGGATAAATCCAAATAATTTTTTACACTAGCTTCCAGCACTACATAAAATAAGAACCTTTAAAAAAAAACTTACAATGACTGCTCAATAAAAGAAAACCTTTAAGCGACGATATTATCCAAATCACACAATACTAAGATATATTATGCAGTTATGCCCTGCAAAAACCCGCCAGCACTTATATATATATCCAGTAACAAAATGTCTATTCAAGGCAGAGGACGTGCCGCAGTGCTTATAAGTTTGTTTATTTTTATACAAACGATATGTGCTCAGTATCAAATACCTGATGTGACTATTAAGGCTTTAAAACCTAGAGGATTTATTGCTTCTATACCAGGTATGTTGAAGATGATCCTTGTATCTGTGTCGACAAACTTTTCGATAAGCAAAATACCAGTTTATGAAGTGTTTATATACAAAATTAACTCCAGTGACAATGTTCGTGATAGATATTCTTCGGCATTGACCTCGTGTGATCTGAATCAAGCAAAGGTAATGTCTAAAATTAGAGAGCTTATAAGCCAATGGAGGCCTTTTTTCATAATACGTGGATGTATTTCTTAGGAATTGGAGAGGATGCAAGGATTCATTATTCTCTCACTCCTTTCAGCGACATTTGCCAGCAGTGGGACAATACGGCCAATAATAAATAAACAGCCCAAATCTTTGTTTTCAATATGTCGCAATAGTTTCCTTCAAATAAGGGTTGTCTTTGGGTGCATTAACATAGTGCGTACAGGGATAATCGCCGGAAGATACCACGAGCCATGAAAATTATTTTCGGGTCTCTGCAAGTTGGCTTCGGCCCCTCATATGCCTTCCAAAGGTCCAAAACCCCAGGGTCCTGAGATAAATAAATTAAAAATAATGAGCAATCATTAAGAAACGGAGGAGCAAGAGGGCGTGTTTGACTTTTACTGTCTCAAAACTACCCGAGTATCATTAGTTGCCCCCTGCGTTCCAAAACTTCGGCGAGGTTTTATAACAATTCCCAGTTTTGGTAAAGAACATGATCTTTAAGTTTGTGTGTTGTAAGAATAGATAAAAAAAAAGCACGGACGGTTGGTGTGATATGTGACTGCAATGAAAGTGAACACAGAGATAACGGTTGATAGATATGCGAGTATATGGACAGAAGATGCCACTCTGACCCAGAAAAAGTAAGCTGCATTGAATCGACGGCTTACTTTTGTAAGCGCGTTGTAAAGTAAACACATGTCAGGAATCCTAGAAAGTCAAACAAATGTGTTTTTTTTTTGTGCAATCTGACATTTTGAATTATAATTATTTTATTGTTGTAATAATAATATAAGTTAAGTTTTAATTTTATTTCTTTATTTTATAATTTTTGATTTGTAAAATTAAGAAATAATAAACTGCTACTATATATTATCTCATGCAAATTATAATAAATTATAATTTATTATACTTAATTAGCGTGTTTACACCAAAATATTTGTACGCCGATGACGGCTAGACAACCTACCTAAATATTTGTGTCCACGAATAGTAATACGCCTTGACCTCAAAAGTTATTGATTTAATAGTTTAAGAGAAGAATAAGTAAATCAAAATTCATATGCAGTATAGTGCAACGTTGATTGAAATATTACTGACAATGTAAAGAAAAAAAACATAATTGTTCAATATATTAATTAATAAATATTTCGTGGCTAGAATAATACCAGCTGTATTGGTCGATCTACAAGGTTAAGCAACCCTTACTGCGGTCGGTGTGTGGATGAGTGACCAATGACCATCCCAACATACCTAGATTCCTCCGTACTTCAAAAAGCAAGTGAAGCCGTTGGTCCCGGCTGTCATTAGTAGATCTTTGACAGTTCTTCATCACGCCTGTGACCAATATGTACAGAATGGTAACCAAAGTCGCGGATGTAACTACTGGTTACAGTTAATTTATGAATACCCATAAACAAAGAAGTACAGTACGTTCGACGGATCTTGGCGCGCCTGAAGTAAGGCTCTGCGAACTTTAGCGCTTGCGCACTCGTAAAAAAATAAATGGTTTGAAAAAATAAATGCCAATAGCAGTTGTTATTGCTGTTAACAACTGTTATTGGCATTTATTTTTATAAATCATTTATTTAAAACGCTTATTTTGAGCGCTAAAGTTCGCAGAGCCTAACTTCAGGCGCGCCAAGAACCGTTGAACGTACTGTATTTATAACTACTTGGCTACAGCTCATTGGTATTTCCCATTATCGTTTGCACACCAAAAAGTCGAGGTTCGTCACGATTTTCTGAAAACATTCACAAAAAAACGTGAATCCCCGCTTCTTATCTTGTTTATATTCTAATTTTTTAAACATATATTATTATAAGCATAAGGTCAATAAGCTAGCATTACACATGCGTTATCAATATTAAAATTTATACTTTATACTAGAGTGAAAAAGTTTTAATTGTATTTGCCTTAACATCGGAAAAAAAAATACACAATGTAGGTAACTGCCCCCCCACAGCCAAGTTACAATCGTTTCGTTTTGCGTTAACGCTTGGAGTTGGCCACGCCCCCAAACTCTTTGTTCGAACAAACAAATTGGGGGCGTGGCCAGATCCAAGCGTTGACGTAAAACGAAACGATTGTAACTTGGATAGGGGGGCCAGGAGAATAGAAAATGGAACCAATAAATTCTTTGTAACGAGGTGTAAAAAAAAACTGCGGGGAATTTCTGAAAGGGATACCGTCATCCTGGAACATAAAGGGCAACTGAACACACATTTACACAGGTGGGTTTTAGTCAATTATAGTCTGACTCTCCCTCTCGCTCCATTCTAGAGTGGGAGAAGTCATTGGAAAATTGCCCATCTCAAAAAAAAAGGATTACAATACAATCTTTACAGTTTGACCTAATTTTAAACTGCACACATTATTAGAGAGAGCAGTGGTGGCCGAGTGGTAACGGCCCCGACTTACGATTAGTAGGTCGCGGGTTCAAGCCAGCCTGGCACATTATTTTGTGTAATTTATTTCATCACCACTGCTCTCAAAATGGTGAAGGTAAACATCGTGAGGAAACCGGCATGTCCTAGATCCAACAAATTCGAAAACATGTTTTTTTTTTTTTTTATGGTAGGTAAAATCATCCAATGACAAATCCCGCCCTTGGGCGGAGCGGAACTTCGAAAACATGTGACATCCACCAACCCGCACTGGGCCCGCGTGGTGGATTACGGCCCGATCTCTGTCTTAGAGAGGAGGCCTGTGTCGCAGCAGTGGGAACATTAAAAAGGCTGAATATGATGATGATGACACATTATTAGAGTGTGACCAAAAATCTCTGTTGTAAGGTCTCCCACAAGATGGTCCAATGACCTGTTGAAGATGAATGACATGGGTGCGAGTCGCATAGGACCAGTCATTGTGGCAGCAGTTGAGGGAGACCTATGTCCAACAGTTAGCGTATGTCAGCTGAAATGGTGATAATGATGATGAACCAAAAGAATCAATCATTTGTGAAATGGATCAGTCAAGCTTGATTAACAGTTTATTTCATACAAACCAAATACCAAGTTACACATCAATAAACAGTTGTCAATCAACATCGCTTAGTGAGGTCATGCAAAAAATTCACCGCGGCCCTAGAACGCTAAGGGCTGTAGCGACATCTATGTCGTCACAAATGAACTAATCCTGCATCGCGCAAGTAAGATTCGCGGCGCGATTGGAACATATAGAACAAACCCGAAATCATCTATCGGGCAATAGCCCACCAGACATAACACCTGTCTGGTCGGAGGATCCTCCCTTTTCAACGGAGGCGTGCGGGACTTTACTCTCTGTTCCGCATACCTCCAAAGATGTAGCGACATCTATGTCGTCACAAATGAACTAATCCTGCATCACGCAAGTAAGATTCGCAGCGCGATTGGAACATATAGAACAAACCCGAAATCATCTATCGGGCAGTAGCCCACCAGACACAACACCCGTCTGGTCGGAGGATCCTCCCTTTTCAATGGAGGTATGTGGGACTTTACTCTCTGTTCCACTACCCCCAAAGGGCTACTGAAAGAACACAGGCCCAGCAGGTTCGAAGCCTACGGGGGCCATGGGTTGTGCGAAAGAGAATCCCGGGGCCGTCGGCGTGCAATGGGTAGCACGCTATCCGATCGTCCGGTAACCGATCGGACCGAGCCCAAATCGTCGACGGCGCGTTATGTTCCTGCGCGCCTCAAGGAGCTGTCAGCAAACCGTAGAGGCCCAGCCTGCTAGCTGCAGGCAGGCAGGGTCGAAGCCTGCTGGGGTCATGGGTCAGCTTCCGAAAGGAATACCCGGCCCGGCACGACAGGCAATGAAGGAACGGGGTAGGTTTTTAGTCAATAAGAGTCTGACACTACTTCCCGCTCCACCTAAGGGCGGGATTTGTCATTGGATGATTTTACCTACCATAAAAAAATAAAAATAAAAAAAACCCCTGGGCCATGGGACAAAAGCAAAGAAGAGACAGGAGTGTGTTCTGGTCAGTTATAGTCTAACACTCTCTCATTGCACTCAGCGCAGGTGAAGTTACCCACCTCAAAAAGAAATCATAGGATGTGACTTGCTTTTTTTATCTTGATTAAAACGCACCAGTAATGTGTCCTTCGCTTATCCTTTGCACTCCAGGGCTATGGTAATTCTTTTGAACATTAGGGTGTGACTTTACCAATCAATGTGAAATTTAACTGGCCTCTTGGTCTAGTGGTTAGTGGCCCTGACTGCTATGCCGGAGGTCGTGGGTTCGATTCCCACCCAAGACAAATCGACGGTCCCTACGTATATAAGGACATGTCGAAAATGGCATTTTTTTTTTATTGTATCATTGGCTTTAGATTATCTATGCGCACATACTGACATGAGATTTTTTTTTAAATTTTGTTTATTTACTTTGTTTTACAAATCGTATAAGAGAACAAGTATTATAAATACAACGAATAAGTGTCGTAGATGCGGACATCTGTACATATCTTTTTGTACGGTGTTTTAAAATGCGCCCCGCTCGGTGCGAACGCGGTCTTGTCAGACATGTCCGTTTATACTATGACTAGTAATTGCGACAATTTTTTTTTCATAAATAACAATAATAGATTGTAGGCTTCTTTCAAATATGATTTCCTAAATAATTGTTACAAAGAAAATAACTCCTTATTGTTATCAAAGTAAATGAAGTTACGAGTATGTCCTACATGTTTGTTTTTACGCGTAACTCTTAAAATTTTTATGGACTTGTTATTATTTACGGTTACTTACTAGAAAACATTAAACATTTTTTTACTTACAATAAACTTTTTTTTAGAGAAGAGATTTGTGTTCCTCGGTATAAATGATTATAGTTTGATTTTTTTCTGAAAATGGTAAATTTTAATGGATCTTGAGGAAGTTTCTAACGATGAAAATCAACCAGCTAATATATTATTGCAAATTGATTTAAATTATATAATAGACACCTATTTGTGAAAATGAAACACCATGACAAGTACCTGAAAATGATAATGAAGAATCTTTGATTTACAACACCAATACAAAGTCCAAGCAGGACCTTTGGGGACACTGTAAGTGAGTTTTTGAGTGAGAGTAGCGCTATTCTTTAAGATCAAGCCCGTTAGGTTCCAGTGAAATTGCCACGTGGCACGATGGCAATGCTGATTCGTTGACCGAAGTGAAGCCCAGACCAGTTTTCTGATACCACGCACAACTCGATGAGCGTTCGGACCCCGTGGCCCTAGTGTTTCAACCCCAAACGGCTCAAACATATAACTTCCGATGTATTATAATTACACCTTTTGAGGTCTTCTGCACTTGCAGCAGCCGCCCCAGCGCAGCCCGCCGTACTCAGAAGATGAGATGGCGCAAGGGTGTCGACACATGTTGCATCCCATACCAAAAGGCCTACCAAACGCTTCTTCTGCAAGATAGGCCATGGTGTCCGAGGCGGTCGACTGCTTCAGCGCATTGACACCGATGTGGAGCTCCGCTAGTAGCAGCCAGTCGCATTCTGTACCAACCTGCAGAGCGGCTCATTCCACTGTTTCTGGGAAAATGGATTCTTGGGCAACGCCTTATCCAGTCAAGCCATTTTCCAGGCGTTCACGGCATCGGCTAAGCACGGCAACTCACAGCTAACCAGTGATGGAGTCAAAATTCTATTGGTCAACTGTTGAGTACTGTGGACTGAAGATAGGAACGCCAGTAGGCTTACGCTAGAAATTTTGCGTATACCGAGCCCACCAAAACGAATGGGTGGCTTGTAGCCATACTCGATCATCCAGGGTCACATTTAATATGGAAGTTAGAGTATACCAAATGATCTAAACGATTTTTTCCAAGGGATGTGGCGACTTTCATAAAGGGGAAGAGCGGAGAAAATACATGAAAGTTGGTGTAAAACAACAATACCGTGTGAGGGTGAAGGCTGAATGTAGGTTAATTTTGGAAAGTCTTACCGAAATGTTGTTAAAACGTTCAATTTTGTCGTCAACGAATAAAGAAAAACTTTCTTCCAAAATTGGAGAACCTAGGAGGTGCAGTGCTTTGATTTTTTATGTTTAGTTCCTACTTCAGTGTGACGATACCTAGTTACCTATTATTTAGATGCTAAGAAGATTTTTTTTTAATAATAAATAATGTTGAATTTATACACCTTGTTTAATTAATAAAACACAAGCCTGATCAATTTTTTTAAAGACATGTCTTTGTTTACATTACAAGAACTATAGTCCTACCCCGAAAGGCTATAACCACGTATAAAGTGATATGTCTTCATTGAAGTACTTTTTATATATATGGGTGACGATTTCAGGATGTTTAACGTATTGATTTTAAAACAATAACATAATCCTACAGTTTCATAAAACATTTTATTTAAAATCTATATCAGACACTGTTTTTTTGTTTCCTGCGTATAAAAAGGTATCATAGACATGACTGACACACTTCTATTTTATTATCGGCGTAGAAACGGTCATCTATCAGTTTTTCCAAGAAAACGTAAAAAAATTAAATATGTGTAAATAGCATTATAAAGCTTATAAAACTGTTAAAATATTGTAGAAAGAAAATATTTATTATTGGTCATAGAATTATTTCTAGGGCGTGTTGAACACAAATTTCGCTCTCCTGTAAACCTCGGTTTTTGACTTGACCTTTTGTACGTAGGGACCGTCGAAATGTTTGTGTGATGAGCACGATCATTTGTTCTGTGTCTGGGTGTTATTTTTCTATAATATGTATGTATATTTAGAAATATATATAAGTATGTTTATCAGCTGTCTGGTACCCATAACACAAGCTTAGCTTGGGATTAGACGGTGTTGTGTGATAGTTGTGGAAATATTATATTATATTATATTACAAAAAAAATATAGATTGACACCGGTCGATTGGTAACTTTACCTTTGGTTTGTTGAAGAAGAAACTGTCGAATAATCCCAACTAATACAATCTATAAATCAATTTTACTTTTTTGATTACACCCTTAGCTACAACTGTTCATGTTCACAGTTTAAAAGGGAATATCCCCTGGCCTGGGATATTTTGTCTGGTCCGGGCAACTGCTCAATATTTCATTTAGGCTGTTCTAATCTTGCGAAGAACTGTAACAGGATTTTGAATTTTAATTTTATGGATGTCGCTACAATCACCAAGTTTTTTATACATTATTATCTTTAAACCGATACAAAACAACAGATATTTCTTTTATTGCCAAAATAAAAAACTTACTTCTTCTCTGAAAGTTAATTCTCTGTTTTATAGATGCGCCGAAAGTCAGTCTCTTCGTGTTCCAAGGCAATGTGAACCGCCCCATAGGGAGCACAGACGTTGGTTCCATTTCGGGCGAAGTGATCCAGGCCAAGAATGGAAGGTGGACCGTGGAGGACCCTAACCTGGAGCTGAAGGTTGGAGACGTGATCAACTACTATGTCGTGGTGTCGGCGGACAGGGCTGGGTACGTCAAGGATAAATTAAGTTACACAGTCACCGGTGAGTTTTTTTTCATTAATTACATTAAGAGCAGGGTCGAAGCTTACGGGGGGTATAGGTAATGTGAAAGTGAAACCCAGCGCCCTTAAACGAAGGCAAAGAAGGAACTGGAGTGGGTTTTTAGTCAGTAAAAGTCTTACACTATCCCCCGCTCTGCCCAAGGGCGGGAGATGTCATTGCATGATTTTCTAACCTAAAAAAAAAGTGTATAATCCAAAAACATTGCAAAGTGGAAAGTTTGTATGAATGCGTGTATGTTTATTAACTCTTCACGCACAAACGACTGAAAAACGACTGAAATTGGTTATCTGTTTCCCACTGAATATGCTAAACTGGTCTAGTACCTAGTGGACTTGAATTTTTTTCATACCTATGTCTTTCATCTTAAACTGGAACATATTGGAGAGTATGCACAATATTTGCCTTTTGTATTCAGATAGTTTATTTGGTTTGAACTGCGCCAATACGCACCTTTTTTTTATCGTTGGATAAAAATATCCTATGACAACCCCCGCCCTTAGGTGGAGCGGGAGATAGTGTCAGACTTTTACTAAATAAATAACCCAGTCGTTTACGGCGCGCACTGTTCCCGTGCGCCTCAAGGAGTTGTCAGCAAACCGTAGGGGCCCAGTAGGGTCGAGGCCTAGTCTGGGGCTCTGGGAAGGTATGAAAATGCATACCAGGGCACTGGATCCAAGGCAGGGAAGGAACAGGGTAGGTTTTTAGTCAGTAAGAGTCTGATACTATTTCCCGCTTCGCCCAAGGGCGGGATTTGTTATTGGATGATTTTACCTACCATAAAAAAACCCCGTTCCGTCTTAGCCCTTTATACCATAGATATCCGTGCCTTTATACCAATATCTTCCCAATATCCCACTTTTAGAAATAGCCATATCGTAAAGTTCCTATAATTGCAACGCTTGGTTTGTAAATTACTGACCGCCAGCTAATTAAAAACAGGAAGATGATAATTAATCCTCTTACCATAATTGGTTTGCCACCACGTACTACATCTTTTACGTGATCAGGAGATTTTAGAGATAAACTCAATCTATAATTGGAACAGACTTTAGTGATCAGATTCATACAACAGACTTTTAATAAAAGTCTTTGTTACCGGTAATCAGTATAATTCTAGTATTCTAAACAATACCGAATGCGCAGCTGGTTATGTGTGTAGAAAACGAGAGCAGTGATGGAGGTGAATTTTAGGGCACCCCAACACGGACAGGTTAGGTTAGGTTTTTTTTATCACCACCTGAAAATAAAAGCCTTAATTTAAACCGTATTCTATATAAATTTTACCTTGGTCTTGTATAGAATACCGGATTATACAACGTGCAATTTTTTCGTTTTAATCCCGCGGAGGGTCGATTAGGTACATGAAACACTATCGATTTGTAAAGACAAAATTAAAAAATAAAGTACATTTTTTTAAAACTCGAATTAATTTATGCATTTACGAAATTAATTTCTTTAAGTAAACATCAGCTGAGCGAGGCCAATGAACTGTAGGTATTTAGTACGCAACGACCGTCAACTACCTACAAGGTCATTGACTTGTTTACTTATAGAAATTAATTTCGTACATGCGTATATTATTTCGAGTTTTAGAAAAAAGTACTTTAATTTTTTATTTTATCTTTACAAATCGATAATGTTTCATGTACCGAATCGACCCTCCACGGGATTAAAACGACCAAAATTTAACAGTGTATAGTTCGCCAGTAACATCTACATTATCTACAAATAATAAACACTAGCTGTCCCCCACGGTTTCACCAGCGTTTCTGGTTACTACTCTAACGTGGCAGTGGGCAGGGCACATTGCTCGTAGGACAGATGTTCAATGGAGACGAACGATTCTAGACTGGCGACCATGTTCTGGAAGAGACAGCGTTGGAAGTCCTCCCACAAAGTGGCTTGATGACCTGGTGACCTGGCGCAGGGCCGCGCGGTTGTTGTAGAGCCACTTGGGGGAAGCTATGTCCAACAGTGGACATCTTTCCGCTGATGATAATGGATAACATTATCATGCATGTTTTTCAACTGGTTTTTTCTTCATTTTCAGCTCTCGAAGACCGTTCTGCCACGGAAACTCCTGCACCGGTAACTGTGCCTGTACCAACAGTGTGCAAGCCAACAGAAACAAAGGTGCGGGGAGGCACCGCGTGCGCAGGCCAGACGATCTTCCAGGAGAACTTCGACTCCTTCCGGGATAATATTTGGCAGATTGAGCAGTATTTGCCTTACAACAGTCCGGTACAATATTTATTAACTATCTTTATAATAATCGCTTCCTCTTTTCGAGTCAATGGTAAACTTCTGGTCATGTTTACCGCAGCATCGGTGGCACTTATTAAGTCCCCCAAAGTACAAGTTTATGGGTACTTGCGGCACTCCAACGTGTGGCTCATATTCTGGCACCGCACTCACATGAGTATCCGATGGGTCTATAAAACCGTATTTCACCTGGATCTTTTTGCAGCAGCTTACCTGGGAGCCTAATCTATTTAGTGCTAAAGGTATAGACCACTGCAAGTCATGTACAGCCTCCCTAGCCAAGTGACCACGTGACTGAGCGTTGTGATGACGAACGCCGACGAACAAAGGAATTGGGGGCATGGCCAACTCCAAGCGTTAACGCTAAACGAAACGATTGTAACTTGGTTAGGGGGGCAGGTGGTAGATGTTCCTATGGTTTCAAGAAGTCTGATGGTGGTAGGTGATATTCTTCCAATAGCTTGATTCTTTATTGAGGTTGTGGGTTTCGAATGGCCTGTGAGTAATGAAGGAAGACCTAACTTTTCTGCTTCAGCATTTAAGCCCACTCGGAGCTGTTGTGGGTTAAAAGGGATCCCCCTTTTAACCCACAACAGACAAACCACACAACATCGGGAATTGAATTTTCTTTTAAAGCGCGAATGCGTCTCTACGTACAGTTCATGGTGCAACACTATCCAATGGATAGAGCTAGTTAAGCAAGGTATAAGCAGGTATCTCGATATAATTCGCTGGTGGTGGTGGCAAATCACAATGAAAACTAAGGAGTTTTGTTCAAAACTGTGCATCAGCAGGCCTAGCCAAGTTACGACTGTTTCGTTTCGATTCTCTTGCGTTAATGCTTTGACGTCGGCCACGCCTCCAATTCCTTTGTTCTGACGTCATTTCAAGCCTGTCACGTGGTCAAAACAAAGAAATTGGAGGCGTGGCCGACTCGAGGCGTTCGACACAAGAGAATCAAAACGAAACGGTCGTAACTTGGCTATGTGAGCAGTTTTTTTCCTCTTAATAGGTTGGACGGACTACACGACTAGCGAGTATTAAGTGACTAAAAACTTTATGTAGGAGCCTAAGCGGCACAGTGGGGGCACAGGGGTGTCACACCATCTGCTTATAAACTCCACGCTATTTGGATATTCTGAATCCTTACACAAAAACAGCCTGGTCCTACTGGAAAGGGAAACAGTTCCTCACGTTATTTTCCTAGTCAGGTCACGATATTTTCCTAGTCACCCCACGATATTTTCCTAGTCACGTCACGATATTTTCCAAGTCACCTCATCACCTCATAATATTTTCTTACGCCATATTTCATAGCTGTACACAATAAAAACCCAGTTTTTCACCTTCATTTTAGCTCCACAGTTGATGCGCTCGGTGTAAACTTGACCTCTAATAAAAACGATCAGATTCCAAATAAGGATCGATAGTTAAAATTGTTTATGAATATCCAATTGCAAATGCTAAGTTAAACTACATGGCGTTCTAGTCAGGGTCAGTGACCGCAAATACGTCATTTTCGCTTCTCGAAACGAAACCTGTTATGACTCCATCGAGGGACTTTTTTAATGATTCACTCTTGTGTGGTTCAGCAAGCCATGCTAATTATAATTATTTAAACCCGAGAAATGATGATGGTTGATTAATGCCTGACATCTTTATGGTTCTAGGCTAGGTAATATGAGAGTTTGGGGGTATTTGGGACAGAGAGTAAAGTCCCACATACCTCCGTTGACAAGGGAGGATCCTCCGACCAGACAGGTGTTGTGTCTGGTGGGCTACTGCCCGATAGATGATTTCGGGTTTGTTCTATATGTTCCAATCGCGCCGCGAATCTTACTTGCGCGATGCAGGATTAGTTCTTTTTGTGACGACATGGATGTCGCTACATCACTCCCCTCCGGAGATCGGAGGTCGATGGTTCTTGATGCTTCTTGAGGCGTCGTGATGCGTGCCAGGCCAATGGAGGTTGGTTCCAGTGAGTCGGAACCGGATTCCGCATAGTTCTCGGTGAGTCGGAACTGTCTGCGGTGATGCCCCAGTGAGTCGGGGTGGTGCTATCCCAGTGAGTCGGGATACGATGCTGCAGGCTCCAGTGAGTCGGAGTAGTGCGGCTGGCTCCAGTGAATCGGAGCGGTGCTGTGCGACGTAGGACTTGACTGCTGTCGTCGACCAGGAGAGGTTCTTCAAGGCTCTTCATGTGACTGGCCGAAGGTGCAGGTGTTTAGCCAAGGTCGCTGATGAGGCTGAGGGTGATGACCAGGTATGACCAAGTAGGCATGCTGGTGGTCAGGATACCCATATAGCCGTGGGTGCTGGCTGTATGGCTCGCTGCTAGAAAGCTTGAGGAAGTGATGATGACGTCACGAGGTAGTTGCTGCACGAAGGCTGCGCTGACGTTCTTTGTCGAGGGTCACCAGTTTGGAGGTATGCGGAACAGAGAGTAAAGTCCCACATACCTCCGTTGAAAAGGGAGGATCCTCCGACCAGACAGGTGTTGTGTCTGGTGGGCTACTGCCCGATAGATGATTTCGGGTTTGTTCTATATGTTCCAATCGCGCCGCGAATCTTACTTGCGCGATGCAGGATTAGTTCTTTTTGTGACGACATGGATGTCGCTACAAGAGTATTTTTTTTAAAAAGGGGATTTACATACTTAGGAAATCTAGTCTTGACTGGATTCTATAGTATTTTTTTAATAAAAGCTTAGTAGAGTTAAATCTACAATCGTCAAAGTGTTCACGCCCCAGCCGCCGCAGGGATTCCGATCCTGTTTCCCGGCCACCATAGGCGTAGGCTTCCGGACGGCGAGCAATGTGTAGCTCGCCGTCTGACCGTCCGGTAACTGTCCCGACTGGGCCCAGTGCCCTATTGTACCACGCGCGCCTCCTGGAAATGTCAGCAAACCGTAGGGGCGCAGCAGGATCTAAGCCTACGGGGGCCATGGGTTATCTGAAAGTGAACCCTTGGTTCCTGGAACGAAGGCAAAGAAGGAATAGGAGAGGGTTTTTAGTCAGGAAAATTCTTACACAGTTCTGACACAAAATCCCTTGGGTGGAACGAATATCCGCGAGGCGGGCAAGGGCGAGAAATGTAATTGGATGATTTTTTTACCATAAAAAAAAGTAGACTATACGTCATCAAACAAAAATCAAACTTTCACTGAATACTTAAAACACACCTATGTTCCGTCAGTTGCCCTTTCCATTCCAGGGACGTAACTCACAGGGAAGTAACTCTTGCGAACAATCGCGCAGCCATACAGACATCGGCTTTGATATGACCTGTCCGTTTGCTGACATCTCTGTGATGCACACGTGAATTACGCACCGCTGCCTCGGGTCTGACCCTTAACAGATGGCGAGCTACCCATTACTCGTCAGCCTACGGTGACTGGTTGAGCAACTTCCAACACCCAGGGCATCTCCTACATGGGCCGTGGCGTGATGATTGCCTCCTCCTCACACTATCCACAACCTTCACTCGCATTACAGCTTCGCAGAAAGAGGTGAAAGAAAGCAGAAAGAAAAACATTTAATTTACGCGAAATTATGGTACCTTAAAACTAGCCAACAAACATAATCATATAGGGCAGATGTGCGTCACATCCGCGCAAAATGGCCGAACGTCCATAACGTCCGAACGACTTCTTAAAGCAGTGGCCTCAAGCATAATGCGATGAGCTCCCAGCGCTGGTTTTTAGCGTGGGCCGGAGGGTGGGTGGAGGTGGCGGTTTTCAATTCCCTCACGCTCCGTGACATGGCATGGACCACTGCCTCTCGCGTCCGGTACACGGCCACTGTGACTCTTGGCAACCTTTCCGTTATGGCAAATTGAGACTGTTGTTTTGTTGATCACTGACGTCATTCTTTATGTCTATCCACAGAACTTCCCGTTCGTATCATACCAGCGCCTGGCTTCTGACCCGACAGTGTCCGTATCTGATGGCAAGCTGCGCATCTCGCCCAAGTTGCAGCAGAGGCTACCAGGGTTCACTAATGAGTCCATCTATACTGGAACTATTAATTTGTTTAATGGGTGAGTATTTGGTGAGAATACTTGTTTTTTTTTTTTTATAGATATGGCCGTGTTGACAATGGTTTAGCAATATTTTTAATCTGGCCTGTGTTTAGCCTGGCCTCTTGGTCTAGTGGTTAGTGGCCCTGACTGCTATGCCAGAGGTCGTGGGTTCGATTACAACCCAGGACAAATGTTTGTGTGATGAGCACGATCATTTGTTGTGTCTGGGTATTATTTATCTATAATAAGTATGTATTTAGAAATATATAAGTATGTTTATCAGCTGTCTGGTACCCATAGAACAAGCTCTGCTTAGCTTAGCTTGGGACTAGATGGTGTTGTGTTATAGTAGTGGAATATTATTATTATTATTTTAACTACAAATGTGTAAACAGTTCAACGGACTAAACTATTCCTATTTATTTATTGTCCCTTTCTACCTTCTCCTCAGATGCACATCATCAGCCGAAGCCTGCATGAAACAGGCATGGGGAGCAGACATCCTACCGCCAATCGTCAGTGGCAAGATCATCTCCAAAGGCTTCGCATTCACTTATGGAACTGTCACAGTCAGAGCCAAGTTACCGCAGGGTGATTGGATATATCCAGGTAAGATATCACACTAATATTATATAGGCGAAAGATCGATATATGTACAAGTATGTGTATGTTTATTACTCCTTCATGTTCAAAATTTGGCACAAGGATATACCATGTCCGAGAATAGGACTTGGGATCCTTTTTGTGCCGAGAGTTTTTTCTTTGGGATAATTGTCTACTTTTACACCTTTAACTCAAAGCCAACGTCTAAACACCCATATAGCAATTAGGATACAAGTCCCGACTGGAACAGAGAAAGAATAAGTTCTTCGCCCACAATCATCATTTTTGCCGAAAATAAATTACAGTAAGACCTCACCCTCCCCAAAGGATGGCCACAGTGACCAGTCCTCTGGTATGATGTCTACATCCGTATCTTTCTTAGAGACCAAGAGCTGTTGACCAAGATTTGTTGCACAGACAAACTGAGAAATTACAAACGCATTAAAAAAAGTGTCTCTGTTAGAACACCCCTGTTTGTTTTCTTCTAGAAATCTTCTTGGAACCATACACCCAGAAATACGGAAGCATGCACTACAGCTCTGGAGTTCTTCAAATAGCATCAGCACGTGGTAACAAGGAGCTGACTCGTGGTACTACGGATTACTCGAATAAGGTATACACTTACCTCATTTTTTACCATTTACTTCACGTAGCTATTAGTTCTTTCTGAAGAAACTGGTAAGACTTTTTCTGAGGCGGGAATTCATCAAATAAGTCCTCCCGCTCTGGGTTGAGCGAGAAAGTCTGTCAGACTTTTACTGGCTAAAACTCAATTGCCCTTTGCGTTCCAGGACCGAAGTAAGTCTTTCGAACAATCCTACTGCCATGGAAGGAGAAGACACTAGACTGGAGAAGTCCACCTTATCACCAAATTCTGCAGCGTCTTTGTTTCGGTTCGGTTTCGGCAGGATATGGGTGCCGCAACGGCTTAACGGTGTTTAGTGCCAACCTGCAAAAGTTTTCACTGTGTCACATTCAGTGAACTTATAATTAGAACTGCTAGTTTACCAGTTTATCATTAAACAATATACAGGGTATTAGGTTATCTGATGTATGTTTTGTATCTATTATAGGTTCTCTTCGGTGGACCAATCATGGACTTACAGTGTCATGACACCTTGCTAAGTAACAGAGTGCTGTACAATGGATTCTGGGGAGATGACTACCACGAGTACTCAGTCCGATGGGCTCCAGGTAATCATAAATTAAATTCATACTAGAAACCCGCTTCTGCTTCGAAATGGTGTCAGAAATCTTTGAAATTCTTGGGCTTTCTTTACTATATTACCTATGTATGCACCTAGGTAAATCTTCCTCATGAATCACTGTGATGTAAACTTCATTAAACTTTTGAAACCACGTCAAATCAAAGTGCGTGTGGTATGAGGGTCCATTTGTTATTAAAACTCTTTCAAAATATGCTTGATATTTAGTAAACATTCCCAAAGAAATGTGGAGCTTTAAATCAGAATAAGTCTAATAAACGAGTTATGCACTATTAGGTTAGGCTCTTAGTTCTCACAAAGAGGATTGAGGGCCCGGGTACCAGATAAACTATGGACTTCACAAAAAAGCTATGCTAAAATCTAAGCTAATTCCAAACAAAATTTGTGGAAACAAAATATTACATATCCTTGTTCAAAATGGGCTCACAATTCTCACTGACAAAAAAAAAAAAAACAAAATATTAATCGAAATTTAATCTATTTCAGTGTAAGATCAAAAAAAAAACACTACACGTGGCTACGCTGAGAGCTCGCTTTTGTTTTTTTAACGTGTCGGTCAAAGGGTCAATATCTTTCAAAAACTAACCGTCCGATTGCATCACACAGATCGCATAACGCTGTCGGTGGACGGAGTAGAATGGGCGCGAGTGGAGCCAACTGCGAGTGGACTACGCAATCGCTTCCCTGCCGACTGTTCGCAACTCCCGAACATCTTACTGCAGTATGGAACAAAGATGGCGCCGTTTGATGATCACGTGAGTATAAGTTACAGATGAAGATGGAGTATCGATAGGCAGGACAAAGTGTTTCCTTGAACGGTTACGACTCCGATTCTTCTTGTTTTTGGATTTCATTGACCAATATTTGGTAATCTGTGGGTACAGCTCTATCATTGGTCTCGTATAAATCCTGGAAGGTGCAAGTGGTTGTGTAGGATGAACAGTCATGTCCTGTGCAGCGTCTCCACCCTAGCACTGTATTTGAAGCCCCATTTGGGCAGATTGTGCAGCGGCTAACCTGGGTCCGCATTCCGGTCAAGACATTTTTAACCGACGAAAAAAACAGAAGTTTCCAAGTATAGATAGTCCGAATTTCATGACTCATTTCCTCATAAAATACCTACCTATAACACTCTTATTCCTGTCTCTAGTTCTACATAACCCTGGGCGTTGGAGCAGGCAGCATCACCGAATTCCCCGACGGTGTCACGACCGGAAACAATCGCCCCAAGCCCTGGAGTAACCCCAGCAGGAAGGCGCTCCTGAACTTCTGGCAAGACATGAACTCCTGGCTAGAGACCTGGAACGAGCCCCAGCTGCTGGTGGATTACGTCAAAGTTGTCGCGCTGTGATAGGTGTAGATTATTAAGATTTTTTTTAAGACTGCGACTGAATTTTTTTAGGTTGAAAAATGTCCATACTAATTTATAGATCAAAAAATACTCAATAAAAATCTGTGTTTCTCTTTCTGGCAAAGTCAGAGGCATTGAAAATTACTACAATATTTGATCTCCATGCTATGAAGCCGTTAAGCATCAATGCCAGATTTAAGATTTTCAGTTTGTCAACTGCCCCTCAAGCGTGTAACACTTATGCCATAGTAATTTCAAGCATTCATATAAATGTGTCTGAGCTGGCTTAAGTGAGGAACCCTGAAAGCGTCTCAACCGAACCTTTCACCTTTTTATTGGATGCGGGACGAACGACCGAGCGATCAATGATCGGTCTTGTGCGTCTCGCAGTGGACGTCTTACGGCTGAAATGTCGACAAAAATCTTTATGAAGAAAAATCTTTATTATTCTTTTGAGAAGTATCGTGCGGATTGTAGACATTTACAATACTTCAATACAGATACTTCTCAAAAGGAACCAACGCTTCAGAGGCGGTGACAGACCTTACATCACTACATTCTTCTGTTCTGTCGTTATATCTATCAGAACTATATTTTCTTAATCCAGGCGCTCAGGCAACCTGAGACCAGCATTTAGTTAAAAGAACCTTAAGACGGGATGTCATTTAATTTCTATGCAGCCCCACCACAAAGAAGTGAAGATGGCGGTGCCATCTGGGGTTACAGTGCACCCAAGATTTTCCAGATTAGGCCCTTGAGCTCGATGAAGTCCTTGGCAATTGATTTGTGGTAGTTTCACCATTGTGATTATTTAAATCTTCATCGGACTGTGCCATTCTCGAAGTAGCATTTAGAAGATATGCTAAACTACATTGCAGTGAAGTGCTATGGCTGGCAGAGTATTAAAGTATTGTGAAGAAGAAATGAAATAAAACAATTTTTTTTTTTAAGTAATACATGTGAGAGTTCCAGAATTGTGAGTTACTCAGGACTACCCTCACCCAAAAAAGGATTTGAAATGAAGATGAATAAAAGACTTATACACATTTGGGACTATTTATTTGCACGGTGTAAATGTTGGTTCGTATAGCTAAGACATTAGTTTCCCTGGCTATACGAAATTGTAACATTTTTGACTGTCATTATGAAGGCTGGTCACACTGTTTAAAGAGAAAAGCGAAGTAAAATGCTCGATGCGCGGGATAAATACAATTTTATTTTAAGTTTGTGCATGGAAAATTTATTACTGTACAACACCGCAATGCAGTAAAAACCCTTCCTTTGGGCTTCAACCGTAGTCGGGTAAAAACGGTTTTTTAAGGAAACATCAGTGTCCATCCATCCAGGAGCTCTCAGGCACCAGTGTACCGAATTCGGCCCACTTCGGTACAAGCTAAATTAAACCTTATTTTTACGTAATAAGGTTTAATTTAGCTGGTATGAAGTGTACCGTATTTAGTACACTTGTGCCTGAACGGTTAAACAAAATGTAAAGCCTTAAAACATGTATCGTTCGTTCGTAAATTGACCCTAAACAGTGTAAACGCCGTTACATCTGTAACCTACACATTTATTAACTGGTTATTTTACTATTTTACAAAGAGTTGAAAACAGTTTGAGAGACGTATTTAGAATACAAAATTATTGACTGAGGCTGAAATTGTTGCGGTAATGTCGTCTTAATATTTTGGTGATGGTTTAGAACAGTCCATAGATACGTAGGTTTCGCGTTCTTGTACTGTATACGCGTACACGCACTTTTGTAAAAATGCAATATGTCAACATGCAACACTACAGTACGACGATAAGAGTTTGCGTAACTTAGTTTCAAGACGTTTTGTAGTTTCGCTTAGTATTCTAAATACCAACTCGCACACAAAGCTAGTAATTCTAAGGACTGGCGTTTCTTTACTCACTGGCGTCACAAATATTACAGCTTCAGCCAACCTTATAAAAGACTACAAATACTTTGATCAATTAATTGATATTACATATATTTTTCAAATACTTTAAAATTTGTAACCTCCTACGTTTCATCGAAATGCCCTAAGTGCCTTAATACTACAGAGAGTCAATCCCTACTTTACATTTACTTGTAGGTAAAACATTGAATATCTTATAAATAGTGTGGGGACGCGTCTAGCGAATAAAATTGTCGACATTATTTTATCGATATCGAATTTAATAACTGGTGTTTACTTATTTTTAAAATGCAGTTGACAGCAAATGTCAGCAAAAACGGCAACAAAAGTACAATTCATCGATTGAAGCACTTTTATTCCCATTCCCTAGACGCAAATCCACTTTAGTAGTACGACAGCTAGGAGACATAATAATTCGCAGACACAAACTTACAGATATGACTCGGGATCACATTGAAACGTTACATACTATCAATTCTATTCATAAACACGACTTTTGAATAACTCATACCTACCATGAAATTACGAAAATATCTGACAATTTATTTGTAACTATCTCATACAACAATCAACCAACTGGTAATATATGTACTTTATTGAAGTCTTTCAAAAGCCGTGCTGAAGATCATAAATACTTAAAAGCAGAATTTTGTTACGATTTCATAATTTAACTAAAAGTTAATAAGGAATTACATTCATTAATAAATATGGTGACATCACGTGATGTTATTTTACTAATAGATTTTAGGCTCGCAAGATTTCCTTGCTTTAATTTTTATATTTTTGTCTTTTAATGGATTTTGTAGTATCAATGACAGTAGATGGGCTTTTTATTTTTTCATTATCTGAACACGACAACTCGTCAAGTCGTATCTGGGGACACAAATATTGCCTATTGGAATAAAATGTTAGGCATTGTGACTACAATGAGGATGTTCTACAATAACATCCACCAGGGGGCAGCACTGAGGTGTCAGGTCCATTAACCTGTCAAAACGTTTATGTTCAACTTCAACTCTTAATTCATGACCTTTGTGGAAGAGACACCACAATTTTGCCAACAACACGTGCGAACTATTAATAGACCATCAAACGCTGGAGTATATAGCGTGAATTAACAGTAAAATAAGTATAAGTTCCTTTTTATGTTAATAACATTAGTTGGACATCAACGTCATGTATATGTTTCAAAGGAAAAGACCTGATGGCTAAGAGGCGCCAACCGGTGGTGTGAATTTTCCCGAACACCCTCTTACACCATAAAATGACTTGACAATTAACAAGCCACCCATCAATCAATCGTCCTATATGGTTCTAAATTCCATATTGTTAACAACCACTTGGTTCCGTACTACGAAATGTCAAAAACTATATAAAAACGATGTCGCTAATTGCCTTGTATAGCCCCATCTAACTCCCACACTGCAATACGAATAGCTCCTAACACTTCGTAATAAGGACGCCATTAATGATCATAAGGACTATATTCCCCTGTCAATCCACTGTCACTGTCACTAAAATCAGTGTGTAGCTGTCAGAATTTACAATACAAAATTAATTCATTGGGATATGAATACAATAAATAATGCCACCTCGCATTCAGTCTGTCAAGCACCATTTTAGACCGAAATCAACCAAAATAAAACAATTTTGGTAATTTATTGTGATTTGAAACACAACCAATTATATTTTGAACGAAAAGGACTTTACACAAACATGTATCATAATTTTGCGCTAGTAAAACTTGCAGTGGCGGTCGTAAAATGTGTGAGTAAGACAGCAAATGTTACGTTAATACATTACTCTTATACTGCGTTTCGTGCCGTCTCATTCTCTCATTTCCAGACCGCGACTGCTGCAAACTCAGGCGCTTAACACACAAAAGCACGGATATAGGAATAATAAAACCTTGTAATATCATCCGGGGCCATATTATTTGATTATCACAGCCAACACTCACTCCCAAACGAAATTATTTTAAGGGAACATACTTTGTACAATCAGAATTGTAATTATGGAACATTTTCGGATTATTAACCTATTCATGAATATTGCAATATTGCTATTCATAAATATTCATTCAGGTTTTGCTAGAAGGTTTTTCTGAAAAATTATAATTCCGATTAACGCAGTATGTCCAAAAGATTTTCACAAGTAAACATCATAAAGGGCTCATTTTATCAACTTTTATAGTTACGACATAAGAATATCGATTATAGGAATACTTTTAATTTACTTTTTAACTAGACAATATCAAGCTGCCCTAAAAGCAATTTTACACAGCGAAATGATTACATAGACCAATATTTTTACGATTCCGTCGCCAAATGGCAAAAACGAAATGCTTTTAATTTCGTCTTACCTTTTTTTTACTAATATAATTTTATTAACTTTATTCTTAATATTCTTGTCTTTGTTTCAAGTATTTAGACAATGTTAGACCGTTTTAAATACCCTTTACAAACACCCAATTACCCTCAACACAAACATTTAATGATTACAAAATTCCTGTCAAGTATCATTCTGATTATAAATTATCTATGGTTATTTTAGATGACAAAACCACAGAAGTGAACAACATTTTGATAGTCTTGTCAGCTGTCAAAAACCAGGTGCAAAAAATCTTAATCCGAAATCTTCCTTTCCTTACACAAGTGAGAGATTACAATATAAATATACTACAAACATGAAATATTCAATATTAATTTATTTCCTACTCAAACGAAGAATACATTTTCATAAAGAACAATAAATTCCCCTTTCGGGTAAGTATGTAACACAAACTACTTACGATATTATTTATTATTATAATATAATTATTATATTTATACGCGTCTAACGCTGTCAAGATATTGTATGATGATATAAGTTGAAATATAGATATTATAATATGATTTTCAAAGTCAGCTGAATATAATTATTATTTAATTTCTATGGTCCACATAGTTCTACATTATTTTACGCAAATTTAAATTGCAATCAATGGCAATACATACTATAATTTGCGCCGTATAATAAAGTATTCACCCACAAATTTTTAAGTTCCTAACGCCACAAGTCACTAAATATGTCACTTGAAGGAGTCATAATGACGTCACGATGTAGTAACTACGCAATGGCTACGTTGACGTTCGTAGTCACATGTCACAAAATTTATATATAAGCGGAACAAAGTGTCAAGTCGCACATAACTCTGTTAAAAAAAAAGTCCGACCAGACGGTTGTGTCTGGTCCAGGCAACTCTACCCACATAGTTGATTTCGTACTGTTGTATATATTCTAATCGCGCGGAGAACTAATACCGCAATGCAGGATTTTGAATTCTAATTCTTATGTGGCGTCATAGATGTCGCTTGAAACGTTAAAAAAACGTTTTTTATTTCTGTCAATCATATGACGATATGCAAGGACAGAATTATGTTTTAAATACGTTTAGTGATTTTTAGTACAAATGAAAGTAATTTATTGTCAAATCTCTTGCCGAAAGACTTCATTTTAGATTTTACAATAGACAATGATAAAAAGGCCTTGACGAAACCGGGGGTAGTTAGTGTACATTTTCCAGCGAAACACGACTAAAAATGCCAAGAACCTAGTCGATTTATCTCGCTAATTTAAATTACTTAGTAGTCAAAATTTTATACATTAAACGTCTACATCCAATAAGTATCATTTTAATAATAATTCGCTATATATAATAAATATTGGTGAAATCGAGATGAAAAGCTTTTCAAGCTATACACAGCGATTAAGCTAACCTTTTTGGTTCTACGAATGTTAAAACACGAGATATGGTGAGTGAGATAGATATATACAAGATGTATATCGCCATCTCTTTTCTAACAACGGTAAACGACACGATACGAATATACCCGTTATTTTATATTAATTATTCAAGGATAATCGATGGTAGCCCGCGGAATTCAAATTTTCTTTTTTTTTATATATATTTTAGTTTAGTGTTAAGATCGTCGGATGTATCAGACAAAAAATCTCGCATTTATTCCGTCAGGGTCACACATCCACGACCAAATACTCCCGTGTCGTCAGCTCTTCTGTTATTTATCGGGATTGAAGAGCTAAACGACATGGAGTACTTAGTTACAAACACACGACCCTGTCGAATAGAACACGAAAACAATCGTCGAACCTATACCACGCAAGCAGTTAAAATATGATTGGCGAGTTTAACACGTATTTATTAACAAAATAGTAATCATTAAAATCATCAATACTACTTGCTCAGTTCGTCTTACCCTACTGAATGGACTTATGAAATAGTCATTCAATGTGGTAAAGATACATTTGTTAGGGCCGCGAATCATATTTTAATGAACATAGAACCTGACACTAGCTATGTAATGCAAAAAAACAAAAACAATTTGAATTTGGCGGGCTACACTGTACTATTCACCTTAATGTTTCATAAGTACAGTCGGTGGACGGACATAAGCATCTAGCTCAATCAATCCCTCCAGCATATCCCCAACGATGTTGGAGTCAGCGTTTATTCTAACCGTATGCAGCTGAATGAAGCTGTTACGTGAAGCTGTCTACTGTCTATCTGACCTTCACATCCCAGTTACTGGATAACATAACAACCCTTAGCAAGATGGGTGTTCGATTTTGTCGACGTCATCGGCACGTGGCAAATTCGCAACGTTTTCGTCGAGTGTTTGTAGCAAGTTAACGACGTACAATACACTCAGTAACAAAATGGTTTCCGACGAGGAGACACTTCTGTTGGCTTTGTTATTTTGAAGACGCAGGAGATGAAAACGAAAGCGATGCTTTCGTTTTTCGAATTCGAATCTCGTTGCGCGTGCGCAACAAAATCTTTGCGCAAGCGCGGCGTATTAGTTGCGCGCCGTTACGGGCGCGCAACTAATATTCGCTGCGCATACACTCCGCTCTCCGCTCGGGGACTCGGTCGGTGAAAATCGATCTGTGAAGCTAACGCTTAACCTGGTTATCCACCTAAATAACTTTAATATTTGGTAGATCCAAAGTTCAGTCCACCAACAGTACGTAAGTACTTCTAACAGTCAAGTTTTTTTTTCATAGAAGCGAAAACATTTATGTAACAATCATTTCCAACTTGATCTATTCCTAAAGAAGCTAAAGAAACTCCTAGACGGAAATATTCTAAGAAAGCTTGCAACATTGATAGCCTAATGTTATAATAAGAAATAAATAATGTACTCTTATATAATGATTTATATAAGACTGGTGCAAATGCCTAGCAGTTCTATTGAAATAAATACTTAGTATTTAGCTATAGGAATGATGACGTAATATAATGGGATCACCATGCAATACGCGAATATAATGTCTAACCGAAATATCGCAATTCCTAAAAAGGGGTAACTGTACTCATGATTATGAAAAATTATCTTTTACAAAGCCCATTGAATCGCCATACATATGGGGCAGGGAACATTGCTCACAGAACAGACGGCCAATGGGGCCGAAAGGTTCTGAAGAGAGAACCACATGCCGGAAGACGTAGCGTGGCACCGCCTCACTGTATGTAGACGCTGCACCTGCTGAGGGGCGCGGGGAGCCGATGGCTTCGACACGCGTGCCAGCAGGCGACGTCTGCCGGCTGAAGTGTTGATGATGAGAGTACCAAATATGTGATCACAAAAAAACCACTGTTCAGTACATTTTATCGAGTATTGCAAACATAGACATATGTTGCAGTCGATATTTATTTGCAATTACGAGGTTAATAACCTCACAGTAATTATCCATGATATTGAGTACCTGATACAACGTATCCTTTTCAGGAATTTCAATATTTCTGTTAAACCTTATATAGCAACTAAACTGCCACATAATTGTGACAATGGTTCACGCAGAGAGCAAGACGCTTCGTCAGCCGCTGCTAAATATGGAACTGTCAACTTTCCATATAAACCAAACGATTCACAAAGAGTGAGTTTCACCAACTAACTTTAACCAATCAATGCCTGCCAATAACCACCAGCCGTCAAATCACTGAAACCTCTCAAATATCACATGATACCGCATAAGTTCATATGAGAGAAAATATTCGAAATGTGAGCCGAAAACCGTATGTTTCAAAATAGCTTGACACTTAAACCGTTCTGAGATAAGGAGATAGACGCTAGGTTTTAGGCGAAATACGTGTTGCCAAACAACATAATAATATTCATGAGCAGTAGGTACAAAATAGCTTGAAACCTGCATTTTGAGTCATAAAGACAGGCGCTCGAAGTCTTATGAGAAATACGGGCTGCATCAAACTGACAATGGTTAAAATGACGTCACAAATAACGCAAACATTAACCACTGACATTCCGGTGGTAAATACGACAGACGACAAATAATGACGTGAACTTTGACAGAAACTGTAACATGTCTCTTGGTGCAACTCACTCATGTGTTAATATTGACGGCCCGTTACAATTGTAATTATGGCCGTGGCAGTCTAAACGTCTGCTCAACGCAACTGCGTATGTGCATAGTATTAGCTAGCTGCTGGTGATTCCGTGTCCTGTAGTTTCATTCATTTGCTATTTATTACGTGTCAAAAGAGTAAAATTGTCTCAGTTTCCTTAGACATATATTTTATAATATAAGTCAGATTTTGGTATATTGTCACTGTCAAGAATTCACTAAATTCTATTGTTCATTTTTGAATGGCGCAATAGCAACGGAAGTATCATAATATAAATGCAATATTGAGAGAAAACTTTCTCTTCCCCAATTTATTCTAAGATTGCAGAGTTTATTTTACTATTTAAACGATCTAATGAGATTTGATATAATATAATAACAACTTTCTATATTTCTATAAGTTAGTGTATAAAACTCTGCAATCTGAGAATATTTTTATTTTTATAAATACAAGTTACTACATTACTAACACATAAGTAGCAGTCCCATATACGACACATACATTTAATTCTAAAAATAATTAAAAAAATATACGTCCAATTTCGTCCCTTACGAAAAAAAAGTCGAAAATATAAATTCACTAATTCCACTTAGGTACTTAATGTAAATAAAAATACGACGAAAGCTTAATAAATAAGGTGTGTCACACAAAAATACTGCGATAATTTCGGTCCGTAACTAAAAACTCATAGGAATATTGATTTTGCCGTCGTATATGGAGAACGGGGCTCGGGAGCACTCGCAGTTGCCGCTGAAGGCACACGAGCCGCTCGCCTCACTCGTTCCCGCCTCACTCACTCCTACCTCACTCACACTCACACGAGCCTCACCTACACTACGCGGGCCGTTCAAATTTTGAATGTCTTTTAGTTCTAATGGTAGCGACGCGGTGGGCGCACTCGCGCCACACGTGCCACTGGTGTGGCCGCCCCGCCAGCCTGGCCCAGCGTGGCCACTTACTGCGCCTTGCCGTCGGGCTTGTGTCATACGAAGTCCATGGCGTCCCGGGACTTGCCGGTGAACTTGCCCGCGGACCGCTTCTTCAGTGTTCGCTCGATCAGTTTCTTGACTTCGCTTACTATGAACACGCTTGATGTTAGGCAGATGAGGAATATTATGTCTGAAAAAGAATGAAAGTATGATGAAAACACGTATCATTTTGGCAGCAACATAGATTTTTGGTATTTTTATTTACGTTTTTTTAGAGAAGAATGAGTAGGACTCAATGCCTACGTGAATGAATACCCAAACTTAGAACATGGAGGGTGGTTAGTGTTTAGTAGGTGGTGGTGTGTGGTTGTTTTGTGCGAATCTCAAACAGACGTTTTTCTTTCTTCATAAATTATGAGCATGAATCATATAAGTATAGTACATAAAATCGTTTCAAACGTACCATGTCCAGTCAAGGCTTCAGTTTGGAACACCCTCTGCAGCGGCGGGAAGTATATGACCAGCATCTGGCCCACCAGGCTGAGCGTCACGGCCACCAAGAACATCTTGTTGGAGAAGAACCCTACTTCGAACAGCGACTTGGTTTGAGAGCGGCAGGATAGCGCGTTGAACATGTCGAAGAGTACGAAGCAGGTGAACGTCATTGTGGTGTCGCGAGGAGTAATTTTGTTGTCCGACATCTGAGGACACAGAAACAGGGACATAATTATTATTCATCATCATTTTACTGTCATTGTCCAAGGGGCCGTTCAAGTACTACATATTTTTTGAAAATATAACCTCCCCCCCCCTCCCCATAATCAGCAACTCTCTCCTCCTCCCACGTTAACGTAAATATTAGCACATTCCGTTTTCGGTGTTTTTTTGACTTCATTATTAATTTATGCGCAGTTGTTATAAGTCTAAAAATAAGGAATAGGATTGAAATAGAGGAACAAAACAAACTATTTCAAATTGTGATATAAACATTAATTCAAATTAACAGTACAAAGTCCATACACACGAATCCATGACTCCAAGTCTTCAATGATATGAAGACTTGAAGTAAAAGAGAATGATAAAGTTTGCTGCTCACTTCCACATTTCGTTCTCGATTCGATTCAGAATCCCTCATGTAATCAAAAATGAGCAAAGCATACACCTTCCCCTCTACCCACAATAGTAGTAGCATACGTAATACTCGAATGACCCCCAACTATCATCAAACTTTTGGTTGATTATAATGAATGATCCAAGTATGCAGAAGATCTGACCTCTCTGTTGAAGACCCAGAGCGTGCCCGCGATGATGATGGCGGCGGACAGCAGCACGTTGAGCAGCAGCGCGCGCGAGATGATGCGCCGCGACGTGTCGCGCGGACGCCGCCGCAGCACCGAGTGGTCCACCGGCTCCACGCCCAGCGACTGCGCCGGCGGGCCTGGGAATACCAAACGTATTTACATAAGGTCGAACGCGGCGTATTGGGAATGAGGGTGAAGTGTAAGCGCCTTCTGCCACTCAGCTATCTTCGGCTGCAGCAGCCGAAGATAGCCGACGCGGAAGGCGGCGAGCGGCGACAAGAGGTGCGGCGTGCGGGACTTTACTTCGCTAACCAATCGCTGAATACGACGCGCGCGCGCACACCAAACGCTTACCATCATCGAAAAATAATATTGTTAATAATATTGGAGAATTATACTATACAGCGTGTAATTGACAGGTTGGCAAAAACGAAAAGTATGAATTTAGACTGCTATTGTTAATATTTTGATAGTGAAATATTTTCCCGGAAATGATAGGTCAACGTTTTTCAATTTTCAATTTTATTTCGGCTACGCAATGTATAACGAACATTGCGATACGCGCGCGACCCTGTACATCGCGCGTTGTCCATTCATACTAATAGGTAGGTACTTCGGGACGTGGACCTTGTTTGGAATAAATACATAGTACAATACACACACAAACACACCTATCAAAAAATTTAAACACAAATTCAACACCTATCAAAAATTAAAATAGTCACTTACCTAAAGACTCTCGGGTCGTTCACCGTGAAACGAATTGGCGATTTAGCTGCTGCCGATGTATCAGCCATATGCAGTACGCCAGTCTACGCGTTGAGTCACCAGGTACCAGAGCCTGCACTTTATGGATCCGATATGGACGTTGCTTGTCCTTTCGAAGGCCTTTGTGCACAGCCCAATGTGAAACACGGGGTCCGTTATTACCTACGCCTTACAAGTTTTGCAGCAGTACGGGTTCCCAAACGCGGATTTCGACGGACAACATCTAAAATCGCCTGCTCAGAACGAGCACGGATTGTCCTTCCAGCACCTTCCTGACGCGGCACAATAGGTAAATTTTCTAAAACACGCTGATATGCCCGTGTGATAGTACGACTATTAGCTGGATGTCGTTCATTTGGGTGTCTTTGAACATAGAGCCTTAATGCCAACGACGCCTTTCCTCTAGCTTCACCCAAGCAAATTAACATCTGGCCATATTCGCGAGCACTAAACGTTTCATTACGCCGATTCATGACGATACCACAAAACACAAAAACACACAACTCAACTGAACGCAATACACAGTCCCGAACTCTCGACAGTTGAAAGAAAACGAAATAGACGTCCAGAACGCACCAGCAATCGCGGCAAACTCAAATGGCGGCTCAGCGCCCCAGCGGCTGACGGTTTCGTTTGTCGGCAAACCTTTGAGAGTTGTGTGACACGTGTAGCAATTAGGGCTGCCCACATGGTATGAAATTAAACATTTTTATTTCGGTAATAGTAAGTACGTTAGTCGAGGTGCCCATGGCACAGTAGTTACAGTGGTCGGCCTGCGATTGAGATAAAGATGAAGAACTAAGTATAGAAAAATAATCGTATCGTAATCGTATGATAAACATTGTTATTAACCGCTATCTTTTGTAACTTTTACTCATGGTTCTGCTTCCAAGTTTAAACCTAGTACCTGTCAATCCCCAAGCAGCACGCGCGCGATTTTGCACCATTTTCTAAACACTAAGCAAACGTCGGCGTTCGCATAGATTATATTTTTTTTTTTTTTTTTTTTTTTATAAACTAGCACTTGACTGCAATCCTACCTGATGGTAAGCAGTGATGCAATCGTCGATGGTAAAGCGCACTAGTTTATTAAGAGCCTATTCACTCTAGCCTTGAAGACGCCTAAATTATAATTGGCCGGGAAAACCGCAGCAGGCAAATTGTTCCAGTCCCTCGATGTACGCGGTATAAACGACGAGGCAAAACGCTTAATTGAGTTTTTTTACAAGCTTTCTATTAGCTTGCACTGTATGTAACTATGAATGTTCGGCTCAAATCTTGCAACTCAATTTTGAAGCAGATATCTTCAACCGATTGAGCTGAAATTTTACATGCATGTGTAAATCGGGTGACAATGCAACAATATGATGACATGGAGCTGATCTGATGATGGAGCTGGAAGGTAGCCATAGGAACTCAGCAATAAAACAATACAACCCCATCGAATTTGGGCTTGCTTGATTAGTACTGACGAGTACTTTGATCCTGTATGATAGCCAGGGTCTGATGATGGAGCCGGAAGGTGGTCACAGGAACTCCGCACTTAAACGACACAACCCCATCGAATTTGGCCCCGTTTAGTTTGTATTGACGAGTACTTTCATCCTATATGGTAGCCAGGGTCTGATGATGAAGCCGGAAGGTGGTCATAGGAACTCCGCAGTTAAACGATACGAACCCATCGAGTTTGAGCTCGTTTGATTAGTATTGATGAGTACTTTGATCATGTATGGTAGCCAGGGTCTGATGATGGAGTCGGAAGGTGGTCATAGGAACTCCGCAGTTAAACTATACAACCCCATCGAATTTGGGCTCGTTTGATTCGTATTGACGAGTACTTTGATCCTGTATGATAGCCAGGGTCTGAAGATGGAGTCGGAAGGTGATCATAGGAACTCGGCAGTTAAACGATACAACCCAATCGAATTTGGGCTCGTTTGATTCGTATTGACGAGTACTTTGATCCTGTATGATAGCCAGGGTCTGAAGATGGAGTCGGAAGGTGATCATAGGAACTCGGCAGTTAAACGATACAACCCAATCGAATTTGGGCTCGTTTGATTCGTATTGACGAGTACTTTCATCCTATATGGTAACCAAGGTCTGAAAATGGAGCTGGAAGGTGGTCACAGGAACTCCGCACTTAAACGACACAACCCCATCAAATTTGGGCTCGTTTAGTTTGTATTGACGAGTACTTTCATCCTAAATGGTAGCCGGGGTCTGATGATAGAGCCGTCAGATGGTCATAGGAACTCCGCAGTTAAACGATACGACCCCATCGAGTTTGAGCTCGTTTGATTAGTATTGACGAGTACTTTGATCATGTATGGTAGCCAGGGTCTGATGATCGAGTCGGAAGGTGGTCATAGGAACTCCGTAGTTAAACTATACAACCCCATCGAATTTGGACTCGTTAGATTCGTATTGACGAGTACTTGGATCCTATATGGTAACCAGGGTCTGATGATGGAGCTGGAAGTTGGCCATAGGAACTCCGCAATTACCAATAACCCTATCGACTTTAGGCTCATTTGATTTGTAATGACGAGTACTTGGATCCTATATGGTAACCAGGGTTTAATGATGGAGCTGGAACGTGGTCATAGGAACTCCGCAGTTAAACGACACAACCCTATCGAAATTGGGCTCATTTGATTTGTATTGACGAATGCTTGGATCCTATATGGTAACCAGGTTCTGATGATGGAGCTGGAAGGTTACCATAGGAAGTTCGTAAGAAATCGACACAATCCCATCGAGTTTGGGCTCATTTGATTGTTATTGATGAGTACTTGGATCTTATATGGTAACCAAGGTCTGATGATGGAGCTGGAAGGTTGCCATAAGAATTCCGCAATTAAACTATATAACCCTATCGACTTTAGGTTCATTTGATTTGTAATGATGGTACTTGGATCCTATATGGTAACCAGGGTCTGATGATGGAGCTGGAACGTGGTCATAGGAACTCCGCAGTTAAACGACACAACCCCATCGAAATTGGGCTCATTTGATTTGTATTTACTAGTGCTTGGATCCTATATGGTAACCAGATTCTGATGATGGAGCTGGAAGGTTACCATAGGAACTTCGTAAGAAATCGACACAATCCCATCGAGTTTGGGCTCATTTGATTTTTATTGATGAGTACTTGGATCTTATATGGTAACCAGGGTCTGATGATGGAGCTGGAAGTTGGAAGTACTCCGCAATTAAACGATATAACCCCATCGACGTTAGGCTCATTTGGTTTTTAATGACGAGTATTTGGATTCTATATGGTAACCAGGGTCTGATGATGGAGCTGTATCGTGGTCATTGGAACTCCGCAGTTAAACGACACAACCCCATCGATCGTACTAGTTAGTTTTAATACACTCCTACAAAATAGGTACCAATTGAAAGGGCTTGCAGAGAGTAACATGAAAAATTAAGTGACATTACCCTAAATCCAATATTTTCCTTTTTCTCAGTCAAACTCTTGGTGGAGTGGTAGTGTTAATGGATCGTCTGGTAGGTTGGCTGCGGCTTTTGCGAGACTTCTCCATCTCTCTCTATTCATTATATTCGTGTACATTCAATGAGGGAACACTTCGAAGATGATTAAGTGAGGTCTGTCCATCTGGTAGGCGATTGGCCGCAAGAACGTAGGCCCTCTACTCTTCCCTGTACCACTAAACGTTCCAAAGAGCTTTCATTGCCTATGATATATCCAAACATCTTAAAAATTCGCTGTTGCACAATCGGCAAAAGTTTTTGTTTTAATGCAAAGCTCTTTAAGAATGGAAACGTTAGTACGATGAGCAGTCTGTTTTATCCTCAGTAGACGCCTCCAGCGTCACATTTCAAAAGCGTCAATCTTTTTACGGTGCTTGAATCTTCTCCGAAATTCCCAGTATTTCTGATTGTGGATCCCAGGTAGATAAACTCTGGACAACTTCGTCTTACGATCCACCACCATCATTTTTGTTTCATAAATCCAACCTGGTAGACTTTTTAAGAGATCGCCTCCTTCTGTGAAGCAGTAATCTAGCATTACTGCTAGATTACTGCTTCGCAGAAGCTGCAAAGGAGGATGCCGACCGCATCAGGCAACGGCGCTCACGCCGCAGCCGCAGCCGTAATTCCGATCCCGATTTCCTGCCACCGTAGGCGCGGACTTGCGGACGGCGGGCAATGAGTAGCTCGCTGTCCGTCCGTCCGGTAACAGACCGAACCAAGCCCAAGGGCAGGGGATGTCATTGGATGATTTTACCTACCATAAAAAAAGAAAATAAAAATAAAATCCTGGCAGACTTCTAAAGATAGCAGACTAAGTTTCTTATGCTTTCCTACAATATGGGTAATAAATGAAAGGACTTGCTGAGAATACAAATGTGATTTAAATAAAGTATAACTAAAAAGTAAAAAATAAATTACAAATAAAAAATACTTTTTTAAAAACAAGCTTTCAATTAAATGGGCTAAAAAGGAGAAAATAAACTTTTCCTTTATAACTTTTACTATCAATTTATAACGGCATTACACAATTTATATGATATAAAAGCTTGTCGCGAGATTAAACTGTGTAAATACACAGCTAAATAACTTCATAAATTAAATAAGTTAAAAAACTTCATCTATTGATTTTAATATTTTCAAAATCTCGCGACAAGCTTTTATATCGTATAAATTGTGTAATGCCGTTATAAATTGATAGTAAAAGTTATAAAGGAAAAGTTTATTTTCTCCTTTTTAGCCCATTTAATTGAAAGCTTGTTTTTAAAAAAGTATTTTTTATTTGTAATTTTTTTATAGGGTATTTATTCAAGAACGTAAATAAGAAGTTTTTCTTATAGTATGTAAAAATCGAAAATAAGCAAAGATTTTCGTAACTACACGCGCGTACGCCGGCTTCCGCTCAGGGATTGACAGGTTAAAGAATGTGAATCTGGCAATATTAACACGATGTTTTTATGTTTTATGTACCACTAAATTGTCTAAAGCAAACAATTTACATTACTGTAATGCAACGCGTGTGTACAGTTCGGGTAGCTTCGTAATTGATACTGTAGATCATTAACGATTTAAAATAAGGTTTTTGGAATTAATAAATAATAAAGTAATCATACTCCTGAGTATCTAATTATTATTAAAGCATTTTACATAAAGAAAATAAAATTACAAGTATTAAATTCCGTACGCGGTACAACCCTAGCAGTGTCGGCGCGTAAGCAAAGGCGCACACACAAAAGGAGCGAGCGAGCGAGCGGTATGCTGTCTCTGTCTGTCGTAGGCACTACGAGGCCAGTAAACTTTTACAGCTAACAGCTGATTCCGCGCGGGTTGTATGAATTTTCATTTACGATTACATTGCCGAATTTAAGTTTTTTTGCTTTTTTCACTAAAATTGTGTTTTTAGGGCTGGATTTTGTTGTAACAAATGAATAGAACACAAATCTAGTTGAAAAACGGTCGGAAAATTCGTCAATTTTCCTGAAGAAAATTCCAACGTTTTTCAGTCATAATCATGGTCATGAAGCTACTGTTTCAGTTTTTGCCAACCTGTCAATTACACGGTGTATAAAACTATACGTTTTTAAGTTTAGTCCTTAGCAAAGACATTAAATATATACTAATAATAGACAGGACATAGCGAAAAAAATCGGAATCCGATGCTTGTCACCTAGGAGTAGTAAGTCGCTCACGGGTGATACACAATATGTGTCACCCGTACCTGTCAAGTCGCGTTTGTGTTCGCCTATATGCACCAAAAGAAAATATTTTTCTGAAGAAATATGCCGAGTTGCGCATTGCACCATTGTAAATCGCGTTATGGCAAAACGACTGGACCTAACTTCAGTTTATTTTCGTTAATATTTTTCGTAATTACTCATTAATTAATTAGAATTCAATAATTTTCACAAATAGTTCTAGAAATTTTACAGATCTGGTAATAACGCCATGTATTGCTGAAAAGCTTAACCTTAGCTAGCACACACTGAAGCTCTACAACGAGCTGATCCATTTTACGACCTAAACCGTACTGTTATAGGGATGGAGCTATTGAGGGTGTATACCGCCATCACTCTTTTTCGCTCGTATGACTGATATTGTATCATATCATGATAAGGACCCTGGTCACCTACCGAGCGATAGTTAAATTTATCTAAATTTTAACAAATTTAATTCGCGTGTTAGCTATTCAAAGTTAGATGGCGTCACTGAGGTATAGGATGACAGTTTTTCTTAGAAATTTCTTCTGATGGCCGCTCTATATTAGCTCTCTAAATCTCTTTAGTCCTTAAATAGGTTCCTAACGGCCCATTCACGGCCTTGCCGCTGTTAGCGGCAGCTAAGTGCAGTGGCGGCGAGCGATAAGATCAAAAGTATTAAAATGTTTGAAACACGCTACGAGACGCGACGCTCGCCTACCGATTCCACTCCCGAACCGCGCCCCAGCCGCTAACACTGAAGTCGTGAACGGGCTGTAACAGCGGTTACACAGAATTCGTTATTACTTTATGATAAATATAACACTTACCGTCCATAATAATATTAATCCAGAGTATCTGCATGGCGTTGAGCGGGTTGGGTATGCCCATGAGGGTGGCGAGCGCGATGAGCGACAGCGCCGCGATGGACGTGGACAGCTGGAAGCGCACGAAGTTACGGATGTTGTAGAATATGCACTTGCCCTCTTCTATGGCGGCGCTGTGGTAAAAAGTAAAAAATAAAATTTATTTCGTAAGGCAAGTGGTTTGTGTTATTTGAGTTTTTTTTTCCAATGGAAGGAAAATAGTCTAAAAGTGGAAGGTCTGTCAAGTAACAGAATAAGGATTCAAACACTGAAGTCTGACGTCACCTACATTAGGTTATAGTATGAACAAAAGAGATGTCTTCACCACGCCCCCATTCTTCATCATATTTGTAATGCTAATTACATTTTGCTGCTTCATTTAACACCCGTTTTCAGAAATAAAATATTTCCTTTTAGTGCCATTTGCTGTTTAGCATGAAATAATATACAAAAATAAACTTACATGATAGTAGCAAAGTCGTCATCGACAAGGATCATGTCGGCGGCCTCCTTGCACACGTCGGTGCCGTTGCGGCCCATCGCGATGCCGATGTCCGCGCGCTTCAGAGCCACGCCGTCGTTCACACCGTCACCTGTTCAATCCAAATGGTGGACGGAATGTAGCAACTGCGATTTTTGTGCAAGCCTGACATCACAGAATATAAAATAAAACGCTGTCGTAGATTCTTCAAACGAAATGTCAATATGCATAGCCATAAAATGTGTATTTACTTATTTGATTAATCCATATATTAAAATTAATTATAAAGTTCTAAGTAAGTCATAAGAAAAAGAGCGGACCATAATACGATTATTCCATTCATTCACTTAATTCCAAGGTGATACCTCTTATGATTTTAAATGGAATAATAAATGTTCATTTGTGTCTCAAACAAGAACTTATTAAAACAGTAAATTACGCAGCACTGACAGTCTGCTGGATCATGTTCAATCCCCCCTTTCCCTTTTACTGCCCACTCCCAACGACACTGAGGCCTAGGCTGAGGTCGGAACCCCACACCTCCACCCCACCCCTAAGTATGCAATCGCTTAGTTTTGTCGCTAATTTGTCAATCGTGGCGTGGGAGGTTTTAACTCATTAAGGCCGCAGACACATCGGGTTAAGCAGACGACAACCTCAGTCATAGGTTGAGCCCGAAATATGTAAATTACCTGTCATGCCGACGATGTTGCCGACCCTTTGCAGTGACTTCACAATAGCCAGCTTGTGTTTAGGAGTCACCCTGTAGAATACGCTCACCTGAAACAAACAGAAAAACGAACGTTTAAACAGGGTTACTTTTAATTAACGGCTGCGGGATAGTTCCAAAGAGTTATGGTGGCCCCGGAACGCGAAAAGCAACTGAAGGATTAGGGATAGGTTTTGGTTAGTAAAGTCCAACACTCTCTCACGCTCCATTCAGACCAGGAGAAGTTACGATAAGAGTTGAGTAGTAGTAGTTATTCGCGACTACAGATCGTGGTGGAATGAAAGATAGAAATGAAAAGGAAATTACAAACGATCGGTTGAAATTTAAATTAAGGGGAATTTTTCGAAACGCCGGTGGCATCGTGCAACAGCTGACTGCCGCGGCGAACCGATATCCTCCGGCCGACACCGCGCCGCGCCGCACCTCTCGTCCACTGCCGCCGCCGCGCACCGCGGACGACACCAGTCGTCTCAATAGTGGTAGCAGTTAGAAGAGTTTAAATGATTACCCACCTCAAAAAGAATAAGATAAATTAAATATACCCCGCATTCTCGTGATTATATTTTTCAAAAATAAAACGGGTATTCTGTGACACTAGAGAACAGTTTCCTTTCTTTCAAACTCAAACTTACATGACGTTACAGTGCCAGTTTTAATGCCTAAATAAATAATAATTCATTCCACGTGTTGGATATAAAAAAAAAAATTTTTAAAGCTTCTTCCAAGCTACACGAATACACTACAACATTATTGTCAACATCATCATAAGCATTTCAGTCTGCAAACGTCTACTGCTGTATAGTGCGCGGCAAATAAATTGAACCATTTCCTATGGGTTACGTGCAGCCCCCATACTTTGAAAATCGGTTACTGCGCATTGAGGGTTGACCGCCATGATGGTACAACTTGTGTGACGAGAATTATAACCGATTTTCGAAGTGGAGGGCTGCGCATAATCGTAGCAAATGGTTCAATTTATTTACCGCGTATTATACATAACAAGTTGTTCTGAGCATGTTGTCGCGCGGGTGCGGCTACGCGTGCGCTGTGCGGCGCTCCGAGCAGCGGGGAGCGGACCTGCGCAGTGTCCGCGTTCAACTAAATCCCGGTCGCGGAGCAGGAAGAATTTCGTACAATGACCTTTGGGCCTACTGACAGTGGTCACAAACATTTTTATTTTAAGTGCGTTTTACATTAAACATTTCAAGGAGAAAAAAAATGACTAATTTATTAAATAAATTATTTATTTACATTTTTTATATTATAACAATTTAAAAATCGAGTTAAAATTACTAATTTGGTAGAAATATGATAATAAAATAAAAATTATCATTGTCATTCATTATTTAAATTTATGAATTTTGTTATGGATTTTTTGTAGTGACTAAATGCTAACCAAAAAAAACTACATTCAAAAAAGAACAAAACTTACAATTACAGTAAAAAGTTTACAGTAAAGGGTTTACAATCCCTGACGACGGAGGCCATTGCTTCTGTGCGAGCGAGACGCATTATATTTACGCGGGAGTGACAGAGACAGGTAATAATAGGTCAACGTACGAAATTCTTCCTGCTCAGCGTCCGGGCTTTAGCTGCGGGGCGCGGGGTGCGGCTGCCCGCAACTGCTGCCCGCGCGGGGCACCGCACTTTAGTGTGGGACCACGCGTGCGCCGGTTTAAAGCAGCTTTGGCCCTTAAATTCTCTCAGCAGGTTCTGCCCTAGCGCGTGGGAGACAGCGATAACACTGTGCGGACCGGTACGCAGTGCCCACCAATAATAATTTGTAAGTAGATTAATTAGTTACTTACAGTGTCAATCATCCTGTCCAATTCTTCATCAGTCATGGCGTCTAGCTGATCTCCGGCCAGCGATTGCGAGTGCAGCACATCCAAGCCAACCATTTGTGCTGTAACAAAACGTTGAGTGAGTCGATTCGTATTTAACAAATACGAAATTAATTTTTACATGGTATGAAGCAAATTCGACAATTCTGCATTTGTTTATTTATCCGTTAAATCTTCCTAAACCATGCAACTGTATTATGGAAGTCAGACAGTCGCACCATAAGTCCCATGGAACTTGAATCAATACCATTTGTGGTATTTGGTAAAACCTACCCCACTCCCGAGTATAGGATTGCACACGCCCGTGTACATCAACACCTCCAGAGCGACAATGATGACTTACCAACAGCTAGGGCAGTAGGCCTGGCATCTCCAGTGACCATCTTGACGTCGACACTGGCCCTCGCCAGCGTGGCCACGGCGTCGCGCACGCCGTCGCGCGGCGGGTCGCACACGCCGCACACGCCCGTATACGTCAATGCCTCCAGCCGCGGCCCACGGCACAGGGCGATTATACGCAAACCTGACGACGAATACAACACATTTAATAAATTTTGATTTAAAAGCGAGCTAAATCCAGGCGCAGTAGGAATTCAAGCATTCCCCCCCCCCCCCCTGCAAAATAGCTTTGCGTAAAAAGATACAATGTATAGCAAGTCTAATCGAAACCGACTGGCGTCGCACGATTCGCAGGGGACCCTGGCTCAGTGCGATGGGATTTGACGCGATCTATGGCCCTCAAAATACGGGGGCAGATCTAGGTCTGCTTAGTGAGGGATTCTCCTACTACGAAGCACTCGGTACCCTCCCTTGGCTAACAATTTGTAAGCTCTACTACGACGACAACGTGATAACACAGTCGAGGGGGATTTGTCGTATTGTGGTGGCTGTAAATTGGTACCATAGTTCATTCACTTTACGAAAATAGTGATTCATCAGTACAACTGCAAAGTAAAGGCATATTATATCATTTTTAAAGTAGAGAAAAATCGCCTGTACTGCCTGAAGGACTTACTTCAACTGGTCAATGTAAACACAGCTTTCTAATTTATTATGACCAGATAAGTGTTCAGCTGAGTGACAACAATGAGTCACTATTTTCATAACGCGAATTCACAATAATGCTAATCGGGCCCTGGTACAAGCCATAGTACGAAATGAGGAGAAATGACAGGCAGTCGCCTCCTTCCGCGAAGCAGTATTGCTAGCGAAGGAGGCGGTCACACGAGTGAGGGAACGGTCTTTCTCACGCCCCAGTTGCTGGGACCCGATTCCGATTTCCAGCCACCGTAGACTTAGGCTAGCGGCCGAGCAATGCTTAGCTCGCCGTCAGGCTGTCCAGTAACCGTCCGAATTGAGCCTGAGTAGTCGACGGCGCGTGCGCCTCAAAGTGATGTCAGCAAAACCATAAAAAAATTTAACATCAACTCACCCATCCTAGCAATATTATAAGCTTCCCCAAGAAAATCATTCTGCTTCTCCTTGGTCATGGGCGCGTAGTTGCCGCTGCTGTCCACGTACTGCGTGCAGAGTGGCAACACCTTCTCTATGGCACCCTTCACGAACACCTCCTCTTTCAGCTTGCCGTCCGAGAACTTCGGCGCGCATTTCACTACCATCATCTTTGTTTCTGAACTATAAAATTAAATGATTTAGCCATCAATATTCAACTAGCGTGTTTTAGAAGCAAAAAAATTAGATGAAACATTACACCAGCGATGATCAAATCAAGGTCGTGGGAAGCCGTTAGATACTGAAATCACAGGATTGGTCACCCCCTTCCAACTGTATGGCAATATTTGAGTTTAAACGCTTACCTAAACGGTATCTCGTGCAGGCGAGTGTACTGGTCGCGTACGTCGTGCATGCCGTGCTTGAGTGCGACGGCCAGCAGCGCTCCTTCCGTGGGCTGGCCGTACAGAACCTCGTCGCGGACTGTCGCGTTGTTGCACAGGACTCCCACCTGCAAGAATGAGAGCCATTAAAAATGAAGTCTTGGTGTCTTCCATTTTGCCTTAATAACTAAATCGAACTCTGGGCAACCCGAAATGAGTCCGGGGGCCGCGGGTGGCAGCGGTGAGAGAGCACCCCCCTGCAGTCCCTTGTACGAGCGAAGTTGCATGTCGCCGCAAGCGTTGCACCCGGTGCTGGTGATCTAAGCGATATATTGTAGGTAACCTAGTAATAGTAATTTTACCTCCAGCATAGTGTTGATTGCCATGCGAGCCACATGAAGATCTCGTCCCTTATACGCGCGCAAATGTATATTGCCACAACGGTTGTACCCGGTGCCGGTGGCCTAAGCGATATATTGTAAGTCATTTCGTAGTAATATTACCTCCAGCATAGTGTTGACTGCTATGCAAGCCACATCTAGATCTCGTCACTTATACGCGTGCAGTTGTATGACGCCACAAGGGTTGTACCCGGAGCCGGTGACCTGAGCGATATATTGTAGGTCACCTAGTAATATTAATTTTACCTCCAGCATAGTGTTAACTGCCATGCGAGCCACATCTAGATCTCGTCCCTTGTACGCGCGCAGTTGTATGTCGCCGCAAGCGTTGTATCCAGTGCCGGTGACCTCGGCAATATGGCCGCCCGACGTTGAGATCGTTGTTACCGTCATTTCGTTTTTGGTTAAGGTTCCTGAGGGTTAGAAAAGGATGTTATAGATTAAGGCGCCATAAAAATGGAGATAACTTTAGGTCTCTTTGTAGAACAGAGTGTCTTCCTCGGACACTCTGTTCTACAAAGAGACCTAAAGTATTGTCATTTATCAAAGCTGTTAACTGCTTCGCCTCTGGGAAAGCTCGTTTCATTATTTTAAGGTGTGGATGTTGGAAAAACGTTTTCCTATTTCACGTGTAATAAACTCAAAAGCTACTGAACGCATTTCCGTACAGTTTTCAACAACCCGGAATAAAAAGTACCCTATATGTTATTACAGCAGTTGGGTAGACTAAAGCCTGGAACAGTATATAAGGTACCTTGTGCCAAATCCGTTCAGCCGTTTGAGCATGAAGAAGTAACAAATATACTCACAAACTTTTCTCCTTTATAATAAGCTTTGAACTACTACTAACCCGTCTTATCGCTGCAGATAACGTTGACACAGCCCAAGGTTTCAACAGTGGGCAGCTTCTTGACGATCGCGTTCCTCTTAGCCATGCGCATCACACCCAGGGCTAAGGTCACAGTTACCACGATCGGAAGACCTGGAAATGAATGTTCAGTTTATCTCATATAAGAAAACGTTTTGTATTAGGATTGGACCATAACACCGCAGGTTGGGATACAGCGGGTTGGTGTCCTTCTGTGATTTTTTAGTTCTAGAACCATGCCTCATGAAATTTTCCTTCCATGCACAGAGGCCTACCCCCCTAGCCAAGTTACGGCCGTTTCGTTTCCATTCTCTTACGTCGAACGTCTCCAATTCCTTTATTCTGACGTCACCGTAACTCTCAGTCATGGTAAGAACAAAGGAATTGGAGGCGTGGCCGACTCGAGGTGTTCGATGCAAGAGAATGGAAACGAAACGGTCGTAACATGGCTAGGCCTACTGTTAGTGCTTGTTTGCGGAGATGCGTCGCGTTGCGCGGCGCGTTGGGCGTTCGTCGTACATTGCAGCAGCGGGCCGCGTCATTGCACGCGCAAACACAAACATATGACAATTTACGACGAGCGCCTAACGCACCGCGTCTCCGTAAACAAGCCCTAAGGCTTTCTAACCACGGACGCGGGCCTTCATAGACGTGTATACGTTATTCGTGCAGTCCGTGTCGTTGGCGCTTCGTCGACAATTTCACAGTTTTGTATGTAAGCTGTGAGCAGGCATATACCAAGCGTATAAAGATACGCGTTCGTATACAGCAGGCCTAAGACATTTGACTCACCCTCAGGAATAGCAGCGACAGCCAAACTGACGCTGATTGTGAACATGTCCTGCAGAGCCTTTCCTTGCAGCCAGCCAGTCACCATGATGAAGCCAATAATGCAGAAGGAGTATAAGGACAGCTGGGCGCCCAGGGTGTCCATGGACTTCTGCAGAGGTGTTTTTGGAGCTTCTTCTGCTTGCATCATCCGGAAGATATCGCCGAATTCTGATCGTTCGCCAGTACTTACTACAATGCCCTAAAATGGAAATTATGGGTTGAAATCTTATTTCGGTTACCTACTGCTCAAATGGAAATAGTACATTTTGATACAAGTGTAGAAAGTTTGTCATTGAACCGAAGCGGTATTCTGAGCTTTGTGCTGCTGTGACAAATTTCCTCGATCTGTACTATCGTAGTATCGAAAATCGATTAGCAACAACCAACTAAATTACAAGAACCTTACCTTAGCATTACCACACCTAACAAGCGTCCCCATGAAGGCAATATTATCCTTATTGACCCGTCCAGCAGCTGCCTTGTTCGGTAGTACACTCTTGACGGCCGGTTCCGTCTCTCCCGTGAACGAAGACTCGTCAATGGCTAAGTCCGTGCTGTCATAGAGTCGAAGATCGGCTGGCACGCGGTCGCCGACGTTTAGATGGACTATGTCGCCGGGAACCAAGTTGCGTGCTAGGAAGTGTTCGAGACTGCCTTCGCGGAGACTGCGGATAAAACACATATGTCTTAAAATAGGTAAATCTTTACAGGATTATTACTAGCAGAGATATTAGGAGTGGCAGGCGGTCGCCTCTTTCTGCGAAGCAGTCATGCTAGCAAAGGAGGAGGCCGACCGCCGAGATTCTGATCCCAATTTCCGGCCACCGTCGGCGCGGGCTTGCGGACAGCGGGCAATGGGTAGTTCGCTGTCCGTCCGTCCGGTAACAGACCGGTCCGAGCCCTAGTCGTCTACGACGCGCACTGTTCCCACGCGCCTCAAGAAGTTTTCAGCAAATTGTAGGAGCCCAACAGGGCCGAAGCCTACTGGGGCCAAGGGTTAAATGAAAATGAACCGCGGGGCCCTGGATAGAAGGCAATGAATGGAACAGGGTAGGTTGTTAGTCAGTAAGAGACTGACACTATTTCCCGCTCCACCCAAGGGCGGGATTTGTCATTGGATGATTTTACCAACCACAAAAAACAAACCAGCAGAGATATTACGGACGTTCGATTCCGAAAGTTCAGAACTTCCGATTGTTTTTGCACCTTCGATTCCGATAAATTTCAATCGGAAATAACGGAGGCACAAACAAGTTCATCCATCAATCCCGAGTGTCTGTCGGTTTATAACTAGAGTCTGTCTAACGAAAGCGCGACTTGCAGTTTTTTTTTAAAATTAAATTGGCAACATAATGTTTCCGTCAAAAGCACGTCAAAGATTGTCAGTATTTTGTAACAAAGATTGATTTTAAAAATATAATTACTTATCATGGATAAAACAATAAAAAGTTATGTAGGAAAGCTGTGAAATACTATAATCAGTAAGTTTAAAGAAAAACAAGAAGAGAAAGTAGTTGTTTTTGATCTCGGGTTTTTAAGTTAGTATGACATTATTATCTTGATCATTGTTGACTGACTATTAGATATATTTTACGATATGATAATAATTTTTCTTATGTTTATAGATAATCTTGAAGATATTCAAGGACTGCGCGAAATAAATAAAAAAAAACATTGAATCGTTAAGGAATTTGGGAGAAAAAACCTTTACACTTAAAACTAAGCTTTAAGAAGAAATATCTTCACTACCGCACTTTATACGTTCAAAAGCGGTCAAATTGATGTGATGAAATAGCATACTTTGAGGATGATAAAATTCAACATTTTGTGTTATTCACCTTTCCCGTGACTTTCTTGATATAATAGTAATATACCAATAAATAAATCTTTACTCGTTTTTGTATTGAATTGGTTATTATAGCTATCCAGTATTGTTCTACTGCTGTGCAAAAGCCATCCACTCTTTCTAATGGTCTCAGTCCCTTACTCACAAGACATCCAGGTCGGTTGGCAAACCTTGAGTTTAGACTTTTGGATGTTAGTTAAAGACCAAGTCTGTGTACACCATAGGTCAAATGAGGAGATTACACATTTCCATAAGCTTACGCTTTAGTGATATCACTAAAGCGTGCCCATATTGGCAAAGTGCCCTTAAATAGTTCCTTGATGGACCAGTAACTTTTTTAGGTATTTTCTGTACGACACGTTATTTCTTTGTCTTATCTGGCCCAGAAAGACACTACTTGGCCCAAGTAGACAATAATATATTTTAAGACGTATTGTATATTCTGTCCGCCTACGTGTACGTTCCTTTGGAGCTGCTGGTTATGATTTTGGTCTTCAACATTTTTATATGTAGAGCAACCAGCATTTGCTCTAGTCCTGTGGCTGTAGGAGAGAACAGGACAATATCATCAGAGAAACGCAAATTACTTAACTTAGCTTCGCTGATGACAATGCCCTTCTCTTCCCATTCGACTGCGAATGTCTGAAAGAAGTGGAGAATATCTTTGGGGACAACGGGACGCCCTGTTTGACTCATTCTGTTTGAAACATAGGATCTAATCTCTCTAACTTGCTGGAAGAAGTATCCCATACAACCATTTTCGGTCGCAAAATTCTCAAATAGTCGCAAATTAGCAAGATAATGTAACAGTGTCGTAACTTTTACTAAACATAATAACTGTGCGAATTTTGGTTACAGCGTGTAGGAACGATATCAACACTTTGTACTGAAAAATGTTACAGTAAATAAGTGTTGTATCCGTGTCGACAATTTACGACATAGTTTTTTCTTAATTCATTTACGACACATTGTGTTTACTTTGAGTTCCTGTGTAAATATTAAAATTAAATTGTCGACACATTGTCGAAACTAAATTACAGTATCTTTTGGAGTTACACAAATGTAGTAACGGTTACGACAATTTAGTGTTGGATTTGACCAAAAAAAAAAAACAACAGGGGTTCTCAAAGTGTGCTATTGTATTTAATAAAAATTATTGACCTTTTGTTTTATAACTATGAGTCATAAGCAACCAAAGCGTTTTCGTCTATCTTCGAACTTTTACAGAAAAGTAAAGATGAGAACAAGTTCAGAAAATAGACAACCAGGTTAGAATTTTTCATTGATAAAATTATTATTCGTATGCATTCCACATCCTTTTTTGACAAGTCGTTTACTGTTCAAGCAGCTCGTCTGTGGAATGCATTACCCATTGAAGTAAGGCGCGCTCAAACGCTATCAGCCTTTAAAGCAATGGTAAAGGAACATTACCTCTCACTTTAAAAAAATATATTCTCCTTTCTCGATTTTATATTTGTATATTATTAGTATATTAATTGATATTGTATATGTATTTAATATTATTTATGATTTTTGTACACTGATCGCCCCAAATCTATCTCCTCTTGTTTCAGTTCATCCTAAGGTTGTCTGTAAGAGATTGCCCTATGCGATAAGACCGCCCATTGTACACTTAGTTTAATATTTAGTAGTAATATTTATCCTGTCCGCATTATGAGGTATACAATAAAGTATATAATAAATAAATAAATAATACAACGTATCAATATTCATTGTTGCGACACTTGGGGGAGGCCTATCTCCAACAGTGTATGTCCTTCGGCTGAAATGACGATGATGATGAAAATAATACGATAAAGGTACAGGGTTATTTGATAAACACTAATTACCTCGCATGACTATATTTCTGACATCATAAACTACGACTTTTGAAAATTCAAAAAAAAAAAAATCGGCTGATCACACATTCTGTCTCGTTTTGTGAACAAAATCAGCAATATCGTCAAGCGAGGTTAGGTATTAGTGTTTTTCAAATAGCCCTGTATAAAAAACCGTAGAATATTACTACCTCACACCCAAAAACTGGAAATATCAATCTTAAATTCACTGCACTGGATTTTATGACAATTCAGCGTAGTACCGCAGAACTATGTGACACGTCCAGACATTCGGCTACTGTAGTTGACAATTCACTGAGTGAAATAAACTCAAACTATGATGATAACGAATCATCAAATTCGGATATCGCTGATCTGGATGAAAATATAAAACTTTCTTTTAAATTTAATATAAAAACATTGCACTCATACTTTCACAAAACGCAAGGGCGGGGGATGTCATTGGATGATTTTACCTAACATAAAAAAAAGAAAAAAAAATACGCTCAAAACTATATTAAAATACAACTTTACATTTAGGTATTACATACTACAGTAAATTAAAGAAAAGTAATAGGTATAGGCATAATAGTGTATAATAAATTAAACGAAGGTGGTGGTATGGTACATCCAATATGGGGTAGCTCATGTTGGATATACCATGACTAACCTAAAGTCCGTGTAAATAAATATAAAGGATTTTGTAAATAATTTTTCCTCAACTTTATAATGAATTAATAATAAAATATACAATTAAAATTTTACAAACATTTACATTTCGTCATCTTCTGTGCCTTAAAATTTAGAATATAATTCTTCTAAACGGAGAAATTCTTTAAATGAAGAAATATCACCTAATTTTATTCTGCGTTTTATTTATTTCCACGATTTGTCGGCTATGCTGTTTTCTTCACTTTTCAGCGATTCAATCTCACTTTTTTGAGTGATCGAGGCCAGTATAAGTATGTTCCCACCACCCATCCTTCCGGCACCGCAGTTGCTCCTCACTAGTTCCATTTTTTGATAAAACTAACTTGTACGGCATGTTGAGAACCACTGCAAACATAAAATAATAAAACTCCATTTTGGTAAAACAGTCGCACTGTAACGTAACTTAACACAATGCCGACACATGTAAATACAGTTACGAAACATTGTGTTGGGTTTCATCTCTCAAGTAGATACATAATTATCCACATAATTTTACACAATTTATATTATTATTATAGTATTCTAGAATATAATTAAGTTAAATATAAGTAAGCAAAAGATTTTATTGATAATAAAACCTTTTGCATTGCTCGGAAATACGATGCGTTGTAAATTTTTATTGAAAACAACTACAATAACAAAAAATATTTTAAGTATTTTATTAAATCAGAAGGGCGCATCGGTTAATTTACTATCGTGACATAAAACTACACGATACATTTAAAATCGCAAAGGATTTTCGATCGAGAAAGATGCAAGTATCACAGAGAATTATATTTAAATAGGTACTTACATTTTTTTCTGATGGCGGCGAAGACATCCACAAAAAAGAACGAATTACAATAAAAATTGACAAGTATAGAATGAACAAAACAAAAAATGAACGATTGAATGTGCGATAGAAGTGAGCGCATAAAAGTCACGACGTGTCGACACGGCGAAGTCAAAATGCGACTGAAAGTTACTGTTAGTCTGTTACGATTATTCCCCTCTTTACGACACGGTGTCGAAACACAAGTCGACACGGTGACGTTATGCTACGGAACAATGTTACAAATAAATTCCGTTACGACACAGTAAATGTCGACCTAAGTAGTAACCGCTACTTCAAATGGCTGTATGGGATGTGTGGATTCTATTTTTTGTTTTGTAAGGGAATTGAATATTTCTGAGTGTGTGATGCTGTTAAAAGCGTATTGGTTGAGTATATTTATTTCTAAACATTTTGTGTTCCTCATATTAGGAATATAGTTCGTCAAAAAGAATTATACGATTGTCGCAAATACAAAAAAAATACTCAAGTATCAAAATTTTTTTCTCCTAGTATGACAGTAATACCATATTCAATATTTTTTGATTTGACCTCATTTTCTCAGGTCGCGCTTTCGTTAGACAGACTCTAATTGTTTTGTTTCGTATTTGGAATTTTGTGAATTGGCTCTACATTTATACATATTAGAGTTTTTGATTATTTAGTTTTAGTAGTATGACGTAGTATTTGACGGTTCTACCTCGGCTTCCGCCTCCAATTTCTAAAAATCAAATATAAAATCGTCCAAATTCGTTACATCCCTAATTACTAGACATATGGTATAATGTAATTTTAACTCAATTTTTAATTTGACTCCCCATTTCCCGAAAGTTGACTGATAGAAAATACCTAAGGCATTCAGTCCGCCTGTGTACTCTTATGTGCATAAAGAATTAAATTTAAAAAAATCGTAGTTTGAGAATTTAGGAGATGCTTTTATATAGTTTGCACACAGTCAATATGTTTTTAAGCATCCAAAGAAAAAAACAATTTTAAAAAATAGTACTTTTTTGTAGCCAAAACGTGCTAATACGGTTTAAACATGCCTATACAAGCAACTCATTAGCTAACTATCAATACAATATGAAATCCAAAACACTTACTTCAATTACCCCATTATCAGATAGTTGTTAAATTATTCAATGAGCCTTTCAGTCAGTCAGTCATTGACGTCATAAAAACGTAGCGAAATAATTGGCAATTACAGAGCGTATCGGAAAATTTTACAACAAAGCAACATTACTCGGTAGGCCGTGTTTACGGAGACGCGGCGCGTTGGAGCGGTACGTCGTATATTGCCATATGTTTGTGTTTGCGCGAGCGATCACGCGGCCCGCTGCTGAAATGTACGACGAACGCCCAACGCGCCGCGTCTCTGTAAACACAGCCGTAATGTAATCGAACCAATGACCTGCTCCTGAGCTTAATTTGTGACCAAGCAAGCGATAATTTCGTACTTACATCTCTGAAGGTACGCATATTACATCTTCGTAGCATATTCTGACAGAATCCATACTAATATTAAAAATGTAATTGTAACTCTAGTAATAGAACACATTACTAGTATGTTACGATTTCACAGTTAAACTACTAAAACAATTTTAACTGCCTTCGACTTTGAATCCGAGCAAATAGGAGTTAGTAATCAATAAAATTGTGAGCTAGTAGTCTATAAAATGAGCCCGACTACCTGACTAAATTAAAATAATTCTTAATTAGATTATTGCACAGTTGACAGTAGACTAATATCTAACAGATTAATTCAATCACGAAAAGATAACTACCACTGTTAACTTCAAAATACTTATTAGGATTGGTTCATATAATACTAGCTTTTGCTCGCGGCTTCGCTCGCGCTAGAGCGGCAGTAGGGTAGAATAGAGTAGACTCTATTCTACCCTACTGCCCTCCTCTACCCTACCCTGCCCTACCCTACCCTACTCTACTCTACTCTACCCTATAACAATAAATGAGCAGGTTTTGGATTCTTTTTTTTAACCAGATAAAAATCTCTTCGGGATTAAAACGATCAAAATCTAGCCGTATATAAAAGGCAACCGTTACTGACTGACTAATCTAATGGAGTGCGCTGAAACTTGGCAAGCTGATAGGCCGTCATTTATCTATTTATTAATGACTTTGGTGGAAGAAAGAGCGGATGACTTTGTGAGTGACACAACAAAGGAATAAGACTTAATCACCAAGTTACTAACCGCCTAGAACCGTCAATAAAAGCTATAATACAAATTAAGCTTAATCAAAGGACTAGACGCTATCTCCGGCCAATGTCAGCGACAGTCATTAATTAAGCCATAATGAACTCTATTGTCAATGCGATGGGATTAATCAAAATAAATTGTGTGAGTCATCACCGCTTAATCGATATTTACCCTACTTACGTAGTAAAGGATGATTGGGTTCCAGGGTGGAGAAGTGCGTAAACAAATCGAGTAGATTAAAAATATTAATGAGGAATATATGGGGGTGTATGTTAATATTGATGGGACGTGGAAAATTTCCGTCGTATCGATAATTTTATTGGATAGACATCATGTTGAAGGACGAGTTACAACGTTTGTTTGCTAGGGCCCAAATTACCCAGCTGTGTTACCCAGCTGGGTAATTTTTATATTGACTACATTATGTCCTACTATTAGTCAACCCCGTACAAATCCAGCGCAAATGCTACGGTCTCAAATGTGGTCATAACCTCGCTAGAAGGCGCTTGACATTACTAATTCATCATCATCATAAGCAAGGTGGAAAGGTGGTGTCAGCAATGTCCTAGATAAATTTATAAAAGTACTTATGAATTGAAAAATTAAACATAAGTACTTGCTCGTTTTCATACTTGCCAAATCATGCATGAGAGTCGGATGCCTTAAGGGTATTACATCGCTCAATGACCTTTTGACCTCTAAACAGGCATTGAAGGGGGTGCTGCGCGCGGGGTGTTAGTACTGATTCGAGTTTTTTCTTGATTACTTATCGATATTCAATGAAATTCGAAAAAAAATCAATACAAGTTATTCAATTTATCGTAACATATATTTTGGTATAAATTCAATGTATAAATATAGAGCCGTTTTCGAGAAAATATGGAATTAATGTTCAAAAAAGGCCTATTTACCAGATTTTTTTTTCTAGAGTTAGGGTATTTTTTTGAGAAACGTAATCAATACAATTTATTAGTAATGTCCTTAAGTATCCCCTTCATTTTTTATATGGTAATCGTACATAAGGAAACTTCAAACAACCTAGGTGTTTTTTTGGATTTGGGCGATGTAATCCCCTTAACTACTGGGCCATCACGACACTGATTTGATAATGAAAAGGCTGAAATCATGAGATATTCATGTTTTTGTAAGCAAACCTCCCTATAATTTGTAAGATGTCTCCTTTTCTACACAATAAGGGCAAATTAGCCTCAATGTGCAGCGTGGCTGCAGCGCTGCCGCCGCGCTGCTTTGTTATTCCATATAAATGAAAACATAAACATATACATATATTCCACAACTATCACACACAACGCCGTCTAGTCCCAAGCTAAGCAGAGCTTGTGTTATGGGTATTAGACAACTGATAAACACACTTATATATTTCTAAATACATACATATCATAGATAAATTACACCCAGACACAGAACAAATGAACGTGCTCATCAAAAAAACATTTGTCCTGGGTGGGAATCGAACCCACGACACCCGGCATAGCAGTCAGGGCCACTAACTATTAGACCAACAGGCCAGTCAGACGCGCTGCGGCCGCGTGTTTAAATGTAATAACAAAGGACCGCTGCAGCCACGCTGCCATGGCGCGGTTAATTTGAAGGCGATCTAAATGTGTTTCCATGTTACCACATAATTCATATGGTTGCATTTAATGTAGACTGCATAAAAAACCACCTCCTTTCTCTTCGACACAGAAATTAATCTAGATTTTTCTATTGCATAACACCACAACGTTTAATCTGCGCATGGTTGACAGTAACTATGTTAAGAATTTATAGTATCTAGGCTAACAAAATGTTGACACAATACATAAGGTATATAAGGCCTACTATATGAATTTGACGGAATCATTTACACAGTTTAACTTCGTTTTATTACAATCTACCGATAAATAGTGCGTTAAATCGAGTAATGTAACGGTATTTACAATTTTACGGTGACCCGTAAAATTGTAAATACTGTTAGATTACTGTATATCTCGCGATTGCAATATATATGTCATATAAGGAATTATAAAGGTCAATCTCTACTTGCCATTAGTGCAATAAAACGAATTTTTTTTTTCAATCTTGATGTACATGGGGGCCGTCAGTTTGTCTTGGAGGAAATCAAGCCCACGACCTTCAGCATAGCAGTCAAGGCCTTTAACCACTAGACCAACAGGCCTGTCAGAACTAAAACTAATAAATTCTAAGGACAGGTCCAACTTACCAATTACAAGATGGCGGCACCAACTTATTCAATTCTTCCAGCGACTTCTCAGACCGATACTCCTGGACGAAAGCCACGGTGACCACGATCATGATGGCTACAGTTATCGATATGGCGTCGTCGAACTGTCGCATGCACACGCTCACCACCGCTGAGCCTGGAGACAAGGGAAACAAACAATTAATACGGGTTATTTATCTTTTAGTCCGGTAACCGTCCGGACCGAGCCCAAGACGTCAACGGCGCGTATAGTTCAACGCGCGCTTCAAGGAGTTATCGGCAAACCGTAGGGACCCAGCAGCCTTCTGGGGCCTAGGGTCTGTTTCTGAAAAGAAGATTCGACCCCGGTTCGAAAGGTAACGAAGGAACAGGAGTGAGTTTTTAGTTAGTAAAAGTCTGACACTATCTCCCGCTCCGCCCAAGGGCACGGAGATGTCATTGGATTATTTTCCAACCTCCATAAAAATACTTTTATAAAAAAAAATTACTTGAAAATATTAACTGGTTTATATAATCATTTGATTGTAAAAGGCAACTTCTGGAAGTACTGATGGCCCAATAAGAAAAAAATAAGCACAATATGAAACAAGTGGAGAAAGATTGCCATTGCGACCGAGGCAGAATTCGCCCGAGCCACAGGCGAGGGTGGTATAGGACAGAGTACTGCAGTGACAAATTTCCACGTGTACCAAAAGATGTTTTTCAATACACCTACGAAGCAATGAATAAACGGGGGCAGCCTGGCGACTCATGGTGGTCGCTTAGCCCCCAGCTTAATACGATAAAGACAATCAATTGTAGCGGAAGCGAGTTCGCGCACTTTTCCACACAAGTGCGGGAAATTATAAATTACATGCCAAAAAGCGGTAGGGATAAGAGCGCATTTTCGAGTAAGGGTATTAAAAAAGTCTTTATGCTCGTAATAAAGTCATCCTTGGATGAGTCAAAACCGAGCGCAGAGTGGGAGCTATTTAAACTACGTTAACGAGATCGAAACATTTACCGCGTCTGGCTCTCTGATTGGTGCAGAGCTCGGAGCGGACCAATCGGAGCGTCGAACTTATAAAAGAGTCGACGGCGTTAACGTAAAACGATCTCGCACTGGGCACTGTAGTGTATAGTTTTCGTTTTTTTTTTTTTTAATCTTAGTGTAATGATTCACAAACCCTTGAATCACATTACATCACGCCTATGTGCCCAAACAGGGTCAGGGTGTATTTTAGTAGATAAGGAAGACTAACTTTTCATTCATAGCTTTTGTTTTTGATTGTATGACAATAAGGCCAGTGCCTCACCGGGACACCAAGGCGGCGCAGCCAGTTCGTGTAACCAAGGCAATGCATGCAGCTATGGTGTGTACCTCACCTGGCAACCGTTGGCCACACAGCTAATCCATATTTTTATTGGCGTCTTGAACTGGCTACGCCGCCATGGCGTCCCAGTGAGGCACGGCCCTAACTTTTACTGCTCACGAGTTCCAACCACTATAACCAACCATCCCCAGTCTCCCCTACTCATTATGCTATTTGTGCCTTAACCCATGAATCACAGGCATAAAATATCACAAATAGAGTACACTCAATAGACCGTTACGTATGACTTATGTGCTAATCTCTCTATGCGCTCTATTTTAAGAGGGCTCGTTGTAAACAATGCGTCATAATGTCCCCACCTCATATACGGTGCGACTCGTTTGAACTACGATTATAATATTTACTAGCGATCCGCCACAGATTCGCACGGGTGCAATGGTGATATTAAATATATTATTTATGTATTATACATATAAACCTTCCTCTTAAATCACTTTTCTATTAAAAAAAAAAAAACTGCATCAAAATCCGTTGCGTAGTTTTAAAGATCTAAACATAATATAGAGACAGACAGCGGGATGCGACTTTGTTTTATACTATGTAGTGAAGATACGTGACAAACTAAAAGATAGAACATACAAAGAGTAGTACGCGGCAAACAAGTTGAACCATTTGATATAGTTACGCGCAGCTCCCCGATTCAATTGAAACCCGAAAATCGGTTATAATCTTCGTCAAACAAGTTGAAACTGTCCAGGTTTTGGTCAGTTGTTGGTAAATAATAATAATAATAATAATAGCATTTATTTTCAGACGAGAGTCCGTAAAGCCTAACACCCAGCTCCTTTTACTGTACAATTACCCCAAGCAGCCAGCTTAGTTGCCAACATTCTTGCGTAGAATAGAATAAACTATAATGTACAGGAGTTGTCAGCAAACTGTAGGGGCCAGCAGGGCCGAAGCCTACTGGGGCCTAGGGTTAGGCGAAAACGAACACCGCGGCCTTGGAACAAAGGCAATGAAGGAACAGGGTAGGTTTTTAGTCAGTAAGAGTCTGACACTATCTCCCGCCCCGCCCAAGGGTGGGATTTGTCATCGGATGATTTTACCTACCATAAATGAAAAAAAAAACCAAAACAATAACAATAATCAATACTATTTCAACAAAAACATTCAATACCTAAAGAAACACGTTTCTTAGAAAATACGCCAATTAATATTATTTATTTTTTGTGTAAATTCATAAAATAAAGAAACGACTGAGTTAGATTTACTCTCTTAAAGTTTCTGATCCTAGGTAACTCTATCTAAAAATCTCGAAGCCCCCTATAACAAGGATTAAGGGCCGAATTTTATTTTTCAATAGTCGTAGGATAACTTTTATCTGAAGAATAAATATAACTGTTTGACATACCTATTTTCAATGCAAAAGCTGTCGAACTGTCATTTTTATTTTACAGCTACAAAGATATTAAATAAAGACTACCAATAGACAGGACATAGCGAACAAAATCGTGATCCGATAGTTGTTACCTAGGAGTAGTAAGTCGTTCTGTCTAGTGAAGACGACTGGCTCTAACTTCAGTTTATTTTCGTAAATATTTTTCGTATTTTCTCTGTAATTAATTAGAATTCAATAATTTTCGCAAATAGTTTTAGAAAATAGCGTAAAAACATATACATAAATTACAAATTTAATTCCCATGTTTACTTTTGAAAGCTAGATGACATAGGATGACAGTTTTTCTAAGACATTTCTTCTGATGTCCGCTCTATTGTATTTTTTAATCTCTTTGTACAGCTACGATTGTTGAAAAAGGGGCCATTATTGATTCTTAGAGAAACCCTCAAAATAGTCTCGTAATGATACCAGGCTGAATAACAACAGGTGCAACCGTTTAAAGGTCACAGAGTCTTCATAGCAACGATCGATTTATCGATTAAGAACTTGTTACCAGAGATATATGCATAATTTAGTAATTCGACCTTTGTTTCAAGACAATAGTAAACTGTTTAGTGGTATTTTCCGTCTTAGGCTGTGTTTACGGAGACGCGGCGCGTTGCGCGGCGCGTTGGGCGCTTCGTCGTACATTACAACAGCGGGCCACGTCATTGCTCGCTCAGACACAAACTATGGCAATGTACGACGGACCGTACGACGGACCACCCGACGCGACGCGCAACGCGCCGCGTCTCCGTAATCGAGCACTTAAGAACTCTATTCTAAGATTTTGTTTCTAGTTTTGCTGGCGTTGTTTAGTTCGTTAAGAGTCCAAGTAAACACTTGGGATACTCCAGTCGTTTGGTTGTGACAAATTCTCTTCGTAACTCAATTCGGAAATTGAGCTGTTTTTATAGGTAAGTGCGCACGGAACCTTCAGTGCGCGAGTCCGACTAGCACTTGCCCTTTTTTATCATTCTTCGCTTTTGAAGTACGGTTCAAGGGATCTTTCCTTAGTTTTTTACTTTCAAATAGTTTCATACAATACTATACTTCAGGCAAATGGCATTTCAAGTAGCAAGAAATAGAATAAATATAGATCCATCACAGAATCTGCTCATCTCTCGCATTTGTTCAGCTAGTGACGGGCGGTCATTTCACCTTCATTCAGTAACAAAGCAATTACCTCCCCAGCAGGCATTTTCCGTTGACGTCCATATACTGCGTCAATGACACGGCTTATTACAGCATTTGATTGTAAACCTGTAATTGAGCCCATTAATGGACCCCTGTAGCAATCGCAACTCATCATGGAACTATAGATTACAGTTCTAACAGAGGGTTTTATTTTTCATCGTTAGTTGTTTCCGTATCTTATTTATAGCGTTTAACCTACTGATGTATTATATTATAAGGGAAAATACGTTACGCGCTAACATCGCAATAAGAAAACCTAGACTCGAAACATCTACACTACTTGTAGTCACTGATGGACAAGAACAGAGATAAGAGCAGGCGCTGTCGTGCGAACGAAATGGCCGCCGAATGTGCATGATCGTCGCGACCGATGTGAAATCGTGCCAATTGGCACAATTTTATCGGCATCTTCCGCTGTTTTTATTTAATTTAAGGTTTAACCACTATTATATCACATAAGCATAAATATAGCACCATCATCAACATCTTCCTTCCCCAGTCTCATATTACTTGGAGTCGTTGCAACACGTTTTTTTTTCTTCCATTGTGTCCTGTGAGTGTATGTCTTGAGATGTTCATGTCAAGAAAAAGGATGAAATGCAGGCTAATAAAATTGAATGAATGGATGGTTAGCTGGAGGCCCGGGAAAAGATGGATGAGTATAACTTTAGAATCGTTTGGTAGAAGGCCAATAACTACTAAGAAAGTGGCAGGGTCAGTCGACCCTGCCACCTTCTCCTAACCTAACCGATGCGAGTCGGATTGCCCCATATCCCGCTATTGAACCATAATTTACTACTTTAATTTGTTCCACATAAGGATCACTTTTTTGCCTTTTACGTCTCTTCTCCTCAGATATTCATCAATTAAATCACTAATGTCTAAACAATTATTTATTATTTAAATTTATAAAAGAAAGTCGTGTTAGTTACACTATTTATAAATCAAGAACGGCTGAACCAATTTGGCTGAAAATTGGTGGGAAGGTAGCTCAGAACCAGGAGGACATAGGAATTTTTATCCCGATAAATAAAAAAAATCCAAAACCTGCTCATTTATTGGTATAAGGTAGGTAAATAGGGTAAGGTAGGTAGAGTAGGGTATGGTAGGGTAGAATAGATTAGAGTAGGGTAGAGCGGGCAAAAGCTAGTTATAAATAAAACAGATGACAGTGACACAAGACACAAATTTCATCATTCTTATCTTGATTTTGTACGATATTTTACACTACAGATTTCATCAGAGAGTATTATGACAACTTTAGCTATCAAATCATCCATTTTAACGTACCGTTTTCCCTTTTATCTGATTTAAGGTTAGGAATTTGTTTTGTAAATTTCTCGAACTATATATCTTTTAAATTAAAACGAGTGGTAACGTTATAATCGGGGATCCAAGCCCTACCAGTTTTAGCCTTTTTTTCCCCCTAACTCCTGCAAAAAGATATGAAATGTCAAGCCGATAGATGGACTGCGTGCGGAGTGATATAAAAGAAGAGGGAGTTAGTGATAGCGTGACGGGTGACAGGACAGAATAGAAGAAAAAACGTGTTGCGCCGACGTTAATTAATGTAGGACAAGGTCAGGAAACGATAATGATGGTAGAAACACCTAAACATTTTTCATGAATCAGTCTGTTTTTTTTTTTATGATAGGTAAAATCATCAAATGACAAATCCCGCCCAAGGGCTGGATTAAGAGTAGGTAGGTATTTAGGCAGTAAGACTCTTACTGACTGAAAACCCCTCCTGGGCCCCTAGTTTGCTGACAATTTCTTGAGGCGCGCGGGAACAGTGCACGCCGTCGACGGCTTGGACTCAGTCCGGACTGTCACCGGACGGAAGGGTAGTAAGCTACCCATTGCCCGCCGTCTGAAGGCCCGCGCCTGCGGTGGCCGGAAATAGGGATCGGAATCCCGGCGGCGGCGGCGGCGTGTGCACCGCTGCCTGATGCGGTCGGCCTCCTCCTTTGCTAGCATTACTGCTTCGCAGGAGGCGACCGCCTGCCACTCGTCCTCGCTCCGTACCATGGCTTGTACCAAGGCCCGGCGCGAATGATCGCCGCCGCCGATCACCCCCACAAGGACACGGCGATGCTCTTCCAGTCTGTCTAGTGGTGGAAACTGTATGAAAATGCGTTTAGCAATATTTGAGTTCATCGAGAACCAACAGACACTTTGTTTTATACGATTCCTACCTGTAAAACAGATAGAACACGTAGGTATAGACATTAAAGTATCTTCATGACAGAATTCTAAACTCTATTCACAGCCCATTAGCCACGCATATCGCTACAATAAATATGTTAATTTTATTATTTACGTCACAATGTCACACGATATTAATCCTTATCAATAGGTACTCTAGTTCTACATCGGTTCTACCCCCCTAGTTATGATTGTTTCGTTTAGTATGAACACTTGGAGTTGGCCACGCCCCCAATTCCTTTATTCTGACCACGTGACTGAGCGTTGAGATGACGTCAGAACCAAGGAATTGGGGGCGTGGCCAACTCCAAGCGTTCACGCTTAACAAAACGACCGTAACTTGGCTCGGGGAGGAAATTGGAAGAACGTTCACGTTAGAGTTTAAAATGAAAAGTATTTATTAATTCTTTTACAGGAATTTTTCAATGTATTTTTTTTTTATTTCAAAGAATTTTATTATCTATGTAAATAATGTCGCACAATACAAACCCTTATCAATACTCCGGTTCTACACCGCTTCTGATCCGGTTCTGATGTTAAATAAAAGGAAATTGGAAAAACGGTCACGTTTATTAACGTGTTTAAGTAAAATATTTACTTATTCAGTCTTCTACAATTAAATTTTTCAGTGTTTTTTTTTTAATTCGGCGGAATTCTGCAGATTCCAAACCTACAAATCTTAATATTATTCAGCTAAACGAATTGTTTGTTTAAATGTTTACTACTGTTTCGAACAAAAAATAACATTTAGTATAGGTACAGTATGTTCGACGGTTCTTGGCGAGCCTGAAGTTAGGCTCTGCGAACTTTAGCGCTTGTGCACTCGTAAAAAAATAAATGGTTTGAAAAAATAAATGCCAATAGCAGTTGTTATTGCTGTTAACAACTGTTATTGGCATTTATTTTTACAAATCATTTATTTGACGCGCATATTTTGAGCGCTAAAGTTCGCAGAGCCTAACTTCAGGCGCGCCAAGAACCGGCGAACGTACTGTACGGGAGTGGAAAAGTAACCAAAGACGCGGGTGAAACCGCGCGGGACAGCTAGTCTTATACCTGTATCTTTGTTGAATTTCATTAAGGTCGGTTAACCAGCTTGTGAAAAAGGCTGCGGAATTCTTTGATAGTTACCGCGGGCCTTTTTCTTGAACTCATCAAATGCCTTTTGCAGCTCTAGAATTGAACGAGAGAGCGTGTCAAACTTTTACAGACTAAAACCGCTGCATGACTTAATTCCACCATCCTCGTTTTTTTTTATTATTATTGATAGGTTCGCGCTTGACCGCTATCTCACCTGTTTGAAAGCGACGAAACGGTCGACGATGGAGCGCGCTTACCTAGCGTTCTACCATCGGACAAACCAACGTACGGCGAATATCCACCCCGTTGTTGAAACTCCTACGGTCCGGACTAAGCGTTTTGCTTCGTCGTTTATACCGCGTACATCGAGGGACTCAAACAGTTTGCCTGATGCGGTCTTCCCGTCCGATTATAATTTAGGTGTCCTCAAGGCTAGAATGAATAGGCTCTTAATAAACTAGTACGCCTCACCATCAACGATTTCATCACTGCTTACCATCAAGTGGGATCGCAGTCAAGCACTAGTTTATAAATAAAAAAAAAACTTTAGGTTGTTGGCATCAACCCTTTCAGTTACCGTGGCCCTGGAGTACAAAGGGCAACTAAAGAAACACAGGAAAGTTTTAGTCAGTAAGAGTCTGACACTTTCGCACCACCCAAAAGCTAAAGCTAGTTCGGGCCGTGCCTGTACAAGATTCGTGCGGAGACGACGCCCGGGTGTCGCCACTGTGCGTACCGCCCGGAGGACACGGTAGAGCACACAGTCGAGGTGTGCCCCGCTTGGGAGGAGCATTGCCGTGTCCTCGTGGGGGCGATCGGCGGCGATCTCTCGCGCCGTGGCTTGGTTCAAGTCATGCTCCGGAGCGAGGAGGAGTGGCAGGCGGTCGCCTCCTTCTGCGAAGCAGTAATGCTAGCAAAGGAGGAGGCCGACCGCATCAGGCAAAGGCGCACACGCCGCCGCCGCCGCCGGGATTCCGATCCCGATTTCCGGCCACCGTAGGCACGGGCTCGCGGATGGTGGGCAATGGGTAGCTCGCTGTCCGTCCGTCCGGTAACGTACCGGTCCGAGCTCAAGTCGTCTACGGCGCGCACTGTTCCCGCGCGCCTCAAGGAGTTGTCAGCAAACTGTAGGGGTCCAGCAGGGCCGAAGCCTACTGGGGCCAAAGGTTATGTGAGAATGTCACCACGGGCCCCGGAACAAAGGTAATGAATGGAAGGGTAGGTTTTTAGTCAGTAAGAGTCTGACACTATTTCCCGCCCCACCCAAGGGCGGGATTTGTCATTGGATGATTTTACCTACCATAAAAAAAAACCCACCCAAAAGCTGGCAGAGTCATTTGATGATTTCCTACGTAAAAAAAAGGTAAGTAACAGATTGACAGATCGAGTAACTTGCGTGCTCCACCGTCGACCACATCTTCGCTTACCATCAGGTGAGATGGTGGTCAAACGCGAGCCTATCAATAAATAAAAAATAAAATGAATTTAGCCATTCATAACATTTTCCTTTTCTTTTTACTCCATTTTTCAGAAACCCAGACAAGCGATAAAATATTTATTGGGCAAGCCTACTACTAAGTAAGGTAAATTAGGCATTAAATTGTTACTATCGTGACTTAGCAATAATAATTAACATACCTACTTTAGTACTAGTTAGTTAACACCTTGGCACTAAAAACCAACATTAGGTATGTATATTTTACTTTTTTTTTTAGTTAGCCTATACTTTCCCACTGCTGGGCAAAGGCCTGCCCCAATTCCTTCCAGGTATTTTTCTCTCGGGCCACCTCGAACCAGCCCTTGTGGTAGGCGTCCGTGTCGTCTCGCCACCTCTTCCCAGGTCGACCTCGGCGGCGTCGTCCATATATTTTACATATATTAGAATATATAGGGTGACTGGTAATTAGTGAACGATACTTAAACACGTAATTGTAGTCATGATAACGAACAACTTTTACTATGGGACCAAACCTGAAATCACGAAAAAAAAAAAGCTGCTGGTCAGTACATTTGTGTTAGCCTAACTGGTCAAAATGTACTGAACTTGGCAGATTTATGACTACAATCACTTGTTTAAGTATCGTTCACTAATTACCAGTCGCCCTATATACAGTCTTCTTTTTATCAATAAGCTGGCACATGCCGATTGATTGTTGCCCTGAAAACATACGACGGGGTCGCGGCGACCATGAAGAATAACTTCCTTACTATATTACATTGATTGAATTGACTAATTCGAAGACATGTGACATTCAGCAACCCGCACTAGGCCCGCGTGGTGGATTACGGCACATTCCCTCTCTTAGAGAGAAGGCCTGTGTCCCAGCAGTGGGAACATTAAAAGGCTGATGATGATGATGATTGAATTGGCAAGAAGTAACCCACTTGGGAACAACGGTAGGGAGGCCTTTGCCCGGCACTAAGACAATACAGGCTAAACTTCAGATACTTCAACATTTGTTTATTTTAAGCTGTCCACTCGCTATTTCTACTACTGTTCCACCTCCGTAAGTTGTAGCGTGCTATTGTATTTATAACCTATAACCTTCCTCGATAAATGCTGCTGCTATCCAACATAGCATAATCAGCCTTTTAACGTTCCCACTGCTGGGACACAGGCCTCCTCTTTATGACAAGAAATGGGCCGTAATTTACGCGGGCACAGCATGCCGCATACAGCATTTGGTCTACGGCATGCCGGTTTCCTTACGATGTTTTCCATCGCCGTTTTGAGAGCAGTGGTGATGAAATAATTTACACAAAATAATACATCCGGCTGGGTTTGAGCCCGCGATCTAAAACTCGTAAGTCAGGGCCGTAACCACTCGGCCACCATTACTCGGGCTATCCAACACTAATATATTTTTTCAATTCCACCCAGTATTTTCTAAGATTGGCGTGTTCAAACAAACAAACTCTTTTAAAAGATTTATGGATTTAACCCTTAACATAATTTCAAAGAATTGTATGTGCTAAAGGGTCTTTAGTTAGGGTAATATTCAGGGTATTTTTTTAGGGCTTTTTAAGGTGAGGGTTAAAAAACAGCACCGCTACAAAAGTCACAAGTGAACGTCCCAAATGTATAAAACTGAATGTATCCTGTAGTTAAGGCAGGGTGGGCCACGGCATTACTTTTAAGTGGCCCACTTAGAAATACCGGTTAAACGCTCTGGTACTCAACTGTTCCGTAGGTTAAAATACTTTTAAAAATAACGTTAACGCCAGTATAGTCCGATGGCAGAGTAGATGTGAAGGAACACGGATTGGTAATAGTCAGAAAAAAAATCTCATACTTACCCTCTCACTCCATTCAGCTAGAGTGGGAAATCTGTCCTTGCACAGATTTTAATGTTATTTTCTCTATTTTTTTATTTTATATTACTGTATATATGAGGTACGAATAAACGTTTTTCTTTCTTTCTTTCAAAAGTATGTTTTTGATTTCTCGAACAAAACAAAAATATTGTCAAAAGCAGAGTTAATTTGCTCAATGGTAATATTATAGTCCGGAATTCTCCGTGTGCGAGTACCTAACACTCACACTTGGCCAGTTTTTAAGAGCTGTCACAAACGTTCCTATTTGTCCTATCGCTACCAGCGACATGATTGAGTCGTATTATTATAAAATTGTTACGTTTCAATCTGATGCACTCAATATCATACAACCTCTCCGCTTTACCATCAACGATTGCATCACTGCCTACCATCAGGTAGGATCGGAGTCAAGCCCTAGTTTCTTCTTCTTCTTTGTATTCTCTTGTTCCCATTATTTGTGGTCGGGTCTCCTCACTAATCGGCGCCAGGATATTCTATCCTGGGTCGGCTTTGACAAATGGGCTAACTTGGGGTCTCTCTCGATTCTAGACCACCAGGTTAATGGTGGGCGAACTCTGTCTTTCTTTTGTTCTGGGAGGTTTAGTGCAATTTTCACGCCGTGGTCCTCGCTTCTCCTGCTAATATGTCCATTTGGAGGTAGTGGAACAGAGAGTAAAGTCCCACATACCTCCGTTGAAAAGGGAGGATCCTCCGACCAGACAGGTGTTATATCTGGTGGGCTATTGCCCGATAGATGATTTCGGGTTTGTTCTATATGTTCCAATCGCGCCGCGAATCTTACTTGTGTGATGCAGGATTAGTTCATTTGTGACGACATAGATGTCGCTACATCACTCCCCTCCGGAGATCGGAGATCGATGGTTCTTGATGCTTCTTGATGCGTCGTGTGATGCGTGCCAGGCCAATGGAGGTTGGTTCCAGTGAGTCGGAACCGGATTCCGCATAGTTCTCGGTGAGTCGGAACTGTCTGCGGTGATGCCCCAGTGAGTCGGGGTGGTGCTATCCCAGTGAGTCGGGATACGATGCTGCAGGCTCCAGTGAGTCGGAGTATTGCGGCTGGCTCCAGTGAGTCGGAGCGGTGCTGTGCGACGTAGGGCTTGACTGCTGTCGTCGACCAGGAGAAAGCTCTTCAAATGACTGGCCGAAGGTGCAAGTGCTTAGCCAAGGTCGCTGATGAGGCTGAGGGTGATGACCAGGTATGACCAAGTAGTCATGCTGGTGGTCAGGATACCCATATAGCCGTCGGTGCTGGCTGTATGGCTCGGTGCTCGAAAGCTTGAGGAAGTAATGATGACGTCACGAAGTAGTAGCTGCACGAAGGCTGCGCTGACGTTCTTTGTCGAGGGTCACCAGTTTGGAGGTAGTGGAACAGAGAGTAAAGTCCCACATACCTCCGTTGAAAAGGGAGGATCCTCCGACCAGACAGGTGTTATATCTGGTGGGCTATTGCCCGATAGATGATTTCGGGTTTGTTCTATATGTTCCAATCGCGCCGCGAATCTTACTTGTATGATGCAGGATTAGTTCATTTGTGACGACATAGATGTCGCTACATCCATACCATCTGAGGCGGTTTTCGGTAAGTTTTTCGGTGATTGGCGCGATTTTAAAGCTGCTCCTGATATGTTCATTGCGCACCTCATCTAGTCGGGTCACACCTTCCGCCCACCTCAGCATTTTCATTTTAATTGGCAAGCACTAGTTTATATCAATAAAAAAAAACCTCTCCGCTCATTTGCTCACACTCACAAACGTGCCACGACACCTGATACCTAGACTGTATTTTATTTCGTTTTAGTCTACTTTTGTATGTTCTAGCAATACTGTTACCTTACTTTTTTTTACTTTATCTATTGAGATAAAAATTTAAAATTGACGCAAATGGTAAAAGTATACTGGTCCATTACACAGGATATCTTAGTAAATTGTTTGTCATTTTCCTTACTTTTATGTCTTATGCAAATTAGTGGAACGTTGTGTAGACAACTAGTTATTCTGTCATAAAAGACAATGAAAACATCGCCAAACTGCTTACCTTGCTTAGGTAGGATTGCAGTCAAGTGCTAGTTTATAAAAATTAAAAAAAAAAAGATGTCAAAGAAGGTCAAAAGCGAACCTATCAATATCAATAATATAAATATGACGGCGCCAGGAATGGCTGAGAAATATAGCCGTCATCATCTTGGTTCAGTGGTACTGGGTTTAATACCGAACGGATTTTAAATAGCTACGCACTTGATTTTCAATTAATTATAATGTCTCTTTCACAGTTCAGAAGTAGTGTTCTAAATAGAAACACAGGTAGCAATGTTAAGTAATAACGAATGTATGGGCAACCGACAGTTTCGTATCAGAGAGGTGTTACACTCGCGCCCGCGCAGACCTTAATGCCTTGCGCTCCTGGGGTCCCATCCCTCCAATGCCGACTCTGACCACTTGACGCCATAATAAGTGACGTCACGGCGTTACCCTACTCACTTACTACTTAGTACTACAGTAAAAACAACATAAAGACTTAAAGAGTAACTAGAGTTCGTTCTCCACGACAAATAAATAAAATAATATTTCAAGCCACGGTATAAGTATTGATGGGTCTTTGAACACATCTCATCCAATGGTAAGAGATAATGTGGTCACCAACGGAGCAAGCTTGCCTAGAGGTAACCTATTTATGCTTCACTTAACGTCCCCTAAGTTACAGCTATCAGGAAACCCAGTCTCTAAGCATAGAATTCCACTACATAACTGAACAAATACTACTGTTTTGTATGTAATGGTGGATTTTCTGAATGCAATAAATGGAAGTTAGTGAAAGAGTGACGGGTGACAGGACAGAATGGAAGAAAAAAACGTTTTGCACCGACCCTAAATAAAACGAGACGAAGACAGAAAACCGGCCAAGTGCGAGTCGGACTCGCGTACGAAGGATTCCGTACCGTCCGTAGCAAAAAACGGAAAAAAATATCACATTTTGTTGTAGGGGAGCCCCACTAAAATTTTTTTTCTGTTTTTAGTATTTGTCGTTATAGCGGGAATAGAAGTACATCATCTGTGAAAATTTCAACTGTCTAGCTATCGCGGTTCTTGAGGTAAAGCTTGGTGACAGACAGACGGACAGACAGCGAAGTCTTAGTAATAAGGTCCCATCTTTACCCTTTGGGTACGGAACCCTAAATAAAAATGATGGTGGAATGTCTACCAATTTAAACATCGATAGAGTTTTACAAACAATTTCCCATGAGCCAAGGAAAAATTAATTAAAAACATTATTTTGCTATCGTTTTATGTGATTAAAATCAGTTCACGACCGGCACCAGGTAACCGATTCAATAATAATATATTATTATGACTACCGAGCTATATGTGATGATTTCATTTGATGACACAATGGTCAATCGATATGATCAATCATTTTTGATATACAATATGAAGAACTAGCTTCTGCTGGCGGCTTCGCCCGCGCGAAATTAGGTTTCTTGGACACTTATTTCATGCCCTTAAGGCGCCACTAAAAGCCAGTGTCCTTGAGCGAACAAGATGAGCTAGCGTAACTCCCCGCGCATCAAGATTTATCGAATAATATACGTAATTTGTCTTCATTAAAAAAAAAACACGATATGAATAAAAATCGCGTATCAAAAGAGTGGTAATTAAATTACCTTTTAGTTTGTGAAAGTTTCATAAAAATACACCCAATGGTTTTTGCATGATCTTTGCTTTTTTGTCTATGTTAAGGTACGAATAGACTACGATACTTTATACGGTACACTCAGTGTGTCTGTACGAACACGAGTGTGCAATTAGAGACACTTGTTTTCACTGAGTGTACCGTATAAAGTGTCGTAGTCTAAACATACCTTAAGACATAATTTTGAAAATACATCACACCAAGTTCTATGAAAAAAAATATATGTAAATATTCGTATATCAAATTACTAGGCAAATAGTCTAGTTTAACATATATTTTGATCAAAACATACGGTCTAATCGTTTAGACGTGATGTTGGATTTAAAATCATCAAAAATTTTGGAAAATCCTTTCTTACTGGTCGCCTACGGCATAACAGAAAACCTTGTGCCAATTTTCATACTAGTCCTAGTACTTTAGCATATTTCACTTAGGGCCCAAATACAAAATTGCGCTGTGAAAATCTGCGAGTTCGCACGACGAATCGCAAAACTAGCGAATTTAATCGCATCGCATATTGTTCCTGAACTGATGTTTTGCTCGCATCGCAGTTTTGTGAGAGAGACTTTACACCAACTAAAACTATTCCTCGCATGTACTACTAACCAACGTAGTACAGACGTTAAATACCTATTATATAATGATGACTAAAGAAGGAAATATAATATTAAGTTCTGCATGTAGTTTTTTTGATTAATAATTCTGCATCCACATTATTAATCAAAAAAACATTAAACATCATGAAAAAACGGCATTGTTAATCAAAGCCCAATGAAAGTAATATACGAAACATTTTCTTTCTTTCTTAACAAGCGTGAAACACGCAAGCTTACAGCTGTAATGATATAATTAACTAAGCATTTTAAATGATGTACTAGCTTCCGACAGCGGCTTCGCCCGCGTTCAAAAGCAGTTATCAACTACCTTATTAGTGTCATGTGGGGTCTTGGATGAACACAAAGTCACTGTCCGAGTCCGTTTTTCCTCTAAATCCTCTTAAATTACGCAACGGATTTTGATGCGGACGAGCAATAATCGAGAAAACTTTATGTACCTACATATGTATTTTGCACTCGTGCGAAGCCGGGCGAGTCACTAGTGTTTAATATAATTACTTTCTGTCAAGGTAACGCCATAGGGCTCACAGAAAAAAAGAAATAAAAATATTAGCTCCAAAAAAAATGGACTGTCTGAAAGATGACATTCTGGAGAGTAAAGACCGAGATGACGGCTGACAAAGATGGATGGAAAAAAAAGGTATGTACTTACTACCTACCATGGGATTACGTCGACCCATAAGTATTTCCGTTCGCAGAAGAATTTCTCGAGGAATTGTGAGAAACACCTTATGCCGACGACGACGGTTAGTCACTTTGGCATGCGGACTATTGCGGAACCCGGCCAAAACCGGGATTATAATACGGGACAGAGAAATGTCTACGTGAGACGATCAACTGAATAAGAACGACACGTGGGCCTCACAGCTATGAGACAAGTAAAAAACGCCTTATGATTTCTATTAAACGACACATTTCAAAGGAAAATAATTTACAAGAGACCTTTTTTTTGAGGAAGAAAGTCATCAAATGACTCCTGCGTCAGACTTTTACTGACTAAACTGACTAAAACCCATAATTCGACGGGTCTAAAGAACAAAATCTTATATATTAAAAAATATGTGCGTGCAATGGGTAGCACGCTGTCCGATCGTCCGGTAACTGACGGGACCGAGCCCAGGTCGTCGACGGCGCGTTCTGTTCCCGCGCGCTCAAGGAGGCCCAGCCTGCTAGCTGCAGGCAGGCAGGGTCGAAGCCTGCTGGGGTCAAGGGCTGTTTTCTGAGAGGAAGGCTCAGCCCCGGTATGATAGGGAACGAAGGAACGGGGTAGGTTTTTAGTCAGAGTCTGACACTATTTCTGGCTCCGCCCAGGGGTGGGATTAGTCATTGGATGATTTTGCCTACAATTAAAAAAATATGAAAAAAATATCAATTTACGATATAAGATTCTAAAGTTCTGTGAATAAGTCATAAAATACATTGCGTCTTAAATAGGTACGATTTTGTTCTTGGGACCTGTCGAGTTATGTATTCCTTCAGCTACCCTTCGCGTTCCAGGGTTACGGTAACTCTTCCAAACCATCCCGCAGCTCTGACACTGCACCAGCATATCAAACATACAAACATAGAAACAAGTAAAAAAAAAACTGCAAAAATGCTAATTTAAAACACTAGCTAAGTACTTCTTACATCAAGCATCAATTCCTTTTTCGTTAATGCCCCGAAGTGTAACTATTCGCATAAAAAAGTTCGCAAGAACGAGTTCGGGTATCAAGTGCATGGGGGCCATGACAATGACCTCAGTTACCGCAAAACAACACGTAAGTACGGTCCACCACACGTAGTACTAACATTTGAAGCAGTAATGTCGAACATACGGGTAAAAGAGAAAGGAGCCGTCAATTTAGAATTGGCAGATATTTGAGCGGTTGATCGTACTAGCTATAATAATGTGTAGGTACATATGTCAAGTTGATGTGCAGTTAGATGTACTGTACTTTTGTGTGGCTTAAAATAATTCGCTTACTGGTAGACATAGCGGACCAAGTCAATGGTGATGCCAGGGTAACCTAATAACGATAAATGCAAAAAATATGATTGCAAAAAAAATTATTCATCGATATTGTTTAATATCGATGAATACTATACTATACCTAATAATAATATAGAAAGATGAAGTAGAGCACATTGGTATCAATCGTCCTCTCAAAACGCTTAAAACAAAACATAGTGATCCTTTGCACATCCCAAAATGAAGGACTGCATACTAAGCTGTGCAATACACGCAACAAGATCGATAGAAGATAAAACTTGAAAGAATGCATCTTTCAGTTACCAATATATCTCTTTTCAGAATTCCAACGGCCCTAGCGAGCACCTGCCTTCCTGGGCAGGACATTACTCGTCGTCCGTAAAATCGCCCCATCACCAGGGATATCTTCGGTAGCCTTACAGATGACGATGCTTACCAGCGAAGTGAATAACGCCGAAAGATTAAGGCCAGGGAATAAAGAAGATGCTCCAACTGACTGTGGACATTCTATAGGAAAAGGGTACCGAAGTTCGTTTATTTTTTGTGGAGCTTTAAAGCGTCTGACAGGAGCTATGGTCCATGGAAAATGTTTGACGTTTATGATACTACTTTAGAAAATTCTACAAAAAAAAATATATATAAATCTACTTTAAAAAATTAAGTTAAGTAACTCTTATTTTATTCCTTTTCTCACCTGGTACCTGCTCAGACCCCCAAGAGGGAGCTCCACAAGCACACAGGTATTCAAAGCACATGAGAAGCTACTGAGAAACTAAGGTTTCATCTATGTAAAAATAAGTCATGTCAGACAGCTCTGGGATCTTAGTCTATGAAGAAAACTATAACGAGTTAAGTCACTTTTAATTTGATTTGAAAACAAAACCTAAAAATAAAGAATAATTTTGATTATACCTACTTCTGGAAATTGTTTAATTTGGTCGAAGTTATTAATATCTGATGGAACTGCGTCGTTGCATCGGGTGACGTGTTCAAGCAGCTTATTTTAAAAATAACTTTTATTTTCGAACAGATACCTACTTTATGATGCTGTGGTTAGTGTGCATGTGTGTGTGTGGTTTATTTCCTAATGTAAGTCAATAGCTGATTTATATTATGACTTTATAAGATACATTCAAAACTAAACCGGCCAAAACTAGTTTTAATTGGTTACAGTCAAAAGTCTTAATAAGTTAAAAGTGTTGCTTTTATTATTTAACTAAATTCGAAATGGTACAGAGACATACCTATTTATACCTACATAAAATCACTACATTTTTTTTTAAATGGTCGCAAAACCATCCTACCAACTTACATAATAAGTTTTTGAGTAGTTAATTTTATAGTGATTTTAGTAGATCAAAAGTACTTTTGACCAGTTCTTTTTAACAGGTCAAAAGTACTTGTGACTGGTTCTTACAATCAAAACTAGTTCTGACCACTTTTTTTTATGGTAGTTAAAATCATCCAATGACAAATTCCGCCCTTGGGCGGAGCGAGAAGTAGTGTCAGACTCTTACTGACTAAAAACCTACCCCGTTCCTTTGTAGCCTATCGTGCAGGGGCCGGGCATTCCTTTCGGAAGTTAACCCATGACCCCAGTAGGCTTCGACCCTGCCTGCCTACAGTTACCAGGCTGGGCCGCTTCGGTGTGCTGACAGCTCCTTGAGGCGCGCGGGAACAGAACGCGCCGTCGACGACTTGGGCTCGGTCCGGTCGGTTACCGGACAAAATAATTTTGACTTTGACATTTTAATAGGTACCTATGTATATTGTTCAGTGTGTCCTGGGGCTAAGGTATATATGTAGCTCTTCTACAAATTCAAACTCAAAACAGTCTCTGTCTCTAAATGTTCCGCTAATTTACGATTGATCAGTGATGGCCCAGTGTTAACGATCCCGACTTATGAAATGAATGTTTTGGGTCCAAACCCTTAGAGCGGTTTCGCACTACGTCCAATCCGAATCCGATCCTACAAAAACCCGCTCTTATCCCACCGCTTTTAGGCACGTGGTTGCGCGAATTTGCTTTGTTTTAATGGACTGTATGTTTGAAAAAGCGATCTAAGGTTTGTTAACAATATGCAGGTACTGCGTCTAGCGTTTATTAATGGGATAAATGTATTAGAAGGACTGACCTTTAACCTCGAAAGTTCCACATGGCGCCGGCCGGCGAATCCCGAACTTCGTACTTTCAAGCACTGCCAGTTTCTGTATTGCACTACACTGTACTATTGTTGAGTCTCTGAATGATTGGAACACGAAATAGCCAATTTTCTTGTAATTTCGAGCGGGCGTGTTAGCGGTGCGGTCACATTCACAATGCACAAAAAACGTCAAATGTCAAATCATTTCTTGCGGTCGTGCGGGGTGGAGGGAAAACGGATGGTATAGGATTGCTAGGCCAAAAAAACAAATTACAAAAAACAAAGTCGCGGATCATAGCAAATTGGCGCAACCATTCCCCCCGGGTTTGAAGGGTTACCTTCAAAGAAAAGAAAAAAAAACAAAAGCGAAACTAAACCCTATTACTAATCTAAACTATCAATACTAGGTAGCGAAACAACTTATAACTAACTATGCCACTACTACTGATTAGGCAGAGGGCAGAGGCGAATAACCGGACGCAGGTACGATCCAGTTGCGGTTTTAACTTTTACGACTCGCGTTATTCCGTTCGAACCCGGAAAAACTTCTTCCACTACACCAAGAGGCCAGTGCAGAGGAGGCGCACTCTCAGTCTTCAGTATCACCACAGTACCGACTGTGACTGGATCTGAAGGAGTGTTCCACTTTTGACGCGACTGCAGCGTATGCAGATAATCTGTCCTCCATCGCTTCCAAAAGGACTGAACTAAGCTATCTAGCAGAGCGTGACGCGGGTGGAGCTGCAGTTTGTCAGTCTCGACATCTAAAGCGGGCAAATATTTAAGAGGAGTCGTCGTCAAGAAGTGAGCCGGCGTCAACGCTAGTGGCTCCGATGGATCACTAGACAAAGTCCGACACAACGGACGCGTATTCATCAACGCCTCTACCTGAGCGAGTACAGTGCTCAACTCCTCGTACGAGAGAATCTGTTCGCCTATGACCCGAAACAGGTGCGACTTAAGGCTTTTAATATTCGCCTCCCAATTGCCACCAAAATGACTAGCTGCTGGCGTATTAAAACACCAATCAATGCGATTCTCAGCTAAGACATGGGCGAATTCACTTTGGTAGTACTTGGAGCGTAAGAATGTATGTAATTCCGAAATATTGCGTCGCGCTCCAACATAATTTGTGCCGTTGTCAGAGTATAAGCGCTTAACGGGACCACGGCGAGATAAAAATCGTTTAAATGCAGACATAAAACCCTGCGTACTCAAATCACTGGTTAACTCTATGTGAACCGCACGAGTTGTCATACAAACGAATAGGCAAATGTATGCCTTTGTGGAACGTATACCACGACCACGGGCAATAGTGACTTTAAACGGTCCAGCATAGTCCGTCCCAGTATGTATGAAAGGTTTCACCGTCTGTACAACACGACAAGAACGATGGTCGGCCATTTCCGGCGCGTTGAAACGCGGGCGGAGCTTAAAGCAGGGCACACATCTGTGCACTCTAGCGCGTATCAAATTGCGAGCGGAAAGTATCCAGTACTTCTGTCGAAGAATGGACATTAATAAATCGGGACCAACGTGACAATTCACCTTATGGTGATAATCCACCAACAAATCCAAAACGTGATCCTTGCGTGGTAGAACTACTGGATGCAATTGTTCAAACTCTAACTTAGCATTTCGCAGACGGCCACCGACACGAATGAGTCCGTCTTGCAAAAATGGTTTCAAATGTTGAAGTGCGGGACTACAAGGTTTATGTGATTCTAAACTACGAAATTCTATTGAAAAATAAAATTTCTGCAACTCTCGAAGTACAACTGATTCAGCTCTATCCAAATCAGCTGCGATTATAGAACCACGCGATGGTAATAATCTCAAAAATCTTAGGACGTAAACTACACAGCGTAGTAGTCTCGACCAAGACGAGACTCGATTAGACAACAACAAAACAACTGACTCTTCACGCGGAACCGATACTACAAGCGTATGTTTCTTCTCCTCGGGTGGCTCTGAAACAGTAGCGGGGTTAAACGGAACACTTGGCCACTCGTTAGGAGTGGTATAAAGCCAGGGAGGGCCACAAAACCAAAGCGGATGATTTAAAATTTGCGCAGGAAGCAAACCACGTGAGAGACAATCAGCTGGGTTTTCTGTTCCAGCGACATGGAATATATTTTCCTCTGCGGAGGCACGGGAGCCACCGAGCGAAAAAATATCACCCTTGAAAGGGAGCGCGACAACATAACGACCATCTTTATCACGAGTAGTCGTGCGGGTATAAATCTCCTCAGTGACCTGATCCTCAGGGCTGAGAATAGGCGGGACATTGACCTCTTCAATCTCCCAGAACTTGCGGATGGTAGACTCAAGCGGCGGCTCGACGGTGCAACAGTGCGACACAGTCGAGTAACTAACTGAACAAGCGGGTGCGGAACCAACTATAACAAACCCGAGAACTGTTTCCAGTGCGTGCGGAGCGGGGTACATCGGAAGACCTTGAATTTTACGTGATAACTGGAGATGCGGGAGAATCGAAGCACCGATCAATAGATCGATATCTCCAGGGAAAGCGTAATTTCCGTCAGCCAACTGCAAGTTCCCAAACTCCGTCAGCATGGACGTGTCAACCGGTACCGTGGGCAACCGTTCCGTAATCTTATCTGCGACTAGCGAATCCATTTCAAACGAAATATTACGACTAAAACGTGAACTAAATATTATTTTAATGGAACCGTGAATGGTTGCCTTTAAACCTCCAAAACCTTTCACTTCCGAACGGGATGACCAATTATTAAAACTAAAACCAAGGCGTTGACAACAATCCCGAGTAATAAAATTACTCTGGGAAGCGCCATCTAGTAGCGCTCGAACGGTGCGCGGTTTGCCAAAGGCATCTACAATGACAACTTGCGCGGTCGCAAGTAAAACGGCAGTGATTTGAGTACCAGCGGCGGAAAGCGAACACAATGTTACGTCGTTTGCACTTGCAGCAGGCCGCGCGTCACAAGCGTCGCGCGTCCGCGCAGGCCGCGGCCGCGATGGCAGCTTACTACTCTCAAAATGTAAGAAGGTATGATGTCTAGCTGGACATTTACGACAGCTAACACCACTTTTACATGACGTAACCAGATGTTTGTCACTTAGACAATTAAAACACAAATTATTAGTGCGGACAAACTTGTAACGATCCCTAGGCGATAATCTCTGAAATCCCGAACACTTGTACAGCTGTGTATGGCTACCCTTACACAGAGAACAGTCAGGTGTTGAGGCGGTATTAACTAGCGTATGTGCAGTCTTGACTGACTTCGATGACGCGTCTATACGGCGATCGGAACCTGTCCTATTCGTGACTTCATGACGCGCCGACGTGCGCTGCAACACTTTAATATGGTCGCGAATAAAAGATTCTAAATCTTTGAACTTAGGTATTTCGTTACCGCGCTGAGTCGTTTCAAACAGACGAACAGTTTCAGGATCTAATTTCTGTAAACCGATATACAAAAACAAAAAGTCACAGAGGTCATTGACCTTTAGGTTCTTTACTGCACGAACAGATGATGCGAAAATATTTAAAAACTTCTCTAAATTATGATCGTTACAAACGGAAAAACTTTTCAAATCGAATAATTGATCTAAATATGCGGTGGCTACTAATCGCTTATCTTCGTATTTTGTTTTTAAAGTGTTCAAAACTAAATTGTAATTTTCAGCGCTAAACGTAATTCCAGCACAGACAGCCTTTGCCTTACCGGTCAATTTTTCTACGAGATAATGCAATCTCTCGTGATCTGTCAGCGATGTGTTCCTATGTATTATATTTTCGAAACTATCTATAAATAAATTCCAATTTCGAATGTCACCATTAAATTCAGGTATTTGAATTGGCGGCAATCGTGGGCGTTCGCGAGGAGGGTTGGATAAACTACTCGCGGGGGGGGGAGTCTCTAAACTCCTAGCAATACGTTTGATACGACAATACAAGTCATCAAAGGACGACAATGCCTGATAACTCACACAGTAATCAGGATTTAACTCCAACTCTAAAATGTTTATATTATTAATTGTAGATTCAAAATCCGCGCGCAAACTATCTAAAGTTTCCAACGAACACAAGAAAGCATCTCTAATCGCCAGATCCGAGGTTTGCGAAGATTTATCACAAATCGATTGAACACGTGAAAACTGTGAGTCCCTTTTAGCGTATAAAAGCTTTAACTGAACCTTTAAATCAGTACTAACCTTGGTTCCCTTAAGAGACATCTTGTTTTGATATATTCACACTATACACTCAAACAAACACTTAACGAATTATTAAGTAAGCGATAATTAACAGATAACAATATGGTAATATTGTAAACAACAAAGTGAACGGCGAACGAACGGAATAACATATGCGTATATAATCTATGGTTTATCCGTTTCCCACAAATATTCACTCAACAATGAACGGGTATTTTTGAAATGCGTCTACCTACATGCAATTTGTAGGATGGTCGAATGAATTTTGTCAAGAAAAAGTATGCGATCGATTTATATCTACGCTGATATTTACGTAGCTAACTATAATTATGCGGTGCGGTTGACGGCGTAGGTACCGTAATTATCAATGACTCTTTAACTATACGAGCGAAATAACGTATAGTTGCCTAAATGCCTAGATGCGGGTTTTCTACTATTATATCTAGGTAAACAGGCGCGTTGCGTTTATTCCCTATGGAACAAATACTATATTGCGAAATTACAAGAAAATGATTCACGATCCGGCTCGAAGGACCAAAAAGTAATGGTTGCGCGAATTTGCTTTGTGGACTGTAGATTTAAAAAGCGATCTAAGGTTTGTTAACAATATGCAGGTACTGCGTCTAGCGTTTATTAATGGGATAAATGTATTAGAAGGACTGACCTTTAACCTCGAAAGTTCCACATGGCGCCGGCCGGCGAATCCCGAACTTCGTACTTTCAAGCACTGCCAGTTTCTGTATTGCACTACACTGTACTATTGTTGAGTCTCTGAATGATTGGAACACGAAATAGCCAATTTTCTTGTAATTTCGAGCGGGCGTGTTAGCGGTGCGGTCACATTCACAATGCACAAAAAACGTCAAATGTCAAATCATTTCTTGCGGTCGTGCGGGGTGGAGGGAAAACGGATGGTATAGGATTGCTAGGCCAAAAAAACAAATTACAAAAAACAAAGTCGCGGATCATAGCAAATTGGCGCAACCAGCACGCAATTGACAGTTTACCGCACTAGTGCACAAAAATGCGCGTGCTCAACCCCGCCAAAATTTTATTGTAATGAAATAGTTTTACGGCTACGAAAGTATGGTCCGTAACCATATTTTCACGGGTCCGAATCGGATTCGGATCGGTCGTAGTGCCAAACCGCTCTTATAACATCACTAAAAAACTGTGAAAGAAAACATCGTGAGGAAACCGTTATGAACTAGAACCAAAGAGAAGAAGGCTTATCACATCCACCAATCCGTACTGGGCCTCAAGAAGAAAGGTCTATCATTGATTTTATAACTGTTGATTTTGACAAGTTTGGTAATCTAAACTTTTACTACGAGTAATATAATGGCGATTCCAATGATCAACCACCGACACTCCATTGAGAGAAATGGCATAGAAAGGTAATCTCGTACTTACCTACATAATAACAAATTAATGTCCGCCTTATATCATCACAAAAACATAACAAAAACCAAACACTGATACAACAAACAACAAAACACTGAAATCGGCGCCGGCGGCCGCTCTAAATAAACAGTACGCAGTAATGTCACTTTGACTTTGACAGCTAAAAAACCACCGACCAACCAATGATCGGATTTGCAGATTACGAACCTTTAGCAATATGACAATTGAATCGTGTTGGTATGACGAATTTATAAAAATAGCTGGTCACGCGTGGCGGACAACAACCCATTCCCTCTTCTAGAGAAGAAACCTGAGTCCCAGCAGTGGTAACATTACAAAGCTTATTTATTACCTTAGCTATTATTAGCTATTATTACCTATACTTATAATTTATGATTGATTTATGATTGCACTGACTGGACAGGTCTACTCAAATCTGTATGGTTCTTTCTTCAAAAGACCATATCAGAAAAATCTGCATGGTCCTCATGTGATTTGACCATTACATATTTACTGTATGGACTTTAAAAGAGACTTTGACCCCTGAGTTTGTTTCGGTGTTTCTTCTCAGGGTAGTCAGCTAGAAAACACGGGCCCCATTTAGATAAAACAAAAACAGGCGAAAAAAAAATGACTGATCAAAATGTGGTCTATTTTAGATAATTTTACCAGACAGTTTATTAATAAAGGATTATTTATTATCCTTATACGGTTAATAAAAACGATACCTGCAACTATAAACTTATGTGTAACATTTGATACATTATGTTCACATGTTTATTTGTTATTATAATTATTTTATATTATATTATGAAAATAATTGTCAAAGCTTTGTACCATAAAACAAAACATGGAAAACGCAATGGGCATTACAATAGTAATAAATATAGAGTAAACAATTAAAGTGAGAACAATAGACAAGTTGTGACGTAAAATTGTATGGATATTAGTTTCTATTCGTATTGGTTGACTGGTAGAGAATGCCTAAGTGCTCGATTACGGACACGCGGCGCGTTGCGCGGTGCGTCGGGCGGTCCGTCGTACATTGCCATGTTTGTGTTTGCGCGAGCGATGACGCGGCCCGCTGCTGCAATGTACGACGAAACGCCCAACGCGCCGCGCTACGTGCTGCGTCTCCGTAAACACGGCCTATGGCATTAAGTCCGCCTGTGGACCTTTGTTTTGCATGAAGTTTTAATAAATAAATATATAAACACAATTTCTGATAAACCATCTCATCCCAAGCAGCACGCAAGCGTATCAAACATCAATAAAGCAGCCGATATACAGCTTAGAGCTGTATAAGGGCTGTACAAGGGTGTAAAACACAGCTTTAGGCTGCATAAAGGTATCCGCGTACGCTTATGGTTCTATATCAGAGTATTTTTACTCAATTAAACAGCTTTAAGAGTTTTTTGACACTTAAGGCTGCGTTTTACACTTAAAGCTGTATATAGGCTGTATATTGCACGTCACCACTTCCTTTATACAGGTCTAAGTGTTATATTAGTGTAAAATGATACTTATTGCTGTATATTGGTGTAAACGAACTCCATTATACCTCTTATTCGTTTGGTGTAATTGTACACTCTTATAACTATTGTGGTGTTATAACTACTGCCTACAAGGGTGATATACAGCTATAAGAGTAAATGAACGCTATAGTACAGCGTTAGGCTGTATTACTAATGGAATCACTCGGATTGTGTTTTTGTGAACATCAATATGGAGGAAAAGACCGGTCAAGTGCGAGTTGGACTCGCGCACCAAGGATTCCGTAAAAACTTACTCGCACCGTGTCCGTTCTATGGGCCCTATGATTAAAAAAAAAGAAATTCAATTATCTCGAAAACGGTGCGTCCTAGGTCAAAAATAACCAAAATTTTAACCCCCCTGTGACACCCCCGTGCAAGTACCAATATAATACAAAAAAGTAAAAAAAAAAATTTTTTTTTCGTGATCGAATCAGAGCAAGAATTCATTCCAGAAAAAAAAAATATCCGAGCAATTGGTGAATATTTTAATATAAAATAAAACTAAAGGCAGTAAAGGCACATAACTCATAAGGCCATGAAACTTGGAACCTAAATAGTTTCTATGGTTGAGGTTAACCCAAAACTACAAAAAACAAAATGCTGTAGGTATTCTGTACCAATCAACTAAGGGTGGTGAAGAGAAAACATTGAATTAAGAGGAAGGTCAAAAGGAAATATTTAAATATTACAAATACAGATAATTTATTTAAATACCACAGACAGTAGAGATAGTAAAGTATAATTTATTGGAGAAGATAAAGTAATAGATCACAATCTGCTTCTTCAATGATGATAATAATAGACTTTATACGCAGCATTTTGATGTAATCCCACGATGATCTGGAGGGTTAGAACTGTCATCCTTCACCAATGCGTCCGACGTCTAATCACTCGCTTAGTAATTTTAGATCGCCTTCTGATTCTCGTGACCTTGATATTAGACCAAGTCAAAGGCCTTATTGTACCTTTTCTGAAAAATAGATGAAAGATCGGTTACAAATCTTACTCACTACTTCACAATAAGTATATAAATTGTTAAATTGTATTCGGACATATGAGATTTAGTCGTAGGTAGCTGAGGATTTTTTATTCCTTATACGTATCTCTAAAGATGGTTAGAAATGTACGTACTTGTTATGAACAATTACACAGATTATGGAGTAAAAATACTCTATTATACAGCCTAAGTCGTAAAAATACTCTATTATACAGCCTAAGTCGTAAAAATACTCTATTATACAGCCTAGGTCGTAAAAATACTCCATCATGCAAGCTGTCGCCATTTTGCAATGTACATAATGATTTTATAAACATAATAAAAGGCTTATTTGGCAAAAGCCTAAAGTCATATCATAATTATCAGCTTGAATTACGGTTGATTTGCATTTATACCTATTATTTCAACATATTTTTTTAATATAACCTAAAAAAATAATAACATTACTTACCGTATTTACTATTTTCCTTGATGTTAAAATTGATTATTTCGCTGGCGCGTTAATATTTTCACCGAAAATATACACACTTTTACAATGAAATTAAATCGGCACTATAAATTCACCATATTACTAAGATCAACAAGTCCAATTTAACATATTATATTTAAAACTAAATGTATATGGCGTAGTCGCCATTAGTAAAATATTATAAAAAATAATCTTTAAGTTTGGATTCTTTCGTATTCTTACACCAATTAACAGCTTTTTGCTGTATATGATAGTTATAATTGAATATCTGGAGAGTTAAAGTGTAATTGTACACCGATATACAGCTTAGGGTGTACAAAAACGCCTTTATACAGCCGATATACAGCCAACACGCAGCCAATATACAGCTTTTATTCTCCACTTACACTTAACGCTGTATATAGGCTGTATATGTGGGCCCTTTTTGGAGTTACAAGGGCTGTATATAGGCTTATACAGCCTATATACAGCTTACTATACAGCTTAGAGTGTAAACCTGAACCTATATACAGCCCTTGTACAGCCTTTTGTGCTGCTTGGGATGCGAAAGATGAAAGAAAATAAGTTCCAACAAGCCTCTAGCCGATGATCATCAAATCAAGGATAAGGTTCTGAAATCCATATTACCAACAAAATCTCGTAAATTATCGACTAACACTGCACCCTTCAGAATCCAATCAAAATTCCCTTATCCAACCAATAGACTAATAGAATGGAAATCTGTCAGAGACTAGTACCCTCGACCTTTCCAATATGTCTAGGGAACCCTCATTACCACCTCCGGGAGGGTGTCGTTAGGCCCTTTATCCTAAGCTGTCAGTGCAAGGTCACAGTCATAGACAAGCGTGTTTATTAAACATCAACCTCGGATGCTACCTCCTCAAAATTGTTAGGGTTGTCACAATTTGACACTCGAATTACGCATGTACGAAATTAATTTCTTTAAGTAAACGAGTCAATGACCTTGAAGGGAGTTGTCGGTCGTTGCGTACTAACTACCTACAGTTCATTGGCCTCGATCAGCTGACGTTTACTTAAAGAAATCAATTTCGTACATGCGTAAATTAATTCGAGTTTAAAAAAAGTACTTTATTTTTCATTTTTATCTAGGGTTTCATATACCGATTCGGCCCTCCGCGGGATTAAAACGACCAAAATTTAACGGTGTATATAGCATAATCAGCCATTATAAGGCTCCCTCTGCTGGGACCCAGGCCTCCTCTGTAGGCCGTAATCAACGTCTTCCATGTCTTCAGATTTTTTAGTTCTAAGACATGCGGGTTTCCTCACGATGTTTTCCTTCACCGTTTTGAGAGCAGTGGTGATAAAATAATGCACCTGGCTGGGTCTCAACCCGCGACCTACAACTCATAAGTCGGGGCCGTTACCACTGGGCCACCACTGCTCTCAATCTCTCAAGTATTGTTGAATCTTTTTAAATTCTAATGTAACCACAGTAAAATAGACTGATATGATTGCTAGTTTACTCTTTTATGGTACTGATACAAGGTAAGGCAGAACATGACAAATCAAACATTAAAAAGCCTAACAACCCGGTAGCGGGAATCTGCCTAATCAGGTCACACACGCAATCGAAAACCTGACAGCTGACCGTGTGACTCAAGTTCAGGTCATGATACGGAGTGAGTGGGAATGTGAGGCGGTCACCTCTTTCTGCGTAGCAGTAAAGGCAAGCAAGCTAAGGAGACGGCCGAAACCGTGAGGCGGAAACAAGCCTCACGCTTTACACCCCAGCCACCGTAAGCAAGGGTTTACTGACGACGATCCATTGGTAGGTCGCAGTCTAGCCATCCGGTAGGCCCAGGATGACGGCGCGTTGTATTCAATGCGCGTCTCAAAGAGATATCAGCAAAATTGATGGGGGCCAGTTAAAGCCGACGCTTGCCAGGCAACCGTGGGCGAGGTTTTACGGACGGGGAGCAGTGGGTAGCTAGCTATTAGGACCCAAGCCCGGGTCGACGGCACGTTGTGTCCTACGCGCGCTTCAAAGAGATGTCAGCAAAATTGATAGGACCAGTTAGGAAACCAACGCCTACCAGAGCAGCGGATTATTCGAAGGAGTTACTGCACCACTCGCAATAAAGAGCAACTAAAGGCTTTAGTCAGTAAAAGTCTGACACTTTCCCGCTCTATCCATAACTTATTCGGTGATTTCTTACGTTAAAAATGGGTTGTCACTATTCATGTCTACTCTATCAGAGACAAGGTTCATAAATGCCACTTGTTTTCTATAAGCCTGACCCTTAGAAATGGTGTTAATAGCTTTTGGCGCTGACGGCGACGCGACGGGGTGGTAATGTAGTTAGGGTTGGCTGTCTCAATAGTGTAGCAACCAATTTCCTGTCTTTTGTCTTTGAAGATTAAAGCAGATCCATTTATGTCATCACACTAATATTATTAAGGTGAAAGATTACTATGTATATAAGGCTTGCATTTCAAGCTTCTGGCTGCGGCTACGCCCGCGTGAAAGTAGATTTTTCTACACAAACTTTGGAACCTTGTTTCATCCCCTCAGGGAGTGGAATTGGAAAGTCCTCTCTTTAGTGCTTGCTTACGTCATAAAAGGAAACCGTGTGCAGAATTGCAAGCTCCTAGGCCGTGTAGTTTCGGCTTTGCGTTTATATGTCAGTCGGTCAGTTTCTCCTTTTATATATAACTAGCAACCCACCCCAGCTTCGCACAAGTGCAATGGTGATATTAAATATATTATGCATGTATTATACATATAAACCCTTCCTCTTAAATCACTCTATCTTTAAAAACACCGCATGAAAATCCGTTGCGTAGTTTTAAAGATCTAAGCATACAATAGGGACAGACAGCGGGAAGCGACTTTTTCTTATACATGTAGTAGAGATTTGTGTGTAGGTATATTTGTGATTCTCTCACAATCAAACAGCTGTTCAGCTGTTGGTTTGGTTTTGTTGAATGGGATGAAATTTAGCACACTGTTTTTTTGGCCCCAGCAGGCTTCGGCCCGACCCCAGCAGGCTTCGGCCCGGCCCCAGTAGTCTTCGGCCCTAGCACACTGGTGGAACATGTCCTGGAATACCATGTAGGATACTTATACATAATCCCGGGATATCCTACAACTTAGGATATCCCGGGATTATGCCCGTTTAGGATAATTTTCTACTTACAAAGCAGGCAAAGTCGCTGATAAAAGCTAGTGTTACATATTTTAAAAATGAGTAGTAGATTAGTAGTTTAAACATTCCAGTTGATGCAGAATCTATTGGATAGATAATAATCGCTGGCTTTGTCGTTGTAATATACAATGTTTATCTCGAGGCTTTGCTCTAAGAAATGTGCATTATTTTGGGAACTTATATGGCGTACGCGATGGTATCTTTCTATGAATGAAACATTTGTTTGAATCCGCTCACATAAATAATTTTATGTCTACTTATTTCTTTTTAAATTTAGTTTATATTGAAGTTCTCTCAAGCAATAAGATAGTACTTAGAGAAGTTTCCTGCCATCCCTAGACAGGCAGGTGTACCGTGCAATTTCCAGGTAGGTACAATATTAAACTAAGTCGAGTCACAGGTGCTCTGAATAAATTTACGTCTGGCTAAAAGCCTGACTAAATTGTAGCCTGAAGCGCGTAAATGTTTGAAAAATCTGATCGATACTGTGGAATGCTAATGTTTGCTAAATGAGAACAGCACATCATTTTAAATGTAGTGTTAATTTGTGTCAGATATACACGAATTTGTAAATAGATAATACGCGGCAAATAAGTTTAACTAAAATGGGCGTCTTTGCTATGGCTTATGACAGCCGCGATTCTGTTAAATGCTAATGTTTGCTGAATGAAAACAGCACATCATTTAAAACGTAGTGTTAATTTGTGTCAGATGGACACGAATTTGTAAATAGATGAAGATAATAAAGTATAGTACGCGGCAAATAAGTTGAATTACAATGGCCGCCGTTGCTGTAGTAACGCGCAGCCCCCCGCTGTGCCACTCTTGGATTGAGATCCGAAAATGTTTTCTTTTTTTAAATTTATAATAAACTAGTGCTTGACTGCGATCCCACCTAATGTCTGTTCGCGGGCTTTCGGACAGCGGGCAATGGGTAGCTCGCTGTCCGTCAGTCCGGTAGCAGACCGGACCGAGCCCAAGTCGTTTACAGCGCGCACTGTTCCCTCGCGCCTCAAAGAGTCGTCAGCAAGCTGTAGGAGCCCAGTAGGGTCGAAGCATATCTGGGGCTCTGGGAAAGTATGAAAATGCATACCGGGGCCCTGGAACCAAGACAAAGGAGGAACAGGGTAGGTTTTCAGTCAGTAAGAGTCTGACATTATCTCCCGCTCCGCTCAAGGGCGGGGTAAGTCATTGGATGATTTTACTTACTTTAAAAAAAAAAACGTAATGTCTGTTACTGCGCATTAAAGGTCGATCGCCATTTATTTTTTTTATTATTATTATTGATAGGCTCACGTTTGACTGCTATCTCGCCTGATAGTAAGCGATGATGTGGCCAACGATGGAGCACGCTTGCCTAGAAGTAACCTATTCACTCTTGACTTAAAGACCCCTAGGTAGTTAGTTGAACTTGTAGGCCGCATATTGTAAACTTATTTTAAGTAAACCTTGGTCTATAAGAAAAATAAATTCTTTAAACCTATGATTCTGATCAGTAGTGGCCCAGTGATCACCGCCACGACTTACAAGTGTAGGTCGCGGTTTAAACCCTGCCAGGCGCATTCATCATCATCATCATTATTTCAGCCAAAAGACGTCCACTGTTGGACATAGGCCTCCCCCAAGCGTCGCCACAATGGCGGGTCCTGTGCGTCTCGAAAGGTGCATTACTTTGAGTAATTTAGGTATTTCATCACCACTGTTCTCAAAATGGCAAAGGAAAACTTCGTGAGGAAACCGCATGTCCTAGAACCAAAAATTCAGAGACATATGACATCCACTAATCCTTACCGGGCTAGCGTGTTGGATTACAGCCCATTCCCTTTTCTAGAGAGATTTGACTCCCAGTAGTGGGAACAGCAAGGAGGAGGCCGACCGCATCAGGCAACGGCCCTCACGCCGCAGCCGCCGCCGTAATTCCGATCAAAATTTCCGGCCACCGTAGGCGCGGACTTGCGGACGGCGGGCAATGGGTAGCTCGCTGTCCGTTTGTCCGGTAACAGACCGGACCGAGTCCAAGGCGGTTACGACGCGTACTATTCCCGTGCGCCTCAAAGAGTTGTCAGCAAACTGTAGGGGCCCAACAGGGCCGAAGCCTACTGGGGTCAAAGGGTATGTGAAAATGGCACCCGGGGCCCTGGGACCAAGGCAAAGAATGGAACGGGGTAGGTTTTTAGTCAGTAAGAGTCTGACACTACTTCCCGCTCCACCCAAGGGCGGGATTAGTCATTGGATGATTTTACCTACCATAAAAAAAAACCTACAAGGCCGTTTGTAGTAGATACTTATGATTTTGATCTGCAGGAGGGTTCGAAAGAGTTGTAACAGCCCTGGAACGCAAAAGGGTAACTGAAGGAACATAGCTCGATTTTAGTCAGTATAAGTCTGACACTCTCTCTCGTCCCACCCAGAATGGGAGGAGTTATTTAAGAACTCTCTATGTTGCTCGTCGTCCTCTAGCCCACAACTACGGTGACTGGAAATCGAGGCCGGGGCGGTTGGGGCATGAAGAAGACCATTCTGTCACGCGTGCGGCCGTCCCCTTCGCTAGTATTACTGGTTGGCTGGGGGCGACAGCCTGCCATTCCTCAGGAAGGTGAGGATGATAAACAGGTTATGATAAACAGCATATGCATTGAAACAGATTTAGGACAGAACCCGTTTTACCTCCCGAGTCCTGGTTATTAAACGTTCTCCTTTTGCGATCACAATTAGATCAAAAATATAACGACTTTGATGTATGCTATTTTAATCCCTGATGACCGATAAACAACCTATTTGTCCTATTTTTAAAATTAATGAAGTTTTTATTTAAAATGCCCTTGATGTCGACATTAAGTTCACACATACTAATAAAAAATGGCAGTTAGAATAATAATATTTTACGGAATTTACGAGTTTTTTTTTTATTACATAATATACTTCTCACAAAAGACTCATAAATATCAACTCATGAGTTCTAATATCTTAGAAGTTATAAATATTTTGTTTACAGTTATCGTAGCAACTTGTATAACTTACCTACCTCCGTTAGAAATACCTATACGGTCGATTTTTTTTTTATTTGATATACACTAGTCCTTGACTGCGATCCTACATAATGGTAAGCAGTGATGCAATCATTGATGGTGAGGCGCACTTGTTTATTAAGAGCCTATTCACTCTAGCCTTGAAGGCGCACCCTAATTATAATCGGATGGGAAGACCCCAGTAGACAACACTGGTGTGTCCTACAAATAAAATGTCTTTTCATAGCACATCTTCATAGCACGCATTCATAGCACGCATCCATATAAAAAACATATTGAATCAGTTCCCTCCAGTGCTAAGCTATCTGCACCAATGAATATGATAGGTGGATATGAAATATCCCATAGCAAAGTTGCATAGCACATCTCTGGCAGAAAAGCACTCTGATACCCAAACATATTATTAAACACACATTCTGTCATCACAAGAGTCACTGATGCCTACAATTTCCATTCCGGCAACTGAAAGAACACCCACTCGTTTTCCCTTTAGTCGGTAAAAATCTAACACTAAGGCGTGGACACATGTCAAAGGCACGACAAAACCTGACCGATAGTTGTCTTGCACGATGCCGCACTGTCTCACGGCAGCGTGCCGTGACACGACGCCGTCGGAGGTGGCGTCGTGACGTTGCACGGCGGCGGTGCCGTGCCGTAGGCATACGTACACGCTCTTACTCTCGCTTCACCAGAGGGATATTTGATAATTATCCACGCCAAAAGGCTATTAAAAAAACACTATTCTCGCAAAATAATAACTTTATCATAACAATAGGTAGGTAATGACTCGAAAAACAATTAGAAGCCATTATTCTACATTATTATTTCAAACATGAAGCTCGTGATGCGGAAAATTGCAATTAGCTCCGATTTGTAAACTTTGCGAGTTGTTATTAACGTTTATATTTAAAGGGGGTTTTCATAACTAAAGGCCTTGTAACTTAGGCTTGTCATAATATTATCTTTAGTGTTAGGAAGCCGCAAATTATGTGGAATATGTAGCAAAATCAGCCTTATAATGTTGTACTGTTGGAAAGTTCATGTTTGATCGAAGGTTGGGACTCAGTAATCCATCACGGGGGCGTGTTCGTTCGTGTTCGTGGATGACATTATATCTTCGATTTATTTGCTCAAAAAAACATACCGGTTTCTTCATGATTTCCTTCAGTTTTGTGAGCAGTACCTCTACCATGAGTTTTAAGCAATAGTATTCGTCGCTACTCGATATCGACGACGTAAATATTTTGTATGGCAAATTTTGCAGCACCTCTAGCGGTCACTTGCAGAACCAAAATTTGCCATACAAAATATTTACGGCGTCGATATCGAGTAGCGACGAATACTATTGCTTAAACTCATGGTAGAGGTACAGAAGTGATGAATTAAATGACAAAAAGTAAATCGCCTGCCTGGTTTTGAACCCATGACATACAACTTGTAAATCGGGGCCATTACCATTGGGCCAGTACTGCTCAACGAATATGTAACGTTTTTATGCAATAGTAAAAAAAAATGTTTGTACGAGTATGTTTCCGTATAATTTAGGTTCACTAAAATTCTGAACCTTACATTTCAAAATAAGATACGAGATCAATAATTAAAAACGGTACTATATCATGTATGTATATCTAGGTCACAAAACGGATGCTTGCAAGTTCAATACATTTAAACAATATAGGTACCATTTTTGCGTGCTAGAAACCTATGCAGTAATCTACACGTACATCTAAGAAGGCTGCATATAAATCAAGTATTTTTAGAACGCAAGTCAATGAACTCTAGGTAAGTATGTGTTTGAAAGTGCGGACCGTCAAAATATGAGTCTTCGAAAGTAGAAAGTCTGATTTAATGCAACATGCATAGGATTTTAATGATCCTTTGAAAGGGGGCTGGTCATCAGCAAGATAAATAACACTCATCAACTCCTTAGCCTTTTTACCAAACAGCTAGCAGCTGTGAGACCGGATGCATGTTGCACATGGAGCGATTGCCTATCAGACCTCCACAATAACCCACTTACTGGAGAAGATAACTGCAAGACAAATGACGTCGAAACCTATCATGTCAATTCCAACTGTAGAAGAACGGGTGGGTTTTAGTAATCAGTAAAATTATGGCACTCCCGCTCCATCTATAGCGGGTGAAAATATTTAATGATTTAAACTTGACAACGTTTACTAGAGGTCGGTCCGTGGTGGTGTGCCCATACATTTCGCACAGAGTTCCTCTATGCTGTGATTCTAACCTCTGCAAGCACAGTAAGCGGTTTGTGCCGGCCGCGTGACGGCAGCACGACTGCAGCGCGGCACTTTGCGGCTAATTTAAAGGCACCCTTAATCGCGGCTGCCATTTATCGTTCCAGTTACCCAGTAACTGGGCTAACGAAGCCGAAATAAGCAGTTAATGCAAAATACCTTAATTCAGTAATATCCGATTACACTGTAACCCGACCCCAACACAGCTTCCTTGCTGAAAAATGTCTAGGCAGATGATTTGGAAGAAGATAAAGTGTGAGCATTCCAAAGGGATATAAAGGGAAAAAAATGCCTCACATTTTCCGGAGATGCCACATAAGCATTGCCTTTTTCAACATTCATATTTGAAATCTTTTTTCCCTATTCTGTCATACCGCTGAAACCGCATAAATTCTCAACGCACTGTTTTTGCTTCCTGCTGGGTTTTTAGGCATAGCTAAGTTGGTACTCCCGGCTGACTAATAAGGAGACTATAATAATAAATAATAATATTTCCACAATAAAAAAAAAAATAACACAACACCGTCTAGTCTCAAGCTAATCAGAGCTTGTTTTATGGGTACCAGACAGCTGATAAACATATATATTTCTAAATACATACATATTATAGATAAATAACACCCAGACACAGACCAAATGATCGTGTTCATCACACAAACATTTGTCCTGGGTGGGAATCGAACCCACGACCTCCGGCATAACAGTCAGGGCCACTAAACACTAGATCAACAGGCCAGTCAGTCAATCTATGATAATTAGACTTTAGCCATAACTTCCAGGTAGAGGCTTCTCAGCTTTTCGAGTGGTAGAAAAACGTTTGTCCATAATTTGGACGAAATAGATTAGAAAAAAATGAAGCAGGCCCGCATGCGGAACACTCCGCTTGCATGATGAAATCTGCACGATAGTAAAAACACCCTGAGAATAGGAGGTAAACAATTTCTTACCCTCCTACCTCCACCACCATATTTTTCTTTGATTTTTATATAGCAGAACAACATTTGACAAGTCAGCTAGCAATGATATATCATTGCTAGCTGACTTGTCACTACATACACTACATACATAAATGTTACTTGTCAATACATAGTATAAAACAAAGTCGCTTCCCGCTGTCTAAAGATCTAAGCATAAATAGAGATGTATGTATAGATCTTTAAAACTTCGCAACGGATTTTGATGCGGTTTTTTTAAATAGATAGAGTCATTCACGAGGAAGGTTTATATGTATAATACATGCATAATGTCACCCGTAATATCACCATTGCACCCGTGCAGAGCTGGGGCGGGTCGCTAGTACTTAATAAAATTTAAAAAGAAAACTAATGTATTTGCTAACATGGAAACAGATAAATCAGGTAGTTCAGTTAATTTCCCACAACTATGGGGACAGACCATTCCGTGAGAACGGTGCAATACAGGAAATATCACAGTAAACGCGTCCTTAATAGGACTAAGAAATTACCTTTTTGCGGAGTTTACTTAATGAAAAGCATTTCCTAAGCTCTCAGTTTAAGTATTGTAATTTATTCACATATAAAGAGGAATAGAAAATATATATTCGACACAAACATAGTACAACCGCAGTAAATGTGCCGTGGGATCTGGAGGCAACAGTCCTTGCACACATGCACGACAAGCGCATGGAGATGCAACGCCGGGGCGAAATTCCGCTGCCACGACAAGTCGAGGCATGGCGGACAGAGCTCCGGCGGGATCTCATGGCGAAATGGCGTCAGCGACTATCGCAACCTCGTTCGGGGCGCGCCACAATTGGGGCGATAAGGCCCATCCTTGGGGCGTGGTTGGAAAGACCTCACGGCGTTCTCAACTTCCGCACGACGCAGGTGCTTACCGAACACGGAAAGTTCGCTAAGTACCTGTTCCGGATTCGTGCGGAGGATTCGCCCGGGTGTCGCCACTGTGCGGAACATCCGGAGGACACGGTGGAGCACACTGTAGAGGTGTGCCCCGCCTGGGCGGAGCATCACCGTGTCCTCGTGAGGGCGATCGGCGGCAGCGATCTCTCTCGCCGGGCCTTGGTTCAGGCTATGGTCCGTAGTGAGGAGGGATGGCAGGCGGTCGCCTCCTTCTGCGAAGCAGTAATGCTAGCAAAGGAGGAGGCCGACCGCATCAGGCAGAGGCAACAGGGCGCTCGCCCCAGCCGCCGCCGGGATTCCGATCCCGATTTCCGGCCACCGTAGGCGCGGGCTTGCGGACGGCGTGCAATGGGTAGCACGCTGTCCGATCGTCCGGTAACCGACCGGACCGAGCCCAAGTCGTCGACGGCGCGTTCTGTTCCCGCGCGCCTCAAGGAGTTGTCAGCACACCGAAGAGGCCCAGCCTGCTAACTGCAGGCAGGCAGGGTCGAAGCCTACTGGGGTCATGGGTTTATTTCCGAAAGGAATGCTCGACCCCGGCACGAAGGAACGGGGTAGGTTTTTAGTCAGTAAGAGTCTGACACTACTTCCCGCTCCGCCCAAGGGCGGGATTTGTCATTGGATGATTTTACCTACCATAAAAAAAAAACCGCAGTAAATGTAGGTAGTTAGTAGATAATATTGAATGCTATAATTAAATTAGGTACGATATTTCATGCAAAAAGTCATTCAATAAAGTTAGTTGAACTGAGAAGTGTTGTACTCGTATTGATGATTTTAATTATTATGATTCCGTAAATAAATACGTGTTGCGGTCGCTAATCATATTTTCCCTCCCTCTCCCTTTCCATCCAACCACATGTAGACTCAAGCCGTGTTTACGGAAACGCGGAGTGTTACGCGGCGTGTTGCGCGGCGCGTTGGGCGTTTCGTCGTACATTGCAGCAGCGGGCCGCGTCATCGCTCGCGCAAACACAAACATATGGCAATGTACGACGGACCGCCCGACGCGCTGTGCAACGCGTCACGCAACGCGCCGCGTCTCCGTAATCGAACACTCATAAGTCTTTTAGTAACATGCGTTTAATCCCTCCTCTACACATGGCTTTACCAAGACTTACAAAAAGGAAAAAAAAAATAAGATAGAATTACTGGTTTTCCTGACGCTTTAACCTTCAAGATGTTTTGATCACTAGAACCGTGTTTTATTTATTTATTTTTTTATTAATGATAGGCTCGCGTTTGACCCCTATCTCACCTGATGATAAGTTTTGATGACATCACACCAGCATTATTTGAGCAGTGGTGGCCGAGTGGTAACGGTCCCGATTTACGAATTGTAGGTCGCGGGTTCAAACCCAGCCGGGCGCATTACTTGGTGAAATTTAATTTATCACCACTCCTCTCAAAACGGTGAAGGAAATCATCGTGGGGAAACCGGAATGTCCTAGAACCAAAAATTCGAAGAAATGGCATCCACCAATTCGCACTGGGCCCGCGTGGTGGATTACGGCCCATTCCCTCTACTAGAGAGGAGGCCTGAGTCCCAGCAGTGTGAACATTAAAAGGCTGATGATGATGATAGGCTCGCGTTTGACCCCTATCTCATCTGATGATAAGTTATGATGACATCACACCAGCATTACAAATTTTATTTTACAACAATACGCACCGGGCCCATTCCTTCTCCAAGAAAGGAACCATTCGTTGAGGCAGTAGGAACATTACAACGCTGATTACGCTATGCTTTGTTAACATCCTACAACGTATTGCACTATAAAAAGGTATCCTAAGACACTCGGATACACCTGATCATTCTGGACGTGACGCTGCGACAGAGCGTCGTTTGGCTACGGTCGACCGCTATCATCTAGCATACCTACTTCTAGTGTGTCATAAATTTTACGAGGTGACCCTAAGCTAGCACTTGGCCAACCCATAAATAGACTTGTAGATAATAAAACAAAAGATACATCAAAAATACGAACATGACACCGTAATAAAGAACTAAAAACTGCTCAAGTCATTTCCAGTAGTGCAAAAATCAAATATGTTTACGCAAAAGCAAAGACACTGAGAGTCATCGAGACTTTTATTGTAATCATTATTTTTGTATGTTCAAAACTCAATATTAGTTTCGTCGTCTTGTAAAATGATCTTCTTGTAAATAAAAATAAATAGGTAGCTGTTCGTTAGCTTCGCTAAAACCCGAGAACGGCTCGACCGATTTAGCTAATTTTGGTCTCTTGAAATATTCGTTATACTCCAGGAAATAGTGTCTGACCGAATGTTCGGTTTTGGTTTCGTTTTCGGTTGAGTTTCGGCAAAAACACGAGTTTCGGTTTAGTTTCGTTTTCGGCGGAAAACTTGCCGAAACTACGACCGAAACCGAATGTGCATTCGGGAGTTTTCGCGCTGTAATCGGTCATGTTCGGCGCGTTGAATGAATGAATGAATGCCATCAGAGACAATGCCGTGATTCGCTTGTTTGTTTGCTGTTCGTTTTGTTTTGTTGTGGTGGCGAGTTTTTGAGTGCTTAATTTTGAATTCGTTTAGTTTTATCTCGTTTTATGTCATTATAACATAAGAGCGGGTAGTAAACATCAAAAAAATATTCAATATGACTTAATAAGAGTCTACCCACTCAAATAAATACCTATTGTGAGTAATATTTTTTTCTTAAATAGGTTGATTATTAATAAATGAAAATGTCGAAGACTGCTTATCTATGTGATTTAAAGAGAAAACAATAAAAACTGACTGATTTATAATAACGTTTTCTTTATTTATCCCTCAAAATATGATCCTTGTAAGGAAGTTTCGGTTTCGGCCCAAACAGAGACCGTTGCCGAAATTCGTTTTCGGTTTCTGTTTCGGTCGTAAAACTAGTTTCGGTCGGACACTACCAGGAAAGGATTAAACGGTGAGAAAATGTTAAAAATTCGACGAAGTTTGCCGGGGTAGCTAGTTTTTTTGTTAGTTCTATAGTGATATGTAAATAGTAACGCTCATTTAGTGGCTCTCATTACCTAATGATCTTTAAAATGTAAATAGATAATACAGTATATTGTTATATGTTGTGGCTGCCCAACTAAAAAGGAACTATGCAGGACATGACTACAGCATGCCCGACAAACTGGGGGCCAAAGTAGCATAAATTTTTTGCCCTGAAACAGTGCGAAGGGGTCGTGGAAGTACAAGAAAGAGATAGTCGACAGATTTCGTCAGAACTAGAAGGAGGAAGAAGAAAGAAAGATGGAAGGAGTGGAGCTTTTGCTCAGAAGTAGAACAGAACACGCTAACAAAAGAAAATGTTTACTATGTCTGTTAGTTGTCCCCAAACCATTACGACCATTAAGACCATTAAGATATGTTACGCGCTAACATCGCAATCAGAAAACCTGGAATCGAAACTCACATATCTAAGATCACTGTCATCACAGTCGCAAACCTATAGTCACTGATAGACAAAGACAGAGATAAGAGCCGGCGCTGTTGTGCGAGCGAAATAGGGTTCTGAGAGCAAACTCTGAAGTAGAACAGAACACGCTAACAAAAGAAAATGTCTACTGTGTCTGTTAGTTGTCCCCAAACCATTGATATATACGCAATCAGAAAACCTGGAATCGAAACTCGCATATCTATGATCAGTGCCATCACAGTCGCAAACCTATAGTCACTGATAGACAAAGACAGAGATAAGAGTCGGCGCTGTTGTACGAGCGAAATGGCGTTAGCCGCTAAATGTGTGTGATCATCGAGACCGATGTGAAATCGTGCCATATAGGCCGAATTTCAGCGGTCCACGCGCTAAAGGCGAGTCACCTATCTAATCTAAGCCGCAAACATAAATAAAATAAAGTAATACTCGTTTTCGTTCCCGGTTCCGTGTACCTATTAAAACAATAGTTAGAAGGTAATATAACGTCTAAGACAATTGACTACATTGTTGTCCAAGACGAAGACAAATTATTGAAGACCACTTACCAAGCAGCAGCAGTATGAGCGGGTTCTGGAACTGTTCTATGTACTTCTTCCATAGCGGTTCCTGTTCCTTGACCTGAAACTCGTTGGGGCCCACGAAGTTCATGCGGTCGTTCGCTTCCCGCCATGACAGGCCGCGGCGAACGTCCACGTTCAGACGTTCAGCCACCTGGAGAAGAAAGAAAGATGGTTAATAAGGCAGAAAAGGGAGTAACAATGAAGTTTATTGGCAGTTCTTCTCTATAAGTAATGACAAATTCGGAATGTGGACTTCTACGATGTGCCATAATCATAACTGCCTAAAAACAAAAATGGAGTAGGCAAGGCTTGATGATATACTTTTGAGAGTATTGTTGGCGGTAAAACGTATCATCATGATTATTTGTTTTGATGGCAACAAAAGGACCTTCGACTCTTCATATTGACGACCTATTATTTTTATTTGAGAAACCACTAAGTGACATCCTGGTGCAGTCTTTCTTCAACCTGAATCCGAAACAAGAACCTCATTAACTTGCCATGTCCGGTGAGGACCTACTTTAGGCTAGATAAGGAAGCCGTAGCGTCTTTACAGTCACTCTTCAAAGAGGGACCTACTGCCGCGATTTTTCCGCTGTCTCCATAAAGGCATGACGGTACATAACTGGTAAAGAGTAGGTGAATTAAAAATTCACTTCTTACGTCTGCCTAAACCCTTGAAGGATATTTCCTAGTGTAGTTAAAGCGAGGGGGATTGATAGATTTACTGACTAAAACCCACCTATATTCCTACAGATCCCCTTTGCTTTCCAGGGTCGCAATGACTCTTACAAACGATCTCGCACCCCGTCTTTCCAACTAAACCCTCTGGTAATAAAAATGCGAAACCAAAATACTTTTAAAGCTAAAAGTCAGACATAACTGTCTTAAATTTAATATCCCAAAATTGCTAATCCATCCTTAACCTAATTTGTCTACCTAATTGAGTTTCAATTTTCAACGCCTCCTTTCCAGAAAATATGCTCTGAATTCCCTTTTATTAAATTATTCCACCAATAACAACAAAGTTTGAGACACCCGCGTCAGAGCCAATTAGCTTTAAACCAATCACGTGCCCATTACAAAGGATGAGATATATCTGGCGCAGTGCGTACCCAATATTTTGTTAGCTTAGTTAAAATGGCCCACCCGAGATACATTTACCTACTACTGCTCTCACGTTAAGTGATTATGATGTACACAGTTTTATATAGAAATCAATGCATAACTTTGTGTAAAACTAATCCAGTAAAGACCTCTGAAAATCTGCTATTTTGCGTAAACTTTGACCCATCATAAATTAGGTACTCAACGATTAAAAAAGTAAAAAAATGTATAATTTGGAAACCTTGCACTTTAATCCAAATCGTAAGTGATAAAAATTGATTCCAAAAACTTTTAAAGTTAGAACAAGTTTTGGAGATATACTGTGGTCTTCACGTCCGATTATAATTTAGGTGTCTTCAAGGCTAAAGTAAATAAGCTCGTAATAAACTAGTGCGCCTCACCATCAACGATTGCATCACTGCTTATATCAGGTGGGATTGCAGTCAATCACTAGTTTATAGTAAATAAAAAAAAACGAATTTTGCTATCCTCATTCACCTTTATGGGTTCAAACTTCAAATTCAAAGCAACGTGAGGTTAAAATATCGGCACGAAAAACCATTAACATTAACCATACTGGAGGTTTTGAAATGCCGGAAAGAATGAAAGTCTGTCTGGTACTGATTAATTATAAAGCGACTTAAAACTTGTGTTACTTTCTACTGCCATTACGATTTTTTGCCAGACTGTGAATAAACACTATGTTATGATCATTATAAAGAAGAGCTAACCGTTTTCTTTATTGGGTAGTTCTCGCTTGCTGCATACCTGAAAACGTGCAATATTTGCATGTTTTCAGGTATGCAGCAAGTTAGCTGATTAGAGACGGTATTTTTAAGGAGCCGTCGCAATTAACCTTACACGTCTAATTTCTCTATAAATATAGAGAAATTAGTAAGGTAAATTGCGACAACTGTTTACTGGCAAGTGTTTGACATAGATTATCGCAAATATAAATAAAGAAAGAAAAAGTATTGGTGTATAACACAACTTATGAAAGCTAAGATGAGATTTAAGGGAATTTAAATCAAGAGTGAATAGGTTACTTCTAGGCCAGTGTGCTCCTACATCGACCATACGATAAGGTGAAATAGTGAATAATGGCGAAGCCTATGAGTAAAAATTAAACAAAGTAGTGTGCGATTTTTTATTTGCTTGATTTAGAATTTTATTGCAATCTTACGAATATTCACTAGCTATCCAAATGTAGGTCCAAAACCAAAGACCTCTCTTTCACCAATCATTTACTCAAATACTTTCTCATCAGCCAAGCTAACAGGACAAAAAAATCGATTCGAACAAATTGACCAATCCCAACGAGATGTCTGGGGACAGATTCAATCTTGACGACCCATTGGATCCAATCACAACAGATTTAGCCCCAGACGTGCGTGTTCAAACTGCAATTACCGTAACACAGATTGCTGTGGAGATAGATCAAATAACAATTGAGTAATTAAACGTAGCCACTGTTTTATTAAGTGATTTATTTATTTTATGTAGGACACCCAACAGCTATAATAAATGGAAACGAGACATTTAGCCAATTACAGGTTCCCGAGGATAAAAAACAGAAAAAGAATGTAGTAGAAAACTTCAGATCACTAACAAGCACGACAAAAAAAAACAGTCAAGTACCATTGACTGGCATTTATGCCCTTTTAATTATTTCTTTCTTCATATCGTGTAGAATAGGCTTTGTTGATCCTCATCAGAATCATCATCATCATTTCAGCCGAAAGACGTCCACTGTTGGACATAAGCCTCCCCCAAGTGTCGCTATAACGACGGGTCCTGTGCGTCTCGCATCCATCGAATTCCCGTGACCTTCACCAGGTCATCAGCTGTTCGGCTTTGGTGGTCTTAAATGGATCTTAAGATGACTTGAAGTGTAGTTTTGATGGGCTGTGGGAATGTTTGACAGAATTGACATTGACCTTGAAACGCTAAGGACAACTTAATGAACACAAGTGGGTTTGAGTCAGTAAAAGCTAGAAGCGCTTCTAGCTTATTTTTGTGGCGGCGTTTGTTAAATATGGTGATGGCGGCGCTTTTTTGTGACGGCTTTTTTTGTGGCATGTGTGCGGCGACCCTAAATTATAATCGGACGGGAAGACCGCAGCGGGCAAATTGTTCCAGACCTTCGATGTACGCATTCTAATCCATTTTAGCCGTTTGAAAGCAAAGGAGTAATAAACACATATGTGTGTGTATACAAAATTTATTTGAGTGTGAATACATACATATTTCTATTTATCTTTTCTTACAGTCCAACAAAAAATTGTCTGGTAAATACCGCTGGCGCTGTCAGTAAGATTGCCAACACATCTTCGACGAAATATAGTATTTTTCAAACTATGCTCTAAAAAAAAAAATAGTACACTTAAAAAAAAATAGTATTTTTCGTAGTTTTATAGTATTTGTTATCTACTTATTTACTTTTATAAAAACTACATTTGTCTGCACATCTTGCATTTTTTTTTATCTAAAATAAAAGTGTATTTTACTATAACACATTTAAATTTTAAATTAATATAAATCAAAATCTCTATATTTTTATTTATTTATTTTAACTTCATGCTCAGTAGTGGTACATAGGCGGACTTAATACAACAAGGCATTCAAGCAAGGCATTTTAGTTTAAAGTTTTTTTTTTATCGGTGTTAGCTTTCGTTATCGTTACTATTTTCTATAACTAATTTATTTAGGACTTTAACTTCCTAAAGGAAATAACAATATTTGATTGAAAAAAAATCATTAAAATCAAAGAACGGAAACAGCAGACTAATGAAAATAAAAAGTAAGACCAAACGCAGTAAGATAGATACGTTCGAGTACTCGCTGCCGCATCAGTAAAATGTTGAAAATATAGTATTTTTACGTACTATATATTTCTTCAACAGTATATAGTACACAGACTCAAAATATAGTACAATACTATATATACGATACGGTTGGCAACCCTAGGCTGTCAGCGATAAGACCACCATTGTCTTGTACCCATAGATTTAAGTTTCTCTTATCTTTTCTATTCTCTCAACTTTAGGGTTGTTTGACTTCGTCTTATTAGTCAATTATTTTAAAAGTTATGTATGACTTCACGTGGTCATAACCTTTAAAAGACTAGAATTTATTTTTTAGTACAACTCAAGAATATTATATATTTATGTTTTATTTTTTAAGTGACCAATACCCAATTGGTCACTTAAAAAATAAAACATAAGTAATAATGTTATAAAAGTTGTAAAATGAAGCAGCAATTTGCATTCCAAATATTGGTATTTAAGGAGATGTCAGCAAACCATAGGAGCCCAGCAGGGTCGAAGCCTACTGGGGCCATGGGCTCGCTTCTGAAAGGAAAACCCGGCCCTGAAATGAGAGGCAACGAAAGAACAAGGAGTGGCTTTTAGTCAGTAAAAGTATGACACGCCCTCGCACTCCGCCAAACCCAGATGATCCGGGGATACCGTACGGTGTCCTGTGAAGCGGCGAGCCTCCTTGCTGGCCTACCACCATGAGATTTTGAGGCAACAGTCCTTGCACACATGCACAACTTACGCGTGGAGATGCAACGCCGGGGCGAAACTCCGCTGCCACGACAAATCGCGGCATGGCTGACAGAGTTCCAGGCGGGATCTCATGGTGAAATGGCGAGAGCGACTGTCGCAACCCCGTGGTGGGCACGCCAGGATCGAGGCGGTAAGGCCCCTCTTTGAGGCGTGGCTGGAAAGGCCTCACGGCGTCGTCACCTTCCGTTTGGCGCAGGTACTAACCGAACACGGCAAGTTTGGGCCGTACATGTACAAGATTCGTGCGGAGACGACGCCCGGGTGTCGCCACTGTGCGGACTGCCCGGAGGACACTGTGGAGCACACAGTCGAGGTGTGCCCCGCTAGGGAAGAGCATAGCCGTGTCCTCGTGGGGGCGATCGGCGGCGATCTCTCGCGCCGGGGCTTGGTTCAAGCGATGCTCCGGAGCGAGGAGGAGTGGTAGGCGGTCGTCTCCTTCTGCGAAGCAGTAATGCTAGCAAAGGAAGAGGCCGACCGTATCAGGCAACGGCGCACACGCCGCCGCCGCCGCCGGGATTCCGATACCGATTTCCGGCCACCGTAGGCGCGGGCTCGCGGACGGCGGGCAACGGGTAGCTCGCTGTCCGTCCGGTAACATACCGGTCCGAGCTCAAGTCGTCTACGGCGCGCACTGGTCCCGCGCGCCTCATTGAGTTGTCAGCAAACTGTAGGGGCCCAGCAGGGCCGAAGCCTACTGGGGCCAAAGGTTATGCGAAAATGTCACCAAGGGCCCTGGGATAAAGGCAATGAATGAAACAGGATAGGTTTTTAGTCAGTAAGAGTCTGACACTATTACCCGCCCCGCCCAAGGGCGGGATTTGTCATTGGATGATTTTACCTACCATAAAAAAAAACCGCCAAAGGGCGGGAGAAGTTTGTTGGTTTGAGAAATTGTCAAAAATATTGGTTTGAGGAAGTCTTTTGAGCACATGTAACTTAAGGTGTTTTTAATTTCATGCGGATTTCATCAAGCATGCGCATTTGCTCCGCATTTACCCATTTACTCAATTACCTATTATTAAAAGGAGTTAATGAATACCTAAACTTAAACTTAGCACGCGTGGACAATAGACGATTAATAACACAAGGAACAAATTACATTGTAACATATTAACTCTATGATGCGATGAAGAGGCCCTTATGCCTCTAACAAATAAACAATTTTAATAAGCAATATAATAACATTTAGCTATGTAGGTATATCATGTACGAAATTATATCTTTAAAACGTCTCGGTTTTTTGTACAAGCAAAAGGACAAAAATACGAATATCAAAAACCTAACTTCGTGTTGTAATTTTCCTTATCCAACAAAAATAAACGATATAATGTTAAACGACTTATTTAAATTATATTAAGGAAAATATGGCGCTTAATTCAATACCTACTTGCGTACAACAAGTCTAGTTAACCTATGCGAAGTAACTGGTTTCCATAAAAATATATACAAGGAAAGTTATCGTTCGAGTATCCGGCTCGAAGGACCAAAAATATTACCCACATTCGGCCCAAACTATTAATGGTTTGCAGAAGCAATTGCCCCCATTTTATGGCAGAGCGGTGCCTACTTCGACACCTAAATCATACGGAGCTTTAGTGAAAACGAAGGAACAAGTATCTTCCTTCCAGTTTTTGATAATTTTCACGATGATGTTAAAAGGGTATTTAAGACATGTTTATGTCTTGATTGTGAAACAGGCTTCGGATTACGCAGTTTATCCTCGGTTGAGGAAATTTCCGATATTTTAATTTTCAATTTTTAAGGTCGTATTTGACGACTCATTTTTACCTTTTTCTTATTTTATTATAAACAGATACAGCAGTTTAGAGAATAAATCGCTTACCCAATATAACCTCGCAAGTCTAGACAGATCGTTAGTTGTTATTATTTGATGATTTACATATGATTTTTGAGATTTGTTTATGTCATAAAGAACTTGGTTTGTTTTGTGGTTCAGTGTCGTTATTATACCTTATATATCTCAGTTTCAAAGATGGTTGAGCTTTTTTATAGCGAGCTTTGCCGCCAAGCCCAGGTTTATGAAAAGCCTAAAAAAGCTTTGTGCTTTTCCGCTGAGGGAGCCTTTGCAAAATGCCGCTGCTAGAGCTGATGTCGTAGTTTTTTTGTGCCTACGTTTCAATGAAACCGGTTCAATATTTTTTGGCAAAAGTTGCGCCTAAAACAAGAGTTTGTATTAGGTACCTTCTGACATTATACATTTTTATGCTAGGTACCTATTAGAAATGTTCGGGAGAAGGGTACACAATATGTACATATGTGTATATATTTATATATATGAAAGACCCCAAATATATTAGGATATGGGTAGGAGGATTACAGCTGTAGATATATTACGTATTACGCAGCCTTTATGTAACATATTTACCTATCCAAATGTCTTCTGTTAATGTTATAATAACCAAAACTGTTTCTTAAACATATCTTAATTATCGTTGAACAGCAGTTATTAGGTGGTCACAATGTTTTTTTTTAAAATAATATGAATGTACCTAGTACCGAACATATCCCAAATTTCAAACTGTGCCGATTAGCTGCATTAATTGTTGTGTTGATTAGCGCTTCGCTGCTCAGGAGAGTGAGAGATAGTCGCAACAGCATCCTGAGAACTGTAGCGGAGAGCTATAGCTCACCGAGTGTAAAATTTCTTGTGCAAAGGCGCAAAGGGTAATGGGTACTAACACTAGATAATAAGTTATTTATTAAGCTACTAACACTTTATGGATCTTTGTGTGTCCGAAATAAAATAAATTCTATTCTATTCTATTAACTTTTTTTTATGGAATAATTACTAACTTTACTTATCCAAAGACGAGTATCGCTTTCCAAAACATTACAAATAACTTTAGTAATAAGCATAGCATAGCATCAGCCTTATAATGTTCCCACTGCTGGGACTCAGGCCTCGTCTCTAGGAGAGGGAATGGGCCGTAATCCACTATGCGGACCCAGTGCGGGATGGTTTAGTAATAAAGGACTTAAAAATAAAGTTAAATTCACTTTCTCTGATATGTATAAATAGAGTATCAAGCAGAATTACTCTTATAATGTTCTTGTAGGTACTACTGCTGAGACTCAAGCCTCCTCTTTAGGAGAGGGAAAAGGTTGTTATTTTATTGTTCTAGGATACGTTAGTTTTTAGAGCAGAGGCGATGATATGAATCACACAAAGGAATCCACCTGCTGGGGTTTGAACCCCCGATGTACAGCTCATAAGTCAAGGCCTTACCACTATGTGTGGTAAAGAATAAAGCCGATGTGGTTAACGTCACTAAAAACAACAAGTGAGTAAATATTTGTATGTATATAAGCGTTTGTGCAAAACAGAAGGCCGATTATGTGACCATATTTGTTTTTGATGCAGAACTAATGAATGTTGTTTTTAATGAAAACATGTGGTATGTGACGTCACTAAACGACTTTCAGAAACAAAAGGGAAATTGTTTATTTGCCAAATCAAATCAAAAACACTTTTTTTTTTTCTAATAAGTCAATTACAGGCCATTTACTTTTGAATTTTCAAAATGTCGATCAATCAGAAAATAGAAGCCAAATTGCACGTTCCAAAGCAAATGCAATTTTGCTTCTCTTTTCATCAGCTCTCCAGAAATAAGGAATGCTAAAAACTCCATGGATACTCTTTTAAATCATGTTATGAATTATGTAGGTACAAAAATCCTAGTTACATGTTTCTTGTCGCTTCTACCTATATTGTAGGCCAGGCGTCACCAAATGGCGGACCGCTTTCCCGATCCGGACCGCCAACGTATTATATGTAGACCTTGTGTTAACAATACAAAATATTTAACATTATGTAACTATTAATTATCAATATAATTAGGTATGTAATTTAATAATGGCGATTTGTCTTGGAACAGACTAGCCGATAAACGTCTCCAAGATAAGCTTACACAAACTTTACTCCAAAATTCGGATAGTCCAAGACAAAAAAAAAAATTCTCATTAATGTGGTTAAACCCTTGGTTCCCCCGTCCTTCTTTTTATTAATAACATTTGTTTATTATCTAATAAAATAATGTACCGAAACCCATTCGTAAAAAAATGTCCTTTGATACCGTATATTACGTACAGTTTAATACATTAACAACCAGACCGCGACGGTCATTTTTATGTTTTTTTTTTTGAATATCGGACCCCTGATGAAAGTATAAATAATGTAAAAAAAAATTAATTTGAAATAAGCGACTTCTAGTAACAGATGACCATCGAAAGAGAGAGATGACTAAAGACGCAAAACCGTATCCACACCACGTAAAATTTATCAGATTAGTATTCAATTTTTTTTTAAATCAAAAATTCCAAGCTTGGCCCTGCACACAGTAAAAACCACATGAAAAACACACAGATTAAAAAAAAAAAACAATTTGACACGTGCGTGTGTAAAAATCTGTCAAAATAGTTTCAAGCGATTAACACTATTTAGCGACCGGTTCTGGTCAATGAAATAACTTGCTATTTCCGGAAATAATATGTAAATAACAAATACGTTACACACGCAAATGTTTTTGTTAAACCTCTTTTTTTTTTACAAAAAGCCTATGTCTCCAACTATCCATATGGTAGACAGACGATTTCTGCGTCTATATGTTTATCGGCTAATTCCTCCTAAACTATGCAACGGATTTTGATGTGATTTTCCCTAGAAAGAGGGATAAACGAAGGACTTAAGTGGCAGTAAGCAGGGCACATTTCTCGTAGTACAGATGGTCGATCTCGATAGGCCCGAAAATTTCTAAAGTAGAGACCGCGTACCGGAAGACGCAGTGTTGGAAAAGCCTCCTACAAGATGGACCGATGATCTGGTGAAAGTCGCGCGAATCTGATGGAAGCGAGACGCACAGGACCGTTCGTTGTAGCGACACTTGGGGGAGGCCCATATCTAACAGTGAACGTCTTTCGACTGAAATGATGATGATAAACGAGGAAGGTTTTTGTGTATAATTTGCACCCGTGCAAAGCCGGGCGGGTTACTAGTAGTATACAACAAAGTGGCTCACGTTTTTCTAATTATCCACGAACTTCTAAGGGCTTGTTTACGGAGACGCGGCGCGTCGGGCGTTCATCGTACATTGCAGCAGCGGGCCACGTCATCGCTCGTGCAAACACAAACATATAGCAATATACGACGGACCACCCAACGCGCCGCGTCTCCGTAAACAAGCACTAAAGCCTCAAATACATTAGGGAACAAAATGTCCAGCAACACGACCCGTAACACTCGAGCTACGTAACGCTGCAACGTTGCCCAGTGTCTACAACTTGCTTGCCAAGCTTTTACAACGAATTCACGTGACGCAGGACATGTTGGACAATTTGACAGCGTTAAGCGTCATTATGAGGGACATTCTGTCCCATAGTGTAAGCGAGGCTTAACTCACGCAACAGATTTTGATTGCGGTTTCTAATAAAGAAAAGAGTAATAAACAAAAAACGGTTAGGTAAGTATATTATTTTTACCAGTACAAAGCCAGGACGGGTCGATAGTTAGGAATAAAAACCACATATCTCTCAATAATTTCATATCATTAAGTTCCATCTATGTAATAAATTGATGAATTTTTGATGTAGGGAGGTATGTGCCTAAGTCCAATTATGAAAAGTTATTTTTTATTCCAATATTCCTAATAGGAAAGCTTTTAGTTGATATCGATTGAATACTTCGTACAATGAAGGTCACACATAGGCTTAAGGAAGGACCACAAAATAAAGGTTCTTGGATGTCATTTAGTTTGTCACCCTAATAATTATAAAGGTGACAGCTGGTGTGCGAGTGTGCGTATGTGTAGGTACTTCTTCACGTTCAGCTAAATGAACTTTGATGAAGCTTTGTAGGTACACGGATAGTCTTAGGCCTAGACCTAGAAGAGGAAGTAAGATATTTGTTCGCCCGAGAATTTATTTATTTATGTTAACAACAGGAACTCTCTGCACTAACAGTCGAGACCAACACGTGCAGTCATTTTTTATTACAATATAATAAAACAATTATAATATATAAATGGCATATACAAATCATTATCAATATCATTATAATTATCATCAAAAAAATATAATAACAATAATGTTTCCCCTTGAAGTAATTTTCGATTTGAACGCAGGCAAAGCCACTTGCAAAGTCATGACTTGCTCACTGACCCATCAACGCCCAGAATAGAATAGGATAAACTACTTTTTACTTACTTTACTTTTTACTTTATTTTTCTTTTTGTTTGCCCAGTCTAAACCCTTAGATCTAGAACGCTGAAGTTGTGCACAGAGGTTCCTTTCAAGAATAAAAAAGGATTTTCATTCAAAATTCACTCTTTAAAGGAATGAAACGAGAATCCAAAGTTTGTAGTTAAGGAGAAACTTACTTCCATGCGGGCGAAGTCGCTAACAGAAGCTAGTCCATATACATCACTAAATAGTATAAAACAAATTGGCTTACCGCGCGCTGTCTGTCCCTATGTATGTGTATCTTTAAAACTACGCAACGGACTTTGATGCGGTTTTTTTAATAGATAAAGTAATTCAAGAGGAAGGTTTATATGTAGGTATTATACAAACATAATATATTTAGTATCAACATTGCACCCGTGCGAAGTTGGGGCGGGTCGCTAAAATATTACAAAACAAAGTCCCCTACCGTGTCTGTCTGTATGGACGCGATAACCACATAAACGACTGAACGGATTGTCATGCAGTTTTCACCTGAAGACAAAGTGATTATTGAAGAAGGTTTAGGTGTATAACCCTATTATAGTAGAGAAAAGCTGGAAATTCCAAAGATTTCTAACACCCTTGCGAAGCTCGGGCAGATCGCTAGTACTAAACAAATTAACTCAAAAGCCTGCCCTTCAAACGGCAACCACCACCGCCCTTGAAATACGAAGCATCATTAGTCTTCAAACAAAAGGCGAGCGCATCAAAATTAATGACTACCGTCACAATTGAGATGCAAACAGGCCATTAGAAGTAGGATCTAAAGGCAACACACCTCGACTCATAAACCTAATTGATATGGAATCTGGGTCAGTATGCAAATAGGCTTGAGGGCTAAAGCCTCTTGACTTGATAGCCTCTCTGGTGTCTGCAAACTATGGAAGTTATGATGTTGAGTGAATAAGATCGGATTTGATGATAGTGTATTGTTTAATGAAGATGAAAGGCAAGGGGATGGTGGAAGGCAGTATGATTTAACTGAATACTGGCTGAGAGATTGATAAAGACGATATGGCTAGAAAGTAGTCTACATAATACTCAAGTTTATGGTCCTTTAAAGCTGTGAAAAAATCAAATTTCTGAGTTAACAGAAAAAAAGATACTAACCTAAGATACTAGCCGTTTATGTCGCTAAAAACGTAAATTTCGACACTCTCAAGGGAATCAAAATTCATAGGATACTTCCCGTTGACCTAGAATCCTGAAATTTGGCATGAAGCAAGGTCTGATAGCACAAGTAAGTATAAGAAAAAAATCTGAAAACTGTAAATTTGTAGTATACGCGTCACACATAAAAGAACTTTATTTGCGATTCAGAAAAATCTTGGTTACTCAATTCAAGAATTGAACTGTTTTCATAGATAGTTTGTAACACCTGCACCCGCGGCTTTTTTTATTTAGTATGCAAATTTACAATCAGTGCGGCCTTAAACTCGAAAACACTTTGTACAAAAAAAATACAAATAACTCTTTATTCAAACATTATGCACTAGTAAACAACTCCGTACATAGACAAACTTAGCACTTGCCAGTGTTAAATAATGAAGAAATAAAATCCGGCCACCGTAGGCGCGGGCTTGCGGACGGCGTGCAATGGGTAGCACGCTGTCCGATCGTCCGGTAACCGACCGGACCAAGCCCAAGTCGTCGACGGCGCGTACTGTTCCCGCGCACCTCAAGGAGCTGTCAGCGAACCGTAGAGGCCCAGCCTGTTAGCTGCAGGTAGGCAGGGTCGAAGCCTGCTGGGGTCGAGGGCTGTTTTCTGAGACGAAGGCTCAGCCCCGGCATGATAGGCAACGAAGTATCAGGGTAGGTTTTTAGTCAGTAAGAGTCTGACACTATTTCCTGCTCCGCCCAAGGGCGGAGATTTGTCATTGGATGATTTTACCTACCATAAAAAAAAACGTATTTTTCTGCTAAACTACAGGATCCTACCGCTTCCCGGCTTGATTGTGTTACGCAATATCACGTTATCAAGTCCCCCTCGATACTCGTTAACGCCCGGAAAATATACATACATATTTACGTCCCAATCCTAAGCATAGCATAGTCAAGATCATTATATCGTCATCTAACTGAAAAAATCTTCAAAAATCTGCCAAATTCAGTACATTTTGACGAGTTAGGCGAACATAAATTTACTGAACTTGGCAGATATTTTTCGCGATTTCAGGTTTGGTCCCATAGTAAAATTTGTTTGTTATCATGACTACAATCACGTGTATAAGTATCGTTCACTAATTACCAGTCACCGTATATAAAAGGAGACTGACTGACTGACATATCAAAGCAAAGCATAACCGAAACTATTGAGACAGGGAAAATGAAATTTTACTATGAAATTTTGTAGATACAAGTTTCCTTTTATGATGTAGAATTGTAGCCGTAGAACGACGTCGCGAGGCGTGGATCAAGTGCAGCACTATAAGTCTCGTTTCCATATAAAATGTATGGAGACCGACGCGTCCAGATTGGCGTCGGTGGCACACTGTTAGCCTGTTAACCTTAAGAAGGGATTTTTGAAAATTCAAGGGATTAAAACGAGGGAAATTCGTTTGTATGCAAAATTTTATTCCTTAGGCCCATATTCAACGTTTTAGTAACCCAAAATAAATAAAAAAGGTGTTTTATTACCCGCTTTTTTTTTCTTAAGTGTCTACATGTTGTTTCTGCATTGTGTGTCTATATGTATCAAATTAAACATTTTTCTTTCATCTTTTCAAAACTGCCGCCATAAAGCGGTTTAGGGGGTGTTAAAGAGTGTGTGAAGGAAACATATTGTTTGTATTTGAGACAACTCTCATATTTATGTAGAAAATACTTCGCAACTTCCGCTTAAATGCTGGATGAACACTAGTACCATCCTGATATCGACATAAAGCGCATTCTAGAGAAAAATGGACTGTATATAAAAGAAATTATGAATAAAATAAAAAAAATATGAAAAGGACAAAGCCTATTATAATATTTTATAGGTATGGATTTCCTTTTACAAACATTAAATTAATAAATATAACATACATCAAGGGACTGAAACAACTTGCCTGTTGCGGTCTTCTTACCCGATTATAATTTAGGTGTCTTCAAAGCTAGACTGAATAAGCTCCAAATAAACTAGTGCGCCTCACCATCAACGATTGCATCACTACTTACTATCAGGTGAGATCGCAGTCAAGCACTAGTTTATATCAATTAAAAAAAAAAAAATTGCCTGCAAATATTTTAACTGTCGCGTAATTTACTAAATACTCGCTAACGTCCAAGGATGAGGTTATTAAGGAAAATCAACATCATTATTCCTAAGTCTTCTTAGTTAATAACGAATTCATCACAAAAAACTGAGCATATTTCTGAACCAGTGATCATGAGGTCGCATACATGAGATACTTGCTTACATTTATGTATACAATACATCCAAAATTCTAAACCTAATGATAACATCCGTATTTACAAAGAAGTAATTACTTGGTGCTAAGTAATTTATTATAAAGTCATTACTTGAATTGTAGTTACAAAAAAGTATTCTTTATTCTTTATTGTACATACAATTTTACACATAAAAAAATAGGACAGTTGATGTACATATGCGAGCTTAACTAATAACTTATGTAATTACTTGTTTCAATGTAATTTCTTATTAATTAAGTCATTACTTGAAATTAGTAATCTTTATAAAAAAAAAAATTTTTTTCTTAATTAGATAAATTTAATTTTACTTAAGTAGTTACTTGTACTCAAGTAATTAGTTTTACTTGTTTATAAATACGGGTGCTATACCTACACTAGCCTCGATGGTCATCTGGTCGTAAACAGTACGGTTGGCGCAGTGGTTGAGCGGTTAACTGCTACGCAGCCTGTCGCGGGTTCGATTCCCGCACGAAATAAAAATTGGCCTACCGATAAGTGTTTCTGGTCTGTATGTCTTGTGTTAGTGTGTTCAGGTGTTTGTAAAAGCACCCACGATACTGAATTAATTCCTAGTCTTTTTTTTTTTTTTTTTTTTTTATATTTTATAAACTAGCACTTGACTGCAATCCTACCTGATGGTAAGCAGTGATGCAATCGTCGATGGTAAAGCGCACTAGTTTATTAAGAGCCTATTCACTCTAGCCTTGAAGACGCCTAAATTATAATTGGCCGGGAAAACCGCAGCAGGCAAATTGTTCCAGTCCCTCGATGTACGCGGTATAAACGACGAGGCAAAACGCTTAGTCCGGACCGTGGAAGTTTCAACAACGTAAGGGTGGATATTCGCCGTACGCCGGGTTGTTCGATGGTAGAAAGGAGATGGCGGTATCAAGTCATGCAATTCCCGCGCACACTCTCCAAAATGCATCCTGTAAAACACCGAAAGGCTGGCTACTCTACGCCTGTGCTCGAGGCTTTGTAGATTGGACTTAACCAAGTCTGGATCACCAATTAGCCTCTTCGCACGCCCTTCCACCGAGTCCAAAGCTGCTAGGTGGCATTTTGCAGCACCAGCCCATATGTGGCTGCAGTACTCCACACACGAACGGACTTGTGCTTTGTATAAGATTAGAAGCTGTTCCGGTGTGAAGTACCGCCGGACTTTTGCTAGAACGCCGAGTTTCCTAGCAGCTACCTTAGCTTTGGACTCAATGAACCGCCCAAAGTTGAGGTCTGAGGAAATTTCTACCCCCAAGAGCTGAAGGCGGTCGGTGCACTCCAGGGATACATTCTGGAAAGCAGGAGCCAAGGTGAACGGGCTCCTTTTGGCGGTGAACAGACACGCTTGTGTTTTGGTGGCGTTGAATCCCACAATAACAAGTAATAGTCAAGGGCAATGTTAAAAAACACTAAGCATGAGGCTGAAGTCCTAGGTTATTTTTTAGGTGGGAAAATCTACCAATCCCTCTCTGCCCAAGGGCGGGCCCTTGAGCAGAGCGAGAGATAGTGTCAGACTTTTACTGACTAAAAACCCACTCTTGTTCCTACTTTGCCTTCGTTACAATGCCCCGGAGTTCACTTTCACATAACCCTTGGCCCCAGTAGGAAGTCCTAGGTTTATGATTGATGACAATAAACTCGCTCCTGAAATATGAAAGTACTATCGGAACACCTGCATAAACTATTTTTATTTTTTGACGGTTGGAAATCATCAAATAACGTCTCCCGCTTTGGGTGGAGCGAGAGGGAGTGAAGTTACGTGTTACTTGACGTTTGGGTTCCAGGGCCATGTCACTCTTTCGAAAAATCCCGCAACACTGGCACGGACCCCATTAATCATGCCGACTGGCTTGTTGGTCTAGTAGTTAGTGGCCCTGACTGCTAAGCCGGAGGTCGTGGGTTCGATTCCCACCCAGGACAAATGTTTGTGTGATGAGCACGATCATTTGTTCTGTGTCTGGGTGTAATTTATCTATAATATGTATATATTTAGAAATATATAAGTATGTTTATCAGTTGTCTAGTACCCATAACACAAGCCCTGCTTAGCTTGGGACGAGACGACGTTGTGTGATAGTTGTAGGAAAAAATAATAATTTTAGATTGTCAACCTGAATCATGCTGACAACTATTTGAGGCGAATGAAGCAGAACGCGCTGAGTCACATTACTGGCTAACCCTTCAGGAAAATGCAGGCGTGATATAATTTACTAGCTCAAAAATATTAAAAAAACCGGGCAAGTGCAATTTTCGATGGAAGTTTGCATGGTACTGTACATCATACATTTTTTTAATTTAATCATTCAGGGGGAGGGGACAAACATTTGGCTACGTAACCCTAAAAACCGGCCAAGTGCGAGTCAGTCTCGCAAAAAATCGAAGCAAACGATAAAAAAAATCACGTTTGTTGTATGTGAGCCCACTTTTTTTTTTTTGTTAAAGCGGCAACAGAAATACATCACCTATAATGTCAACTGTGTAACTATCACAGTTCATGTGATACGGCCTGGGGATAGACGGACAGACAGACGGACGGACAGCGGCGTCTTAGTAATATGGTCTCGTTTTACACTTTGGATACGGAACCTTAAAAAAGACTATTTTTCAAAGGCGACACACGACCTATTTCCATCTCTTTAAACAAATTGCTTTCCATACATCGGCGCGTTCAATCAATCAATCGTTAACAATTGAATTGGGACCGTAGTGTTGTGACAACGACGTTTCATTCCATCGATGTTTTATAGTGATGTGAATGTTATCGTTATGGGCCAAGACAACTGTTATCTGTTTATGTAAATGTCAGTGCTGTTTAGGGATATTGACGTCTGTCGGATGTCGGACGATTAATGTTATGTGTTTACGTTTAATTATGTGAGTAGTGGGAGTTTTTGAGTTGATAATAACGTTTGTATTTCTCAGAGGGGTAGGTAGAAGTGTAAAGCCTAGCTTCTGACTACCTTCTACCTAATATTTCAATAGCAGAATAATATCCCAAGGGATTCTATCTGTACAAATCGGTTGTACGTTAGTATAGCTGACTTCCGTGCTTGTAGTGTCGCGGGCAAACGGTAGCAGACTCTCATAATAATCATAATAACATAATCAGCCTTATAATGTTCCCACTGCTGGGACTCAGGCCTCCTTTCTAAGAGAGGGAATGGGCCGTAATCCACTACGCGGGCCCAGTGCGATTGTTTGGTTCTAAGATATGCCGGTTTCCAAGCCAGGTGCATTCGCATGATGATGATGAATGCGCCTGGCTGGGATTGGACCCGCGGCCTACAACTTGTAAGTCGAGACTTTTACCACTGTGTCACCATTGCTCCCTAATATTATAAAGAGTTAAAAAATTACATTTTCAGAATTCTTTTAATATTATACGAGTACAGCTACATTATCCCTGAGTGCTATATGCCATAAAAAATATTTTCGTATAGTGAATTTATAATGAGGGTAAGTCATTGCAGTAAATACTAATTCCACATGTACTTAGCCACAAGTAGAAGATAGCTAAGCTTAAACTACATTATAGTATATATAAAGTGTAACCTGTAACACGCCTGATTTGTACGTAGAACGACGTCGCGTGGCGTGAATCAAGTGTAGCTCTACAAGTCTAGTTTCCATATAAAATGTATACACCGTTAAATTTTGGTCGTTTTAATCCCGTGGAAGGTCGATTCGGTACATGAAATACTATCCATTTGTAAAGATAAAATTAAAAAATAAAGTACTTTTTTTTCTAAAAGTCGAGGTAATATACGCATGTACGAAATTATTTTTTTTAAATAAACGGGTCAATGATCTTGTAGGCAGTTGTCGGTCGTTGCGTACTAACTACAGTTCATTGGCTTCGCTAAGCTAACGTTTACTTAAAGAAATTAATTTCGCACATGCGTAAATTAATTCGAGTTTAAAAAAAAGTACTTTTTAATTTTCGCTTTACAAATCGATAGTTTCATGTACCTTATCGACCTTCCGCGGGATTAAAACGACCAAAATTTTACGGTATAGAGACCGACGCGCCGAGATCGGCGTGTGTGGCACTGGTGGCACACGTGTGCGCAGTGTAGTTCTACCATTATACTTATTTACTTATAGATATAATATGATTACAACGCTATAGATAAAGGGGAAGCTCTTCTCTAGACTCTAGATTGAAATTATTTATCGTTATCTAAGCCCAATTGAGTGTCTACTTATAAGATAAGGGCAATTGAGTCATAATAATAAAGGAAATCATTGTTATCAGTTACTAAGAAGTCATGGAACGATGACAGTTAGACAATTATAATTTACAACCATGATTTTATATTCTGATTCCTGTAAAAGTTTATATTGTGGTTTAAGATCGTACAATTGTATCTTGAATGATTTAGATCGAATAAAAAACGCAAAGATAGATTATCTCTTTTCTAATCGATTTCTTTTCGTCCAAAGTATGTGTCCCAGACTCCCAGTCCACGCATTTTTTCCTTTTTTTAAACGATATAAACTAGTGCTTGACTGTGATCCCAACTGATGGTAAGCAGTAATGCAATCGTAGATAGTGAAGCGCACTAGTTTATTAATTACTCAAGCCACAAGCGAACGCCAGCTTTCGTATACCTATTGTCTTTCTATTGTCTCTAATTACGGTTTTCAAAAGAATGGCGCGATACGTCACGCGAGGACACCGGTGTCCGCTCGGGTTTGGAGAGGTGAGGCTATTCACTCTAGCCTTGAAGACTAAATCATAATCAGACAGGACAACCGCTGCAGCAAAATTCATCTAATCCTTCGATTTCCGCGGTATAAACGACGAGGCGAAACCACAGATAAAGGCGAAACGCTTGTTTATAGCGACATCAGTGGCATTGTATATGGTCCTCCAAACTGCAGATGCAGGAACACTTTCGGCACTCAAGTAAGTGAGTCATCGTCTAGACAGAAGTACTGCACTCGCACTGGATATCGGAGTGATTTATAGTCCCCCATTTTACCAGGTTGTGTTTGCAACGGCCTACTTGGGTGCGCAGTTTATTGATCGCTTTCCATATAGGACACTGCAGATCGCGTCCGAGTGGCAGTTCCCATATCCCATAGTAAAAATATTAGCTAGTCAACAGTTTTGTACAAAGCATCATCATCATCATCTTCCTGCCCATAACCCGTTTTATTTGGGGTCGGCGCAACACGTTTTTTTTCTTCCATTCTCTTCTGTCACTCGTCACGCTATCACTAACTAAAAAAAAAGTAAAAAGAAAGTATAAATAAATAAATAACTCCCTTTTCTTTCATATCACTCCTCACACAATCCATCCATCTCTTCTTTGGCCTCCCTCTCCCTCTCCATCCATCCACATGTAACTCTCTTTTAGTTTTGTACAAAGCGTTATACCAAAATAAACAAATGCAAATAGGTGTAATCCTCGACACACAAATTGAACCATCATGTCGGTCGATGAGAGAGTCGCCATTTTTGGAGCTTCTTTCGCTCTGAGAGCAGCAAGGAGTACTTATCAAACTTTTATTGACCTAACCGTGTGTCTTCAGTTGCTGTGGAGAATCTTTCAACCAATCCAGTCCATAGAACAGAGTAGTACCTAACTTATGGGTGCCTCGTCAAAAACTAATGCATAGCTTTTCTTTTCACATATAGTTTGTTATGATTTATCAATTCCATGTGTAAACAAAACCACGGAGCGTGATTTTTCTGGCCTCTGAGTATTACTTGCCCTTTCATTCTTCCAGTAAATAATTGAGTCAACACCTGGCTACGTGGTATTGCCACAAGATTCAAGTATTTATTTACTTATTTAAACAGGAAACAGTACCCGGTATCGGTTTGTGGTTTAATCCTGTGGAATATTACTTTACGTGGTCATTATTGTCATAAAATGTCGTTAGAATCGTAATAGTAAGTGACTAATACTTGGGAGCGAAATCTCTGAAAATTCCTTATAGTGTAGGCGCCAAAAACAGTTCAGTAGGTATTCAAAATATGAAAACCGTGTGAGGACCGCATTCTGTGTGTGCAGCTTTTTGAAATTCGAAAAGCATGCAGATTGTGATTCTGGATGTTTCCAGGGGGCTTCTTATTGGTTCATTTTTGTTACACCCAATTTTTTTGTGAGTAAATGCACCAATGCATGCTTTGGAATCATTTTAATGAGTGTCAACATCGAATTGTGGTGGGGTGGGAAGAAATGCACCTACGAATAAGTCTCCGCAACATCTAGAATCACAATCTGCATGCATTTCCAAGTTAAAATGCACGGAACGCGGTCCTTGTATTTTGCACACTCAACTGTTCTGAAAGGAGTTGAGTGTGCAAAATACTACCCGAATAAAATAAAATTAATTAGAAACTCCATAGATGATGAAAATGCATTTTTTTTTTCTAATTCCTATTTTACAGCTATACTCTTTACATACAAACAAGACGAATGAAGAGTCGTAACCAGACGAATATAGGCCAAAAATCTTAGCAAATGCCTTCATATACATATACAACACTTCAAAAAGTAAAGACTACAGTAAAATTTTACTATGTTATCTAAATAGTGATTTTATTGCAGTCTAGAGATGTGCGGTCGCCTTTTGTACATTTTATCAACGACAGACTGTTTCTTCATTGGTTTTGATTTCTTTTATCTAGTAAGAAACAATCTGAGTGAACTTTATATAGAACACCTGATATGAGAAAAAATACTTGAAGACGTAAAAAGTATTTTTTTTTAAATCGCTACCCCTAGGAATTACTCCTGCCTAGGACTGAAGGAAAGGTGAAAGAGTCACCGTAGCCCTAGAACGCAAAGAACAACTGGACTGAAGAAGGTTTACTCAGTAAACTGACGCCCCCTATCGTTCCATCCTGGAACCGAAGAAGTCATTTTGTGATTTCTTGTCTTAAAAAAAAACAAAACAGTGGGTTCGTTCACAAACACTAACGCTAACTCACATACTCTAGATACTCAAACTCGGAGAAACTATCTGTAGGCCATACAAATATTTGTTTCGTGCGGTAATTGAACCCGCGACACGCAGCATACTGTGCTGCGTGTTAATCACTCAATCACTGTGTATGTCTAGTTTACTTGCTTGTAAAATGAAGAGGATTTTGGAAAAATAAGGTTGTGGTCCACTTCGTCTCACACTTCTAAGAGCCAAATTCACCAATAAACTAATCGCGATTATATAAAACAAAACTCAGTTTGAGCACCTAATCGAGATTATAGCTTCATTTTGCGTTTCACCGCGATGAATTGAACCTAGTTTACGCTAAACTCAGTTTCTTTTGTTGTCGCCCATGTTTATGACACGGGTCTTTAAACTAGATTACGCTGAGCTCAGTTTAGTTGAACTAAGTTTTTATATTGAATTATGAAATCAGCCCTTAGTGTGTTAATCACTCAATCACTGTGTAGGTATGTCTAGTTTACTTGTTTGTAAAATGAAGAGGATTTTAAGAAAACAAGGTCACATGACCTTGTGGTCGAAATACCAAAAATTCGAAGACATGTAGGTACTGTGACTAAACAGCACTGGGGGCGATCAATTGTTCTATACCAGCGGTCCACTTTGTCTCACACTTAGAGGCCATGAAGATCCTTATTAACCGGCAAATTTAAATGCACCTATTTTAAATCAATTTTAATTTAAAGGTAGAACTACACTGCGCACACGTGTACCCCACACGCCGATCTAGGCGCGTCAGTCTCCACGCATTTTTAAGACTAGACTTTTAAAGCTACACTTGATCCACGCCACGCGACGTCGTTCTACGTACAAATCAGGCGTGTTACACGTGTGCATCGGTTTAATCTAGTTGTAGCTTGATTATATTTATTTTGATTTTATTGTTAATTTCAATTTTATTTAAAAAAAAAAAATTGTTAGACACTTATTTTGATTTTGAAACGGAGTTTATGGATCAAGAAATTTAATATGTGACATGTATCTTGATAGTAGAAACATTATGAAACCACTAAGACACGACCCGGGAATCAAACCCAGCAACTCATCTGTAGCGCTACGAACACTAGAGATATACACAGGATCTCGAGTTTAAATTTTCAGGAAATACCACCTGATTTGGTGTATTTAGGTGCGTAATTCAACGTTCCTAAAGTAGAAAGTCCTTACCTCCTCCCAGGCCAGTATGGAGCTCTCGACGGCGCTGATCCACATGTCGCCTGCGCCTGCGGCCACGTCGATCAACCCGCGCCGCCCCCCGCCCCCCTCCTCCGTGGAATGCTGCAACAACAACGTTTACATGTCATTAGGGTCAAAGACATTGTAGAGTTTAATTATAGTGTGTTTTAATTTTCATGTTTATTTGGTAAAGAAACAGAGATAGATACACACTTTATTGTACACCATAAATAAAATTACAGTAGGAATTTAAAATTAGTATATCACATTGGGCCGTTCTATCGCTAAAAGCATTTTTTTAGACAACCTTTGGATGGATTTGACAGCGAAGGATAAAAGGCTTAGAAGGTAATTCAGAGCTCCTGGGATATTTTAGATATAAATTAGAATGCATTTTCCTTGCGTGGTAAGCTCTAAAGACATTCTACAGTTTATTTTCATGTCGCATAGTTTGTAAACAAAACAATGAACTTTTTGCTTGCACCAGTTTTGATCTTGAGAAGCACTTATTTGTAAATAGTATGAACGACGAACGTGAAAAAAAATGTCTGAATTTACTATATCAAAATAGAAATCTCAACACCGTCATTTGGTACGTCATAATATTTGTTTACCAAATAGGACAAAGTTTAAGATAAACCAGGTTATCTGTGTAGGATTCCCCAGATAGTTACTCTGACTAAAATTAAATAAACATGTTTTACTTCAGTTATCGCTCGTATTTCGACAAAAACCAACACTAACAAGTACTTAATCTAAAGAACTTTCATTGCGTGACACATGTCACGCACGTGAAAAAGCATAATTGAGGGAAGTTCGAGGTGTATTCTGTGACGGACTGTCGGACGACGAGCTAACCATTGCTCGTCGTTCGCAAACTCGCACCTATTATGGCGGGAAATCAGCCTGCGGCTTCTGATGCCCAGGGCGTTTCCCGCGGCGGCAGCTGGGGCGTGAGGATGTCAGTTCCCTTATGTCCTTATGATGGCGTTAATTTTTTTGCGATAGCATCATTGCTTCGCAGGAGGTGAACGTATCTCATTCCCTCTGGCTCCAGAACATGGCTTGAACCAGGGGCCGGTGCGAGATGTCTCCGCCGTTGGTCGCCTCCAGGGATACACGGCGGTGCCCCGCCCAAACAAAACAAATCTCTAGACAGACGGACATCAGTGATCTCATAAAGGATTCCGTTTTTATGAGTTACGGAACCTATAGAAAATAACCACGAAGCCTATTAACCTAAGCTGTCCGTGTTTGAGTGCCAAAAAATTACTCCTTTCCTACTCTCGTCTTTTAATACATTCATTTTAAGTAATAGAACATGTTTAATTTTTGCATCATTTCATATGTAGGTCGGTTGAAATTAGACCGAAATCTATTAATTCTATATATTGCCGGAGGACCAACAGGTGTAAACTGTGCAATCAGGTGTAAACGGTGCAACTCTATGCAATCACTAGGAATTGTATACATTACCTAGGTCATATGTAATGGACAATAATAATCAGAATATTTCATACATTGCCAGGACGCCCGAGATATTCTATATATTGCCTAGACATTGTATAGAATACCTGAATTATACTGATTGCCGGTAACGTATATATATTTTTAACGTAAAACGTTTGACGTTTTAGCTATCAAACTCAAATGAGTTGCGGTATATTATGTGGTATTTGTTTACAGTACTGATAGGTAGGTAGACCAAACATGAAGATGGTTCGAAATAACCTCAAGGCTGTCTTATACCCGTTTGATCTCTCTTCTCTCAATACAGACACGCGTTTGGCATATACCAAATTTAATCCTCAAAAAAAAAATGTTTTGTATCTGGATATTTTATACTATAGCTTTTGCCCGCGGCTTTGCTCCCGCTCTTACTGTACTCTACCCTGCTCTACCATACTTTACCCTACCCTCCTCTACTCTACCTTAGTCTACTCTACCCTACTCTACTCTATACCAATGGCAATAAATGAGCAGGTTTTGGATGACTTATTTTTTATTTTATTTAACGGTATAAAAATTATCCTATCAGCCAAATCGGTTCAGCCGTTCTTGAGTTTTAAATAGTGTAACTAACACGACTTTCTTTTATATATATAGGTGTCATTTACTAAGTGTTTTTAAGACTCTTGAAACTTGTACAAAAACACACAATACAATGACAATAAGTATCAGATTATCTTGGTACTTAAAATCCATAACATTGCCAAACACAACAATACCGAAATAACTACGATCCTGAGAACATCTTAAGATACATTGTTGACCGTGAGAACCAGCCGGAAGCTGATTAAATTCAACCAGTTATTAATTATTCTGCAGGTAACCATATAACAATTTAATGAATGATAATCACGATTGAACAGCTGCTTATTGACAGAAGGTATACAAAGAGGTTTTTTTTAGGTGAGAAATTATCAAATAACGTCTCCCGCTGTGAATTTTATTTTAAATTATACATAGACTCGCGTTTGACCAGTATCACACCTGATGATGTGGACGGCGATGGAGCACGCTTACCTAGAAATAATTATTCCTATTCGCTCTTGACTTAAAGACCCCTAAGTGCTCGATTACGGAGACGCGGCCCGTTGCGCAGCGCGTCGTTTTGTGTTTGCGCGAGCGATGACGCGGCCCGCTGCTGCAATGTACGACGAAACGCCCATTGCGCCGCGTCTCCGTAAACACAGCCTAAGTTGTAGTTACCAGGTAACACAGACTCCGACAGCGAATTCGTGAATGGAGCGAAGAGCGACTAAACTTTTACTGACTATAAATAACCCGCCTATGATCTTTCAGTACAGGTGGAGATTCCTAAGTCAAGACTAAATGAATAGGTTGCTTATAGGCAAGCGTTCTCCATCGACGACCATACCATAACATCGATTTCAATCGGATGAGATAGTGGTTGACCACTATCTCGTCGAGATACTGGTGAACCACTATTGTGAAACACTAGCGTGAGCCTATCAACGGTAGAAAATGGACCGTACGCATAATCCCGTAATATATACAAACATATGAGCAATTAAATGAAGAGAATTGAACCGAAACAATAGATTTAGCTATTAGCTAAAAACATGCTACATCTTCTTAGAACGACCGTCAGTAAACATTTTAAAGTTCGAAGTTCTCCACAAGTTCCTTTTATATGGAGGGAGAGTTCTTAAAGCATATCTGAATATTTGTCATCTATGGTTAATTAATGAGTGAAAGATTGTATGTAAGTTAAGTGATGAACTTCCTAATGGGAAATTCATTCTGGCACACTGCGTCTTATTAGTTAGACTATACCTTTATTGCATCTACTCCAAAATTGTAATACAGCCTCTTTTGAAGCATATTCTTTGAAGAATCACATCTATTTGGGAACACATTGATTGAGCGTACAGCTAAGAAGTTGAATTCCCCGCTGGAGTCTACGTATGTTTCTAGGCAAGCGTGCTCCAACGTCGATTACTTATGACTGATGGTAAGATAGTAGTCAAACACGACCTTCCGAGGTCAAACACCGACTCTATAAATCAAGTAACTCGTACATTTTAACTAAAAGTGAGAAAAACACTTGACTCTCATAAGGAAACCTTAGTAATTTCAATTAAAAGCACCAAAACTTTGACCAAAACTACAGAGTAAACTTAAAAATTACGCACCAGTCCCACTGCACAACCTTCCCAAAACAATACCTGTTTGCTATCCAAAGTATGTGGACACGAAAAACAACAAAAACGTATGTTTTTATTTAACGAGATAAATGCTAAAAACACGTTTGCACGCACCGTCGGCCGACGTCAGACTGATCGTAAATAATTACAAGTAAATGAACGATGGCGCCGTTTATTCATGTGTTCATAAACGCGGAATAATAAACGGGCTTGTAGTAATATTTGTAAAGATTGGTAGGTATGTAGTAGGAGGAAAATCATTGAGTATTCTTTTAGGAACAGGAGGCTTACCTCCGATTTCTGATTTAAGCATTTGAAGTTGAGAATTACTCAAACTCTACTTTAGCCTGTAAACCTGTCAAAATTTAGCATTTAAGTATGGTTTGAGACGTTCTTAACTCAAAACACTCAATTCAGAAACCCGCCCCTACTCTCGAGTTTAATTCCGATCGGTCGACATTAGAATTGTGACGTTAGGTACTCTTGAATTCGATGCTAGGGCCAAATTGCGTGACCTTTTTGAGAAACTAAGTAAAATGGGGATTGGGCTTGATGTGTGGTCACGCAATTTTATCCAATTTGGCGCTTGTATCGAATTCAAGAGTACCTAACGTCACAATTCCAATATCGGCCGATCGGTTGTCCAAAGGCAACTGAAGGAACACAGGTGGGTTTTAGTAAGTAAAAGTCTGACTCTCTCTCTTCAACAGAACGGGAGACATTATTCAATGATTTTCCAACTCATAAAATGTTTAATAAAATAGGAATTTAAGAAAGAAAAATGCTGATACAAATCCAAATAAATCAGCTTTTGAAAGGGAGGATAATTTAATTTGTATGTTTTTTTTTTTAAAAACACGTTCTCGATTTTATAGAAGCAAGAATACCTTGAGTGACGCTGACGGGTAAGTGTTGTTCTTGTATTCGTTATTTTCATTTTTAAGTAATATAATATATAAATAAAAAAGTACTTACAAATCAATGCCAACCGATTAAAAGTTTTTTTCCACAATATTTACAAAATGAAAACTAAAAAAAAAACGTGTTGAAAAACGTTGTCAAATGTTATTTTTTGTTTAAACGCAAAAATCTTTCTATCTAGAATAGCCAAGTTTATAACAAATAATTTAGGCGGTACAACATCACACTACGACCCATGGAAGCGAGAGAAACCGCGGCGAACAACTAGTCACAAAAATAAAAAAGCAAGTCTATTTAGAGCTAAGGTTCAAGGTAGAAAATTATCGACATAATATAAACTCTAGTTTAGTTCAATGATTCTGATTACGAGCGCGACGTGTGCTCAGCCAGGCGAGAACCCTCGATAGCTCGCAAAGCTGCTTGAAACTGATAATTCGTATTTCGTAACAATATCACGCCTCTATTCCCTGGAGGTGCAGCCAGAGGTGTATTGTACAGTCTGTTTAGTAGAGCGGAAGGAAGGAAGTAATCACGCATCTCGGGATTCAAGTGGGGATACTGGAGTCCCGAGTTGCGTGATTACCATAACCAGGGGAATCGAAATCAGTAATGAATAAGCATAAATAATCGAGACTCAGGCCTCCTCTCCAGTAGAGGGAACGTGCCTTAATCCACCAAGCGGGCTCAGTGCGGCACATGTCTTCGAATTTTTGTTTCTAAGACATGCCGGTTTCCTCACGATGTTTTCCTTGACCGTTTTCATAGCAGTGGTGATGACGACACGAAGTAATGCGACTGGCTAGGTTTAAACCCGCGACCTACAATTGGAAATTCGGGGAAGTTACCACAGGGCCACCACTGCTCTAGTGAATATTCTAAAGAAAAAATAGACCGTATGCATCGAAACGATCAATTCCATTCGTGCACTAGCTTCTGACGTTTTATAAGTGCCCATGTGGGCCTATGTGAAGTAGTGTTTTGAATTGAGTTGGGCATTCGCTCAGAGACCATTAGGCTTAGCATGCACTGCGATTAAACGCAAGCGGTTTAGGAATAGCTGAAAACGCAAAACCACGAGTTGTGCACTGAAAAGAATCGCTAATGCGTGCGCTTTTATAGAAAGCCATGTGTTAAATTTTTTTGCGGTTTTAGACCTGCGGTAAAACGCGGGCGTTTAATCGCAGTGCGTGCTAAGCCTTAGGTCTACGAAGCAGGTTGTCACATATTATTAGATGAGTCGAGAAATATATCAAGATAATGAAAGAATTAGTCATATTGAAAAAAGACATACACAGCATACGGTACTTACGGTGCATACGGTGTATACAGCTCACCAAATTATTTGAATTAAGATTATTGGAAAGACTACCTACCGTAACTCTGGACCGTAAAGGGTAACTAAAGGAACGCAGGTGCGTCTTAGTCAGTAAGTCTCGTAATCGCTCTCACTACAACTATAGCGGGAGAACGCACGCAAAATAGGTACGCGCTTTAGTCGTGGAGACTGGAGTTGCGGAGAACTTTTTTGATGATTTTCCACCCCAAAAAAATCTTCTGTGTGACTGGCCTAAACACTGTTTACACCGTTAAATTTTGGTCGTTTTAATCCCGCGGAGGGTCGATTCGGTACATGAAAAACAATCGATTTGTAAATATAAAATATAAAAAAAAATAGAGTACTTTTTTCCTAAAACTTACGAAATTAATTTCTTTAAGTAAACGAGTAAATGACCTTGTAGGTAGTTGTCGGTCGTTGCGTACTTTCAAGTCAACACAGGCGCGTTTTAATCAACAAATGTCAACTTCTCGCTCCACCTTGAGCCAGAGGAGTAATTTGACGATTTCTCACGTAAAATAAAAAGCTGTTGAAAATATTGCTAATTTCAGCCAAGAAACTTTTTCAATCATGTTTCCAAAGTGTCTGATTAACAGTAACATACTTATTAGTGGCAGCAAGCGTGATTATTCATGCTGATATAAGATTTACCATGGAACTCATAACGTCAATGCATTGATATTTTCATTTGCAGAAACAACTACTGGATTTCACGCTAGGCGTAACAAACAGTAACCAATAACTTAACCTAATTGCTAAAGAGGAAAACCTTCAAATGGCGCCAAGAGCCTTCGGGATTCCGATCCCGATTTTCGGCCACCGTAGGCGCGGGTTTGCGGACGGCGTGCAATGGATAGCACGCGGGTAATCGACCGGGCCAAGCCCAGACGGAGCGTACTATTCCCGCGCGCCTCAAGAAGCTATCAGCAAACCGTAGAGGCCCAGCCTGCTAGCTGCAGGCAGGCAGGATCGAAGCCTGCTGGGGTTATGGGTCAGTTTCTGAAAGAAAGGCCCGGCCCCAACACGATAGGCAACGAAGGAACGGGGTAGGTTTTTAGTCAGTAAGAGTCTGACACTACTTCCCGCTCCGCCCAAGTATCAATCTGTCATTGGATGATTTTACCTACCATAAAAAAAATTGGCGCCTAGAATTTTTGGGAACCTGATACTGACCTACAAAATGTTAAAAACGTTCTTGATTCACCCTTTAATACCAATTCCATTTCCGTATCGAGTTTCGAAGATTATTCCGAATTGCAAAGAAGTTTTTTTTTTGTGACGTTACTACAAATTTACAGTTAGGTATATACTTGTGCTATGAGATCTCGCCTCATACCACAAGCTATAAGCTTTAAGGGAAAACCGTCAAATGGCACCTATCATTTTTGGGAAAACCGAGAAGTGTGAGGTTTTTACTTTAAAGTCACCCCGGTTATCATCAGCTAATAAAAAGGATCTCATGACCTCTTAAATTCACCTCAGAACCTTCTCTGTACAACGCCTGTTAGAGTACAAAATCTCTGGGAAAACTGTAGAGGGGTTGCCTTAGCGCCTGTGCACATCACGTTTTTAAAACGCGCCGTTGATGCACAGGACCAGGGTCGTGCATCACTGAGACGCTATGGCAGCATCGGCAAGTTACGATGCCAAAAAAATGTATAGTTAACTGCATGACCAACTAGATGGACTATGAAATGGTGTGAAAGATTATACATATAGCTGGAGAGAGCAAAGCGCTAAAGCTTATATAGCTAAAAAGAGCGAAGTTGTAAAGATTACACCTATAGATAAAAAGAGCCATGTGGTAAAGATTCTGCACAAGCCACTAGATATGATGACTAATATTGCAGTACGGAAGAAGAAATGTTGCGCAGACAGCAAATAAATTCGGTAAAGACAGGAGAATGAAAAAATAAAACTGCACCCATCATTGGCGCCACGAATGCAATTCTCGTATGTAACCTTCATACTAGCATACAGCTAGTTGATTCGGGTCTGAGTGTCTTGTGTACGTGAGCACTCTAAGAGGAGTTAATTCCTAGTGTCAGCGGGTAACGATTTAAACCACATAAATCAAAATGCCGTAAATATACAGAAAGGTCAAACATTCACCTATCCATTGCAATGTTCCAAATAATCAATAACCCACGGCCTTTTGTCCTAGTGGCCAACGATGAAAAATAGGTCATTTCCAACGGCATGCATCATTAAAAAGCTACTACTATTTGTAGAAACATTAACAACATTCTCTTTCTTCTCATTAATACAAAATAATTGTATATTACGGGTTTCAGTTATATTTAGACTTCTTTTTCTTGAAATGACAAAGTAATATTTATTCGATGCTTTGCCACTCTGGGTAAAGCGACTAGGAGCTTCAGGTTTTTATTGACTAAGTGCTTGTTTAGGAGACGCGGCGCGTTGGGCGGTCCGTTGTACTTTGCCATATGTTTGTGTTTGCGCGAGCGATGATGCGACTCGCTGTTGCAATGTACGGCGAACGCCCAACGTGTCGCGCAACGCGCCGCATCTCCGTAAACAAGCCCTAAAAGGGCCTTCAAATTAGTCGCGCGCGACGGCAGCGCGGCTGCAGGGCTGTTGCCGCGCTGCTTTGTTATTTCATACAAATAAATGACGCGGGGCCGCAACGAGGTTGTATCGCGGAAGTCGCACCCCCTGGGGCCTTAACATGTTAAAATGACAGGTGTGCAAGAAAAACGAAGTTAGAAGAAATCACGAAAAAATCTGCCAAGTTGCCCCAGTAAATTTATGTTCGCCTGACTAGTCAAAACGTACTGAACTTGGCAGATTTTTTTCGCGATTTCAGGTTTGGTTCCAGAGTAAAAGTTGTTTGTTTTTATGACTACAAACACATGTTTAAGTATCGTTCACTAACTACCAGTCACCCTATATATACCGTATATGTCTCCATCCCTTTCAACAGTTCAGTATAGGTCGTCAAATAGTTCGCGTTAAGTTTGTGGTAGAGCCTCTGTGTTCCTTCAGTCGTTTATCCTTTGCATTTCAAGGCCACAGTAAGCCTTTCGATAAATCTCGCAGTTACATTTGGACTGGAATTTTTTCCGCTTGAAATCGAAACTTGTTGGAAAATCCCAAATAAAATCGACTATCTGTTCATTTATAAAAGCCTAAGTTCTGACTCACTGACTGACTCATCAACGCTCAGCCCAAACCCCTTTCCTTTCATCATATGTATACAAAGAATAAGAAAGGATTTTCCAAAATTTACCTCCTAAGGAAATGAAGCGGGTGTCCAAAGTTTCTTAGAGAAACTTAGATTCACGAAGGCAAAACAGCTGGTAGAAGCCAAGGTAGTAAAAAAAAAGTTTTTTTTTGTCTGGAAAGTACCATAGTTCTGGATGGACATTAAAACACTCCACAACTCTCACGCAACGCACTCTAGTCCCAATTTAAGCCTAGCTTGTGCTATGAGTACTAGACAGCTGATAAACATACTTTTACTTACATATTTCTTCACAGAACAAATGATTGTGCTAATCACACAAACATTTGTCCCAAGTGGGAATCGAACCCACTAGACCAACAGGCCAGTAACCACACAACATAACCAGTCCTACCACTGATTAATATAATCACTATTGAGCACAATAGAGATCACATTACACAATTATCTAGGGATACTCGTATAAACCAGTCATTATCGGCCAATCAAGTCTATGGTCTAATCAGGATGATAAATAATGCTAGAATACACGTGCATATAACTCGCACAAAATTATACCTACAAGTAACTTGCATGCTATAGTGACGTACACTAATCAGAACGATTTACGGCTCTTGTCACACCATTTTTGCCTAATTTTGGGCAAGTTTTAATTTTGTTTTTTTAAGTATTTAGGCTTGGCCGAGTGGTAACGGCCCCGACTTACGAGTTGTGGTCGCGAGTTCAAACCCAGCCAGGCGCATTACTTTGTGTAATTTATTTCATCACCACTGCTCTAAAAACGGTAAAGGAAAACCTCGTGAGGAAACCGGCATGTCCTAGAACTAAAAATTCGAAGATATGTGACATCCACCAACCCGCACTGGGCCCGCATGGCGTATTACGGCTTATTCCCTCTCCTAGAGAGGAGGCCTGTGTCCCAGCAGTGGGAACATTAAAAAGGCTGATGATGATGATGAAGTATTTAGGCTTGGGTATTCTAGTCTATGACTCCGGTGTATCGGTCAGGGCCGATTCTCGCTAGGATCACAGAGAATTTTTGAAAAAGAAGCTCGTGGTCCCAGAACGCAGTAGGACACAAGTGTGATTTTTTGTCAGAAGAAGTTTGACAAATCCTCCTTTACCACCCTAGAGCAGATCAAATCGATAGGCAGGTCCACACAGAGGGTACAGACAGAGGCAAGCGCGGTTTTTTTATTAGGCCTCGGCCGAGGCACTCCCACACTAACCAAGCTGCTTCGCGGTAACTGCCTCGCGAGGCAGCTCGGTTAGTGTGGGACCCGCCTATTGAATGATTTACCACCACAAACAAAAAAAAGGCCTTTCATGATTGAAATCGAATCAGTTAATCTGCTTGAGTAAATCTGAGTTACGACTGTTTTATCTCGAAAAGATAAATATTCGGAGTTCAATGTCAACCTTGACTAATTGATGATGGGCATCGAAAGGAGAATTTGTTCCTAGATCTTTGAATAGACATAAAATAAAATCTTTGAATAGACATAAAAAAAAAATCTTTGAATAGACATACAAAAAAAAAATACATTTTTACCAAACAATAAATCAGATTAATCTTTACAAAAAAATCTGTAACCGTAACCGATATCAAATAAGATAAATTAGAATAAACTCCAGAACAAAAGAATTTTGGCACATTCATTTATTTTTAGCTCATTTTTTCTTCGTATTTGCCTATCTTTCAGATACTGTATTGTCAGTTTAATCAGTGACCAATCAGCGCGATAGTTAGTTATTTTAATTTTGTGTAAGCCGTCTATTCAGTTAAGGCGTATAAGGCCTTGAACATCTGTTCGGAATTAAATGCATGAGTGTACTTATTTAATTCCGGCCAACTGCGCCCGGATACAGCCCCGATGACCTTTAAATACATTTTCTTTGCATTTTCATACATTCTGAAGAATACTTAACCAGCATTTTTTTGAGTAAACATATTTCTAAATACCAAATCCGTTTGAAAGGAGTAGGGAAAACAAGCGAAAAATATCATGTTGTTAAATTTTTAGTAGCAGTATTTAGTTTTGATAATGAAGAAATCATATTTTGATAATGTTTGTTGTGACATGAATCTGTTATCAACATATATTTTTTTCAAACCTATTGACTTAGCCGTTACCGAGAAGTAGGCTGTAGGCTCGGAAATTAGGGCCTTTAGAGGACTACAAGAGTTAATCGCGAGTTTTATAGTGCACAAAAGTATATGATCTACTGCAGTAACCACACACACACACACGCTTGATTTGTACGTAGAACGACGTCGCGTGGCGTGGATCGTGGCGTGTGTGGCACACGTGTGCACGATTTAGTTCTATCTTTATACAGCTAATTTATTACGATAGAAAAACATCACAAAGATACCTCTAAAAATGACTATAAATTAAAAACCGGACTAATTTACATGCAATCATTATGATTGTTCGTCAGATTATTCTACAAGCAACATTTTACTGTTAGTGTTTTATTTTTATAATAAAATCTTTAGATTTTTATTAAATAGCTGGCTAAAATGCTTCATAATACTCGTATTTGCAAGAATTGTGTCCGCGCATGTTTTTTTTTTTTTGTAAGCTGTCCGAGATTGACCGCGGTTTCAGGTCATGTAGTCCTCTTAAGCATTTTATTTGTACGGTGAAATGTGTAATTATCAATTCCGTACTCTTACGCATTCGACGTTACTGAGCTACATCACTACATGGTATAAAACAAAGTCGCTTCCCGCTGTCTGTCCCTATTTATGCTTAGATCTTTAAAACTACACAACGGATTTTGATGCGTTTTTTTAATAGATTGAGTGATTGAAGAGGAAGGTTTATACATATTAAGATCAAGTATTTTAGTATTATAGTGGCCCGACTTGGAGCCCTGCCAAGCCCCGTAATAAAAAAAGACTAATAATGTAACATCAGCATATCATAGACACAAGTAACAGCTGTTTCCGCGCATGCGTGTGGAGAATTCAATTTATTGCGACGAAGGTTTGTGTTAAGTGAAAACCTTCATGGCTGTTCGCTATTCTATAATTAATAATACAATTCTTTGCAGTTGGAAAATCTTTTGTTTTGATCGAATTGATGGTCCTTCCACACATAAGAAGTAGGGATGGCATCATAAGTGATTATATCGGATCCGAATTCAGAACCGAAGTTTTTAACTTTTTTTCTTCTCTTGTACTTATGATGTACAATAAAAAGTAATTATTCCATATATCTTCTGTATACCCTCGATACAAGTTCTCATTAAAAATTATCGGAACCGATATCGTAATCGAATGTGCAAATTCGATCGGAAGTTCCGACCTTTCGGAATTGAAATCGAACCTCCTTTACATGTCTGGTATCAAGTATGAATAATGAGGTATGTTTCAGGAAAAGACGCTTAGAGATGTCCCTTTGGAGACATTTTCAAAAGAAAGTACCTACCTAAGGTACAAGTAAAATTACCATTAGAAGTTTGTCAGTAAAGGAGACAAAAAAGAAACGAGAAGAATTCCCTGCCAGTCTGTGTTTCTTAATAACTACAACCTGGGGGTTTTTAATTCAAGATTTCAAGACCGAATTAGATTTTATTAGATATATATAGATTGCTGCTAGGCAAGCGTGCTTCCATCGTCGACCATAATTATCAACACGCTCACCATTAACTGAGATAAATTTCAAGGATGAGGGTTTTAATAATAATAATAAAATAACCGGTAAAGTGCGAGTCAAACTCAGACACGAAGAGTTCCGTAGTACAATGTTTACGTTCCATACGAAAAACTAACGTTTCATATATGGGATCTCCCTCGTTAATTTTTAACTTTATTTTAATTTTATTATTTGTTGTTATAACGGCAATAAAAACAATACACTTTCTATGAAAATTTAAACCCTTGCGGTTTATGATATACAGCCTGCTGACAGAGAGACAGACGGACAACGAAAGCTTGGTAGGTAATAGATTTAAAAAACAGTTTAAAAGCGGACAGACCCTCAGATAAACTTACGTAATATCAAACAATATTAATGAATGGGACAACTATCCCTGTTGAACCCAAAAGGGACATTTTGATGACAGTTTAATCCTGGGACGTTTAAGCCGTGCCATTCAAAACCTCTATATCCTAAAACCATAATCTTACGATACGAATACTTGGGTATACCGAACAAAGACAGTATGGAATAGAATAAACTTTATTGTACACCAAAATATATATATATATATAGGGCGACTAGTAATTAGTGAACGATACTAAACACGTGATTGTAGTCATGATAACAAACAACTTTTACTATAGAACCAAACCTGAAATCATAAAAAAAATCTGCTGGTTAGTACATTTATGTGCGTCTAACTGGTCAAAATGTTGGCTGAATTTTTTTCGCGATTTTCGGTTCGGTCCCATAGTAAAAGTTCTTTGTTATCATGACTACGATCACGTGCTTAACCAGTCACTCTATATAAAAATAAGTAGTATAATAAGTAATTATTTATTTATTTATTTATTTATTTTTTACATTTTAAGAAAGCTTACAGACTAATAACATTATAACTACACTAATAAATAACTAAATTGCTAATTATAAGCTTCTACACATAGTGACAAAATTGTTGTTGTGTTGTGTAATAGTAGTAGTAGTAGTGTGTATGTAGTAGAGGTATAATAGTAGTAGTAGGTAGTATAATATAGGTGGTCTATGGAGGTAAAATTGTCTGTTTAAATTTTTGTATAAGGTAATTTGTGAATGATCGAAAGAAAGCGTGAGACGGAGCCAACCTTCACGCCTCTACTCCTGCCGTAAACGCCTCTAACTTCGGAAACCACAGGGCCATTCCCGGCTACCTTAGGTGCGGGGTTGCGAACGGCGGGCAATGGGTAGCTAGCCGTCTGGTAAGGGTCAAACCTGGGTTAACAGTGCGTTGTGTTCCACGCACGCCTCAAAGAGGTGTTAGCAAGATTGCCGGGGGCGTGTCAGGGCTGCAAGATTACTTGAAAGAGTTACCGCCCTTCGAAAGCGCAACCGAATGAACACAGATGGGTTTTAGTCAGTAAAAATCTGACATTCATGCCAGAAGTCGTGGGTTTGATTCCCACCCAAGACGATTGTTTGCGTGATGAGCACCATCATTTGTTCTGTGCCTGTGTTTTATCATTTGTTTAGTGCTCATACCACAAGCTTTGCTTAGTTTGGGACAAAATAACGTTGTCAGAGCGGGGATTTGATAATTTTTCACGTGAAAAAAATAATAATCTGTGGAATTACTGATCTGAATTTTAAAGCAAGTTACTTCTCAAACTATTAAAAACCGTGACCTATTTTAAGTTGAGAAAACGTTACGAAAACTCGTCCCCAAAAAGCACTTGTGCTAAAAATGAATAATAGAGAAAAAGTAAATAATTTCGCGATCAAACTCCGCGACAAGTACTGGCTGGTTAAAATTAAACAATTAATGTTACAAGCTTCACAGAAAAGCCTACAAGTAATTAATGTAATTACAAAGTTTTGACGGCAACGCGAACAAACCTTTTAATAATTAAAATTCAAGCTTAAAGCTCGCGCCGTTAACGGAATTAGCGGAAAAACTTCAGTACCTCTACCATGAGTTTTAAGCAATAGTATTCGTCGCTACTCGATATCGATGCCGTAAATATTTTGTATGGAAAATTTTGCAGCGCCTCTAGCGGTCACTTGCAGAACCAAAATTTGCCATACAAAATATTTACGGCGTCGATATCGAGTAGCGACGAATACTATTGCTTAAAACTCATGGTAGAGGTATAGAGTGTAGCCTGGACTTTTATTTAAGAGCGGCTTACCCGAGGTACATTTTCATACAACCGCTCTTACGTGATTATGATGTTATTACACATTTTTCTTCAGATATTTTGGGTACACATACACCACACAGATACCTTATGGATATTATCTAGGCTTCTATAGAAATTAAAACATAAATTTGTGTAAAACTAATCAAGTGGAGGCCTTTGAAAATCTGCTATTTTACGTGAACTTTGGCCCTCCATAATGTATCCTCCTCATATATTAAAAATATAAAAAAGTACTTGTATAAAAACCTTGCGCATTTAATCGAGATTCTAAATAATGTCAATTTTTCTCAAAAATTTTTAGGGCCGAAACACAACCGCGTTGCGGCGCGCCGCTCACCTAAAATCGGCAGTGCCGCTCGCCGCTATTTTTCGCGTCGCCGCAACGCGACTTTCAGCGTTTATTGTCGTATCTTACAGGGTTAATAAGTTTCTCGAGATTACAAATATCAAAAATACAAATTCCGATTATTAAAATACCGATTAATACAATTTCGAAATAAAAACTTTGTGTAAAACTGAATAGCAAGACAAATAAACACATAAGTGTGCAAGCAGGCATGCAGCATGCAAGCAAGCATGCAACATGCAAGCAGGCATGTAACATGCAAGCAGGCATGCAACATGGAAGCAGGCATGCAGCAGGCAAGCAGCAAGCAAGCATGCAAGCAGGCAAGCAACATGCAAGCAGGCATGCAACATGCAAGCAGGCATGCAACATGCAATCAGGCATGTAACATGCAAGCAGGCATGCAAAATGCAAGCAGGCATGCAGCATGCAAGCAGACATGCAGCAGGCAAGCAGGCATGCAACATGCAGCAAGAATTGTTTCTGTCACGGCTCCGGCGCTGCAGGGTTTGGGCGGCCCCACGCGAGCTTATCGTCGCAGATGGTTTAAACGCTCCTCAGCTTGCGGGCCGCCCTACCCCTCTGCGCTTACACGGATTTAAATTACACTCGGTTTTGCAGCGATTCGTTTCTGTCACTAAATTTTGTAGCACAACATGTTGATTTTTAGTTTATTCGAAGTATTGATAATCGGAATGTCGTTTTTCGGACCGATAACCCTTCGAGCATTTGATTCTTCGAACATATGAAAATCGGAAAACTAACAAATCGCATTTACGACTTTCGGTAAAATAAATTTCGTAATTTTTAATAATACCCGTAGACATTATATATCTTAGGAATTATGAAATTTGGACTTTTGAAAATCGAGACATCGAAATTTAGAATAAAATATTTCGAAGTATTTGGGTGTTCCCCTATCCAGCGGGCCCTCGGTTATATTACGCTCGGAGTACATAAAAGTAATACTGATAGTTGCGCCAATGTACCTCTCAATTCATGTATTAACTTCTAGGAATCTTTGACAGGACAGGAGAAATTCAGCAGAAAAAAATTGTGTATCAAGCGGGGGGCCTTTTGTAATCCGAATTCATACGGGGAAAAAAAGCAAACCAACCATTGTTATTTACTACCAATGTAACTTTGATTTCTTCACTAATACTTATGTATTTTGCGAGTTTTCTACATTTTATTTTACATAAAAAATAATCACTAAGGCGCTTGATAAGGTTAGGTCAACAAAAGTAGCCATTTTTCCTGAATGATTAACGGTTGCTGTTTCGTTATATTTTTTTTTTCTATGTTCTAAATTCAAAAATATTTGAAGTCAAACCGGCATGTCCTAGAACCAAAAATCCAAAGACATGTGACATCCACCAATCCGCACTGGACCCGCGTGGTGAATTCGCGGCAGTGCGAACATTAAAAGGCTGATGATGATGACTATTTTGAGTCTGTGTACAATGTACTGTTAAAGAAATATATAGTACGCAAAAATACTATAATTTCAACATTTGATCTTACTGCGTCAAATAAATTAGTTATAGAAAAGAAAATCGTAGCGATAACGAAAGTGGGTCGCTACCACTGATTAAAGAAAAATACAAAAAAAATATCTAAAAAATATTAACCTTGATTTATATTAATTTAAAAAATGAATGTGATACTGATAAGGTATAATATTATTCCACTTTTATTTTAGATAAAAAGATTGTTAAACATATGATGTAAGAAGTACAAACAACTATGTAGTTTTTATAAAAGCAAATAAGTAACAAATATCTTATTGGCCATTTTTTACTTTTTCCATAAAATACCATATTTTTTTAAAGTATTTTTTATAGCTTATTTTGAAAATTACTATACTTCGTCGAAGAAATGTTGGCAACCCTAGCGGAGAGGTCTGTCAGAATATTAGACAGAAACCACCCCGATGTTCCCTCGTCTATCTGGGTCGGGGGCTGCGGGTACAGCGTGACTTCCACTGTTGACCTACCTCGTATTGGGTTTTTTTTTTTTGGGTAGGTAAAATCATCCAATGACAAATCCCGCCCTTGGGTGGGCCGGGAAATAGTGTGGGGATTAGTGACTCCCTTAGAATTGCGTCTAAGAGAAGCCGGCATAGAACACTTGACACTACTATCTCGGTTCCATAATGATGAGGCGACAGATATCCCTTTAGATCATAAGAACCTTCTAATTATGTACTTTTTATTACTGGGTCAAAATAACCCCAAATACCTAATAAATAATACCTAATAATACCTTCAATAAGGAGATATTGGCGATCACAATTCCAAAAACTTTCTCTGGTTTTTTACGAAAACTATATACTAGTTTTTAAATATTAGAAACTCAATGGTCCAAGTATTTAAAATAAATAAATAAGAGTCTAGTCCAAAACCCTAAAATTATTTAGTTGCTTTTTTTCATCAGCCTTATTCCCACTCCTGGGACACAGGCCTCCTCTCTAGGAGAGGGAATGGGTAATCCTCTAAGCGGGCCCAGTACGAATTGGTGGATGTCACATGTCTTCGAGTTTTTGATTCTAGGACATGCCGGTTTCCTCACGATGTTTTCCTTCACCGTTTTGAGAGCAGTGGTGATGAAATAAATTACACAAAGGCTGGGTTTGAACCCAGACCGCGAACTGTGTTTGAAACCAGAAACCGCGATCTACAAGTCGGGGCTGTTACCACTCGGCCACCACTGCTCTGCAGTTTCTTTTTGTATTATTGTTAATTTAGGCTACTGCAAAAATATATGTTTATATTTTTGCTTTTTTTATTATTGATAGGTTCGCAGAAACAATTTTAATAGTGTATTGAAAAATGTTAGTAATTTGAAAGTACAATGTTTGCGTGAAACTTGTTATTTAAACATGATAATGAAAAACGCGAATGTGGAACGAATCGGTAATTTTTTAGATAGCTACATTTAGAATATAATTGGACAGCAGAAAATGTGAATGTTTGCATTCTAATTATTATTTAGGTATCTACAGCCTGTTCTGTCCCACAGTTGAGCAAAGGCCTCTCTTTCTTCTTTCCATTCCTCCCAGTTACCATAATACTTTTTTTTTAGGCTGGGAATCTTCTAATGACTTTTCTCTCTCTCTCTCTCTAGTGTCGCGAGAGGGCGTGTTAGACATTTACTAACTAAAACCACACCTATGTTTCTTCTTTGCCTTTTGCGTTCTAGGACCACGAGTATCCTTTTTAAACTTTTCTTTTTTACAGGCATCAGACCTTCTGGGCCCCTACAGTTTGCTGACATATCTTTGAGGCTCGCCTGAAAAACTAGAAAACTTATAGGATCAATTTGTTGCCCGTCTGTCTTTTTGTCTGTCCGTCCATCCGTCTGTCAACACCTTTTTTCTCAGGATTGCGTGGAGGTATGACGCTAGAATTAATATCAGTTCTGCTACTTCAAGCAGCAGTGAAAAAATCGAAAAGATAAGGCCGTTTATGCTCCGTTTACGCGCACCAAAGGCACTCGCTAGGAAAACAAAACCTGAAGATATCTTGATATTTGGCATGAAGCAAGACTGTATAGCGCAAGTAGGTAAGTATAGGAAGAAGTCTGAAAACTGTAAATTTGTAAATACGTCACAAAAATAACTTTTTGCAATTCGGAATAATCTTCGAAACTTGTTTCGGAAATTGAATTGTTTATAAAGCGAGAACCAAGAACGTTTTTGCCATCTTTTAGGTCAGTGTCAGGTTCTATATTCAATAAAGTATTGAAAGTAATGACGAGCGACCTTGCTTCGGGACTCCCATCTACAGACCAACCTCGGTAAAAGTTGCTTAAAGCATCCTAGGAGATAGCTTGTCCTAATTGCTTATCGTAAGCTCCTCCAAGCGCAAAGAAGGTATAATAGTAATGGCATAATCAGACTTATAATGTTCCCACTGCTCAGGCCTCCCCACTAAGAGAGGAAATGCGCCGTAATCCGCCACGCAGAACTAATGCAGGTTGGCGGATGTCACATGTCTTCGAATGTTTGGTTCTAGAACATGCCGGTTTCCTTAAGATGTTTTCCTTCACCGTTTTGAGAGCAGTGGTGATGAATTAAATTACACAATGTAACGCCTGGTTAGGTTGGAACGCGGAACCAACAACTCGTTAGTCGGACCACTCGGCCACTACTCTGGTGCTATTTTCTAAGAAAACGCAGTGCTGCCTCAACGACGAACACCCAAATAGGATACATTGGATTGTCAACCTAACATAGCTAAACATTAGATTGTTAATTCAATGTATCCTATTTGGATGTTCGTCGTTGCGGCAGCGCTGCGATTTTTAGAGAATAGCACCTATGCTCTGTAGGAGATTTATCTATTATTAATTATTGTTAATTTTAATGTTAATACCTATGACCTTTCAATGTAAATACCAACAAAATAAATAATAAAAAGAATGACCTTAATTATACAATACACATTGACATTTATGAAGTATTTCAGCAATTTGACTTTTTATGTGATTAAAAATTCAAGACTTAAGTTCATTATTATCAATAAACAACAAATCACGACATTAATACGACCGCATTAGGCACGGCGCTCACGCCCCAGTCGCTGCCGGGATTCCGATCCCGATTTCCGGCCACCGTAGGCGCGGGTTTGGGTAGCTCGCTGTCCGACCGTCCGGTAATCGATCGACGGCGCGCACCTCCAGGAGTTATTAGCAAACCGTAGGGGCCCAGCCTGCCAGCAGGCAGGGTCGAAAGACGCTGAAGGCCCTGGTATGAAAGACAACTAAGGAACGAGGTGGGTTTTTTAGTAAGTAAAAATCTGACACTATCTCCTGCTCCGCCCATGGGCGGGTCGTCGGTTTAATTCTCACATGGAAAAAATATTTGTATGGCTTAGAGACAAGTGTTCTGAGTCTGGGTGTCTTGTGTACGTGAGGTGTATTTACATGTGTGTGTGAGCAACTACCATAGTTACTGGGAGGAGTAATAAAGGAATAATTGCTTACAGTGGGGCGACTATTTTTAAAAATAAAAAAAATAAAAATTATTCAGTTTTAGCGATTTAAGATTGCCTATTGTTAAAATTTAAGTTCCTGTAATTTTTTATGATGACACAATAAAGAGTATATTCTAGCTATTATTTTTTATTATGTTTTAATCTTAGACTTCTTGCTTGAGTTATGCCCACTCGAGCAAAAAGTCTAAGTCAAAACAAAAAAAAAATCTAAACACAAACATTACTGGTTCAGTAAATAAGGATAAGGTCAGATATATTTAGGTATAAAATGCACTTCACAGATACACTTGGTAAATTAATATAACCACTAACTTGATGTTACTGAGTCATTGTGCATAACAACAACTCAATGCAATTTTTTTATTCAAGAAGCAACCATTTGTTTGGCCAGAAACTTATTTAAAATATCTATTGAATTTATAGAACACATTATAAAGAATAAATTAATTCTTGTTCTTCCTCTTCATTATCAACCTATATGTCTTTCTTAGGAATTGTCTCAGAACCAGAAAAAAAAAAGGAATGGCAGGAGTCCTTTACCCAGCCATAAGACAATATACGGAAAATAGTTTCTGGATCAAGGGCTTGATCCAGAAAGCCATACTCCTGGACACGGCTTGTAAAATTTGTAGGTTTCTTTCTCTAGAGCCATGACTGCCGGTAGCCTTTAACCTTTTTCCTGATACAGATGGGTTAATATTTTTTTAAATTTTAAAATGTTTTTCTTTTATTTTTTAAAGTAATAAATAAGTAAAAATGTAATAAATAAATTAATATACCAAAAAGGGGATTTTTAGCGGCCATAAAGTTTTCAATGTAAACTTTAATTCGATAAGAAGTTGCGAATTAAACACATTACTGAGGGACATCACCAATTGGAAAAAAAACTTTCGACGATCATATAACAAATTGGTTGTGTTAATTATATTGAAAAGTTAAAAGTTTACCTAGAAATGTCAATTAAAAACAATGTTCAGTATATATTTTTTTTTCTTTTTTTGTGCACCCCTCTCCTAGAGAGGCCTAAATCCCCGCAGTGGGAACTTTATAAGGCTGATGCTATGCTATGCTATGCTGGGACATGGTAATCTGTCAGATGACAATTGGCCTCTTTTGGCTGAAATTCTATTTTTGTTTTATATGTTAGATTGCATAATTTTAGTTTAAGCAATTATAAGTGATGAGCTTATGTAATGTTAAAAGGTATGATGGGGTTGGCATATCCAGTTAGACAAAAACCCAAAAATCAATCAAGAAAACATCTTCTAGGTATGTTTCCAGATGTCAGTGATGTGTGCGCTTTATGTGCATAGGTTTAGTATAAATACTTAGTAAACATATAAAGAAAAAAAAATGCCTCATCCCACATTGATGTCCTGTAGAGTGAGGATACTTTGTCTTTTAAGTCTCTTGTATCATAAGCTTCCATCTCCTGTTAATTGGGGGGCCAGTTCATTGTTATGTCTTGCTAATCTCTCTTGATACTTCTTGCTGTACTGAGTTATCTCTTGTCTAATCATTGCTATTTGCAGATCATGGTAAATATTTATTGCTAATACTTTGAGGAATATTGTATATTTAAATAACTTTCTAGTATGTTGATAGTGCTGTTATTAACAGTACAATGTAATGCATAAGTTCAGTATAATGCCACTTTTGTTTTAAAGGTGCAAAATAAAAGATGAATTAATTAACTTTCAATTTTTTTGCAGAGTTTATGACAGCTATTTCACTTTCATTAAAATGTATTGTACATATTTTATATATGTGTGAAAAAAAATAAGATCTTTTTCTATCCAGTCTTTTCTTACTGTGTTGGAGCTAATTTTCTACCCTATTGGATGCAGTCTTATAAGGAGCAACTGCCTCAGCATTATTTCATCAAAAAAATTAAAAAGTTAGTATTTATAAATCAAAGACAACCGCAATAACGTGTCGAGGTGAAAGTGAGAGTGCGAATTACGCATGAGAAGCGGCAAAAAGATCGAGTTGGCAACGTTACAAACACGAAAGGACCAAAAAATATGCCGCGTCGACGTAAAAATATGAAAAGATCACTGAACGGTTAAGTTATGAAAAGGTCGATCGAAATATATCTAGAACTAGAACGATCTAGGTCGTATACCGCGCATACGTAGGACATAACAGCAGTCGGCAATCCACACGCTGATTCATAGCAGTTTCTACATCCCTAAGATGTTTCCAGCGGATACCAAAAGCGTTAAGACATAATAATGTAAGATATGACTTATCTAAACATTAAAATGCGACAAATCAATAACATCTTATACAGTACACAAACAAAATCAATAATTTCAACAACGGACTAACCACACTGGCGGTGTCTTGGCTGTCTAGAGAATACTTGTCCGTTTCCTTCCCTTGGTTGTCGTTGGAGAAATTTTCATATTTGCGCGTGGGGCTACTTTTCATCGTTCACACACTGCCTTTCAGCTTAGGCCCCGATAGGCATTTTCACACCCAAGAAGACGACACGAACAATCAACGAATGAAAAACCACTGACAGAACACAGAACAGAAGGACACAAAACTAAGCAAACAATTGACGTTTCAGAACTGACATGTCAGTTGGCTTTGACACTAGAGATGGCAACGAAACTTAAAAATGGATTTAGTAGAGTTCAGATTATAATTGTTTTTGGCTTGGATACTAAGTTTTTCTGGCCATATCTTCGCATGAACGGTTATTTTACATCGGATCAATCTTCTCGGTAAGCTTCTCTGGGATAGTCAATACTACAAAAATAATCTCAGCTCCATTTTGCCAAGTCCGAACCTGTTTAAATGATTTCACACAATTATTAGCTTGTTGTGCTGTTGTGCAGACACTTCAGAATAGAAAACTACACTTATTTCACACTTATAAAATATCCACTAGAAATAAATTAGGGAATAATTAAAATTGCCACTGAACTTCACTAGAAAAAAAAAAACCGCCAAAAACTTCCAGTAGATTTCTTGTAATTTATTCGTCAATAGAATATTTTTGTTTGAAAACAAAACAAAACTATTTAGCATTTATAACTTTAGCCTCAACGAAATTAAGGGTATCATGTTATTTAATCTAATAAACAATATAGAAAAGAAAAGAAAAGAAAATACGTTTATTCTGCTCAAAACAGACGCACAAATTATTTATATCATATACTCTTTAGTCGATTACGGGTAAAATTAAATTAGTAAATGGTGCTCATCACTATAACGCGTGATAGACGTCATAATCATACGAAAAAATCTATCACTACATATTTCATTTCACTATTTCTAAACGAAATATCAACAAAACAAACTTTTAATTTAAGCATTTGCATATAACATAAAGCAAAAAACACCAAAAACCTGCTGAAACTTTGTTAATGATTCGGAAAATTCTCAATGTTAATTTATAACCTAACATATGCATAGCATAAACTTTCAAAAAAGTAAATGATGGAATATGTACTTACATTGAATTGCTCCCAAGAATCATTAGGATCATTGGGATCCCATAATTGTATTTTCGTATATTCTTTAGGGTATGCTTCATTTTTGTTACTTCTACGGAACATCTGTAAATCAACACCATTTTGACACTGCGATTTTATTTTCATCCTTCATCGCTTTCACCAAAAAGATCGTCGATCGATAATAAATTATAATTTATAGAAAGAAGGTTACACATTTGTCTACATTCAGTAAAAAATTACAACATTATTTACTTCGGACAAGTTTCCGCCTACTCACCTAAATAATTAAAACAAATAACTTTTATATCATAGTAACACACTGAACATTAACATAGACACAACTGAATAAAATTATAGTAAGTAGGTAGAGTACCTATCTTACGTGTTTCTTATCAGCTGTTAGCGCACGAACCAAAGTAGGTAGTTCCGTAGTATATGAACGAGATAGCTCACACATTTAATAAATTAACTTATCTGAATTTCGCAATGGGTTTCTAATAATAACGTCATACGATAATCGATATTCAATAAGTACGAAAATACATTTTGGTATTGATTCGAAAATGGTGTCTACTCGTATGTTACCTAAGTAGGTACCTACTTGTTGTATATTATTGTAGGTACTTAATGTAATCCGCTTAATTATTTTCTTCCTCTAGTTTGGTAGTTGAACGAAATAGTTGTCCATTGGATGTCAATCTAAAACCAACCTTATAGGGGATCTCTTACAGTTAGTTACACAAGCTTTGTACACTTGAAAAGCGTAAAATTAAAATATGGTTCTCTCTCCTCCCTTGCTTGCTTCTTGGTACATTTTGCCATACCTATACATGAGGTTAAAATAAGCGAAACTTTTTGGATTTTTAACTAACGATGTCTATTTAAGCTAAGTGCTCGATTACGGAGACGCTGCGCTACGCGCGGCGCGTTGGGCGTTCCGTTGTACATTGCCATATATTTTGTGTTCGCGCGAGCGATGACGCGGCCCGCTGCTGCAATGTACGACGAACACCCAACGCGCCGCGTCTCCGTAAACAAGGCCTTAGTTTAATCTAGTCGCTCAAAGTTAGTTTGGCTCTTAGGGCCAAATTCACCAAGAAATTAATCGCAATTATATAAAACAAAACGCAGTTTGAGCGCCTAATCGAGATTATAGCTTCATTTTGCGTTTCGCCGCGATGAATTGAGCCTAGTTGACGCTAAACTCAGTTTCAATTCTTTTGTTGTCGCCCATGTTTACGACACGGGTCTTTAAACTAGATTACGCTGAGCTCAGTTTAGTTGAACTAAGTTTTTAAATAGAATGATGAAATCAGCCCTTACTGTCCAAAACCTCCTTTTTCGGACTAATGTCTTTACGGGAGTTACTCGCGCATTCATTCTTGCCTCTATCTCTGCCTATCCTTTGTAACTGCTACTAATCTCTAATTAGCCCAGCTGTCGTGATTGCCTTTCTTGATAACTACAGATAAATTATTGTAGCCATGAGTGAATGAATGTAGTAAGTAGGTACGTCGAATTTTTTGGTTTTTAATTATTTGCCATAAATGTTTAAAAAACATTAATCAGTTTATTTTTTAATTAAAAAAAAACGTGTCCTTTTCTAAGAATTACTCCTGTATCATGGTTTCGTTCACAAACGTGTAAGCTCACATACAATAGAATAAGACATTCGAACGGAATCGAATCGCGACACACCGCGCATGCCATCGAATGTCGGATGTGTTATATTGATCGAAGTTTGCCCTGCCATGGATTCAGAACCGAAACCAGAATCCAAAAGTGAGAACGACATAAATGAAAGATATTTTTTACATTTTTGATAGGCTCCCGTTTGACCAGTATCTCGTTTGTTGGTAAGCGATGATGTGGTCGCCGATGGAACACGCCTGCCTTTTTTTATTTTCCAAAGATAAATCATAAAATATTTACCACATAATTCGAAACTGGTATGGTAGCTCTACGTTAGAGGAGCGGAGCTAAAATTCGTGTAGTTTGTTTTTTTCAGTAGCAAACTCATCAAATGACATCACCGCGCTCTTGAGCGGGGCGGGAGATAATGTCAGACTAACTGACTAAAAACCTGTTTCTTCTTTGCCTTTGTTCCAGGGGGCCGCGGGGTACACTATCACATTTCCCATATCCCCAGTAGGCTTTGACCCTGCTAGGCTACCACGGTTTGCTGACATCTCCTAGAGACGCGCGTGGTACGATACGCGCCGTCGACGACTTGGCCTCGGTCCGTATAGTCGGACAGCGAGCTACCCGTTGCTCGTCGTCCGCAAGCCCGCGCCTACGGTGGCCAGAAATTGGGATCGCAATCCCTGCGGCGGCTGGGGCGTGAGGACCGTTGCCTCACGCGTGCGGCCTCCTCCATTGCTAGCATTACTGCTTCATAGGCGGCAACCGCCTGAAAATTCGTGGTGTGAATTTGAGCTCGGCTCGGGCTCCGTTGGCGTTCGGCTTCTCTAGCGTAGACCCGTGTAGGTAAGGTACCTCATAGTCTTAAATAAGAACTAAGAACAACAATTCGCAAAAAAAAAATAACGTTACGCCTCAACGTCTTCACTTATAAAATGAAAATAAAATAAAAAGCAACTGATCTAACAATGATTTATTTAAATATTGCCTATAAATTAGATTTACAAAACTTTTCAAGCGCTTGTTCAATGGCTTTACTTCAGACCGTCTTGCAGTCCGAAGCCGGGCCCGGTCGGTTCTTCGCTCAGCGATGTCAGCCCTCCTAGAGGTTCAGAGGCGAATCTTCCACTCCTGGAAAAATAAGAAAAATTGTTGGGTGGATTGTAGGTATACGGTTGGGTGTGGACCTCTGCATGAAATGCATCTTGCACAGCAAATAGTAACGAATTTTTTTTATATCTTTGAAAAAGGACGCTTCCAAAAAACTTGACACGTTAAAAAAATCTTCTCTTTTCCTCATTAGTGTATCGTGCGTTATCTTGGTAGGAATATGAAGTTAGGCAAAAATATATGACCTTTTTAGGGTTCTGTAGTCAAATGACAAAAAACGGAACCCTTATGGATTGGTCATGTCGGTCTGTCTGTATGTCACAGCCACATTTTTCCGAAACTATAAGAACTATACTGTTGAAACTTGATAAGTAGATGTATTCTGTGAACAGCATTAAGATTGTCACACAAAAATAGAAAAAAAAAACATTACATTTTGGGAGTACCCCATACTTAGAACTAAAACTCGAAAATTTTTTTTGAGATAGGTCTTCAAAAATAATATTGAGGTTTCTAATATCAGTATTTTCTCAACTGAATAGTTTTCGCGAGAGACTTCCAAAGTGGTAAAATGTGTGTCCTGTAACTTCTAAAGAGAATGATAAAACTGAAAAAAATATATGATGTACATTACCATGCAAACTTTCACCGAAAATAGGTTTGAACGAGATAAATCGTAAACAGCAATTTACCAAGTTTGTACGTAATGGAACCCTCAGTGCGCGAATCCGACTCGCACTTGCCCGGTTTTCTTTTATCCAGATTCTATCGAGATGTTCCCACGACACACCTACTCTTTCTCATACAATTTTGGAATGCTGCTCCATTTTACTAACCAATTCTGATGCGGTTTTCACACATTTATTTTTAGTGTTATTTGTTGTTTAGTACAAAATATTGTACAAATGAAAAAAGGCTTTATTACATATGTGCTTTATTACAAGAAGTTTTTACGGAAATACGGTTTTTTTTATTTATTTTTTTAGTTTATGATTTTTTTTTTTCGAAGCCCATGATAATATGCTCCATTAGTCTCATACGTCGGTCGATTAAACTGGAAGAGTTAAGTAATCAGTACCTCTACCATGAGTTTTAAGCAATAGTATTCGTCGCTACTCGATATCGACGCCGTAAATATTTTGTATGGCAAATTTTGCAGCGCCTCTAGCGGTCACTTGCAGAACCAAAATTTGCCATACAAAATATTTACGGCGTCGATATCGAGTAGCGACGAATACTATTGCTTAAAACTCATGGTAGAGGTACAGTTCGCGTTAGAAAAGCGCTCGTGCGAAGCGGAGTAGAATATAAGATGGGATATTATATAAAGCTTGATAAACCTTTCTGATTTTCTGTTTGTTTTTATTGTAACCTACCAACATAGTTATTTATGTACGGCGTACAACGTACGGCGAATATCCACTCTTAAGGGCTGATTTCACCATTCAATATAAAAACTCAGTTCAACTAAACTGAGCTCAGCGTAATCTAGTTTAAAGACCCGTGTCGTAAACATGGGCGACAACAAAAGAATTGAAACTGAGTTTAGCGTAAACTAGGTTTAATTCATAGCGGTGAAACGCAAAATGAAGCTATAATCTCGATTAGGCGCTCAAACTGCGATTTGTTTTATATAATCGCGATTAGTTTCTTGGTGAATTTGGCCCTTAGTTGTTGAAACTTCTACGGTCCGAACTAAGCGTTTTGCATCGTCGTTTATACCGCGTCCATCGAAGGAACAGTTTGTCTACTGCGGTCTTCCTGACAGATTATAATTTAGGTGTCTTCAAGGCTAGAGTGAAATTTCTTTTTTGATTGCATCACTACTTACTTACATCAGGTGGAATTGCAGTCAAGCACTAGTATATATTATTTAAAAAAATAAAATAAAATTGATGCCTGAGAATGAACATTTTTTTTTAATGAATAATGTGACGCAAAAGCGTATAAGTACGCTGCACATAAGTTGAATCCCATGCTATGGTAAGGGGCAGCCTCCCGCTTTAATTGATACCCGAAAATCTGTTACAGCGTATCGAAAATCAATCGCCATTTTGGTTCAAATTATATCTCGCTTATTGTACGTACCTCGGGCCAGGTTTGGGTTTCTCGTCTTTTTTCAATTTTTCAATGATCTCTTTGGTGTCTTCTACTGTCAGGTCTTCCTGCAAAATAAGAGAAAAAATAAACGTCAGCTATACTTGTGAAGCAACAGTCCTTACACACATGAATGACTTGTGCAACGCTGGGGTGAAACTCCGTTGCCGGGACAAATCCCGCCATGGCGGACAGAGTTCTGGTGGGAGCTCATGGCGGTATGGAGACAGCGAAAGTCGCAGCTTATCACGGCAGTAAGACATCTTTGAGGAGTGGCTGGAGAGTCGCCACAGTGTCCTAACTTCCGCCAGACGCAGATCCTTCCCAGATAAAGCCAGTTCGGTCGTCGTCTACGCTGAATCGCTGGACCTGAACCTGAGTGTTACCGATACTTAAACACGTGATCGTAGTCATCTACAATCACATGTTTAAGTATCGGCAACACTAATTAGTCACCCTATATATAATGCACAAGGTGGACCGATGACCTGGTCAGGGTCGCTGGAGTCCGATGGATGCGAGACGCACAGGACCGGCCATTGTGGCGACGCCTGGGGGAGGCCTATGTCCAACAGTGGACGTCTTTTGGCTGAAATGATGATGATGATATAATGAGCAATCAATAGACACCGTGTCTACATCTCTCACCCAACTCTCCTGTTGTAAGATTTATTTTTTAAATAAGCAGCATATTAATGCTCTTCTATCTGTATTATATTTTTTTTGTGTGTAAAGAAATTTATTGCTTAAAAATCTTCTAATATTGTGTCACTGTGTTTGTTATTGAACTCGTCCAAAACGGCTTCATTAATTTTTATGAATATTTTTGTATTAGAATAAATCTTAGGCTATTTTTTCCTACACCCCAATGCCGTTTTTTTTTAAAAAAAAGCTTGCCGATACTTACATAGTAATCGTCGTTGACTTGAACCATTGGAGCATTGACGCAAGCACCGAGGCACTCAACCTGGAAAAATAAATAAATGAGAAATTAAAAAATACGAATATACTATTATTGTATATTTTGTAATAAGTCTTGGTGCTTATTATGACAGCCCCATATCAAATACCGAAAATTACTTTCCATTCCTAGTTGCCTGTAAGAGATCGCAGAATGCAAAAAGCCGCCCATTGTATGTGCTTTACTTAAATAGTTTTCCTTTGTTTTTTTATTATGTATGTACAATAAAGTATATAATAAATAAATAAATATCATGGTTCTTTTTACTCCTCCCCTCTTCCCTCGTACTTGTCACAGTTAGTCATTTTTCTGAGACTCCCCCTTTCTAGTATGACATACTTTACATCCACAAATGATGAAATTAAAACGGCAATTTTAAAACTGTTTCCATTTATAAATCAAATGTTTGAAAAACTTGACTTCTTCCTGCCCTTATCCCATATTACTTGGGGTTGGCGCAACACGTTTTTTTTCTTTCACTCTGTCCTATCACCCGTCACAATAGTGCGACGGTGTGAGGAATGATATTAAAGAAAAGGGAGTAAGTGATAGCACTAACTCCTTTTTCTTTCATGTCACTCCTCACACAATCTATCTATCTCTTCTTCGGCCTCCTCTCCATCCATCTACGTGTAAACTCAGAACTCAATTACAGACAATAACATCACAGATACGACTATACGATACGAGGTGGAAGTATTTTTAAAATTTACGTTTTTTATTTTCATATTCGCATTTGAATGCGACAAAACTTACGACTCCTCCCACCACTCGACTACATCTCTTACCATCAGATGAGATAGAGTCCTGCGATTTTTTATTTTTTTGATATAACGAATTGTTGAAACACGGCACGCACTACAAATATTTTATTAATAAATCAATTACATCTGAAAGAACAAAATCGTATAATATGAAAATATCGTTTTACAGTATGAGATTTTTAAGTTCTGTCAATAAGAAATAAATTACTTATATAATTAAAGTAGTATTCTTTTTCGTCAATTGTTTGAAGTTTACAGCAACAGAACGAAGTTTTAAATTCGTTTAGTAAAAAAAAACAGTTTTAATTGAAGCTAACGAGCATTTGGCAATGCCGCACATTACATCAGTCGACAGCGATGTGAAGAGTTTTTTGATTAATTTTTAATTAGCTGTGATTAATTTAGGGTTTTTTTTTAATTTTGTGGTCAAAGAAACTTTATTCGCTCAAGAAGAATAATGTATTAACTTCTATGAGGAAAATAAAAATAAATTAAGGATTAAGTTAAGCGACGGCGGATTTTACTGTAATTATACACCATTAAATTTTAGTGGTTTTTATCCCGCGGAGGTTCGATTCGGTACATGAAATACTATTTATTTGTAAAGAAAAAAAAAAGTACTTATTTATTTAAAAACTCGAATTAATATACGCATGTACGAAATTAATTTCTTTAAGTAAACGAGTCAATGACCTTGTAGGTAGTTGTCGGTCGTTGCGTACTAACTACCTACAGTTCATTGGCCTCGCTTAGCTGACGTTTACTTAAAGAAATTAATTTCGTACATGCGTAAATTAATTCAAGTTAAAAAAAAAAGTATTTTTTAATTTTCTCTTTACAAATCGATAGTATTTCATGTACCGAAGACCCTCCGCGGGATTAAAACGCCCAAAATTTAACGGTGTAGTTAGTTAAATATGAGCCTTCCATAGACTTAATGCTTTATTCATTTTATTGTACGTACCTCAGAAATGGAGAACTTTCCGCAGGGGCTGGTGCCACCGACTTTGCACTGGGTGCCGTCAACAAGCGCCTTCAGGATGGCATCTGATCCACGGAGCCAGCACGGTGTTGTTGTGCACACTTGGAGGTGGTATTTGCCGACTGGTCGTCTGAAGATTAACATAGGTGGTGGCTGGTGAACCAGTGACTTGCTGATATTTTGAGATGTGCTTGTAGTGTTGCAGAGTGTAGTAATATTTTTAATGTGATGAACATTTAACTACAGAGTCCTGGATTCGTAAGAACTGAAATCGATCGAAAATTTGGTCCAGTTTCGGCAACAAAAAAGAACTGGTTTCGGCAGCAGTTTGGTATTCGGCAAAATAGTGGTGAAGCTGACGATTGTGATAGAGGCCTAAAAATTGACTGTCTATGAGTGTTATTATCAATTTATTAATTTATCTAGTACTAGCTGCTGTCAGCGGCTTCGCCCGTTTTAAAGTAGAAAATTGTCACAAGGGAACATTCTCATACATGGGCTCTGCCAGAACGTGGTCTACCTGTGTACTAAATTTCATACAAATCCGTTAAGTATTTTGAGTGTGAAGACGTAATAAAGGTACAAACATACACACAAACTTTCGCCTTTCTAGTATTAGTGTAAACGTGATTTGATGCAAGTTTTATATATAAAAAATACTACTTAAACTGTGAATCCCCAAGAGGACACCGTTGTCCGCACACCTATTGTCTATCTATTCTGGCTCTAATTCCGGTATTCAAAAGGTTAATTTTGAATGAATTCGGTAAAAAAAAATATATTTTGTTATTAAAAATTACAAAATACGCTTTTTTCGAATCCCAATGAAGCAAAACTGTTTAATTTGAACAATTCAAGAATTAAGAATTTTTTAATTGGACATAAGAATCTTTCAAAATATTCCAGTTTCTGATAAACAGTGTATTCTAATTGTGGTGCTGGTCATAGCTGAACTACAATTTCCATTTAATGATCATTATTTCATTAATTATATATTTTAACCCATCACTTAGTCTACACAATTAACATTTTGCAAGTCTAGTCTCAGCCATCGCTGATAGCCTCGCAGTGCCTTGATATTTTCGTGACGCAACTTTTTCTTGTGTATTCACCCAATCTCCTCTCAAAACAGACACAAACATTTCAAAAGTCTTTGTTAATACTGTTCTCACAATAAATATAAAAAGCCACTTAAAACCCGCGAGGACGCCGGCGTCCGCTTAGAATTTAGGGGGTTAAATGAATAATCTCACCTAATAAACATAGTGTAGAATGTAGCCACCTCATAAACCCTCATACGGGGCAGTTTGAGGATATCAGCAACCTTGTGCATGGCAGAGATGGGCAGCCAGCCACCGTTCTGACGCTGAGCCAGGTCAAGCAGTGGAATCATTGCTCCACGCTTGTGACCTTCAGGGTAGATTCCTAGGAGGGCATCCACTCGCTGAAATAAGATATAGAAATATTTTGTTTATAATTTGAGAAACATTTGCTTAAAAGTTTGTAATCCACCACACATATTTATATTCTCTTAAAAGTAGTAGTAGGTGTACATTATTACTAGAAATAATTAATTATTAGTTATCACTCTACTTTGTATGATCTTATGTTTTTTCTCGTTAACAGCATAGGTTAACCTTAAATAGGTTGCAATCACTTCATCAGATGTAACCATCGTAATTAGTTTATTATACCTCAGATTTAACATAAGAATATAAAATAGACAATCTTCTGTCACAATCAGTCATATTTTGAAATAAGAACCGCAAAAAGATGAATGTTTAGTGAAAACAGATGACTGTCACTGACCTTTTTGTTCGCCTCCGTGAATTCGAAAGGAATGTCAGGGTTGTCCTCAGGAGTATCACGGTGGACGAACAGGCTATCATGCTGTAAAGCTGCAGTAGTTTGAATATTCCTGGATGCAGCACGCAACTGAAAATACGAACGCAAATCACTACGGCTGAAACGCGCAAACGTCAAAACGTAATTATGTAATACGATTGTTTACAGTAGCCACAACGTCTTTTTTAGTTTCAGATGACATACCACGCCTTGTACTCCAGTCTTCAAGCTGGATAACATAGTTATTTTCACAATATTTTTCTATTTTTTGAAGAAATAATATTGCGAAACACTGTTCGCCAACACTTTGAATTTGTGAATAACTTCAGCTCGGTGGTTTCGATTTGACAGCTTCATTCGGAAACCTTAACTCATAATTTACTTTTTAATAGTTTTATTAAGTTAAATAGGTACAAAGAAAAGTGATACGGGTAACTTATTGTTTAGTCTATACATTTATTCCAACTTTCTGACATTACAGTATGTGAAAATATTGTAATGACTTAAGTAAATTGGCTTAGTGTTGTGACTATCATAATTTATTATTTTTTTTTAATCTTGTTCTTAGAACGCACGCTGTTACTTACTTGTAACTTCATGTCCATCAAGATAACAAATATCATCATGCAAAAATAAATCGTAATAGATTGAATTAAGACTCTAATTTTAATAACTCGGGTAGAAAAAAAACTTAAGTGTAGGTTTAAAAAATAAAATAAAATTGATGAATATTTAAATTTTTGGCATCGTCAATCGTTGATCTCACAACAATATGAGAAAGACGGGGCAGCTTAGAAGTGCGGGTAGACGGCAAACTTCCATTACTGCTGATTTACTCAAGCCCCAAGAGGATACCGGTGTCCGCACACGTCTTTCTATTGTGTCTCTAATTACGGTATTCAAAGCGTTAAAAACTGCATTTTACTCGACTGCCTCAGAAGGAGAGTAATGTTTTTCATTGGGTAAAGATCTTATGCTACCTATATGATTAGGAATATCATACGAAATGATGCATGTATTGACTGAACAGGTTCCCTCAAATAGACTTCAGAGTTCAGACAGAGACAGAGGCTTGTTTTCCGAAGCCTTTTAGCATTCAGGCTGGTTCATCCACATATTAAATTTTTTTGAGGCTGGAAATTATTAAATGACTAAGACTCATCTACGTTCCTTCATTTGTCCTTTGCGTTCTAGAGTCAAGGTAACTCTTTCTAATGTTCCTACATCCCTAAAATTTCTAGAATAGAATTTGACAGGGGAATAAATATCTGCTATAGTCGTTTGTCAGTTTTTTTTTTAAATCGACCATGAAACAAAAGAGTCCGAAAATATAGGTAATTTTTTATCAAGGTAGGTATTGCTGTCTAGTTTTTTTTGCACACTTCAACTCTAAAAGCTCACAACAGAAGCACACACCTGGAGTCCACGCATACACAACAAGAAATATACACCACCTCTCATTTTCTGGTGACATATTTATGTAAACTGAGGATATCCAGAGAACCAAGCTTATCGATAATATAGTCCAAAGAATCACCAAACTTGTGTGGCAGTGGGCAGGCCACATTGTTCGCAGAACCTTTAATGGATGAGGCCAAAGGTTCTGGAGTGGTTCGTGTGTACCAGAAGACGCAGCATTGGAAAGTCTCGCACATGTTGGATCGATGACCTCGTGAGGGTCGAGGGAATCAAATGGATGTGGGACACACGTAAACACTCGTGGCGGCGACAGTGGACGCCTTTCAGCGAACATGATGTCTAATACTGACGTGCATAATTCAGATAGTAGTTGCGAAGCAGATATTGTTGCAGCTTATAATACCTACCTATCCCATAAAAACAATCATATTCACACACAATAATAAATGGAGTGTCAGTTGTTGATCATTGGAGTCATAATGACGATATTATATTAGTAGATTAAGATTACTAAACTTGTCAAAATCAAAAATTTATGAAATCAATGACGACCATTCTGGGACTATTGTAATAGCAGATTTGAGGCCCATGGCCTCGGTAAAGTTTTTGAACATTCCCGCACCCCAATTACCTAGGTACTTACCTGCTTAAATACCACACTTTAGGCATGTATGTACCTACCTATATACCTACATAAGTCTCGTTATTCTGCAACAACGAGTACCTACGTTCGCCGACTCTACTTTTAGCTCCATAAAAATAAAATCGCCCATCAAACCTGTAGCTCGCTACAATTTAATTGTTATTCACGAAACACATACGAATATCTAACGTGCGACGGTACTACCCTTTAAAAGGCATTGTCTGCCTCCATGCCTGTGCCTATATTTCCGTACGAAAAAAGCCGAATAAGAAAAAAGGAATAGACAAAGCCCGATCGGCAAAACAACGACGCGGTTGGCATAGCAACTGCCGCACCGTCCGCCATGCACCAAAAATTTGTATCTACCTAACTAAGCTATAAATATTTAAAAAGCTTAAAAAAGCGGATTTAGCTATGCTAGGGGGAAATTGGGAGAATAAAGGTGTTATGCATGTTACGAAAACTGATTGGCAGGTTAAAAAAGTTCCATTTTGGAGCCTGAAAAAACTTAGCGTTGCTGAATTTGCGCATTAAGGTTTTGGATCGCTACTTTTTTGCTGGGTTCTCTTCTTTGTTTGATGAAAGCGGGCTTCTTTATGCAAATTATTTGCCGCTGTGGGTAATATATGAAAGATGACCAAAATTATAAAGACATGTTGCAATACTCTCATTTCAACAACTCTTTATAATTTTAGTAATAACTATTCTTCAAGAGTAATGCTGTCTTCTTTATTTGGTGTCGGTTGCGTTACCTGGCTTGGAGAACTTAATCATTTTCATTGGAAGATTCTGCTTGTATCTTAAAATGTATGTCCACACCTTTCCGTTACAAGTGTGTAGGTGCTCTTTAACAGTTTTTTCCGTGGAAATTCATCAAATGACTTCTTACGGCCTAGGTAAAGCGTGAAAAAGTTTCAGACTTTACTGACTAAACCCCACCGTATTCCTTCAGTCGCCCTTTGTGAGGGATGACCCTAGAAATGATCCGCCTCCTCCTGATGATGAGAGTTACCAGGAGGTAACTCTATCGAAAAATTCCAAAGTTTCGTTTCACGTTACGCCCTACGTTGTATATAGACATTAGCACTAGCGCTATCTGCCTTTTAAAGTTCCCACTGCTGGAACTCAGGCCTCCTTTCTAGAAGAGATAATGGGCCGTAATCCACCACGCGGGCCCATTGCGGGTTGGTAAATGTCACATGTCTTCGAATCCTTGGTTCTAGGACATGCCGGTTCACACCGGTTTCTTCACCGTTTTGAGAGTAGTGGTGATGTAATAAATTACACAAAGTAATACGGGTGCTGGGTTTGAACCTGCGACTTACAACTCGTAAGTCGGGGCCATTACTACTCGGCCACCACTGCTCAACATTTGTATATGTTATGAAAACTTTCACCCTTTTCTCTGAAGACTTTTTGCGTCTATGCTGCGACCTCGCGCTGCTTTCGATCTGTTTATTTGGGGCTATACGTGAATGATGCCACCGCGTGACATACCAAAATGTAATGGAAACGTTTTTTCTCACTTAGGCCTACGTGAAAGGTCTACTAGTTGTACTTTGAGTCACCTTAGCTTTGTTAATGAGTTTTCTTTCTCGGAGTCAACGCATGACAGATAGATAGATATACTCTTTTATGTACGCTTTAAATGAAGTTTCAGAAGAAACTTAAAATTAATAGTGTGTCACAATAGGTGGTCTTATCGCTAAAAGCGATTTTTACAGACAACCTTAGGATAGATTTGACAGAGAAGGAGAAAAAGGTAGATAAATAAATCAGACATATGGATCCAGTGGAACTTAGCTAGTAAATTCAACATACTCTGCCTGCAAAGAGTTTAATAGCTAAATATGTTTTCAGTCAACTCAGAAATAGAGCGATACAAAACGCAACACAGGGAACGCCTGACTTTGCGCCCGAACCCACTAGTTGCTAAGCTGTTGAACCCGACTGCGGTGGTAAAAAGGCTGAGAAACCAACCTCTAAAGGAGAAAGGAGGAAGAGAGGAGCAGCACTGCCGCTCCACTTCAACTTGTTCTACAAACTTCGCTTATGGTTTGACGACCGATTGCAAATGGAAGAAAAGTTAGAAAAAAGTACACAAAACAAAAGGAATACCTACTGCTGCCACATAAGGGCAAAGACATTATTTTCTGAAATAAGAAAATTCATATAAAGGTTATACTTCTGCTGGAAATATTAACGTCTTGTTTTGTTTACAGCAAATCTCTGAATACCCAAGTAGCAAAATTTGGTACTATAAAAGCCCAGAGAACGATTTAGGACGTGCTAATTAGTATTCATGATTAGCACTATAACGATGTTGTAAACTTTTACAAAACCCCAAAAAGGCCCTAGTTTTATCACTGATTTATTCTATAAACTTTCTATAAAAGCTCTCACGGTGATTCATCAGCTCTGTAGTTGAAATGTAAAAGTGTCGAGAACCGCTTTTTAGTACTAAAATACTGCTGTCTGCAACATTTATGTCACAAATTTGCACTATAAAAGTAACCAAAACCTGTTTATAGTGTTATTTTGCACCATAAACGATTCCAGTGATCTTTCATATCACACTTGTTCGTGTTGTAATCGTATCATCATGAGTGTTCCTCAAGAATACAAAATATATTGATTGGAAGTTATGCTTTATTTCATTTGCCATTGTTGCAAAAGGACATACTAAAAAACATTCATAAATCGTAACTTTACCATAGCTTGCACTTGCGAAAATAATTTTATCGATAAAATCACTATGCTGATTTCAAATTTGACAATGAGCCCTCATAATTTTCGTGTTTTAATTAAATTTTAATTAATAAAATAAGGACTTGTTCCGACAATAGCTGCTATAGTACACATTGACTCCAGCCGTGCTGCTAACGTGCTATCATGGCAGAATACAGCAGCCATATTTGCATAGAAAACGAATATGTCACACTTTAAGTCTCGTAGCAGAAGCACAGACTCATTTATAGAGCTATTTAAAATTTAAGTTACGTAAAAACTGCGCCAGGTGTCGCTATGGTACTATTTAGTACGATAAAAGAGTTTTCATGACTTTTACAGAACTAGTCCCATAGCGATATTGAGGGAGCGTATAAGAAGCTAAAAGGTTACGTAAAGGTGGTGCACGGTACTTTTATAGCACAAATTGATGCTGTAATAGTGTTTATGATACTCCTACAATACTAGTACTGTAAAAGTTATTTTGACACATTATTAGTGCAAAATAGATACACAAAAGTGTCAGTGAGGTCGTCTATAGTACTAAATAGTACCATAATCGCTTTTTTCATATCTATTACAGTGCAATACTTTAAAGATTCTTTTGTATGGTCCTATAAGCATTTTAAGAGCTACATTTTAGAACTTAAATGCTCTATAATCTTAAAGAACCAAAACACTCTCTTGAAAACCTTTATAGTACAAGCAGTCACAATGGTTACCATTATAGGCCTACTGTATCACTGTCTGGTGATAAAACGCCTGGGTTATAGAAGCTTTTGTTACTTGGGTAGTTATGAACCACCTGCCAAAAGGTCAAGACTCAAATGTCTCGATTTCACGACCCAGAACTGACAAGTCTGGCGATGACTGATAAGAAGCGTCGGTTGCTAATGACATGGAATACATAGAACTGGGTTACGCACAAGGCGTAGCTACTAAGGGGCTAGGCCCGGGGCCCACAAGCTCGGGGGGCCCCCGAAGCCTGATTAACAAACCGCATATTGAACAAGTGAAAAATTATATTGAAAGTTTTATTGAATCAGATAATATTGTGACCACTGCAGTTGGTTGAAAAATCTACTCAAGAAGATTTGGTAATTAAGCAGTAATAATAATAATATAATAATAATAATTTTTATTCCATAGTAGTTTGTACAAGGCATACAGAGTAGTCTTAAACACTAAGAAAGGCATACAGAGTAGTCTTAAACACTCAGTATAAAGTTGGTCATAGGACTCCCCTTCTTAAACTAGGCAGAAATTATGTCTGTATCTTAGGAAAGAGTTTCCAATTATAGGGGGTCGTATTACAGTTGCACAATAGTGAAACAGTGAAAGATACTGTCGCCTATAATATTAACGATGACGATGTCTGTCGTTGATCGTTGTGTGGGCCCATGTGAATGATCAATTGTTCTTATAACTTAGATTTTTAAAGATAAAGTTGCTTTGCATTTTTAAAATATGTATAATATAATTATAGTATATTAATAAAGCCTAAACAGTTTAGGGGCCCCAAGTTGGTTTTTGCCCCAGGGCCCTTGCTCACCTAGCTACGCCACTGGTTACGCAGGAAGAGACGACATGCTGATCGTGGTGGTGTGGTTATGCTGAAGTACTTCTATATATATGATATAAATAAGATCATCGCTTAAAAGGCCAACCTTTTAAGTGACGATCTTATTTACGGTTAAGACTAAGTAAAAGAGCCTGAAGAATGTTGAGAGCCTACCGACTACATGTATAAACAAAGCAATTTTACTTGTAACGACAGTTCTGCTAAGGTTTTTTGAAGAGTTCCGTTCTATATCTTCGTAGTTCATCATCAGATCAAAACAATATTTTTATGGGACCAATTTGGAAGTTTAATCTTTCAATCAAAACAAAAAATTTCGAAATCGGTTTGGATTTTTTTTTTTGGGATTTTTTGTAGGCTCTTTGGCCTATTCTTCCAATGGCGGTGACGGTGACGTTACATTTCAGTAGGTATGTGTATCCCTTTTTGTTAAGTACTTGATAGTTTCCCCTCCTATCAAATATGAAGGCTAATTGACTTAAAATAAAACGGATTTGAAAAAAAAAAATGTATTTCCAATTTTGAATAAAAAATGGTTACTGCTACCGAATTATAATAACCTAACTTTATAAGTACTTCTTTAAGAGTCTTAGACATAAATAAAATCGTCACTTAAAAGGTAAGTGCAGGCTCCTTTGCCTCTTCTTCAAATGGCGGTAACGTTACATTTCAATAGGTATGTGCATCCTTTGACAGTTTCGCCATTAATCAAATATGAAGGGTTTCTAACTAACCTAAACTCGAACGGATTTGAAAACAAAAAATTTAATTTGCGATTTTGAATTAAAAATTATTAGGTACTACTACCGAATTATGATAACCTACCTTCATACTTAACCGTTAATGTTATCCTGCACGAGGTAAAGCTTCATCTTTTACCATTTTCGATGTCTGTAGTAGTACCTACCTATCTGTTCTCAATAAAAAAATCTCGGACACCAAAGTGTAGCATTGGTCACGGTTGGCGGCAAAATGGCCGTCTCCATTCGTTCAGAAATTAGATAACGGGACGACCAGTGGCACCATTGATAAGGAATTAAATACGAAGCGAGCCAGACCACTTCAACACGACAATGTAAAAGAAAATTGGAATTTTAGAAAGCATATCGATGCGTACGATAAAAATTTGGAGATGGGGCGATATGAAATTAGATGAGCGCAGGCGCCGCGCCGAAGCGCTAAAACTAACAATACAAATAACGTCTACGGACGCGTAGCTTCATAGACGCGTATTCGTCAATATACGCTTGGTGTACGCCGGCGTGAAGCTTGCGTATAAAATTATAAAACTGTGTCGACGGCAGCGTCGTGCAGTTGTATCGTTGTCGCTTACAACGATACAACTGCACGACGCTGCCGTAAGCTACACGCAGGCGTGCACCGAGCGTATCAGTAATGACGAACCCGTGTCTATGAAGCTACGTGTCCGTGGACAGTTGACCTAAGTTGTTCTCAACGCTAATCTAATTAATTCTTTTGTCTGTTGTGGTTTTGGTTAAAAACCTCAACGGAAGAGAACAAACATGGTTCGTACAAAACAAATGACTGTAGTTACATTGGCTAACAAACTGGTTTTTACTTTGACGTGTGAAATCATCGTGGCATCTAATTAGTCGGTGCTTTATTATTTCATCTATATAAATGATGCGCGGCCGCAGTTTTTATTGATATGGAATAATATAATATATTCCACATGCTAATTTGAAGGCGCCCTTCTTCCGCTCTGTATGGAAGAGGAAGTGAAATGGAGGTGAAGAATCATGTTTTTGCCAATCGTTGGTTGTCAAGTAAATCATTTTTTTGGTGAACTGACAGGATACCAGCTAGACCCATGGCTCCTTAACTTTTCGATTTTGTTACCCCTAACATTTAGGTTTGGAAACTTATTTACTCCCCCTCCATTCACTCCCTCATGCTACCAATAAATATAGTGCCTCATATCAATACAAACCGACTTAATAAGATATAATGAAAATTCCACAAAAATATTTAGTAAGTTCTTAATAATCTTCTTCCTTACCTCTTTAGAATTATAGTGATAGGTCTTCTTTAGAATTATAGTGATAGGTCACCTCTTTATAGTGATAGTTCTTTTTTATGGTAGGTAAAATCATCCAATGATAAATCCCGCTTTTGGGCGGAGCAGGAAATAGTGTCAGAATCTTACTGACTAAAAACCTACACCGTTCCTTCGTTGTCTATCGTGCCGGGGCCGGGCATTCCTTTCGAAGCTGACCCATGACCCAAGCAGGCTTCGACGCTGCCTGCCTGCAGCTAGCAGGCTGGGCCTTTACGGTGGAGTGATAGGTCGGTTTAAGTCTCTGACTAGTCGTTTGACAACACCGTGACGACTTTTAGGGTGGCATGAAATGGTTGTAGTGGTCTGTGATAGGTAAGTAATTTGTACCTACAGAATACCATACTCAGGTTAGGAGCCATCCTAATCAATTAACATGTTGATTAATTTTCAAACAGCCTTTAAGAATTTTAATGTAAATTTGCATACTAAGTACACTGTTTACCAAAAAAAAAAAAACCGTAAAAACTACCTAATAAAAATCTCTCAACTAAATATTTATTTCCAATAATCGGAAGATCAGCAATAAACAGATATAAATAGCATAATAATTTTATAGCAGTAATTAAATCCCGTGGCATACACTCGACGGAGCAAACCAGCCGAACTCGTTCCAAGAACGTCTGTAGGACGAATGTTCAACATTATTTCTAGAATCCCATAAAAACTAGAGGTCAACCTGACCCCAAGACCCTAAAACTAAAGTTACGACTTAGTCAGACAAAAGGTGATAAAGGATTATGTTTAATTTATATTTATTGTTAAACTAGCTATCCCCGCGGTTCCACCCGCGTTTTGGCGACCAATCCGCTTCTATTAGCCATTGTGTTAAGCCTATAGCACACATCGATAAATGGGCTATCCAACGCTAAAAGAATTTTTAAATTCGCACCAGCAGTTCCTGAGATTAGCGCGTCCGAAAAAAACAAACAAATTCTTTTGCTTTATAATATTACTTATTCTCAAGAGACCATACTCCTGGTATAAAAAGTAGGTAACCTATTAGCTATTGCAGGACATGCTCTACCGATGTAACAAGTTTCATCGAAATCCGTTCAGCCGTTCGAGAGTAAAGATCACACACTCAAACTCGAATTTATGAAATGATAATTGCTGCATCATTTTATAACCAACTAGCTTCTGCCAGCGGTTTCGCCCGTGTGAAAATAGGTTTCTTCATACAAACTTTGGACCCCCATTAGAAAGAAAGAAAGAAAGAAAGAAAGGAAAAAAAGAAAGAAAGAAAGAAAGAATGAAAGAAAAATATTTTATTTGACACACATAGACACACACAATGCAGAAACAACATGTAGACACTTAAGATAAAAAAAAATGATAAAACTAACACAGTGTGTCTCTCATTTCATCCCCATGGGGCTGGAGATTCGTAAAATTCGTTCTTAGCAGATGTCTGAACCCTTTACGGAACCCACCTGCCAAATTTTAAATTGGCAGGTGTTGTAGTTTCTGAGATTTCGTGATTAATCAGTGATAAATGATAAATCATATTTATTTTTGCAAATAGGTTTTTAAAAACACTTTTACACGTCATTTTTTTTCTTTTCGCCTGTTTAAACTAGATGAGGCCGGTGTTTCCTAGCTGACTACCCTGAGAAGAAACACCGAAACAAACTCAGGGGTCAAACTCTTTTAAAGTCCATACACAAACATGTAATGGTCAAATCATATGAGAACCATGCAGATTGGAGTCTGAGATGGTCTTTTGAAGAAAGAACCAAACAGTGAGTGGTATTTCGTTTTAATATACCTACATAGATTAAAGATTTTGATATAGTTTTCAGTACCTCTACCATGATGTATGGCAAATTTTGCAGCGCCTCTAGCGGTCACTTGCAGAACCAAAATTTGCCATACAAAATATTTACGACGTCGATATCGAGTAGCGACGAATACTATTGCTTAAAACTCATGGTAGAGGTACAGAAATAGATTTGTGTTTTATTAAGAATGGAGAATGGAGGGAGGCCTTTGCCGAGCCGTAGGACAGTACAAGCTAAATATAGACTGGCCTGTTGGTTTAGTGGTTAGTGGCCCTGACTGCTATGCCGGAGGTCGTGGGTTCGATTCCCACCCAGGACAAATGTTTGTGTGATGAGCACGATCATTTGTCCTGTGTCTGGGTGTTATTTATCTATAATATGTATGTATTTAGAAATATATAAGTATGTTTATCAGCTGTCTGGTACCCATAACACAAGCACTGCTTAGCTTGGGACTAGACGGTGTTGTGTGATAGTTGTGGAAATATTATTATACTAGCTGTGCCCGCGACTTCGTTCGCGTGGACGACGAATATAATAATAATAATGTACAAAAAAATCACATTCACCCAAATTCAGAAAACATCGAATGATTTGCAGCGGTTTTTAGAAGACAATGCAAATGAAGCATCTGATTAATGGCCTCAGTACATTCTTTTGTTTAAGTTTTCAAGAAAAGAAGCAAGATAATCCACCATACATTAACGTTAACTATAAATCCTTCCTCAGTCTTCAATTATTTTTTGTCCCTGTAACCGGTAGTAACCACCTCAGTGCATTTCTCGAATCTTTAAACAAGTTCACACGCGATAAACACATTAAGACAGATGGACCGACGGACGTTGCTGTAAGGAGGCCCAAATTATGGACCACTCACTTCTGTAATTGATTTTTTTTCTTGCGTAAACAAAATGAGCTTGTTTGACTCAGTTCGACCAAGCACTTTGTCAAAGTGTAAATTAGTTCCGTCTCCCTCGATAGATGGCGTTGTATACCTAATTCAGCTCGTATCTGATCGCCGCTGAATGACTCTTGCATGGTTTTGTTTTGAAGTCAAGACATACTTACATGACATAGGGGTAACCATGATCATAAAGGCGGTTCCCCCAGGGCGAGACCTATCCATTGCATTGCGGATGACGTGTTGAACCTTTGCGATTATCCCTAATGTGGTTAACTTAACTCGGACAGTGTGAAATTATGTCTGCGCCGTCTCTCTTGGATAATAAAAATAAATAAAATTCACATAGCTATTTCAAATGTAATTTTGAATTAGACCTATTCCCCAAATGTAGTCCATTAAAAAACAAATTGATCATTTACTCAAGTTAAATGAAACCTAATAGGTAGGTACGTATTTTGATGTATATTTTTTGTACGTCAATAAAAAAAAAACTAATAAATAAGACTAAGCTTCAATGTGAAATAAAATTATATAAATATGATAATGGATGATACATAATGAGTTTTTAGATATAATATAATATATATGCACAAAGAAAGAGCAAATAATGAATAAAGAAATAAAAGTTTTCTAACATATCTCAGTTTTTAGATAAAACACCTGGAAAAAGCAATATTTTGTATTTTTGATCTATGCGATTTATTGCAAGAACTTGAAATTTGAAAAAAGTACCGCTTGCAGATGTATTATGAAATTATTTTTACTAAGTTATTTGTCATTCAGTTAAGTAATCAGATATTTTACTGACAAACTGAAAACTATTTTTTGTACATATATTGTAGGGTATCTAACAGACGTAAAAGTACATAATTTTTCGTATTAACGAAAAAAAACGTGCGGAAGTTAGGTAATTTACTCTGTTAGTGTCTTATGTTGATACTAGATGGCGCTGATATACCCAGCACAACAAAAACTTTGACTCGAGACTTTTTTATATGGTATAACCAGTTTTATAAACATATTGAAATATGAAGCAGAGCTTTTAATAACCGCAAATATTATCAAATGTATAATTTTTGTTCTCCAAAGTTTTATTTTAGGTGGGATAATCATACTATGACATCTCCCGCCCTTGGGCGGAGAGGGGGATAGTGTCAGATATATACGGACTAAAAACCCACTTTTGTTCCTTCTTTGCCTTCGTTCCAGAGCCCCGGGGATCACTTTCACATAACCCGTGGTTCTCTATAAATAGTTGGTAATTTACACAGTGTTAATACATTTTTAACCAACTTCGAAAAGGAGGAGGTTCAATGTTCGGCTGTACGTATTTGCTTTTTTACTTTTTTATTTTTTTCGAAATTCTTCGAAAGGTGACAAAAAATGAGTTGCGTAATTTAATCCTGGACTTGTGCTTATGGATATCATATTTCAGGTCTGGACACAGATACCGATATAGGAATAATACAAGCTCTTCCCCGTGGTCTCACCCGCATCTTTGGTAACAGCTCCACTCGTATTGGTCGTAGCATAATATCATATGTTAATAAATAGGAATACTAAAATAATTTTTCAATTCAAACCAGTAGTTTTGAGATTAGTGCTTACAAACAAACTGTTCAGCTTTACAATATTAGTATAGAATTATAGATTGTATCGGTTTCGGATACGGTATTTTTTTTCAGACCAGACATAACACCCGTCTGTACCTCTACCATGAGTTTTAAGCAATAGTATTCGTCGCTACTCGATATCGACGCCTAATTTTGGTTCTGCAAGTGACCGCTAGAGGCGCTGCAAAATTTGCCATACAAAATATTTACGGCGTCGATATCGAGTAGCGACGAATACTATTGCTTAAAACTCATGGTAGAGGTACTGGTCGGAGGATCCTACAGTTTCAATGACTACGGTTACGGATAATTGAAATTATTTCGGACTAGCTGACCCAGAAAACATCGTACCTAATAGTCGGTTTTTTTTTGTTGTGGGTCGTGGGTTCAAACCCAGCCAGGCGCATTTTAATATAGTTTTAAGGATGTAATTATCAATCTATTCGACACAATATTATGTTGTTAATATGAATAAAGATACTACTACTACTACAATACATTACTTTGTGTAATTTATTTCATCACCACTGCTCTCAAAACGGAAAAGGAAAACATCGTGAGGAAACCGGCATGTCCTAGAACCAAAAATTCGAAGACATGTGACATCCACCAACCCGCACTGGGCCCGCGTGGTGGATTACGGCCCATTCCCTCTCCTAGAGAGGAGGCCTGAGTCCCAGCACTGGGAACATTATAAGGCTGATGCTTTGCTATGCTAACCTTCCCTGGAGTATCACGAATATATTAAGACCAAAATTGGCCAAATCGGTTCAGACGTTCTTGAGTTTTAGCGAGACTAAGGAACAGCTATTAATTTTTATTACATAAGATTATCATTTGAATTTCAAAATCATGAAAGTTACCTATGGTTTAGGGAAATCTGAAACTAACTCGTATTAGTGGAAACCTGTATTTTTACTTGTTCTTTACGAAACAAAGTCCCCCACCGCGTCTCTCTGTCTGTATGAATGCGATAAACTCATAAAATAGCGTACCCAATTCATGCAGTTTTCACCAATAGACAGAGTGATTTAAGAGGAAGGTTTAAGTATACACCGTTAAATTTTGATCGTTTTAATCCCGTAGAGGATTGATTTGTAAAGATAAATTTAAAAAATAAAGTACTTTTTTTAAACTTGAATTAATTTACGCATGTACGAAATTAATTTCTTTAAGTAAACGTCAGCTGGGTGAGTTCAATGACCTGTAGAGTGTAGGTAGTTAGAATGCAACGACCGACAAAAACAGTGTATAATACTTGCATATTATACTGGAGAAAAGTCGAGAATTTCAAAGATTTCTGAAACCCGTTCGCTAGTTAACTGAAAGTCATTTTTTTTAGAGACTTATTTACCTATCCAATTAAATGAAGATCTCTGCATCTCTTTTTACATAAATAGACTTTCTTTGTTCGCCTATTGGCCAAAAAACAACATTCGATTTTCACACCATTTTCAAATTTTTAAAGTAAACTACGTGCCAATACAAAATCATCACGACACCTCTTGTTAGTAAGAATCAATTACAAATACAAAAATCACGTCCGATCATTAACCTGAAATGACATTTTTCATCGAAAAATCTGCGATATAACAGTACATAATAACAGCTCACGTATTATCGCGATCTTTTTACCTCGGCCGGGAGTCGAACGGACAATGGGTGTCGGGCAGCCTGCTCAACGCTAACGGTCGTCCACGAATCAGATCGTCATTACACGGGGACTTTTTTACGGACATTCTTGAGCGCAAAAAGTTTTGATTTGACCGCACTGTAGTTGGGTTCAAGTGGAGTGGTCGTTGGTTGGCTTTTGTTGTAGCACTTGTAACCGCAATCATCAATCAACGATTACACTATTAGAGCAACTTAAACTAGTAGCGACATCTATGATGCAACTTAGGAACTGAAATCCAAAATCCTACATCACGGTATTGGAGTCCTTCACACGATTTTATGCCGTGTTTCCTGTTTGCTATAACCTAGGGGTCTTTCAGTCAAGAGCTAAAGTTGCTTCTAGGCAAGCTTGTGCTCCATCGTCAGCCATCATCACTTACCATCACGTGAGATAGTAAGCAAACGCGAACCTATCCATAATAATAAAAAAAACAATATACCGAAATCAACTATCGACCAGTTGCCCAGACCAGACACAACACCCGTCAGAGGATCCTACCGTTTCAATGGAGTTATGTGAGACTTTATACTTATTCCACATGCTAAAAACTAGATAGTATAGGTACCTACACTAGGTCCAGTAGGGCCAGTGCCTAGGCGTCGCTGAAACTGCCCAGTTATGGTACTGACCAAGTCTATTAATTTCGACTACTGTATCTTCTTTTGACTGGCCTGTTGGTCTAGTGGTTAGTGGCACTGACTGCTATGCTGGAGGTCGTGGGTCCGATTCCCATCCAGGACAAATGTTTGTGTGATGATCACGATAATTTGTTCTGTATCTTGGTGTAATTTATCTATAATATGTATGTATTTAGAAATATATAAGTATGTTTATCAGTTGTCTAATACTCATAACACAAGCTCTGCTTAGCTTGGGACTAGACGGCGTTGTGTGATAGTGTGTGGAATATATAAATATATATTATTTTATTTTACGTTATAATTAATCACCTCTACGGTCCGGACTAAGCGTTCCACTTCGTCGTTCATACCACGTACATCGAAGGATTGGAAAAATTTGCCTGCTGCGGTGTTCCCGTTCGTTTATAATTTAGGTGTCTTCAAGGCTAGAGTGAATAGGGTCTTAATAAAGTAGTGCGATTCATTACTGCTTACCATCAGGTGGGATCGCAAGTTAATATTATTAAAAAAAATACCAACGGCCACTCTTCATCTTGCTAACAATACAAAGGCGCCACGCCAGCGACAAGTGTTAAATTGGAGCTCGGACGAAACACAACAAAAAAAGCAAGTATCGAGACTGAACGAGGGAAAAACAACGTTTTGAACGGTGTTGCCTAGGCTCAGACACTTTCTAACGCGAAGAAATTGAGGTAGCAATAAGTATATTCTTACAACTTGTACCTGGTCCTTGTTGAGAATTAAGGTTATTACGATTTAGCATCTGGGATCTATGGGACTGATGGCCGTTGGGACCGAAAGGTGCTGGAATAGCGGCCACGTACCGTTAGACGCAGCGTTGTAAGGCCTCCTACATGGTGGATCGGTGACGTGGTAAGGGTTGCGAGAGTCCAGATACGAGACGCACAGGACCGTTTATTGTGGCGACACTTGGGAGAGGCCTATGTCCAACAGTGGACGTCTTTCGGCTGATATGATGATGATGATGAAACCCCACCCGTATTCTGTCTCATTTCAGGGCTACAGTATATCCCTCAGTCTATTAAGGCATTTACTAAAAGAGCAAGAAACACAGCTACTGAAATATTACGAGTACAATCGGATGCAGAGGAAGAGGTAGGCCAAAGAAAATTTGGATAGATTGTGTGAGAAGTGATATGACAGAAAAGGGAGTTAGTGATAGCGTGACGGGTGACAGGACAGAAAGGAAGAAAAACCGTGTTATGGCAATCCGAAACGAAACTGGATAAGGGCAGGAAGATGATGAGAAATATACAGCAGTAGTTCAAGCTGCTAAGCCTGGCGTGTTGGATGGCTCTCACATAAAACAAATATATACTTATGGCGTAAACCCAGTAGTGCGAAGATATAGGCTAGACTGTATGAACAGGTTTTTTCTGGTACTTATAATAATTTGTGGCGAGGCCAATACCTGGCACTATTATTATACAAAGACAGAGTAAGTAAGTTATATTTAAGTACGTATTAAGTTATGAGTCATGCTTAGAAAGTAATAAAATAGATGCCGACAAAAAACTTGTTCTGTCTGTACAATTATTAACTACTGCTACTAATGCTAATAATTATTGGTCATTCGGTAGCAAGTGGAGACTCTTGACCTGGGGATTTGGATGCACTTAATATATTATTCAATATTTCTGGGTTCGGGATGTACAAACTTTAAGGGGTGATAGTTTGCTCTATTTTATCACTAAAACTAACGCCCTCTGAATGGCAGCCATTTTTGTATTTTGGTTGACTTTTTCGTAACGTCCATACTAAAGTTATGTAACTTTGGAATGTAATGCCCGATTATCATAAAAAAAACTCCCCATAACGGAAAAGTATTAACAATCAGATAAGTAACTCAAATCATTTTAATAATTACTGTATCATATTGAAATAAATGCTACAAGATCAACTTTACGTCAAAATTAACAGTGTTTTTTTTTTCAAAGTTATTACAAAAAACACCCCGAGAACTACTTCTTTTTAATGTACTTGCCTCACAGATGGTAAGTTTACCTAAATAATGAACCTGATTCAAAAAACTAGATTCTGTGATAATTGGTTTAAAAGATATTGTTGCTTAATCGCAGCCCTTCCGTGCTTATTATCTCGAGCCTATACTGTCCCATTGCTGGGCAAAGGTCTCCCTACATTCCTTCCAGTGTTTCCGAGTTTGAGCCACTTCTTGCCAATTCCTAAGGAGCTTTCCTTAGGAATTGGCAAGAAGTTCCTAAGGAAGGCATTTATTTGAACAAATAATATTGAAGGTGTTTTGGACCAGTAGTTTATCATCATCATCTTCTTGCCCTTCAGGGCGATCCTCAGCTATGGCAGGTGCAGGTTTACGGACGACGAGCTATGGGTAGCTTACCGTCCAGTTGTCCGGCAAGAACCGAGCCCGAGACGTCTATAGCGCGGAGGTAGTGTTCAAAAAACCGTAAAAAAACAACTATAGATGATACCTGCTGGGGCCATGGTAATTTCTGATAGCGATGCCTGGAACAAAAAGGCGACTGAAGGACATAGGTGAGTTTCAGTCAGTAAAAGGCTGACACACCCTCTCGTTCCACACTAAAGCGAGAAAAGTCATTCGATGACTTCTCACCTCGAAAAAAAAATGTGTTTGTAACTCCTTCAAACCCAAACGGCTGGTTTTAAAAGAAATTTGGACACTACATGTGTCCCTAGTCCCAGGAACTCTGTTGAAAGTTTACCCATAGCCGCTTGGCCAGTTCAAGTTATTTTGCTTCACTTTTTTCTGCTGATCACAATCTTTGGTGATACTCAACCTCTCTACCAGCAATGGTGGTTACGTCTATCTTGCCATTAAGAGGGCCCATCCTTGTTCGTTAATCGTCAACGTGAGTCCAACGTAATGTTTAATGAAGAGGCTATACAAAAACAAAGAATTAACGCTTGAAAATTCTTTTGTTATTCGGTAATTCCGTCATTTACACGAACATTTCACAAATTTGTTCCAGGAAATGTGTTCTTTTAAAAAAATCTTAAAAACTGAAAAAAATAAAAATTCGGCATTCAGAATTTCGATTAAATGTGCAAGGTTCCAACAGATATATTATATTTTAAATGTATGAGTAGATACATTATGAAGGACCCAAGTTCACACAAAATAGAAAAACTGTGTAATAACGCGGCAAATATGATTACCCGTAAACCCCAACCTGATTGAGACCCGAAAACCGGTTACTGCGCGATCAAAGTCGACCATCATGATGGTTCAACTTGTGTGATAAGGATTATATCCGATTTTCGGGTCTGAATCGACATGGGGAGCTGCGCATAACCTACCTAATAACTCATTGGCTGCGTACTATAAGAGTGGTTGTAGGAAATGTATCTCTGGTTGGGCGCTCTTAAGATAGCCAATAGGAAGCCGAGGTTGTCTCATGATCTAAATATTTACAATGCTCTGTCAAGCTCTATGATTACTTTACCGAGGAAACACGTGCCTCTAGACCGACTAAAAATAACGCTAAAAAGTTTAGATCTAGTGCTTACAGCCTTTTAGCACTACTAACTAGACTAGGGGTGATTGACCTCAGGTTGTTTTGTATTTATTTGAGAACGTAAGGTAAGTAGTTTATTTTTTTCTTTATTAAGTTGTTCAACACTAATGTAGTGTGGATTGTTGGCTGTTTAAATTAAAGAGAGGCAAACTAAATTAAATTTGTTATTACCTAGGTGCCTATTAATAATGTCTACGAAAAACAAATTGGCTTTAAAAAAAGTGTAATAAGTGAAATACTGTTTTGGTCTGGTTATTTACTAGGTTTGACTGACTTTCTGGTGGATGTCTTTGAGCTATCATCTGCACTTTTGGTCTGCTATGGCGTGTTAAAATGTCATGCATGCGAGCAAGAAAGTGGGATGGAGCTATAGTCCTGTACATCTTCGTAGAAAAAGAAGGATCTTCCAACCAGACTACAGAGACAATGCACAACGACTGCAAAGATGATTTTGGCGCGGAGCACTCAAATTGCGCGATGGATGATTTCAATGTTTAGTTCATATGTGGCGCCATAGATGTCGCTACAAGGTTGTCAATTGGATCGCGTTAAGAGTTCGTGATAGGGCCTCTTAATAGGTAGATTAATTAACATGAAGTTCGTGGAAGTATGTAACACAAAATTGATAATACCTCCTCTAAAATCCCAGAATTAAAATCCCGGAGTCTGTTTACAAAATTGGTTCTATTACTTTTAATTAGAAAATCTTCTAGAAAAACCACCAATTATGTATTTTGAGCTAATTTCGGAAGGTTTTTTAATTATTTCAACCTCTGTATGTGATGAAGGTCCAAATGAACTGTTGCCAACTACCAATAAACCTAATATTTTTTCAACTCCTTATTTATGTGTAAAAAGACTCCCCGTCTTATCCCTTATAGAGATTATTTCCAGACAATTTTTGCATGGAATTATGTTCGTGCTGTACCTACTATTTATTTAAACTTCATGTACATTAGTGGGACATAGGGGTTAAAAAAGATAACACTATGGTAGGCACTGTGGTGGTGTGTGATACTAAGTACTACGAGTATGCTGGTTGTGTGACTGAAGGTTCTTTTTAAGATCTACGAACAAGGATTAAATTCGCTTTACTATTACAGCCTTTGTCAAAATTCCTAGTGCGAGTACTTTAACGTTAACGCGATTAAAACGTTTACCTGAGTGACTCTCTGATTGGTTAAGAGCTTGGGACGGGCCAATCAGAGCGCTGAACGTCATAAACGTGTCTATAGCATTGACGTGAAACAAACTCGCACTAGGCATTCTGTTCCTACTTCTAAGACAATGGACGGGTTTCTGAATTGAGTATTTTGCAAACCCTGAAATGCTAAATTTTGACAAGTTTTCAGGCTTAAGTAGATTTTGAGAAATCCCTGATTTTTTCTTTAAGATTTCGTTTCTGTTTTGTACTGCTACAATAAACGTATGCCTGAGTCTGCTATCTAAGGTTTTACGTTGGTTTATATACATTACACCGGATACGAAACATTTTACAATTACGCAAGCTTTCGACTCCTTCCGCTACCATTCTAACAACAACTAAAAATAAATAAATCAACATTTAATAAAGCAATCTCATCAGCGTCGTCTCATAACTTAGCTTCAATTACGTAAGCAAAAAACACAAACGGCATACTACGAGCCGACAAATCTTACGACCGGTTGTAAGTCGTAATTGTTTCAAGCAACAAAAAGTCGGCCATAAGGCAAGCAACCGGGCAAGCCGCATGAATGGGACGACCGGCCGCGCCCGGGGAAAATAAAAACGCTCCATATTCGTGAAATGATAAAAAAAGAAAGAAATCGGAAAATAAAAGAAAAGGCAAGTCCGCGGCACGTACCGGCGTCCCCTTTTTAAAAAGAGAACTATTCCAGCGGAGCGTGAATGAAAAACGCGCCCACTACGCGCCGCGTTACCGTAATCTTGTGATTATTATTTTTATTTTTGAGTCTCGCTTCCTTTTTTATTATTATTTAGTCTTATTATTATGTTATTTTATACGTTTTATCGCGTGTGGCGTCGTATGTAGGTCAGGACGGTGCGCGGGGGACTTTTTTTGGTTTTCCGCGCAAGGTCACTGTGTTTGCTTGTTTTGGTCGGTGCGGCGCGGTAATTGCTGCAGTGCGTTGAACTGCGAGATGAACTTACGAATTTGTATGAGTCGCCTCATTATTATCATTGAATTTATCTTTACTTTCGTTTGGTTTCTTTCCCTATACTCCGGTTTTGCTGCCTCAAGCAAATGAGCTACCAATATTGGCAAGCTACCCAAATAATTGTGCACGTTTTTTTCGAACGAAAATATATGTATGTTCTAGGTTACTAGCTTTGGCCAGCGGCTTCGCCCGCGTGAATGTCGGTTTCTCCATACAAACTTCCGAACCCTGTTTAACCCCTTTAGGGGTAGAGTTTCATAAAATCCATTCTTAGCGAATGTTTAAACCCTATAAAGAATCTACCTGCTAAATTTTAAGTCTGTAGGTGTTATAGTTTTCTGAGATTTCGTGATTAATCAGCGAGTGGTATTTCACTTTTATATATAGGTATATGACGGCTTCTTCAGGATGGTTCGAGCTCTGGTCATCTACCAGGTGGGCCTATGTGGGTATCGTGCAATGAATAAAAACGGTTAGGAACTGAATAGGTTTACTTCTCAATACATTTCGGTACAGTGCACTGTTATTAGCTAGGTACAAACAACAAAACGGACAGTTTCAGAACGTCTTGACTCTGCGACGACCTGGCTGAGAGTTTCCACTGTACTCGGCGGATTCTCCCTCCCCAAGCTCGTAGCCAAAGCGGAAACGGCTGACTCTGTCTAGGCGCGCCACCTTCATTTCTTCTAGTCACCACTAGATGGCGTGCCTTGTTTTGTTGTCAACAAATGAACGCCGGATCCGACATATAGATAAAGTCTCTTTCAAAATTTCATTATAGATATATTTTAGTCTAAACAATGGTTTAGACTAAAATAATATATCTAGCACGAGAGGTGTAATCCACTTCCGATCTACATCATCACTTGTAGTAAAATAAAATAAGTTTACATTATTTTCTTTGCCGGATCTCTTCTTGCCCTTGTCCCATGTTAATTGAAGTCGGCGAATGTCTTCTTCCATTCTGTCCTCGTCACGCTATCACTGATCTTCCACGAAAAAGTAGATTGATGGCACTTATGATTAAGTACTAATAGAAACATATCCAAAACCATAAGAAAGTTTGCTTCAAAACAATCTTATGACAAGTCGAACAACGCCTCTGTCTTATGAGCCGGTTGTAGTCACAGACTATTTTTTATGAACTCTATCGGAGTCTATGACGACTTCGCGGCCCCGTAACAACGGTTTTATTTTTATTAAAAAAAAAAAAAAACAATGACTATTCAAGATTTTTATTTTAGCGAAGCCCTTTTAAAAAACAAGCTCTATTATTTTTTTGTAGCTTATTGGTTGCGCAAATAAGCTTGATGTTTTAATGGACTGTATGTTTGAAAAAGCGATCTAAGGTTTGTTAACAATATGCAGGTACTGTGCCTGGCGTTTATTAATGGGATGAACGTATTAGGGAGGAACACTGACCTTTTGACCTCGAAGGTTCCACGTGGCGCCGGCCGGCGAACCTCGACTTCGCACATTTAACCACTGCCAGGTCCTGTATTGCACTACACTGCACTATTGTTGAGTCTTTGAATGGTTGGATCACGAAATAGTCAATTTTCTTGTAATTTCGAGCGGGCGATGTTAGCGGAGCGGTCACATTCACAATCGATGCACAAAACGTCAATGTCATTCCAATTCTTGAGGTCGTGCGGGGAAGGGAAGCGGAAGGGATAGGATTGCTAGGCCAAAAAAATAAATTACAAAAAACAAAATCGCGGATCATAGCAAATTGGCGCAACCACTTATCAATATTTCTGTGACTGGAGAGTCGAAATATACGTTTTTTTGCGACATAAACAGCCGTATCTTTTTTTCTCGTTAATTTGAGAACTTTTTCGCGGCTTCACGGGACTGCAGACCTGAGTATATGGTTTTAATTTCAACTCGATACCTCCACGCATCCCCGAGATAAAGTGCCTTGACAGACAGACAGACGGATAACAAAGTGATCCTATAAGGGTTGTGTTTTTTCCTTTTAAGGTTTAACCCCAAAAAGTTTTGCCATTTTATCCAATTTACAAAATATACAAATACCGGTAATTTTATATTGCTTCCCAGGTGTAAGTACTTAATCTTAGGGGTGAACCAAACAGGTGACATACCACAGGTGTATGAGTGTACTTACATTGAGCGGAAACCACGACGGGTAAGACAAGCATAACATGGTAATTTTGAGTCAATCAATCATACGAAAGTCAGAAAGTAAATTAACATATCAATCATGTGTCTTGGGATCTGTCTAATGATTGTTTAGTACACGTGCATCGGTTTTTTGGGAATAAGAATTTGATTTTTCAGGGTTGGAACCTATTTATTTCAAATTTATTTTTGTTTTTAATTGATAGGTTCGCGCTTGACCACTATCTCATCTGGTGGTCTCAGGCGATGATGTGGTCGACAATAGAGTTCGCTTTTTTTTATGGTAGGTAAAATCATCAAATGACAAATCCTGCAATTGGGTGGAGCGGGCGATGGTGTCAGACTCTTACTGACTAAAAACCTACCCTGCTCCTTCATTGCCTTTGTCCCAGGGCCCCGGGTGACATTTTCACATAACCTTTGGCCCCAGTAGGCTTCGGCGCTACTGGGCCCCTACACTTTGCTGACAACTCCTTGAGGTGCGCGGGAACAGTTCGCGCCGTAGACGACTTGAGCTCGGACCGGTCTGTTACCGGACGGACGGACAGCGAGCTACCCATTGCCCGCCGTCCGCGATCCCGCGCCTGCGGTGGCCGTAAATAGGGATCGGCGGCGTGTGCGCCGCTTACTTTGTGTAATTTATTTCATCACCATTGCTCTCAAAACGGTGAAGAAAAAAAAAGTGAGGAAACCGGCATGTCCTAGAACCAAAAATTCGAAGACATGTAATATCAACTCGCACCAGGCCCGAGCGGTGGATTACGGTCCATTCCCTCTCCTAGAGAGGAGGCCTGAGTCCCAGCAGGGGGAATATTATAACGCTGATGCTATGCTATGCTTGAAGGACCTCCTCTTGACTCAGTCGAAATCTTCGATTAATTTAAAGATATAACAAGGTATAACTATAACTGTCAATTTGATGATTTCGGATAAAGATGGTGAACATGATTTGGAATATAGAGGTTAAGGTGAATGGTCCAGGGTAAGGCCCACGAAATTCAATTTATATCTTATGCATTTTGTAGTTCAGTATCGAATAACTCTAGTATATTTATATATGTAAATATATGTGTATTTATAGGTATATATTATATTAAATATTTATGTATGTTAAGTCTTAGCTTTATATATGATTTTGTAATACTTGTTTTTAAAATAGTATTTTCTCTTTTTTTTTTTATGCACCTGCCATATTGTCTCTTCACCACCCTAGGTTGACTGGTAGAGAATGCCTAAGGCATTAAGTCCGCCTTTGTACGTTTGGTTGCATGAAGATTAAATAAATAAATAAAAAGGTAAAATATATATGTATATTTGCGGTAGTGACATGTATGTATTTATACGATTCATTAAAACTATGAAATAAATTAACCCTCTAATGAGACAAGAGCTAAAATGTCCCATTTTAACAAAAAGGCGCGCGAATTTAATTGGTGATCCTGATTTGGTTAAATCCAATCTTTGAGCACAGGCTTAGAGTACCCAGCCTTTTGGTATTTTACAGGATGCAGGAATTGCATAATTTGATTCCGCCATCTCCTTTTTACCATCGGACAACCGGCGATTATCAACCCTTACGTTGTTGAAACTTCTACGGTCCGGAGTAAGCGTTTTACCTCGTCGTTTTTAACGCGTACCTACATCGAAGGACTGGAACTGTTTGCCTTCTGCGGTCTTCCCGTCTGATTATAATTTAGGTGTCTTCAAGGCAAGAGTGAATAGGCCCTTAATAAACTATTGTTTTTCAACATTAACGGTTGCATCACTAAAAACTACTTACCTTCGGTTGGGATCGTAGTCAAGCCCTAGAAAGAGATATAAATTTAAAACTTGACTTTTACCTTGGTTTTGATAAAGGGTTTTATGAATATAGTGGTGTAAATACATACATATGTTATTACCACTATTACAATTTTTTTTTATACCGAAGTATCCGATACTGAGGTGCAAATAAAAAACAAAAACTATTTCACGAACTACCTGTAATATAAAAAGTATTTTTTTATATTAAAAAGTGTCATTTAAAATAAAACTTATGCTCTTGTCGAGACAAACCTAACAATCAAAATCAGTGTTAGTTCAATGGGGTAACAGAGACTAATCATATTTTTATAAGCTGACCGGAAATTATTCCAAACTTCGTAAAGTAACTGAATTGAGTAGGTATAACTATATACTGTTAGTTATATACTGTTTAGAAACCAATATCAGGACTAAAATTCCGTAGCCGCCCTGACGACCATTGAACATTGAGCCTACAGTAGTGAACACAAAGGAAAATGCACAAAAAAAAAATGTTGAAAAAACGCTAATTTAAAAAACTAAAAAAACCCAACTGCTTTTCTGAGTATTCATGAAAAAGCCCTAAAACAAGAAAGTCGTTGTACCCGATTGCACTTAACTATATGACATTTTAAATACAAGATAAATTGTAGCAGTCGGGACCCATTTTAGAAATGGAGACAAAAAAAATGAAATGGAGAAATGGAAATGGCTTAGTGAATTGAGAGCACATACCTATATTACATTGCAGATTACTCCAATCTACTGACTAGACGGCTGACTTTCTAGAATGGGTATCGACTGCTACAATTTATCATGTATTTAAAATTTTTACAATTTATAGCAATATGAAAATTAGGAATCTTGACAGGAAAAACCGCCGTATAGTGATGACGTCAGACCTTTAGAAGCGTCCTGATTCATCCAACCCGTATTTCAATGTAGAAATTCTTCACAACTCTATTTTCCGTCGCAGGTCGAAGCCTAAACGGATAAGACATTGCACACACTAAAGGCAAAATTTATTTTGGCCTAACAACAGTACTGTCTTGTATCCAAGAAATCTTATTAAAAGTTTTCTGATCACTTGGCGGCAACCGTGGCTGTTTAACGTGAGTTTCTAGGTTCTGGAGGCTACTCATGTATTAGGTAATTATAAAGCAATTTTTTTTTTTCTATTTTTTCAGCAAAAAGCGCATTAAATTCCTTATTTCTCTAACTAATATAAATGTTTACATAAGTTACACACAAGTAGAGGGGGTGGGGTTAATGTGGTTGTGGAAGAGGGGACAGGGTAAAAATTACAAAAATCTCTGTACGTATCTAATACTTTATTGGCTCCAAGGATAACGTTTCATTGAAATTTTTCAATACGATTTTCTCAGCAACCACTACATGTCTGGATTTGAACCTTGGTGATTGCTCTTGTAGGCCTTTAATAGGCTCTATTCGTGTTGATTAAAGTAGAACCTAATGGGTACACGTACAGTAGAGAGAGAGAGAGAGTAGAGGGCAATAGAGTCCTCATGTATACGAGTCAAATCATTATACAAATAAATGCTATCGCACTGGGCAGAGTGTCCGAGGATTGTCCGAAAGGCAACCTTGGGATCGTGGAATGCAAGGAAAAGAAAAAACATAGGAGGGGGTTTTAGTCAGTAAAAGACTGTCACGCTGTCCCGCTTCGCCCTATAGAGAGGGGAGTTATTGGATGATTTCCATTCTAAAAAAACGTCATCATCATGTCATCATCATCGTCCTACCCTTTTCCCATATTATTTGGGGTCGGCCCAACACGTTTTCTTCTTCCATTCTGTCCTGTCACCCGTCATACTATCACTAACTTCGTTCTCTTTCATATCACTCTTTACACAATCCATCCATCTTTTCTTTGGCCTCCCTCTCCCTCTCTATCCATCCACATGTATACTATTAACCCTTTTACGAGTAATAACATGTGTTTCATCCGTCTTCTTTACATGACCATACCAAGACAAACGATTGTGGCTCTGTCTTGCACACGAGCTCCAGCATTTTGCTGAGCGCTGGCCGTTTTGTGCGGATGTGACGCATATCTTTTTATGTACTTTTTTATTTTATTATATAGAGTCAGTGTGTGTAGCTGTTATTTTAAGATATGCGCCATGTTTTGGCACAAATAAACTCTTTTCTTTCTTCTTCTTTCTTTCTATTCCCCTTTCATCTTTTAAAAAAAAACCTAGCAGAGTGTAATGTTTTTTTTTTATCCAAATGGTTAACTGGTAGATAATGCTTTGTAGCATTAAGTCCACCTATGTATCACCACTGTTCATGAAAGTTTAAATAAATCAATATGAAACTGTAAACATTGTTTTCATAGAGTCAAAATTCTTTAACAGACTCTATGTCTGTTAAAGAATTTTGACGCAAGTGTACGCACATCCTTATCTTTTCGTATTGAACATAAACAGGTCTTGCATTGCTTACGCACTGGGTTTTTCAAAACAAGTCCAGTAGCCCTGTTTACTCCATGTTTATTCCATTCGTTCTAGGATTCCATTACATCAATGATAAACTGTTTTCCTTAGGAAGAATACTGGAGCATAATATTCTGGTGAGCTTTCCTTGAAAAGCTTCATCATGATAACCCAGCAAAACAGCTTACCAGTTAGCCAGAACTTCAATAATCGCAGAAAACCTAACGAAATAATTAGTAAACTTATGGTGAGATCAGAATATGTCAAATTGTGGTCAAACGCGAGCCTATCAATACTAATAAAAAACTGGGCAAGTGCAAGTCGGACTAGCACAGCGAAAGTTCCGTACAAACTAACTTAAGTAAATAGTTCAATTCTTGAATCGAGTTTAAAAACAAAATCGGTATCGCAAAAAGATTTTTTTTTGTGACGTAACTACTTTACAGTTTTTGGATTTTTTGAGACCTTGCTTCATGCCAAATTTCAGGGTTCTAAGTCAACGGGAAGTACCCTATAAATTTTGATTCCCTTGAGACTGTCGAAATGTACGTTTTTTTTGCGAAATAAACGGCCTTTTTTTCGTTAACTAAGAAGTTTGATTTTTCACAGCTTCAAGGGACCACAGACCTATATGTTTTTAATTTCAACTCGATACTACAACGCGTTCCCGAGATAAACGGTCTTAACAGACAGACAGACAACAAAGTGGTCTTGTAAGGGTTCCGTTTTTTCCTGTTGATATACGGAACCCTAAAAAGAAAAAAAAAGTCAATAAACATTACATGGATCACTTACCGATTTAAAATTATCTTCAGAAGCGTGAATGTTTGGACTGATATAATAATAATAACATTATACTTAAACTCCCCCTCCCTCACGGGAATAAAGGAGTAACAGTGGCCTTATGTTTTTTTTTATAACAGGTAAATAAAAATAAAGTATGTAATAACTTACTATTGCTTTAATCGGCGCATGAGCAACACTAGAAGTCATTTTGATGCAGTTCAGAACGACTTTTTTATAAGTTAAAATTTCTGTTGTTTTGTACTGAAAAGCATAAATAAATACTTTCTAAGATTGTAAATGAACTTGATGATTTTCCAAGTCGGTTTGGTTTTTATTTCTTTTTGTTTATTTGATAAATCCATGACAAAGATTGTAAAAATAAAAACAAGTTAAGAATATGTCAATTAATTGCTCAGATAAACTGTGATTTAAAACCCAATTTGTAGTAAAATTAGTTTATTGTTCATCCACATTTTGTTACGGTAAGCTTATTTTTGTTTTAGAGGAAAAACTTTACAATGGCGCATCTTTAAAAAAATCATTTCAGAATATACATTTCTTTAGTTCAGTTAGGTTACAATTTACAATCGATCTCCAAGAAGATCTATTGACTTAAAAATCGAAAATGGCTACCAACGGTCAATAAAGCTACAGATAATAATATGCGTTCGAATACACACACCTACACAGAACACATACCATAAAACAAGCGAAGGACTTGCCACTAGCTTCTTAACGCATTTAGTCATCATTCCAAGTAAAAAGTAAAAATAACTTTGACCAGACTCAGCATCTCAGTCTCAAGGCCAAATCCTGACTCTTAAAGAAAGAGACACACATACTAAACCCCGTATATCGGACAAGGATGCCAAATATTAGTGTCTTCGTCCTTTGAAAAGGGAAAGTGGTAGTTACAGCGGTGGTGAGAGTGAGATAAAAAAATGTCCGAAGGGCAAAACGAGACAGGAATACTTGTAGATCTAAAGTAAGACCAGGATGCAAGATAGGAACCGGTTAATTTTGAAGGGCTTGCGACCGTGGTCCATGCTGAAGCTGTGTTAAAGATATAGGTGGTTTTATTTATGGTTATATATTGATTTAAGATTTTATGGAGTAGAATGAATGTGGAATGAGCCATAGATTAGATAGAACTTGTAATAGATATAGGGTAATTTAAAGTGACTTCCGATGGGTGAACCGGTAAAATATACGTAGGTATTACCTGCCCATATCTATATATCGAAATATGACAATTTCAAGAGAATTTAATTGTGTTTAGAACGTCCTGTATTTATTTTAGTTGATTTTTTTTTATTTTAGCAACAACTAAAAATAAATATCTTTATGAAAACAGTAAGTATCAAAATTAAATTAATTAAGGAAATCAGAGAGCAGTGGTGGGCGAGGGGTAGCGGTCCCGACTTACGAGTTGGTCGCGGATTCAAACCTAGCCAGGCGCATTACTTTGTGTAATTTATATCATCACCACTGCTCTCAAAACGGTGAAGGAAAACATCGTGAGGAAACCGGCATGTCTTAGAACCGAAAATTCGAAGGCATGTGACATCCTGCAACCCGCACTGGGCCCGTGTGGTGGATTACGACCCATTCCCTCTCCTAGAGAGGAGGCCTGAGTCTCAGCAGTGGGAACATTATAAGGCTTATGCTATGCTATGCTAATGAAATGAAGCAGCGATAGGCATTTTAAATGGTGGAACATCTCACCACCTCTGCTGTACGGGTGTAACCTAATGTTGGTGACGTCAGAAGTCAGTTGTGTATCCTTTTTCTGGTTTTCAACTTACTCAGGCACTTATTTTCACAGGATTTGATTAAAATCTTTCTAGGGTAAACCAGCCATAAGTGGCTCAGTCGATAACGTGCAAATCTAAGACACGCATTTAAAATTACATAAACTATAAAACGAAAGTTAAATTTGCATAATACATTGCCATCTTACTTATAAACTGATCAGTGGGCTTACTCTCGAGTTTAATTCCGATCGGTCGACATTGGAATTGTGACGTTCGGTACTCTTGAATTTGATGTTAGCGCCAAATTGCGTGACCTTTTTGAGAAACTAAGTAAAATGGGGATTAGGCTTGGCGTGTGGTCAAGCAATTTTAAACCTATTTGGCGCCAGCATCGAATTCAAGAGTACCTAACGTCACAATTCCAATGTCGACCGATCGGAATTAAACTCGAGGGTAAGCCCCCCGATCGGCCCCAATAAACGCCAAATTTTAAATACGTGTCCTAGTTTAGCAAGTGGGGCACATTACCGACTGGAGCATCTATGTCTGGTTTACTATATTAAAATTTTTGAATATTGCACTTTTTAGATAGAAATAGGTAATAAAAACATTGAGTCAGCTGCCCCAAAAATACATATACACCTTTAAATTTTGATCGTTTTAATCCCGTGGAGGGTCGATCCGGTACATGAAATACTATCGATTTGTAAAGGTAAAATAAAAAAGTAAAGTATTTTTTTTTTCTAAAACTCGTATTAATATACGCATGTACGAAATTAATTTCTTTAAGTAAACGAGTCAATGACCTTGTAGGTAGTTGTCGATCCTTGCGTACTAAATACCAACAGGTCATTGAACTCGCCCAGTTAAAGTTTACTTAAAGAAATTGATTTCGTACATGGGTAATTTTTTTTTAAACATATATTACTTTAACATATATACTTTAGTTAAATATCAAGATACATAATTATATACATTATATAAAATACTAATTAAAACTACATATACACTTAAACCTACTCCTCACTAAAAAATGGCGTCATAAAACTCATCCGCATCGCTGTCGACTGTAAATTAAATCGGGTTTAAAAAAAAAGGTTTTTTTTATTTTTTTATTTTATCTTTACAAATCGGTAGTGTTTTAAGTAAACCTCCACGATATTAAAACGATTAAAATTTAACGGTGTATTATGTATAGCGCTTAGTAAAACAAAACTCTTGTTTCTTTTACTCCAACTTTTTCTTACAACGGCAAGTAATTTTGTTTGCCGTTGCACTTACAAAAAGGACGAACAGTTGAAATCGAGTCGGATGCTAACTAATTGTACAATAGTGTGTGTACCTTTTTTTGAGCTGGGAAATCATCAAATAACTTCTCCCGCTCCGGTTTGAGCGGGAAAGAGTAACAGACTTTTACTGACTAAAACCCACCCGTGTTCCTTCAGTTGCTCTTTGCGGCCCAGGGCCACGGTGACGTTTTCAAACAATCCTGATGGACTGGAATAGTTTGTGTGATTGAGGAATTCGATTTGAGTCTGTATGAAAATTTCAGATAATAATAGTTTAACAAGAATGATCAAATAGTTGGCCAAGAGTTTCCACAAACTGGTACCTGAAGATGGATGACGCCGCCGAAGTCGACCGGGGAAGAGGTGGCGATATGACCTAGATGCCTACCGCTGGTTCGAGGCGGCTCAAGAAAAGAATAAAGTAGAGGAAGGCCTTTGCCCAGCAGTAAGAAGTACTACGCTAAATAAAAAAAAATGTTTTATTGCCTTTCGTCTGTCTTCGAATAAGACGCAACTTTGGAAGGCCTCGCATAAGATGGATCGATGATCTGAGTGCCTAGTGTGAGTTTGTTTTACGTAAACGCGATCGACACGTTTATGACGTTCGGCGCACGGATTGGCCTACTTGAAGCTCTTAGCCAATCAGAGAGCCAAACGCGGTAAACGTTTCGATCGCGTTAACGTAAAAACAACGCACACTAAGCACACAGGTGAGGGTCGCAGGAATCCGAAGGATGCGAAATGCGGTGACACTTGGGACAGTCTAACAGTTGAAGTCAGGAAAAGATGATGATGATGATTGTCTTGGTGCTATAGTCGCAAGTGAACCCATCAACAATTAAGCGTAGAAAAGAATAGAATATAGATTTATTTGCTTCAAGTCCAGAATATATTTTTAACCGACTTCGAAAAGGAGGAGGTTCTATGTTCGGCTGTATGTTTTTTTTTTTCTATACTCAAGTAGCTTTTTACAAATATGGTCTTGCAAAGATTATAGGCCACCAGTCTCTCTAGAAGGCACCTTTTAAGGCGCTGGACATCAGGATACAGCCATAGCGCTACAAAAACAACTATATTAAAGCTATTCACCAGCTTGTCATTTTATATAATGATAAATCTTTTAGATTAGACACAGACCCTTGAAGATTTTATTTCCATTTCGTCACAGTTGCATATTACAGGTATGAAATAGTCGTTTTTAAAACAGTATTTTGCAGTGTGATATTTTTGTTCAAATGCACTTCTCTTGAGATGAAATTGGAAGTATTAATAGCAACTAGACACAATTAAATCTAACATGATGAGAGAAAAGTGGAGCCAATTAGTAACAGATTGGTACTTCAGCGATGGGAAACGGAGTAAGAGAAAACCACTGATGAGATGGGAGGAAGAGTTGAAACTGACAGTGGGCCCCAACTGGAGGAGACTAGCTCGTGATAGAACACAGTGGAAACAGCTAGAGGAGACTTTTACCTGGACTTCGGCAAAGGCCTCCTCTTGCTAGCCCAGGAGGCTTCCTAAATTAAGAGACATTAGAGGTAAGAAGAAAAGAGAGTTAATTCAGAATAATAAGACTATTATTAATCAATATAACATTCTAGATTCTAATGAGAAATAATTTTATAAAGAATCCAATAGGTGAACTAGGAATCGAATCGCTTGCGACCATGATTAGCACTGAAGTCCACTAAACCAACGAATCAGGACAATGAATTCTCACAAGGTCATAAACTTATAATATGAAAGGTCTCCAAGTTGTTGAACTTACGAGAGCCGTACCTCAGATGAGGATCAACTTGCTATACAAAAGAACTAGCTGCAATACTTGTAAAATTATGCTGCACAAGTTGCGGCATTTTATAATGTGGGTTACTTGACTATTCGACGTTTTGTACGGACGTATGGAATTTTTTTTTCTTTGGTAAAAACAGAGTGGTACTCAAATGAAGTTAACAAGTTTGAAGTACTGAATCGATTCTGAAATTCTTTCATCAGTAAAATGCTACTTTATCACTGAGTGACATAGGTTATTTTTTAATTTTTTTTTTTTACTGGTAGGAAGTTTTTACGATTCTTTAAAAGCGCTATCTATGGAATTTTATTTTGGATTGAAAAAATCTTTGTATTCCAGGAAAGTCTTTGTATTAGGAATTCCTATTATATCATTATCATTACATAGTATAATAAAACAAAGTCGCTTCCCTCTGTCTGTCCCCATGTATGCTTAGGTCTTTAAAACTTCGCAACGGATTTTAATGCAGTTTTAGTTAATAGATAGAGTGATTAAAGAGGAAGGTTTATGTGTATAATATATTTAATATCACCATTGCACCCATGCGAAGCTGGGGCAGGTCGCTAGTATATTATAATGATAACTCGTTACGACTCAGGTAGCATAGCAGTAACAAAGGCGCGAGTAATACCGTGGGGGACAGCTATAGTTTATGAAAAAAAATGGTAATTAATTATAAAAATGGTAATTAATTATAATTAATTATAAAAAAATGGTAATTAATAATTACATAACGGTAAAAAACCCGACTGCTTTTCTGAGTATTAATGAAAAAGCCCTAAAACAAGAAAGTCGTTGTAGCAGTCGGGACCCATTACATCATAGATCTACTGACTAGACGGCAGACTTTCTAGAATGGGTCCCGACTGCTACAACGACTTTCTTGTTTTAGGGCTTTTTCATTAATACTCAGAAAAGCAGTCGGGTTTTTTAGTTTTTTAAATTACCATTTTTTATTTTTTACTTTTTTAGTTTAATTTTTTTACGATATCACTTTCACAGTAATTACAAATCTGACGACACCTCGCAAACTAAAATCCATCGAGCCGTTCAGGCCACAGAGCGTGCCAAATATTTGAATTTGGCGCCAAAAATCCGACATTTTGTTTTTTTTTATTTTGATATACCCAGTGTCACTCTCACAGTAAATACGAATCTAACGACACCTCTCCAGCTAAAATCCATCGAGCCGTTCAGGCTGCAGAGCGTGCCAAACAATTATACATACATACATACATATATACATACATACATACATACATACTCTCGAAAAACATAACCCTCCTTCTGACGCAGTCGGGTAAAAATAGGTTATTTTTTAAAATATTAGTCTTCTCCTATGATTTCGTTATAGTTTTCGCAAATAATAATGATTGTCTCTTAACCTTATAAAAGAGATGGCTAAACGGCTGCCCCCAAAACGGTTAACATGTATAAGAACTTCACACTAACCCGTATTATTTAAATATTCATTCATGAATTATTTAGTATTTAATAATTTCATAGAACTTTCGTGAACTAATAAAAATAAAAAAGTATCTGAATTGTTTTTATGCTTTGTTTTGGTTTGACTTGACAAGATTATAGATAATCAAGGAGTAATTCAAGCTAAGGAGGAGACATATCGCATTTCCAAAATGTCAAATCGAGTTATTGAACTAACATCGATTTATAATAAGGGTTATCAAAACGATTTATTTTCTGAAACAAAATAATTGTAACTGGATAAGTGTATTACTAACACTTTGGGCACACAATCTTACTACATATTTTGTGTCTGTCGTGGTCAATATATTAATATTTTTTCTTTTATCCCATTCGATCATTTTATCGATTTTGTTACATTAAAAACAATTCCATCTCTACTCTATGAAAAAAAAAACAAACGTCAGACGTCGTTTCAACGCTCTGCCGTTTATTTGTTTGTTGTGCTTTTTGGATTTAGTTAGATTTTGGATTTTCATTGAATTTCGTTTGTTTATTGGACTTACTGATTGTTCGCCTAACTACTGACCTCTCGCTACTCGACACGGACTTGAATTGCAATCATGCGGTGCATAAACTGTGGTGTACACACGCAGACTGCGGCGGCATTTCACCTCTTCTTTGCCTGCTCTTTTACTCATGAACCTAGCACGATGGTTAACAATAGAGGTAAGTCATCTGCGAATAATTTTAAAACTAATAAATATAAGAAACAATGATTGGTACTATGGTAATTCAGTTTTGTTTTTTTAGGTTCCAAGGGATGCCAACATTTGTCATCCTTGTTATGAAATGCTGAATTCAGAAGCTAATGATGATCGTTTATTTGTCCATACAATGGTGTGCATAACTTGTGGTCGTTCTGTCAGAAGCGTACATCATGAAGTGGAAAGAAACAATTTGATGATGCAGGATTTACCAATATCACATCCAGCTTTCCATCAGGTAATTAAAGTGATGTTTATACACAATGCATTGTTTTATTTATTTGATACCTAGATACTCTCTGCACTAACAGCCAAAACCAACACATGCAGAGAGTCATTATTATATTACAATATAAAAAAATAACATAAATCACCTAAAATACAAATCATTATCAATATCACTATCCAAATATTTAGTTCCTCAGCCTACAAACAGTTCATAATCATCATTTCTTTCTCTATAACGATGACATCATACCAATAACCTAAATTACCTTTTTTTTAGACCATCAACTATGTGTGTCATCCCTGTTGGATGCGGCATCAAAGGCAGACAAATCAGGACCAAAATAGGTCAACTCTGCCGAGACCTGAACCTGTGCCACAAGGTGGCGGTTCAGGTGAACCTGAGTCACTGAGTTTGTACCTGAACTATAAGCTGAACCTGAACCAATAATTGAAACTGAACCAGTACCGAGACCTGTTCCAGAGCCAGAATTAAACCTGCCAAACTATAAATGGGCTGCAAATACCACTGTGTGTTTAACGCTTGTGTTATTGAACAAAAGTTACATGTTATTCCAGCATTTATAAAAAAAATGGTTATAGAAAATTATAATTTTTATATTCCCCACAATATTAGACTACATTTGAACTTGAATGTTTGGCACTTGCTACTTGAAAATAATAATATATACTCAAGTTTTACAGCAAACCAAATTGAAAAAAAAACTACCAACATTTAATTTAGAAAGTGACATGTTTTATGGATCAGCTTAATCGTTTAGGAACCTTTGTAAGGGAAAACAATTTGAATAGGCAACAAACAAAGTTTTTAAGAGAGGATGGTAACCTGCCCCAATTGGAGAGTTTTCCAATATTGGGGCATAGTGACTTAATATTGATGGCATTAGGACCATATCAAGCTAAACAAGCTCGGTCATACTACGGAGAGCATATTAGAGCAAATGGTGTTTACAATATTTAAGTGTGCCCAGATCTTGAAAGAGTAAATCATTTAGGTGCATCAAGACCTCAACTTCTAATAGGCCGAATAAAGTCGAGGCTTAGTGGTCATAAAATATACTATGTGTATATTTTGTATGAAACTGAACCCACAAACAATCATTTAGATGATATACTGTCATATTACTGCAGCCGTATTGTGGGTAACAGAACTCTGGGCTGTTGTCATGTCATGACAGTAGTCTGGTATCTCGGGTGGGCGAGACATTAGAACACATTATCATCTCCGGCTTCATTTTTAGATAATGTCATAATAAGACTTACCAAATAAATAAATAAATTGCATTTTTATTGTTTTATTATATATTTCTTATGTCCCTGGTTACTCAGTGCGTTAATTATCTAGTTTATGCAGAATTGTTTACAAAACTACCTCAATACAGAAATTACAAATATTTGGCTTAGTTAATATTTATTATCTTTTTCAAATACGTTCATCTTTTCAATCTTAGTGTTATTTACGTTGTCTGTGAAAAATGTCTTTATTTCAACTCATTTGGATAAGTAGTTTAGGTTTTACAACAGAATACACTTAATATTATGATTTTTGTGGAGATAATCTATCATAAGTCCGTTGAATCAAGTTTTTTTAGTGCATTTACCCATTTGTAGATTTTTACTTTAAGTACCTTACTGAAAAATCGTCAGTGAAAAACACAATCATCAATAAAAATCGTCGCCGCCACATTAAAGCGCCTAGTTAAAAGTTCATAGCAATGTCATTGTTGGAAGTTTTTATACCTTTGCCGTAGGAGTTACGCGATTTATTTTCAGGATTGTGCAGATCTGAAAAGTTCCTGAACCTTTTTGATTATAAAATACTATTTTTGAGCTATTCAGCATTATATATTGCTAGGTGCCATGTTTATACATGCATTTTCGTTGTGGGGCAGTCGTCCATATTTCAATTTAGCCATCTCCTTTTAAAGTGAGTACAGAAAAAAATCGTGTAAAGTATCATGGCATGAATTACAAAGTACACAAAAAATCGGCATCAAATAAAAGTTGCGGAAATTTTTCAACGCCAATAAACGAACTTCAGCTCTAATCTGTCAAAACTCTCAACTGTCAAAGGTTCATTGACCTTATTAACCATTTCCTTAATCATTTTCCTCTCGTTTTGTATCTTCCCGTTGCAGAAGCGAACGGACAACTCGTACTGCCCGTACGCCGCAATGTTGAGAACTTGTAAACTAAAGTTAAGTTTACTCGGAATCACTCCCCCTCCGTGCCTCTCCCCCCTCTGTGGCCATGCACAAGCACGAGGGCAAGTCGGCTGATTCGCAGGAACGGGTCAACTCGACTCAAGGTCAGGGGGAGATGCACAGAGAAGCTGTGGAGACGACTTTGTTGAGAAGAATATGTGGGGATGTTGGTCAGGGATTTCATGACGGTTGTGGAGTCTTTTTTAGTTCTGAAGTTTACAGTATGGTTGAAAGTGGACTGGCTTGGAGGAAAAGGAAAAGTGAAAAACTGATTTATACACCGTTAAATTTTGGTCGTTTTAATCCCGTGGAGGATCGATTCAGTACATGAAACCCTATCGATTTGTAAAGATAACAAGTAAAAAATAAAGTACTTTTTTTTAAACTCTTATTAATTTACGCATGTACGAAATTGATTTCTTTAAGTAAACGTCAGCTGATCGAGGCCAATGAACTGTAGGTAGTTCGCAACAACCGACAACTCCCTACAAGGTCATTCACTTATAGAAATTAATTTCGTATATGCGTATATTAATTCGAGTTTTTGAAAAAAAGTAATTCATTTTTAATTTTTTTCTTTACAAATCGATAGGGTTTCATGTACATGTTTGTAAACGCACCTATGATTGAATTTTTGGTGTGGGCCAACATTTCTTTTAAAAACGAATAATAATAGATATCAAACTGCCGAATTTAAATGAAGTTACAGTGATAAAACCTATGTCATGGGAAATTGCGTTTAAATTTTTTATTGAAGCAGAATTCGGAAAACAGTTTTTTGACTGCAGACTTTACATTCGTTGTCTTTTTTTCATGCAACAAAATATATGAAATTTAAATTACAACTAATTGTATCGTAATGCATGTGCATCTGAACCTCTGTTCCCAAGTCAACATTTACCAATAAGTATTTGTGTACACACACATACGGCGTCGTCTCGCGCCTGCACATGTGTGCGTGTGTCGTACATACTGCACAAGAATGCAACGCGTTGTTGACACAGCCAACTTCGATATTCCTTTATTTATTGCTATAAAAACCCTTTCACTAACACCCAGACAAATTCAAACCCTAACTTGTACAGCGTTGAATTCAAAATAGAACGCCAGTTCGAATCTTACGACGTTCATTTGTTTTCGCGAGTCTATCCCTAACTAATGGACTGTGGAATGTATTTGCAAGACATTAAGACCGAATTTTCTTTGCGTTTTCTTTGGTAAATAGGACCAACTGTGTCTATGATAATTGCGAGGTATATTTAAATAAGGATTTATGCGTTACGTCTGGCGTTTTGGCGAGATCCGCGGATAAAGGAACGTTTTATACTGAAAAAAGTCGAGATTTGGTCGCAGATTGCGAATTTTGGGAGCCACAATGGGTACCAGCAGACAGTCGGGTGAGGCATCACCTCCTAAAGTGTCTTGACAACTTTTTTGCTGAAAATGCGATCATTAACAGTTTTAGGAAAAGTATTTTTGCTAATATTTTTTTCGTCTTTTGTGTTTTGACATTGTCCGGCCGAATATTACATGAAATGTAAACAAAGCAATTGTCGTTTCATTAGCTAATTTACATAACCAGTTACTACAATATAAAGACTTGTAAACACTGTTTTTTTTTTCCAATTACAAAAATAACGGATGTTTTAATAAACGCAAGAGATTTTATCTTCAAAGCGGCTCTATTTTGTACTATTTTAAAATTCCTTACAAGATCATAACAGTATAGGAGTACGGTTAAATACCAGCGTTTTACGCAGTGAATGCATGCAAAACGTAAAAATAAGAGACATGGAAACCTGCTCGTCTACATACCTTGAAAACCTGTCCGTCCGTCCGTCCTACGCGTCCTGTTAATTAATGACAATCACTATCGGACAGATGTTGAGCGCACAACAACGTTTTTAAAAGACAAAAAAAAAACAATTACAAGAAATAATTTAACTCAACTGTAATGTTATAGGCGCTTTCGATGTTTTATTTAAGAGCCATAATTAAAAACACACGCAAAAATAAAACAATAAAAAGGTATTATGTCGCAACACGCAAAAAGGATTAGATTACCCACAACTTTCATGTTAACGACTCGAGATACCATCAACACATAAGGAAATATAAATCCTGATTACTTTAAATGTAAAAAAAAACTAAGTCCTTTAAAACTCTGATTAAATTTAATGGCAACACTGAGATTCTACATCAACGCATCCATAGACAAGTTATGTAAATTCTACGTGCGCTTAACGAAAACGAGAGTATCTTAACTATCGTCAATCTTAAAAAAAAAAACACTTTCATTAAATCTTTCCCACCAGTTTTCGACCACTAAACCAGTTCGATAGGATCGCATCCAAAAAAAAACATTATATTAATTTGGGATCCCCACAAAAAACGAAGATACGAACACTAATAAAAAAAGCTAATGGCCAGAAAAAAAAAGAAAAAGGTTTCGATCTTTTTTAAAAAAGGAAGAAGAATAAAAAAAAACTCGTCGAAGAAAGGGTTAGTTTGATACAGGTTGATTCCATTGTTGGTTGGTCAGTGCCTCCTATTGGTATTTATGATATTCTCGATAACATCACTTTTATGACATTCTCGACAATATCACTAACTGTAATTTGTAACTTGCGTGTAATAAATTGCAATTGATTTTTGCTTTATTGAAAAATATTAATAAATGAGTAATAAATTAATATAAATATAACCGGCGGCGGTACATTCCGTCTCTTTGAGAGGTGGCTTGAGTCCTCCCAGCAGTGGGAACATTATAAGGCTGACTATGCATAAGCTAATTACAATATGTAAGTATTTCAAAAACCACTTTTAAATACGGAATAAGCCAGAATATTTTTGTCTCGTGTCATTCAGGGCTTAATTTCCTGACTGACAATCAACTGAACGGAATTATGTTTTTTAAATAAATCACTTGCAAAAAGTTACTGGTTTTTATGTAATGTGTAACCGTAATTAAATATCATGCATAAATATGACAGCTTTACCAATTAAGATAAATTTCAAAAGGTGATTGTTATTATTTTCTGAGATCTATTATCAACCGGAAAACATGATATAGAAATATGGTCCATAAGCGCCTTCAAGTTAGCCGCAAAGTGCGAGTCTGTCTTCTATATATAAAAGCGAAATATCACTCACGGATTAATCACGAAATTTGAGAAACTATAACACCTACAAACTTAAAATTTGGCAGGTAGGTTCCTTATAGGGTGTAGACATTTTACGAAACTCCATCCCTAAGGGGGTCCGCGCGCCTCAAGGAGTTGTCAGCAAACTGTAGGGGTCCAGCAGGGCCGAAGCCTACTGGGGCCAAAGGTTATGTGAGACTGTCACCACGGGCCCCGGGATAAAGGCAAGGAATGGAAAGGTAGGTTTTTAGTCAGTAAAAGTCTGACACTATTTCCCGCCCCACCCAAGGGCGGGATTTGTCATTGGATGATTTAACCAACGTTAAAAAAAAAAAATCCCTAAGGGGGTAAAATGGGGGTTGGAAGTTTGTTTTTGCCGCGGGTAGAAGCTAGTTCGAGTTAGATTCGTTTCTCAAAATAATTTTGGTCATTTGTATGTATTTATATAAGTATGTATTTATATTTATTAGGTATTGCATTAGTTTTCTATTTGTTTGGTTTGTTTACCATTAAGTTGTACCTACTACGAGTATGTCATGTCGCTGCACCACCCTGAGGTCGACTGGTAAAATTGCCTACGGCATTAAGTTCGCCTTTGTACACTAGTGCATAAAGCTTTAATAAATAATACTACCCTTACAGTAATCACACACACATTAGATGTAAGTAGGTACCTACCTCAAAGGCCAAAGTAAAAAAATAATCTATAAATAATACGCCGTTATATTTATAAGAAATTAATTTCGTACATGCGTATATTAATACGAGTTTTTGAAAAAAAGTACTTTTGATTTTTAATTTTATCTTTACAAATCCCCCAAGAGGCTCCCTGGTGTATGCTTTTCGCCGACGACATTGTGCTGGTTGCCGAGAGTGGCCTAGAGGTCCATAATAGATTGGAGGTGTGGTGGCACAGACTGGAGAGTGTTGGTCTGAAATTAAGTAGAACCAAAACGAAGTACTAGTTCTGCGCTTTCGGCGGTCTTTCCGGTCGAACCCATACCAATCTGCTCCGACTTTCGGTACCTCGGGTCGCTCGTTCAAGGAGATGGTGAGGTAGACCGAGACGTAACACATCGGATCAACGCCGGATGGATGAAATGGCGACAGGTCACGGGAACAACTTGTGACCCACGGATGGTACTCAAGTTGAAGGGTAAAATTTACAAGTCCGTGATAAGACCTGTCATACTGTATGGATCAGAATGTTGGGCTGTTAAAAAGATGGATGAAAAAAGACTGCATGTAGCGGAGATGAGAATGTTGAGATGGATGTGTGGTGTGACGAAAATGAATAAAGTGAGAAATGAGTATATTAGAGGAAGTTTGAAAGTGGCGCCAGTGACTGACAAGTTGAAAGGAAATCGTTTGTCTTGGTATGGTCATGTGAAGAGGAGGGCTGAAACACATGTTACTAAAAGAGTTCTGAGTTTGCAAGTAGATGGATGGAGAGGAAGAGGGAGGAAGAAGAAGAAGAAGAAATCGATAGTATTTCATGTACCGAATCGATCCCCCGCGGGATTAAAACGACCAAAATTTAACGGTGTGTTAAAACAGAAATTATACACCTTATCTGTACGTTATTACTTCGTCACAATCAAACGACTGAACGGATTTCGATGAAACTTTGTAAACGGATACACCATGTTTTGGAATGATTTTCCACGTGAATTTAGAAAATTGACCCAAGAGAAAATACTTTCGTGTCGAAAACTATTCTGTGTGCTATTCCAGGACATGGTCTACTTTTATGCCAAATCCCATCAAAATCCATTCAGCCGTTTTAGAGTGAAGACGTCATCATAAACTTTCATCTTTATAATATTATCTTAGTTTGATAATATTAATATATTATTAATATACTGAAAGACGCCATGTCTTTCAGCCATAATTAAAGAATTAAATCATACTGCAGTTGATTAGTTTTATTTTATTTTGATCATCACAACATGGAATGTGGTGCCTGAGATCGAAAGTTGCAACTTGCAAGACTATTAATAGGAAACAAGATTTAATACTGTTTGTACAGTTAGCAACGAAAGTGGTTTTCAGTCTTAACATATTTTTTTTTTTACAAATTCAATATTATACATCATTCATATCAAAAGGTGTTCTTTTAAAAATCAGTTACAATAAAATTATTATTAATGTTTTACTAGCACTTTTGTTGCAGACCGTACCTTTTTTTACTTTTATAGTTAATGTACGCGGCAAATCAGTTGAACTAAAATGGCCATCGTTGTTTAAAGTGTAAGTCGCGCAGACCCCTGTCGTGCCGCACTTAGGTTGAGACCCGAAAATCTGTTACTGCACATCGAAGGTTGATCGCCATTTTAGTTCAACTTATATGCCGCGTACAAAACTACACTGCTCCTATTAGTTGTATAGCGTGATGTTATTATAATCTCCCTCGATAAATACCATCGCAATAGATTTACGACTGTCAAGCTAGGGAACTCGTATAGCGACATGAAAATAACAACTAAAGGCACGGCACAAGGGTCAATATTCGGGCCTACAGAATACCTACTTTATGTCAATGATATGTGCAACACTATAGAGGTAGGCTCTGTATACCAGTTTGCCGATGACACCTGCATCGTGGTGGCTGATAAAGATGCTGAAGTGGCCGAGCGTCTTCTTCAAACGAACTTTGACTTACTATGTAAGTGGTCGCACGATGTTGGTCTTGTCATAAATGCTGACAAAACCAAAGCCATGCACATACATTCCTCACATAATATAGTCACCTACACACCTGCCATCAGAGCGCATAACCATGTCTGCTTGCACGCAGTATGTGCCGGTACTTGTAGCTGTGATACATTAGAGTTCGTCAAGGAACACAAGTACATTGGTCTTATTATCGACGACAAATTCAATTGGGTCCCACACATTAACTATTTATGTGATAGACTAAGGTCTATCCTGGGTCGAATAATAGTTCTTAAACACAAAATGCCCTATAAAACCCTTAGGTTACTATACCTAGCTCTGGCTGACTCCATAATTGGTTATGGACTGAGCAGCTACGGGAGAACGTATAAAACACATTTAGATAAAATTTACAAATTACAACAACGAATTCTCAAAAATATAGTACCAATTAAAATTAAAATAAAATACCAAAATGATTATTCTGAACTATTTCATTATTGCAACATATTGCCAGTCCATAGCATGGCCAAACTTTCAATACTAAAAGACGAATTTAACAATATAAATAATTTGATTAAAAACACACGTCATCCGAAACTAAGAACGTTAACAAACATGAACACCTTTACCTTGCCTAGATACAACAATACATATGGCATGAGAACATACTCGTACATACTGCCAAAAATAATAAACGAACTTCCTGTGGATATACAAAATAACTACCTCTGCAACCCTAAAAAATCAAAAAGTCTATTAAAAAACCATTTTTTGCAATCTGTGTAATTACTTTAAATTAATTCAATAACATATTTGAATGTAAAACTTAAAAACTTAAAAAAATAAAACACTAATATATTTGTAATTGTATCCGAACTCACTAACCGTATATAAGCCAGTAATGGCTTTTGTGGTTTGTAATATAAAAATATAATGTATAATGCGATGTTGAACATTAAATAAAAAAAAAAAAAAAAAAAAATGAGCTATAAAATAGTTTTTCAATTCGAACCAGTATTTCTTGAGAATGGTGCGTTCAAACCAACAAACAAAACTCTTCAGCTCCTTAGTATTATATAGGGTGACTGGTAATTAGTGACCGATACTTAAACACGTGATTGTAGTCATGATAACAAACCTCTTTTACTATGGCAATCTGCTGGTCAGTACATTTATGTTTGCCCAATTGGTCAACATGACTGTAGTGACCAGTATATTTTTTTCGCGATTTCAGGTTTGGTCCCATAGTAAAATTTGTTTTTATCATGACTACAATCACGTGTTTAAGTATTGGTCACTAATTACCAGTCACCCTATACAGTTTCGATAAATACTCGTAGTTAATCAAAATATAAGTTATTTATGTTAATATCCTTTGTTATTTCCAAATAAACAAGTCAAATAAGTACATATTTATTCAAAATCATTTTACTTTTATAGTAATCACACTATTATAGAGGCGAAAGATTGTGAGTGTGTGTGTAATGTGTATATTTGTTCTTCTTCTTCTTCGTTCACTTCATTACGCTCGAACGGCTGGACGGAATTCGATGAAACTTGGGACACGTGTAAACCATATCTTGGAGTAGCACATCCTCATTATCCATCATCCCTAAAGTATGTTTGCTTAAGATAAATTTCTACTATCACGTAGACGAAGCAGCTGCCAGCAGCTTGTTACGTTATATTAAGTACATTTATAAGTGAGTAGTGACATCTATGGCGTAACATAAGAACTAATCCTGCATCGCGCAAGTAAAGTTCTCCCCGTGATTTGAACATATAGAAACAGCCCGAAATAATTTATCGGGCAGTTATCCACCAGACATAATACCCGTCTGGTCGGAGGATCCTCCCTTTCCAAAGGAGGTATGTGGGACTTTAGTCTATGTTTCACACTCCTCTAAAAGTGCCATAACTGATATTATGTAGAGATATTTCCTGATTAAACAGAATCCACGATCTAAAATAGTTCTGGGACTATTACTAGGTTTAATGCTAATTAAAACTAGTAATAGTCCCGGAACTATTTATAGATCGCGTTTTGGAATAAGGCGGAATACGTCAGTGACATTAAAAATAAAAGGATTGTTTAATTTTAACTGTGCATTAAAGTACAATAATAACGCAGTAATTAATGGAAAAACGTGTGAATATTTAGGAAGTATTTTTAAATATAATTGACCTTTGTATATTGAGTTATGTGTTGGCAAGTTAATAGCATACCGTAATATAATAAAGCCAGGTTTAAAGTGACATTGTCTCATTTACAAAGGATTCGCTAACAAACGTGATGTAACCGGTCCGGACCAATATTAAAAATTGTATAATATAATATAATATTATAGTATTTCCACAACTATCACACAACACCGTCTAGTCCCAAGCTAAGCAGAGTATATGGTACCAGACAGCTGATAAACATACTTATATATATTTCTATATACATAAATATTATAGATAAATAACACCCAGACACAGAACAAATGATCGTGTTCATAACACAAACATTTGTCCTGGGTAGGAATCGAACCAACGACCTTTGGCATATCAGTCAGGGCCACTAACCACTATACCAACAGGCCAGTCACTGTATATTAATTAATTGTCTCACTTACTGAGGCCGTGTTTACGGAGACGCGGCGCGTTGCTCGGCGCGTTGGGCGTTTCGTCGTACATTGCAGCAGCGGGTCGCGTCTTCGCTCGCGCAAACACAAACATATGGCAATGTACGACAGACCGTCGGACGCGCCGCGCAACGCGCCGCGTCTCTGTAATCGAGCACTGAGGCTATCACGCTAAAAATCCCCGCGCGGCGCACTGTTCCCTCGCACCTCAAGGAGTTGTCAGCAAACCGTTGGGATCCTGCAGAAGGATCGAAACCTACTCGGAACAAGGGTACGCTTCTGAAAAGAACGCTCGGCCCTGGTTTGAAAGGCAACTTAGAAACGGGGTGGGTTTTTTAGTCAGTAAGAGTCTAACACTATCTCCTGCTCCATCTAAGGGCGGGAGTTGTCATTGGATGATTTTCACCCAACAAGAAAAAAATTAAAACTTATGTTTCAATAATTGAAAGAAAGAAAACGGATATAACGGATTCGGAGATGTTCTGATCGAGGTTTAACATTTGAGAATAGAGTAGTATTTAGTGAGCTAAACGAGGTATTTTAAAGTAAAAGTATTGGGACTTCAATGTAATTATGGCTCACTTTATTATTATTATATCTAGCCTATACTGTCCCACGGCTGGGCAAAGGCCTCCCTCCACTCTTTCCAGTATTCCCGGCTCTGAGCCATGGCTCGCTTATGTTTTACTGTTAAACAGTTTTACATTTCTTTAGTTTAGATTTTTTTTAAACTTTGACTTTTTATCAAAGGCTTCACCGTAATCTTCCTAAAATAGACCAGAAATTGAAGATTTTTCCCGCTAATAATCATCGCATTATGACCATAATTTACCGTTCGCAAAGCTGTGTGTCATTGACTTCTGATTTCAAGGAAGGTAAAAACTGAATGAAATATTTTAATCAATTTTAAGGTTATTTAACTTACATTTTCTGATAATTTTGACTGAACATTTAAAAAACCTAAACTTAAATAGAACGATCAATTAGTCTTGGGGTCTAGGTCTTCTGAAAATGCGCTTGCGCACTGTTAAATTAATATTTCTTAGAGCTAGAGTTTGGATTATCAATTCAAAATGAGATTTTATTTTATAGATTAAACGTTAAGTATGATAGTGATTTTACATTCAATAGTGAATTAAAAAAATAGCATTTCAATGAAAATACCGGAAAAAAATTTTTTTCTCTAACTTAGTCATCGAAACAATAATTGAACAATAGAAAAAAAATTACAATAAATATCTACAATAAAAAAGTACAATAAGTACTGCCTTTAATAAACAACACTTTTTCTAATTCAATTTCTCTACACCCTGTGTTGTTGACATGTATACTGTAGTGAAAACTAAGGTCAGACATTCCTTGCGTCGCATTTTGTTGATTTTAACCGCACTTTTTAATAAATCGTCAAGACAATAGTCACCCTTGTTATCTTATGGAGATAGGTAGAAACATCACTAAACTATAAATCATAGTCGGTTCCAATAATAATTGGTATCTGAATGAAGTAACAATATAATCAGCCTCATAATGTTCACACAACCCTGCGTTCAAATTTAAGGTTAGAGTTAACTCTAATGACGTCATCAGGTAGATACTCTACACTCACATTTTGTAACACGAACGTAAATTTCAACTGTCAATGTCAATTATAGCCGCTTACACTAATCTACCCTGCTGGGAGTTAGAGTTAGTTGTGTTAACTCTAGAGTAGCTACTCGAGTTATAAAGGAACGACCCTGGGTCGCAGCTCTACTCTACTCTGGTTATTTTTGAACACAGAACTCCTCTCTAGAAAGAGGAAAAGGCCATACCCCACCACGCGGATTTACTGCGGGTTGGCAGTTTCCTCACAACGTTTTCGTTTACCGTTTTGAGAGTAACGATTACGAAATAAATTACCTACATAAAGTAAAGCGTTGCCTAGGTTTTGGCTTACGTAAGGAACCGTTACCACGAGGCCAGCACTACTCTTAAAAGAAATAGCTTTTTATTAAAAATGAGGCTAAATAAAAGCTTCACTTTAATATGACTAGATGGGATATGTATGAAAGAAGCAAAAGTATCGAAGGACTGGAAAAATTTGCCTACTGCGGTCTTCCCATCCGATTATAATTTAGGTGTCTTCAAGGCTAGAGTGAATAGACCTCTAATAAACTAGTGCGCCTCACCATCAACGATTGCATCACTGCTTATCACCAGGAGGAATCGCAGACAAGCACTAGTTTGCATCAAATTAAAAAAAATATGGATTCATAGTACTGAAAATACATAACTAACTATGCTTACCAGCAAAAACTAGTTTTATAGAACCTACAGATACCTCCAACTAACAGTATTTAAGTTAATATGTAAAATAAGGAAGGCTGAATGTCTACATCTCAGAATGTCGATGTCCTGGACCTCTGCAAAGTGTAATAGAGGTCCAAACCAACTCGCAGAGGCCTCTTAAACACTTTTCGTTGAACGTAGTAGGAGCCAAACGACGTTTATAATCCCCGTAAGTGCTATGCAAGTGCACCTAAACACACTCGGTTGGTGGGAAACTTTAGCAACATATAAAAAACTAAGAATAGAATATACAACCTTATTTATAATACATATATATGAAACCCCAAACACGTGTCTAGTATTTTTATGCAAAGAATCTATGTGCAAAACTTCATAACTTTATCATGAAAAATCTCAAAGTTTTAAGCTTGTTGTGTTACCTGGGTTGTTCATATAAACACATGGTCACCGGGCCATCCGAGTCACTGAGGGGTTGTTTTGCTCCTGCCCCCAGCTGAGCGCTGGTGTCTGATGCTCGCTATGACCTGCCGTGACCTGTATTGTACTTAGTCTTGGTGGTGTCCAAATTGTGACTTTTTTTTAAATATTTTGGGAAAAAATATTACATGGTGTAATTAAATTATTAGAATCGCTTCAGTTACTGATTCTGAAAAAACTATATTCAGGTTTCGCATATATTAAAAATAATGTTGTATAATAAACATTATTTACATAAAAATAGTACCAAAAACTTGAATCTAAGGGTACAATGGCGATCTTATCGCAGATAGCGACTACGAGACAACCTACAAAGATATACCTAAGTAGGTCTATGGTTTTGGGAGACTAAAGTGGACTGTTGATAAGAACTATGTAAAGATTTTGGCCTCTGCCTGAACAATGTTATTAAAATACATGGCTAAAACCAACAAGAAGGTTGTATTATTATAGGACGTGAATGCCAAAAGCAGAATAAACTTAATTAATAAAAGCTTAACATAGAATCACGCTTGTAGGCAAGGCCTCGGGGAAAGTTTGAGTCAGTTGGACCTGTGAATTTGGCCAGTTATTTTTAAACCCTATACAGTATGGAGGAATACAACAGTAAATGAAAACCCTTGTTTTTTTCTAATAGAAAATCATAAAATGACCGCTCTGGGAGGAGCGAGAGCGAGTGTTAAACTTTTACTGACTAAAACGGTTTCCTTGGTGGACGGCGGGCAATGGGTAGCTCGCTGTCCGTCCGCCCGGTAACAGACCGGTCCAAATCCAAGTCGTCTACGGCGCGCACTGTTCCCGCGCGTCTCAAGGAGGTGTCAGCAAACAGTAGGGGCCCAGCAGGGCCGAAGCCCACTGGAGCCAAGGGTTTGGTGAAAATGAACCCCGGGGCCCTGGATCGAAGGCAATGAATGGAACAGGGTAGGTTTTTAGTCAGTGAGAGTCTGACACTATCTCCCGCCCCAACCAAGGGCGGGATTTGTCATTGGATGATTTTACCTACCATAAAAAAACCTGGTTTCCTTTAGTTGGTAATTTATATTTTTTAATTAGTTTTTTTTCTTTACTTTTCTACATTGTGCTCACATAATGAAGAAATATGTAATCAAGATTAATGTAACTCATAATAAGATTTAGAAAGAGTGTCCATGGAGTTTCTTGCACGTTTTTTTCCATAGAGATCTACGCTTTGGAACGTACAAGCAAGCGTCCTTTTTTTTGACTGGCCGACATTTTGACTATTCAAAAGTGCCTGTATGTGGTGAAGCACTAAAATGCGTTTGAGTTTGAATATTTGAGTTGCCCTATGCGTTTTAGGACCATGGTAAATCTATCGAACAATCCCGTGGCACTAGTAGGTACATCCTACCAAGAAATGTTATGTAGATTAGTGATTGCATCTCTGTACATTTTTTTGCATCAGCCTTATAATGTTCCCACGGCTGGGACTCAAGCCTCCTCCAAGTGATCCACCACGCGGGCTCAGTGTGGATTGGTCGATGACATGTCTTCGAATTTTTTGATTCTAGAACATGTCAGTTTCCTCACGATGTTTTCCTTCACCGTTTTTGAGAGCAGTGGTGATAAAATAAATTACATAAAGTAATGCGCCTAGCTGGGTTTGAACCCGCGACCTACAACTCGTAAGTCGGGGCCGTTATCACTCGGCCACCACTGCTCTTCTCATCTCTGTACATTATAGACCATTAGAACATTTGTTCATAATAATTTCTGCTGAAAGATGTCCACTGCTAGCTGGACAAAGGCCGTCCGTAAGTGTCACCCCAAAGAACGGTCATAAGCGTCTTGCATCCATCGAATTCCCGCGACCCTCACTAGGTCATCAGTGCACCTTGTGGGATCAAAACATCTTTTATTTACTGGTTCTTATATCACATCACAATAAAGCCCGAAGTAGGTTAAATCATATAATTATTTCTACACAATTTTCCCACGTATCCACCCTTTTTACGCCACAAAAACCAACCACAGAATTACCTCCGTTATGTCATGGTGTTAAGGTTTGTTTTTAATTGATAGTGTTTTAAGGGTTGAGTCGAAGTTGTCCGAAGATTGCCGAACGCCCGCAGCGAACAGGTGCTCTATCTTCCACATCTTGATGACCGGACGCAGGAGAGCGACGTGTTTTGATACTTTAGGAAATATTTATGTGTTTGAGTTGCTTTTATGAACAAACTGATTGATAAATTATCCAGGAAGCAGAAACAATACTTGTAGATAATTAGTCAGCCTACACTATTTTTTTCTGTGGAACCAAAACTTGTGTGGATGAGAGAGATTCACATAAACATTATTATTTGGGATGCAAAGATAATAATGGATCTAAGGTTTAATTGTATAATTTATTTGTACAATTGATAAAACCACTGTTTTTTTTAGTCTGCTTCGATTTTATAGATCCTAAAACTTCCTGATAGCTAAAACCATGGCAACTAAAGGAACATAAGTGTAGTTTTAGCCAGTAAAAGCAGACATTTACTGGTTAAAACCAGCGGCGGAATAACGAGTGCACCGTAAGTGAGTGGGGGAGTGGGAGAAGTCATTAGATGATTTCTCGTCTTAAAAAAAGGGGTCTTTAATTTAAGAGTGAATAGGTTACTTCTAGGCAAACGCGCTCCATCCTCGACCACATCACCGTTTACCATCAGGTGAGATACAGGTCAAATATAAAAAAAAATGATTTCAAGAACAACCAGGCCACTTAGGTAGGGCCAGTTTAGGTGATTTGAAATCATTGGTTATCTATGAGATTTGTAAAGTCACAGGTGTGTGGCAAGTATCAAAACGGGTTAGTCGCCCTATACATCTCACGTGGTTACGAGAATGTAAGGGTTAATAAAGAATGTCGGCTGTTGCAGTGTTGTGTAGGTACCGAAATCGTACTAGTTTTGTAAAGAGATGAGATTCGACCACACTTATACAGGTCAGTTTGTTTGATACAAAACGATGTGTTTTTTTGTCCTCTAAAATAGTGTAATGTTTTTGGTTCTTTATTGAAATAAAGAACGATCTTGAAAGTGGGTGTACCAGTAATTTTTTTTTCTAGGTCTTTACGTCACAGATCTACACATCTACATTTTACCTACATAGGTACTCGTAATCACTCATCATTTCAGTAGAAAGACGTCCACTGTTGAAGATTGGCCTCCGTTTAGGGTTATCGGTCCAACTTGTAAGATGCCTTCCAACGTTTCGTCTTCCGGTACTTACGTTTATACTCGTGTTTTTCGCTTTTGACCTAAATTACCCACCCTAACTCACCCTATTAATTTTAAGTTCCTATTATAGTTTTATTTTTAGAGTACAATAAAGAATTCTATCTATCTATCTATCTATCTTACCCGATGGTAATTGATGATATGGGTGGTGGGTGTGCGCAAAAAATATCTAGGCAAGCTTGCTCCACCGTCAAGAACAAGATTGCTTATATATTTTTTCAAAAATTCGTTTTGACTCACTAGGAGGACATTAGCTACTTAATTAACACTTTAGCCGGTTTTTCGGATTGCTCGACGAGTGTTTTCGTGTGCTATTCGCCAGGGTCGTGAGTTTGCGACTGGGTAATCCATCCCGTTTTAGCTCATCAATCTCCATAGGTGACAAAAGAGCGGACGAGATAAACACTCCAGTATTTGGTCGTGGACCCTGGTGGGATAAACGCGAGTGTGTTTGTTGGAAAACCTGCCTAAAACATCATCATTCATCATTTCAGCCAAAATACGAAAACCACTGTTAGACATAGGCCTCCCCAAAGCGTCCCCAAAATGGCCGGTCCTGTGCGTCTCGCATCCACCGGACTTTAACGACCCTGACCAGGTCATAGGTCCACGTTGTGGGAGGCCTTCCAACGCTGCGTCTTCCAGTACGCGGCCGCCACTTCAGAAGCTTTCGGCCCCAACGGCCATCTGTTCTGCGTGCAATGTTCCCAGTCCATTGCCACTTAAGTTTGGCGATTCTACGTAAAACAAATACCACATAAATAACAATGGTATTCAATGTCATGCCATCCATACAATAACCAATTATCGAAGCAAGTCTCACTATAATTAGAGCACTTTTAATTAGTACCCAAATAGTTATTAGGTGCTTGTCGAATGCGCCGACGCAGCCACCCAAGCGTGACGTCACGGCCGCCATTGTCTTCTGAGCCGACTTAGCTAACGGCTGTTATTAACTTTACGCTTATTTTGGCTTTTAGGGAGGGTGGAGAGGCTTTTTTTAGTTGTGATATCATCTAGTAAATTGTCCTTCTCAGAGTGCAGCGATCAGACTTTTCTCTGACTAAAATCCTCCATGTTGCTTCAGTTCCAGAAGAGTTTCTCTTTCGAACAAAAGCTCGGTATTGGCAGCTATCGATCCCAGTGAACCGTTGTGGTCGCATTTTGGGGGACAAGTTTTTTTTTGATAATTTTTATAGAGAGGTAACTCAAATATAATACGAGGTCTGTATTCTCTAAAGGATTAGCCAGAGTAGTAGTGTACTACCAGATTTCGCCTGTTATGTTTTATTCCATGTAACTGAAAGCTGCTGTATGTCATGGAGCTAGCATCCTATACAGCTCCATCCCTTTAACAATTCAGTTTAGGTCGTCAAATGGATCGCGTAAGAGCTCGTAGTAGGGCTCAGGCCTGTATTCTCCAAAGGGTTAACCAGAATTGTAGGGTACACCCACATTCGGCCTGTTGTGTTTTATCACATGTAAGTAGGGGTTAGCGTATTACTACTATTACCTTCAACCGGGTTCAGGTTCAGACTTAAGTTGACCCTTCTCCACTCACATACCGTCAACGTCGAGCATGGTTTTAATGCTTGTTGCTTTATCTAAGCAATCCAACGCGATGTTTGAGAGTTTGAGGGAGAGGCAACGCGAAAAAGGAGAGATAACGCCTGAAAACTTTATTGGCATTCGGTAATTCCGTGATTTAATTGAATGTTTCACAAAACTTGTTCCAGGAAATACCTACGTGTTTTTTTAAAACTCTTAAGAGTTTTTGAGAAAAAATATCATTATTTATTATCAATAATTAATATCATTCTTGATTAAATGCAAGGCTTGTATTGTAGTACTTTTTTGAAGTTCATGTAAAATAGCAGATTTTCTGAGGTCTTTACTGGATTACTTTTAAAGAAATTTATTATTTATTTGATTTCTATAGAAGCCTAGATAATATCCACACGATATTCTGTGTATCCAAAATATTTGAAGAAAGATGTGTAATAACATCATAATCACGTAAGAGCGGTTGTATGAAAATGTACCTCGGGTTGGTCGCTTTTAAGTTTAGAGTAAATACTTCGAGCTCAAGTGTCGCCATATTGCTGATGATGCTCATAATTTTTTGGGAGAAGCCCATCCATCGAATTTGTACTGTCATTAATTATTTGAATAACGTAATTAGAGACAAAATAGAAAGACAATAGGTGTGCGAACGCTGGAGTTCGCTTAGGGCTTGAGTAACGTTTTTGTATTCTGATCGTAACGTGCTATGTGATTACAAGCACATGAATCATTTCAGCTTAAACACGTAATTATAAAAAAAACAGTCTATAATTCTCATTTTGGTTTTTTTTTTATGTTTCGTATTCCCTCGATTTTCCAGAAAGCCACAAAACACCATTTGATAACCTAACATTTTCCAAAAACTAGAAAGAAAAACACAATAACATTAGCATGATATCCTAAAAAACACAGTATATAAAATATAACCTAAATTGGTAACAGGTTCCACGTGAATTTAAAATATAAGTGGTAGGTGGAAGGGCGAAGGGATGAAATGGTAAAAAATATACATTTGATGGAGTGTAGTTTATCTTACAACTGGGAAAACACGCTGAAAAAATATCGTGCGCCAAGGAAAATATTCGTAAATGAAAAAACAGCAGTCGCCGGCAAGTGGCGGGTAGGGCTGTCACGGCGAGACGAATACGCTGGCCTATTATTTCCATTTTTATTTTCATGATGAATTCGAGGGGTTTTTTTTTTTTTTTTGGTGGTGGGTAAAATCATCCAATGACATCTCCCGCTCCGCCCAAGGGCGGGATAGTGTCAGACTCTTACTGACTAAAAACCCACCCCGTTCCTTCGTGGCCTTAGATACCAGGGCCGGGCTTTCCTTTCGGAAGCAAACCCTTGGCCCCAGTAGGCTTCGACCCTGCCTGCCTGCAGCTAGCAGGCTGGGTCTCTACGGTTTGCTGACAACTCCTTGAGGCGCGCGGGAACAGTGCGCGCCGTTGACGACCTGGGCTTGGTCCGGATGATTACCGGACGGTCAGACAGCGAGCTACCCATAGCTCGCCGTCCGCAAGCCCGCGCCTACGTTGGCTGGAAATCAGGATCGGATTCCGATTCCGCGGCGGCTGGGCCGTGAGGGCCGTTGCCTCTCGCGTGTGGCCTCCTCCTTTGCTAGCATTACTGCTTCGCAGAAGGAGGCGACCGCCTGCCATCCCTCCTCGCTCCGGACCATGGCCCGTACCAGGGCCTGGCGCGAGAGATCGCCGCTGCCGATCGCCCTCACGAGAACACGGCGATGCTCTGCCCAAGCGAGGCACACTTCGACCGTGTGCTCCACCGTGTCCTCCGGGCAGTCCACGCAGTGGTGGCACCCGGGCGTCGGTTCCGCACGAATCCGGAACAGGAACCTCCCGAACTTACCGTGTCCGGTGAGAACCTGGGTCATGCGGAAGGTTAGGACGCCGTGAGGAATTCGACGGGTTCAAAGTGATTTTTTAAAATCTATTTTGTGATTTTCTGGTAATAAGAGTTCGCGGGTTCAAACCCAGCCAGGCGCTACTTTTTGTAATTTAATTCATCACCACTGCTCGTAAAACGGTGAAGGAAAACATGTTGAGGATACCAGCATGTCCCAGAACTAAAAAGTCGAAGACATGTGACGGCCAATTAAAACTGGCCAAAAATTTTTAAAAGTTAAAGTTTGATGATATTTTCAAACTTTTTTTAAACCTTTTACGATCATAGAAATCCTACATCAACGATATGGGCAAACGGAAATTGTGATATGTTAACGATCAGTTTTAGTTGGCCATATCGTGAAGTTTTTTTATTTATTTTTTATTTGATATAAACTAGTGCTTGAATGCAATCCCACCTGATGGTAAGCAGTGATGCAATCGTTGATGGTGAGGCACACTAGTTTATTAAGAGCCTATTCACTCTAGCTTTGCAGACACCCAAATAATAATCGGTAGGGAAGACCGCAGCAGGCAGCAAACCGCAGCAAATCATGAAGTGATCAATTTCGATGGGAAGATAAACCTCAGCATAAAATTTTACTCCTTAGGTATACGCACAATGAATGTGTTCCCAAAACGTTTTGCGCGCATGGGTGAGATGTCCACCTTACTGGCGGTGCATTGCCATACGTCAGTGATCCGTTGAAGGAACGGGCAGTGATTGCTAATAACCTCACTCATCAACCTAAGTAGGTAGTATTATTTTGCCTCGTCGTGACAGCCCTGTGGAACACAAAGTATGGTCTCTACATAAACGGAGCTCTACGTAGAGACGGCGCGACACCTGCCCGCTAAATGAGAGTTAACTGCGCGTCTCTCTTATATCTAGAGATGGAATTATTGAAAACATTTTCTTTTACCTCTAGTTAAGGCTTTGATTGATAATAATCACAATGAAAATTATGTTACAAAAGGTGAAAGTATATTATGTATGAATGTATGTTGGTTACTTCTTCACGCTGAAATGTTTCAACGGATTTCGATGATATAGGTAAAGTCGCTGGCAGAGGCTAGTAATGTTATGAAGATGGCCTCAACTCCACCTCTTTATTACTAATGTATACACCGTTAAATTTTGATCGTTTTAATCCCGTGGAGGGTCAATCCGGTACATGAAACACTATCGATTTGTAAAGATAAAATAAAAAAATAAAGTACTTTTATTCTAAAACTCGAATTAATATACGCTTGTACGAAATTAATTTCTTTAAGTAAACGAGTCGATAACCTTGTAGGTAGATGTCGGTCCTTGCATACTAAATACCTACAGGTCATTGAACTCGTCCAGCTGACGTTTACTTATAGAAATTAAAAAAAGTACTTTATTTTTTAATTTTCTCTTTACAAATCGATAGTGTTTCATGTACCGAATCGACCATCCACGGGATTAAAACGATCAAAATTTAACAGTGTATAGCTCCATCCTTTTAATGGTTCAGGTTATGTTTTAGAGGTTGCGAAACAGCGTGTAAAGTCTTGTACATCTTCGTAGAAAAAGAAGGATCTACCAACCAGACTACAGAGACAATTGCACGAAGACTGCAGAGCACATATGAAGTTTAAATAAATACAGACACTTCTAGATTTGTCGAGCAAGTGGCCGTTTATGTTTGGAGTTCTGGAATAGACCGCGACGTCGGACAAGATCCCCAATTGGGTTAAATGGTAACAACCAGGAGATTGGATTGGTGTCCGGTTTAGGTACCTAGGCTAAGGTTCACCACTTGATCCTATAACTGGTGAGGTGTGGTCGTGATAGCAATCAGTCATGCAGGTAGGTAGAACCCTGCCTTGATCATTATACACGATACAATGAAGACATTACGGAATACTCTCAATAGCTTATGAAAACGCCTATTTTCAGCTCGGAAGTTCAAGATAGTCTGGTACGGGTATTAATGTTAATGGACACTACTAACACCTGAGCCGAAGTGAGTAAATAAAAGATACGACACTCACGAGAAACAACAACTCTATCTGTTTTTAGGAAGTATAATGGGTAGTTGAGCAATAACATTAAAAAAGCCTACAATGTTCTGCGCATACAGTATAACTGCGCGTTCAGGGGTCTGTTGGGGCTTCCATGGCGGTGCAGTGCCTTCGGCATCTTCGTCGACCACAGCAAGGATGGTTTCCAGAAGGTGCTAAGTAAAAGAACGGCCTCCTTGTGGTCGCGGTTAAGACATTGGGCCGGAATTAAATGCACACATACTCATACTACACCAGGCGGCCGAACGAGTATCTGTGCATTTGATTCCGGCCAGCTGTTCCCAAATAGAGCCCCTCTGACCTTTAAATCCATTTTCTTTGCGAAATATTAATTGATTTACATATGCTAGTACATAGCATATGTAAATCAATTTCTGGAGAACACTTAACCAGCATTTATTTTGTGTGAACATATTTATAAATATTAAAGCCGTTTGAAAGGAGTAGGGAAAACAAGCGACAAAAATATCATGTTTTTAAAACAAATATTTTGGCAAAAGTTAGTTTTACGAAAAAATCTTAGGTTGATAATATTGTAAATTAATCTGTAATAAATATATATTTTTTACAAAACAAATGACCTAGCCGTTACCGAGGAGTAGGCTTCAGTAAGTCACTGTTTTGTAGCACTGCTCGGGAGTTAGGGCCATAAAAAGTGCACCAACACGCTTTTAAACGTAGTGCCAAACAGATTGGACAGCTAATCTTAAGATAGTGGTCGCTCATGTATGTTAAAAATAATAATAATTTTAAATTTTACTAACATATGTATGGTAAACCAGGCATGCATGAATATTATAAGTTTGCATAAATTATATGCACACATATAATTTTCATCTAAAAAAAAAATACAAATTTTTCATGCCATAAAATTGAAAATATTACACATACGAATAAAAAAAACCACCCAGCAGACAAAACGAAATTACCCTCCATTTAAAAACATTTCTAATCTAAAAAATATATATCCAATTTCTAGGCTTTTCACATAGGTACAAGATAACTAAGATAATAGCTACATCAAATGAAGCGTCGCCGTCGCGAAAAAAAAAACACTGGTTAAAATCTACCGCTACGCTGTGTTGTTTTAGGCCCTCGCAAAATATTGGGCTCGCTAAGCGAAGAATAACAATGGCGTTGGGGCACCCCTTCCCCTCCCTCCTCATGGGTGACGAAAGAGACGGTAATTATAATGTTTATTGATGTTTTTTTTTTGTTCTATCAGTATGATTGTATGGGCCATGAGAGTCAGAGTGGCCTAACTCATCATCATATTATTTGAAAAAAGAATAAGTTTTTCAATACACTTACTCGAAAATTCGCTCTTATCCCACCGCTTTTAGGCACACAATTAACTGTTTCCTGTACTAGTACAGAAAAGTGCGTTGCTAAAAACGTCGTTTAATACACGTGCAAATTTGTCAAACCCTCGGCTCCGTAACACACTCGCCTACGGCTTGTGGAAATTCCGTCTCGGTTGCAATGACAAACTTTTTGCACTTGTATCAAAATAAACTATTTCAAATCAGTGTTGGAAAAATGACAGTTATTGGCTCTTGTGACGTCATTTGGAGACACTGAGGCTGAGAGTCTGGATTGGTTCTCAGCTAGAAAAAGTTCAGCGATACATGCCCAGACTCTCACGATTGTATGGAACCGACTGACTCTAATCCCATGTGAGGCTTTACGGAGAAAACTGTCCTCAAGGTGGAAATCTCTTTCAGTTCGCCAGAATAGCTTGCTAACCAGAAAAAGTGTAATAGGCTGTAAATGCCTTTGAAGTTTCTTAGTATTTTGCAATGATTCATACAGTTCTGAAAATGCCTCCATCTCACGGAAAAAAACCAGCATGTATAATCTGTAAGAATTTCCAAAACGGAAATTGGCCCGGTGGTCTTAGTTACTCGACCATTGCTTGTTTCGTGCTTTAGGTTTAGATGAAAGTAGTTCTAAATAGCGCAATGTATATTGAATGACTTAGTGGAGGTGCATATTTTTGCACAGCCTAAAAAGTAAGTGGAAAGGCGGACTGTGTTATTCCGAATATCATTTGAAAAGTCGATGCGGGCGCTAATTAGCGATGAATCTAGACTTTCCAATTGGTCGAGTTCAAAATCGATTTTTGCATAGAGTCGGAAGCCACGCGCCTCTCGGATCGATTCAACGCGCGGGGACAGTCACGCACGTTCCATCTGATCTCGATGCCCACTCGATTCGATACCGAGTCACATTTTTTCTCATTAGCTTCGGCTTTTTTTTCAAACCTTTTGTACAAGGCGCCCGTTTTTTGGCGCGCGACGAGCTTGTCTCGGACCAATCTCTTTGGTAATTTTCTTTTTTTTTACTTGCCTATTGTCGACGGGCCACTGCAACTTGTTTTTGGATTTATATAGACCGCTGATTCTTAATGGTTGAATTAAATGTCCGCGGTGACCGTTACGAACGTTTTTTATACGAAAGTGAGGTTAGTTTTTTAAACTTTTCGCCACGCAAATTATTAGGAGAAAATCTGGTGAATCTGCTGGTCTGTCAGTATTTTATTGTACAGTTTTTTTGCAATGATTTTCGAAAGATCTAATAAAGTCTAGATAGCTTTGAAAGTTTATTTTTTAAGGAGGTGAACGGTATAGCCTTTTGAGTTGAAACGACGTAAAATCGAATTTCTTTATTAGCATTAGTAACACTTTTCACAATTTCTAGATTGCTTCTACATAATAGACTGTTGACGTTTCCCAGAAAATGTATCAGGTTGTAAACATTCTAAAGAATAAGACGGACACATAAAATCGGTTCTCCAAAAAACGCCTCATCTTTCACTGTCTGTAACCAGAAGCTGTGTGGTCTTTATAGCCAGCAAATATCTCGCTAACCACCAACTGATGAGCACGGGTGCGTGCTGCTAACCACTGGTTACTAAGAGGACAGGTGCACTCCCTGGGGCGGTTAATCTCTGCCTCGTGACGTAATGTCTGCGTAAGAATTTGTGGTTCGGTATTTATTGGGAAAATTCGGATATTTTGATAGATAAATGAATGCAAGGTGACAGTAATCGAGAATAATAATATTAAAAATATTTTTACTGTGTGTTAGTTTATTATTATTTTGTAAGATTCTATTATTATCTATTTTAGCTAGATGCCTGAGTTGCCTGACAAAAAAGAAATAATGAAATATTTCATGACTCGACTATATGAGTAGTTAAGGCTTCTTTTTTAATATGGGAAATCATCAAGTCACTCTTATTGCTCTTTGTCAGGGTGTGTCAGACTTTCACGGACTAAAAACCTGCGTTTTTCCGTTTGCATTCCGGGGCTGCGGTAACTATCGAACAATTCACAGCCCAGGAGGAAATCTTTCTGTAAATAAATTTTATCTAAATCAATGTTATTCTAAGTCAAATTTGGGCTAAGTCGCAAAGATTTGAGCTTGAAAGGAACCTTTTAGCTTGAAGAGCTTTCCTTAATCTCGAATCACTGTTACTTTACAAGCATCATAATCATCAGATTTTGATATTGGTTGCGCGAATTTGCTGTGGACTGTAGGTTTAAAAAAGCGAACTAAGGTTTGTTAACAATATGCAGATACTGTGCTTGGCGTTCATTAATGGGATACATGTATTGGAAAGGAACACTGACCTTTAGACTTCGAAGGTTGCACGTGGCACCGGCCGGCGATCCTCGACTTCGCACATTTAACCACTGCCAGGTCCTGTTTGCACTACACTGCACTATTGTTGAGTTTTGAATGGTTGGATCACGAAAATAGTCAATTTTCTTGTAATTTCGGGCGGGCGATTGGCGGTGCGGTCACATTCACAATCGATGCACACACGTCAATGTCAAATCATTTCTAGAGGTCGTGCGGGTGGAAGGGAAACGGATGGTATAGGATTGCTAGGCCAAAAAAACAAATTACAAAAAACAAAGTCGCGGATCATAGCAAATTGGCGCAACCAGATATGTTTGGGGAAGAATGGAAGATGATACTATCAGAATGTATGACATTTTGTGGGGTGAATGTATGACTGTGTATAATATTTGTTAAGTAACTGACTTGTGAATTGTCCGTTTTTAATTTTTGTTTTTTTTTTATATTTTATTGTTTTGATTTCTTTGTGTTTAAATGGTGTAATTGGTTTCGGCCGTTCTGTTTAAATTAAATAAATAAATAATTAAGAAAGGTATTTAGGAGCGTCAGAAGGTATTATGTAAGTATGATCATTTCATCGATTATTCATTCGAGATATTCAAATCAAGACAAAAGCATTTATTCCAAATAAAAATTAAATGATATATAGGTATGTAATAAATTGTCAAGAAGTCAGCCAGAACTAGATGCTAATTGCATATTCTAAATCGTAGATTTAATGTGCAAAAGACTCCATGGATAATACTACAAGTATCTCGGTTACTTTCTTCTCGGAAAGCAATTAATCGTTGCAGTTATTAAACATTATTTATTATCTTTAAAATAAAATTATACTAGTAATTTAATTAACAACTCTTAGTTCGGATAAAAACAGACATAAAAAACAGGTACACTCAATAAAAATTAATTATCTGTATATACGTAAGCATTAGCAAATATAGGTACATAAAAACTATGAGAGCAGTAAATACTATAAGAATAATTGCAGTAACATTGATAATCATCATTAAAAAACTCTAATTTAAGAAACTAAAAAGCATCCATCAAAGAAATTAACTTTTACGAAAAATCAGGTTGTTCTAAATCACCCAATTACTCAGTCTGTACTTTTGCACGGCAGTGTATAAGGCAGCGTGCTAACTGTACTAATAATATTTGGCTAATGTCGTAATGACACGTCTTGGTGAATCGTCTGTGCCTTTACTTCGAGTGATTCTCGCGGTTAATATGAAGCCTCACAGCCGTATTCTGGAGTTTAGTATACTTCGTGAATGAAAGGAGATGACTTATTTCATAGCTAAGTATAAGAATGGAATTCCCTATCGGATTTTGTGTTTGCTGAAAGCGACATCCTAGGGACATTTAAATCTAGAGTGAATACGTTACTTCTAGGCAAGCGTACTCCATCGTCGGCTACTTCATCGCTTATCATCAGGTGAGATAGTGGAGTTTCGTAAAATCCGTTCTTAGCGGAGGTTTACACCCTATAAGGAACTTTACTGCCAAATTTTAAGTTTGTAAGTTTTCGTGATTAATCAGCGAGTGGTATTTCGCTTTTATATATAGAAGATAGGCTCGCGTTTGACCACTATCTCACCTGATGGTAAGCGATGATGTGGTGACGATGGAGCACGCTTGCCTAGAAGTTAATGTTAAAGTTCACTCTTGACTTAAATACCCCAAGGTTATAGCTATCGGGAAACACAGATTCCGTCAGGGAATTCCACTCTTTAGCTGTGCGCATAATAATTTGTTCCCAAAACGCTTTGTACGTAGGTACCTATTTCACAATTTTCAAAAACAAAACTCAATTCAATTTCAATTTTCAATTTTCAATATCTTTATTGTGGATCATAGGTTTGTACATAATACAGGTCTTAAACAATTAAATTGATCAGCTACGTCCCGTTCTTAGGGCATACAATAGTCACATAGGAATACAGGTACATTATTATTACAAATTATATTAATACTTTACTTAAACCAAGAAAAACTAAACGAAATGTATTAAGGTTGGTAGATACACATCTAACACATCAGTGGGCCACCGAACACATCATGACTGAGGGGGACTATACTGCAGCAGTGATTTGTCCAATAGGAAGTCTTTTATAGAGTAGTAGCACTTGTCTACTAACAGATCATGGAGACTATTTTTATTTTTTTTCATTTCCGTAATAATTCTGATTCCTGACTGACTCCAAACCCTATCACATGAGCGGCAAGTTCAAAGGTACATAACGGGTGTAATAAAAGAAACTCTCGAAGCGCGGACTTAGCTTGCCCGGTAGGCTAATACAGTGGAGGTTGCGTCCGTGCCGTGCAATGTATTATGAACATAAGGGTGGGTTTTTTTTTTTTTTTTTTTTTTTTTTTTTTTTTTTTTTTTTTTTTTTTTTTTTTGGTAGGAACATAAGGGTGGGTGGGATGTCCACCATGCATCAATAGCGCACTAAATGTGTTGTCACCAGTAATAATTATAATGTGGTTTCAAGGTAAATTAGCTTAGTAAATTGTTACGTTACTCTACCTACAAAAACTACTTCCGAAATTAAAGTTATTTTGCACATTTTTTTTTGTTTTTTTGAAGTAGGTTGTATTTTTTTTGTAAAAAGTTTTTATTCCATACTTTTAAGTTGGAGTACCCCTCAGACAAACTTAAATTGAACCTTCCGCCATTCGGGTTCATCATAAAATCATCAAGACAATTCTAATAATAAGTACCTACCAAACACGGCTAGGATACACTGATTTTTTACAGAATTCCAGTAACTACCTTCCGGTTTCATCATCAGATCAATTCTATGTATCCCCTCTTCAGTCAGTCACCGACTACATGTACAAACAAAGCAATTTTACTTGCTACGATACTTCTGCTTTGATTTTTTGAAGAGTTCCGTTCTATATCTTCGAAGTTTATCATCAGATTAAAACAATATTTGGAAGTAAGTATTTCAATGCGGATGTCAAATCTTTCAATCAAAACAAACATTTTCGAAATCGGTCCACAATTGACCGAGATATCAAAATAAAAAAAATACATACAGCCAAACATAGAACCTCCTCCTTTTTGAAGTCAGTTAAAAACAGAATAGGGGCTCGAATGCTAGTACACATATGTACAAATTGCGGTGAGTCGTTAGAAAGGCTGTCATTAATTCATTATCTTGGATTGATTGGGATGCTTTTAGTTACAGCAGTGTTGAAAATGGCATGCTGGCTACTTTGGTGATCCGGCTGTGAGAATTTGGTACTTGAAGATATGAGTTGGCGAGCATTGCTGTGCCAATTGTAGGTAAATAAATATCATAAATATGTTCAACGTGGATATTTCAATATTAACTTCTGTTAGCGGTTTCTCCAGGGTTCCGTAAAAAAAATTCGAATTGAGTTACGAAGATTTTTCTGAATCGCAAAAAAACATTTTTTTTTGACAGCTACACATTTCCAGTTTTCAGATTTTTTCATATACTTGTGCTATGAAACCTTACTTCACGCTAAATTTTAGCATTCTAGGTCAACAGGAAGTATCTTATGAATTTTGATTACCTTGAGAGCGTCGAAATATACGTTTTTTGGGATAAAAATGTCGTATCTTTTTTCCGTTAACTGAGCTTCAAGGGATCGCAGACCTGAGTATATATTATAGTTTTAATTTCAAGTCGATACCTCCACGCGTTCCGATTCCGATCACCTCCACTCCTCAAGATAAAGGGTCTTGACAGACGGACAACAAAGTCATCCTATAAGGGTTCCGTTTTTCTCCTTTTGAGGTACAGAACCCTAAAAACGGCTTGAACGATTTTAATCATTTTTAATTTGTTTTATTCGCTTTAATATGGCCTATGTAAAAAAAAAAAAGTATAGGGAAAACAGTAGAACATTTTTAAGTCGTTTGAAAGGGGAAAGTATTAATTTCACGAGTACGGACGGAGCCACGGGTGGCCAATAGTACTAATGTTGTAAATACAATCACTTGAATACTAGATAATCGAGACATGATCCGAATCGAATAGCAAGTAAGAAGTTTTTTATACTTTTAATTTTTGTTGAGTAGCATAAGCATTAAGCAGGCAACTTCATTCAGTGGTGGACATTTGCAACACCAGAAACGTTAGCATAGCATAACATAGTATCAGCCTTATAATGTTCCCACTGCTGGGACTCAGGTTTCCTCTCTAAGAGAGGAAATGGGCCGTAATCGACCACGCAGGCCCAGTGCGGGTTTGTGGATGTCACAAATCTTCGAATTTTTGGTTCTGGGTTAGGCCGGTTTCCTCACGATGTTTTCCTTCACCGTTTTGAGAGCAGTGGTGATGAAATAAATTACCAGAAATATTGCAGATTAGTTACTGTAATACTGTGTGTCTTTGGGATAGTTCAAAGACTGGAAAGTGTCATAGTGTGGCTGTAATGACATCAACAATAAATATGAGGAGGATGGCCGTCATCCTGAGGGAGAGAACATCCTCACTCCCCAGCTGCCACAAGCAGGTAGGTGCATCACTGTAGGTGCGGGCTTGCTGACCAATAACTGGGTAGCTCACTGAACTGGGAAATCCACGTTCCATTTCCACCTACGCTTCAAAGAGGTATCAGCATAACCCAAAGGCCTCAGGAACAACTTCGGGAACGTTCTAAAGAGATATAGTAGCTCTGGAACGCATAAGGTAACTAAAGAAACGGGTGGGCTTTAATCAGTAAAAGTCTAACACGCCTTCCAGCTCCACCCAAGAGTGTGAGAAGTTATTGGATGATTTTCCTCCACAAAGTTAAAAAAAAACCTATGCATTAAACCCTTAACACAGCAGCACTGCTTTGGGGCAGAAATTGGTAAAATGTTGGTATCACATAAGTATGGATATCTTTACTAGGTCTTCCCATCATCATCATCATTTCAGGAGAAAGACGCCCACTGTTGGACATAAACCTCCCCTAAGTGTTTTTTTTTTTTGTGGAAAAATAATAGACTTTTACTGACTAAAAAACCCACCCCGTTTCTTCGAACCAGGAAGTTTCATACCAGGGCCGAGCCTTCCTTTCAGAAACAGACCCTTGACCCCAGTAGGCTTCGACCCTGCTGGGTCCCTACCGGTTTGCTGATAAATTCCTTGAGGCGCGCGAGGAACAGTACGCGCCGTCGAAGACCTGGGTTTGGTCCGGACGGTTACCGGAGGGTCGAACAGCCAGCCCGCGCCTACGGTGGCTGGAAATAAGGATCGGAATCCCTGCAGCGGCTGGGTTTAGAGGGTGACCTCACGCCTGTTCTTTTGCTAGCATTACTGCTCCGTTCCCCTAAGTGTCACCATAACGACAGGTCCTGTGAGTCTTGCATCCATCAGATTCCCGTGACCCTGATCAGGTAATCAGTCCACTTTGTGGGAGGCCTTCCAATGCGTCTACCGGTACGTGGTCACCACTCCAGAACCTTGAGTTCCCATCGTTTTGCACCCCTACTGCCAGTTAAAGCTACTTACTAGATATTGGCTACAATTGGAAAATAATAACCTAATTTATTACGTATCGATCGAGTTAATAAAATGGTTACCTACTCTTTCACCTTCCATATTATACTTGCCCTTTGTAAAACAACAAGCAGCCGATCACTTCGGCATCAACTAATGATGGAAGGCACTTAACATTCGTGATCTGCAGACGGTTTGGTATGGGCTTCCGTCTGTGGGAGCGTGACTGAACGTGGGTAGGTGCGGTAGACCAAGCGAGGATAGGCGATGCTATAAAATGGTGGGTGTACTGATGTGTTAAGGTAGGAAAAAAACTAGGCAAGTGCTAGTCGGACTCGCGCAGTGAGGGTCCCATACTAACGACCATCCAATGGCCTGTACCAAGGCCCGGCGCGAGTTATCGCCGATCGCCCCCACGAGGATACGGTGGTGCTCTGCCCAAGCGGGGGTCAACTCTACCGTGTCCGTGGGGTTTAAACTAAGGCTCCTATTTTCGGGAGATTATAAAAAAAATAATCACGAAGGCTAAAGCGTCCGCGTCGGGGTGCCTTAAAGTCAATTCCTTTTCTGCTCTCGTCTTTAACACGCATTGATTTTAAGTAATAGAATAAGTTTCATTTGCCGGTCATTTTTTTGTGGTAAGTTAGGTAGGTTGGTTAACATGTATAAATTTAGGCCAAAATCATGTTTTTTTTTTAATTTCTATATGGTATTGCAACTAGTCTTTGAGCTCTAGGTTAAGCGAGAGGTAGTAGCAGACTATTACTGACTAAAACCCTCCCGTATTCCTTTTGTTGCTCTTTGAGTTCCAGAGCCGTAGTGACTATTGACCAATGCCGCAGCGAAACAAGACTAACAACTAATATTATCGCCTTAGCTTCGCTCTCTCTATGCCATGACCTAACCAAGCTACCGGTACATTTCTAAGAGCATTTTATGTCTTCACTCGTCTGATAACCGCAGCGCTATGTACCTACCTACCTGCGCTTAACAGTTGGCATCTAATCTACTACATCTCGATAGCCGTCAGTAAAAAATAGAATGTACTAATGGTAGTATGTTATGGGTTTTCCAATCTAATTTGGTTATTTGGAGTGTATTTTTGGCTGAAGAAGTGGTAAGGTAAGTTTTGACTTCAAAAAGAAGGGTCTATTTTCGACTTACAAATGTATTTGTATGCGCTATGTTCTCAAAAACTGCATTTTGTTGTCTTCTTTAAAATGGATTTGGACAAACATCGTTTAATTGTTAACAATTTACTGACAACTAAGTAGTTGATTAGAGGCATCACTGTAGCTGTACACTCATACAAGTTTTAGGAACTTCTATCTTTTTTATCAATCGAAACATAATACAAAAGAGGGACTACGACACTCCCCAATCAATTTCCCAAAAACTATTCGTCTAACCATCACCGTCACCGTCGTCTATCAGACGTATCTATTCGTAATCGACGGGATAATAATAAATTATGCGTACCAAGGTCAACCACGGCATTGATGCGCAAAAGTATTTTTTGCTTAGCACCACTAATCTATAATAAAATCCCAAAACCTATTAGACAAATGCCTACTGCTCTATTTAAAATACATTAAAAAAAATATCTCATAAATAAATGCTATTATACCATATCGGAATTCTTAAATGAACGCAATTAATTAAATATATTTCTGTAATTGCGACATTTTTTCACAATTTGAGGCTTTAATCTGCAAAACCTAATCTGTAATTATTATTATTATTATTATTATTATTTTTTATTATTAAGAATTACGATGGAAAATATTATTGTTTGTTGTCTGGACTCAAATCTTTTGTGGTTTATTCTAAACCTAATACGTTGTTTTTGTACGCCATAAATGGCAAAACATGCAGATCTACCTGTTAATTTAAGACCTTGCACATGTTATGATGTATACTCATGTTTTACAATAAAAATATATTCTATTCTATTCTATTCTAAAACAACGCCATATTAATCCAAATCCCGCCAAATAAACTGTCAAATAATTTTTGCGCGCCAAATCCACGCGTGTCTGCTATAATCTGTGGTACAATAATCGTCGCGCGTGCGAATCAAACGAACTCACAGTTAGACCATAGAGAAAGTAAGTGCAGAAGGTTTAATTAGAGAATTCTGGATAATATTTTTTTGTTGTTTATTTTCGAACAATATGCTCGCTCCAAGAGGAAAAATAAAGAAGCAAGCTTGAATTTTAACTTTTCTTTCACAAAGAAAAGTAAAAATTATGGTCAGTCTTTTGAGCACATTACCAATCGACAACAGTGTAGAGGAGTTTTTTAACGCTATATTTTAGTTTCTTTCAGTTATTTGTTGTTTTACTGTAATAGTTAAGTATTTTTTTTTTTAATTTAACAAAGTGAGATTCAACAAATTATTTCAAACCCAACTGAAAGTCGATTATGACGCATAATTTTCTGATAACTTAAAGAAAAACTGACGAGAGAACTGACACGAGAGTAAAATTTCAGTTTCTTTAGAAAACTATATTTTGCAAATGTTTATTCAAAGTAAGTAGGTTTTGTAGTAAAAGCTTTTAGATGCAATTTGATAAAAATAGTGCAAAAAGTTTGTAATAATACTTGTTGACTTGAGGTCACGGCTGATCAAATCTCTGTTACAGATTGGAAAGCAGAATAAATGAGGACTTCCGATCTTCTTCGGATTTGATTATAATTTTGTGATATCCTAAAGAAAAACTGCAGAAAGTTTGTTATGAATAACGTTATTTACAGTAAAAACATTATGGATTACAATAGTAAATACCTCTTAGATTTCAACTAAATAAGTTTATTTTTATACGTTACGAACCAGAGACAAACATGAAAGCTTTTATCGTTTTAGCCAGTGTTTTTGTCACTACTAGATCCTCTGTAACAATCTAAGCCATAGTCACACTCCATGCATTGCCACAGATTCAAAATGTAGATGTAATTAAGGCCAAGAGCTCACCTGTTCAGGGACCCCCAGGCTGAGACATCTAATTGTCTGTCAAACTGACAGATTAGGCTGAATACGTTATTATTGGTGCTACTTTTGTGAGCGCTGACAGATAAGTGCTTTTGCGTTCTATTTTTAAAGCTGTCTAGAAATCAAGAGGTTTTTGATGTGTGTGGTTAATTGTCTATACCTACATAGATTGGTATTATAGCTCTTATATGGTAGATTAAAAGATAATCTAAGATTAGTATATAATCCTTCAGATTTACGACCACGGTGGTCATTCTCAACGGAGATTAGAATTATATAGAATTATGCGAAAGATATACACATGTAAGTGTGCAAATACAGGTACACTCTGTGTATCTTTAAGGTATTTTTAGACTACGAAACTTACGCTACGCTACACTCAGTGTATACACAGAATGTCACTCGAAGTAAAGGGTCGTAGTCTATTCATACCTCAATTCTCATAGTCCGACGGGACGGTAATGTGACACAACCGGAGGAAGATCAGGTACAGGACCAATGGTTTTACGTGTTTTCGAAGCACGAGAATGTCACATCATCAACTTCAATTCATTTATCATAATCACCACATTCGATTTTTATGTTTTTTCAACAGCATATGTTACTCGGGACGATGCAAGGATTCTAACGATACCTCATACATCTAAATCAGTTCAGTCATTTAGAAGTTATGGTGGAATAAAGAAATTTACATACATACATGAACACTCCTTTTTTTAGACAGTCGTGTAATAAACTGAAATTATATTGTACTGCAATACCTAAATTTTCAGCAGGATTTTTTCATAGAGGCAGTTCGACAAAAAATACTTAACAACCAATTATTTTAGAATGGCCATTACAGCTGTTCGATATTCTTTGTGGTTTTTTTTATCGTGGTCGATGACAACTATCAAATTCCTTGCCAGACTCAGTATTCGGCCATGGCAATGCCGTCCACTAGGATACTGTCATTAGGTCCCTACGTAAACAAGTAATAGGGCAGGTGATGCAGGATGGAAGGTGGGACATGGTCTGCGGAGAGACGCCGCACAAACACTGAATATCAGAACCATCTGTTGAGATTGTTTTTGCTTCGCCAAACATGGGTGCGGAGGCTGTTTAGAGTTTTTCAGGTTGGCCATGGCAACTCGTGTCCAGAAATCACTGTAGGCCATACAAATATTTGTTTTAGGGAATCGAACCCGCGATACAGTTGCTCAACCACTACCAACCATGCCATCATACACCGTTAAATTTTGATCGTTTTAATCCCGTGGAGGGTCGGTCCGGTACGTGAAACACTATCGAATAGTAAGGAAATTTAAAAAAAAATGTACTTTTTTTAAACTTGAATATATATACGCATGGACGAAATTGATTTCTTTATGTAAAAGTCAGCTGATCGAGTCCAATGACCTGTAGGTAACTAGTACACAACGAAATGTAACGGTGTATACTATTTAGGTAAAGATATACAAAGTCTGTGGTCTTAGTACCAGACTACTGTCCGTGACCGTCTTGTGAACTACATACCTAAATTGAACACTAAGTTCTATTAGAACCTAAAATGTAAATTACAATACACCGAAATCCCGACTGTTAGAAAGCTGAGGCCGTTGAGGTAGACCACAAAGAATGTGTGCTGCACATAATTTGGGTCACTTTTATCACTAACAGCTATGTTTAGAGTATACTTCGATTTATCTGCATTATACTAGTTTGTACGGCGGTTTCGCTTGCGGGAAAGTTATCTCAAGGGAACTGCTGCTGGGGTAAAAGTTTTTTTTTTAAATTGAATGCTGCTGCTGTCTTCCCATCCGATTATAATTTGGGTGTCTTCAAGGCTAGAGTGAATAGGCTCTTAAACTGTGAAGCCCCAAGAGGACACCGGTGTCCGCCACCTATTGTCTTTCTATTGTGTCTCTAATTACGGTATTCAAAACGTTAATAAACTAGTGCGTCCTCCAACGATTGCATCACTGCTTACCATCAGGCGGGATCGCAGTCAAGCATTAGTTTATATCTAATATATAAAAAAGAATTTATATAAACTAGTGTTTGACTGTAATCCCATCTGATGATAACCAGTGATGTAATCGTTGATGGTGAGGCGCACTAATTTATTAAGAGCTTATACACTCTAGCCTTGAAGACACCCAAATTATAATCGGACGAGAAGACCGCAGCAGGCAAAATGTTCCAGTCTTTCGATGTACGCGGTATAAACGACGAGGCAAAACGCTTAGTCCGGAGTGTAGAAGTTTCAACCTCATAAGAGTGGATAGTCATTCAACGCCGGATTGTCCGATGGTAGAAATGAGATGGCGGAATCAAGACATGCATTTCAAGGACTTTCTGCTTTAGTCTAAAATAGTGGTATTGTTTCTCCTGAACTTGTCAGCTTCATTGTCTCGGTGTTTTTCTGATGGTCGATAACAGCATTTATAAATAGTCTGTAAGACTGGTCCTAAAATACGAATAGGCTGGCTATGTTTTTTTTGCAAATGACCTTCGACGACTTTATCACTTTCTTAAACCCCTACCATACCGGATTCTGGCCACCGTAGGCGCGGGCTTGCAGACGGCGAGCAAAAGATAGTTTGCCGTCTGACCGTTCGTTAACCGTCCGGACCGAGACCAAGTCGTCGATTGCACGTTCTGAGCCACGCGCGCCTCAAAGAGTTGTCAGTAAACCGTAGCAGCCCAGCAGGGTCGAAGCCTACTGGGGCCGCGGTATGAAAGGCAACGAAGGAACAGGAGTAGGTTTTTAGTCAGTAAAAGTCTGAAGCTTTCTCCCGCCGGAGATGTTATTGGATGATTTTTCCACCGATAAAAAAAACTTCCGAAGACGTAGCGTTGGAAATCTATCGTAAGGTAGTCCTGAAGATCGCGGGAATCTGACGGATGCGAGACGCACAGGAGCATTCATTGTGGTGACAATTAGGAAGGCCTATGTCCAACAGTGAACGTGTTTCGGTTGAAATGGTGATGATGATGACAGCGCGACCGAACCCGCAGGCAGAAACTAGTTAAAGCTGTTAAAGCCATTTGCTTTTTGGATTGGTTTATCATTATCGAGGCATCCTCGTATCTCGATCTATAACGGTGCCTCTGTAATTATTGTCTTCACTCTGATGGAATAGATTCGGCAAATATAGATGCCCACTCACATTCAGGTACGGATAGCAGATTTGGCGCGAAAGTTGGTATTGCTGAAAAACCATACTTTAGAACTTGTAAAGATACTAATACCGTATTTATAAAGAAGTAATTACTTGTTGCTAATTAATTTCTTGTTATGTCATAACTTGACGTTATTAAAAATTTAAATTTTTCTTAAGTATAGTATACAAATTGTTACTTAAGCAGTTACTTTTACTCAAGTAATTAGTTTTACTTGTTTTTAAATACGGGTGTTAGACTATCTCTTTATTTCTGATCCGAAATACAATGTAATCAAGCTCTATTAAATATTGCCATTTTTAATATTGGGTTTACAAGTTGGCAACACCGCACCTATTTAATATTTATTTTTGAAGGCATCTCTCTTTCTTTCTAAAAAAAAAATAAAGCTTAGGACTCTCCATAATTTAATACCCTTCGACAAAATAGTTACAAAAACTCAGATTTTGTTACGAAAATTATTGTAAAATCAAAAATGTTTTAAATATCAAAAGTTGCATGATTTTTCAGCAGCCAATTGAATTACATTTTTTTTATTCTCCCATTCTAGGTGAAGCGAGAAACTGTTTCTTCAGTAGCCTTTTGCGTTCCAGGACCACAGTAAGTTTTAAGATAAAGACGTTTCGATTGATATTTTTTTAGAAACGAAGAGATTTTTTTTTTTAAGAGATTATTTAATCTTCATATTTACGATTATTTGCCTTCATTACTATAAAGTCATTATTATTTATTTATTTATTTCTTTATTGCACACCTTACAAAACATATCAAATAAAACTACAAAAGCATCAGAAAAAAATCTGTGAAAATATGATTTAATTTGTATTACTCTCTCATTTGAGATCATAATTTTTTTTAAACATCTAAATTATATTTTACAAACAGATTGCTCCAATTTTTTTGCTGTCGCTACCGACTGACCAGCGGGCATGCGTCAGAGCACGTAAGGAGATGGGCATGACATGCACAACCTCCGCCACGCTACTGACATTACTTCATTAAAATTCTATTAACGGAAGCATTCTCCTTAAAAACCTATTAAAAACCACCTAACACTGATCTACATGCACCGCAAAATAAACTATAAGAAACGTTAAGACAAAGTTCAATTTTGCTCGTGCTCACTTTTGCACTTACGACAAAAAATTAAGTAAGAAAACGTATGATTAAATTTGAACTTTATTACGAAGACAAGAAGAGGTGTTTTTGGTTGCAGTGGCAGCAGTCAATCATGAAAATCTTCAAGAGATGGACAGGTAGTTTCCACGATCGCAAATCTAGAATCGGAAGTCAATTTATTAAAAAAAAAAGTTAAAAACTTTGGGAGAAAAAGTTTTATTTTTTTGGCGGTTTTAGAGAATGTTTATTGTGTTTTCTAAGTGAATGTACCTATAATAATATTTCGGTACAAATAAAAGCTTTTAGATGCACTATGGTGAAAATAGAGCAAAAAGTTTGATATAATGCCTCCTTGACTTGAGGTCACGGCTGATCAAATCCTTGTTACAGATTGGAAAGCAAAAAAGAGTGATGGCTGACTCTTGAACAATATATTGCTAGCATATTTCTTTAGCGTCAAGCGAAGAAAAGTGTACAAAAGTATACAGATTTTTCTAAACAATTTTGTCTTATGCATTACGTTATTCAAGTTTAAAGTTAGTAAGATTACATACATAATATTTATAATTATTCATTTATATATAATTTTAATAATAACTATGTACCTTCTCATGAATTAAAAAAATCAATAAATGCATTTTAACGAACGACAAGGTGTCATGTCATAATGTCGTGTTTATTTTTTTTTACACCGTTAAATTTTGGTCATTTAAATCCCGCGGAGGGTCGATTCGGTACATGAAACACTATCGATTTGTAAAGATAAAATTAAAAACGGCGTAATTTTTTCTAAAACTCGATTTAATATACGCATGTATGAAATTAATTTCTTTAAGTAAACGAGTCAATGACCTTGTAGGTAGTTGTCGGTCGTTGCGTACTAACTAGCTACAGTTCATTGGCCTCGCTCAGCTGAGGTTTACTCTCGGGCTCGGCCCTAGCTTTTTCCCAACTACCTTTTTTTTAGGTAGAAAAATCATCTGATGACATCTCCCCCTCTTAGGCGGAGCGAGAGGATATGTCAGACATTTGCTGACTAATAACCCACTCCTGTTCCTTCGTTGTATTTTATGCCAGGGCTTCGACCCTGTTGGGCCTCCACGGTTTGCTGACATCTCCTTGAGGCGTGCGTGGAAAAAATACACTCAAGTACAATTTTCGCGTTTATTTAGTATTAAACGCGAAAATTGTACTTGAGTGTATTTTTGGCATTACATTTCTGCTTTCACTTTTGGGAACTAGTTTGATGACAGGTTTACATACTCAAACCGAAAATGCACTTGTTCCTATAAAGCTGCAGAAATCTGACGACACGGAGGACTCGACGACACAGTTGGCGCAAGGTTGAGCGATTGACTGCTGCGCTGCGGTTCGCGGGTTCGATTCCCGCACGGAACAAATATTTGTATGACCTAAAGATAGGGTGTCTTGGGGAAGTTTACATGTTTGTGAACGCACCCACGATACAGGAGTAATGCCTAATGTGGGGCATCGTTAAAAAAATACACAAATGAAAGAACATAGGCGAGTTTTAGTCTGTAAAAGTCTGACACGCCTAATCCACTCCAATCACAGTGGGAGAAGTTACCTGACGATTGCTCAGCTTAAAAAAATTACCTATAAAAAATTTCCTCGGACTACAAACATAACTGCCATCAGGTAGGATTGCAGTCAAGTGCTAGTTTATAAAACATAAAAAAAAAAAAAGTATAGCTTCTCATCTGCCTTATCACTCTTGGAACACAAGCATGATCTTAGCTAATCCAAATAGTACAACAAGCTGTATAAAGGTGCATGAGTACCCTCTAACCTGTATAGAGGCTATATAAGCGATTATGCAGTTCATAAACCTGCAAATTATACTGCTTTAAGCGTTAGTGGAGAATAGTACAGTACCTACATAATATCTGTATAGAAGCTACGAGTATATATTGGGTGTCCAATAGAAGTATCTCATAGAGTCAATAGCTGTAAATTGGAGTTAGAGCGTTACGTAAGAACGAAACTTAAAGGACTTTTTACGTTTACAAGACTCGAAATAAATATTACTGAAAGGTGAATACGCCATTTGAAAATTCTTACGCATTTCAAAAGAGTTAAAGAAAGCTAAAGAAAAAAACTTGCAAGCGAAACGGATGGAAGTTATTGAAGAAATCAGCATAAATCTCGTAGCCATGACATGGGGGCATGGGGGTGCTCTTGGCACACCAAGGGGGCACGGTGCCAGCTCTTCCGCCGGCCGACAGACAACAGACCCCAAGCTGAATATTTACACAACATAAATCTTGTTGTTGCTGATTTATTTGGGCTTGAATTTGGACGAAATAATCAAGTTTAATAAGCGGTTTTGGGCCTGAGTATATAAGAGGAAGTTTGAAAGTAACGCCTTACGCCAGCGACTGACAAATTGAAAGGGAATCGTATGTCTTTTTTTTTAAGAGTGATGAAAAGAACAAACTTAAATAGAAAAGTACAAAGGTGCTGCTTATTTTAAAGAAATTTCTTGCCATGGTATCTCAACTCTCCTGTCCATGGTATGCACCATAGACAGGAGAGTTTGGTGAGATAATTATGTAGACATACACCCGATTACTGCTTTAAGAATTTGAAAATAAAAACGTGTCGAATCTTACATTTATGTCAAAGACTAACAGTTTTTCGTGCAAAGAATCTTAAGTCAATTTTTAAGTCAGAAATCGGAGATAAACCCAGATTTCTGATTTAACATTTTACGCTGAGTATTTTTCAAATAAATTCTACTTCAGCCTTTGTCAAAATTTGTCTCTATAGTAGTGTTTTACAAAGTAATCAATTCAGAAATCTGCATTTTGGGTGTTTATATAATTTAAAAAATCTAAAATAGATTATAATTAATTACAGTTTTTGTGAAAAACTAAAAGATTATAATTTTTTTGGTGGTGGGTAAAATCATCCAATGACATCTCCCGCCTTGGGCGGAGCGAGAGATAGTGTCAGACTCTTACTGACTAAAAACAAACCCCGTTCCTTCGTGGCCTTAGATACCAGGGCCGGGCTTTTCTTTCGGAAGCAAACCCTTGGCCCCAGTAGGCTTCGACCCTGCCTGCCTGCAGCTAGCAGGCTGGGCTTCTACGGTTTGCTGACAACTCCTTTTGGCGCGCGGGAACAGTGCGCGCCGTTGACGACCTGGGCTTGATCCGGATGGTTACCGGACGGTCGGACAGCGAGCTACCCAAGCCGTCCGCAAGCCCGCGCCTACGTTGGCTGGAAATCAGGATCGGAATCGGAAGCCCCGCGGCGGCTGGGCCGTGAGGGCCGTTGCCTCGCTTGCGGTCTCCTCCTTTGAGTATATATACCTGTTTAGCTGTAATATTTGTTAGATTAGATGTATATATTTGTATTATTACATTTAATGTATGTTATTTTTTTTTCCAATAAAACCCATTACATATTAATTATTACCATTAAGGTAGCTTATTTTACAAAATAGGTAGTTAATATAAAATCCAAATAGTTACAGTACGGCCGACGGATCTTGGCGCGTCTGAAGTTAGGCTCTGCGAACTTTAGCGCTTGTGCACTTGTAAAAAAAAAAATAGTTTGAAAAAATAAATGCCAATAGCTGTTGTTATTGCTGTTAACAACTGTTATTGGCATTTATTTTTACAAATCATTTGTTTGACGCGCTTATTTTGAGCGCTAAAGTTCGCAGAGCCTAACTTCAGACGCGCCAAGATCCATCGGCTGTACTGTAAAAATACATAATTAAAACACTGCATAAAACAAATAAGGTACAACCCACACTGCGCAAGTAACCTGCTGATACATATATTTCAAACAGCCTTGACAATCTAGGAGGCAAGTGTTACTGCCCTCTTTCCTATTTATAGACTAAAAGAGTATAAAATAAAAAGTGTATGTGCTGTTACCGCGACACAGATGGACCGGTCTATGTGAGATGAGTGCAGTTAATAATGATATATTATATACTAGCTGAAGGCAGCGGCTTCGCTTGCGTAGTAATAAAAAATTATCGCATGGGAACATACTCTCGAGATAAAAAGTATCCTATATGCTATTCTAGGATATGGTCTACCCGTGTACCAAGTTTCATTGAAATCCATTGTGTAGTTTTTGCGTGAAAGTAACAAACGACCATACATCCATACATATATTCCAACATATTCCAACAACAACAACAACTATCACACAACGTCGTCTAGTCCCAAGTTAAGCAGAGCTTGTGTTATGGGTACTAGACAACTGATAAACATACTTATATATTGCTAAATACATACATATTATAGATAAATTACACCCAGACACAGAACAAATGATCGTGCTCATCACACAAACATTTGTCCTGGGTGGGAATTGAACCCAAGACCTCCGGTTTAGCAGTCAGGGCCACTAACCACTATACCAACAGGCCAGTCATACATATGCAACATTACTTTTAGTAATGCGAAACCTGAATATAGTTTGTTCAGAATCAGTTACTGAACCAATTCCAACAAGCTGGCATAAGGCGCCAGAGTACAGCTGGGTGCAGGAGTAAAACAACCCCTCAGTGATCTGGATGGCCTGGTGACCATGTGTTTGTGTGGACAACCAGTTAACCTAACACCTTATAACTTTGTGATTTTTCACGATACAGTGTTATGTCTGTACATAGATTCTTTGCATAAAAATACTAGTCCATAGTTTTTAGACTCACATATTGATCTAGTGATGACAGCTATGCTAGAGGTCGTGGGCACCATTCCCACCCAGGACAAATGTCTGTGTGATGAACACGATTATTTGTTCCATGTCTGGGTGTAATTTATCTAGGTATAATATAGTATGTTTATCAGTTTTCTAGTACTCATAACACAAGCTCTGCTTAGCTTGGAACTAAACGGTGTTGTGTGTTAGTTGTGGAATATTATACATACAAACTTTTGAGGTTATACTTAGTATTAGCTGGTTCGTTTCTGAACCAAATCAGTAAATCTATAGACTAGTCCGGCGACCATAATTACTGTAGGTTCGGACAGCGTCCATTGACGTCGTACGCAAAACAACTGTCCGATCATCAAGCCTATCCAAGTTACGATCGTTTCGTTTCGAATCTCTTTCGTCGATCGCCTCGAGTCGGTAACGCCACCGATTCCTTTGTTCTGACCACGTGACAAAGTTGAGATGAAGTCATTCCCATACATTTGAAGTTTTCTACTAGCGTTAACGATTGTAGATTATCAACTTGGCTTAGCCCTCTGTAGGTTTAGATAAATAACTTTTCTGTTAGCATTCCCGCCAAACGTTAAGTACAAAATGTATGGCAATGACATTAGCTGTAACATCACTCGTCACGTAACTTGTCCGCAAGTCATTTGTCTAAGGCCGTATTTACGGACACACTGCAGCTGCGGGCCGCGTCATCGTTCGCGCAGACACAATCATATGGCAATGTACGACGGACCGCTCAACGCGCCGCGTCTCCGTAATCGTGCACTAAGCTTGCCAGTCGTCTGCTGCGAGAACGGATTTGCTCACCAGATTTGGTCCGTCGCTGCTTCGTACCAAATTTGCGTGTGTCGTAATACCTACCATGTGAGTAAAGGACGATCATGTTGTATACTAGCAACTTTATATGCGCAACTAGAATTAAGTAGTTATAAATAAGAACTGACACTTAAGTGCAGTTATTGGACATTAGCTAAGAAGGAATTCAAATGTCAAATATTGTAATGTATTTAGATTTGTAATTACTTCACGTTCAAATGTCTGAACGCATGTAAGATGACGCAAGTAATGACAAGGACAATGAAGATGATGAATTCGTAAACTGAAGCAAACTGAAGGGGCCTAGTAGGGCCGAGGCCTATTGGGGCCAAGGGTTAGGTGAAAATGAATCCCGGGGCCCCGGATCGAAGGCAATGAATGGAACAGGGTAGGTTTTTAGTCAGTAAGAGTCTGACACTACCTCCCGCCACACCCAAAGGCGTGATTTGTCATTTAATGATTTTACCTACCATAAAAAAAAACTTTTGGTAAATCAAAATTAACCAACTTTACTACATTACTTAAATACGAGTATCATTGACCTAAAATACGTCTAGTACAGGATAAAAGCTTGGGATTCTTAGAAAAAATCAGCAGACAGGCAGCAACGATGAATCATCTTAAAAAAATCTTGCCTCAATTTGGTCTAATACGTGCTCAACGCGTTCGGAATTCCCCGGTCATGTAACGATAACTCTCAATTATAAATTCATATGCATTATGTTGGTCAGTAATGATACAAAATCTACATATTTACATACTTACACCCATCAAAAAATGTTTTGAAATTACTCGAATTCGGATAGACGTAGAGCTTGGAACAATGGATATTGTATATACACCGTTATATTTTGGTCGTTTTAATCCCGCGGAGGGTCAATTCGGTATATGAAACACTATCTATTTGTAAAGTGAAAATTAAATAAAAAACGGTAATTTAAAAAACTAAAAAAACCCGACTGCTTTTCTGAGCATTCATGAAATAGCCCTAAAACAAGAAAGTTTACCCGATTGGACTTAACTATATAATATTTTAAATACTGGCAGTCGGGACCCATTCTGAGGATTGAGAGCACATACCTATATTACATTGCAGATTACTCCAATCTATTGACTAGACGGCTGACTTTCTAGAATGGGTCCCGACTGCCAGTATTTAAAATATTATATAGTTAAGTCCAATCGGGTAAACTTTCTTGTTTTAGGGCTATTTCATGAATGCTCAGAAAAGCAGTCGGGTTTTTTTAGTTTTTTAAATTACCGTTTTTTATTTTTTTAGTTTTATTTTATTACGATATCAATTTCAAAGTAATTACGAATCTAAAGACACCTCTCAAACTAAAATCCATCGAGCCGTTCAGGTCGCAGAGCGTGCCAAACATTTGAATTTGGCGCTAAAAATCCGCCATTTTGTTTTTTTTATTTTGATATACCCAGTGTCACTCTCACAGTAAATACGAATCTAACGACACCTCTCAAGCTAAAATCCATCGAGCCGTTCAGGCTGCAGAGCGTGCCAAACAATTATACATACATACATACATACATACATACATAATCTCGAAAAACATAACCCTCCTCCTGGCGCAGTCGGGTAAAAATAAAGTACTTTTTTTTTCTTAAACTCGAGTTAATATACGCATATACGAAATTAATTTCTTTAAGTAGTCAACGTTGTGTAGTAATGTATGTTATACAGAAGATTTAATTATTTACAGTTTCTGTAGTAAGTAATAGTTGAAAGGAACCCTCCTTCTGGAGGGAAGACAAAGTATCTATCGGAAGACACAGCGATATAAGGCCTCCACAAGGTGGACCGATGGCCTGATGAGGATCGCGGGAATCTGAAGAATACGTGACGCATAAGACGTTGCAGTAACACTTGGTGCCCTACGTGTAGCAGTGGACATCTTTAATCTGAAATAATGATGATGATGGGTACCCAGTTGCCGTTTTTTGCTACGAACGGTACAGAACCCGTCGTATGCAACTCCAACTCGTATTTGACTGGTTTTTTATTTCACTTCGGTACTGTGAACCTGATGACCGTTAATAGGCTAAAACTGTAGTAAGTAGAAACAATATACAGTAAGTAATACATACCGTAAGAGTAAAAGTACCATGGATCGTCCGAAAGGGAGCCCTAGGGTCTAGGTAGGTAAGTTTTGCCTTGCGTCCCAGTAAACAGTATTAGTCAGTAAAAGTCTGACGGCGAGCAATGGGTAGTTCGCCGTCCAACTGTCCGGGCCCAAACCGTCGACACAACGACAAAGAGATGTCAGCAAACCGTAGAGGCCTAGCAGGGTCGAAGCCTGCCGGGGCTATGGGTAATGTGAAACAGTACCCCTGGTCCCTGGAACGAGCCTTCGTTCTTTCTTTGCCTAAAGAAGGTACAGGAGTGGGTTTTAGTCAGTAAAAGTCAGACACTATCTCCCGCCCCGCCTAATGTCGTGGAGATATTATTGGATGATTTTCCCAACTAAAAAAAAAGTCGGTAAAAGTCTGACACTCCGTCCCGCTCCGCCCTAGAGCGGAAGAAGTCATTAGACGATTTACCACCTTAAAAAAATAAAAACAGAACAACCTATTTTTTCCAAAACAAAAAGACAAGTAAATAAATTTTCTTTCTGCTTACAAATGATAGTTAACTTTTTCATCCCAGTGTACATATTAAATGAATCTCATAGCGATAGAGACATAAAATTAGCTTACCAGTGTAATTATAACCATAACTACAGGTATTTTCACGTTATTATGTGAGTACGGGATTATTAGACGTTTCTATATGCGTTACAGTGTATTTATTAATGGTTTTTGTGCTTGGAAATTGAAATTTTATGAGAAGGGGGAGTGAATGTGAAAGATGGAGGGATATTTTGTTATAGATAGATAGATACCTTACCATTAAAACTTGAATTTCTTTTTCTTTTTTTTACTCTTGATTTACTTCTTTCTGATATTTTTATAGGCATAATGGCTTGACGACATCTGTACGGCTCTTGACTTTACGGTCTACTTCTACTATTCCCTTCATACTGCCAGAAATAGAAACAGATGAAGGAATATCATACTTGTGAAAGTTATGTAGTAGGAAAGCATTAAGGAATACGACGCAAGACAGTATATTTTGTTATACTGTAGCTTTTAAGAGAAACTCGCAGCCAAATGGCCGCTCGAATCCTATCCAACCGCAATCTTCAAGAGCTGAGGGATTGTTCGAAAGAGGCTCTGGAGCGCCAAGGGCAACAGAATGAACACAGGTACGTATTTGTTCGTAAAAGTCTGACACTACCTCTCGTTCCACCAAGAGTATATTTCCTACCATAAAAATAAAAGTAGATCGCAGTTGAGCAAACTTTAGACAGGTTGATCATTACGTTGATTACCAAGGTTACCGACATAGCTCGAAATCTTCAAATTAAGCAGGTCACAAAGCTCTCAGAACAGATGGTTATTGGGACCAAAAGGTTCTGGAGTGGCGACCACGTAGACCAGAAGACACAGCGTTGGAAAACCTCCCACGAGGTGGACCGATAGCATGGTGAGGGTCCTGGGGACCTGATGGATGCAAGACGCTCAGGACCTTTCGTCGTAGCGTCACTTGGAGGAAGCCTATGTCCAACTGTGGACGTCTTTTGATTGAAATATTGATGATGATGAAAACTTTATTTCACAAATACACAAATAAGTATATACATTACATAAAAACCCTTAACTAATTAAAACTAAATATATACTAAAGGCTACTCCTAACTAAAATATGGCATCATAAAACTCCTCCGCATAGCTGTCGACTGGAAATGTGCCGAAAAGACTGGCGGCATTGCCAAGTTGTATGGCAATGCTTTATCTCTGACTAAGGTAGAAGCCCTTGGATCACGCGAAGAGTCGACTAAGCGTTTAGATAATTCTTTAAAAAGCGTATGAGCACTCGGACTCCACGGCCCAAGAGTTTCAACCCCAACTGGCTCAAAAATATAACTGCCGACGAGGTTAGAATAGAATAGTATAGTTTATTGTAACAAAAAAGTTACACTTTTTTTTTTTGTTTTTCTTGTTGTTATATTTCCGCTGCTTGAGGTTCTCCGCATACGCCGCGGCAGCACCAGCACAGCACGATGAGCTAGGAAGATGGGATGGCGCAAGAGTCTCCACATAGGTTTTTTTTGTGGTTGGTAAAATCATCCAATGACAAATCCCGCCCTTGGGTGGGGCGGGAAATAGTTTCAGACTCTTACTGGCTAAAAACCTACCCTGTTCCATTCATAGCCTTCGTCCCAGGGCTCCGGGTGACATTTTCACATAAGCTTTCGCCCCAGTAGGCTTCGGCAATGCTGGGCCCCTACAGTTTGCTGACAACTCCTTGAGGCGCACGGGGTGACATAGGTAGCATCCCACAATAAAGATCTACCCAAGCTTTATTATTATAGAATTTATAGTAGCCAAAGCGCGGGTAAAACCGCAGAGAACAGCTAGTACGTCAATATAGGTGGTCTAAGTACATTGTTAAAGCTTATAAAGATACTAAAATAGAGTTTATCGATGCAGAAGTTCGACCGACAGTTTACAACCTAACCATAGATATCAGTTTAATCATACATTCTCATTTCTATAATTACGACGTGCTATTTGAATGCTGATTACTTTTTGAAAGAGCGTCTGCGCACAGTAATTACTTACAATGATAATATAAAATATTTTGCATTGAATGCTGTATGCATGTCTAGTTTTGTTGTTACTGAATGCGGAGTTGTAGAGCTATGAAAGTGATACTTTCAGAATTGAAATTATTAGAATTACAATACCTACTTGAACTTGTATAGAATGTGTATAAGTTACTGGCTGCAGCCAACGATTTCACCCGCGTCAAATTAAATTTTTGTTAGGTACTATTTATACATTGTTAAATTTTGGTCGTTTTAATCCCTCGGAGGGTCGATTCGGTTCATGAAATACTATCGATTTGTAAAGCAAAAATTAAAAAATAAAGAACTTTTTTCAAAAACTCGATTTAATATACGCATGTACGAAATTAATTTCTTTAAGTAAACGAGTCAATAACCTTGTAGATAGTTGTCGGTCCTTGCATACTAAATACCTACAGGTCATTGAACTCGCCTAGCTAAAGTTTACTTAAAGAAATTAATTTAAAAAAAAAGTACTTTATTTTTTAAATTGTTCTTTACATATATCGATAGTGTTTCATGTACCGAATCGACCCTCCACGGGATTAAAACGAACAAAATTTAACGGTGTATAAAACTGGCTAAGAGCGAGTCGGATTTGCAGACGAAGGTTTACGTACTACAATATTAAATTCGAGCAAAAAAAAAACGCCGATAAATGCTACACTATGCTATCTAACAGCAATAGATCTACCTACCTTTTACGGTTTATGAGATACAGCCTGCTGACAGACAAACGATCGGACAAATAGAAAGACGGATGGACAGTAGGACAGACGGTCGGACAGCGGAGGCTTGGTAATAGAGACCTGTTGCCACCCTTCAATCTACTAAACTGCAGGGGCTCAGCAGGGTCGAAGCCTACTGGGGCCAAGGGTTATGTGAAATTGAACCCCGGGACCCTAGGACGAACGCAATGAAAGGAGCAGGGTAGAATTTTAGTCAGTAAGAGTCTGACACTATCTCCCGCCCCACCCAAGGGCAGGATTTATCATTTAATGATATACCTACCATAAAAAAAACCCTTCGATCTACTAAATACAAATACTTTATCTTCTTATATATAAAAATGAATAGCTGTTCGTTAGTCTCAATTCTTTTTCATATTATATGTGTACAGAAAGCCACCCAACGTTTTATTACAAACACAAACAAAATAAAACAAAACGATTATTTTAACAAATGAATTTCACGTTCGTTAACTACATGCATAGCACTAAAATCTTACATTTTAGCCACAAATCATACACACTTGAGATAGCTAATCTGACACCCATCTCTCTCTTTCACCTTATATAAAAGAGAGATGGTTATATAAAGTCATAGAACCGCTAAAATCAGCTAGTATGTGAATGTTTTTAGCATTTTTTTGGTTGTCTAGTGTTCAGTCATTAATTCGCGATTATGTCTATGGACCGATGGTACAGTTATTCGGTTATATGTCACGTTTCATGGCTGTGAGCATGCTGAAAGCATAAAAGTACTTTATAAAACTTTTTTTTTAGGATGCGCCACAGCGAAGAGAGATGCAGTGGGTTAAGTGGGGCCGTCCGCTAAAGACAGAGCCCGAGTCGATACGACGGACAGCGCTTTGTGTTCCACGTGATCTTCAAAAAGGTGTCAGCCAAACTGAAGGGATCCATTTGGGGCCGATGGCCGCTAGGTTTTTTTTTGTAGGTGAGAAAATCATCCAATGACGTCTTCTGCCCTTGGGCGGAGTGGGAGATAGTGTCAGACTTTTACTGACTAAAACTCACTCCTGTTCCTTCTTTGCTTTCGTACCAGATCCCCGGGGTTCACTTTCACATAGCCCATAGCCCCAGTAGGCTTCGACCCTGCTGGGCTCCTACGGTTTGCTGATATCTCCTTGAGGGAAGGGGCACAGTAGGGCCGATGGCCGCTAGGGCTACGGACAACATTTGAAGGAACATGCGGTTTTAGTCAGTAAAACCCATTTAAAGACATCAGACCTTAAAAAAAAATGTAGGTTTAGTTCGTGATCATACATTGTTTCTATTGCACTGAAATGGAAGTTAATGTACCTCTCGAAATCTCTTGAGTAAGTGATGGAAAGTCAAAAAACACGACCAAGCTTGTGGTATTAAGTTAGGTTCAGATAGCTGTATAAATTGGTTCCCTTCTCACATTAAAATACCCCAAAAAAGGGGGTAGCTAGTTGATGACGATGTCCGTACTTACTTATCGTCGTTGCTGTAGTCTTCTCGTTTCGTTGTTGTTTTACTGCTACGCTGTGTACGCTGTGTACTTTAATTATCTACATGTGTATAATTGGTATTCATAGACATTGAAAATAGAGTATGTTTTTTTTTATTATGGACCTTCCTATAGCCAACAGAAACTTGATTTCTGACTTAGGTCAATACTAGGTACCTGGTTCTTTTTATTGACTACTTTTTTTTAATATACAGTATTAATAATGCAATAAAATTATAGAAATCATTTATAGATTTGCTGTTAAAATTTGCAAATTAGTACATAATGTGTAAGTGAAAATTAATCGCTTACTAATAAGTCTGTAAAAACCTCTTTTATTCAATATTCAGAAAACATTGGAAGGATTATTTTCTTTTGAATTTGAGAACATTACAGGTAACTGTTTATTTCTATTATAAGCTAATCAATTAAGAACATATACACGAATGCGTGAGAGGAACAGATGAAAAAAGTAATGCAAAACTTACAGTGTGTGTCTATTCATACGAGTGGCTTTCACGTGTGGTTTTGATTTTTTTAAGTGGTAAGAAAAAAAAGGGTAATCTACATGAGAATGTGACGAGCATTGAAATTGTGTACAATGAGTGCTGAATTTAGTTTGCATTTCAGGAGAGATTGATCATCTCGTGCGAGATTCTTCGAAACTGTGGTTTTGTTCGAAACTGCTTGATTCAAATGAGTTGCCGCAATATTGACTCTTTTACTCTAAAGGAAACATTTGTGAGTTTTTTTTTTATTATTATTGATAGGTTCGCGCTTGACCGCTATCTCACCTGATGGAAAGCGACGATACGGTCGATATTCAGTAAAGAGAAGAGTTAGAGAAGTTATTTACGAGTTAAGAACGTCTCAAATCGTACATTTTGACAGGTTTTCAGGATAACATAGAGTTTGACAAGTTTTTTTTTATTTATTTTTTTATCGTAGGTAAAATCATCCAATGACAAATCCCGCCCTTGGGTGGGGCGGGAAATAGTGTAAGACTTTTACTGACTAAAAACCTACCCTTCCATTCATTGCCTTTGTCCCTGGGCCCGTGGTGACATTCTCACATAATCTTTGGCCCTAGTAGGCTTCGGCCCTGCTGGACCCCTACAGTTTGCTGATAACTCCTTGAGTTTGACAAGTACTAAATTGACGGAATTTTATTCCTACAAACTTGTACAGTAGAGTTTGTAGTTTGAGCTCCGCTGACCTTTAAGACCATTTTCTTTTGCGAAATATTGAAAAATAATTTTAATAAAGATTTACATGATTTGTACATGCTGAAGAACACTGAACCAGCTTTTTTTGTGTAAACGTATTTCTAAAGATCAAAGCCGTTTGGGAGTATTGAAAACAAGCAAAAACAATATCATATTGTTAAATATTTGTTAGACAAAAATATTAATCTTACGAAAAAATCATATGTTGATAATGTTGTACATGAACCTATTTATTATATCTAGCCTGCACTGTCCCACTGTTGTGTAAAGGCCTCCCTCCATTCCTTCCATGAATCTATAATAAATATTTTTTTTTCATACTTATTAATATAGCCGTTACCGAGGAGTAGGCTTCAGAAAGTCAATGTTTTATGGCACTGCTCAGGCGCTAGGGCCTTGACTTCAAATGCAAATTAATCAGAAATAGGGGATAAGTACCTGTCATCATCGTCCTTCGAGGTGGATATGGTCGCGAGTGTTTTTGGTGGTCACCGGTGGTGGTAGTAACTTCCTTTGCGTCAATACTAGGCAGTGGATTGCTGTACAGAGCAGCCCCTTCCGCGGGTACCAAGTGAAAGGTGCCCAGGAGTTGGAGGAGGAGCCGAGTGGAGCTGGAGCCAGGAGCAGCGCACCTATCTGGAAACATTGTAACTATATACTAAATAGTGAATATAAGGGAAGTTACGTAATCCGGTACTCGGTAGTGTGTTATTTCATATCCCTCCAAGACGAATCTCAGTTTTCGTTCATTCCCATATTACTTGGAGTCGACAAGATAAACTAAGAGAGAAGCCATACGAAGGTACACAGGTGTTTCTTCCATGAATCCCTACACTTACCACAACGCATGACCTAAATCCATAAAAAACAAAGTACGGTACAGAACAAGTTAATATTGTAACAAACATCTGCGTCCGCGCACAGATTTATCGATATATCCGCTCGTGCGTCGATTACCGATCATTGCCGATACCTACCGAGCGTTTTGATTGGTCAATAGATTCTGCGTTCGCTGCTGATTGGTTGATATTGACCTGAGACGTTCGTTGTCGGATGCTCTCTGAAATTAAATTAGATATTAAACTTTGTTCATATAACAATCCTTTAACTGCCTACGTCGGAAATATCCGACAAACACTCGCATTTATTCCACCAGGGTCACACAAAATACTCCACTTCATCAGCTCTTCTGTCACCTCTGGAAATTGAAGAACTAAACGAGATGGAGTTGGAGTACCCAGCCGGAATCACACGACCCTGGCGACTAGGATTTGAAATCACTCATCACCTTAAGAATAGTTTACGATTGGCGATCAAATTATGGTGTTTGAGTTGTTACAGTAAATATACGAGTACTTGTTACTTGTTGATCATTTCAAACCAGAGTAAAGAGAATATGTGCTTTCTATGCAAAATGGGTATTTAAAGGGTTCGGCTGTGACTATACCATCCTTATCTAACTATATCTTATATATATAAAATAAAGTCGTGTTAGTTACACTATTTATAACTCAAAAGCGGCTGAACCGATCTGGCTGAAAATTGGTGGAAAGGTAGCTTAGAACCAGGACACGGACATGACGGACAGACACATTTATTGGTATAGGGTAGAGTAGGGTACAGTATGGTAGAGTAGGGTAAAGTAGGGTAGAGTAGGGTTCAGTAGGGTAGAGTAGGATAGAACGGAAGCAAAGCCGCAGGCTAAAGTTATTTTATACTTATAAATACTGAAAGATTCTGAATTTTGATAAATAAGACTAGATATAAGACTTACGATACATTTATTGATTTTCAAAGTATATTCTCTTACAATTAATGCATTTTTGCATTCGCTAAAACTATTGTACAAAGCAGTTGGACCAGTCTTCTTTAGGGACCAGTTCAATGGCTTTATGGAACGTATTTACCGCCGATTCAGGGCTCGTAAAACGTGTGTATATCTTTAATTTTTGGAAACAATGAGAAGTCGCAGGGTGCTCGGTGGACTCGCATAGCCCGGAGGGCTGTAAGATGGATGCGTCATCAGTTCCACATTTGAAACCTTCAAATAGGCTTCTTTATTCTTAGCGGAATATGCAGATGCGTTATCGTGGTAAAGGCTTTGAGGACGCTTTTCGTGAACTTTCTCTAAAACTTTGGGCAAACAAGTGTTGATGTGATTTACGCGGTGTACAATAAAGAATATAATAAATAAATAAAAAAAACTTGCCTGCAAAATCGTACTTTTTAAATAAGAATGAGCCAAGTGCAAAACATTTTACATGTGCATCTGAAGGTTCGAAAGCTTTTCACTCGGTGAATACCACATGACTTAATCCTCCGTTAAGTAGTCAGTAGAAGTCTGATACGTCCTCCCGCTCGGCCCTAGAGCGAGAGATGTTATTGGATGATTACCAACCTAAAATAAAACTCCTCCGTCAGAAACAAGCTGTTGTCTAGTTGTCTAACCTGCTAATAGTTTTTAGACGACTTTTAGTCTGGCCATCAACAAAAGCCGTTATTTTGAATTGTCTGTAACGTTTTTTATTCGAAATTAGTTCTGCTTCAAAATAAGCACTTAGGCACAATGTAGCAAAAACTTTTAGATTCGGTAGCTCTAAAATATAGTGGTAGTTGACTTTGTAAACCTCAATGGCCATGGTTTTTTTAGGTTAAGTTATTGAAATTGGCGTCTTCATAATGGTTATTTAACAAAATTGGTATCTTCCAAGTGATATGAAAGAAAAGGAAGTTAGTGATAGTATGACGGGTGACAGGATAGAGTGGAAGAAAAAAACGTGTTGCGCCGACCCCAAGTAATATGGGATAAGAGCAGGAAGATGAAGGTACCTTCCAAGTAAAACAGTTATTTGCAATAAACCTTTTGCTAGCGAAAAAAAGGGAACAAGTATTCAGTAGGTTCCGAACTGGACACGCCATAATCATGGTGGTAAGCCCTTCTTTGAGGAGTGGCAGGAGAGGCGTCACGGCGTTCGCATTACGTTAGTCCTCATCGGACATGGGAAGTTCGGGAGTAAGGAACGAACTCGTCTTAGCGGCTGAGACCCCGGCCCCGATTACCAGCCACGGATTTGTCATTTGATGATTTTACCTACTATAAAAAAAACCAGGTAGCATAACAAGCTTATAACTTTGTGATTTTTCATGATACAGATATGAAATTTTGTACATAGATTCGCATATACTAAAATTATGTTGTATATTTCGCTATCGTTTGCCCAGCGACAAGACAGATAGGTATTATCATTGATATATATGTACTACGCACTAGATGAGGCGTGCCGTACAGTCACTTTACTTCACTTAAGTGACCTGTAGGCCGAACACTTTTACATTGATGGCATTAGTGCAGTTTTGACGTTCATGCAGTATCAGAGCGACGCTTATAAATACAAATTTAAGTAAACTTGGACATATATAATAATTTTGTAGTCAAGTAAGTAAAACCATTGGTTGTTCAAGCAATATAATAGCTTCTACTATCGTAATAGTACGTTAGAGAAGATATTATTTTATTTAAACTCTTCTCCATTTTACAATCATAGACTAAAATATGCAGATGTTCCCTCCCACAAAAAGCAGAATTAGGTTTTTACCTACAGCTAGTTTACCAAATACAGACTTCGCACGGTCTTTTATACTGTTTGAAATTTTTAAATATTTTATTTAATGCTCTTTCTTTTTTTGTATAATTAATAACAATGATTTTTTTTTTATAAATTACGACGAAATGTCAGCAAATCATGAGCTATCAGTTTTCATCGGTAAGTTTTGTTGTTAGCCATGCTGTCATTCGTTAGCACTTAGGTAATTTAAGTACCATATTACGTGCAGGTTAATATTAAAATTTGAATTAGGTTCAGTTGAACTTGTAGTCTTATCAGTGATTACTGATTTATTTATTTATTTTACTGTAATTTAGATCTCGTTTTTACATTCACTATAATTACATTTTGAAATAGAGTATTATTGTAATGAAGTATTGTAGGCAAGAAACTGTGTCACTTCTGCGGTATAATAATCTATAGAGATGACATGTCATTAAACTAAGTTGAACGAAACGCGTAAGTACTAGGAAATTCATGACGCTTTAGACCTTTTGGTCGCGAAAAAGTATCCTCTATAAGCTGTCTTAGCGCTGTAAGTTTTAAAAGTTTTGTTAGACGACATAATGGCAATCTAGCGCTGCAGCGATTTTTTGTTTGAACTTTTCAGTATTTTGACAAATAGTTTATATGAACGTGCTTGTCTATCGCAAGAATATAGGTCGATGGGTATTATCTTCAGTTAGATTGCTCCTCTAAAGTAATATACGTAGTATTTTTTCTTTCATCTCCAATTTTCAATTTGGATTCGAAAACCACTAGATAATTACACATTACAATGTTTTAAATGGACTCTGTATTTATGAACTAGACCACACAAGAATTTATTGTAACCTACCTACCTATTTATTTTTTTATTCCATCAAGAATTTCAAGGTTAGCTCATATAGTATTCATAATAATACAAAGATATAGATTTTGCAAGTTCATTAAAAAACTGTTGAAACCCGAACAAATTTAAATTTTGACTGGATTATTCATTTCCTTATTTGAATTATTTTATTGCTGTTCATGGTTTTTATGTTGTCCTGAAAATCAAAACACAATTGACTCGAAGTATATTTATAAATAGATATTGTTTGATGGTGGTTTTTTTTTTAAATTAGGTAAAATCATCCAATGACATCGGGCCCTTGGAGGGAGCGGGAGATAGTGTCAGACTCTTACTGACTAAAAACCTACTCTGCTCCTCCTTTGCCTTAGTTCCAGGGCCCTGGTATGCATTTTCATACCTATGATCAGTGTCATCACAGTCGCAATCGTACATTAACTGATAGACAAGGACAGAGATAAGAGCCGGCCCTGTCGTGCGATCGAAAATGAAAAAAAATATTTTGTGTAACACCCTTGTTTATGTCACTCGCCGATTGCGACTGAGTAAAATCAGGACATAAAGGCCTGATTTTAGCGGTCCACGTGCTAGAGCCGAGTCACCTATCTTCCATTATTTTGATTTGTTGTCGTTTTGGTCTTCAAATGATCATTATAATCATCAGCGTTTTAACATTGGCACTGCTGGAATTCAGGCCTCCTCTCCAAAATGGGTTGGTGGATGTCATATATCAACAAATTTTTGGTTCTAAGATCTACCGGTTTCCTCACGATTTTCTTCTTCACCATTTTAAGAGCAGTGCATGAAATTAGCAGTTCATCAATGTTGCATCATTTTTTGAGATAAACGATCATCGTTTATCTAGAGTCATCATCGATTCCATCGGGCTTGCGGACAACGGGCAATTAGTAGCGCGTTGTCTGACCGTCCGGTAACCATCCAGACCAAGCCCAGGTCGTCGACGGCGTGTACCGTTCGTTTCAAGAAGTTGTCAGCAAACCGTAGGGACCCAGCAGGATCGAAGCCTACTGGTGGCGTCAAGGGTCTTTTTCTGAAAGAAAGGCTCAGCCCCAGTGGCGTGCCTGATACCTTCATAGGGGGCAAGCCGAGGAAACCTTGACTAATCTTTACCTAATATTCCGAAAAAAAAAACTCGAGCTAAAATCCGCCGTCATGAATCACCAGCGCACGATTTCTTGCTGCTGTAATCCTGATTTTTAAGTTAATGTATTAATTATACGATAACCCGCGGAACGACTATTCCCGACGTGATCTCAATACCCGGGTTCAAAAAATAAAAATAAAATAAAATGTTCTCAGTATAAATAATATAATAATAACCGCGATGTAGAAAGTAGGTCAGGATTATCAACGCCATATAGTTGTAAAACTGGAACTAAGGCGCTCCGAGTAGTCACTGCGTCCCTCGCAAGAGGGCGCGGTGGGCGGGGTTTAGGCTATGCCTTTGTCCCGCAGTAGCAGGGTAGGGGCCCGTAAATACGGACCCTGCGTTGGGGTACCTTATAGGCGGTAGCCTCATGGCGAGTGCGCGTACGCAAGTCGCCTAGGAGTAGCTGATATGTGTGCAGTAGGAGCGCCTTGGCACCGCTCTTGCAGTGCCAATTACTTCACGACATCTCGGCGGTCAGTCCCCGCCAGGTGAGACCACCGGTTGCCCGGAGGAAGCCCGGCGAGAGACGACCTGCGACGAGAATGCCGGCTTTAGGGGCGCTCCCTACTGAGGGTGAGGGCCCCCGTCTGCCACGCTTCCAGATCGAGCCGGTTACGCTACAGACCCGGGGGCCGTAGTGGGAGTGTGAGCGGTATTGAGGTGTGTGACACCGCTCATGTGGGCATGCAGACGCGCGTCCGCGCTGCGCGTCCTCTGCGTGAGTATGATGAGTGTGGAGTCATGTGTGTCTGATGGCTGATGCACGTCATGCCTATATTAACTTAGCACACAACGTGCACCGGGTGCGTGTACTGTTGTGCAGTAATTCCTTGTATGAGTGAGTCGCGTGTACGTGAAAAGCAGCTCACTCAAGCGTCAAGTCCGGGGGGGGTCGGTCACGTCCGGTAGGAGATCACGTGGAAAGCGCCTCGCGTCAGGAGGCCGCGCGTGCCAGGGCGCTAAGTGCTTGACGTGTGGCCAAGCAGAAGCGTCGGCACGCGCGAACATGTTGGACGCGAGGCGGGCGCAGAACTGGTCCAGGCTCTCCATCTGGAGGTCCCGCTGGATGACGCTGTTCCTCACCAGCGGGGGTGCGCCTACAACGATCCGGAGCGAAGCGCTTTGCTGCGACCGGAGGCGGTTTTTGCTAGCTTCGCTGGTGAGGGCGAGCCAAGCTGGGGCGGCATACGTAATTATTGGACGGATGTACGTCTTGTACACCCCCAACTTGGTACGTAGCGGGAGGCGGGAGGAGAGCACTGGGCGGAGCAGCGCGCGGGCAGCTCTGCACTTGGCGGTGACCTGCCGGACGTGACCTCGCATGGAGAGCCGACGATCGATGGTGACCCCTAGGTATTTTACCTGAGGCGACCAGGCGATGTCGGCACCTTGCAGCTGGAGAGGTGGTGGGAGGCGAGCAGACCCGACGAGCAGCGCCTGGGTCTTGCCCACGCTCACCGACAACCTCCACTTCGACAGCCAGTCGGGAAGTAGGTCCAGAACGCGCTGCACTTTGACCGCCGCGTGCTGCGCATTGAGCGAAGACCCAATGTACGCGGCGTCGTCAGCGTACAGCGCGAGCGTGGTTTCCTGCGTCGTGGGGATGTCGTCGGTGTAACATGAGTAGCAGACCGGTGAAACGCAGCTACCCTGCGGAACACCGGCCCCGACCCGGCGGGCGCTCGAGAGTGCGCCATCGACCACCACCTTGAAGGTCCTGTCTGTGAGGAAGGAGGAGACCACCTTTACGATGCGACGGGGCGCACCGGACTTAGAGATCTTGTAGACCAGGCCCTCATGCCAGACCCGGTCGAATGCCTTTTCCATGTCGAGGAATACTGCAACCGTCCGCTCTTTCTTGTTCAGCGAAGCTGTAAGTTGGTGCAGTACCCTCGACAGCTGGAGCGTCGTGCTGTGTTCCGAGCGGAACCCGAACTGTTCCGGCCGTGGAGTCAGGTGCGGAGTGAGATGTCGCAGCAGGAGTTTTTCAAACACCTTGGACATCGTGGGCAGCAGTGTGATCGGCCGATAGCTCTCCGGCTTCAGCACGTTTTTGTTCGCCTTCGGCAGCATAATGACGCGCCCTTCCTTCCAGCATCCGGGAAAGACCCCCGTGCGCAGCACCCCCGTGTACAGGCGCGCCAAGGCCGCTACCGAACGGTACGGCAGGTGGCGCAGCGCTGTGTTGGAGATGCCGTCCGCTCCAGGGGCCTTCCTCGGCTTCGTGAGAAGGATGGCGCGTCTGACTGCGTTGGGCGAGAAGAAGATTGGGTCTTCCTCGGGAGCTATCGGCGAGGCGAAGTACTCTCCAAGGTGCCTCTCGACTGCTGCGACATGTTCCAGTTCAACAGTCGGGTTCGGCTGGAATTGACGCTCCAGGCTTTCGGCGAAGATCTCCGCACGGTCTGCTGCGGAGTATCTTGGGGCCCCGTCGCTGTGTAATAGCGGGCGCACCGGAGCTGGGGTATTCGTCAACTGCCGGCAAAGTCTATGAATTGCCGGCCAGTCTCCCTCAGTGGAAATAACATGTTCTTCCCAGCTCTCGGCGTTGAATGCCTGTAGCTTGGCTCGAACTCTCTCCGCATGGCGGTTGAGCTGTGCTTTTTGCACCGGGCATCTGCTCTGCTGCCACCGTTTGCGAAGGCGCCTAGTCTCGGCGACCAACACTTGCAGGTGTTTCGGCAGGGGCCTAAAAACTTTCCCCTGCGGCTGCGGGATGATAGTAGTCGCCTCTTCATAGGCGCGTTGGATGCAAACGGTGACTTCTTCCGCCAGTCTGTCCACGTCTGCGGAGGAGACAACAGGCCAAGCTAGTGTGGTGGTCTCCATCACTTCCTGGAACTTAGTCCAGTCAGTTAATCGACGTGGCGCTGGGGGCGAGAGTCGAATCGGCATATCGGCTAGGACGACGAGGACAGGTTGGTGATCCGACAGCATCTCGTCGTCCAGGACTTGCTGGGTGATCTGGCAGTTCAGGCCCCTTTGTACGACGACGTCCAGCACATCCGGCGCATGTAAATAATAGTCCGGATAATGCGTCGGGGTTTCCGGACCGGACACGTCGTACCCCTGGGCCTGCGCGTCAGCGAGGAGTCGATTACCCCCGGAATTCGACACGTTGGAATTCCACGCTGGGTGTTTGCAGTTGAGGTCGCCGGCCAGGAGTGTCGGCCGCGACGACTGCAGCATGATCGCCCGCAGCTCCGCTACATCGAAGCTGGTTGCGGGCGGGATGTAGGCCGCGTAGATATCAAGGTCCTCGCCGGCAACGTGGACCTGCACACCCAGCGCGTACAACGTGTTGAGTGGCGTCGAGGGAGGGGGCAAGGGCTGGTGGACGACTCTACGCCTCACTAATACCGCCAGACCACGGTAAGGAGTGCCGACTGCCGATTTTTCGTCCTGTCTGTATATCACGTAACCTGGGAGCCTTAGTCTGTCGGCAGGTCCCAGGTGCGTTTCGCTGATTAGCGCCACGTCGATTTTCTGTTCCTTGAGGAGGAGGCGGAGGGGAGCGACCTTTTTCCTAAGGCCGCGGGCGTTCCAATGCATAATCCTCAAGGACTTAGCCATCAATTACCGGTCAGAATATCCAGCAACTGAGGCAAGCCCTCGAGGAGTGCTGCCCACGGATCCCGTGCTCCTATCGCACGGAGCAAGAGTCCCCCCAGAGGCCGCATGATTCGGCTCAAGCGGGTCCTCAGCAGATCACCGTCCCCGGCTGAGGGTTGGCTCGGGGGACTACTATGGCCCTGTCGCTGCTGAGTCGGTGCAGCGCTTGCGTGCGCAACCGCTTTGGGAGCGGCGCGTCTCGCTTCTGTGCGCTGCACCTTCCTCTGTTCTCTGTCCTCAGCGACAGGTAAAGGTCGCTCGGGGGCCCTGGTCCCGGATGGGGCTAGGGCAGTCGTAGTTTCTTTTCCGGGGTGCGTGGGGGGGGGGCGGGGGCTTCTTCCCCTTCTTCTTCCCCCCCCTGTGTGACTTCCTCCGCCTCCCGGAGGGGCCAACTTCTCCTCTGGCTGAGGGCCCATTAGCCGCCGCCATCAAGGATGCGCTAGGCGCCTCCCTCTCCTCGGCGTTTATGGGCCTCTCATTGGCCGCGCCTCGCTGTCGCTGTTGCCGGGAGATGGCAACAGTGCCCGCTCGCTTGTTCCTCACCTCATTGAGGAACACGGGGCACTTTGAGTGGCACGCCGGATGGTCACCTGCACAGTTTGCGCAGGTAGCCGGTTCTGTCTTTGGGCGTGGGCAGTCCTTTGCGGCGTGGTTTTCGCCGCAACGCACGCATGCGAGCGGGCGGTGGCACAGGTGCGAGCTGTGCCGGAACTTTTGGCACCTGTGGCACTGGGCGGGCCCTTTTTTGCCCCTCCACGCCTCGATCCTGACACCACGCATATATAAGAACTGCGTGGTGTCGTAGATTCTACGGACATCGGGCGTCCTCTTTAGCACCGCATGGAAGATACAGCCAGGTCTCCCTTCGCGCGCCTTAATATTGCGCACGAACTCTGGCTCATATCCCTGTTGGCGAAGCTCCTCTTCAATTTCTGCCGGGTCGGTGTCGGCAGGGAGTCCCCGGATAGCCACCTTAAAACTCCTCTCCGCTGGGAGCGAGTAGGCAAACCAGGAGATGCCGCTTTCCTTCTCCAGGCTAGTGAGGTACCTCTGGACAACCCTATACTCGCCCTCACTTTCGGGCAAGAACCGAATACCGCCCTGATACGGGCGAGCATTCGGTGGGTGGCCCAGTTGGCCCCTCAATGCCCTAAAGTGGGCGGCCCAACCCGGCAGCCTCTCCACTATCAACGGAGGGTAGCGGGGTGACTTCCTCTTCGTGCTGGCGTCTTTCTCCGAGGCAGAAGTAGTGGGGGCCCTCGTAAAAGAGGGGGCCCCTGAGTCCGTTGGGTCCCGGTTTGGGCCCACACATGCGGAAGTGGTCGGTGGTGGTGGAGAAGTCGGCGGCGAGCGAACCGCTTCGGCGAAGGTGTTAGACCCGGCGCCCCCCCGCCCACGAAGGGTGCGCTGAGGTAGGGGGGGGTCCATACAAGGACGCTTGGCCTCTTCAGCGGCCTCATCGTCCGAGCTCCGGGGCCTGCGCTGAGGTCGGGCCTCGAGTTGAAACTCGAAGTCGAAGCCCGGAGTCTCCAGTGGTGGGGGTGTGGGGCCCGCCATTGGTGAGCCGGGTCGCGTGGGCGTATCGAGCGACACGTCCCGGCGACCGGCATAAGAGGAGGCCCCCGATGAGGCCGACATGTCCGACCCTTGACGGGAGGAGCAGGCCGACATCGCGGCGGGGGAGTCCTGGGCGGAACCCCTTGGAGGTGGTGGCGAAAATTGGTAGGTAACTGACCTCTCACTCGACGCAGCAGTCGTGGCGGCTGAACCCGCCAGCAGGCGGCGGGTAGCCGGCGAGGCGGTGCGGCGACCTGAGCCGAGCTGCGCCCTCGTCTCCACAGCACGTTGTCCAGCGCGGTCGAGAGGGGGGGTGTTGGTGGAGGTCGGGGTCTTCATCGCTAATCTTCCAGCGTTGGCCAACTTGCCACTGGCACTGGATGTACTCGTAGATGAAGCACTGGTGTGGGGCGTGACGGTGCGCACAGCTGACGCAGCGGTGCGTATAGGGCGCACTGGGGCCCCTGCACTACGCGTAGCCACTTGTTCCCCCGGCGCAGCGGAGCGCACGGCAGGGGTTGGTGGACGCGCGGTTGAGTGGCGGCTTGGTGGTGCGACAGGTCCCGGGGCCTGAATGGGCACAGGGCGGAAGGCAGGTGGGCGAACGGGGACGGCTGGCTGCCGGCTCGACGACGCCACCGACGAAACGCGCGCAGTCGTCGGCAGTTCCGGTGGGCCGGAAGTGGCGTCCTCCTTCTTCGCCTTGGGGGCGGGTGGGGCACCGGGAGTCAAGCCCCCAATATGTGGGAGCGACAGCGTCCGGTCCCCCATCGGTCGATCCTGGTTCGGGGACAAGGGGTCATTCCCCAATGAGGTCCTTGACCCAGGTTTCTTCGGCGGCATGGCGGGTGTAGCACTCGCGAATTAAAATACTTTCTCGTACACCCGGGTGTACGAGAAACGCGCGAAGGGAAGAATTAAAATTGTTATTAAAATTGGAATAAAAGATTAAAAACTTTTGGCACGTTGCCACCGCGACCGCAACAGTGTGCTTGACCACACTGAGCAGCAACGGGGCGGCCCCCCCTGTGTGCTACCGCAAGTACTAGCCGAGACCAGTACCTACGACAACACAAAGGGTTAGCCGGCGGAAAATTACGCGGTCCGTACGGTATACAATACACGAGCGCACTGGGCAACGGAGCGAATCCCTGGAACTAAGGCATGCGTTAGTTCAGTTTATACATTATTGACGGAAAATCTTAACACCGCGATGTAGAAAGTACGTCTTCATTAACAACGCCATCTAGTTGTAAAAATGGAACTAATTTTTAAAACATGTTTTGTTTGCACAAATTGATTGCGAACATTTTCATTTGTTAAAATTATGATAGAAATTATGTAAACATCATACCTGTATCATAAATGACGTAAACGCAGCAATCTATGGATATTTTTGGGCAACTCTTGTGCGCTTTTGATTCTGATAAATGAAAAACGAAATTTCGTCACATAATTGTCGAGAAAGCGAAGTTTCTATTCGCGTTTTACCAAAACTACAGAATGAAATAACAGCATTCAAGTGTTTTTGAGAATTCTGATGTCTTTTCATGGCACCAGCGAAATTATTTAAGTCACTATAACCTGATGTATTCCAAGCATTCAAGTATCATTTGAGAAAAATACGCAACACCAACAAAACAACTTGTTTAAATGTGAGCAACCTGCGATCCATTGAGTTTTATAAACTGAGCGATGAAACTGCCTATTATGTGATTTAGTTTTCTGAGAAATATTCAAATCAGGTGTGGGTTTAGGTGAAGTTACGAGTTCATATTTATCTCTAAAATTCAAAGTATTTACCTTGCCGAGTAACGATTTTACACATTTCAATCCCTCACAAGGAACCATTGCATGCGTTTCCGAATTCATTTCCATCCAAGATAATAAACTTTATTCACTTTAAAATCAAATCAGTTACAGCAAAAACTAATCATAAAACATTAAATGACAGAAAACTTAAAAAATCTGTCAAAGCAATTACACACAACACGATAACCGTTCAAAACAAATTTAAACTAATTTGTTTGTAGTTTGCAGATCTTATTTACGCATCATAGAGGGCGCTACGTAATTTCCGTAAGCTATAGCTAATTTCATTCATGCCTTAGTCAGAAGCCTGGATTATATTTCATCAAATTAACCTACACACACATACACATTTTTGTACTACATACTCATAATATTAATGTTTTTATACGGAAAAAAGAGATGGAAGTTAAGCCGAGTAAAAAAGCCCAAAAAGTGCAACAAGGACAAAAGATACACTACAGCAATAGAGTTCGTCTCTTTCTGTTGTCGAGTGTTAGAGCGAGATCGTAGTTTGCACGTGGGCGGTTTGGCAACGATGTATTATCTTATGAATGAAAGTTTTTTTTTTTTTTGGAAGTTGGTAATTGTTCGTTCCGAATTTAGTCAAAAGTGATTATGGCGCGAATCCAACCAAAGCACAACGTCGCAATACTCACAATTATTTATAGCCGTTATATTTTGTGACTATTAAATTTGGTCGGATTCGCGCCATAATCGCTTTTGATGCAATTCGGAAAGAGGGTTAATAATGTTCGCGCGACGTAAAACGCGCGAAGTTTAAAGTTTGAGTTTATATTTCAATTTTTTATTTTTATTGTTATAGATGCATGCAGATTATTATTTTAATTAGGTGGAATGGTGGTGGTAGTGGTGGTAGCCGTGGTAGGTAAAAGCCGGGCTTATTGGCTTGTATTGCTCGCACGTCCCTGCTCAGCCCTGGTATGAAAGGCAACGAAGGAACGGGGTGGGTTTTTAGTCAGTAAGAGTCTGACACTGTCTCCTGCTTCGCCCAAGGGCGGGAAATGTGTGGATTTTACCCACCACAAAAAAAAACATAGATTCCATCACCATCATCAGACGAAGACAAAAAAATAACGTTCAGTCGATTGAGAATCTCTTCGTATTTTGAGTCCATTAAAAAGGAAAAAGCTAATCAGAAACACGTCTGAGATGAAACGGTTTGCATGTCATTTTCTGCAAATCAAACGGTAGTCTGATAGATGACCTATAGCCAAACAAAACGGGGTGCATGAAAAACACCAATTGTCCAATAAAATCGTTCTGGCAATCTTCGCGGGTCCCAAGTTCGATCCATACAAAACCTGATTCAATTTCATCCATTCACAAAAGAAATGGATTCATGGATGATTATAAAGTTAACAACAAGCAATGCTTTACTCAACCGAGCAAGATGTTCTCTTCATTTTACGTTTTTTTAGTATAGTTGTTTCGATTTAGCATGCTAACAACGGGCATTACCCTTTCCCTAATACTCATTTGTGCTGGAGGAACCCGTACATTATAATACGTAATAGAGATAGAGTAGAGATTTAGCACCAAAACTAACAAACCTTACAACATAAGGTTTGTTAGTTTTGGTGCTAAATCTCTGAAACTACTTACCGAATTACTAAAGTAGATTCACTTACAGGAAACTACAATATTGCCAATTGTCTTCGATTACTTTTTATCACTGAATAACGCACAGTTTTGTCGAGTCCCTCTTGGGCCTATTCCTGCCCAAGTTACCCCAGGAACGTAAAAAGCAACTGAAGGAACATAAGTGTTTTAGTCAGTAAAACCCTGATTCTCCTTCTCGTTCTGCCCCAGAGCGCGGTTATTTAATTGTTCTTTCTCGAAAAAAAAAGAAGGTTTTAAGCCATGAACCACAGTAAAAGTCACGTGAAAAGTTACTTTGTAATAAATGTTGAGGATCACAATAAATGTAAATTTAGAAGCACTACAATTTTTTCAAATTACGAATGTCAATCAATCTAGGCGGGTCAGTGACCGCTGTCGTCACGTTAAAACGACTCAACTATAGATACATCTAGTTCACACGTTGTCGAGTTTTTGCATGATTTTCGCTTGTTACTTTATAAATCGTTTGTTTGATTGACCCCAACCTCTTGATTGATTATGAAGTTAAGTACTTTTTGCTTTCACATTTATTATGGTTATTAGTAGACAAATGGATGGTGATTGTGGCTATTTAAGTCGGTTTTTTGGGTGTTTGTTTTTTGGCACAATATTAAAATGTAATCACGATTTATGCTTTCATTATAGTAGAATAATAGAATATGTATTCGACATGTCTGAACAGAATAGATCCTTTTTTGTAGGCGGACGGAGAGCTAAACGGGACAGGTCCTGTCATTTTAAATTTGACTTTTGAGCGTTTCAGGTTAAGATCTCCGACGTATCCCGATGGCCCAGTAAATTGCCCCGATCATCACAAATAGTTGACTGGTTTTTTTTTATGGTATGTAAACTCATCCAATGACAAATCCCGCCCTTGGGTGGGGCGGGAAATACTGTCAGACTCTTACAGACTAAAAACTTACCCTGTTCCATTCATTGCCTTCGTCCCAGGGCCCCGGGTGACACTTTCACATAACCTTTGACCCCAGTAGGCTTCAGCCCCTACAGTTTGCTGACAGCTCCTTGAGACGCGCGGGAACAGTGCACGCCGTAAACGAATTTAGTTCGGACCGGTCTGTTACCGGACAGATGGACAGCGAACTACACATTGCCCGCCGTCCGCGAGCAATAGTTGACTAGTAGAGAAGAAAACTCAAGAAGCAGTTTTTTTCCGCGGCCGCCACGGGAAAGGAAACGGCTATTTTATTTCAAAACTCACGAGGCGGTTGATTCGCCGTCGCCGCCGCCGCCGCATCGGCTGCGATTTCCGACCGCAAGCCGTCGGCCGATAGAGCGCGGTCGCCGCCAACCGACCGCGGAGCGTGCGGGCGCAAACCGCCGAGGCGGCGGCGGGCGACCGCGGCGCCGGTGACCGGCAGCTGCGAACAACCGCGCACACCGTGGCCGTAAACCGCGTAGTGAAAACTGATTTAATTTCTTACATATATATTTGCATTCTACAGAAGCTGCGGGCCCGCTACCGTGGCGGCAGCGGGAGAAAACCGCTTCGTGATTTCTCTCCCTTATTAGTCCGCCTTTACATCTTTAGTAACAAACATAATCACAGCATAGCATAATCAGTCATTTAATGTTCCCTCTGCTGAGACTCAGACATCCTCTCTAAGAGAGGGAATGGGCACGTGTCTACGAATTTTTGGCTCTAGGACATGTCGGTTTCCTTCACCGTTTTGAGAGCTGTGGTGATGAAATAAATTACACAAAGTAATGCGTTTGCTTGGCTGGGTTTGAACCCGCGATCTACAACTCGTAAGTCGGGGTCGTTACCACTCGGCCACCACTGCTCTTAACATAATGTTTCACAATAATGTAATATATTCCACAACTATTACATTATATCTTACACTATATATATATATGTAAAAGAGACTACACGCAGCGCCGTCTAGTCCCAAGCTAAGCAGAGTATGTGTTACGGGTACTAGACAACTGATAAACATACTTATATATTTCTAAATACATACATATTATAGATAAATTACACCCAGACACAGAACAAATGATCGTGCTCATCACACAAACATTTGTCCTGGGTGGGAATCGGACCCACGACCTCCGGCATAGCAGTCAGAGCCTTTAACTACTAGACCAACAGGCCAGTCAAACATACACACATAAAGTCACAAAGTTAGTTTAATACAAATGGAATTTTGACGACCAATCTGTGCGTAAACCCGTTCACAGTGGACAAACAAACAAATGATATTTGTTTGCAGTTAATTATAAACGGCAAATAGATAAACAAGACTACATGATATTCCCATAGCTGCAGCTAAGGCCTTATTGGCAGACGCTACTGGCGTGCCGCCAGGGTTCGCCTGACGAATTTATGTGCGTATGCCGCGCTTAGCTGTGTGGGTGATCATGTAGATCGCTGTTGGTGTTTTTGTACTAGATATTAATAGTTTTTTTTTGTAAGGATTTGTGTTAGAAACTGTAGTTAGAATAGAATAGAATAAACTTTAATATTATACCAAAATATTAGCAAAACTTTGCTCTTACTTAAATTTGTGGCTACAATTACCAATGGTCTATTTTTTATGGTGGGTGGAGGATACCATTGATAAATTATAAGGAAAGATGCGTTACGAGCTAACATCGCAATCAGAAAAACTAGACTCGAAACTCGCACATCTATGGTCAGTGTCATCATAGCCGTAGAAAAGGACAGAGGTAAGAGCCGGCCGCTGTCGTGCGAGCGAAATAGCGATAGCCCCTAAATCTGTGTGATTGTCGCGACCGATGTGAAATCGTGCCATATAGGCATAATTTCAGCGGTCCACGCGCTAAAGGCAAGTCACCTACGAGTATCTTCCGCTATTATGATTTAATCTAATGTAAAAAAAGTCTGAAGAAAGAGTTAGGACAAGCTGTTTCAATTTACACTCAACTATTTGTTGTATTTCTTTTGAGGGGGAAAATCATCTGATGATTTCTCCCGCTCTAAATATAAGCGGAAGGGCGTGTCAGACTTTACTGACTAAAACTACAGCCGAGTCCTTAAGTCGCCTTTTGCGTTCTAGGACCACCGTCCACGGGTATCCTAATCAGAAATTACTCGTGGCCTGTCGTGCCTGAGCATCTACAGTGAAATTTGTAACAGAAGTAAAGATTAGACCAGCCTACCTAGCCAATTTACAATCATTCCGTTTAGCGTGAACGCTTAGAGTTGGCCACGCCCCAAATTCTTTTGATCTGAGCACGTGACTCAGCGTTGAGATGACGTCAGAGCACAGGAATCGGGGGCGTGCCTTTATTTTTTCTGTTCAGGAAATACCTTGGTAACACAGGTTTTGGAAAATTTAGTTTTGCCTATCTGGTATAATTGTGAATGAGTGAATACGGGATAATTTAAATTAATAAAATCAAGGATATAGGTAATTCCTTAACGTAAGAATGAAGGAAATATCATAATACGTTATAGTATTTTTATTTAAACATTGTTAAAGTTTTTATAAACTACTCTCCTCATTTTTAAGGTGTGAAATCAATTTACTCCTCCAGCTCTGATTGAAAAGAAAATTAGTATCAAACTTTTTACTGACTAAAACCTAAGTTTCTTCATAACCCACCCAAATATACAATAAAAAACGCTTATAGACCACCCAATTGCTTTCAACCACCAAAAATCTCCTTACTACAAGCAAACCCGACCACAATCCTAGTGCCAGCCGATAATAGCGGTGTATAAGTAACGGCGCGCACTATAAATCCATCAGTTTAGTTGGCTAGTCGCCAGTGTGCGCCGCACTTAACGCCCCGACACTCCTCGATTTTGTTACTCATAGTCCTTTAAAAGGACTCCTATTTATTTCAATGCTGATTTACACACTGAAAAATTTGCTATTGTATGTTCTGCTAATATAAAGTGGTTCAAAATAGGACTGGCCATCTCGATGTTTCGATGTTTTTTGATGTCATAAAAAGGTTTGGGCCTCTCGAGGTGTTTTTGACGTCGTAAATAGGACTGGCCATCTCGAGGTTTTTTTTTTTGACGTTGTATATCATCCAATGACTTCTCCTACGTTCGGACGGAGCGACAAAGCGTGTCAGACTTTTACTGACTAACACCCTTTTCTATGTTCTTTCATTGCCTTGCATACCAGATCCCTACTGTTTTGCTGCAATACGCACCGTTGACAACTTGGGTTTGGTCCGGACGGTTACTGGACGAATCATCATCATTATCATCATTTCAGCCAAAAGACATCCATTGTTGGACATAGGCTTCCCTCAAGCGTCGCCACAATGGCCGGTCCTGTAACAGTACGTCTCGCATCCATCGAACTCCAGCGACCCCGACCAGGTCATCGGTCCCACCTGTCAAGCGTGGCGATTATGGCAAACCCACCACCAAAATGAACTGGACGAATGCAGCTATTTATTTATAATAAGCACATCAACAGCATTACAGCACAGTCACTTACAATTCAGATAAATCTATAAACGACATTACAGTAACCATGCAAATAACAGGTATGCATGACATTGACATAATGATTGTTAGAGACAAATACTCGTAAAAACACTATTTTAGACGATCTAGAGCTATACACACTATATAGTTCTAGATCGTCTAATGGATCATGTTAAAAGGACGTGGGAGTGCCTCTAAACCTAATTAGTAACGCGCAAGAAGATGTCAGCAAATGGAAGGAGACCACTAGAACCAATGCTGCAATGACCAGCTGTCATGTTGACTCTTAGATGTGCACTCCTGACAGAGTGGTTGTGGTCATGTCTCGCCACCGCCTCTCTCGCCATACGATGCCATGCAGCTCTGTGTTTGGCAGCTTGGGAGTGGTCATTAATGCTGCAGTGTCTCATAGAGTTTATAAGGTCCGTCCACTGTGTTGGAGAGCGTCCACGTAATTTTTTGTCCTCAACTTTCCTTTGCACTACTAATCGTTCAATCGAGTCCTCGTTACGTGTGATATGCCCGTAGAACTTGAGGATTTATTATGTTTTTTGGAGCAGCTTTTGCTTACCATAACAAACTTCCCCAAGCATTTATCTAAGTTAAGTGATAATTAAGTTTAAAGTAATGACGATTTCCATGGGCTTGTGTGACGGGTGGTTTAAAGTAATGACGATTTCCATGGGCTTGTGTGACGGGTGGTTTAAAGTAATGACGATTTCTATGGGCGTTGACCTTTTCACATGAGGATCTAATGATATTAGCAGCGGAGGACATTACCCTAGTGGAATACGGAAACAAGCAAGAATTTTTATTTGAACTCATATTTTTTTTTAATATTATTTAAACCTCAGTCATTTTTATCTCATTTGTATGAGATAAAGATGACTGAGGTGGTGATCATATTATTTTTACATCTCATTTACTGATAAGTTTATTTTTGTAGCTTCTTTTTATAATTTGAATGCGAGAACAGACTCTGCAGATTCATATTTATTACTTACTTTTTGTGTTTTAGGGTCAACTTTGATCGGTCTACACTGTCCTTTTACACAGGCTATTAATATTGTAATAGGGAAATATTATAAAATCAATCATCTTTTTTTTTAAAGAGTAACTATTGATGATTTTTTTGAACATTCTTCTCCTTAGGAAACGACCTATTCAAACCGTGCGCTAACTTCTGACGTTTAGAGGTGCCCATCAAAATATAATGGTGAATTAAAATAATATTGAGTAATCCTTCGAAGTATACAAGTGAGACTTCATGATATGTTTATGAACTGAAATCAATTATTGGACATTTACAGACACATCTCTTCCATATGTCCAATTCAAGAAGACGCACATATGAACAGACATATACTAGATTTTAATGCTGGACTTCAGGTGCTAACGCGGCGCGGCTGGCGCTCTGCCAGTGACGAATTTATGGACAAGTGTGGTCGCCATGGCTTCTGAGTTCTACGGCCATTTGTCATAGATAGCCTTTTACTTTCCGACGAATTAGTTAGTTTTAAAAAAAGAATTGGTCTGCTTGAACGCCTGCATGAGGGGCCGAAGCTCCTTAAGTTTTAAATGAGGAAAAAATGTTTTCATACTAATTATGATCGTTTTACTTTGAGCAAAGTTTCAAACCCTCTTCTTCTGCGTGTCGATGGCACGGTTTAATGTCTATCCACGACATCATATGAGGCAGTGCATATGGTGGCTTTGACTAAAGATTTTTGGACACAGGACGAGTTGAGACATTTTATAATGCATTTTTTATTTACACTACTGCTCTAAAACAAGAACTATTGTCATGAAGGAGTGGCATGAGATTCTGCAGTCTTCTTTCTGATGTAGCTAGTAAATACCGCAAGAGATCTGACTATTGAACAGAGTTATCTTATGAAGCTGAAGACCAACGATGGTGGAACCATGGAGACTAAACCAGAGCTTTTGAAGAAGATCGGTTTCGGTTCAAGCTTAGTAATTGTGCACGTCAACCAGCAAACCCATTGCGAATCTAGTAAAATGTTCACCCTTGTGAACCCTTAGTTTAATTTTTCACAAATCATGTAACATGATGATCATGAGAAACTAACTTTTACGATGTTATCCAATCCTAAATAGCTAGTCGAAAGGTCAAACGGAATACTGTCGTGTCAAGGAAATACTGATATTCTCTCTTCTGGTTACACTGAAATCCACCCCAACCATGCTTTTGGAAACAACTGGGCAGATGACGTGAGCGACCCAGGTTACTAACATACTTACGTCAGATATTATTGTTATGGGAAAAAAGAGAAAGTATTGTTTGGAAATGAGGATATCCACAGGAGAAGTAATGTCGCCCACATAGTCCGTAGAATCGCCAAACTAAAGTGGCAGTGGGCAGGGCACTTCGCTCGTAGAACGGATGGTCGATGGGCCTGAAAGGTTCTAGAGTGGCGACCGCGCACCTGAAAACCCAGTGTTGGAAGGCCTCCCACAAGGTGGACCGATGACCTGGTGAGAGTCGCGGGAATGTGGTGGATGCAAGACGCACAGGACCGTTCGTTGTGGCGACAGTTGGATGATTGTTTGGGGATAAATCCAGTCTTACAATATTTTTTTATTCATTTAAACTGTTGCTTGACTGCGATCCCACTGGATGGTAAGCAGTGATACAATCGTTGATGGTAAAGCGCCTTTTCACTCTATCGTTGAAGACACCTACACTATTAAATCGGACGGGAAGATTGTTCTACAATTTGCCTGCTGCGGTCTTTGAAAATTATTCCAGTCCTTCGATATACGCGGTATAAACGACGAGGCGAAACGCGTAGTCCATGGTCACCCTAATACGCATCTACAAATAGCAGGGCTGGTGTACAAAACATGAGAATGATGGTCCCCATACACGCGTGTAATGTCGTTCGTGACGCCCTCTGCGATGGATTAGCTTGTAAACACTACTTTACATAATTGGGAGACGGATGCCTGACTTAATGTTAGATTATAGTAAGTAATGGCATTGAAATATCGTAACTATGTATTAGTGTTTGTAATTATTATGGGACTTTGTTTTATTTAATAAGCTTCGCCCGCGTCATAGTATAACTATACCAAGGGATTATTTTTTTGGTGGTCGGTAAAATCATCCAATGACATCTTCTGCCCTTGGGCGGAGCGGGAGATAGTGTCAGATTCTTACTGACTTAAAAACCCACCCTGTTCCTTCGTTGCCTTTCATACGAGGGCCGAGTCTTCCTTTCAGAAACAGACCCTTGGCACCAGTAGGCTTCGACCCTGCCTGCCTGCTAGCAGGCTGCTTTGCTGACAAATCCTTGAGGCGCGCGATAGCAGTATGCGCCGTCGAGGACTTGGGCTCGGTTCGGACCGGACGGTCGATCAGCGAGCTTACCAAGGGAGGAAAAACCCTATATGCTATTCCAGGATATGGTCTACCCGTGTGCCAAATTTTATCCAAATCTATTCAGCCGATTGAACGTGAAGAGAAATGAAGGTTTGAAACATTAACTTTTTATTCCAGAAGTATGTTCCTTCGGACAAACTAACTTTCAGCAGCTAGTAACAAAAAATCAGTATAGGATTACTGCATTCATAACTTCAAACTTCTAAAAAAAACCTAATTACTGCCACTAATTTCGAGTCACAGCTCAACCACTGAACAGGTGCTCCAAATACTTCACCAGCTCAGTCTAATTAGTGCCTAATGCCAAAACAAACTACGAATCATCATAGGATTGCTTCGCAGCATCAATTAGAGAGGGGCGCGCGTCAAAGTTGAGGCGTCCCCCCACGGGGCCTCCCGAGCGGTGCAATTTTTTTAAGGGGCCACCCCAAGCCCCCAGACTGTTTGGTGACGGTTGCAGCGGTGTAGTGCGATTTGTGAGGAGTGGCCGTTGTTTTTATGCAGATACTATATTTTTTAATTTTTATTAAGGAGCTTTGTCTCAATATTTATTTATTTAATTTTTTGCACACAAAAGTACAGAGGCGGACTTAATACCTTAAGGCATTTTCTACCAGTCAACCTTTGGGTGATGCAGAAACAAATTGTGGTAGATGCAATGTTAAGCATTATATATTATTTAAACACTATATTTTATACAAATATATACTTATAATATTGATAAAAAAAACAAAAAAAGGTTATTTATTTCCACAAATTACACTTTAAACATCCATTATGTTATTTGGCAGAAAAACGTTAGCAAAAAATAGATGAATTTGTAATTTGTGGGAGATCTGGAGTCTGTACCAGGCCTAAACCTATATCTTAGAACTCCAGGCCCCGTCATCCAAAACATTTACCTATTTGTCTGTGCTTTTTTTTTTCTTTTTTTGTGCCCTTTTTATTTTAAATTCTTACTGTCCATCCTAAGGTGGTCTGATAGATATCGCTTTCAGCGATAAGCCCGCCATTGTACCCGTAGATTTAAATTTGTGTAAAAGTTTTGTTACTATTTTGGTGTACAATAAAGTTTATTCTATTATATTCTATTCTTTGTTTATTCAATTTTTTGTGGGTATATATAGGACGAGTCAGGTTTAAAATCAGGTCACTTCATCATAGCCAAATTTTAACACATGATTATACTCCAACAAAATCTTTAAAAACAGAAGCAACGACATGAGCCATCATCATCACCATTCCTGCCAATTCACGTACACCGCTAGACCAATTGTTCCCAAGTGTCGCCACAATGACTGCTCCTGTGCGTCTTGCATCCATCATAGTCCCATGACCCTCACCAGCTCAGCGGTCCACTTTTTGGAAGGCCTATCTACTACGATTTCCGGTATGCGGTTGTCACTCTAGAACCTATCGGGCCTATCGAGCCATGTCATGTGCACTGCTCACTGTGGCTGAAGTTAGTGATTCTTCGGTCTTGGTGGTAACTTTGGTTCTCTTGCGGTCATCTTCATTCCTGACATATATTATCTTCTTCTTAAATATATAAATAAATAGCTGTTCGTTAATCTCACTAAAACTCGAGAACGGCTGAACTAATTTGGCCAATTTTGGTTTTGAAATATTTATGATAGTCCAGAGAAGGTTTAAACGGTGAGAAAATATGAAAAAATTCAAGGAAAAAAAATTCGTTATTACAATATTCATAGACAGCTAGTATTTGATAATAATAAAACCACTACCGACCTACCAGTGGCCACTCCACAACACCCGCAGAACACTCGTGTCCATTTTGACGTGGCGATTTTTTCCACCCACTGCGTGTTTTCGTTTATTTCGTTGCACACACGCGTCGATAGCGATCGATTCGTCCACGTCACTCACACAGGCGCATCAATGCTCTATTTTTTCATTTGCATGGAGATTATTAACGTGTTCCCACTTCCTATAAGTGGGATAGAGAGGGAAAATATTCGGTATGTATGTATAATGTTATTTATATAAAAGCCTGGCTGCTGAACGATGGATGTGAACTATGTGTGGCTATAGGAAGCTGAAATGATGGTGGTTTAATTACTTTTATGCGTATAGTACTGCAGTGTGGTGTCGTGCGAAGATTTGACTTGTGTTTACCACATACATGTTTTAATAGACAATAAACCAGTGGTTCCTAAAGTTTTCGATCTTGTCTCCAATTTTCTTTTTGATCCTGTATATGATTTAACTTGGGAACTAATTTACTCCCCTCATCTTCTCCCTCTTCCTTTCAATGAATATTAGTACTTGTACGTTATATATATATATATATATAAATTTACTTAGTTAAACTTATAAAAATGGTACACACAATATTACTAAGTAGGTAATTTCATTACAATCACATAATTTTGGAGACTACTAAACGTTTCATCGTAATTAACATTTTTAATGTTGGTTTGGTTCAAAGTGAGGTTTTGCCTTATCATTTGATCACACTTTTAGGCCATAAAACACATTTGTGAGCTAGATTTGATCGTATTGGTCTGTTACAATTTACCCCCACAAAATACTAGTTTTACCCCTGCAGAGGTACTTACCCCATGTTAAGAACCGTTGCAATAAACTATGTAGGTTGCAAACTGCAAATAAACAACGTACGAGGATCAATCTTCAAGGTTAAGCAGCCCTTGCTAAGGTCTGTCTTTAGATTGCGACGATGGTAACATACCGAGATTCCTCCGTGCCTCGAAAAGCACGTAAAGCCGTTGGTCCTGATTGTCATTTGTTGTTCTTGGACTGTCGTTACGGATCGTCGGAAACCAGAAAGTCTGATTTTAGTTTTAACCGTGGTAACGTGTTATCCAATACTGGGTTGTGGATATCAGATAAGCAGTCGCTCTAGCACTCAGGCCTTTTCTCTATGAGAGGGAACGGGCCGTAATCCACCACGTGAGTCTATTGCGGGTTGGTGGATGTCAAATATGTCTTTGAATTATTGGTTCTAGGAGACGTTGGTTTCTTCACGATGATTTCTTTCACCATTTTGAGAACAATGAAATAAATTATACAAAGCAATGTGCCTGGTTTTGTTTGAACCAACGACCTACCACACGTAAGTTGAGACCATTACCACTGGGCCTGCTTTTCAACACAGTTCCAGCATATTGGAAGATAACAAATTATGTATAGTAAAAATATTTTTTATTTATCATTTTCTCACTGAAGCTAGTACTCGTAGATATTCTCTTCTAGGAGGGGATGCAATATAAAATGAAACTTAAGTAGCAAAAACTAAGCTTGTGAAACAGATCAAGGAAGAGAAGTTCCAGGAAAATGCTAGCTAGTGATATAATCTCATTATTCTATTCTTACCTACCACGCAATCGATTTCCGGCACCCACACATACATTTAAACATCCCTAAAAGCATATAGCGACTGACGTCATTGATTAGAGCGCATATGTGCAAGTAAAAATATCCATTACATGAGGCTGTGCCTGCGGGTGACATGTGACGTCATAACACACTGTGCGTAAAAAGAATATGCTTTGATATTTTGTTCAGCATAACCGATGACGTACCATGTGAGTACGGTTTGTTTTAGAGATTTGATTACGATATTATGATGGGAATCTATTACTGGTTTTCACGTTAAAAACAGATATAATGGGTATTTCTGCTAATGTCAGTTTTATTACATTTGAAAAGAGTAATTGTGGCATTTGGGTGAGATTACATATTATTTGATAACGTCATACTACCCTTATAAATCAAGGAGTTGTCAGCAAACTGTAGTGGCCCAGTAGGGTCGAGGCCTAGTCTGGGGCTCTGGGGAGGTATGAAAATGCATACTAAAGCCCTGGAACCAAGGCAGGGAAGGAATGGGGTAGGTTTTTAGTCAGTAAGAGTCTGGCACTATCTCCCGCTCCGCCCAAGGGCGGGATTTGTCATTGGATGATATTACCTGCCATAAAAAAAACCCTTATAAAGGTGAAAGTTTATATGTATCTTTGTGAGTGTGTATGTAAATATGTACACGGGCTATGAACCAAAGTACGAATACTTGTTAATGTAGGTACTGCCTCACAAGATACAGGTTTTTCGTAGTTTGGGAGACAGCTTGCTATGTACTATTGTTAAATTAACTGTCCTAGTTCTAGTTACTTACAGAATGGTCGTATTTCAAATAAAAAATATTATTATTACGTTACACTTTCACGCTTAAACGGCTTAACGGATTTAGATGAAATGGATTTGTACGAGTAGGTCATGTCTTGGAATAACACATAGGATACTGTTTTATACTATTAAAACCCTTTTAGCGCCGATTGTACATGTCATACGTCTGTACAACTTGAATGACCTTGGAAAATTCTTAGTTGTCGTTTTTTACACACGTTTTAACGAAATTTATTTGGCCAAAAGTTTTGGTTTATATGTTTTTGTTTTTCCTAATAAAAACCAGAAAAAGTTTTTTTTGGTGATTTATTTATTTATTTTAATAAAGGGGCCAATGCCCCTCAATGAGCCCTGGCGTCCCAAAGATCCCAAAAAAAAAACAAATAAAGAAGGATCAATTTTGTGTATAAGAAGAAATCTTTTTTCTACAGTAAACTTGAGACCGGGTGCTCGTGAAACGCACGCGTGCCACGTCACTATCAGCGGCTCTCTAGTTCCCAAATAACAAACAACACCCCTTGCATTTAACTAGTGAAAAAAGTACTATTCATAAAAATTTACTAAAATATGCAATAACGCGCGAGGCCTGAGTCCCAGCAGTGGGAACAATATAAGGATGCTATGCTATGCTATGCAATAACGCTGTAAAACCGTTTTTTATGGATTTGCAAATGCAAAAATATCATGTTTTCTTTTAAAATTTCATCCTCAATTAAAAAAGTTCTATTTTTGGATGATTTTAACACACCAGGCACTGGCGCAGGAACCCTGCAGAAGGGTTGAAGCCTACTGGAGCCATGGGTCGGCTTCTGAAAAGAAGGCTCGGCCCCGGTAAGATAGGCAAAGAAGGGTTTTTTGTCAGTACGAGTCTGAAACTATCTCCCGCTCCGCCCAAGGGTGGGGATGTCATTAGGTGATTTTTACCCACCATAAAAAACCCCAGGCACTGGACTACATGCAAATGCATATGTTCCGATGTCTTCACACTACCGTATCAAGAAATAGGGCGGCCTATCCACCATTCAACCATCACTGTGATGACACAATTGATTGACGACCCGTTATCTTGCATTGACACGATTAATACTGCAATTGGTTTTTTTTTATGGTAGGTAAAATCATCCAGTGACAAATCCCGCCCTTGGGCAGAGCGAGAAGTAGTGTCAGACTCTTACTGACTAAAAACCTACCCCGTTCCTTCGTTGCCTATCGTGCCGAGGCCGGGTATTCCTTTCGGAAGCTGACCCATGACCCAAGCAGGCTTCGACCCTGCCTGCCTGCAGTTAGCAGGCTGGGCCTCTACGGTTTGCTGACAGCTCCTAGAGGCGCGCGGGAACAGAACGCGCTATCGACGACTTGGGCTCGGTCCGGTCGGATCGGACAGCGTCTACCCACTGCACGCCGTCCGCAAGCCTGCGCCTATGGTGGCCGGAAATCGGAATCAGAATCCCGGCGGCGGCTGGGGCATGAGCGCCGTTGCCTGTGCCTGACGCCGTGAGGTCTTTCCAGTCGCGCCTCAAAGATGGGATTTACCGCCATAATTATAGTGTTCCCAACGCTGTGGTTAGTGGACGTAAAATTTTTTTTTGGTTAAAATTTAAGGTCAAAAGTGTAATATTTGTAACTGACTTTTCAGTAAAAAAGGAAACCATTGGTCCTAGAACACAAAGGCAACTGAAGGACATAAGTGTGGTTTTAGTCAGAAGCCGCCTTATTCCAAAACGCGATCTTAAATAGTTCCGAGACTATTACTAGTTTTAATTGGCATTAAACCTAATAATAGTCCTGGAACTATTTTAGATCGCGTTTTGGAATAAGGCGGTAAAAGTCTGACACGTTTTCTCGCTCCATCCTAAAGTGGGAGAAGTAATTGGAATGGTCAATCCCGTAAAGTTTGAAATTACCAAAAATCATTATCACGGACTATCATTGCTCTTAAAACGGTGAAGAAACCACGAGCGTAAGTCCCAGTTGAGGGAACATTAGAAGGCTGATTATTCTTGTAGTTACATGTATGTGTTTTATTTATAGTCTAATATATTTTAAATATTGTTTATTAAATTGTTGCGGTAAGGATCGCAAGAATCTGAAAAAAAGAAGCACAGGATCGTTATGGCGCCACTTGGGGGAGGTCTATGTCCGACAATGGACGTCTTGCAGCTAAAATGATGCTGATGATAATTTTTGCATGTAGGAAGAGAATAAATAAATATACCCAATGGTGGCACCTCTTTAAATGCATCACAATGCATTAATGCCATCACGCTCTCCGTCTGTGAACGAGAGAGAGAAGCCATCTTAAAACTTCATTATTTTGGTAGTCCACTTCTTGACGATAAAACATGTCCTTTAGCGAAATAAAACAACGATAGAAACCATCGCGCATATGATGACTATCTTACCGCATGGTTGGCAATGATATGTTTGACAATGGGGCAGTACCTAAAGCACTTTTAGTTTCACCATGATCATCATACTTTTTTAACTGGTATGTACAGTCCCAAGTACCAGACCGAAAAAGTGACATTATATTCCACTATACCCTCTCCACAACCATATAGGCAGATACTATACAAATATAACAAATAACACAATGATTAACCCAAAAAGCATTGGTGGTATTACATAAAATTATACAAACATTCGGCTGGCGGACATACATCGGAGCCGATCTGCAAATTAGCAATTAATGAATGCAGTAGGGCCGGCTGGGCCCCTGGGCCGCTCGCCCCACCGGGCCCCGGGTGACGGGCCCCCGCTTTTTTTGTGACTATATAGGTAGCCTGCGCTGGACTTATGCAGTGTACACGGAGTAAGTTCTAGGAGATACGTTCGAAGATTGAGTGGTGATTTTCTTTGTTTAATAATGTGACTGATAATAATTAAGGACATAAGAGACTTCCTGTCTCGGGTCTATCTAGATTTCTACAAGATCAAGCTACTTATTATCAACATATCGAAATTCCTCCGCTCCTCGAAAAGCACGATAGGCCATTGGCATCGATGGGTTACCATTTGTATATTTTTGACAGTCATTACGGGTAGTCGATAACCAGGAAATGCAATAGCAGGTCAATCAAGTTACCAAGAGACGTTGTGTTACCCAATTGTGGAGGTTATGTAGGTATTCGCTAAATGTAAAATGCTGGTACTCAGCAGTATTCGGTTAGAGCTAGCTGTGGCCTACTGTGTTACTGCTCCGCCCCTTTTGATTATAGCGTTATGCTATATAGCCTAGTGCCTTCTTCGATAAAGGACCTAAACAACTCTTAGGGTTTTTTTTCAATTTAAACGATGTTTCTCATCATCATCACCATTTCAGTATTGGACATAGGCCTCCCCCAAATGTCTAACGGTCCTGTGTGCGTGTCATCGGTCTACCTTGAGGGATGCCTTCCAACGTTGTGTCTTCTGGTACGCGGTCGTCACCCCGGAACCTTTCGGCCCCTACGATCATCTATTCTGCGAGCAATGTACCCTGCTTACTGACACTTAAGTTTGGCGATTTTTCTTAACGATGTTAAAAAAAGTTACCACAGGAACCAGTCCAATATAACAACAAATAATTTACGAAACTCACACCCAAATCACTCATTTCCTTTACACCAAGCACAAAAATGTAGGTCATCGAATAAAATAATTCACTCCCAACATCCGAGAGATATCGGCAGATCACTAGAGCTTGTGCACCCGTCATTTTCAGCGTTTTTTCGCAGCGAGCCCGCAGCATTCGTTTTTCTGTGCACCCCCAGGGGGGGAGAGCACCCCCATGACCCCCCTCCCAATACCGCCGTGCACGGAATTTGATTAATGCAATGTTCGCGATAATTATTCCTGTTACTATTTTTTGACAGGATAAAGTTTTTTCGTTCGACGGCCATTGTTTTTTTTTTAACTCTTTTTTGTGTTTTTTTTTTTGCGCTGAGCGCTGTTGCGAGCCTTATATGAGATTGCGCTGTACGTGAAAGCCTGTTTTATACGAATTACTGAGTTTATACCCCAAATGTTTTGTGAATTTGAAATGCGTTTTTTATGGATTTTTTAAAGTGGATATTATGGATACGCCAATTTCCGTTTTTTGGCTATTTAATATTACTATTTCTGTATGAATAGATTTCATTATTTTAATTTGTTGCTAGCCTGTCCTGTCCCATTTTTGGGCAAAGGCACTCCTTACATCTTTTATAAGCCGGGATGTCCCGGTTCCAGTTCTGGCGAAATCTGTCGAGTTCATCCCACCATCTCCAAAGTAGTCTAGCGTGACCACTGTTTTAGGGTACCAACTCTGTGCTACTATGAAAGAAGGAAAGAAAGAAAGAAAAAGAGTTTATTTGCCACAAACATGGACTATGGCCCACAGTTTGTCGGGCATGCGACAAACATGTCCTGTCCCAATTAAGTCGGGCAACGTTTTGAGCGTCTTGTTATTACTATACAAAATTAATCGCAACTATCAAGACGGTTTGGTCCGACTATAAATTTGATCAAGCCTTTGTGTTCATGCAATATGAAATTCGGGAAAAATCACAGGCTTCATTTATTATTTCTGTATGTACCAGTACTTTATGTAATTTAATCAAGTAAATTACAGTTTTTGTTTCCAGCTTTTTCCAAATTATATGCCTTTGGGATCGAAATAGGAATAAAAAAGTGTGTTAACCAGGCTTTTTCAAACGTTTTTTTTTTTACAGAAACAAGTTAATACGTCAAGATTTTATTACAATGCCACATTTTAACTCTTCTCTAAGTGAGAGAGTTATGTTTGTTGTTTTAATAAATATAATTGTGTAAATACATATAATATGTCATACATATCTTATGTTTTTATTATTTATGTATATATTTCAATCGTTTTTTTTTTTTGGCGTGTTTTTAATGGATTATTATTTATTAAATGAAATGTGATTTTAATTTTGTAGGTTAATATTTTTTTTTGTTATGACATATTTAACTATTTTAATAAATGTTATGTCAATGATTTTCGACACATAATCAATTTTAAATTGAACTTTTAATATTATTATTATTATTTATTTTTAAACTTTGTTTTTTTTTTATTTTTGATGTAATGAAGTTGTGACATTATTACTTTTAGTGTTGATATTGTTTACGGGGCTTGTCCTCAGTACCTGTGCATCACGGTATGTTAAGATGGTCACCCATCTAGAGATTGACCTTAGTACGTGTTGATTAATCTTGCACGTAAACCCGTACGGTTGTTAAGAATGTTATTCCAAAAACATTTCCTAGAACAAGTTTTGTGAAATATACAAGGGAATGACGGAATTAATTACCCAACGGAGCCTTCAGGTGTTATCCCTCTTTTTCCGCATTGATTGTCTCTTTAACAAAAATTGTGGTACAGAACCAACAAGCTTTTAAGCCATGCTCAGATTGACAATACAGGTCGGGAAGAGCCTGAAATTTATCTCAATATATCTACCCTTAAAATAAAATCATAATCACAACCGATTACAAACTCCGTACAATCTAAAGACGGTATGCAAAAGGCAGACACGAAAAAATGTTGGTCAAGTTCGAGTCTGATTCATGCATCGAAGGTTCCGTAAAAACTTACCTATTTAAATAGTTCGGTTCCCGATTCGAGGCTCGAAGATTTTTCCGAATCGCAAAAACGTAATTGTAAGAAAGAAAGAAAACATGTTTATTTGGCTTGCAATGAGACACAATACTAAATTTTAAAACTTAAACATATGTAAAATAAAATAAAATATTGTTATGTTATGTGACATAACTACAGATTTACGGTTTTTAGATATTTTCCTGTATTTGTACTATAAGACCTTGCTTCTTGCCAAATTTCAGGATTCTAGGTCAACGGGTTACCCAATAAGTTTTGATTTTCTTTACGAGTGTCAAAAAATGCGCCTAGATAGACCATCAGCCTTATTATACAATATTATTCTTAGTATATGCAAAAACTGAATATAATTTGTTCAGAATCAGTAACTGAATCGATTCCAATCATTTTTACACCATGTTAAATTTTTTCCCCAGAATATTTTAAAATGGTTACAATTTCGACACCACCGAGATACTAAGCACAAAATAGGTTACGACAGGCCATTGCGGACATTAGACGCCACCGAACAGCTGTGTGAGGGAGTAAAACTACCCCTCAGTCACCTGGATGGCCCGGTGACCATGTGTTTGCGTGAACAACCAGGTAACACAATAAGCTTAAAACTTCATGATTTTTTATGATACAGTTATGAAATTTTGTACATAGATTCTTTACATAAAAATACTAGACCTGTGTTTCGGGTTTCGCATATACTAAAAATATCGTTGTATATTGATTGCGTTGACTTACCTCCTAACCAGCGCTGTGGACTCGTTGCACTATGCGTGTGGCCATGGCCTTAAGTTGAGTGATCGGCAATGTTGCGCGGACGTGGCTCATATTATCCTTAAGGAATGTTTATTATTATAATACTTTCTTTCTTTCTTTCTTCACTTAGTAGTTAGATTTTTGTATTTCTCCAAGTTGTAGCAAACTTGGGAGATGCCAAGCCACTCCATCAATTTTTATGACAAGTCGTTTACGGTTCAAGCAGTGCGGCTGTGGAATGCTTTGCCCATGTTGGTAAGGACAGCCCAAAAGTTAACCACTTTTAAAAATATTGTGGTCACTTAGTCACTACCTCTCCTCTTGAACGTCATTAAGTATATTTTTATTAGTTATATATTTTAAATAGTACGCCACATGACACCTTATTAATTTTAAGCTCCTAATTTAAATTTATAGTGTACCTACATTAAAGAGCATATCTGTCTATCTACTTTTCTATTTATCTAGCAGATTTGATATTAATTTCAATTTAATATCTCCATACGTTTCTAAGAAAAAGGTCTTGAGATATAGACAACGAAATGATCTTATAAGGGTTTTTTTTTATGGTAGGTAAAATCATCCAATGACAAATCCCGCCCTTATGTTATAAGGGTTCTCTTTTTCCTGCGTACAGAACCCTAATTGACTCAAACGCTGAAATAAAACATCCAAGTCCAGGTAAGGAGTACAAGTGCTATCTTAAACAATCTCCGCAGACAATATCCGGGCTGGCTCGCTCCCGCATGCAGCGCTCCTAACTTTACCTGCAACTTTTAAAGGAATTAACTTAGAAAAATTCCCAAGGTAAATTCTACCTTCTAGATCAAAACAGAGAGTTTAAAATTGAATTTTAAGTGGATTGAGGTGTCAAAAAGTGTGTCAGGAAATAATAAAGTGATCTTTTGTTTTTTTTTATGTGTTCGGAATCAGAATAAAATTGACACAACGATACAAGTACGTTTTAAGAAAATTGATATGAATGAACTGAGGTGAATTCAACAAGTTAGAACTAATTTAAGTTTCAAATATAGATTTTTTGCAGGATTAATTTTAATTTTAGTAAAGCGTGCAGGACCAAAACTGAACTGCAAAATCAAAAGTGATTTGACCAATAAGTACATATTTACTGTATGGACTTTAAAAGAGACTTTGACTCCTGAGTTTGTTTCGGTGTTTCTTCTCAGGGTAGTCAGCTAGGAAACACCGGCCTCATTGACGTCTAAAAGTGTTATTAAAACCTACTTGCAAAATAAATATCATTTATCAAAACAATAAAGCACCTGAGAAAAGGTTTAATTTAATGTTCTATTGATATTTTTTCTCAAAAGAAAAGTTACTAAAAGAGCTATGAGTACACATGTGGATGAATGGAGAGGGAGAGGGAGGCCAAAGAAAAGATGGACGGATTGGGTGAAGAGTGATATGAAAGAAAAAGGAGTTAGTGATAGTGTGACGGGTGACAGGACAGAATGGAAGAAATAAACGTATTGCACCGACGCCAAATAAAACGGGACAAGGGCAGGAAGATGATAATGATGATATTTTTTCTGAAAATTCGTCATTAAACTGTCAAGCTTTAAGAGGACACCAGTGTCCGCACACCTATTGTCTTTCTATTGTCTCTAATTACGGTATTCAAAAGGCAAATATACATAATTTTTCTCTAAAAGTGTTCATTAAAAATCTTATACTTTTTCAGAAACTATGGGTTGCTGCCTTCAACGAGTGCTTTGGTAATTGTTGGAAGCAGGTCACATTATCACGACCTGCGGGGAATATATCGAGTTACGTATAATACAATTATACTTGATTTTAAACAGCCAGGAATCTTTGGACAGTACTGTTGTCACTAGAATCAATTTCCTGCAGGGAATAAATATTTGTATGGCCTACAGTTTTTTGTGGTCTTGTGTATATCAGTTTGTGAATACACTCAAGATAGAATAGTAATTTAAGAAAGAAATAATGTAGAAAATATTAAACATGTAAAGCAAAAGTACTAACAAGCCGTTTAAGCAAGTATTAATAAGGCATTGGTCTAGATTGATAACAATGCTGATAAACAAATCCTGTTAAACGATTGTTTAGGAAAAACTGACCTAATTAATTGACACGATTCTTTTCTATATAGCTTTGCAGAAACTTAAGAACATTATTATAAAAAGATTTCAACTGCCCAGTTTTTTTAAGGCCAAATAAGGTCTACTTTTCTTGGGAATCATTTGAACAATATTGGTTTCAAAACCGCGGGCCTGGATACAATGATCTCCTTTCTCTATAATTACTATAATTTATTATTACTAGACCATATTATTCTATAGCTGAGAAAGGGAACGCCTTCATTTCTTCTAACGATCATGAGTTTTTTTTTGCTTCTTTCTTCCAATTCCTAGGGCGCCTTCAAATTAGTCACAAAGTGCTGCGTGAGCATTGTCGCTGCACTGATTTTTTATTTCACATAATCAAATGACGCGCGGCCGTGCGTTGCAGTAACGCGTCAGTTGTTGTAACATGGCAGACGCACGTTTATAATTTATATGAAATAACAAAGGAGTGTGACGGCAGCGCTACAACCGCGCTGGAAAGGAAGACATCCAGGTCGTCCCGTCATGTCCTTCTCGGTTTGCCACGGTCCCGTGTCGCTTTATCTATGGTATGTCTTACTAGCCCACAGCTCGTCGAACTTGCGGTACATATGTCCTGCCCAGTCCCATTTAAATTCAGCAGCTTTTTGGGCCACATCAACGATTTGCGTTTTGAGGACAATGCAGCGTTTCGAACATGATCTGTCAATTTAGCCACAAAGTATGCTGCACTATTAGTACGTTGGCTAACTTTGAAAAGGTTTTTCTTTCTTTCTGTCTTATTTTCTTAAATTTGAACTTTTGGATGTTAGACAAAGTTCAAATCTGTGAACAAAATGGGGAGTGTACATACACTGTGATCAGAATGGGGAGAATACACACATGGCCATCGGCTTACGTTTCAGTGACATGGGTTAAGAGCCTGAAATATTTCCTTCATGGACCAGCAGCTCTTTAATAGTACGTTTTGATACGTGCCGAAAGTTTGTCATTGTGACCGAGGCGGAATTCGCACGAGTCGTAGGCGAGTGTGTTATGGAGCCGAAGGCTGCAATGACAACGCACGCGTATCAAATGACGTTTTTTAATTCCTTAACGACTCGTGGGGGTCGATGCCGCCCCCTACCTAATACGATAACAATTTTATTACAATAAAATGGTGGTGGAGGCGAGCACGCGCTTTTTTCCGCACTAGTGCGGAAAACAATGCATTGCGTGCCTATAAGCGGTGGGATGAGAGAGGGTTTTCGAGTAAGCGTATTGAAAAAGCATTTTATGTTCGGCACATTGTTTTTTTTTTATCTCAAATTGCCTTGCCTAGAAACATATTAATAATAACTCTTAATTTCAGAACCAAACCAACTATTAATTACTACCCAGTTCCACCAAAAAAGAAACGACAAAATACAATCTCTCAAAAATTTTCCATCCAAGGAAAAACAAACACAGTACCATGAACACGTAATTAACAGAGAGCCAGTAATGAACAGCAATGTGATACTGTCGCAATACAAAACTGTTGCTTTAACGAGATGCCATTTCTTCAACTCCAATTTTGGTGGATTGAAACTGAGGAAGACTTTTAATAAGGTAAGTAATTATTTCGGAGATGCATTAAAATTTCTGAAGGATTGTTTACTCCGTAATGGATGAATATGGAAAATTGTACATTATATTTAGTGCTTATTTTGATTGTATTGTGGCATCTTCCTGAGTTCCTGTATACTATGTAACTTGTCTGAACTGAAAAACTTAGCTGACTACTAACTTTTTAACTGGCTTTTTGGCTGGTTCTAGTGGTTAGTGGCCCTGACTGCTATGCCGGAGGTCGTGGGTTCGATTCCCACCCAGGACAAATATTTGTGTCATGAGCACGATCATTTGTCCTGCGTCTGGGTGTTATTTATATATAATATGTATGTATTTAGAAATATATAAGTATGTTTATCACCTGTCTGGTACAAATAACAGAAGCTCTGCTTAGCTAGGGACTAGACGGTGTTGTGTGATAGTTGTGGAAATATTATTATTGTTATAACTTTTGGTTTAGGTTTCCTCAAGTTTTGTCTATAACGACTGGCTTTCTGCACTTCTTCCCGTTTTGAGCCTTTAGACGATCCACACTGGGCACATTTTTAAACGATAGTACATTTTGATACAAGTAAAGAAAGTTCGTCATTGCGACCGAGGTGGAATTTGCCCGAACCGCAGGCGAGGGTTTTATGGAGGTGGGGCTTAACCATTGACTCGTGGGTGTCGCTTAACACCCAGCCTGATTCGAAAAATAAGATAAAATATGGCGGGGGCGAGCTCACACACTTTTCCGCACCAGTGTGGAAAACAGTTTATTGTGTGCCTGAAAGCGGTAGAGATAACAGCGGGTTTTTAGTAAGTATATTGAAAAATCAGTAGCTAGACTAAAATGAACACGAGGTATAACAAATTTTTTATTTGAAAACTTAGATCGAATTGTTTATTTACTAGAAAAAGGCCTTTGAATGGTTCCCGTGGCCATAGGAGCGAAGCCGTGTTAAGAAATTATGTAGTAACTAAATTAAGATATTATTATACGTTTTATAAAACTTAATTTGAGCATATTCCTTTCCAAAATCCCACAAAAAATCCCAATTATTATTATCCTTTAAAATCTAACAAAAGAATACCAACAAATTACTAAAGAGTTACTAGGATGGCATGAGCGTGCAGGCTGCGTTGCATAAGATTGATGCGCCAGGGCGCGGGGGCGGCGGAGTGCGGGCGGGGCGCGCGGTGATGGATGACCGGCCTGCCATTAGTACTAGGAGACTATGGATGCATCGGGAGTAATGCGCTTATATGCTTCTTTGAAATATGCGGACAATTAAGGGTTGTGGAATGTTTTGTTGAGGATTCTGTGATGGTCGAAATCCTTAGTTATAACTAAACGTAAACTCGAATTTTCTGCCAAAATCTTTTCAGTCCTAAAATATTTCCAAGGTTATTTTTTAAATTAATCTTTCCTTGACGACAGGTAAATTTTGGTTTTTAATTTTAACGAGACTATACTTAAATTGACCAAAAAAAAATAAGATACACAAGGGCGCCGCCAGCCGATAATCATTATTCTCCACAATATACAACTCCTAATTGCTAGGCTTATATCTACGGTAACATATAGGATGGGCATTATATTGTGGGGGACTGGTGCCTAAACTAGGCTCTGACGCTGTAAAGCAAGCCTCTAGGGGGAGAGGAGCAGTAGCCCACCCCCCTGCCCCCCCTTGGCGACGCCCTTGAAGATACATAAATTAGTTTATTGTTTATAACTATGAAACATCATCGCTAAGCCTTGCCTATCAACGACACATTTGCTCAAACATATTTAATGTTATATTTATTCGTTCAATTGACATTCATAACATTCGATCGCGTGAAACCAGCTTTCTATTGTTCATTGCACTTTAAAAATAATTATTAAAATGTCAAAAAACTTATGTCTCTATCAAAAAAACTTTGTTAAATTGATTATAAATAAAATTAGCGACTGTAACAGGACGTCTAATAATGTATTGCTTAAAAAACATTGTCGCACTACACATTTTCCATTTGGTACCTTCTTACTTATTTGAATATATAGAAAAGGGTTAACAAACGTACCAAAACATTCAACCCAACTGTCAACACTCACACATGGCGAACAGAAAACCCATGATTAAAATGACATAACCCCTTAAATGCTCTAAAAACCCAATTCTGTCAACGGTATCACCTTTTTTTTCTGCTGTCCACCATAAAAACCACCATGTCGTTAACACACGTCATATGGTTAGGTGTATGCCGGTTTTTATGGCAATTATTTTAACATTAATCATGGGAAATTACATGGCTTTTTAATGTAGGTAACACTGCACGTGTTATATCATCGTTTCTGTTCTAATAATTTCGGTTTCATTTTATTCTGAGTCATCTACTTGTTACCGGCCACCTCTATAATCCGTTATTCTATACAATACCTAGGCAATGTATAGAATACGGTTTAAAGTAAGGCTTTTATTTTTAGGTAGTAATAAAAAAAAATAACCCTAACCTAACCTGTCCGTGTTGGGTGCCTTAAAGTTACATCACCTCCTTCCCTGCTCTCGTCTTTTGCACACATTATTGACTGCGCATTCGGTATTGTATAGAATACCTGAATTATAAAGATTACCAGTAACATACAAGTCTGGACAGCCGGATTGGTTTGAAAGAATTACCGCGGTCCTAAAATGCTAAAGGGATCTAAGAAACACAGGTATTTTTTTTTTGTGGTGAGAAATCAACCATTATCTCTCTCGTTCTAGAGTAGAGCGGGTGTGTTGGTGTGTTAGACTGTTACTGACTGAAAAGCACCTGTATCCTTCAGTTGCCCTTTGTGTTCTAGCACCACGGTTCCCCGGTTCAGAAAATCCTCGTGGCAAGGATCACAAGTTTTAATAAGTAAAAGTGTAACTGAAAAAACATTAGGTTTACACTTAGTAGCAGGCTATTATTATACCTATCGCATTTATCTATACCTAGTGAGAAACTGAGACCCTACCACGAGCCCTTATCTCGATCCAATTTACATCTCTAAACTGAACTGTTAATCTGGAATTGTATAGGTATATAATAATAACAATATAATGTAACATTTCACAACTATTACACAACGCCGTCTAGTCCCAAGCTAAGCAGAGCTTGTGTTATGAGAACTAGACGACTGATAAACATACATACATATTTCTAAATATATACATCGATGATCGTGCGCATCACAAAAACATTTGTCCTGGATGGGAATCAAATCCACGAACTCTGGCATAGCAGTCAGGGCCACTAAACACTAGACCAACAGGCCTGTACCTCTGTCTTGTTTGCATGACCATGTATAAGGACCCCGCTAGCTCCTATCAATTGAAACTTAATTATAGTTATATTAGTTATATAGTTAGTTATTATAGTTATATTTTATAACTCCTACCTAGTCCTACCTAAAAAAATCCTACCTAGACCGATCTCTGACGACAGAGGTCGGACTAGGTAGGATTTTTTTTGGGTAAAAATCTTCCAATGACAATTCCGCTGTTGGGTGGAGCAGGAGATAGTTTTTTTTTTTTTTTTTTTTACTTGTTATAAACTAGTGCTTGACTGCAATCCCACCTGATGTTAAGCAGTGATGCAATCGTTGATGGTGAAGCGCACTAGTTTAGCGCCTATTCACTCTAGCCTTGAAGACACCTAACGGACTCAAACTCAGTGTCAGACTTTTACTGACTAAAAATCCTACCCCGTTCCTTCTTTACCTGCGTTCCAAGGTCCTGGTGTTCACTTTCACATTATCCATAGCCACAGTACGCTTCGACCCTGCTGGGCCCCTACGGTTTGCTTTGGGGGGGAATTTGGGGGGTTGGGGACTAGGTATGAGAACTTTTGATGCCCTCGCATTCTACTAAGTTTTGCGACAAGTCGTTTGCGATCCAGGCGGTGCGTTTGTGGAACGCGTTGCCTTCACCTATTAGGCAAGCCCAGTCACTAGGTTCTTTTAAAAATTTGGTTAAAGACCATTTCCTGTCTCTTTAATGCTATCCTGGTTCTACTTAATTTATTTCTTCCACCAACTCTACCTTATTTCTTTTCTTTTTTTTTTTATGAAATTGTGTAACATTTTATAATGTGTATATATGTATATTCGTTTTATAATTATTTATTTATTTTCTTATGAGCACACCGCAGACTACCCCCTGTATTTATTTTGTTTCTTACGATCCATCCTAAGGTTGTCTGGTAGAAATCGCTTTCAGCGATAAGACCGCCATTGTACCCATAGATTTAAGTTTAGTATTGATTAAGTAACTTTCTTGGTGTACAATAAAGTTATATTCTATTCTATTCTATGAGATTTAATAATAAAACAAAGTTCTTTAATTTCGCAACTTTAGTATGGAAGTAAAAAAACTTAATAAGTAACACTTATCTTTTTATAAACTTCTCGTGTGTTTGTCACCTAACCCCTAAATTGGATTATTATACCCACCACCAAAAAAAAATATGGATGGAACTTTGTATGTAAGAGCGTGTGTATGAAAAAAACATTTGCGGAAGTTACGCGTGCGGAGCAGATCCGCATGCGCAAATTATTAAAAACAACCCTAAAAGTTTTTTCTGAAGAAATGCCAGCTTTAGGACAGGACAAATTCTCTCGGGACCACTACTTCAATATAGTAATTTAGTTCAAATGTATTCAAAGCCTAATAAATGATTTGGATTTAATCGTCATATTAAGAGGTATTATCATCTATATGTTACCTACTTCCTCGAACTTTAGGTAAAAAAAATCTATCTGTTCTAATGGAAAACTCCTCGCTCATATAAATTGAAAGTAAAATATAAGTAGTAAAATGTCAGTATTTGTAAAACCATATCTTCCCACCCTACGGGGAGTAAAGGGGTAATGGTAAGAGCATCACCTGGCGTCATTATAATCACGGCAAATAACTATTTAATCGTCCACCAAACATTCCCAGGGCATTCGACATGATGGGTCAAACGTACGATAAAAATCAAAGGAGCTATTCATCAAGACCTATCACCACCAAAAATAACTTTAAAACTACCGAATAAGATTCTAAATTGATTGGAACAAACCTGCATCCTTACATTTATCCTTGCTCTTAGGTCGTGACTGTCAAACGTTTTGATCAGTAAGCAATTATAATCTTTTTGTTGAATAAACTTAAGGTTTGTATTCGTTTGAGTTATGTAAGACCTCAAAAGGCAGTCAGGTCGTCGGATGAGGGTGGGATCCCACAAAAAGCCGTCGGACCGGTACTCGCGCCGGATCCGAACACATGCGAGTCTGAACGAATCAAATAGTCCAATAATGTGTTCATATTTTTTTAGGATCGATTACGTAGTACTACGACTAAATTGAAGAAGCAAATTCAGTTTCAACAGAAGCGATTGAACTACATAAAATAAAAACGATACTTTGATAAAGTTTATTTATTTATTTAAAAAACACATAACAATTGTTTGAACTGTATAGACCAAAGGTAATAAAAATGTAGTCACAAAATAGGCGCACTCAGCACTCACAAACTGATCACTTACCCATTAGTTTCGGCAGCATTATGTTTATAAATACGGGTGTTAGTGTCACCCTCTGGAATTCCGCCAAAGAGCAAGTAAAGATATATAAATCAAATAAAAAAATAAGTTATGAAATAAACTTAAAGCATAACATGTTTAGCGGGAACTTAGGCGCTTCTGTTGACTACGAGATCCTATTAGGTCCACTTCCTGGATCGGATTTTGGTTTTGCGTTTATCCATCTAGAATTTGTCATTTGTTGTTTAAATGTTTTTTTTATCTCCACAACTATCACACAACACCGTCTAGTCTCAAGCAGTGTTATGAATACTAGACAACAGATAAACATACTTATATAAATACGTACATATTATAGATAAACTACACTCAGACACAGAACACTCAAGGCCACTGCCCTGATTGCTATGCCGGAGGTAGTGGTTAGTGACCACTACACCAACAGGCCAGTCAAATGTGGATGCGAACTGCAGAGCACAATCTGGAAATCTCTTAACTGAGCGCTGCTAGACAAACAATCAGATTAAATTGGGCATTCCTCGACCCATCACAAACACAGTGTCAGTGTGGAGCCGTTTCTCAGGTCATGAGTCACCTGCTATGCTGCCCGTCCTGCACAACCATCTGCACCTTCGAAGATTAACCTTTAGAATGCCGTAATTAGAGACAGAATAGAAAGACAATAGGTGTGCGGATAACGGAGTCCTCTTGGGACTTCACAGTTTAATACGAGGTTAATAATAAAGCTGTGCAGGTTGCCAAAAACTGGTAAAAAAAAATGATTTGAGTTTATTGACATGAAATGAAGAAGAAGAATTGCCAAACGTATGAAATCATCAAATAACTTTTCGCTCTGGGTGAAGCAAGAGGGAGTGTCAGACTGAGTTACTTTACTAACTAAAACCCACTCGTATTCCTCGTTTTTTTACGCTCCAGGGCCATGGTGACTCTTTCAACCTACTGATGATTCGGGCACAGTGACCGAATTGACACATTTTTATTTTGCTTTTTTTTCACTGAAGATTGGGCGCACTGCTTAATACAGTCAAATAATTTTTTTTAAATGTGTGAGAAAAAAAAGCGTTTCCAAAACTATTTTAGGCTGAATTTAAGGCAAAACATTTTTTTTGTATATTCCCTCTCCCTATTCCCTCTCTTAAAAAGGAGGCCTGAGTCCCAGTGGTGGGAACACTATGAGGCTGATGCTATGCTAATCCTTCAGAGAATTCAGGTCGGGTCGTGTGTGGAGTGCTGCAGCCACTTTTGGGCTCTTTTTTTTATGGTAGGTAAAATCATCCAATGACAAATCCCGCCCTTGGGTGGAGCGCGAAGTAGTGTCAGACTCTTACTGACTAAAAACCTACCCCGTTCCTTCGTTGCCTATAGTGCCGGGACTGAGCCTTCCTCTCAGAAAACGGCCCTTGACCCCAGCAGGCTTCGACCCTGCCTGCCTGCAGTTAGCAGGCTGAGTCTCTTCGGTAGCCACTTATGGGCTGGTGCTGCAAAATGCCACCTAGCGGCTTTGGACTCGGTGGAAAGGCGTGCAAAGAGGCTAATTGGTGATCCAGATTTGGTGAAGTTCAATCTTCAAAGCCTTGAGCACAGGCGTCGAGTAGCCAGCCTTTCGGTTTTTTACAGGATGCATTTTGGAGAGTGTGCGCGGGAACTTTAGTTTATATACATATAAAAAAAAATGATTTTTACAATTATAATAGGTGTTAAAAAAACAGTAACTAAGTATAAACTCAAAATGATGAATATTTTTATTATATTATGATCACATGACTAACACAAAACATGAGAATATTTTATTAATAACTTCAATAAACCAACAATACAGGTAAATCTAGTTTGTTGAAAGAGCTAAGGTTAGAACTGTAATTAATTACAATGATATCAGAACATGTTGAAGACAATCCATGAGAATTGGCACATAGTAACACCTACTGAATGCATATTTTGATGCTATTCAAAGTTTGATATTTCTAAAATAATCAAACAATATTACACTTAGGCGTACCTTGTGTTGCACCACATCGCTGACACTGTGGCGAAGCTCTCGGCAGCTTCGGACACCATGGCCTGGCAGGTACGCAGGCCGCATAGCATGACACAATAGCATCAACGACATTATTCGTCGAGCTTTTGTCACCGTACCTGCCGTATTAAAACCTAATGGCTTGATACGTGACGATGGAAATAGACTAGATGGTATGAAGTTAGTGCCGTGGAAGGTGAGATCCTAAAACGGCGCAAATACTGTAACCTTATTGGTAATTACAGTTTTGAACCGTTTGGTGTCGAAACGCTTCATAGGGTCATAGGGGCCGAGTGCGCGTCTCCTTTTTAAGGAAATTTCACGCCAACTGATCGAAAAAAACTTCCTCTCCACCACGAGCTCCTAAAGCGATCCATTTTTCGACCTAGATAGAATTGTTAAAGAGATGGAGCTATATAGGTTGTATAGCTCCGTCCCTTTTTCTCGCTGGCACTACTGACATTGTAACACGCCATAGTAAGGGCCCAGATCCAGTCTTGCAGCAAAATCTTTCTCAACGGACTTACCCACATATATAAACCAACTTTACATAACTAAGGATAAACACAGGCGTTCCTTGTCTGTTCATTAAAAATAGGCCATTTTTTCTGAGGCAACCTAATGATGTGGAACTAATGGTTCGATGCTCATTAAGCTATCCATACCGAACCGATCAGATTAAGCCTTTTTTTACAACGGTATATAGCTCGCAGTTATATTTGTCAGTTATTTTTTCATGTTGTTTTGTGAGGGGAAAAATTATGCAAACTATTTTGACTCGTTCTATCCGAAGACCGAAGAAGCGCTAAGCTTAGCCAGAGACTTCGCCTGCTTGAATGTCTGTTTCTCCATACAACCTTCCAACCCTCGTTTTAGGGGTGGAGTTCCGTAAAATCCGTTCTTAACTGTTTAAGGTGTACATGGAACCCAACGCGCCATCGATCTGGGCTTGATCCTCAACAAACCCGCGCCTACGCTAGCTGGGAATCGCTCTACGAAGCAGTGTTGTCTTTCTTAACCCAAAGGTTAACTGGCAGAGAATGCCTTGTTGCATTAAGTCTGCCTATGAAGTTTATAAATAAATAAATAAAAAATTGATTGTTTTATTTATTTAATATTTAATAGATGTCTACATATAAGTAACCTACCTGCCAAATTTTAAATTTGTAGGTGTTATAGTTTCTTATGCCAGTGACTGAAAAGTTGAATGGAAATCGTTTGTCTTGGCATGGTCATGTGAAGAAGAGAGATGAAACGCATGTTACTAAAAGAGTTCTGAGTTTATACGTAGATGGATGGAGAGGAAGAGGGAGGCCGAAGAAGAGATGGATGGATTGTGTTAAGAGTGATATGAAAGAAAAGGGAGTTAGTGATAGTGTGACGGATGACAGGATAGAGTGGAAGAAAAAAACGTAATGGGCCGACCCCAAGTAATATGGGATAAGGGCAGGAGCAAGAAAGTGTTATAGTTTCTGCGATTTCGTGATTAATGAGTGAGTGGTACTTCGCTTTTATGTATACCATACATTTGCGTGTTGCGCCGACCCTAAATAACATGGGAAAAGGACAGGAAGATGCTGATGAAAATATATAGATTCAAGTGCTGCAATACTTAAAGACAATCACAACACTAACACAAGGAAAGATCAACAGGTTTTTAAATAAAAATACACCCGATGTTTGAAGTGCCAACTTAGAGACGTCAAAAGTCAAGGAAGGTCAGAGAGCAATTAATTCAAACAAAAGTAAAATTTAGGAATCAAATCAATTAGTCAATCACATTGGACCGTGGTTCCCAATCTTTCGCTGTAGACGATCCCATCTTTATTTAGGTATTTATTTATTTATTAAAACTTCATGCAGCACAAAGTTACACAGGCAGACTTAATGCCTTAGGCATTCTCTACCAGTCAACCAAGGGTGGTGAAGAGAAAACATGGCAGGGGCATAAAAAAAAACAAAAGATTACTAAAAAACAAGGGTTCATAAATACATCGTTGAATTTTGGTCATTTTAATCCCGCGGAGGGTCGATTCGGTACATGAAATACTATCGATTTGTAAAGAGAAAATAAATAAATAAAGTACTTTTTTTAAACACGGATTAATTTACGCTTGTAATTAATTTCTTTAATTGAACGAGTCAATCACCGGGTCGGTCACCGGGCCATTCGGGCGACTGAGGGGTTGTTCTGCTCCCGCACCCAGATGTGTGCTGGTGGCTAATACCCACTTTGACCTGCCGTGACTTGTAATGAACATGGTCTCGGTGGTTTCCAACTTGTGACCTTTTTTAAAGAATTTTGGGAAAAAATATAACATGGTGTAAAAATTATTAGTAATCGATTCAGTTACTGATTCTGAACAAACTTTATTCAGGTTTCGCTTATACTAAAAATATTGTTGTATATTTACTTATGTAATTTTTTTTGGCAACATTAATAATAATATTATAAACAATCAACTGTCACTTATATAATATATAAGCTTTCAAAATTCGGCAAAATGATTCGAACGGTGGTCGCGATTCGAATGTTGGTTTCATAGTAAAAAGTTGAATCAATTCCAATCGCTTGAATGATTCACTGAGCTGCGCAGACGCTGGTCAGCGGCTCACTTAAAACACCTTTTTTGCTACATTGCGGTCAGGATTTTCCTTTAATAGTACGATTTGTAGCTTAACTGTTTGATCGATGATTCATTATATTTAAACTGGGAGATTTTTAAGATGAGACTTCAGAGCGAATACCGGAACTTTAGTTATGAAAGCGACAAAGGTCTCTGGAACCCTTTTCCACACTGTCTTAACACGTTCAGATCGGCGTGTACCACCGGTGGAGCACGGAGTATTTGATGATACGGCGGAGTATACCACCAGTGGCCACGTCACACTATACTTTCAATTTCAAATACCTTATATTATGATTAATTGCTTATTAGAAAGAGAAAGAAAATATAATTCCTGTCTAATCCTGTAAAGACTTTTGGTTCATGGGGCGGTGATGTGGCCATATAAAGGTTTGCGCCGTTGGGTACTGTTACGTCTGAGTAATGAGTTTTCATAAGATTATATGCAGACTTATGCGTATACTCATAAGTTAGCATACTGGTTGAATAGTAGTTCGAAGGATGTTAGTATCTTCTAGAATTAATTTGAATATTTGTAAGAGTAGAATGTTTTATTGTTTTATTGGCAGTGCTATGTAGTCGTTCGAAGTGGAAGGAAGTATTTTTTTAATATATCGACATAAAAGTCTTAAGCAGTTTCATTTTATAGATAGTTGATCCCGGTAGTCGAGCCTGCAGCAGCCAGGGTTCGACAGTACCAAGTACCTACTCCTGAGGTGCCGGTCTGAACATGTTAAATCTTATGATAACCCTTCTCTGGACGTCGTCACTTACTTTCAAAACTGTCATGATGAATTTAAAGAATGTGATGATTACCTATGGATTTGGACAGCATAATCAGCCTTTTAATGTTCCCGCTGCTGAGATACAGGCCTCCTTTCTAAGAGAGGGAATGGGGCGTAATCCACCATGCAGCCACATGTCTTCGAACGTTTAGTTCTAGGACATGCTGACATAAAACTTGTAAGTCGAGGCCGTTTCCACTCGGCCACCACTCTATAGATTTGGATAAACCCAAATAATAAATAATATCTTAATATAAATATATCCTGAGTTTGAAGAAAGAAATCATTACATTTGGAGTCCTATTTGGACCACCACTGTACTTGAAATTAAATATCGTATTTAAAAACCGCTTTTAACGATAAAACCGCTCGTTACTGAACTGAGTATTTTTTCTACACATATTCAACGATATCCAAATAATAAAGACGAAAGATGAGAGATGGAAAGAGACTAAATGGTATGACGTTAGTGCCGTGGAAGGTGAGACCCTAAAACGGCTCAAATACTGTAACCTTATTGGTAATTACAGTTTTGAGTCGTTTGGGGTCGAAACGCTTGGGTCATAGGGGCCGAGTGAGCGTCTCCTTTTTAAGGAAATTTCACGCCAACTGATCGAAAAAAACATCACTCTATAGATTTGGATAAACCCAAATCATAAATAATATCTTGCTATAAATTTATCCTGAGTAATGAGTTTGAAGAAAGAAAACATTACATTTGGAGTCCTATTTGGACCACCACTGTACTTGAAATTAAATATCTTATTTAAAAACCGATTTTAACGATAAAACCGCTCGTTATTGAACTGAGTATTTTTTCTACACATATTCAAAGATATCCGCTATTTACAGAAAACGAGACTTTTTTGGAGCCATTGTTTTCCATGGATCCTAATAGCATGCAAAATTATGCACCATGCGATGACGCATATCGCATGATAAAAATACCATTAATTAAATCAACAATTTTTGCACTTTAATAAATCCCACAATTTTCCTGCAGTTGTTATTAACGCAGCTCGTTCAAAATTGTCGTAAATGATAAATTATTATCATTTACGACACGTCTACTGGCCACCACGAGCTCTTACTGCGATTCATTTGACAACCTAAACTAAATTGTTAAAAGGATGGAACTGTATAGGGTGTTAAGTGCGTTGGGGTTTTTTTTATGTTAGGTAAAATCATCAAGTGACAAATCCCGCCTTTGGATGGGGCGGGAGATAGTGTCAGATTCTTGATGACTAAAAATCTATCCTGCTCCTTTCATTGCCTTCATTCCAGGGCCCCGGGGATCCTTTTCACATAACCTTAAGCCCCAGTAGACTTCGGCCCTGCTGGGCCCCTACATTAAGTGCGTTGGGGTAAGATCGACGCTGGGCTAAATATCGCACATATTTAGTTATATTTTTATACTACCCACATTGCGTCACACGTCATTATGTTCCTCCCCGGCGCGCAATGTGGCTAGCATTAAAAAATATAGCCTAATAAGTGACATATTTGATTTACATGTTCTTACCTCAGCTCCGATCTTACCCTAACACACTATACACCGTAAAATTTTAGTCGTTTTAATCCCACGGAGAGTCGATTCGGTACATGAAATACTATCGATTTGTAAAGAAAAAATTAAAAAAATAACTTTTAGTAAAGAGAGTCAATGACCTTGTAGTTAGTTGTCGGTCGTTGCTTAACTACCTACAGTTCATTGGCCTCGTTCAGCTGACGTTTACTCAAAGAAATTAATTTCGTACATGCGTAAATTTATTCGAGTTTAAAAAAAAAGTGCTTAATTTTTTCATTTTCTCTTTACTTATCGGTACTATGTCATGTACAGAATCGATTCTCCGCGGGATTAAAACGACTAAAATTTAACGGTGTATACGTCTATCCTTCTTTCAGAGCACGCGTGACATTTCAACACGTCACGGTAAGGCCCAAGTCTAGAGAATGGTCCACGTCACACGTGTCAAGTCAACAGCAACCTTCAAATCGATCATTATCAAAGGACAGTTGTAAGTGTAATGGTTCAGCCGGCTGTGTGACGTCATTGTCATAGGAAGTCACTTGTGAGAACTGTGGAGTAATGTGATTTGTAATTTTTGGAAGCTACTATGCTATGTAATATACACCGTTAAATTTTGCTCGTTTTAATCCCGTGGAGGGTCGATTTGGTACATGAAACTTTCGATTTGTTAAGAGAAAATAAAAAAATAAAGTAATTTATTTTAAAACTCGAATTAATTCACGCATGAACAAAATTAATTTCTTTATTTTGTATATGCGTAAATTAATTGGAGTTTTTCTAAAAAGTACTATATTTTTAAAGGTAGCATATCGCCAAAATCTGTGTGGCCTTTCCTCAAATTGCATCTGATTAGAATACATTGTATGCAATCATATCAGTGTTTTAGGGTTCCATGCAACAGTCAGCACCAAGAAATCCCTTTTTTAAGAGAGAAATTAAATATTAATTATCCGGCTCTTGGGTGGAGCGCGAGGACGTGGCAGACTTTTACTGACTAATACCCACTCCTATGTTCCTTCGTTGCTTTGCAGTCCAAGGCCCCGGGTTTTCCTTTCAGAAGCGAACCCATGGCCCCAGAAGCTTCGACCCTGCTGGGTCCCTACGGTTACCGGGCACGAGAATTTTGAGGCTCGACGAAGTTTTCCTACGTAAAAAGTAGTCTTTCATCCACTGGCCGTCCTCAGCAAGCATTGCCCAAAGTCGAAAACCAAGACCACTTTACAAAAGATATACTTCTGAACAGAAAACTGTGTTAAAGTGACAGTATCAATGAGAGCCCGGTCAAGTCCGCCGCATGGCGACCTTCGCTCCGTTCATTACCAAGGCATACACTCGTGAGACTGCTGGCAACGCTGTGACTGTATTGACCTTGTATTGTTACGTATGTTTGTATGTATAACATTCAGTTTATATATAGGAAATCGGAACCACTTAATAATTATTTTTTAGGGTTCCGTAGTCAACTAGGAACCCTTATAGTTTCGCCAAGTCTGTCTGTCAGTCTGTCCGTCCGTCCGTGGATAATCTCAGTGACCGTTAGCACTAGAAAGCTGAAATTTGGTACCAATATGTATATCAACCACGCCGACAAAGTGGTAAAATAAAAAGTGTGTGGAAAAAAAATGTTTTATTAGGGAAACTACCCTACACGTAAAGTGGGGAGTGATTTTATTTTTTATTTCAACCCTAATGTGTGGTATATTGTTGGATAGGTATTTAAAAATTCATAGGGGTTTACGAAAATAATTTTTTGATAGTATTAATATATTCGGAAAAAATCGCGAAAAAAAAATGTGTGTGTCCCTCTAGCTTTTGAACCATAAGTTTAGAAAATATGAAAAAAATCTCAAAAGTAGAACTTTATATTGACTTTTTAGGAAAATTATTTTGAACTTGATGGGTTGAACAGTTTTTGAAAAATTTTACAAAATCATTTCTGAACTAAGTTTGTAATTTAACCGTATATGACCCGTACATTTTTTTTTAACATCGTTAGCATATTTAATTTCAAATAAAAACAAGAATTATTAAAATTGGTTCGCGCGATCCAAAATGACCACCGAAAACCCAATATACATGTAGTTTGTATAAATTAGTAACCCAATTTCCCGAGAGATGGCGTTGTACTTTGGGCTACTTTGCGCTGTTAAGATTTTTCCTGAGTTGATGGTGTCGGGACGGGTATGAGCTATTAAATTGTTGAATTTTCCGGTTGGTCTCTCGTTGGCATTGATGGTATTTGTTCTTGCTCGTTGTCTGTCGTTCATTGTTACGAGTATTAATAAGACATTTGGTATAGTAGGAATTTGTAATTGTGTTTAAGTAAATTATATTATGGGTTTAATTTTTTAACTTTTACGTCGTCGTAGTTTAACTTTTTGAATACCGTAATTAGTGACAGAATAGAAAGACAATAGGTGTGCGGACACCGGTGTCCTCTTGGGGCTTGACAGTTAAGGGTTCTGTTACATTACGAGAACTTGGGTTTAATTAAATTACATTGTGGGTAAAATTTAACTTCTTGGGGATATTGTTCATATTAATTTGTACGGGAAACTACGGAACCCCACACTGAGCGTGGCCGGACACGCTCTTGGCCGGTTTTTATGTAGTTGCTTTCACTACGGCTTCGGTCCCATGGTTTACGATAAACTCGAGTATTTTTCTGGTATAAAGTTTGACACTCCCTCTCGCTCTAACCAGAACGGAAAGAGTTATCGAATGATTCTCCACCTCAAAATGATTTTCCCACCGAAAAAAAAAGAAACTATAACTATACTTTTGTACATTTACTTTCTAAATAATAATTTCTTTCTCATTACTCATGCTCATAAAGTAGGTATGAAGTTGCCTAAGGAACCCTAAATCTCTGCTGTAAGAGATTTTGTAATTACACCTAAATCAAAAGAAACATGCCTAAAATCATACGACGACCTTTGATGACGACTCAGGTTTTTATTTTTATTTTCCTTTTATTCGTAATGAAATGCACAGTGTTTACCTCGTGTTATAGACTTATTTAGTCCCTCAAATATTGGCGACCGCGCTACGCTCGGACGCCAAACTCTTTCTCGGGACTAAATAAGTTACTTTCACCCCTAGTGTAACAATGTACTATTTTTTATACACCTCCCATATCGTCTCTGCACCCATGATTGACTGGTCCAAATGCTTTGTTCATTTATACATGAAGATCAAATAAAAATCAATTCGATACCTAAACGTTCTAAATTGAATCGAAAACCAATTTAAAAAACCTGATTATTATTAAATGACTATTCGACTGCATATTATATCATGCTAATCCAGTTTTGGTGCAGCGAACATCGAGGTGAACGCATACACACATAGGTAAAGTAAAGTTGTGGTAGGTCGTGCAAGGTGACTGCTCGATAGTTCAAATTAGGAGACACTTCCAAATATGTCTGATGTTTATTTGTTTTGAAACCCGTTTGTTGCGCAATACTTTGTTTTGGATGATTTAATTGTATTGTTTTCGTAAAAGTTTTCGCAAAAAATATCTTTTTGTTGATACCTACACAAATAGATCACGCATTTCTGGTCGTGTTATTTAATTTGCTATTTCAATTAGCGTTGGACCTGCATCCGTAGAAATTGCAAAATCGACTGCCAAGACTGACTACGAGATGACTACGTGACGTGTACCTACTACACTATTTTTTTGTCTATGCAGCGTTTGCACTTAACAAAATCACCCTGCGACAGAGACCTTTTACACTTGATTATGTACATAAAGTCATAATTATTTTATCTTTGATTATCAAAAAATTTGATAATCAAAGCTACACGAGCTGCTAATAAATTATGTCGCACGGTAAACCTTAAACAATTTGAATTTTTAACAATCTAATCGCTAATGAAAAGTGGACATATCTAGAACCCATATATTTTCGCAGTACTTACCTACTCCGCAACGAGCAAAATCTACGCCAGAGAATTAATAGTCCTTGATGTACGCAGTGTCTACGGATCGTCTACGCTGGACAAAAACATTTAGGACTTATTTTTAAATTGAGAATGACGGTTTTTCGGTGGACTTTTTTTCAAGTAAAGTTCAGTGGTTGTCACACTTTTAATTACTCGCAAATTGATTATTAGCAGATATTAAAACGTCAAATTAATGTAGTTTTGTAATTCAAGTGTCTTGAGCTACTGTATAGCACTATATAAACAAAGTCGCTTCCCGCTGTCTGTCCCTATGTATGCTTAGATTTTTAAAACTACGCAACGGATTTTGATGCGGTTTTATTTAATAGATAGAGTGATTCAAGAGGAAGGTTTTCAAGTATAAATACATGCACATTATACATATTTAATATCACCAATGCACCCGTGCGAAGCTGGGTCGGGTCGTTAGTAATGTATAATAAATATTATTGTTCGTTGAGACAACAGGACAGTATGTGGAATCATTGTAACAGGCGCGATTTCGATAAAATGTAGGTAAGAATCTTTTTGTATGAGTAGAGTATTGACTACGAGTACCTTAACAAAGCTTGGCGAGAAGGCTGACACGGTACTTTTAGTGCCAAATATTGCAAAAACAATCGAATGTGTCACATCTGCCTCCTAATGGAAAAAAATGTGGCTAAATGCCGTATCAAAAAAACCATAGAAGTCAAAAGAAATGAAAAGTTGTCAAATCCTTTATACCAAACTGGCACATGTTAACTACAAATTCTTAATTTAATAATTGGGGATTCTTCTGATTTTTGACTGACATCTCTTCATCCTCGTGGAGATATCACATCGCGCTAGTGGAGAAAAATCCTGGATTGGTTTTGTTTGCTGATGAATGGAAGACAAAATTATACGAAAGTGGTTCAGTGAGAAAACAAAGTGAATTAACGTATTTTAATATTAATGACTGGCCTGTTGTTCTAGTGGTAACTGGCCCTGACTGCTATGCTGGAGGTCGTGGGTTCGATTCCCACCCAGGACAAATGTTTGTGTGATGAGCACGATCATTTGTTCTGTGTCTGGGTGTAATTTATCTTTAATATGTATGTATTTAGAAATATATAAGTATGTTTATCAGTTGTCTAGTACCCATAACACAAGCTCTGCTTAGCTTGGGACTAGACGGCGTTGTGTGGGTTAGTAGTGGTAAAAAAAGACTATTTACCCAGACTAAAAAAAAAAATTAACAAATCCTTTTTACATGGTTACGTTATCATTTGTTAGGTTAGGCAGCCAGAATTATTTTTCCCCACTTTTTAATTAATTAGACTCTCGATTTGTTTCGGTTCTGCCTAGCAAATTATTTTTTTTTTTGTTCTTTTGTGACTTAAATCTGTTTTCATTCCATTTTTTATTTTTTTTTATTTTTTATTATTATTGTAATAAACAAAAGAAACTTAAGTATTTACTAAGTATTTATACTAAACCTATGTACAAAAAAACTAAACTAAGAAAGTAATTATTTAATTAATTGCTTGATGTTTTTAAAATAATGTTTCTCATTTATATTTTGTGAGTTTTTTTTTATACATAGTCATCCAGGCGACTGAAGGGTTGATTTGCACTTTCACCCAGCTGTTTGCTGGCTCCTAACACCCGCTATGACCTTCCATAAACTTAGTTTCGTGTTGTACAACTTGTGACCTTTTCAAAAAAATTTGGGAAAAAATATAACATGGTGTAAAACTATTGGAATCCATTCAGTTACTGATTCTGAACAAACTATATTCAGGTTTCGCATAAACCAAAAATAAGGTTGTAAATCGTAAGGTGTTATGTATTTTCCCTAATAAAATAAAACAAAATAGACGATTAAAGTATCAGCTTAATTCTGCCAATACGTTTTAATAATAAGTCAGTAGGTAGTGTGACATATTTATTTTCTATTGAGCAGATAATTTATCTTTACCCTGATAATTGTATAGGTATTTCTTTTAAGGTCAGTCATCGTGGTAATATTTAGAAACCGGTGTATTATTATATAAATATGGCTGCTAAATGGTTATATTATAACCTTACATAGGGCATCAACTATTAATATAAAAATTGAAATGCCATTTGGACTTTTTGGTGTTTGTTTTTATGTCATTTGACAGGTATATAATCAAAGCATTTACCATGGTATATTAATAGTTCGTACGTGTTATTGGCAAAATTGTGGTGTCTCTTCCACAAAGGCTATTAATGAAGAGTTGAAGTTACCATTCGACTTTTCATTAAGAAAAATGTTGATTTATTTTTATCATTTATTTTATCAAACTATACTTTTTTTGCAGCCAAGTGGTATCGACCCCGACTTATGAGTTGTAGATCGCGGATTCAAACCCAGACAGACACATTACTGCTCTCGAAACGGTGAAGGAAAATATCGTGAGAGACCGGTCTATCAGTCCTAGAAATGTGACATCCACTAACCCGTATTGGACCCACGTGGTAGATTATAGCCCCACTCCCTCTACTAGAGAGGAGGCCTGAATCCCAGTGGCGAGAACATTAAAAGGTAGATTATGCTTGTGCTACTTCACGTCGACACTCGCCGCTGACGTCTCGTCGTCGTGTCGTCTTCACGTCGTCCTGGTGTCGCCGTTGTAAACACAATGCCATGCAGAAAACATATGTACTACGCACTGCTAGGTATTTTTATCGCTTAGTCATATTTGCCTTTCAAGCGTCGATATACTGATTTTCTACATCGTACTTAAAACTTTGACACTGGTACTGAAAACTTAACTCTGTCATTGGTCCTTTACGTTCTAAGGCTACGGTGATGCTTTCGAATAACCCCGCAACACTACTTTTGCCCTTTTTGTTACCCTTTGGAAACCTTCATAAGACTTGTGGGTACAACACCAGGTAGTTTGAAAGCACTATAACCACGGCGATCACCATCAGCACAGGGAGTACCTCTTTAAAGGCCGCTCCAGAACCCCGACGAGCATAGCCTGATAGGGCACATCCCTGAGGAGACTGTCGGGTATCACCTTATCAACTCAAACTCAAAATCCTTTATTTTACATAGACCTACATGTGCACTTATAAAACGTCAGAAGCTAGCGCACGGTTCCAATTGGTCGTTTCCTATGGAGAAGAACTGGCAAGAAACATCTATGTCCTCGTATGAAATCCTCGATGTGTCCGGCAGCACGTGATCACTGTGCCTCCATTATTTCTGGAAAAACTCTAACTTGGAAACATGTCAAAGATTACCGTTAGTGTTTAAGACAGTTTTAACTGCAAGTACTCAATTCATAAACTGGATTAAAAAGTTACCTTTCTTGATAAATCTTGACGGTGTCACTAGCGTGTGCATGCGTAAATATATCAATACCGATGCGCTACGAATGTAGTGCGTCGCTGCCCATATTATTTGCTATAAGGATTTTGAGTTCACCATTGCAGTGACAGAATTAATCAGCTAGATTCTGCATTATCGAGTGCTAGCTGCAATATGACCCACACGTTAGAATGCCCCAACTGCCCATGCTCCTGCACTTTGGAGGATCCAATGAGTGCCACCGATGCTGCAGTTAAATTAGCCACCGACCTGGGCCCAAACAGTAATTGAAAAAGAAGAAGAAAATAACAAGGATTAACTAACTTCTGGAGTGCATTGGTGGTCCAGTGGTAACGGTCCCGACCTACAAGTTGTAGGTCGAGGGTTCAAACCCAGTCAGAAGCATTACTTTGTGTAATTTATTTCATCACCACTGCTCTCAAAAACGGTGAAGGAAAACATCGTGAGGAAACCGGCATGTCCTAGAACCAAAAATTCGAAGACATCCACTAATCCGCACTGGGCCCGCGTGGTGGATTACGGCCCATTCCCTTCCCTAGAGAGGAGGTCTGAGTCCCAACAGTGGGAACATTATAAGGCTGATGCAATGCAACTAATTTCTTAAAAACACTATCCAAGTGCGTTTAAGTAAAATATTTGTGCATAAATTAATGATTATATCATAAACTAGCTTCTGCCAGCGTCTTCGCCCGCGTGATACCCCGTTTTATCCCCCTAGGGGTGAAATTTCGTAAAATCCGTTCATAGCGGACTTCTACATCCTATAAGGAACCTACCTGCCAAATTTTAAGTTTGTTGGTGTTATAGTTTCTAAGATTTCGTGATTAATCAGTGAGTGGTATTTTACTTTTATATATAACGAAGATTTCCAATAAAAAAACATGCAGCAGCAATCTTACATAAAACGTCTAATGAAAGCGCCCTAAGTAGGTACTTATTTATTATAATAGACTGTCCCAACCCACATTATCGTAAGGTCTGCGTGCACATAATGCGTCATATCGAACTCCTGCGCAGTTTCTAGTCCAACCTTGATAGGTCGAGAGGGTATTCACATGGTTTCCTACTACCTACGTACAGACAGATATTCAATAAACTACTAAACTACCAAGAAATAAGAGCGTATTTCTGTTAAATCTTATGCAATCTGTCATGATTTTTAGTTTCTTTATTTTTATTTTTTTTATATTCAAGCATGTGTTTTTGGGTTTTTCTCGATATCCGCTATCCTTAATGTATTCATATAACTTTGTCACACTGTTATACATATAAAGGCGAAAGTTCGTGAATTAATAGGTTTTTTTTTTATGGCAGGTAAAATCATCCAATGACAAATCCCGCCCTTGGGCGGAGTGGGCAGTAGTGTCAGACTCTTACTGACTACAAACCTACCCCGTTCCTTCGTCACACCGTCCGCAAGCCCGCGCCTACTGTGGCCGGAAATCGGGATCGGAATCCCGGCGGCGGCTGGGGCGAGCGCCCCGTTGCCTCTGCCTGATGCGCTTCGCAGAAGGAGGCGACCGCCTGACCTCCCTCCTCACTCCAGACCATGGCCTGAACCAAGGCCCGGCGAGAGAGATCGCTGCCGCCGATCGCCCCCACGAGGACACGGCAATGCTCCGCCCAGGCGGGGCACACCTCTACAGTATGCTCCACCGTAGTTTGTAGGTAAGTCTGTTTCATCTTCACGCTCAAACAGTCCAACGAATTTGGATCAAATTTGGCATAAGGGTAGATCATATCCTGGAATAGCATATTCGATTCGACTTTTTACTTCGGGAGCTTATATATTAACTAAGTAAATACTAAAGCTAACTTTGAACATACTCATATACTTACAACATTATTTTTAGTATATGCGAAATCTGAATATACTCGTAGTTTGATCAGAATCAGTAACTAAATCGATTCCAATATTTTTTACACCATGTAATATTTTTTCCCAAAAATATTTAAAAAAGGGCACAAGTTGGCACCACCGAAACCAAGTACAAAACAGGTCACAGCAGGTCACAGCGAGCATTAGGAGTCAACAACCCCTCAGTCGCCCGGATGGCCCGGTGACCGTGTTTTTGTGCGGATAACCAGGTCACATAACAAGCTTATAACTTTGACATTTTTTATGATACAATTAGGTACATAGATTCTTTACTTTAAAATATTATAAATAGTAGACCCGTGTTACAGGTTTTGTTTATACTATAGTTAAAGTTGTTTACAAAATCACAAAATACTCTCAGGCGTCGAAGTACTCTTCCACATTGCTGTCATACTGTTTGCTTAGAAGACTGAGAACGTTGCCACGTTGAATGGCAATGCCAATTCTTTGGGTAAAGAACAAGTCGTCACTCGGAGTATAATCCATTGGGATAATTTTCTACCTTCATATACGTTGTACACATTATTCATCATCATAACAGAAGCGACAAGAAATTTATAACCAAAATTTATGTAACTCATAATATGATTTAAAAAGAGTGTCCAAGAAATCTCTTTACGTTCTTCTCCATTGTTCTATTTGAAATAAACAATTCTGAATTCATCATTTCAGCTGAAAGGCGCTGCACTAGATCCCTCAAGTGTCGCCACAACGAACGGTCCTGTGCGTCTCGCATACATCACATTCCCTCGATTCTCACCAGTTCATCTTTCTAGCGTGTGACTGTACTAATGAGAACCAGGACCAACAGCTTTATGTACTTACTTTGCTATACGGGGTGTCAGTAATGTGATAAATAAGCTCAGAAAAATACATACATATGAGTTGAGAAATTCGCATTGCTACTAACATACTTACATAGCCGCAACCTCACGCACCAGAGGCGGGTGCCTTAACCCCCAGGCCCTAACAACACTTTTAAAAAAGCCCTGCAAATGAACGAAATAAAAGTTTGAACAATGCAAGTGCAAGTGCTACAGGACGAACATAATGCTCGGCAGTGTAAGCATTGACAGCACTGATGTAGGTGGTTACACTTGGGGCGCACAAAAGTACACACCGGTGAAGTTGGCCCAGCCACGCGACTTCAGAGGTTTTCCATAAATTAGCGGACGTCGTTGTCGTGACGTTGCACTCGCTGTACACTGGCGGCCGGAATTATTGCACTTCCCTTTGTTTTTTAACATTTTTTTTGTTAAAACTAGCACTGTAGGTATTATTATTTGTACGAAGGTGTGCAAACAACAAGACAATGTGCCGCCATTGTGGCGACGCTTGGGGGAGGCCTATGTCCAACAGTGGACATCTTTTGGCTGAAATGATGATGATGATGATGATGAGTATTAACATTGATGTGTTATCTATGCCAAAAAAAAATTAAACTCATATTACCACTTGATTATAACAATGTTAATAATAACTAGACTTTTTATTTTAATTCGCTGCATTTTGCAATATTCAATGCGAAAACCATTTTTTTTTTATATTTTACCACTTTATGTCGAGCCCAAGTCGTCGACGGCCCTTACTGTTCCCGCGCGCCTCAAGGAGCTGTCAGCAAACCGTAGAGGGCCAGCCTGCTAGCTGCAGGCAGGCAGGGCCGAAGCCTGCTGGGGTCATTGGTCAGCTTCCGAAAGGAATACCCGGCCTCGGCACGATAGGCAACGAAGGAACGGGGTAGGTTTTTAGTCAGTAACAGTCTGACACTACTTCCCGCTCCGCCCATGGGCGGGATTTGTCATTGGATGATTTTACCTACCATAAAAAAGGGTACTAATCTCACTCCATTGGACTTACCTACAAAATAGTATAAAATGGGGGTAAAGTGGCTTGATAAAAATATAAGACCCCCATTGCTACCCCTTATTAATTTTGATAAAGAGTATATCTATCTATTTACATTTTATGACAAGCCTTGTCCCTGCACTAAAAGATACCAATAGTAGATCTTCAAAAATTCGGAAGTAGGTTGTGAATTTCCTCGACAGTGTACCTATCTGTCAGTAACTTTTCCCATGCATCGCGCGAAGACGAATGGTCCAAGTTGTTGAACGCAAAAACTGCGCTCGCTTCAAACTCTCTCCCTGACACAAAAATTTTTACTTCTACATCACTTTGGTTTTTCTTTCAGCGAACCAAAGAGTTTTGCCACAATGAACTCTTGAACTTAATGAGTTACTGCCACCATTTTGTTTTTTTTTTTATTTTCAAATGTGGAATCGCTTTTTGTGGTATCGCGGTTGACGGTCTTAGTTTTTTTGCTCGGCTGTGTAACTGTCTTGAGTTGATGTCAAGTGTTAATAAGGGTTGTGACGTGATAAAAATGAATATATAATGAGCTTGAACTAAGATGTGAAACTCAGATCTGTACAGGTGATGGCAAAGAAGCTATGGGGAGTTCGACATATTATATGATTTTAGTTCTACAAGTGATAACGATAAGGTCATCAAGTCCAAACCGTATGGGATTAGCAAGTGCAACCAAATTGGCACGCCGTCATTTTTTTTTTGTGGGTTTGAAGGACATCTGTTAATTTCCCAAATAGCACACTTAATACTAATATAATAAAGGCGAAAGTTTAAGAGTGTGTGCTGAACGGATTTCGATGAAACGTGGTATACAAGTAGACCATGTTCTGGAACAGTCCATAGGGAACTTTTTAAACCGGGAGTATGTTCCCTCGGGATAACTTTCAACATTCACCCGGGTGAAGCCCGGTGAAGGCGACTTACGAGTTGTAGGTCACTGGTTCAAACCCTGCCAGTCGCATTACTTTGAGTAATTTATTTCATCACCACTGCTCTTAAAAACGGTGAAAGAAAACATCATGAGGAAACCGGCTTGTCCTAGAACCAAAAATTCGAAGACATGTGACATCCACCAACTGGGCTCGCGTGGTAGGCTCATTCCCTCTCCTAGAGAGGAGGTCTAAGTCCCAGCAGTGGGAACATTATAAGGCTGAATAGGCTGATAGGAGCGAAGCCACGGGTAGAAGCTAGTGTTAAATAAATTCATTTGACGACATGGTTGGCTCAGTGGACGATTACCTATTTCTTTCGCTGCGGCGTTGCAAGTTCGGTTCCCGAGCGAAACAAATATGTATGGCTTTCAGATAGCTGTTTCGGTATCTTGTGCATAAACCCACCACAACTCAGGAGAAATTCCTAATGGGGAATAATGTTTTTTTTTTTTTTTCAATTACAATTATTTCATAGGTAAATGTACTTCGTACATACATAACTACTTTTCCGCAGCAAGTACGTGTGAGCGAACAAGGTACAAATTGGTGAAAGCTCATCACAAATTCAATCGGACTTCATTTGCTTTATTTGCTCCAGCCAATCAATTGCCGAAAAAAATGGTCATCCGGTGAACATTTTTTATTTGAAAGGGTTCCGTCGGATGAATACGTTTGTCATAATTATTTTGAAAACAGATTTGCATAAAGGTAGACAGCATTAATTAAAAGACACAAAAAATTGCTTTCTCACTACAAGCGATTTTGCAACACATATTTTAAACACATAGTTTATTTATTAAACAAATGATTTAAGATACCTATTTATACCTGGCAACCCAGAGCTATACCAGGAAACAAGTAGGCAACCCAACATTTTTATATTCTATAGGCTTCATACTTTCTGTTAGTATTTAATTTATTTATTAAACACACCGGTACATTTTTAAAAGCCAGGATTTTTTTAGGGAATCCAACCACGATATATTATTTAATACATTTCATCCCATAAACAGCTGGTTGAAGGTCGTTCTTAATCGGATCTTGGACTATTAGTTCTCAAATAGGCATGTCACTGTACACTTTCGTGGAGCTGTTAAGAATTAATTGTAGGTACAGTAGTCCACAAAACCGATGAATGAATATATTTATGTGAAACATAATTCAATTCATCGGCAAGTATAAAATTAAAAATTAAAAAAAAACCCGCGACAGTCCTTGACATCAATATGAAATGTTTATAACTGATCAAGACGAATCCACCTGATGGTAAGCCATGATACAATCGTTGATGAAGAAGCGTACTTGTTTATTAAGAGCCTATTCCATCAGCATATTTCTATTTCTTATTTTTGTTGGTTTTATTTATTTATTTTATTTGTTTAGTAAAACAAAATTGTAAACAACATGTATATTAATCCCTCACACAGTACTTCTGACTTCAACTCACCTTTCATGCATCCGCAAACAGATCATTAGCTGGATTGGAAACCAAGAGACCATTTAGTGCATTCAAATGGTCTCTTAGATAACTGAAGGACACAGGTGTTGTTTTAGTCAGCTAACACGCCCTCTCGTTCCACCCAGAGCGGGAGAAGTCATTGCATGATATCCACGCTTAAAAAAAATGGTCTCTTGGATTCCAATCCAACTAACGTGTTACTTTTTGTCCAGTGAAAAGTTCCTTTAAGTTTCCTCCATAAATTAGCAGTAAGGTTTTTTCGCCTACGGAACCCTTTAGGACAAAATACTGGCAATCCGCATTGCGCTTTAATCGGAAAAATCAACAGCGCTACTGCAAATGGGATAGCGTGCATATAATAATATATGCTCAGACCTGCTGTCTGTTTGTGTTCGCATTTAAAATGGACTTACTCATAATTGCTCCATTGAACTGGAAATGGAAGGCAATTGAGTTCTTTTTTTATATTTTTGATGAAGCAACTTGTTATGTAAATAACCAGTCATATAAGAAGGTAAGGTGTAGATTTTCACAGTATGATTCCCGGCCACCGTTGGCGCAGGCGTGCGGATGGCAAGTAATGGGTAGTTCACAGTGCGTTGAGTTCAGGGCTGCAAAAATGTTCGAAAGATTTGCCGTGACCCTGGAGCAAAAAGCGGATTCCTACACGTCGAACCGAACGCGTACACGTTCGCGCTTGATTTCACGCCATTCAGTTAAATACCAAGCGTTCTCATAGATCATAAAATATGGACCGTTTTTTTAATTCAAGAACGTACTCGTAAATAAGAAGTTTTTCATAGTCTGTATACATATATCGAAGATAAGCAAACCTTTTCGTTACTCCCCGCGCGAATCGCCGGTGTTGCGGGGTCTAACCAAAGAAATATTTTTTTTATATTTGCCTGTCGCAATTTTTGGTTGACCAATTAAATACATAAATATGAGCGAGTCTATTACTTTAAGGTAATTTTTTTCTAAAAAACTTCTTATTTAAAAACTGCCTCTAAAAGTTACAAATAAAAATATTTCTGAAAACTCTCAAGTCCTAGTCTGGGATCGAACTTGCCGTGGTAAGCACTCCTCAAAGCGACCACTGTACAGCAAGGTATACCAAGAAAACTTATAGTTACTGAAAAGATGCTTAAAATTAGCTTTTACTTGAAATCTAATTGTTCTGTTCTAAGTATCAGTTATCATATCATAAAGGTGAAAGTTTAAAAAAATGTAAAAGTTACTAAGTTTGAGGTGAAATATGTATGTTTGTCACTCTTTCACACTCAAACGGCTGAAAGGGTTTTGATGGAAATTGGTACACGGATAGACCATGTCTTGGAATAGAACACAGAGTACTTTTTATTCTGAAAGAATATTCCCTTTGCTAAATTATCAACAATACACGACGACGAATTCGCAGCCTGAACTTATGTTTTAAAATAATCATAAATTTAAAAAAAATCAGATGAACCCACAATACAAAAGTAGTATAACAATAACACCAATAATTTATTCGCTTCACAATTTCCGAACGTAAGTTAAATAAGTGTACTTATGAAATAATTGGTATTTTAATGGATTCCAATATGGCGACCGTAGTACCAGCGGACGTGAAAACACAATCATATGACAAAGGGAAAATCGCTCGTCTGCTTTAATGAGTAATTAAGTTTTGCTATATTTTTTTCATTGATAGGCTCGCTTTTGACCACTATCCCATCTGATGGTAAGCGATGATGTGGTCGACGATGGAGCACGTTTGTCAAGAATTAAATTATTCACTCTTTACTTAAAGACCTCTAGGTTGTAACTTTTTTTTATTGTTCATAGGTTCGCGCTTGACCGGTAACTCGCCTGATGGAAAGCAACGCTGCGGTCGATGATGGAGCGTGCTTAAATAGAAGTAACCTTTTCATTCTTGACTTAAAGATTCCCGGGTTGTAGCCATCAGGAAACACAGACTCCAGCAAAGAATTTCACTATGTACCCGTGCAGAAAATCAAATTTGTCCCTTTTAGGGTTACGTATCCCAGTCGGCAATAACGAAACTCTGACAGAATTATGTCTTTGTGTGTCTGTCTGTCTATCTGTTAAGACCCTTTTTCTCAGGCCATTAAACACTCAAATCGGCTACCAATTGTAAAAGTGCTATTCTTAAACTTCTAAGTAGACACAATCTAAAGACTAAGTCGTTTATAGCGTATTTTGAAATCGAAACCTATTGGGTACTTCGCCTTGACCTAGAAACATAAAAATTCTCAAGGAGCAAGGTCTCCTCATAGTAAAGGAAAAGGTCTGAAAACCGTAAAGTACTTACCTAGATATGTCACCACATAATTACTTTTTTACGATTCGGAAAATCTTCGAACCACGATCAGAATCAAACTACATAGGCTTTGTGCGAAACTCTCTGAGCATTTTAGGGTTCTGCACCTCAAATGGAAAAACCGGAACCCCTATAGAATTCCTTTGTTGCCCTTTATCTCGGGAACGCGTGGATGTATCAATTTAAAATTAAAACCATATATTCATGTTTGCAGTCCTTTGAAGCTGTGAAAAAATCAAACTTCTAAGTTGACGAAAAAAAGATAATATGGCCGTTTATGTCACAAAAAACTTACATTTCGACTCCCTCAAGGAATCGAAATTAATAAGGTACATCCTGTTGATCTGGATTCTTGAAATTTGGTACGAGTATAAAGGGAGGTCTTTTAAAATAGATACAGGAATAAATCAGTAAACTGTAAATATTTTTTTACGTCACGATATAAAAAAAAAAAATACTTGCGAGTGCCTGTAAATGGTTTATTTGAAATAAAATGCTTTGAATCTTTGAATGTTTGACTTTTTTTGCGACTTGGAAAAATTTTCGAGACTATTCGGGAATTGAAATATTTACATACTTAAGTTTGTACGGAACCCTCAGTGCGCAAGTCCGATTCGCACTTGCCCAGTTTTTTAATATACCCAAGGAAAACTTCTTCGTGGGGTTGCCAATTCAAATATAGATACACCATGTTTTTAACGGAATTCAAAAAACGGCTATATGCAAATCTATTATGCCCGATCCACACATGGCCTGACGGGGAAACCAGAATTTCTTTTTTTATTGTAAATAATTGTGCGTCTATTTTAGGCAGAATAAACATATTTCTTTCTTTTTTCTTAATGTGTTCGACGATTTGTTTCGTTCATAAAAATATAATTAATCTATTCTATGATCATGGATGACATTCTTGATCTTGGATTATAAATAACAACATAGAAGCTACTTGGAACAGATTTTTATTTTCCTATTTAGAACCGGATGATAATACAAACCTTTAAAATTACAAAGGTTATAAGACATGATAATGTCAAACAGAAATATTGAATGGTTATTGAATGCAATAAGTTTCTGCATATTTTTGACAGCCGAAAAGCACTTGTATATAAAGATAATAAAGGACAATAAACATTCTGTCTGACGGTTTTTTATTCACCCTATACTTCGCACTGCTGGGCAAAGGCCTTCTCCAAAGTCTACCAGATATTAGTCTCTCGAGTCACCACGAACTAGCCCTTGCGGCAGGCGCCTAGATCATCTCGCCAACTCTTCCCAGTTCGACCTCGGAGACGCCGTCAATCCTCAGGTACCCACTTTGAGAAGACTCTTGTCAAATGGTCAGTGTGCATGCAGTTGATATGACCCGCCCATTGCATGGCATCAGCCTTATAATGTTCCCACTGCTGGGACTCAGGCCTCCCCTCTAGTAAATTGAATGGGCCGTAATCCACCACGCGGGCCCAGTACGGATTGGTGGATGTCACATGTTTTCGAATTCTTGATTCTAGAACATGACGGTTTCCTCACAATATTTTCCTTCGCCGTTTTTGAGAGCAGTGGTGATGAAATAAATTACACAAAGTAATGCGCCTGGCTGGGTTTGAACCCACGACCTACTACAACTTGTAAGTCGGGGCCGTTACCACTCGGCCAGCACTGCCCTCAAAGGACAAAGGCGTCCCCCAACGTCTTCCAGGTATTAGACTCTCAAGTCACCTCGAACCAGCCCTTGCAGCAGTAGACGCCTGATCATCTCGCCATCTCTTCCCAGTTCGACCTCGGAGACGTCGTCCATCCTCAGGTACCTACTTTGAAAAGACTCTTGTCAAACGGTCAATGTGCATGCGGTTGATGTGACCCGTCCAATTCCAATTTACCTGGTAGCCTTTTCTCCTATCCCATCATCTCCATTTTCAAGCGCAGCTTAGTGTTCCTCACCCTGTCAGATCTTTTGACACCCAATATCTTGCGTTTCATTACTCGTTGACAAACGCCAATGTCCAAGTTTTACAACACGGTGAGCGACTATCATTAATACCGTCAGATACAGAAACATTTGGAGGAATATCATCTATGTACTACCGTCTAGGATACGCAAGGCAAGGAGGAGCAACCATGTCTAAACATCGTAGGTTAGGATGGGTAGCGTACACAAATTAACGGAGAAATATTTTTTTACTGTTGATAAGCTAGCGCTTGACCACTATCTCACCAGCTCCTCGAGCCAAGTTACGATCGTTTCGTCAAGCGTGAACGCATGTAGTTGGCCACGCCCCCAATTCCTTTGTTGAAAAAAGGAACGACGATAAGGCCAACGATAGAAACGCTTGCCTAGAACTCCTAGAAGTAACCCTACTCTTGACTTCAAGATTACCAAGTTGTAGCGATCAGGAAACACAGACTCTGACAGGGTATGGAATTGGTTTGCTGTAATAAAACCCAATTGTGGGCTCGCCTATGTACATCGCCTGTCCTATCTTTTGTTAACTTTATAATCTGTGTACAATTAAGAATATAAGAGGGAATCATCATCATCTTTCTACCCTTGTCACGTGTTATTTGGGGTCGGCGCAACACGTTTTTTTCTTCCATTCTGTCCTGTCACCCCTCACGCTATCACTAACTCCCTTTTCTTTCATATCACTCCTCACACAATCCATCCATCTTTTCTTCAGCCTCCCTCTGCCTCTCTATCCAGTCTCCCGGGAGGGAATATGTAAGAAGAAAATATGATGACGGTTCAACCCTACCTTAAATCTGGCGCCTGCCATAGACCTACCTACATGTTGGACATCCCACCCATACGCAGAAAAGTTTTGGCATATAGGTGTGTAAAAAGCAACGATTATTCTACAAGATCCCATAACCATTACGGTAAATACCGGTAAAATACGGTATTTACAATTGAGTAAGCAACTTTACAGTAGACTGCCTCCGGTTCATGTGTTCGTAAACAATATAATGTATTCAAATATAAAGATCAGAGTATATCAGAAGGACGCGGCGAGGTCGGCGGGTGCGCGGTCAAGAGCATCAGATAGAACATTGCACTAAACGAATAATGTTTTGTAACTAGTTTGCGTTCTGAGTTTGATGACTAGCTTACTTCCAGTGGTTTCACTCGCTTGAAGGTAGGTCTCGCCATACAGACTTTGGACCCCCTGAGGGCGTCAATTTTGGAAAATCCTTAATAATTCTTTGTATATGTTGCCGGCAATCTGTATATTTCAGGTACAATACCGAATGCGCAGCCCGTAATTTGGGTAAAAGACGAGAGCAAGGAAGGAGATGATGGGCTCGCGGACAGTGGGCAATGGGTAGCTCACTGTCCATCCGTCCGGTGACAGACCGGTCCGAGCTCAGGTCGTTTACGGCGAGCACTGTTCTCGCGCGCCTCAAGGAGTTACCTACTGGGGCCAAATGTTATGTGAGAATGAAACCTGGGGCCCTGGGACGAAGGCAATGAAAGGAGCTGGGTAGGTTTTTAGTCAGTAAGAGTCTGACACTATCTCCCGCCCCACCCAAGGGCCGGATTTGTCATTTGATGATTTTACCTACAATAAAAAAAGGGAAGGAGGTGATGTAATTTAGGGCACCCCGACACGGACAGGTTAGTGTAGGATTATATTTTCGGAAAATAAAAACCTTACTTTAACCCGTATTCTATACATTGCCTAGGTACTGCATAGAATACCATATTATTGGCGGTAACTTATACATCAAAAACGGAACGTCTGTACTAATTGTCACACTTCTTGCAACTTTCGTGGGCCTAAGCTTCCTACTTCCTGCTCTGGAAAAATAAGTGGACAGATGTTTCTAGATTAGGGAGAAAGAAGCACCGCATAGTTGGAAAAAGTCACCGCGGCCCTGGAATTAAAAGAGCAACTAAAGGTATATGGGTAGGGTTTCGTCATTAAAATTCTAGCTCTCCCTCTCGCGCCACTAAAAGCGAGAGAAGTTACATGAAAATTTTCCGACATAAAAATGAAATGTACCTTTTCCGAGGCATGGCTTAGTAGTACGAAAGGGAACTGAAGGAACACAGTTGGATTTTAGTCAGTAAAGGTCTGTCATTTGCTGTCACACCACCCCGAGCGGCAAAAAAAAAAAAAAAAAAACCCCGAGCGGCAGAAATTATTTGATGAATTTATTTCATCACCACTGCTCTCAAAACGGTAGAGGAGAACATCGTAAGGAAACCGGCATGTCCTAGAACCAAAAATTTGAAGACATGTGTCATTTGCCAACCCGCACTAGGCCCGCGTGGTGGATTACGGCCCATTTCCTTTCTTAGAGAGGAGGCCTGTGTCCCAGCACTGGGAACAATAAAAGGCTGATGATGATGAAGATGATTGCCAATTAAAAAAAAATCGTCGGCATTTCAACCAGAAGATATTCCTACTTCTCGACTCAGGCCTCCAATAAGCATTGCCATAACGACCATTCCTATGGTTATCTCATCCCATAAAGTTTTTTTTTTTTGTTTGAAGAAGATTCTCTCTGAAAATACTGGTCCGATTGCATGATGAATTTTTTCACTGTAAGAAATCTGCTTTAACATAGACTATATTTTATGAACAACACTACTATATACACAACCCTACTATAGATTTTTTTTTTACTTTTTTTTTGTTTTTATTTTTTTGCTAATCCGCGGGTAATAGCTAGTTCTAAAATATAACCAGTCTGGTTAGTGGTCATTTTCTAGTTTTGGTTTCGTAATTTTTTGACACCGAGCCACTTACGAAATTAAAGTTACTTTGCATTTTTTAGTTTGCTGTTGAAGTTCTTTATATTGTTTTTGTCAAAAACTGGTTTATTATTCACTTTTAGTTATGGTATTTAAGAGTTCTAACTTTGATAGAAAATGTGGGATGTCAGCAAACCGTAGGGTCCCAGCAGGGTCGAAGCCTACTGGAGCCAGGGATTCGCTTCTGAAAGGAAAGCCCCAGGGCCGGGCTTTCCTATGAAAGGCAAAGAAGGAGCAGGAGTGGGTTCTTAGTCAGCTTCTGTATTGGTTTTTAGTGGGTTTTTAGCCATGTTCTGACTCAAAAGAGAGCGGGAGAGGTCATTGGATGATTTACCCACCAAAAAACAACCTTTCAAATGTACAGACGTGATGTAATGTTGTGTGATTGTGCTAATAATGCATATTTATGCGATAGCAGCAAACGCAATTGATTTGCTGTAATGTCTTGAAGAGTTCCGTTGTCTATCTCCAAAACTCATCATCAGATCTATATGAAATTTAAATAGAGCCATTATGGAATAAACTTCTTTCGAACTGATACCTAATTTTGCAAATCCCTCAATATAATTATGTTTTTTTTTTTTGGTGGTGGGTAAAATCATCCAATGACGTCTCCCGCCCTTGGGCGGAGCGGGAGATAGTGTCAGACTCTTACTGACTAAAAACCCACCCCGTTCCTTCGTTGACTTTCATACCAGGGCCGAGCCTTCCTTTCCAACGGACGGAGTTATGCCCAAACATACAAAAAACAAAACCTTCTTCCTTTTTGAAGTTGGCTAAAAACACACTTTTATACTAATGAAGTGAATGGAGCATGAACTCATAAATTCAAATCAGATGTTAATATGAAACATGTGAGAGGAATGTCACATCTGAATAATGTTTTCAGGGTCCCATAAAAACATTACATTCACTTCTTTCAGGAATATTTTTGTTGAATTAAGTATAAGTAGGTTCAAACAGCTACAGCGGCGAAGGCACCCGCCTCTCAACCATGAGATAGAGAGTCCGAAACCGACCAAGTATCAATGTGGATTTTTAAATTCATTATGTAATTTTCTAAGTTTATCTAGGACATTATTACTAATAGCTAAGCAAAGCAGTTGTTCCGGGTTGTCCTCGTTCAACATTATTTTTAGTATATTCAAAACCTGAAAATAGTTGTTTCATGATTCATCTGAATAGATTCCAATAATCTTTTACACCATGTTATATTTTATCCCAAAAATATTTAAAAAACTGTCACAAGTTGGACACCACCGACACTAAGTAAATAATAAAGTTCATAGTTAAAATAAAAGTAATTTTTTGTATGGTACGTTATAACACCTGCAACATTTAGTGTGTCGTTCACTATTAGCTCGCAGTATTTATTGTTGGTATATTATTACCCTGCAGCATTAATTATTTGGTACCTTATTACCCCGCAGTATTAAGTGTATGTACCTTTTACAGTGTGTTACGTTATTACCCAGGCAGCATTCAGAATTTGGTGCGCTATTACCCCGTAAAATTTAGTGTGTGGTACGTTATTACCCCATAGCATCCAACCATACACCCAAGCATCCAAGTAGGGCGTTGCAAACACAACCTGGCAAAACGGGGGATTACAGACCCCCCCGACACCCAGAGCGAGTGCGGTGCCCCTGACCAAACAATGGCCCACTTATTTGGGTATCTAAAATGTCCCTAGAAATGAACCTTGGAGGACCTAAAAACGGCCATTGACACCGCTTTAAACTTGGCAGCCTACTGGGCCCAAAAACTTTGAGGGAAATGAAAACCATCGATTAGAGAAGAAGAAGACCCCATAGCATACATTTTGTGATACTTTATTACCCTGCATCACTTACTGTGTGGTACGCTATTACCCTACTAATGAAATAAGTCTTATATGCGTTACAAAATAGCTATCGGCATATAAAATTTGTGACAGACTGATATTTTAACATTTTTGTCCTTAAAGCACATTACCATTAAAATCCCTGAATTAAAACTCCAAATAAAACCAGTTTGTCCTTATTGACATTAATTTTAATCTAGATCGAACCGTATTTCCCTTTTTTGACTAAATTAAGCGAAGGACAAGGAGACATTGTGTTTTCTAAAAGAACATGTTATTGAAATTAATTCAAATTAGTCCTGCCTATATATGAAGGTTGAAAGATAAGAAAATATTATTGTGAATATTTCTGATAAAGACGTAGATAAAGGCTCGTCCATTTTTTTTCTTTTTTAACTCTTTATAAGATGTTTATGTAAAGAAATATATTAATTATAAATATATTTATTTAACGATTTATGTACACACGTAACAGAAAACAGAAGAAAAGAAGAAGGAAACAGAAAAATAGGTTCAAAGGTGATGCTTATTTACACCTGCGAAAGGAGAGTTAGAAAAATAGAGAAAAAATATATATATAAATAAATAGAATAAAAATAATCATATTTATTTATCTTTCAGAACTTAGACTAACGATGTGATATAATACTGTTAATTTCTGGGAGACTGGTGCCTAAACTAAGCGGTGGCTTGTATTTGAGGATACCAGGAAATTATAAGATCATCATCATCATTAACATTTCAGTTAAAAGATGTCCACTGTTGGACATATTCCTCCCCCAAGCATTGCCACAATAAACGGTCCTGTGCGTCTCGCATCCATCGGATTCTCGCAACCTGCCGGATGCCTTCCAACGCTGCGTCGTCCGTCTTCTTCTATTTTATACGATAATTGAGAGGGAATGGTTATATTAGCAATAAGGTTTCACAATTCAGATCTTACTACAGAAGAGAGGTTCTCTGTACTGCTACACTATTGCCACCTTGTTTTTTATGTACCTCAAAGCCTCAAATACATTAGGGAGCGGGCTTGTGGACGGCGTTCAATCGGTAGCACGCTGTCCGATCGTCCAGTAACAGACCGGATCGAGCCCAAGTCGTCGACAGCGCGTACTGTTCCCGCGCGCCTCAAGGAGCTGTCAGCAAACCGTAGAGGCCCAGCCTGCAAGCTGCAGACAGGCAGGGTCGAAGCCTGCTGGGGTCATGGGTCAGCTTCCGAAAGGAAGGCCTGGCCCCGGCACGATAGACAACGAAGGAACGGGGTAGGTTTTTAGTCAGTTTTTAGTAAGAGTCTGACACTACTGCCTGCTCCGCCCAAGGGCGGGATTTGTCATTGGATGATTTTACCTACCATACAAAAAAGATACATTAGGGAATAAAATGTATGTCCTCCAAACTAACATGTCATGGTTACGCGCAGCCCGCTTCGATTAAGACCCGAAAATCGGCTACTGCGCTTTTAAGGTCGACCGCCATGATAGTTCAACTTGTGTGCTAAGGGTTATACCTAGATTTTCTCATAAAAACTAGCAATAATAATATGAATCGAGCGTAGATCAAGTTAAAGTGATCCGTGGCGTGACCGGCGCGAACCCGCGATCATATATTAAGGATCCGTCGTGGGGAGCAGGGATTAATGCATCATGCAGCTTGTGGTGTGGCCCAAGTGGTGAGCGGCAGCGGGGATACGATATGTCAACTGCATCAGCCATGTGCATCGGGCTTGTAGGTTTTATAATTGTTTTATAATTGTTAAATTACTGTATAGTTTTGACATATTATGCTTAGTTACAACAAGATTTATATAGATAGACTACAATATGGGTAAAAAATATTTATTTACCAAAACGATAAATGTAGTTTACCTATCCCATTGCCCAGGATAGTTAGTTAATTTTTTAAACCTAAATCACGTTTTTATAGATACTTTAGGTAGCTTTTAATAAACTATACTACTCATAAGTATTCCTGACATAATAATTTGGAGAATTGATTTTATTTATTTATTAAGCTTGGAAGACTTAAGTACTTTCAGTTTGTAAACAAAAACTGATTAAAAGAAAATAAATCATATCAGAAGACAGCAAGCCAATTGGATGATTTCCCACCTAATAAAAAAGGCAATTACAAGAGCTCACGTGTAATGTCAGACTTTAAATTTAAAAGTGAGTATTTAAGTGATGGATAGCATTTGTCGAGGAAAGCTATATAATATAATAATAATAATAACAATCACAGAAGACAGCTAGTGTAAGATTAAGTTATAAATGCTCTCTTTTATCAAACGATATAATTTTTAGATCAGCAAGACCCGCTCCCGCTACCTCTTCTAACTTGGAGCACGTCATCTCCCGCCCCGCGCCGCTCAGCCATCGGTTCGTGAAGTAGATGGATTACAGTGCACAGCATTTGTTGTACCCTTTACTATAAGTTACACGAGCCATCGCATCTTCTACTTAGTACAAATTGAAAAATAGCCCACTGATGAGCTGAGTTAATGTAAAGGTAATTTAGGTGCTGTTATTGTTTGAAGAGGAATTTGCAGTCAATTTAAAAAAGAAAAACTTACTTAAGAAAAATAATTAAATCATCATCATTTCAGCCGAAAAACGTCCACTGTTGGACATAGGCTTCCCCCAAGTGTCACCACAATGAACGTCCAACGTTATGTCTTCCGGTAGGTGGTCGCCATTCCAGATCCTTTCGGCCCCAATGGTCGTCTGAACGTAAAGAATAACACCATCCCATTTTTCCCCATGAGTGTCGTAAGAGGCGACTAAGGGGCACACCAGAGAATGGGCAGCAGCATCATCTGTGCATTACAACAACCATACTGCGATCGCCAACCCGCCTGGCAAGTGTGGCGATTATGGCAAATCCCTCCCATGAACGCAGGAGATACTATAGTGCACTAGCGTGTGCGCAAACACAGGCGTACTCTCTGTTCCTTTACTCTCATAGTCGGATGGACGCAAACCGATACGATCGGACAGAGTTCAGGCGCAGGACCAACGGCTTTACGTGCTTTTCGAGGCACGAGGATGTCACACCACCTACTTCCAAACTGTTAAAAAGTAATTCTATTAAAAAAAAACCAATTTTAACTTTTCAGTGACCCGGGAATTGAACCCAGGACCCCAAGTTCGTGTCACAGTTACAACAATAATTCCAACGAGACTATCTGGGGATATAAACCCCCCACAAACGTGTTCACATCGACTGGCCTCGTTTTTCTCGCATCGAGTGATCCAAATAGATACGTTGTTTCATTATATTCAGCATCTTCATACAAAAAAGTAAATAAAAGTTTCAAAAAGAAAGAAGACACTAAACGACTATAAAATAACTATCCTATAAACTTTATTGGCGATGTCCCACCCGATCCGCGAACACTGTCGAACAAATATATAACAGTCACAAAAAATCTAATATTAACACAGTACTCATATAAAAAGCTAACGAAACAGCGTTAAACACGATATAACCACTTAATAAGTCTATCGGAGCGCGTCGCCAAATGAGTAACACCGTCCAAATTCAGGCATTGCAAGAAGCGTCCGAGAAAAAGATTGTTGCACTCAACGTTAACACTTGCTTCGGAAATTTAATTCGACTACATCCTCCCATCCGAAAACCAACCTTTACACAACAACATAGACTTCAAAATCACAACAGCACCGCCAAAACATACATTCTTTCCTAACTTGAAAACTGCTGAATCACTCAGTCTATAGAAAAAGACAGGCACACACAAAAGCTTCGTTTGTTTCGCTGATGATAGAGCGGGATGGGTATAGTTTTGTGGTGGTGTCTGCAAGTGTCTGGCTAATGCAGTGCGTCTGGGCGCTGACGAAGATGGATGACTCTTCTGGTTAGCAGTTGAATGAGTGCATGCCTTGGATAAAAAGAACAATTAAGAATGCTTGTATAATAACATCATGAGTATCAAATGAAAGTAAATTGAGGAGTTTTGGAGATAATTTGAGTGCACCCTTTTGAGACGATTGTATGCTATTTTTTCTCAGTATTGAGATGGGTTCATTTGTTTTGTAGTTTGATGAAGGACATTAGACGGCACGTGCCTATTAAGTACGAGTATAGTGCAAAAAATACAATTTGAATTATTTTATTCTTTACAGAACGACAATTACAATATACAATTCTTCCTGCCCTTATTCCGTGTTACTTGAGGTCGGTGCAATACGTTTTTTCCTTCCATTATGTCCTGTCACTCGTCACGCTATCACTAAATCCTCACACAATCCTTCCATCATTTATTTGACCTCTCTCTTCCTCTACATCCATCCTCCTCTCATCCTCATCTGATTCAGTTTTACAATACTATACTCATCTAATTCAGTTTTACAATGCAATTATAAACAACTGAACATTAATAAAACAATTTAACTTTAGTTACTACTTCTACACTTTTAAAAATCGTAAATAAAATATGGCGGCTAAACAATCCTCTGCACCGCTGTCGACTGGAATATGCCGAAAAGACTACGGGCATTGCCACGTTGTATGACAATACTTCATGTCTGACCGACGTAATAGCCAACCCTTGGGTCACGCGAGGTCCCGACTAGGTATTGGAGAAATCTTAATAACTATGAATTAACTTTTTATGGCCTTTCATATAAAGACCAATAAAACCTTTAGCACAAGAACAAAAACCAATAATGATATCCAGTACAGAAAACATCCTAAAGGAACCATTACCTACTTCAATAACTTTTTTCTTCAATATAATCTATAGTTTTATTTTAATACAAAGGCTATTTACGTTTTCGGATCACGTTTCCATGTATAATGAGGAACTATTTGAAATAACATAAAAACCGCCCCTACGCAGACCACAAATCTGAAAATAAGGGAAACAAATTAAAAGCGGATGGCGGGATAGCAAAAAATTGTAATACTGTAAATTTTAATTAAAGCTTTTTTGATATTCCTATTCTTATTGCTACTCAGCACTCCAGTTTTAGATCTGAAAGTAATATTAATAGGTCATAACCCGTTATATTATGACGACTTTGTCGACTTTAGTAGTAGTATATTGAGTACATGGTTATCTTATGATGTCTCTTCAAGTAATTCAGGATTACAATGACACATCATAAGATAACCAAATAAAATAATAAAAATTATAATTAAGTATTAACTGTTAAAAAAGTTATAAACTTTGAATTTAAGTGACAATTCAGAAACCGTTTTGTATTTTAGAATAGAATCGAATAATCTTTGTTGAACAGCAAAATATGTAGTAACAATTTCACAGAAACATAAATCTATGGGTAGGCATAATGGCGATCTTATCACTGATAGTGATATCTACCAGACAAACTTAAAATTGACGTTAATAGCTAATTTTCTGACTAATATTTAGTACCTGTATGTATATGTAGCTCTGTTATTGGCCTGGTATAGATCCTGAAAATTGCAGTAATTTAAAACTCGTCACAAAGATGGCGTTACAAACTTCCCGCTACTTACTTACACTTGTACCACACACCAAAGTCCGAAGGCAAGGAAGCACGGCCCGGACCGGGCGTCCTTGCGGCGGCCACTTTCCGTTTCGACGGCCGCGCCTATCGCACGTCCACCGCCAATTTACACCGCTTTTGTTTCAAAGCTTTTCGTAGCTAATGTACGGAGAAAGTTTCGTAGGCTTTAGTGATGATTTTTATTTCAGTGTTTAGAATCCCTGGTTGGTTTGAACGTTACCACTGGGCCACAACTGCTCTAAGAATATCTAGATCTACCACCAGTGGGGTTTACAAATTTGAATTCAATGGTGCTTCATCCATTGACAAGACCCAAATGTCTTTTCTTTGGTATTGTTTGACAAGTCGTTGAGCTCCCTAGTAGTCTTGAGTTGAGCTACACGAATACTGACAAACGCTTGCACTGACTAGACAGGCAAAATCAATATGTGTGGTTCTTTCCTCAAAATATGATCTCAGATCTCTGCATGGTTCTCATATGATTTGAACATAACATGTTTGCTGCATAGATTTTATAAAAAACTAACTGCAGAGTTTGTTTCGGTGTTTCTTCTTAGGGCAGTCAGCTTGGAAACCCTGGCCTCATTTAGTTTAAATTTGCATATAAAAGTTTTCAAAATTTACCATTAGGTAAGATAGTTCGATCCCAAAATTACGTAACTGATTAAATAGAGACCGATTTGCAAACATGAAAAACTGGTCTCTTGTTTTTATTATTTTTGATTATAGCAAGCTATGCTAGCAACCCGTACCGGGCCTGAGTGGTGGATTAGCCATACCCTCTCTTTGAGAGGAGGCCTGAGTCCCAGCATTGGGAACATTATAAGGCTGATGCTATGCTATAAGCTATGCTAAAGGAACATGGACCACAATAACCATACTAAGTAAGTAAAGCTATGGGCAGAAGCTTTTATTTAATTTACGTAAGAAAGGTGACGACAATCGTTCTTTACAAAATCCTTTTTTTGGGATCCGTACATCAAAAGGAAAAACCTTTGTAGGATCACTTTGTTTTCCGTCTGCCTATCTGTCAAAACCCTTTATCTCGGGGACGTGTTGACGTATCGAGTTGAAATTAAAACCACATAGGTACTCAGAGGGCTTACTCTCGAGTTTAATTCCGATCGGTCGACATTGGAATTATGAAGTTAGGTCCACTTAAATTCAATGCTAGGGCCAAATTGCGTGTCCTTTTTGGGTAAATAAATAAAATGGGGATTGGGCTGGCAGTCTGGTCACGCATTTTTAAACCAATTGGGCGCTAGCATCAAATTCAAGAGTACCTAACATCACAATTCAATTCCTTTGCTCTGACCATAGTAAAAACCTCAGATCTACGAATAATCGTTTACTACGGTGTCCCTCACATCGCTCTGGGTTAATCCATTCCTCCTTTTTTGTACAGGCGATCTCTCTTTGGAATGCGCTCCCTTTGAACATCAGGATGGCATCCAGTCGGTTCTCCTTTAAGGTAATGGCACGTGAACACATTCGCAAGAAGTTGGTAGAATCATCACATCGTTGATTAATTGGATTTGTTTCTCAGAGTAATTTTCGTTATTTATATGTATTTATGTATGTATGTATGTATTTATTACTGTATTAGTTTTCTGTTTTTTGTTTAACATTAAGTTGCACCTACTATATTATGTTTCTGCACCACCCTAAGGTCGACTGGGAGAAAATGCCTATGGCATTAAGTCCGCCTTTGTACAGTTTTTTTTACTTGTGCAAAAAGTTTAATAAAATAAATAAATAAATAAATAAATTCCAATGTCGACCGATCGGAATTAAACTCGAGAGTAAGCCCCCAGGTCTGCGGTCCCTTGAAGCTGTGAAAAAACTAAACTTGTAAGTTATTGAAAAAAAAAGATATGACCGCTTACGTCGCAAAAAAAATATTTCGACACTCTCAAGGGAATCAAAATTCATTGAGTACTTCTCGTTGACCTAGGAACCTGAAGTTTGGCTTGAAGCAAGGTCTCATAACATAAGTATAAGAAAACAATCTGAAAACTGTAAATTTATTTTTAAGTCACGAAAAAAAAAAAACTTTTTTGCGACTTGGAAATTCTTTACATAGGTAAGTTTGTACGAAAACCTCAGTGCGCGAGTCCGACTCGGACTTGCCCGATTTTTTCTTGAAACTCACTTTCATTGAGTTACCACTTTTCGCCTTATGACGGCTGTATAGCCGTTTGTCTCAAAAACTATGCACCTTCCATGAATATCGTTGCGTGAAAGCAAAACAAATTAATTTACTTTCACAAATAAATATGTAATATATTGTACATTCTCTGGTAGACCGCCTGACAATTACTGAAAACTTGATTAATCAACCAGCTGTCAAATCTAATACAAACTTTTGTGATTTAATTGGTTGGTCATAATTAATTATAACAGTTGATGATATACATTGACACGTTACATTGCAGATCGAACTGATATACTCGTTAGAATTTGCATGCTCAATATTCCGTGTTTTTTTAGGGTTTCGTATCGTTTTTCAAATTCTAATTCATTCACGCATGTATAAAATTAATTTCTTCAAGTAAACGTTAGCTGAGGGAGGCCAATGAACTGTACGTAGTTAGTACGCAACGACTGACAGCTACTTACAAGGTCATTGACTTGTTTACTTAAAGAAATTAATTTTATTCATGCGTGAATTAATTAGAATTTGAAAAAAAGCACTTTATTTTTTTATTTTATCTTAACAAATCGATAGTGTTTCATGTAACGAATCGACCCTCCGCGAGATTAAAGCGACCAAAATTTTACGGTGTATACTTATAGCCTTCCTCAATAAATGTGCTATCCAACAGCAAAATATTTTTTCAATTCAAAGTAGTAGTTTCTGAGATTAACGCATTCAAACAAATAAGTAAACTCTTCAACTGTATAATATTAAGAGGGGCCTCCCCCACTCGCCTATCGTCAACGTCGAGCATGGTTTAAAACCTTGTTTCTTCATCTAACGCAATCCAACGGGATGTTTGATAAAGATGCAACGCGAAAAAGAGAGATAACGCCTGAAAACTTTGTTGGCATTCGGTAATTCCGTGATTTACTGGAATATTTCACAAAACTTGATCATGAAAATACGTGTTTTTTTTTAAACTCTCTAAAGTTTTTGAGAAAAATTTTAAGCCAACAATCAGAATCTAAATTAAATGTGCAAGAAATCTATATATGTAATTTTTTATATTTTTAATATATGAGTACATTAAGGAGAGCCAAGGTCCATGTCAAATAGCAGATTTTCTGAGGTCTTTACTGGATTAGTTTTACACAAATTTATGTTTTGACTTCTATAGAAACTTAGATAATGTCCACAAGATATCAGTGTATCCAAAATATCTGGAGGAAGATGTGTAATAACATCATAATCACGTAAGAGCGGTCGTATGAAAAAGTATCTCGGGTTGGTCGCTCTTAATAGTGTAAATAAAGTACATTAATTCATTCTTAGTTTAGTTTTTATGTACATAGGTTTAGTATAAATAGTCAATATTTAAGTTTCTTCTGTAAATAAAGTAGTTGGTACATTTTTTCGTATTATTTTCCTATTTAAAAGTCAACTGCCCTGGCTTCATCTCATCAAGACATTTCTCACCGACTGATTGACACTTTGCGTGACCAGAGGGCTGGCTCGTTCTTTGGGCTAAGAATTAGCATTGCCATTCAACGTGGCAATGCCGCCACGTCTGGGCACGTTTCCGGCGTGTCCAGGTGACAGCGATGTACTTCGATGCCTAAGTGTTTGTTTTTGCATGTACATAATTATATGCATACGTACGAGTACGTATTTAGGTTATAAATATTCCCAGTTAGTGGTATTTTGAAGCTAATATTACCAAAGATTAGTGGTGGCCCTTTAAATAACGGCCCTGCCTTTCGTGTTGTAGGTCACGGGTTCGAAACCAGCTAAGCGCATTAAATGCTTTGTGTTCATGTTAGTTTAGTTCAAGTTACGATGAAGGAAATCATCGAAGAAAACAGGGATGTCCCAAAACAGCATGAACAAAAAATTGGCGGATTATGAAACATTCCGTCTCCTGGAAAGGAGGCCTGAATCCTAGTAGTGGGACGATTATAAGGCTAATTATTTATCTAATTGCAACTTGTACAACATAACAGCACATTCACTTGTTGCACCAGGAAACTTATAAACCAAAAATACATTTAATAATAACCTATCCACATACACATTGAACAAATACATAGAAGCTAACATTTAATTTACAAATAGGAAAAAAACTATTGATTTTGCTTTTAGAAGCGAACCCAATTATGCTATGATATGTAGATATTTAAATATATATATTGATTACTACTTTGTAAAATCAGAAGATTGAACCTACCACAGTGTTTTCTTTTTTTAATCCAAAGGTTGACTGGTAGAGAATGCCTTGTTGCATTAAGTCCCCCTACGTACCACTACTGTATATGAAGAATACATAAATAAATAGGTAAATAAGATTATCTCAAAGGAACATAGTCTAGAAATAAAGCTGTGCTTAGTCTAGAATTAAAGTTTATATAAATAAATAAAGAAAAAACCTATATTCGTACCTCACACATACAGTTAAAATAGAGATACATAGATAAGGAAAAATAACATTGCAATCTGTGCAAAGCCAAAAGGAAAAAGAAATAAAAAGTTTTGACAATTAATAATTGATTATAGTTTGTTTTAAATTACGAAGTTAATTTTCTATGCAGTTTTCAGTGGATTAATACGATACGACTAAAGTTACTTACATTATTAGGTTGCGTAGAAGGTCCTACCTGTTGCGTGGTGACTGACACAGTACGATCTAGACGGTATATTCAGGTTCATGAAAAGGATACTACGGCTATAGGATGCTCAATGTTGTACAAAAATTGACTGCGAAAGTCGAGTTTATCGAAATCACACCAATATCATAAAGACGAAAGTATAGTGTGTGTGTTTTTGTTACTTTGACACGCTTAAAGGGGTGAATTAAGAATGTTACGGCAAAGTAAACATTATCGGTATAGACTTTTTATAGCGCGCAAGCTCTACCACTGCGTAAGTGTAAAGATACGGCGATGGGTATATTATTTATTAATATTAATACTAGCCCGTATTATCCAACCGTTGGGCAAAAACTCTCCCTCTAATCCATCAATCGAACCCAAGGAAGATATCCAGGTCGACCTATCGTCTAGTTTGTGCTGCTGCACCGCGACGTTGTCTGGGCACCAATCCCTGTGTTTCACGAGCCCTCAGCTCGTTTTAGACATACGGTACTATAAAAAGCTCCAAAGTAACTTTATACTATTAAAATTAAACACGCTAATGTCTGAAACTACTAGTAAGATTTTGAAAAAAGAAGCATTAACCAAGGACGCAGGTTGAACCGCGAGGGACAGTTTAGTCTTAAAATATGGCGTCTAAAAAAAACCCTCCTTATATCTGTCGACTAGATGTATGCATAAAAGACGAGCGACATTACCATTCTAAATATTCAATTCAGAAACCTACAGCCCTAAATAAATCTAGCATACCTAGGACCAGACTAGACAACTAGCAACAGGTGAACAAACCTCATGGCCACTGTGGCACACTCGCACTAGAGCTAATACTCGCAGCCATATAATTGTACTTTTTGGGAGCGCCGACACTAGGTAATTACGCTTCATTTTACGCTAGTATTGTGTGGATACGGCGGCCAATTCATTAATAAAAAAAGCATTTAATTTTATTAAAATTTTCAAATAAATCATTTATGATTTACTTTTGGAAAGTCAAGAAGTCAGTCTGTCTGAAAAAAAAATATGCTAATTGCACATTCCAAACCGTAAATATCTATGAAGAAAAATGTGCAAGAAACTCCACGGACACTCTTTTTAATCATGATCTCTATTACAAATATCTCGGTTACATGTGACTTACTTTGTCTTCGTGAGATTTGAAAGTTACGATATTTTCCTAGAGGTACACATACAGGATTCGCTTGCGGACGACAAGTAATGTTTAGCTCGTCATCCACCCGTCCAGTATGGACCAGGTCCGAATCCATGGTGCGTAGTGTTCCAGGTGTACCTCATAGACATGACAGTAAAACTAAAGAAGTCCAGTAAGGTCGATGCCTAATAGAACTGATAAATATCTCAGTATCAAATTCTTAACTGTCACAACAATTATAAAAGCGCTAACAAGTGCGGTTCACTTTCAACGTTTGCATCAGGTGCTTTTTTTTAATTTATATAAACAAGTGCTTGATTACGATTTCAAGCACTTGTTTATATAAATTAAAAAAAAAATGCTGCAGACACAAAAATCGTTATTTATTATTAATTTTGGTTAATTGCGTTATTTGTTGAGTGGCGTCGTAAATTCGTAGAGCATCTTAGACTCACGTAGCAGAGTCTACGAGCCTACGAAATAGCAAAAGCAGTACCTGTAATGCAACGTTATTTTCACTCATCGAAATCCCGCTCCTACTCCAATAGTTTTTAGGCATGTACTATTGTCGAAAAGTGCACCAGTTCCCCCGCCACAATTTACGAGTATTCTATTTATCGTTTCAGGCTGGTCGCCGAGCAGCCTCCAGGAGTCGCTGGGCAGCTCTCGTTTATATTTCTTTGTTAATGTATTGAAAAACGTCGTTTAATACACTTGGACATTTGTCACTGCAGTACGCGGCTCCATAACACCCTTGCCCACGGCTGGGGCGAAATCCACCTCATTTACAATGACAAACTTTGTCCACCTAAATCAAAATACTATTTCTTGACAAAATAATTTACTTAAATCTCGGGCAGGTCCACTCTATGCTCGCTCCGGTGGATACGTCTGCGTCTTGATCGCGAACTGTTTACATATGTGGAGTACGAGATGATGTACACCTGCTGGCCGAACTGACCTCACTATACATTTGTTTTATTTCAATGTTTCGCGTTGTGCAGAGGAAAAAAATTAATAAAATATGACCTATAATAATAGGTTACACAAAAAAAAAAAAAACAGAAAAACTGGTAAAAAAATTCAATTGCATATTATTATGTGTATATTTTATACTGGCATTTTCCAATCTTTGTCATCTTTTCAGTTAAAAATATTGGATTTATGTTCTTTCGGTTATGTTTAATATTTATTTTTATTCATAATATTATTATTTCTGAAGAAATCACTTTCAGTATACCTACAAAAAGAGAATTGAAAATAAAAAGAAATGAAAACATTTTACATTTTAATAACGTAATGGATATAAAAAAACTATCATGCTCAAATCTATTACAAAGGATAATCTTAAACCGAATTTAAGTTATAGAGCACTATTTTTTTTTGGAATTCAAACAATCGTATATTTTATATTATTTCTAGATACATAGCGTGCTTATAAGTAAATGTAAAACCCGCTTTGTTTCCACATGTTATTAGATAAATTTGATTTAAGATACAGTTTGAAAAAAAAAAGACAAAATCAATATACAACCACAATACAATTTTGTCGTTGTCTTAAAATTCTAATAATGAATTTCTACTTAAATGATACATACATATTTCTTTTAAATCGTTATAAATAGAGCATTATTTATTATGACCACAACCAGCCACAATTGCTTGCGCCTGTACTCTTTGCTACCGTACACTCACCAGTTACTGACCTCTTTTTCACTCGTTTTTTTTGGTTATATTTTTGTCTCTTTCACTCCTAATAGCCTGGCTTTCGGCAGATTAATACACTGGCGGCTAATGCATATCATTAGATTGAGTGGCTTTTCCTTAGTGATGTACTCAGAATTATGAACGAATGTGTATCACGACTTTACTATTACTGTTCGACAGTTTGGAACTAATTCGTTTGACTTGCATTATAAACTAAAGATGGACAGGCTAGGCTGTAGGATGGTTCAAAAGACGCCACGGCCTTGGAATACAAAAGGCAACTGAAGGAGCACGGGGAGTACATTCTCGTATAAGGGCCCAGCAGGGTCGAGTAAGGGCCCAGCAGTATCGAAGCCTACTGGGGCCAAGGATCTGCTTCTGAAAGAAAGGCTTTCCCCCTGTATAATAGGCAACGAAGGAACTGGGTGAGTTTTTTAGTCAGTAAAAGTCTGACACTATCTCCCGCTCTACCCAAAAGCGGAAGATGTCATTGGATGATTTTCCCCACCAAAAAAAACACTCTTTCTTGTTTTACTAAAAGCTGGAGAAGTTATTTCAAGATTTTTGCATGTTCATAAAAAGATCAGGTGCACTACATTTAAAAGTAACGAGCATTTTTCTGTGACCGTATCCCACGGGGACCATGCATTTTCTTGGATGAGAAAGTAATGCTCTCGACGAAAGAGTAATTGGGTTGTTCTTCAGTAACAGTCTGATACTCACTCTCACTTCAAATAGGGAAAGGCAATGTTGAAATATGTAGTCAAGGTTCACATTTCGCTAGATTCTCTTACTCGTATGTCCTTTATGTTAGCGTAAAAACCATTCTATCTAGACGGTTAAATTTTGATCGTTTTAATCCCGTGGAGGGTCGATCCGGTACATGAAAACCTATTGATTTTTAAAGAGAAAATAAAAAAATAAAGTTCTTTTTTTCTAAAACTAAATATTTATTTTCGACCAAGCACACTTTAATGATAGAAGTCCATATTAGTAGGTGAATAATAACTAAGTTAAATAATTATTGTTTTGGACATGCATGAGCGAGCATTGCCTCAGAATTTGGCTGTCCACTCTGTTCGGCATCATGCCCAGAAGCGTGTTTGCTACTCTTTACCCGCGACCAGGTTCTGAGCAAAAGAAAGCCCATTCCCTCTCCTAAAGAGGAGGCTTGAGTCCCAGGTATATGAACATTAGAAAGTTGATTATGTTATCTACCACCGTGGGCGCGGGCTTGCGGACGGCGTGCAATGGGTAGGGTAACGCTGTCCGATCGTCCGGTAACCGACCGGACCGAGCCCAAGTCGTCGATGGCGCGTTCTGTTCCCGCGTGCCTTAAGGAGCTGTCAGCACACCGAAGAGGCCCAGCCTGCTAACTGCAGGCAGGCAGGGTCGAAGCCTACAGGGGTCATGGGTTAACTTCCGAAAGGAATACCCGGCCCCGGCACGATAGGCTACGAAGGAACGGAGTCAGTAAGAGTCTGACACTACTTCCCGCTCCGCCCAGAGCGGTATTTGTCATTGGATGATTTTACCTACCACAAAAAAAAACATATTTTTTTTATGCAGGTATTTATTATGTATACCGTGGATTTTTTTACTGATACAATTCCTTAATTAATTAAAAGTCAAAAAGGTCGTTAACCGACTCTACAAAATTTTCAGATCTATCACTAGACCCTCAACATCAGCAGAAGTCTAAACATGGTTCCAGAAGCCACGACGAGCCCCTGACAACAGCGTCTGGTCGTAAAATATGCAGGGGCTCATTAGTGTGACAAGTCGTGGACCATCGTTTATGCAGTATACACAGGGTGTGATCGGGGATGCAGGAAAATTAATTTGAAATTAAATGTTCCACTTTAGTTGTAAGAAAAATATTTTATTTGGCACACATAGTTACAGTGTAGAAACATATTGTTTCAAACATAAAAGAAACATGTTGTAAAAACTTTAGTCTAAAAAAGAAAACTAATATTGTTTTCGAAACGTGGTCGCTCCCAATGAGCCTCATCAGAAGGCTTAAAGTGACCCAAAGAGCTGTGCTCGGAGTTTCCTTGCGTGATCGAATTCGAAATGAAGATATCCGCAGGAGAACCAAGGTTGCCGACATAGCACGTAGAATCGCCAAACTTAAGTGGCAGTGGGCCAGAGCACATTGCTCGCAGAACAGATGACCATTGGGGCTTAAAGGTTCTGGAGTAGCGACCGCGTACCGGAAAGCGCAGTATTGGGAGGCCTCCTACAAGGTGGAGCAATGTCCTGGCACGGGTTTGCAGGAATCCGATGGATGCGAGACGCACAGGACCATGCATTGTGGTGACACTTGGGGAGCCCTATGTCCAACAGTGGACGTTTTTCGGCTGAATTGATGATGATGATGAACATTGTGTGTCTCACGGATGTGCTAAATAGATTCAGTTCAACTAAAATGCCAAACAACCTTATTGAGAGTGAACGTAGAAAATTAGTGAACGGAAGATTTTTTTTTCTTATATAGACAAAGAACAATAATTTACAACTTTGTTATTTAAAAGACTCAACAGATTGACATCACATTAATATTATAAATGTTACAATTTGTATAGTATCGTTGCAATGGTCGACGCAACTTCACGAATCGGACTTGTGGACGGCAAGCAATGGGTAGTTCGCCGTCCGACCGTCCGGACCAAGCCAAAGTCATCAACGGCGTGTATAGTTCCACGCGGGAAAAAAATGAAAAATAAAGTAGTTTTTTTTTTTCAAACTCGAACTACATTACGAAATTAATTTCTCATCTGAGCGAGGCCAATGAACTGTAGGTAGTTAGTACGCAACAACAGACAGCTACCTTCAAGGTCATTGACTCGTTTACTTATAGAAATTAATTTCGTACATGCGTATATTAAATCGACTTTTAGAAAAATGTACTTTATTTTTTAATTTATCTTTACAAATCGATAGTCTTTCATGTACCTGATCGTCCTTCCACGGGATTAAAACGACTAAAATTTAACGGTGTATAGTTTACACCCGTGTGTAGCCGGGACGACACACTAGTTAAGTATATTCCTATACTATATTGGCTGCATTATATCCGTAGGTATACTACCCCCTGGACCCAGCCCTTTCACCCACCCTGTATATGTTCTGTGACCCATTTTTCTCAACTGACTACAGCCTGCGACGAAGGACTATATTCTTAGAACATAGGGTTATGTACTACATCTGACTATTTACGTCATCTGAGACCGGATCCTACATTGTTATACTTACCTAGGGTTCTTTTTCGATAATGTTTAATTGCTAAGTTAATTGTGCTTTGTAATTGGTGTCAAATTTAATCTTATGGTGATGAATAGGTTTCTTATGCAACAGTGAGAAGAATGTCAGTCGATGTTGACGAAGTTTTAAGTAAATAAAAACAAACTGAGCAAGTGTGAGTCGTACCAGCACACTGAGGTTTCCGTAGAAACTTACCTACAGGTGAGGTACACCTCTACCATGAGTTTTAAGCAATAGTATTCGTCGTTACTCGATATCGACGCCGTAAATATTTTGTATGGCAAATTTTGGTTCTGCAAGTGACCGCTAGAGGCGCTGCAAAATTTGCCATACAAAATATTTACGGCGTCGATATCGAGTAGCGACGAATACTATTGCTTAAAACTCATGGTAGAGGTACTGGTCTATGAAAACAGTTAAATTTTCGAATCTTTTTCTCTCTCTCCTCGAAGTTTTTTTTTGTGACGTAACTAGAAATTTACAGTTTTTTTTTTCCTATATTTGTGCTATGAGATCTTGCTTCATGCCAAATTTCAGGATTTTAGGCCAACGGGAAGTATCCTATGAATTTTGATTCCTTTGAGGAGGCGAAATATGCGTTTTTGGCGACATAAATTACCGTAATTCCTTTTTTGTTAAGTTGTGAAAAAATCAAAATTCTAAGTTAACGGAATTTTGATTTTTTCACAACTTCTAAGAACCGTAGACTTGTGTAAATCGTTTAAATTTCAACTCAATACCTCCATGTGTTCCCGAGATAAAAGGTCTTGATAGACAGACAGATGGACAACAAACCTATAAGAACCTATAAGGGTTAAGATTTTTCCTTTTGATTTATGGAACCCTAAAAATACTTTTACACCTCAATTCTATCATCAGTTTAAACTGATGAGGCCGGTGTTTTCTAGCCAACTTCTCTGAAAAAGAACACCGAAACAAAATCAAGGGTCCAGTCTCTTTTAAAGTCCACACAACAAACATGTAATGGTCTCACCATATGAGAACCATGCAGATTGTGTCTGAGATGGTCTTTTGAGAAAAGGACCACACAGATTTGGGTGCCTTATCCAGTCAGTGCAACCATTTGCTAGTATTCGTATAGCTCAACTCAGGACTACTATGGAGCTCAATGGCTTTACGAACAATATCAAGGAAAAGACATTTGGGTAGGCTGCAAAAAATACTCACGTTTGATCTCACCTGATGGTATCCTATTAATTCTTGACTTAAAAGCCCGTAGGTAATCATAAAGGAATTCGGAAAAAATCCAGATATATTGTAACTCAAATATTAGCTTAATTATAAGAAGTTATGGCCCAGTGGCAAGTTCCATTTAAATCTAACACAATTCCATATGCATAATCTCAGTAGTAGTGTAGTAGTAACTGCACTGGTTTACGAGTTTTAGGTCACGGGTTCGAACCCAGCTAGGTACATTACTTTGTGTAATTTATTTCATCACCACTGCTCTCAAAACGGTGAAGAAAAACATCGTGAGGAAACCGGCATGTCCTAGAAACAAAAATTCGAAGATATGTGACATTCACCAACCCGCACCAGGCTCGCTTTAGAGAGCAGGAATTCTCTCTCCCTGAGAGGAGGTCTGAGTCCCAGAAGTGGGAACATTATAAGGCTGATTATGTTTATGCTTTATTACCAAAGCACATTCTTGAGACTCGATTCAAGTTATCGTACCCCAACGTGGATGCAGGAAAATAGACCTTAATTGTCGAAGACAATGTGGAGTCATCATATTCCTGGTACTCAGGTGAATGGTGAGAATGCTGTAGAATATCAATACTTAAAATCTCTTACTACAGAATAACTGTCATACCTCAATTATAAAAACAATCACGCAACCCCATCTTAGTACATATATCTCTCTATGCACTTAGATGGGGTTGCGTGATTGTTTAAAAGAGCTACCGTGGTCTTGGAGCGCAAGGGGCAACTGTAGTAACAAGGGTTAGTTTTTAGTCAGTAAAAGTATAACACTCCCTCTCGCCCGCTCCAAAAACGGGAGAGGTTATATGACGATTTGCCTATCCAAAAAAATAAACCTATGTATCTACACATAATAGTTACGCGTTGAAGTCTTTTCAACAAAAAACGACAAAAGCTGTAACATTAAAACAAAAAAAAAACTATTTGGTCCAACGAACCACTCCTCAGAATCTCATTACTGATCCTATATTCAGAGAGCAATGATGAAAAATGTCGGCTGAAAAAAAAAGGATTACATTTGCAAATCCCACATCAGATTTTTAGATGCGAGCGTGCAGTATGCAGGGGGACGTACATACTCCTATCTATCATTCATTAGCAGCACAGCTAGAATCCAATACGACATTTTTTACAATCCCCGGGCACAAAGAACGGGCGGCCATCCCCCACACTACCAAACAGCCCCATACAAACAAACGCGCCAGTGTATGAGTAATAAAAACTTGAAAAAAATCCCACTGACCCGCACACATGCGCGCGAACCGCGAAAAAAATCACCGACACAAAGAAAGTCCACCGAAAACTTGTATAGGAACTTTTGTACGCTCACAGACACGCGCCGCGCACACATCGACGCCACAAGGAAGTTGCGTGTGTGTGCGCGGGTGCAGCGAGTGCGCACGAGGGCTAAACTTAGCTTAGTATGCGTGTAGTGGTGTCTCACAGTTGCAAGAGACCAAAACTTCGGCTGTGTTGGGTTTCGCGGAAAATCCTTGAACTGCGACATTCTGAAATCGAATCTATTTACTTAGAAAGTAAGTTGATTTTTCAGTGTTGCTAGCTGGAGTTGCTACGTTCTTCATTGGAGCAGACGCTGCGCACCGCGGGTAGTTTTCGTATGAAACTTGGTGGCGCGAGATGCATCAAGTGAGACGACAACACGAGAGTCTGTTGCCATCCCTGTCGCACGCCACCCGCCGCCCGGGGCGCGGGCCGGGGGGTGGCGGGAGGGTGTTGTGTCGCGTTGATGAACATTTTTCTCATTTTTTTCTTTATTTTTACGCGAATCGTTTTTAAAAAGGGTTTCGTCATAATTGCGTCGCCGCTCCTGATTATGTTAGCGCGAACGATAAGCCGATCTGTTGGCGTGCCAACAAGAGTACGCTTGGTAATCACAGCCCCCCAATCTCGAATCATCACAAAAAGTCAACCATATCACCTTCGATTAATTTTGATAAATTGCATTTGATTATAATTTAATTTGCATAACTTGATTATAAGTCTTCAAAACTTTAGATGCTAATCAGTAGCCAAATTACGTAGATGAATAATACGAATGTTATAAAAAAACAGTTGTTCAAAACTTTGACTAGACAAGACAAACAGAGTTGGACATCTGTTTAGAAAAAGGAAAAGTAAGATTGAATGAAACAAAAAAGCTGTAAAAAGCGAGTAAGATGTAAGGCTTGTATTAAAAAAAGGCACACGTAAACATTGCGTTACGTACGCATGTCTCGAGTGGCTCGTCTCGGCGGGAAACTTATTTTCCCGCGTTTTCTCGCCGGCCGCCATATTTGTTTTTGTTATTGCTAATGTGAATCTAATTGGAATTTGCGAATTTTCTCTTGACATTTTTTTTGAAAAATCTTATCAGTCTTTAGTATACGATTTATTATCTTTCTAATGAGCTTAATGAGCAAAAATCATCTCATTCTCATTCAAAATCCTTTCATTATGCATGACAGAGCAAAGAAATTTTTTTGCACGAAAATAACTTTTTTACAGAACACTGCATTATGATTATCGTTTCAGTATAAACAGTGTAATAGATAAACATAAACACAATCAAATAATCGGATAATCCGAACTTATTTCAGGCGCATCCTCCGCGGGAAGGGAAACAAAAAAAGCGTGTGTTGGCGGCCAGTCTCGCTGTAGCAGCGGCCCGCAACGGCCGCTTCCAAATCGTTTATATTATTTTACATTACGTGTTTCATTTCGCGTAGACTTTTGGACGGCGGTAGTATGCGCGGTAGTGCAACAAATTGTGACTTTGGACATTAAAAAATGGAACACCGTGACTTTTTCGACAAAAACAAGAATAATTTTAACCGGCAAAAAAATTTTTTATAACCGCAACTTTACGCAGTTCAAACTAGATTTTTTTTTACTGGTTTCTTACAAGTTTTTCTTTTCGCACTCACAAACATACTGATGCAGTTAACTAAGTTTGAGTTTTATGTACGTTTTGTTTTGTTTGAAACTTTAACAAGATAGGCAACAAACTGTATTAGCGACAGACGGAGGGAGAAGAGAAGAGAAGATGGCGCTTGCTTCTTCTGTCAGCCTGTACTACTCCATAGTGCAGCGAGCTGCTAGGCACTACTTAGAAGATTACTGTCATACAGGTAAGATTCGAATTAGATTTTTTTTTATTTCCAGATTATTTTTGATGAATTACGTCTGTTCAGGAAAGTGGAAATAACCAATATTTTTCGTCAGTATTTTCTTTCCTGTTTATCAGGATAATAACTAGTAACTAATAACATGTTTGATTAATTGTGATAAATTAAAATGCAGGAAATAAAACAAAATTATTTAATACATACATAGTTAATAAACTAGACCGACGGATGGCCAACTGATTCCTAATGCAATCATTTATTTTTAGTTTAATTACTTCTCCAATTAATAAAACAATATTCTGTTAAATTAAGCTTATTTATATACTGTTTAATTTTAATACAAAATTGATTTTTTTTTTAATAGCATTAAATATTTTTTTAAATATATTACTTTTATGAAGCTTAAAGCATTCAAACCACATCACAGGGACGGACAAAGTCGCAAAATGAAAGTATCTCAGCGATCTGTTACATATACAGAGTAATACATTACCATAAAAAATAATAGTCTATTTATTAATCATAAGTCTGTCAATACACTTTATTAGTTTTAAATTACAGTATTTTTCAGCAAAGCTCTTAAAATTTCCGCGAAAGCCTTCAACGAACGTTAACGTTAAATTATTAATTAGTACAATAATTTACGGTTACTACCTTCATGATCACAAGCACTACTGCCTCATTGGTGTACTAGTCGTTAGCCTCAATTTAGACCATGTGGTCCTCATCCTGGTCCTAGCTAGACCGGAGTCAGGAAATGTGTTATTAAAAAAAAAATTCCAGTTGAATTAACTGGAACTTTTCGGAAGCAACTCAGGGTCATAGTTTTGCTTCCAAAATAACGAAGGAAAATATAGTGTAGAAGGAAACCCCAGTCCTAGCTGTGGGAATAATATGAGGTTTATTATGTTATGCTAGATGCTACTCCAGAGTCTGGATTTGTGCCCCATTGGTAACAAAACCCTCGTCGCTAAACAAATGGAACACTTTTAAACTGATTAGATTTTTCCAAATTAATCTCTCTCTCGATTATATGTAAAGTTGTATTTTTTCTGTTTCCAAAAGATCTTGTTCACTCTAATTCTCCGTCACATCATACCCCTACTTTGTACCGAAAATTGGACTTGCGACGATGCGCCACCGGTACATGATGGATATCCCATACATACGCACAAAACGTATTGATAACCCATACATTATGCGTACAGCTAAGGAGTGGAATTCCCTGCCGGAGTCTGTGTTTCCTTATAGCTGCAACCTGGGGGTCTTTAAGCCAAGAGTGCATAGGCTAATTCTAAGCAAGTGAGCCCCATCGTCGCTTAACCTTTTGAATACCGTAATTAGAGACACAATAGAAAGACAATAGCGGACACCGGTGTCCTCTTGGGGCTTCACAGTTTAATAGTAAGCGTAAGGTAGGGTAGTGGTCACACACGACCCTACCGACAATTACAGCGTGTTGCTAACTAGCCTCTACCAGCGCCTTTGCTAGCGTGCTAGTAGAAAATACATATATAGCCAGTGTCACTCGGCAATAAAATATTTTTTTAAATTGGTCCAGTATTTTTTTGAGTTCATTCATTACAAACAAATATACAAATCTAGATTCCCGACCCCAAAGTTCTAGAAGCTTGTTATTAAGATTATAATAATGGAACGCTCTCGTCTTTATCGACAACCGATCAGTAAAAAAAGGGATGACGGAGGCGTATTTTGTCCACTCTGTCCTCTCAAGAATTAAAATATTGGTATTCAATTTAAAACCCATAAGTACCTTATAATCGAAGCGATGAGAAACTTAAAAATTTCCACCATAAATATTATATTTACATTAGTTTTGGAGGGATACAAGCGATTGTCAATAAAAAAGATGAACATCGTATTAATGCATTTTCATCGATCACTGGGTACAGTTTTTTATGAGTAGACCAGGTACATTGTTGTGGTAGGTTAAATCCAAACTTGTAGCATCCTCATGACTAAGCAGTGGTAGCCACTTACGACCCAAGTTGCGACTTGTAAGTCGCGGGTTCAAACCCAGCTAGGCGCATTACTTTGTGTAATTTATTTCATCATCACTGATCTCAAAACGGTGGAGGAAAACATCGTGAGGAAACCGGTATGTTTATGAATAAAAAATAATTCGAAGACATGTCACATCCACCAAACCACATTGGGCCCGCGTGGTGGATTACGACGTATTCCCTCTCCTGGAGAGATGGCCTGAGTCCCAGCAAGGGGAACTTTGTAAAGGCTGATAAGAGTTTATGAATATAGCATCCTGTACACATTATGATAAATTATTCGCAAATTGAATCCTAGTGCATATGTAAAATTAGTGTTGTTTGCTATATCTAATGTCTACAGAACTGCAAAATACGTAAGGGCATTGAAACAGGCGCGATCTCGGTAAATTAAAGCTGAGCATGAATTTGATACAGGTTGCCAAATATTGGTCAGAAAAAAAACATTGAGTTTATTGACACTGAAAGGTGAAGAAGAAAGCTGAGAATTTCATTGTAGTCTTTACTGTCTCAGCGCGGTTAGCCGAGAAGGCTGACATGATACATTTGCAGCCAAATCCTGTAAAAAAAAAATAGATTATGTAAAAAAAAAACAGATTCTAATAGAACTCAAAATGACTGTAAAATCTAGATAGGTAGGTACTCTCTAAACTGGACACCAGCTAAACCAATGAAAAAAGACCTGTAAATTACTGAGGTTATTTACAGTTTTTTTATATTTTACATGGTACATTGTAGCAGCAGGAAACGTTATGAAGTTAGCCGCGAATCTTATGTGTGAAGTTAGCCGCATAAGCAAATCATACGTGTGACATTTAGTAGTTCTCACACTACAATCTCTAAATAGAACACCCTTTCTGTATACTAAGTGCGAGTGGCGTTTAAGTTAACGCAATCGAAACGATTGTCGCGTTTGGCTATCTGATTGGTTAAGAGCTTAGAGCGGACCAATCGGAGCACCGGACGTCATAAACGTGTCGATCGCGTTAACGTGAAAACTCGCACTAGGCACTGAATAGCCTACCGTGATTCACGTAGCATACACATAACACTGAACTCTGAACTAGCAACCAACCTCTAAATACAATATCATAATATTTTAAAACCCCAGGCGTAATTAATATGTTACATACATAATAAGTATAAAAATGTAGGTAGATAATTAACCTGCGGGCCTAAAAAAGTCACATGAGCAATTCATCTAGAGCAAATCATATTCCGAATTCCTAGCAGATCATAAGCAAATCTTCTAATGTTCGTAAAATGGTTGCACAAATTAGTCGAATCATACTCAATTCACTGCATATCAGAATCATATTCCTTGTAAATATGCTTGCTGTATAAAAAAATATGATTCATATTATGATTCTACAAAAGTGGCCTTTTTAAACCTGCAGTATATAATAAGTACCAGTATACAAATTAACCAAAAACATTATTAACTTTTAGTGAATAAAATGCATGTAACTGATGAATTATCCCATCATTATTTTACATTTTATGATTTTACAATTAGTTGCAACGTATAATAGAACTTATTACTTACTTACAAAAAAATAATTATCATAATCACTTGCAGATTTGTACAATTTGCATTAATTCGAGTTTATTTTAATTAAGCATTTAAAGATCACTTTGATTACCGTTACTATTAATTCTAGCTATCAAACTTGGTCTACAATTAAACACTAGTTCATGCCTTCTCGTGTTTTGAGATAAACAGTATTCATTGGTTCTTAGTAACAGTGTAGTGATCTACCACTGAAATATTTTTTCAGTACACTTACTCGTAAACCCGCTGCTATCCCTACCGCCTTTGGGCACGCAGTTTACTGTTATCCGCACTAGTTCCGAAAACTTGTGAGCTCGCCCTGGCCACAATTTATTGTACTCGTATTTATCTTATCAGGCTGGTAGCCAAATAGTCACTAGTCACCGTAGCCCTCAATTATTTTTCTACGTAAGTTTATTGAAAAACATAATTACTAAACGTCAGTCACTGCAGCGCTCGGCTCCATAACACCCTCGCCTGAGGCTCGGGCGAATTTCACCTCAGCCACAATGACAAACTCCACTTGTATGTGTACTTTTTCAAACCTATCTGGACTGTCACAGTTTACTATTTTTCTAAATATAGAGTAGATCAATCAGTTTTACCTCTAATATAATATTAGCACTTACAATGTAGCAGTCAGGTGTCGCGGTCATGGCTTCAGATATAGGAACCATGGACTGCAAGATTGTTCGAAAGTATGACCGTGTCCTTGGAACGTAAAAGGCAGCTGAAAAAACATTGCTGGGTTTTAGTCAGTAGTCTGAAATTTTCTTTTGCTCCACCAATGGAAGAAGAATTTGTTTAATAATTTTCCACCTAACACTAAAGAGAGATAAGAACCTATATATGTATCTGTAAACTAAAATCCAAAAACCGATGTATTTTCAAAAAACACTGTCAAATCCACAAACTATAATATAAAAACCCGTGTCACAGAGTTGGTTGTCAAACTCCTTCGAAACGGCTTGATCAATTTTTATAAATTTTTTGTCTATTTTTGGTAAGTCGTCGGCTATTTTTACCCTCCTTCTCCCAACCCCCATTTTTTTGATAATTTATATGGTAGAACTAAGTTAATCGAGTTTCCTAGTTTTATTATAAATAACACAACTATACACTAAGGACAAACAAGACAGTGCGCCTCACCATCAACGATTGCATCACTACCTACCATCAGGTGGGATCGCAGTTAGGCACTAGTTTGTAAAAAAACATAAAACCGTCTACAATCCGTCTACCAAAGTAATTATACATAATATAACAATGAATGTAGCGAGCGATCTTATCATCAGTCAAATAATAATTAAATAAATAATAAATTTCTTGAATAACCTTCAATGCCCGAAGACATCCTTTAAAATTGTGGTTAACAAGACCTACCTTACCGTGACGTATGAAACGTTCAAATGGATCGCATTCAGAACTCGTGGTAGCGTCTCTATTCTTATTACTTATTCCATCGCGTGGCTAACGATGGTTGCATATAGTGTCGGTGGGGTCCAACCAACGAGACCTTTTTTAAATTTAAAATATAACACGGCGTAAAAATTATTGGAATTGATTGATTTACTGATTCTGAATAAACTGTATTCAGGTTTCGCATAAACTAAAAATAACGCTTTAAATTAATAAAGTAAATAAGTATATTATAAAGAACACAGTTGCTTATTTGACTGAACTAGGGTGCATATATTGTATAATCAATCACATGGTCCACTGAGACTCAGGCCGCCTCTATGAGAGGGAATGGGCCGTAATCCACCACGCGGGCCTAGTGCGGGTTGGTGAATGTCACATGTCTTCGAATTTTTAGCTATAGCACGTATGGTCACATGTCTTCGAATTTTTAGCTCTAGCACGTATGGTCACATGTCTTCAAATTTTTAGCTATAGCACGTATGGTCACATGTCTTCGAATTTTTAGCTCTAGCACGTATGTCGGTTTCATCACGACATTTCCCTTCACCGTTTCGAGAGCAGTGGTGATGAAGTATGTACCCGCGTCGTACAAAAGGTTTTGTACCTCAAAAGAAAATAACGGAAGCCTTATAGGAAACCAACGACACTATTTACAACTATGGTTTATGATGGTTTCGATGAACTCTGGCACCCAATGTAAGATTTAACTTGTGTTTTGGGTGCCAGCGTCCTCGCCCATCGTTTGAACATTAAAACATAAGACGAGCACAGTATATTTATAATATTAATAACATATTTATTTACTAATTCTATTATCACTTTGTTGTCCGTCTGTCAACACCTTCTTTTCTGTCTTTATCGCAAAAATGTGTGCAGATATCAAGTCCAAATTGAAACCATATAGTCGAGTTGGCGGCTCTTTGAAGCTGTGGAAAAATAAAAATTCTAAGTTAACGAAAAAAAAGATACCGCCCTTTTATTTTCCAATAAACGTATTTTTCAACACTCTCAAAGGAATTAAAATTCAAAAGGTACTTCCCGTTGACTTAGAATCCTGAAATTTGGCATCTCATAGCACAAGTATAGAAAAAAAAAACTGAAAACTGTAAATTTGTAGTTACGTCACAAGCGTCGTTTTTGCGTGAATCATGATTCGGGAATTGAATTGTTTTTATAGATAAATTTGTATGGAACCCTCAGTCCGTGAGTGCAACCTGCACTTGCCCGGTTTTTTCAGGATGAAATTAACCCACAACAAAAAAGGAAAATTCTTCAGTCAGTACTTTAATTTTCACTTAGGTACAGACAGGTAAACCTTCTTTCTAGTGACAGAATTTTCTTAATAAGATCAATGTTCTCAGAGAATACCTTCGAACACAAAGAAAAATATCCTAATTATGCCTATTATATTGGTGCCCAACAAAATCATTCAATTCATAAAAAAGTCATACAAATGTTAGCCCTGTTAAGTTTTCCTCAAGAAAAATACTAACAGTTATTACTGGGAAAGTTTTTGTTTTGTTCTCAATAATTATTCGAGCGTTTTCATAAGTTTTCCGACTCTGCCAAACTTGTCGAAAATAGTATTTTTTCATGGTTAATTCGTTTTCAAGTGCCTACTTATATTTTAGGTATGGTATTGAAGTATTTAAAATGTGTGATGAGTGAAATAAATCAGCGTTTAAAATTACGCTTATGAATTTTGCTTGATTTACAATTTTTTTTTCTTTATATAAATATTTCATTTTTATTAAAAAATACCTAACTATATTACAGTAAAATAAAAATAAAAAATATGAACCCTACTACTTTAGTTAGTAAAATATGTCGTGAAAAAGCTCTTCCACATCGCTGTCGACGGGTAATGTTCCCAAAAGACTGGCGGCATTGCCACGCTGCATGGCAATGCTTATCCTCTGTCCGAGGTAAAAGCCAGCCCTTGGGTCAGGCGAAGTGATTGATTTTAGTTAGTCGTAGTTAGCGTAGGGTTGTTATTATTATTTTACTGTAATATAGTTAGTTAACTATTTTTTAAACAAAAAAACATAAAATTAATTACTACATGTATGACGGTGCACACTTGAGAACGGCTCGACAGATTTGGCAGAATTTTAAGCGTCTTCAAAAAAGGAGGAAGTTATATTAATTCGCTTGTATTCTTTTTTTCGGAAGTCGAAGTTAAGTAATGAAGAAACAAACCAGAAAAAGCAGCTGCGAAATGAAAGTTACATTTTGTAGTTTTTTTTAAGTTTTTTATTTTTCATTTGTTTTTTTGTTGAAGTCTTTATAAGTTAAAAGTTTTCTATTTATTTATACTAATTACAAGCTTTATATTAGTTTCACCGATGTTTTTATTACCTGTGTATGTATATGGCATATTTAATAATTCAACAGAAATTAAATGGCACCCGTTGTACTTGAATAAAAACCAGTATTCAATTATTATTTTTAACTAAATCTTTGTAAATAATATTAGAAGGTTAAAGTAAGGTTTGCAAATCTATTACCGACGGGAAATGTATTATAATGCTTACTTTTAGGTAAAAGTTTCAATCATAATCAATTAATTTAAAAATATACAGCTGTATCAGCTTTTGAAAGCTTTTCATGCATGTAGCAAGCTGATCAATTTTACATTGCAGTCGGTTGTATTTTTTTTAATGTTTTTTTTTTCACACTTTCAGCTGTAGTACCGTTCAGCTAAACTTAAATGGATACCTCCCGCCATTCAGTTCCATCATCATGAAAATTCTAATAATACCAAACACAGCTAGAATACTCTGATATATTACAGAATTCTGGCTCTTATCTACTTCCCGGCTTCATCATCAGAACAGTTCTATGTATTCCCTCCCCTTCTTCCTTCAGACTGTACATGTATACTAAATGTATAAACAAAGCAATTTTACTTGTTACGACTGTTCTATATCTATATTCGAAGCTCATCAACAGATCAAAACAATATTTCTATGGGACAAATTTGGTATACTCCCAAATCTTATCTTTCAATCAAAACAAAAATTTTCAAAATCAGTCCACAATTGACCGAGATATCGGTGAACATACATAAAAAAAAATACAGTCGAACAGAGAACCTCCTTTTCGAAGCTAGTTAAAAATACAGAAATTTCTGTATTTACGTCACTTGGTAGGTTTTTTTAAGCTGAGAACTCATCTAATGACTTCTACTGCTCTATCATGACAGAATTATATTGACTAAGACCTTTGCTCCTTCAGTTGCTCTTCGCGTTCGAGAACCACGGGTTTTCCCACGACATTTCCGTACTTTTCCCCTTGGTCCTACGTCATTTGGTAGATACGTCACTATTTAGTAAAATTATAAAAAGAACTTCCTTATAACAAAGATATAATTATAAGTACTGATAAAGCAATCCCTTCAAAAGCGCAGTCTTTATTCAGTCTAGTCTACAATCATTTCAGGCTAGGAAATATGGAGCTTACCATAATGTTCGGCGACTATCTAGATTAGCCTGAAGACAGGCACGATTCCTTGTAATTTGTGCTCAGCATAATGTTTTCATAAGTTCTTAGCTTCTGGACTAGTAGTCGCTAACTATGATCTTGCACGAAGTCCAAGGTTTGTGAGTCGACTAGCGTTAGAATATTTCAAATAATAATAATAAATACTTTATTTTTCTAGCTTATACTGTCCCGCTGCTGGGCAAAGGCCTCCTTTCCTTCCAGTGTTCTCGGCTTTTTTTTTTCAACTATTACACAACACCGTCTAGTCCCAAGCTAAGCAGAGCTTGTGTTATGGGTACCAGACAGCTGATAAACATACTTATATATTTCTAAATACATACATATTATTGATAAATAACACCCAGACACAGAACAAATGATCGTGCTCATCACACAATTTTTTTTCCTTTGAGCCACTTCTTGCTAATACCCAAGGAAGGCGTCTAAGGCGTCCCGCCATCTCCTCCTTAGTCTGCTGCGACGACTGAGCGATATCAGGACACCAACTTTATGTTTACCGGTCCACCGCTCGATCGGCATGCGGCAGACATGTCCAGCCTGTGGTGCTATTCTTTAAGAAAACGCAGCGCTGTTTCAACGACGAACACCCAAATAGGATACATTGGATTGTCAACCTAATGTACCTATACATTGGATTGTCAATTCAATGTATCCTATTTGAATGTTCGTTGTTACGGCAGCGCTGCGTCTTCTTAGAGAATATCACCACCGGTCCCACTTGAGCTGGACAGCCTTTTGATCCACGTCAACGATCTCCGTTTTGGAGCGCAGTGTAGTATTTCGAATACAATCCGTTATTTTAACACCTAATTACACTGCTACCTAGATTGCACAAGCTAAGCAGAGCTTGTGCTATGGTACTCGACAACTGATAAACATACTTATATATTTCAAATACAAACATATTACAGTTAATTACACCCAGACACAGAACAAATGATCGTGCTCATCACACAAACATTTGTTTTAGATGGGAATCGAACCCACGACCTCCGGCATAGCAGTCAGGGCCACTAACCACTAGACCAACATGCAAATAATATATTATTTGAAAACAGACAATATTCTTTACCAACGGCAAAAAAATCAAGGATTATAAATGCAATACGTCTGTTAAAATCATATTATATGCATTTAATTAACTAATATTTTCATCAGAATTATTAAGTTATCTTACCTAAATAATCAAGAATATATAAACATGTAGTTTATTTAATTTAATCTTTTGTGTTCGCGAATATTTACGGACAATAGACGTTGTGAACTCGCAGACAGAAGTGTCTTCTAAATGAAGGTTATTTCGCTTCATATTAAACTACGAAATTATAATTTCCTATATTGTTTTTTAGCTATTGTTACATTTTATTATGGTAACTGTCAAATAAATATATTTTCAAAAGCACACTGTCTAAAGAGGATTGTAAAGTGTTAAAAGAATTAACACTAATCCACTAAACACTTGGTTTTCACTTTTCACAAATGCTTTTCAGAAATCCCGATCTCGGTACTGTATGAAACGATCTTATTTTGTCGTACTCAGGGTGAATTTATAAGGAACGTATATAATTAGTTTTAGATGTATTATTATACCTTTATTATTATAAGTATATATTTTGTATTATATACCGTGAATTTGTGGTTGTTTTCCCGCGGCTGAACAACTTGTTATAAGGAGTACTTTCGAAGCATACAGTAAAAGTAAAAAAAAAAAATAACCGCCTTCACAAAAAAAAAACACTAAATAGATCAAAATAACTTTCATTTCTTAAGTCGGTGTTAAATAAGAATGAAACAACACCGAGAAACACCGACTTCCGAAATTAAAGTGGTTTTGATCATTTTATTTGCGTTTTTTTTTTCAGTGAAGTCGGTTATTTTTTTTAATAATAGTGTACCGTATGCTTCGAAAGTACTCTTTATGGCAAGTCGTTCTGCTGGCCTGTTGGTCTAGTGGTTAGTGGCCCTGACTGCTATGCCGGAGCTCGTGGGTTCGATTCCCACCCAGGACAAATGTTTGTGTGATGAGCACGATCATTTGTTCTGTGTCTGGGTGTTATTTATCTATAATATGTATGTATTTAGAAATATATAATTATGTTTATCAGCTGTCTGGTACCCATAACACAAGCTCTGCTTAGCTTGGGACTAGACGATGTTGTGTGATAGTTGTGGAATATTATATTATTATAATGTGTATGATTATAACACTAGCAACAAAAAAAAAAAACAAATTCTACATAATTTTCTCACAAATTATCCTCGTTTCGTTTTCCTCTACTTGAGTATATAATAATTCAAGATCTGTCTTTAAAATATAGAAATGTAATGGTAAAATATAAAAATATGTTCCGAACAATAAAATTCAGATAAATAATAATACATTCGCGTCTCTGATTTGGTTTGGTGCACGCCCTTTAGTAACGATAAGTACAGTCGTGCAGAAAAGTATAGCAGACCCTCAATTATTGTGTAGTAAGTACAAGCGATATAGATAGGAATAATTGACTAACAGTAGAAAAAAATAATCAAGACAAATGAAAAACACATTTTTAATACATATTATAAAAAATACAGATTAAAATAATATATACAGTTTTACCTGACTGATTGAAAGACAGAAACAGCGGCAGCAAAAATTATATGTTCATCTGTTACCAAACTTTAAAAACGGAATACACAAAAAAAAACATCTCAACTAGCCCATCTACACAGCGGACACATTTCCTTTTCAAAACAGCAAAAGCAAACAAAATAAAATCACAAACACTTAATCGCTAAACAGTACAAGAAAACCAGTTGCGTTCCGTCCCGCCGTACTTTTATATAACCAGTTTGTCGATAATCGCATCGACTCGCTTGCGTTTATATGCAAATGCGTTGCATCCCGAGACGCTAAGTTCAAGGCCGCGGTGCGTCTAGCGCTGTTCGCTAACACTTGTGCGGTCCACTGTACCTAATAGTATGCTAATACCCACTTAACATTATCATGCGGACGTGTTTATTCTTTTTACGTAGACTGTAATTGGCTACTGTGGTATAGAGTGATTTTAGATATTTTTTTTTAATGTTTCTTTGTAGCTTTTTTTTTTAGTGCGAAATTTTCAAATAACTTCTCCCACTCTGAGTGGACCACATGTGTTACTACAGTTGCCCTTTGTCTTTTAGGACCACGGTAATTCTTTCAAATAATCCAACAATCTTGGTTGTTATTGTAGCTAAAGTTTTCTAAACAGCAGTACAGTTGCAGTACTGTATCTTCTTAATAAATTATTTATTTATTATAAACTGCTTACCATCAGGTCAGGTCAGGGTCAGGGATCTCAGTCAAACACTGGTTTATATAAATTAAAAAAAAACGAAACATATTGCCAATTGTGTAACCCTATAAATTATTTTCATCTTAATTTTTTTTTCTGGTAACCATAGAGTTTCTACCAAAGAGACTATTCTAATAGCTAGGCGAAAACCAGGAACAGTGACGTCACTTGGGATATATTATTATTTAAGGCTCAGGTAACGACTATGGATCGTCAGACGTGATTTTTTTCCAAACCACTTTCGTTTTCTGACTGGTAACCGAGTTAATAGTCGAATTTATTTTTTACCAACCCGGTAAGTGTTGATGATAAAATTCTTAATAATCATTAAATTAATATACCTAAACACCCGCAACTGGTGGAACACCAGTTAATTATTACAAATAAGTTCTTTGAGTTTTACTCGAGTCTATTGTCAAGAAACTTGAGTTTACTCAAACTCGAGTGACGTAAAGTCGTATTACTTTGGCTCACACTGGATAACTAATAGGAACACAGTATGCACAATAATTCGTGTTCTTATTGGTTAATAAGTAGTAGGTACTTTGGCCGTAGGGTATATCTTTGGGCTAACAAAGATATACCCTAGGGCCAAAGTACCAAGACTTTACTGTAACACTTTTGTTCTTGAGTATACGGGAGAGCAGTAGTGGCTGAGTGGTAACGGTCCCGACTTACGAGTTGTAGGTCGCCGGTTCAAACCTAGTCAGGAGGCGCATGACTTTGTGTAATTTATTTCATCACCACTGCTCTTAAAAACGGTGAAGGAAAACATCGTGAGGAAACCGGCTTGTCCTAGAACCAAAAATTCGAAGACATGTGACATCCACCAATCCGCACCGGGCCCGCGTGGCGGATTACGGCCCATTCCCTCTCCTAGAGAGAGGAGGCCTGAATCCCAGCAGTGGGAATATTAAAAGGCTGTCTGTCACAATACGTGAGTAAAACAATATGGTAAGAACGTAAGAAGTAATTACAACGATCGACTATAGATGTGTTGATAGCTCAGCTCCTATTTGTAAGGAAATACGACACTAAAATAGGTATTTCGAAGTGCTATGCGGGAATGCCACGTTTTAAAAAGTTCTTGATCTAACAAGATGATTATATAATTTAAAACTCTTTTTTTTACTACTGTTAGGCTTACACTTGACCACTGACATCTGATACACATTTGTAATGGATGATAGAACAGATTTACCTAGAAGTAAACTGTTCAGGTTACTTTTTGGTAAGAATCAAGAGCGGTGTGGATCTGGCGGTGTGAAGTACGTTGTATAGCGTAGAATAAAAAGCGGTATGGATCTGGTCGAACCAGTGTATTGGGCTGTGCCGATGACTCCTTTTTCCATCTCTTTAATGGTCACGATGAACCTTTCTAAGTCACCACAGCTGTGTGTGTGTGTGTGTCAGAGTATCTGTAACAACCATCTAAGTCCAACAAATGACAAGCGAGACCAGCAGCTTTACGTGCTTTCCGAGGCAAGGATTGTCAATAATTTCCTAGGTAAACTTGAACTTGATCTTCCTATTGATCTTCCAGATCTTCATTTTATCTATATAGGGTGACTGGTAATTAATGAATGATACTTAAACACATGACTACTCATGATAACAAACAACTTTTACTATTGGACCACCTGAAATCGTGGAAAAAAATCAGCCAAGTTCAGTACATTTTGACCAGTTAGGCGAACACAAATGTACTGACGAGCAGATTTTTTTTTCACGATTATAGGTTTGGTCCCATAGTAAAATTTGTTTGTTATCATGACTACAATCACGTGTTTAAGTATCATTCACTAATTACCAGTCACCCTATATATGTAAAAGAAGAAACTGACCGACATAGCAATGCACAGCCGAAACTTCTTGGACTAGGAATCTGAAATTTTGCACAAGGTTTATTTTTATAATATAATGACGCACTTAGAAAGGATTTTCGAAAATTCACCCCCTATGGGGATAAAACGGGGGTCCAAAGTTGTATGAAGAAATCTGCTTTCTCAATAGCGAAGCCGGTGGCAGAATTGATAAAACTTATAATATTGTTGATCATTAGTCAATGAACTCTCAAAAAAGCAGTATTTTCCTCCCAGATAGCAGCACCAGTCTATGCGCGCCCAATTACATTTAACATTACTTTTTAGTCAAAAAGCGCCAGTCATCAGCGAGCACCGAATCACCGCCCGTGACGTCTACCGCGTCTTGTTGCACTTAAATCGACTAATTTTATACTTTCTATGAATTTTGGTACATCCAACGAGGTTACATTTTTTGTGCATTCGTGAAAGAACTTTTTTTAAGCACTGAGGTTAAGAACAGAGTAATATTATCTATAATATGTATGTATTTAGAAATATATAAGTATGTTTATCAGTTGTCTAGTACCCATAACACAAGCTCTGCTTAGCTTGGGACTAGACGGCGTTGTGTGATAGTTGTGGAAAATTATTATTTATTTTTTGTCACGAAATCATCACAAAATTTGTCCCCCTCTGGTTGGCGCGAGAGTGACAGACTTTTACTGACTAAAACGCCCCCGTGTTCCTTTACTTGCCTTTGTCTTTCACAATGACATGTTAGGTGCGTAAATATAGATAATACAGTGTGTGTGTTTAATGACAATAAGAGAACATACTCCCGGAAAGGTTTTATTTTATTTTAGTAGTATGTTTGCAAGTAGGTATACTCGTATTTGTCTATTATTTTATGATGCCCTATGAGCTCTTTTTTTACTTATTTGTACATATTATTATTTTTGGTTTGTATATATACATGTTAAGTTGTAATATTTGTTAGATTAGATGTATATATAGTTATTTATACTAAATCCTTATTTTATTCGTATTATAGATTATATTAAAATTGTAGGTACACTTTCTTTTGTGATCTCTCAATGGTTTGCTGGAAGAATACTCAACTTTGATTTAAGCTCGCCTTTGTACATGACCTCAAAGTGTTAATATAAATTATAATATAAAAATAAATTATATAATATAAAAATAAATTATAATATAAATGTAAAATTCCGCAGTATAAATTTAGATTTAGGATTTATGTTTACATATAATAGTCAATGCACCTTAACTTCCCAGTCTTTTTAGAATAAGAAATTTTATTTGCTCAAACATGTGTATAATATGCATACAGAATTAAAACAATACATGCATGCAAGATCTTAAATAAGAATGGCTCACGACATGCCTGCCATTTTTCATGACGTGCAAATATGTTAGGTTCAACAAATTATATAGTATCCATGAATTATTTTTTTTCAAAATGTCACACTTATATTAAACATTGGTTAATTAATCAGATTTCATGAAAAACAAACTCTAACAATCCCAATTTTCTTAAATCAATCAGTTGTGGTAGAAAGGACTGGCTTTTACAGCAATTGGCGAATGACCACAGCGGTCAGAGTGATCAGAGTGGTCAGACCGATCAGGTTTGTTTCCGCTTCACGGTACACCGGTAATCAGGTGTTAATATTTTTACGGTAGCCCGATGCCGATTATAGGTGCGGTTGCCCTACTTCCGAGCTGATTACGCACCTTTTAGCTTGATAAATTGACTTTGAGAAGGTTTTTATTCGTTTTGCTGAAGAAAGATCTTGCTTTGTTTGTTTTTTACGGTTCCGTACACCAAAAGGGAAAAAACGGAACCCTTGTAGTACGAGTATTACTTTGTTGTCCATCTGTCTGTCAAGCCTCTTTATCTCGAGAACGCATGGAGGTATCGAATTGAAATCAAAACTATATATTCAGGTCAGCGGTCCCTTGAAGCTGTAAAAAATAAAACTTCTAAGTTAACGAAAAAAAATAGATACAGCCGCTTATATCGCAGAAACGTATATTTAGACACTCACAAGGAAATCAAAATGTATAGGGTACTTCCCGTTGACGCAGAGTCCTGAAATTTGGCATGAAGCAAGCTCTCACAGCTCTAGTATAGGAATAAATCTGAAAACTGTAAACCCGTGTGTCAATCTGTCAAAGTTATAAAAACTACATTTACCGTTCATTCATAAATTGTTTGCAAAACTCATGCGTTTACGATACAAGCTCTTGATAAACATCACGTGTGCTACGTTAGCCAATGTTTCCTTGTTCATTCGATCTAAATTCTTTATTGTACACAAAAATGTAACATAACATATAGAGATACAGACAGTTCATGTACAAAGCTTTGAGTTACAGAGAGATAACATATTCGAGGGTTTTTTGTGATGACAAATTCTTACTGACTAAAAACCTACCCTGTTCCTTCCCTGCCTTGGATCCAGGGCCCTGGTATACATTTTCATACCTCACCAGAGCCCCAGACTAGGGCTCGACCCTACTGGGCCCCTACGGTTTGCTGACTACTCCTTGAGGCGCACGGCAACAGTACGCGCCGTAAACAACTTGGGCTCGGTCCGGTCTGTTTCCGGACAAACGGACAGCGAGCTAGGATCCAATGCACAATATTATTACATAACTAGAATTCGTTGATGATGACCATACAATATTCATAATTTTCTAGTTATTGTTTGAGCTTTATGCAATAAATGATAAATGATAAATGATAAATGATATTTATTTTGTAAGTAGGTTTTTAAAAACACTTTTACACGTCAAAATTTTTTTTTGTCATTTTTATCACTAGATGAGGCCGGTGTTTCCTAGCTGACTACCCTGAGAAGAAACACCGAAACAAACTCAGGGGTCAAAAACCTTACCTCAACTATCATCATAATTCAGCCAACATTCTCCATGCTGTTGGATATACCCTACCCAGGCTGGTTTTGCTAAAAAAAGAAAAAATTGCATAGGGTGACACAATTGACGATCTTTCTACACGGCGTATAAGTTGAACCAAAATGGCGATCGCAATTCAATGCACAAACAGATTTTCGGGTCTCAATCGAAGTAGGCACTGCGCGTAACCATAGAAACGATTGCCATTTTGGTTCAACTTATTTCCGTGAAAGTATTGCAGCTTAAGTTTAGGAAACCTTAGTAACAATGACACCTTATGCTGCAAGCGCCATCACGGCCCTGGAATGGAAAACCAAAGCCGAGTAATAGGTAACTAGCCATCCGGCCATCCGCTAACCACGGCGTAGCGTTCCACACGCGCCTCAAAGATAGTCAGGAAGACGGTAGAGGCCCCGTAGTGCCCCGGAGTGCCCCGTAGTGCTCCGTATTGCCCCGTAGTGCCCCGTAGTGCCCCGTAGTGCCCCGTAGTGCCCCGTAGTGCCCCTACGGTTTTGCCCTTACTGGAATGGCGACTACGTACCGAAAGACGTAGCGTTGGAAGGCTTCCTTCAAGGTGGACCGATAACCTGGTAAAGGTTGCGGGAATCCAGTGAATGCGAGACGTACAGGACCGTTCATTGGGGCAACATTTGGGGAAGGCCTAAGTCCAACAGTGGACGTCTTTCGGCTGATATGGCAAGTGTGCTCTATCGTCGAACATATCGTCGCTTTCCATCAAGTGAGATAGCGGTCAAGCACGAGACTATATACAATTTAAAAAAAATCTATATTTAAGCTATCATTACATTTTTTTCTACTTTTTTTATGATTGGCTGTTTCATTGTGGCGACACTTGGAGGAGGCATATCTCCAACTGTGGATGTCTTTTGGCTGAAATGATGATGATGATTAAATGAAAAAGAGAAAGAAAATTTGAATGTCACTGTTACCCTGGAGCAATCCTTTACCAAGTTTCTCTTATATTCTCGAATATTAGCTTACTGCAGCAAGCTCATTAGTTCCCAGTACCTCTACCATGAGTTTTAAGCAATAGTATTTGTCGCTACTCGATATCGACGCCGTAAATATTTTGTATGGCAAATTTTGGTTCTGCAAGTGACCGCTAGAGGCGCTGCAAAATTTGCCATACAAAATATTTACGGCGTCGATATCGAGTAGCGACGAATACTATTGCTTAAAACTCATGGTAGAGGTACTGATACTGCACGGTTATCACGTGCTCCGTCACGCAACCCAAGTTTACAAACACCTCGTGCTGATTAGTGGTGAACGTCCGGGCTGATAAACTGCCTGTTATGCTTGGCCGTTAATAATGTGTTTACCAAGTCGTTAATGTACGATTTGATCATAGGTTAGGAAGTCGTGATAACAGTGCTTCCGGGTTTTGTTCCGCTGAGGAGCTATGTAACACGGATGAAACTAGTGGCGGATTGAGCCATCGCGGGACCTGTAGCAAATTCGATCTCAATACGGTTTTTTTAAAAACTATCGTTTGAAAAAGATTATTTAAATTTAGTTAATTACCTAACATCGGTTTAGGTAAATATCTAATTGTAAACATTTTTAGATAGTGCAGTGGTGGCCGAGTGGTAACGGCCCCGACTCACGAGTTCGCGGGTTCAAACCCAGCCAGGCGCAGTACTTTGTGTAATTTATTTCATCACCAATGCTCTCAAAACATTGTGAGGAAACCTGCATCTCCTAGAACCAAAAATTCGAAGACTTGTGACATCCACTAACCCGCACATGGTGAATTATGGCCCATTCCCTCTCCTAGAGAGGAGGCCTGAGTCCTGGCAGTGGGAACATTGTAAAGTTGATGCTATTGCTATTGTTTTGCTATTTTTAGATAACATTTTTAGTCATTTTTTATATAGAAGACATAATGTGAAGATTGTTTAGAATTAAGTAGGTACTTACACAAATGGACACAATGGTACAAGGTTATAAACGAGTTACATATATTTGTGTGTATGTGTAAATTGTAATGGACATCAATAACCCCGTGGTTTTAAGATTAGGTTAGGTACGTGAAAAGTAAAGAAAATCACAAGTTAATTGACTATCACATTCAAAGAAAACAGCTGTATTTATAATTAAATGTAATTAATATGCTTTGACCAGACTGTTTGCGTAATATGAAAAAAGTCTTCATCATACATAATCGTTACGTTCATATTCAAACATCTCTAGTTTCTAATCATAATAACGATTTAAAAACATAAAGCCCGTTACACATTGGTAACAAGTCGCGCGCGTAACACGTGAGGCGTTCCCGCGTGTAGCTCGCGACCCGTGCCCAATTTAACGACTAATTGCGCTCTTATCGCGGCTAAACGCGCTTTATCGCGAGCTCCGGCGGCTTTGTTTATAAACACAGGGAGGAATGGACCGTTACATTCACTTCATATTGATTTCTACTTGCCGTTTTGATAACAAGTACTTAGGTTTCCCTTTTTACTGTTACTGAACTCTTATGAGGGGAGCTAAGGTTTTATTTAATTGAATTGTGTAAGCAAGATGGCCCCGGTTTTTGAGATAAATTGGCCTGACATTCAAATTAACTGCTTAAAAAGGAAGTAAGTAATTTTCATTTTCCTTCTTTCCACCTTTCGTATTTATTATCTCTCTCTTATAATGCCTACCCGCACTGGGCCCGCGTGGTGGATTACGGCCCGGTCTCAGCAGTGGGAAGATTAAAAAGGCTGATGATGATGATAATGAAACTAAATTCTGTCAACGGCTCTGCCCGCGTGAAGGTAGGCTTCTTCATACACATTTTGTAGACCCGTTTCATCCCCTCAGGGGATGAATTTTGGAAAATTTTCTTTTAGAGGTCGCCTGCGTCATAAAAGTAAACCCGATGCAAAATTTCACACTCTTAGTCTCAGTAGTTTCACTTGTGCGTTTATATGTCAGTCAGTTTCTTCTATATAGATATATGGTTTTTTCACACAAACTTCCAACCCCCGTTTTACCCCCTTATGGGTGGAGTTTTGTAAAATCCGTTCTTAGCGGATATCTACACCCTGTAAGGAACCTACCTGCCAAATTTTAAGTTTGTAGGTGTTATAGTTTCTGAAATTTCATGATTAAGCAGTAAGTGGTATTTCGCTTTTATACACTGTTAAATTTTGACCGTTTTAGTCCCGTGGACCTATTCAGTACATGAAACACTATCGATTTGTAAAGATAAAATAAAAAATAAAGTACTTTTTTTCTAAAACACGAATTAATGTACGCGTACTACGAAATTAATTTCTTTAAGTAAACGAGTCAATGACCTTGTAGGTAGTTATTGGTCTTTGCGTACTAACTACCTACAGGTCATTGGACTCGCCCTGACGTCCTCGAGCTGACGTTTTCTTAAAGAAATTAATTTCGTACATGCGTAAATAAATTGGAGTTTTAAAAAAAGTACTTTATTTTTTAATTTTATCTTTACAAATCGATAGTGTTTCATGTACCGAATCGACCCTCCATGGGATTAAAACGATCAAAATTTAACGGTGTATATATAGATAGAGCCCTGATTGAACCATATATAATAGAAGCTTGTCTCCTTTCCTTTCCTCTCCTTTTAAATGCCAAACAATGCTGGGGTAAAGGGTCCCCCTTGATTCAATCATTTTGAGCTCAAGGTCAAGGTCGGGTACAATTTCGCGTCCGAGCAAAAAATTAAGTTGTGAAGTCTATAAGCAGTTTTTTTACTCCTGTCAGGAAATATTATATTACATAGGTAATAGAACTATATTGAATATGAAGTTTGTTCTGTATTTTTTTGTAATTTAAAATGATGATCTACTTTGTCACATAGAACAATTATGTGACAAAGTAGATTTTCATTTTTAGTCTTGATTTATTGGGTAAACGCAAAATACATCTATATATAAGATATAACTATGTGTGTGAGTTTTGGTATTTTCTTTTAATTTGTTTGTATTATTTGTTTCATCTGAATCAATGAGTAAGAGAAGGTCAGCTTCACGCTTGTCTATCAATCATTTCTTTAATGTTCCTCTACTTTTCATGGGTTAACTTCCAAAAGGAAAACCAGGGGTGCTGGAAAGCAACCTAAAAAAGGAACATAGGTGTGATTTCAGTCAGTAAAAGTCTGACACGCCCTCCTGCTCCGCTCTAGAGCGAAAGAAGTCATCGAAAAGTGTTCCCCTACCCCTACTTTTATTAACTGTTGGTATTCAATTAAAATATAGCTAACTAGCTTTTGCTAGTGGCTTTACCAATGTGAAAATATTTAGTGTCACTCAGTGATAACCAGTAGATGAAAGTTTTTAAAATCGATCCAGTAGTTTTTGAATTTATTCATTACAAGCAAAAATTCTTTTCTCTTAATAATATTAGTACGATGTAGACTACGTACTCAAAAATCTTCCCTCACTTAAAACCGCATCCCCACCCCGACTATCATAAACAAAACTCCGACAACATTAGCCCAAAAAAAAAACGGTACGCACGAAAAGTTCACCGGGAAAGTCTTAGCGGCATATCTTACTATCCACCTGTAGGGCGCATTTCGTTGCGTAAGGGTCGCTCCCCTACCCTTGAACCGGTGACCTTGAGTGCTGGGTCACTACGCAACGATTTTATTATTTGACGACACCAGTATGTTCCACCCTTTATTTTTAGGGAAGAGAGATCTTGCTTTTGTTTTGTGTTTGTACCATTTTTGTGGTTAGTGATTTTTGGAACAATTTTAATTAAACTGATATTTGGATTATTTTGCTTACAGACGTACTGGATGTTTTAAGCTTACTTCTTCTTCTTTGCGTGTCGTTGAACTCAAATTAAATTTTATCTAACCAGTATATAGCAATTTGTACAGCTGTGTCATTGGCCTCATACAAATCCTACAAGGTGCCGGTTGTTGTGCAAGATGGGCAGCATAACAGGTGACACATGTCTTGTGTAGCGGCTCCACACTGGCACTGTGTCAGAAATGGCCATGAAGACCCATCTCTGAAAGCTTACTGGAAACTTATCTTGCAGATACCATTTTTTTGCCATAGGAATCATCAAATGACTTCATTTGATGATTCCCGGAATTTTACTGCTGGTGCTATACCACCAACTTTCAAAATCCGGGCTGTTACTTAGTCACTCCTAATGGAAAAACCCAACATCAGTTTTTGCCTAGCCTACAAATCAAACCCAAGACCACACTCTAAGCAGTTGCGCTTGCGATCAAGGAACAACCTCCAGGCCAGTCCTTCAGTTAGAGAATCCCAAAATAGGAAATAGATATCACTGTCTCCCTAATCAAGAATTTCACGGCATTTAGAGCGAATATGTCAGCTACCACATCAACATTTATGTTCAACACGGCGTGTAACGCAATCAGTCCAACATATGTTGGTCATGAATAGACTCACCCTCATAGATAACCCTCTATTTGTACAATCTTCCTCGTCTATGGGTGAAACGAATTCATCCACTCATTGAACTGTCATACAAATTGAGATGTCCAAATTTTTTTTTTCATAATAATTTCAAAGTATTTATAGTATATAAGTCATTTAAAATTATTATACGTTATTTAAAGATATTTACTGCCATTTAAAAAAATCACAATTTATTATTATTATTAATTCCGTGATTTACTCGAATATTTCACAAAACTTGTTCCAGGAAAAACATGTTTTTTTTAAAACCTTTAAAAGTTTTTGAGAAAAATTGTCATCATTTAGAATCTCGATTAAAAGCGTCTTCTATAGAAGTGCTTTTTAGGGTTCCGTATGTAAATTTTTAATATATGAGTACATAATGGAGGACCAAAGTTTACGTAAAATAGCAGATCTTCAGAGGTCTTTACTGGATTAGTTTTACATAAATTTTTGTTTTGATTTCTATAGAAGCCTAGCTAATACCGACAAGATATCTGTGTATCCAAAATATCTGAAGAAAGATGTGTAATAACATCATAATCTCGTAAAACCGATTGTATTAAAGTGTACCTCGGGTTGGACTCTCTCAATCAAGTGACCAACACGATTGTCAACCTCGTTGTCACAAATAGCGCAACAAATAGCTATATAAGTAGACTCATCCCCAAGCGTGAGGGTGACACGATCTAGCCCTAGCCCCTTACACTAGGCACCCTTTGTTTGCCGCCCAGGCCATGATACGGAGTTAATACGCCCAGCCGTAGTTAATTTAATGTGAACTAACATGCCGCAATCATTATTATTCCCTATTTTTTTCTTTTTACAACTTTCATCTTAGATATACGACTATATTCATTTCTTATCTTAACTAAACCAAATTGTAATCTCCGCACGGAAATTACTATGTTTTTCTTTTTCTGTTTTTCTTAGCAAGTTTGACACATACGAGGCCTAATAGACCTCGTTCTTCACTGAATGTGATATAAAAACCGAATAGATTTTCCATTATTGGTAGTTTCAAAGCACCACCATCGATGACTCACGACCATAAACAAAAACTTAACACCATAAACTCAGTTAGTGACGTGCCATAAGAAATAAAGCAATAGTACATAAATAAGTAATAAATAGAGTATGGAGGCTCTAAGTTATTATTTATCTTGGAGGCGTCACGTGATGTCGCGTGGATGGCTAGACTTTGAGGCGTGGTGCCTGTGTTAGCGATACGAGTTTAAGGCCAGTTTCTACTCATTTTGAACCTTTTTAAACCTCTTAAAATCCACAAATATAAATGAGAACACCATGAAAAATTATTTTATTAAAATTGACTATATGACCATGTGCTGGGCAAAAATCGAAACATGATATAAATTAGTTGGCTCGATAAAAATCGTGTATCTGACCCTAACTTACGATTTCAAACGTAAGTTAGGGTATGTCTACGAGATTACATTACGGAAATATTTAAAAGTTACAATAAAAGTTAAAGCTTGATTTTTAAAAGCGCCTCGCAAAAACAAAAATCTTGAATATAAAATTAAAACCACTGTTTCGGGGCCGCAAAGTCGACATAGACCCGGGCAGAGTTCATACAAAATACTCAGTGACTACAACTGGCCCATAAAAGATATTAAAATTTTGAAACATTAAAGTAATAAGGAATTAACACTGGCCCCTGGTTAGTTCAGTCACATTTATTCATTACATCAAATTGCATACTGCAAAGCTCATAAAGGAGTGGTACAATACTAATTTATTTCAGTATCATACCGATTCCGTTGCCTTAAAATCGATGAGTAATATTGTATAGTCCCAATTGTTATTTTTTTGTTATGGACAGGCTCGCGATTGATATTTAATAATCCGTCAGATAATGAGAAGAAGAAGTTCTGTTCTAAATGTCAGTACATCATATACATATATGAGGAAATGACTATTGCTTTTAGGTATGCAATTTACTGTTTTTTGCACTAATGCAGAAAAGTGCGTGAGCTCGCCCCCACTACAATTTATTACGTTTATCGTATCAGGCTGGGTGTTAAGCGACTTTTACTAAGTTTATTAAAAAACGTCTTTTGATACACGTCGGCTCCATAAAAACGCCAACTACAGTTCAGGTGAATTCTGTCTCAATCACAATGACAAAATATCTCAGCTTGTATCAAAATGTACTATTTCCCTTTCTATCTTTCCTTCCTCTCTTCAGCTCCGCTCCCCGCTAACACTGGCACCGCATCTATAAATTTTACAGTGTTGAAGTTGGCGGTAGCGCAGCTATGTGATTTGATATCGTTAACTTTATTGTCGCTGTTACGCGATATTTATGACATGTGTCGAATTTTAACGTGATTTGTGTCTGCTAGTCACCTTAGTTTGTTATCATACGAGACAAAGAAGGTTCATTGACCTGGGTACCTACTTATTAGTTTTTGCTGTGAATATTCAAGGATTCTTTGAGCTTTTGTCTAAGAACTCGAATAAATATATAGGTTAGCATTACAAACAAAATGAATTCTTATTTCTTTTTTTATATTATTATTGATAGGCTCGCAAAGGTTAAATACCTTTATCTCACCTAAAGAAAGAACGTAAGAAAAAATCTTCCTTCTTTCTTTCTTTCTTATCTCACCTGATGGTAAGCTATGATGTGGTAGACTTTATAGCACACTTGCGTACATAAGAAGTAACCTATTCCCACTTATTAAATCTTAATCATAGATATAATACCAAGAGTAGATATTGGGGCCTAGGATTAGGCGAAAGTGAACCCCGGGGCCCTGGAACAAAGGCAATGAAGGAACAGGGTAGGTTTTAGTCAGTAAGAGTCTGACACTATCTCCCGCCCCGCCCAAGGGTGGGATTTGTCATTGGATGATTTTACCTACCATAGAAAAGAGTAGTATACGCGTTTAACTCTAGGATTGTTGGTATGATACTCGTATTAGTCTTTTATATTATTATAAAAAATCACTCGCGGCTTTCGACCTGACAGTCGTCCTAATTCTCTCTGACAATGTTCTTTATTTTAAAATTTGAATTATAATTTATTTCTGTTATTTATAAATAGCTCCCACGCAGTTCCATCCGCGTTTTTACCCCCGTGAGTCGTAGCGTGATTTTAAATATCATATATATATGTATAGGATATATATATATCAAGGATCAAGGATAATATAACATATCCTTGATCCTTGACTGGCCTGTTGGTCTAGTAGTTAGTGGCCCTGACTGCTAAGCCGGAGATCGTTTGTTCGATTCCCACCCTGGACAAATGTTTGTGTGATGAGCACAATCATTTGTTCTGTGTCTGGGTGTACTTTATCTATAATATTTATGTATTTAGAAATGTAATTTTGTTTATCAGTTGTCTAGTACCCATAACACAAGCTCTGCTTAGTTTGGGACTAGACGACGTTGTGTGATAGTTGTGGAATATATTATATTATTATTATTATTCTATATAAATTATTTTGTTATACAAAAAGCTTAAACAGAAGGCACTGTATCCTGTAAATCTTTACCATAGTCCTTCACTTCTGTTATTCATGGACGCTGATAACCGCGACACAGTTTTCTACTACTGCTGTATCTAGTTGAACTCAGCAGAAGTCAGTATTTTTTATCTAGCATGTAACGGTCTTTGTCCTCATTAAAAATAAAAGAAAAATAAAATAGTTATGATGAAAACGGTGAAATATATGGAAAACATCGTGAGGAAACCGGCATGTCCTAGAACCAAAAATTCGAAGACATGTGACATTCTCCAACCTGCACTGAGCCTGCGTGGTGGATTACGGCCCATTCCCTCTGTTAGGGCTCAAACACATAACCGCGATGCGGCGCAGCGCCGCTAAAATCGGCAGTACAGCCCGCCGTTCTTTTTTGCGTCGCGGTGCACACCTCAAAATTCCGCGGCACGAATACTTTAATAGCTTTATTAAATGGATATAACCAATATCTTCTTTGTCGCCTATCCAAAATAGAGTTACGTCTTCTTAATAGCCAATAAAAAAATTCGGTGGCGCCACCGCCGATTTTAGCACCGCGGCGCTGTAACGCGGTTATGTTTTTCGGCCCTTAGAGAGGAGGCCTGTGTCCTAGCAGTGGGAAACCTAAAAGGCTGATTATGCTTATGCTAGTTATGATGATGAAGATAGATGTTCCAATGAGTTCTAAACCATTTAGAAATATCCTAATGAAGGAGCATCAACAGTATCAACCAATCCTTTTGGAGACAGCACGACTGTAATATTAAGTTTCCTCTTAAATGAATCGCGTCCCTCTGCGTACATTACCGGTTGTAAGTAATTGTCATACATTGAACTTGCAGTCTGTCGGTCTGTCGCGAATTAATGTCAAGTGGTCGTAGTTACGCAACCACGGTCACGGTCAATGCACCCGATGCACTTGGGTAAAGGGTGGGCAGAGATATCGTAAATGACGTAAAATTACTCTTATCCTATAGGAGAATTTCTTGGGAGCATGTAGCGCCACTTCTTTTTAGGTAAAACATTGGGAAGTGGTGACGGGCGCCGTTTGTAGTCTTTCACTTTCAAATACTGCTAATTCTCAGCCTAATTTAACAATCTATATTTTAATATGGAGAGCAGTGGTGGCCGAGTGGTAATGGTCCCGACTTACGAGTTGTAGGTCGCAGGTTCAAACCCAGTGTAGCGACATCTATGTCGTTACAAATGAACTAATCCTGCATCGCGCAAGTAAGATTCGCGGCACGATTGGAACATATAGAACAAACTCGAAATCATCTATCGGGCAGTAGCCCACCAGATATAACACCTGTCTGGTCGGAGGATCCTCCCTTTCAACGGAGGTATGTGGGACTTTACTCTCTGTTCCACTACCTCCAAACCTGGCTAGGCGCATTACTTTGTGCAATTTATTTCTTCACCACTGCTCTCAAAACGGTGAAGGAAAACAACGTGAGGAAGCCGGCATGTCCTAGAACCAAAAATTCGAAGATATGTGACATTCACCAAACCGCACTGGGCCCGCGTGGTGGTTTACGGCCCATTCCCTCTCTTAGAGAGGAGGCCTGTGATCAGCAGTGGGATCATTAAAAGGGTGATGATGATGAGCATAATATTTTAATATTATAAATGCCCTTTCTTTGCTATTGTTTGTCAAGTCATTGAGCTTCTTAGTAGTCCTAAGTTGAGCTGTACGAATAATGATAAATGCTTGCACTGACTGATCAGGGCTACTCAAATCTGTGTGGTTCTTTCCTCAAAAGACCATTTTCGACACCAATCTGCATGGTTCTCATATAATTTGCTCATTACATGTTTGCTGTATGGCCTTTCAAAAAGACTTTGACCCTGTTTGAATTTTTAATTGTAATTTTATTTAAAATGTTTGTCATCTGGTAGTGATATGTTCCATAATATCTATATGCCAAAGGCTAGATAAATGAAAAAATTACTGTATCAAAGTGCTTTGAAATATCGTTGACCTCAGTATTTTAGTCTAAAAACTTTTTTTGTAATAATTATATTTATTTTTATATGCATATATAAAAGGCCAAGTCCTGACTCACTGACGGACTTATCAACTCTCAGCCCGAACCCATGGACCTATAACACTGAAAATTACTCAGAGGTATCTTTTTGATGTATAATGTATGTGTATGGAAAAACCTACTTTCACGTGGGCGAAACCATTAGCAAAACATAGTCAAAAATAAATGGAAAACCGACTACCTATTTTATTAGATACTAGCTGGTACCAGCGGCTTCGCCCACATAATAGTAAAAAAATATCCCAAGGAGACATACTCCCGGAATAAAAACACACACACAACAGAGAACAGAACACACAGAACAACAACACACAACAAACACAACAGAGAGTAAAGTCCCACATACCTCCGTTGAAAAGGGAGGATCCTCCGACCAGACAGGTGTTTTGTCTGGTGGGCTATTGCCCGATAGATGATTTCGGGTTTGTTCTATATGTTCCAATCGCGCCGCGAATCTTACTTGCGCGATGCAGGATTAGTTCTTTTTGTGACGACATGGATGTCGCTACATCACTCCCCTCCGGAGATCGGAGATCGATGGTTCTTGATGCTTCTTGAGGCGTCGTGATGCGTGCCAGGCCAATGGAGGTTGGTTCCAGTGAGTCGGAACCGGATTCCGCATAGTTCTCGGTGAGTCGGAACTGTCTGCGGTGATGCCCCAGTGAGTCGGGGTGGTGCTATCCCAGTGAGTCGGGATACGATGCTGCAGGCTCCAGTGAGTCGGAGTATTGCGGCTGGCTCCAGTGAGTCGGAGCGGTGCTGTGCGACGTAGGGCTTGACTGCTGTCGTCGACCAGGAGAAAGTCTCTTCATATGACTGGCCGAAGGTGCAGGTGCTTAGCCAAGGTCGCTGATGAGGCTGAGGGTGATGAACAGGTATGACCAAGTAGGCATGCTGGTGGTCAGGATACCCATATAGCCGTGGGTGCTGGCTGTATGGCTCGCTGCTCGAAAGCTTGAGGAAGTGATGATGACGTCACGAAGTAGTAGCTGCACGAAGGCTGCGCTGACGTTCTTTGTCGAGGGTCACCAGTTTGGAGGTTGTGGAACAGAGGGTAAAGTCCCACATACCTCCGTTGAAAAGGGAGGATCCTCCGACCAGACAGGTGTTGTGTCTGGTGGGCTACTGCCCGATAGATGATTTCGGGTTTGTTCTATATGTTCCTATCGCGCCGCGAATCTTACTTGCGCGATGCAGGATTAGTTCTTTTTGTGACGACATGGATGTCGCTACAGTATCCTATGTCCATATAGAATTACTCCATGGTCCGGAGCGAGAAATGGTAGGCGGTCGCCTCCTTCTGCGAAGCAGTAATGCTAGCAAAAGAGGAGGCCACCGCATCAGGCACGGCACTCACGCCGCAGCCGCTGCCGAAATTCCGATCCCGATTTCCGACACCGTAGGCGCGGGCTTGCGGACGGCGGGCAATGGGTAGCTCGCTGTCCATCCGAGCCCAAGTCGTCGACGGCGCGCACTGTTCCCTACTCGACTGCACTGTTGCTTACTCGTAGAGGGAGCGCCAGATTGTCACTCAGCGGTGGTTGCTGAAAAACAGCATTGTATATAGCTGGATTTGCCCAGCGTCAAGGTATACGCTGAGCAACGGCCCATTCTTGCTAGGATGCGACGCACAACTTGTATTATTTTATAGAATGTATTTGTTAAAATTGTTTCTTTTTCTTATTTTTGTTTATGTTGGTTATGTTTGTCTCTGCTTAGGACGGCGTCGGGGATGTAATAGATAGCCTAGACAGCAGACACATGGCCTGACGGGGAAATCGTCTTTTTTATAAATAATTGTGCGTCTATTGAGGCAGAATAAAGGTGTTTCTTTCTTTCTATTTCAGGCCTTGGGCTACTTGTGTACCAAGTTTCTTCGAAATCAATTCAGTAGTTTTTGCGTGAAAGAGTAACAAACATCTATACACATTACCTTTCGTGTTTTTATTATTAAGTAGGATTAGAGGTGTTGTTGATGAGAGAAAAGGTCGTTCGTGCCAAGATTGTGATGCACGTTTTGGTGTAATTATGAAAACTGTCCATAAAATTTGTTTGCCGTGCGTTAAAAATGGCGCGTGGTTTTTAGTAGACTGAAGTCGAAACCAGGGCATAGTATCAGGTATTTGAACTTCTGTATATATTTTATTTAAACCTAGGTAATTTGACACCAACGTTCGGCTGCCGAGCTGCCGTCTCGAAGAATCCATTCCCACTAAAAAGTAATTTTTTGAGGCTTTAAGACTTTTCACATCGCATAGTGGCATCGTTCCTACTAAATTAATTTAATATAATAATATAATCCATGTCCCAAACTACGCAGAGCTTGTGTTATGAGTACTAGACAACTGATAAACATACTTATATATTTCTAAATGCATACATATTATAGATAAATTACATCCACACAGAACAAATGATCGTGCTCATCACACAAACATTTGTCCTGGGTGGGAATCGAACCCACGACCTCCAGCATAGCAGTCAGGGCCGCTAATCACTAGACGAACAGGCCAGTTAGTCAAAAATAGCTGTATTATGTATTGAACACACTGTCTATACTCGTAACATACAGTTTTTGACCATGTTTCCTGCTGCACTCCTCTTAAGTAGATAGTTTAATTCCTCAACCATTATCAAACCTGCGGCCCGTCACATTAAACACTGCGAAACCCTGACCTCTGCGCACAAGTGGCTCAATTGGACGGGACGTGACGTCACAGACGCACTTCCGTCGCTAATTGCGATCGTCTGCGTCCGCGGGACGTCCTGAAGGGTGCATTGTAACTATACTAATTAGATTTTTATAAAGATGTTGTTTTTTATTAGTTAGTTTTTTGCTAGTTGGAAGGATTTTGTATGAAAAATTTGAGGTGATAGAATTTAGATTAAGAACTTAACTACATGATGACATGTCAAATCAATGTATAATTATTTGATTTGATATAATAATAAAAATAAACTATTTATAATGTAATGTAAGGTTTATTTCTCTTTTTTTTATGTATTCGGTTTGCTGGTAGAAAACCCAATTATGGGTTAAGCTCGCCTATGTACATCCACTGACTTTTATTGTTTTGTTGAAACTGTATGTACAATAAAGAATAAAGAATATAATTATTACGTATTATTCTCTTTATTTCGCTTACATAAATTGTTAATTACATTTTTTAATATTTCTTAAAAAATAATTAAATATAAGTTTCAATATATCACAGGAACCTAAAGTCCTTGTTCTTTTTAAGGCGTACGCGGAGCCAAAACCAGCTCACAGAGGTCCTTTAGATACTTTTAATTGAACGTGATGTCAACCGACGATTGTCCCTGTACACGCAATACTTGTGCATCCAAGGATAACCCCCGGTTGGTGAAAATTATTGTGACATATGGAAAATAAAGACAATAGGGCTATGGTTTTTGGAGTCTTAAGTGGACTGGTTACTAGGAACTATGTAAAAACTATGGCCCCTGCCTAAACAATGTTATTTATTATTATTAATTATATATTGAACGCCAATAGTTATTATGACGTAGGTAGATATCCACCAAGAAAGGATTTTACAAAATTCACTACTTAAGGGAGTGCAAAACGAGTCCAAAGTTCGTATGGAGAAACCTGCTTTACGAAGACGCTCTTCTTATCTGTCTGTTTATCCGCTAACATCGTGCGGATTTCATCACGCATACGCAAATGTCCTTTTCATACAAGTATTTATTGTGATGCGTGCAATACGCATGCGGGACGGGGTTTTTTGCCTTTGGAAATTTTCCGCATTATATTAAAAACACACTAAAAGTTTTTGGTACGATTTACACTAATAGAAAGAATGTAATTTGCACCCATGCGAAGCTGAAGCGGGTGAGTAGCATTTCCATCCAGGCCATGTACCTATAACCAGTAACTCACCTGATGTAAGTGATGATGTGGTGGACGATGGAATATACTTATCTCGTAGTTACCGATCCAGTTCTCCTTAGGTTTACCATTAAAGGTACCATTCGAACTTCAGCTGCAGGCTGCGGATGCAGGCAGCACATGCGGTGGCAGCACGTGTAGCTGCAGTCGGGCTCGGAATGTTATCACAGAAATCCATACTACTACATAGAAAACCAGTCGTGCTGCCGAGCCTCAGCTACGAGTGCTACCGCGTCCTGCAGCCGCAGCCGTGTCCGGAATGGTTTTAACACAAATTCATACTACTACTTAAACCAGTCGTGCAGCTGCTGCCGGTGCATATGCTGCCTGCGTCTGCAGCCTGCAGCTGAGGTTTGAATAGCACCTTTATTGTACCGATGTTCATGATGTATGCCTTCACCGTTTTGAAAGTTGAAGTGACGAAATATATTACACAAAGTACAAAAACGACTTACAACTCGTAAGCCCAAAGTTGGGAAAATCGCTAGCAACAATCTTTTATATATACTAGGAAAATTAAACATGTAAATTAATTTAAGTGTATTATCGAATACCAAAATGAACAGTTGGTGAATGAAGACTTTCTGATATCCTGAAGAGTTGAAAAGGATCATGGATGCTGTGAAACTATGCCTTAGTAATAAAGTGAAAGATATGATAATTTATAACCGACAACCAGTTAATTGGTCTCTATACCGGAATTATATTGTGTTATTATTAAAAGCAAAAATTACTAAGCGACATTGAATAAAATTTACACGAGAGTGATTTAAAGACAAAATATTTTGAAAAATACTATTAAAAATTACAAATACTACTCATTATACTTATCACTGAGTATAAAACAAAGTCGCTTCCCAGTATCTGTCCCTATGTATGCTTAGATCTTTAAAACTATGCAACGGATTTTGATACGGTTTTTTTTAAATAGAAAGAGTGATTCAAGAGGAAGGTTTAAATGTATAATACATGCATAATATATTTAATATCACTATTGTACCCGTGCGAAGCTGGGGCGGGTCGCTGGTTTTTTATAAATGTTTGTCCTGTAATAAGCTAAGGTGTACATTAAAGAAATAAATAAAATAGTCGGATTTAGATGCTATTAACTTTAATTATTGCTATACTATTACATTTAATTTTTACAGCTATTTTTGATAACATCAACAATAGCTATACGAATTAATTATACTATTTAATATCCTGTAAAGTTTACTCTATGTCGCTTAATATTTTTTACCATTCAAGCATCGATTAATCGATTATAAAGGCGAGAGTTTGCATGTACATATATATATATTTGTTGCTCCTTCACGCTCAAATGACTGAATGGATTTGGATCAAATTTGGCACAGGAGTAGATCATGTCCTGGAATAGCACATAGGATACTTTTTATCCTGGAAGTATGTTTCCCTGGGTTAATTTTCTACTTTCACGCGCTGGCAGCAGCTAATTAAAACAGAAAGCGATAATTTAATAAGCGTTGGGTTTCCGGCCGCTTCGATTTGTGAGAAAACTTCAGTTTTATACAAATATTTGATGAATAAGTTTCAGTGTTTCATTAGCCATCTTACTAGTACTCTTAGATGTGCTTATCTGAAGTAGGAAGTGATTCAATAACGTTTTTCAAAAGCGTTTTGGGAACACATTTATTGTGCGTACAGCTAAGGAGTGAAATTCCCAGCCGGAGTCTGTGTTTCCTGACAGCTGTCTTTAAGTTAAGAGTAAATAGGCTACTTCTAGGCAAGCGTGCTCCATCGTAGACCACATCATTGCTTAACATCAGGTGAGATAGTGGTCAAACGCGAGTCTATCCATAAACAAAAAATAAATAAGGTTTAGTTTGCAGTTAAATATGAATCCTCCTGTTATTATCTTCTACTATGTTGCTAGGTATGTCTTCGAACCTTGGTAGCTTACGTCACATCTTATTTTGAACTTTGTAGAGAAACTCCGAACAAAAATCAAGAATATGAAAAATTCATCTCGGCTTGAACAGCCGCTGTCACAAAATCTAAACTAGAGATCCCTCATGCCACGAGTGCTCAAACCGTCGCATAGCAACGCTGAAAAATGCATTCGCGAGACAAAAGCAGGCTATTACCGCCCCAGGATTAGCCCTATTGACACTACGTTACCAATTAAAAAGGGAGGGGTGCCTTTTCGTCTCGGTTTTTTTCAGCAGACGGTTTTTCAGGCCGCGGGCGTCACCCCCCACATTTCCCCCTAACCCCCCGTGGCTGTACAGAAAAATCAATAACGCAGCACTTTTTTCCGCGCGTAAAGCATGCACCGACACGGCGCGCGGTGGTGTGTGTGCCCGCCACGCACACAAGCGCGCTCCGCATCGGGTTGCTAGCATTTTTTCCATTCGCATTAAAATTTGCTCACAGCGACATTCTCACTGAAGCCGACGTCCCTGCCTTTGATTAGTCGGATGCACCTGGAGGGCTTACGCAATACCGCACGCTTCCTTTTAAATGCAAAGCCTCTGCGACCATCTTGAAATAAAACGACAAATTACTTTCGCACTCTACAACTACCTTCAAAATGAAAACAATTTGTAAACGCTACGAATATCAAAAATGCTCTTCAACATTTTCAAGACGTTAAAGCGTTAACGGAAAACAATTTTAAAACATTCTATCATCAGCCTTTTGTTCAAATTCTCTACAAGAAATCGCCATAACTTGTGCTCTTAAAAGGATTGCGGTAAAATGAAGAGAGGATTCAACAAGAAAACGAGTGCAGACGTCCTTATGTACCGAGCAGGGTACCCGCCATTGTGAGGCTGTTTAATTTTATAAAGCCAAGGAACAGTCTATGGAAGTAGTAGGACTCAATGGCATCACTTCCGTGATCTCTGTTTGCGGCTCATCCGATAATGTCATGAATGAGCGCTAAAAGCTTTTGCGAGCATCACCGGGATCCGGAGCATATCATTTGCATAGATTCCTAACGCTCCGTGCGCGACAACCGCACAACACTAATTGCTAACGCAGACTAACGTAAAAAAAGCATCACATTTAAAAAAGGAACGCTTTGCACATTTTTATTTCACGTTCGCAATGACAGAGGTGCGTCCGTCCCGCTCGCTCGCATTGTTGCGCGGCGCTCGTCAGCACTCCATCTTTGTCTGCCGCGCGCGTTTTTTTGAACGTGCAAAAATATAAAAACGCCGAATCGCGTCGGTGGAGGGGCGCGTGTTTGCGACTGCACTTGTGTGCGTCCCACGATAATGCTTGTTTTAGGGCTTTGCCCCGATCATAAGTCAATACATGCCCGAAGTTTGTAAGCGCACCAATAGTGAAGTACTTAAAAGCTAACAACGCGAAAATTCTTAACGTAAACAACTAGAAATACTGAAATTGGCAAACATTTGAAAGTTTTGCTTTCGTATAAAAAGTAGCGGTAGCTTCTAACTGAAATACACGGTATAAGCTTAGGTGATATCATGCTAGACATTGTAACGAGCACATTAAGTCAGAGAATATATCCTCATTGATTCAATACCTAATTACAGCTTGAAAGCATTGAACTGCTCTTGAGAAGCCAGCCAGCGTAACAAACAGATAATAATTAGCTGAGATTGTATCTCGTCTATTTTCCGTCGAACGAAAGTGTCTACGACACTGTCTAAATCTATTTTCGTTAGATAGAATAAAAAAGAGGAACACCTTTCTCTGCACCTTTCACTCACTTACAATTAGCGCTCTGTTAAGCATAAGATAACAAGACCAGACTGCTTTTTTCTTACGTGCCAAATTGGACTAAGTCGATCAATCGAACAGTAGACTGCAATTTGGCATGCAGGGCTGCCAATCTAACGACCTAAAAACTTACAATATGGCCGCGAAGACAAGGAACTTTTCCGAATTTCTCGGGGATATTGGACACTTTCTTTTTAAAAAAAGAAGCGAAACTAACACAAAAAGCACTAGCATATACATTTAATATTGCACAAGTAAAAAAATACATAAAGTAAATCTTAAACTAATAGAAAACACACTACTTTGAGACTTAGCATTCCTAGATCTCTTTCAGACAACCTAAAATAGATAAAAATGAGTTTAAAATTAAGGATTTCAGGCCTTTTTACTTACTTAGATCAATTTAGAACCCTAAAAAAACTAGTTCCCAACCACGTAGTAACTAGACAACCCTGCAAAAGCAGTCTGGGGCCGTTACCAGGCAAAATACAAATCCATTGATTATTATTTTTATGCATTACTTGGTTACGGTTCCAAACCGCAAGAATACAAACTGTTCTTTCCCTGAATAAAATAATTTGACCGTGAACACAACAGTTAGTGTCAGCGTTTGAATTTGAACCACATGTTAATAGCCAACATTAAAACAAAGACAATGATTGTACGATTGTTATGTTTAATGTTTGTTTTACCGCTTGTTTGAAATTACCGTATTTTTCTCAAGATTTGCTGTCTATTATGAACAGAAATACTTTAATTTCAAAACGAAAATTCTATCTTCGTCTGTGGTTCATTTTAAATATAATAAAAAAATCTCAAGATTGAACGGAAAAAGTTCCGTTCAGATTAATCTAATCTTTGCATGCAACAAAATCGTTGAACTAGAAAATGATTTAATAAAACCCGCGCCGGGAAAATTTCCTTCTCTTTCTCTCGAAAAGCGAGAAAAAAATCGCCGTCTCCAAGCCGACCTTACGCAGACATCTTTTTATTGCGAACGTGCCCCTGGCCTCACTCTTTCTTACCTCATAACACAGTTTCTCTTGGCTTTTTCCCGTTTTTTTACTCCATTCAACCCCCCGTCGGTGTGTGTAGAAAAAACTTTGTGGCCTCGTAAAAGTCCACTTCTGAACGAAAACTTGCGTTGTTTTGAATTTAGAACTTTTGTTTCGTCGTCGTTGATTTTCTTCTTTTTTTTTTTTGTTGTGACTTTGGAATTATTTAGATTAGACTGTTTGGTGTCAGTCTTGTCTTGTGGTGTTCTTTATTTGAATTTTGTTTTAACGTCATCATTTTGTCAGTGGTGCTTTGAGAAAATTGCATGGTTCAAGTTTTTGCCTGATTTCCGCGTTGTAAGTTGCGAAAAGTAAAAAAAATTCTTTTGTGGTTTAAATTGTGGGTGTTACGGAGAAGATCGATGTACAAAAAAGCTAATGGGATCCCAGATTTGAAGAAATCGTGTGTCTAAACTTATCTTGCGTTATATCCACATCACTCTTTCTGCCATAAATATAGATGTTACGGTTTTCTGCAGCAAAATTCATAATATGCAACCGTACGACACTTTTTTAAACTCTTGCGTTCGCCGTAATTGCTTAGTATATTAAAAATCGTATAAATAGTACTAGGTCTTTTCATCAAACTTTAATGAAAGGTACCTATTTCATTAGTGAAAAAAAGAAATTCTTTAGAGAATTATAATTACGGCTTCGTTAAACTCTACGTTTCTGAGCATAAGTAAAAAAAGCTTTTAGCTTGCTATATTAAAAACTAAAAACGGATCTTTCAAATGAATCTAGACGAGTTTTGGAGTTCAAAATGCTTTCCATGGATAACTAGCAAGCGCCAGATTTTTCTCCGTTTGATATAGTGTGCATTGGCAGCAAAACAATTTCGTTATTAGACTTTTTTCGCTGTTCAAGGACTGGAAATAATCCAGGGGAATGTGTAGGAGAACAAACGAATAATTTTCAAGTAGGTTTCATTTTAATTAATCTGGCTGGGGGGCGGGCGCCATCTTCCTATTTGAAAACTAAACCCAAAACAATTGCGCATCGGTCGAATTTTAAAAACTGGATACGTGATACATGACATCGAGGGGCCCGCGTTATCTAACTACCCCTAGCACATCAGCCGGTGTAAAAAGAACTATAGGACAGGGTAAAGCGCCCCCTCGTTCTCCTTATTTTGTTAGGTTTCGGGGCGGGGTGGGAGGTCGAGTACCGCTGGTGTGTAATGCACATTTTTGCATGGAGCTCCGCGACCGGGCTGGGCTCAGCTCAGCCCTGCAAGCACGCACACTACCGTACCCTGTCTATGTGTGAGTGGCGCATACCCGCATACATCGTGGATGGAATCTGTTTTGTAGGTTTTTTAATTGACCAAAAATTTTGTACATTCACGATATTTTGCTTGGAAAAATACATGACGATATTGGCTTCCTGATTGGTTATGGGAGAGTTGGAATCACGGCAGCACTAAACCACCTGGCTTAGCGCTAGCAGAACTTTTCGATGAGTTCTGCAACAGCCAGGACTCGACATTATCATAATTATGGATAAATTATATTGAACATTGTAGTTTATTCAGTCTTCAAACTGTGATCTAATCAATCATCATATAGAATTACAGATACTTAAGCAAAAACTTGATAGACTACGTCCAACACCAATCACAGAACATACGACTTTAGGCTGTCCTGTTACAAGTTTTATATCTACATATACCAAACACATCACACATAACAACTGCAATTGATTTCCGAATACATATAGGTAAACCGGAGTCATACTAATCGAGAGTGACGCTCGAAAAAATCACAACCCCTGGACGCAAACGAGGGGGTTGTAGGGGGTGGCAGAGAGGGGGTGCAGGTGGGGTTGCCAGTGTTTTTATTTTTCATGATTGGTGGATTGCAGCGGGGGTAATGATCGATGGAATTAACGTGCGCCACTGGCCACCACGGGGGCTTCAGTTTTAAAAATTTCGAATGCTTCGTGTTTTAAAAATGGAATTCGATTGGAACGTTTTTAACGGTTTTTTTGACGTCACATGAGCGGTGTATGTTTGGAGGGTAGGATAAGTAAAATATAAACCAATATTACGATAATTTACAACAATAGACCAAGAAGGAGATGAAGAGACGACTTAGGTGTCTTCCTTAGAAATTGGCTCGGAACAATGGAAGGAATGAAGGAAGGCAAGAACAAAAAAACTGTAGATACAGGTATTAAAAAGTACTTTTCAAGACTCACTGGTACCTCATTATTTATAGTACGGATTGTCACTTATTAATTAGGAGTACTTTAACACCCAATAGTAACTAAGTTTTTAAGAACGAACGAACTTATCCCACTGCGTTTAGCCACACAATGGATCTTTTTCCGAACTAGTGGGGAAAAGTGTGCGTGTTCGCCTCCGCCACAATTTTATTGTATCTAATAAAATTGTTTATCGTATCAGGCGCGCGTCGATCCCCACAAGGTGCTGGTCAAACTCACAAGAAGTAAGTGTATTATAACGTCGTTTGATACACGTGCTTGTCACTGCAGCCCTCGGCCCAAAATGACAAAGTTTCTGCACTTGTATCAAAATGTTCCTTAACATTTCCAGCCGGTATGTTCATAGCTCGACAAAGTACCCGCCAAGAATAGGAGTCATTGGTCTTTGTTGGTAAAACCCAACGCACGACCTTCATCATTACATATTTTCACGCCTGACGGAGATTCTACCTAGTTCTCTGGATGCTCATGTTATGTATGCAAGTATGGTAATCATTTAGGTAGAGATACACGAGATATCATTGCTAAAAATATATTTTGACAGGCCTCTTGGTCTTTTTTTTTTTTTTTTTTTTTGGTTAGGTAAAATCATCCAATGACGAATCCCGCCCTTGGGTGGGGCGGGAAACAGTGTCAGACTTTTACTGACTAAAAACCTACCTTTCCATTCCCTGCCTTTATCCTGGGGCCTTTGGTGACAGTCTCACATAACCTTTGGCCCCAGTAGGCTTTGGCCCTGCTGGACCCCTGCAGTTTGCTGACAACTCCTTGAGGCGCGCGGGAACGGTGCGCGCCGTAGACGACCTAGGCCTCTTGGTCTAGCGGTCAGTGGCCCTGACTTCTATGCCAGAGACCGAGGATTCGAATCCCACCCAAGACAAATCTTGGTCTTCAGCACGATATTTTTTTCTGTGTCTGGGAGTAACATATTTATTTAATCTTCATGCAACATAAGGTACAAAGGTGGACTTAATGTCTTAGGTTATTTATCTTTAACATGTATGTATTTAGAAATAAATAAATAATCGCATGTTTAATAGAAAACAGAACTAACTCATAAAAAAGGTTATTTCAAAATTGAACCTTATTATTGAAACATAATTTTTAAGATCCAAATACCTTCTTTTTTGAGTTGGGCCTCTTTTATATTAAGCATGCGATATGTTTATCATTAGTCTAGTACTCGTACCACAAGCTCTGCTTAGTCTGGGACTAGATGGCGTTGCATGAAAATATTATTATTATTTATATGCAAATTCCATAGTATAACGAAATCATATTTAATGCATAGATCTACAGACAGAGCTATAAAAGCCACGAAATCCAATAGAATCCGTCCGATTACGTTTCAATCCATAAACCGAGCCGTCGCCACTCATAAAAGTATCCGAACGCATAAAAATTTTCTACCGTTGCATTTTTTATTTTATTTCCTTGCAACACAGGCACTGAGGCACAGATATTGGGTACACAATTCCTGTATTTCGATTCCGTTTACAAATTAAACAGACGGGATGTTTACATGCCCCCCTTCACCCCGTCACCCCCTTGCCATACAACCATACATTAACATACATACAATGATTTATACTCCATACACATTTGGCATAATTGAAAAATGGCCGTCGTTACGCCGTACGGTGGACACTGCAAATAATAAGCTTTTAGGGTGACGTCGAAATGTTTGGACTAATTAAGCGATTAATGTGAGGTGGCGGGTTTTGTTATGATTATTACTGAAAGGTTTTTAAGTTAAAACGAACTTTCAGGCGGTTTCCGACAGCGAGGATGCTTTCAACCGTCAATGAAGGAAATATTCATAATCTTTTTATTCATAGTAAAATCTTTCATCTACTGACTCCACAGATATTATGCAACAACATACGATAGTCTTTTTATTACTACCTAATTTTATATTGATAAGGTTTTTGATTCTGAGCGTAAGGTATTAGAAAACCTGTCTCAAGATTTTGGTTCTGTAATGCAGGTTGGTTGCGCGAATTTGCTTGATGTTTTAATGGACTGTAGGTTTGAAAAGCGATCTTAGGTTTGTTAACAATATGCAGATACTGCGCCTGGCATGGAATAAATGTATTGGGAAGGAGCACTGACCTTTAGACTTCGTTGGTTGCACGTGGCACTTCGAAGATTGCACGTGACACCGGCCGATCCTCGTCTTCGCACATTTAAATCACTGCCAGGTCCTGTATTGCACTAACACAGCACTATTGTGGAGTCTCTGAATGATTGGATCACGAAAATAGTCAATTTTCTTGTAATTTCGAGCGGGCGCGGTTAGCGGTGCGGTCACATTCACTCGATGCACAAACGTCAATGTCAAATCCTTTCTTGAGGTCGTGCGGGGAAATAAACGGAAGGGATAGGATTGCTAGGCCAAAAAAATAAATTACAAAAAACAAAATCGCGGAACATAGCAAATTGGCGCAACCATTCCCCCCGGGTTTGAAGGGTTACCTTCAAAGAAAAGAAAAAAAACAAAAGCGAAACTAAACCCTATTACTAATCTAAACTATCAATACTAGGTAGCGAAACAACTTATAACTAACTTTGCCACTACTACTGATTAGGCAGAGGGCAGAGGCGAATAACCGGACGCAGGTACGATCCAGTTGCGGTTTTAACCTTTACGACTCGCGTTATTCCGTTCGAACCCGGAAAAACTTCTTCCACTACACCAAGAGGCCAGTGCAGAGGAGGCGCACTCTCAGTCTTCAGTATCACCACAGTACCGACTGTGACTGGATCTGAAGGAGTGTTCCACTTTTGACGCGACTGCAGCGTATGCAGATAATCTGTCCTCCATCGCTTCCAAAAGGACTGAACTAAGCTATCTAACAGGGCGTGACGCGGGTGAAGCTGCAGTTTGTCAGTCTCGACATCTAAAGCGGGCAAATATTTAAGAGGAGTCGTCGTCAAGAAGTGAGCCGGCGTCAACGCTAGTGGCTCCGATGGATCACTAGACAAAGTCCGACACAACGGACGCGTATTCATCAACGCCTCTACCTGAGCGAGTACAGTGCTCAACTCCTCGTACGAGAGAATCTGTTCGCCTATGACCCGAAACAGGTGCGACTTAAGGCTTTTAATATTCGCCTCCCAATTGCCACCAAAATGACTAGCTGCTGGCGTATTAAAACACCAATCAATGCGATTCTCAGCTAAGACATGGGCGAATTCACTTTGGTAGTACTTGGAGCGTAAGAATGTATGTAATTCCGAAATATTGCGTCGCGCTCCAACATAATTTGTGCCGTTGTCAGAGTATAAGCGCTTAACGGGACCACGGCGAGATAAAAATCGTTTAAATGCAGACATAAAACCCTGCGTACTCAAATCACTGGTTAACTCTATGTGAACCGCACGAGTTGTCATACAAACGAATAGGCAAATGTATGCCTTTGTGGAACGTATACCACGACCACGGGCAATAGTGACTTTAAACGGTCCAGCATAGTCCGTCCCAGTATGTATGAAAGGTTTCACCGTCTGTACAACACGACAAGAACGATGGTCGGCCATTTCCGGCGCGTTGAAACGCGGGCGGAGCTTAAAGCAGGGCACACATCTGTGCACTCTAGCGCGTATCAAATTGCGAGCGGAAAGTATCCAGTACTTCTGTCGAAGAATGGACATTAATAAATCGGGACCAGCGTGACAATTCACCTTATGGTGATAGTCCACCAACAAATCCAAAACGTGATCCCTGCGTGGTAGAACTACTGGATGCATTTGTTCAAACTCTAACTCAGCATTTCGCAGACGGCCACCGACACGAATGAGTCCGTCTTGCAAAAATGGTTTCAAATGTTGAAGTGCGGGACTACAAGGTTTATGTGATTCTAAACTACGAAATTCTATTGAAAAATAAAATTTCTGCAACTCTCGAAGTACAACTGATTCAGCTCTATCCAAATCAGCTGCGATTATAGAACCACGCGATGGTAATAATCTCAAAAATCTTAGGACGTAAACTACACAGCGTAATAGTCTCGACCAAGACGAGACTCGATTAGACAACAACAAAACAACTGACTCTTCACGCGGAACTGATACTACAAGCGTATGTTTCTTCTCCTCGGGTGGCTCCGAAACAGTAGCGGGGCTAAACGGAACACTTGGCCACTCGTTAGGAGTGGTATGAAGCCAGGGAGGGCCACAAAACCAAAGCGGATGATTTAAAATTTGCGCAGGAAGCAAACCACGTGAGAGACAATCAGCTGGGTTTTCTGTTCCAGCGACATGGAATACATTTTCCGGAGACAATTCAGCTTGAATCTTACGTTCCAAGCATAGAAAGCGTTTTTCTGCGGAGGCACGGGAGCCACCGAGCGAAAAAATATCACCCTTGAAAGGGAGCGCGACAACATAACGACCATCTTTATCACGAGTAGTCGTGCGGGTATAAATCTCCTCAGTGACCTGATCCTCAGGGCTGAGAATAGGCGGGACATTGACCTCTTCAATCTCCCAGAACTTGCGGATGGTAGACTCAAGCGGCGGCTCGACGGTGCAACAGTGCGACACAGTCGAGTAACTATTTAAATAAGCGGGTGCGGAACCAACTATAACAAACCCGAGAACTGTTTCCAGTGCGTGCGGAGCGGGGTACATCGGAAGACCTTGAATTTTACGTGATAACTGGAGATGCGGGAGAATCGAAGCACCGATCAATAGATCGATATCTCCAGGGAAAGCGTAATTTCCGTCGGCTAACTGCAAGTTCTTAAACTCCGTCAGCATGGACGTGTCAACCGGTACCGTGGGCAACCGTTCCGTAATCTTATCTGCGACTAGCGAATCCATTTCAAACGAAATATTACGATTAAAACGTGAACTAAATATTATTTTAATGGAACCGTGAATGGTTGCCTTTAAACCTCCAAAACCTTTCACTTCTGAGCGGGATGACCAATTATTAAAACTAAAACCAAGGCGTTGACAACAATCCCGAGTAATAAAATTACTCTGGGAAGCGCCATCTAGTAGCGCTCGAACGGTGTGCGGTTTGCCAAAGGCATCTACAATGACAACTTGCGCGGTCGCAAGTAAAACGGTAGTGATTTGAGTACCAGCGGCGGAAAGCGAACACAATGTTACGTCGTTTGCACTTGCAGCAGGCCGCGCGTCACAAGCGTCGCGCGTCTGCGCAGGCCGCGGCTGCGATGGCAGCTTACTACTCTCAAAATGTAAGAAGGTATGATGTCTAGCTGGACATTTACGACAGCTAACACCACTTTTACATGACGTAACCAGATGTTTGTCACTTAGACAATTAAAACACAAATTATTAGTGCGGACAAACTTGTAACGATCACTAGGCGATAATCTCTGAAATCCCGAACACTTGTACAGCTGTGTATGGCTACCCTTACACAGAGAACAGTCAGGTGTTGAGGCGGTATTAACTAGCGTATGTGCAGTCTTGACCGACTTCGATGACGCGTCTATACGGCGATCGGAACCTGTCCTATTCGTGACTTCATGACGTGCCGACGTGCGCTGCAACACCTTAATATGGTCGCGAATAAAAGATTCTAAATCTTCGAACTTAGGTATTTCTTTGCCGCGCTGAGTCGTTTCAAACAGACGAACAGTTTCAGGATCTAATTTATTTAAACCGATATACAAAAACAAAAAGTCACAGAGGTCATTGACCTTTAGGTTCCTCACTGCACGAACAGATGATGCGAAAATATTTAAAAACTTCTCTAAATTATGATCGTTACAAACGGAAAAACTTTTCAAATCGAATAATTGATCTAAATATGCGGTGGCTACTAATCGCTTATCTTCGTATTTTGTTTTTAAAGTGTTCAAAACTAAATTGTAATTTTCAGCGCTAAACGTAATTCCAGCACAGACAGCCTTTGCCTTACCGGTCAATTTTTCTACGAGATAATGCAATCTCTCGTGATCTGTCAGCGATGTGTTCCTATGTATTATATTTTCGAAACTATCTATAAATAAATTCCAATTTCGAATGTCACCATTAAATTCAGGTATTTGAATTGGCGGCAATCGTGGGCGTTCGCGAGGAGGGTTGGATAAACCACTCGCGGGGGGGGGAGTCTCTAAACTCCTAGCAATACGTTTGATACGACAATACAAGTCATCAAAGGACGACAATGCCTGATAACTCACACAGTAATCAGGATTTAACTCCAACTCTAAAATGTTTATATCCTTAATTGTAGATTTAAAATCCGCGCGCAAACTATCTAAAGTTTCCAACGAACACAAGAAAGCATCTCTAATCATCAGATCCGAGATTTGCAAAGATTTATCACAAATTGATTGAACACGTGAAAACTGTGAGTCCCTTTCGGCGTATAAAAGCTTTAACTGAACCTTTAAATCGGTACTAACCTTGGTTCCCTTAAGAGACATCTTGTCTTGATATATTCACACTATACACTCAAACAAACACTTAACGAATTATTAAGTAAGCGATAATTATCAGATAACAATATGGTAGTATTGTAAACAACAAAGCGAACGGCGAACGAACGGAATAACCTGTCTATATAATCTATGGTTTATCCGTTTCCTACAAATATTCACTCAACAATGAACGGGTATTTTTGAAATGCGTCTACCTACATGCAATTTGTAGGATGGTCGAATGAATTTTGTCAAGAAAAAGAATGCGATCGATTTATATCTACGCTGATATTTACGTAGCTAACTATAATTATGCGGTGCGGTTGACGGCGTAGGTACCGTAACTATCAATGACTCTTTAACTATACGAGCGAAATAACGTATAGTTGCCTAAATGCCTAGATGCGGGTTTTCTACTATTATATCTAGGTAAACAGGCGCGTTGCGTTTATTCCCTATGGAACAAATACTATATTGCGAAATTACAAGAAAATGATTCACGATCCTGCTCGTAGGACCAAAAGTAATGGTTGCGCGAATTTGCTTGATGTTTTAATGGACTGTAGGTTTGAAAAGCGATCTTAGGTTTGTTAACAATATGCAGATACTGCGCCTGGCATGGAATAAATGTATTGGGAAGGAGCACTGACCTTTAGACTTCGTTGGTTGCACGTGGCACTTCGAAGATTGCACGTGACACCGGCCGATCCTCGTCTTCGCACATTTAAATCACTGCCAGGTCCTGTATTGCACTAACACAGCACTATTGTGGAGTCTCTGAATGATTGGATCACGAAAATAGTCAATTTTCTTGTAATTTCGAGCGGGCGCGGTTAGCGGTGCGGTCACATTCACTCGATGCACAAACGTCAATGTCAAATCCTTTCTTGAGGTCGTGCGGGGAAATAAACGGAAGGGATAGGATTGCTAGGCCAAAAAAATAAATTACAAAAAACAAAATCGCGGAACATAGCAAATTGGCGCAACCACAGGTTTAAGACCCGTCTTTATTTATTAAAACTTATACTTCATCTGTATAGGTACTTAACAAAACATTTAAAAAATCCTGATGACTTTTTATTTAAAAAATAATCATTTATAAGACATACAAAGATTATTTAAATTTAGTGAATTACTTAACATCGGTTGAGATAAATAACTAATTCTAAAAATTTTTAGTTAACATTTATAGATAGTTTTTAGATAAAAGACATGTGAAGATAGTTTACATTTAGTTAAGTACCTAAACAAATGGAGTATAGACACTCTTTACCAGTTTACTTTAGTTACGTCAGTTTATATTGCAAAAACTAATCAGTAAAAGGAATCTAAAGGATTCTAACTAAATAATCAAAGTAGTACTCAAACTTGACCTTGTAAAACAGTCAGATGTCCAATACGTTAATATTGAACCAATCAAGATGCATACTTGAAAGAATAAGGCTCTTAACACAAAAAAATCTTGGAGAAAACTCGTGTGAAATTCTCAGATTTTCATCTTTCACCCCCGTCCTTGAAAACTGAAAACATGTAGGCTCAGTAAATAGTTAATGAACGGCTGACATTGTAAAGTTGCAGTTCGCGTCCCGAAAGGGAAAGTTGCACACCGAGCACTTCATCTGTAGGGATGGCCATCTCAAGTGTAACGAGAATTCATTTCGTTGATTCATTGGGATATTTAGTGTGTATAGGGAACCAGTTTATCAATAAACAAAGAAAGAAAGAAAACATGTTAATATAATAATAATAATAATATACCACAAATATCACACAACGACGTCCTGTCCCAAGCTAAGCAGAGCTTGTGTTATGAGAACTAGACGACTGATAAACATACTCATATATTTCTAAATACATACTTAATATAGATAAATTACACCCAGACACAGAAAAAATTATCGTGCTCATCACACAAACATTTGTCCTGGATGGGAATCGAACCCACGACCTTCGGCATAGCAGTCAGGGCCACTAACTACTAGACCAACAGGCCAGTCAATATTTATTCTGCCTGAATAGACGCACAATTAATTACAGAAATTATGCAAAAACAGCTTCCCAATCAGGCCATGTGTAGATCAGGCATAACTGTACATTCAAAATTAGAATACTAACTGTGAAAACGATTTCAAAATTGTCAGAAAAGCAAACGAGATAGAGCAAATATGTCTATCTCTCTCGCTAAGACGCGTGCTGTGCTATGACGTCAAAATTCATATCGGACTTCTCTTTCTAACACGCAAATTTGAAAGCTTTATAACTTTGTTGTTAATAAACATATTTTAAATATTCTTTCATATTTGTTTACTAAAGCTAAAATTAATTTAAATTAGCATTAAAAAACATGCATTTAGTAAGATATTTTTTATACATAGTAAGTAGAGCAAGATCTCGGTGCCCAGCAGGGTCAGAGCCTACCGGAGCCAGGGGTTGCGACAAAGAGAACCCTGCGGTCCTGGAACGAAGACAAAGAAGGAATTTATGAGAAGATTTTAGTCAGTAAAAGTCTGACACCCTTCTTCACCCCAAAGCAGAAGAAATCATTGGAAGATTTCCCACCTAAAAAGAGTGCCACCAGACTTTACTTAATTTCTCAAAGTAAAATATGGAATAGAGTGAAGACATACTACTACATTAGGCCGACGGCCAATTTACAGGTACCAGGTGCTAAAGGCGCGTGAAAATACTACATGTTTTAAATCTTTTGGAGAATATTGTCAGATATGCTTATTAGAAAATAAGTAACGACTGGCGACCTTAGGATCTGTAACGAATACTTACAGTATCGCGACACGGTAGGCCCAGAAGAAGATGGAGCGTCGAATTAGCCAGCCCCCCCTAGCCAAGTTACAATAGTTTCGTTTATCGTGAACGCTTGGAGTTGGCCACGCCCCCAATTCCTTTGTTCAGACGTCATCTCAACAAAGGAATTGGGGGCGTGGCCAACTCCAAGCGATAAACAAAACGACGATCAACAAAACGATTGTAACTTGGCTGGGGACAGGTGAAGCCAAGTGCAAAGAAAAGTAGAAAAATGGAAGGTAGAGCTTTGCTCTACAATAGGATGAGATAGACTCATTAAAAAGTACATTAAAGTAAGATGCAAGTCATTCTAACCCAGTTTTTTTTAAGTTGTAAGACTACACAATTTGGCTGAAATTGTTGGTAGAACAAAAATATTCCTGCTTCCATTTTCTACAAAGGTTTTTTCCTCCAAGGCTTCTCGTGGCTCCTCAGGAGCCGTGCATTTTTCCAAGACGCAAAGATTTCTGGACCTGACCCAGATTGTTATTGGGTTTTTTTATATAACAACCCGCCCCAGCATCGCCCGGGTGTAATGGTGATATTAATTTTATTATGCATGTATTACACATATAAACCTTCCTCTTGATTCACTCTATCTATTAAAAAAAACCGCATCCAAATCAGTTGCGCAGTTTTTAATATCTAAGCATACTTAAGGACAGACAGCGGGAAGCGACTTTGTTTTATAATATGTAGTGATGTTACTCAGCTACATAATAACTAAGTAACATAGGCTACATTTTTTCTATTTTCATGTGGGCTACACTAACAAAAGCCAGTACTTAATCATCATCATCATCAGCCTATTAATGTTCCCTCTGCTGGGTCACAGGCCTCCTCTCTAGGAGAGAGAATGGGCCGTAATCCACCACGCGGGCCCAATGCGGGTTGATGTATGTACTTAATAAACAAAGTATTTAATAGAAAAATAAAGTATAAGGTTTTAACGATATACCTTACCAAATTGCACTTGGTTTGCAATAAACGTTTCAATTTACTGATATTTTTAATATGTTACGTTTCACACAACTTGCCATCCCTACCGTAGCATAATGAGGTTGAAATACGATGCAAGTTGAGTTTGCAACTGACAAATCACTTACAGTGCTCTACACGAAAGTGAGTCTTGCTACTGCATTGATATGAGTGTTTTGTCTACTATTTGAATAATGTTTTAATTAATTTTGTACTCAAAATTAATGAAGTCCACGATTGTGTAAGGTATATTTTTTTATCTAAATTTCTTTCAAGTTATGTAAGATTTTAATAATGGCAACACTAGACACTAACAAATATCGAGAATGACAACACTACAGATATAGTGTAGACTTTTATTACGCAAGAAAGCTTAAAAAATCAGAGACAAAAAAAAGCGCTTCTGTCTGTAGCGACTGCTGAAAAAAACTCATTTAGAAAAACAATGCATTTAAAAATGTTGAACACAAAAATGCACGACATTCTAACACTCAGAGCTACAGGAAGCGATGCCGTGTCAAACTTCTGAAATGTTCAGCTTTCAGAGGCCGTTCACCCCAAGACGGCACCTCACCGCACCTGCACCCTTATTACACCCACACATAAGGCACACTTCCCTTTGACACTCAACGAATGAGGTTCTTTTAATGACCGTCTTTATGTATTCGTAAAAGCCCTTAAGTCTTACCTGTTAAGGTTTATTTTGGCCAACTTTAGGTGTTCTATAAAGTCTCTTTGTATACGAACGTTATGGAAAACGCTTAGTTTTTCTTTTGACGGATTTCGCGTGAAAGAAATTCGGCTTTTAAGAAAGTTGCTGACATGTTTTTTTTTTTTGGTTTTCGAGTCGAGCTGTAAGGCTTTCGTTATTTTCGCAAGTGTTTTATTTAACACCTGGAACTGAAAATGCAATTACTTTAAGTTCAGTAAAACTTCGACCTATTTCACGAAAAATAGATACACAATTATGTACCATAGATAAGATATACCCATACCATACTAACATTATAACCCGCGTGGGCCATAGGGAAAATGTCCTAGAACTCAAAGGGTAACTAAAGGAACATAAGCGTGATCTAATCAGTAATAGTCTGATAAGCCTGTTGATCTAGTGGTTAGTGACCCTGACTGCTATGCCGAAGGTCGTGGGTTCGATTCCCACGCAGGAAAAATGTTTGTGTGATGAACACGATCATTTTTTCTGTGTCTGGGTGTAATTTACCTATAAATAGGTATGTATGTATTTAAAAATATATAAGTATGTTTATCAGCTGTCTAGTACTCGGCGGAGTTGTATGATAGTTACAATAGGTAACTAACAAATAACAATAGCTAATAAAAAAGAAAATATATATATATTTCCAAAAAATCTATAGAAAGATGTATAAAAAACATCATAATCACGTAAGTGTGATTGTATGGGAATGTATCTCGGGTCGGAAGAATTTCTGTTCATGAGTTTATTTACAGTGCTTATCTTTTTTTTTTAACGTAGGTAAAATCATCCAATGACAAATCCCGCCCTTGGGTGGGGCGGGAAATAGTGCCAGACTTTTACTGACTAAAAACCTACCTTTCCGTTCCTTGCCTTTACAGTGCTTATCTGCGATTCAAAATCATAATAGGTCAAAACTTTTTTTGTAGTAATAATCTTATTTTTTTAAATCTTTTTTAATAATGAATGTGTAATATGTAAAGCGTTACTGCTGTTGTTGTATGGTGTAGGCATGCATACCAGTGTCATGATTTTAATATTTTGTTTAAAAAAAATCCTGTATGTAATGCTGTTGGTGTGCCAATAAAATAAATAAATAAAAAAAAACATAATTTGTATTTATTTTCCTCATTGCGTCAATACTTGGCACTGTCGAATTGACGCTTTTGAAATGTGTGGTTGGAGGAAATGCCATTGTTTATATGAAATCTCCCCACCTTCCAATAACATTTGAATAACTCTGAACGGACTCAGATTTGGAACTTGAAGACAGTAACTTTTATTCAGCTTAAAAATACCTATCCAACGATATAGCATACGTATCTGATGGAATTTGGGCCCAAAAAGGGCATCCTCCTTTACTGGGCAGAACATTGGATCTACAATTACTTAATAACGGAACTCAAAACACCTGGAAAACTCGCCCGGACCAGACATAACCTCCATCTGGTCAAAGGATCCTCCCTTTTCAATGGAGGTTTGCGGGGCTTTACTCACTGTCCAGCATACCTCTAAAATAAAAGTATAAACAACGTAAGGAAGGGAAAGAATACTTTACTCAGAAACCGTTGTAGATAAACTTGTCTACCCTCTTAACTTAAAAGATCCATAGCTATTTCACCCAGCCTGTTCTATCATCGGAACACCAGACGTACAAGGTTGCGCCACCGGCATATAGTGGAAATGTTTTGGGAACACATAGATAAATTCCCTGCCAGAGTCTGTGTTTCCTGATAGCTACGACCTAGGTGTCTTTAAGAAGGAATAGGTTACTCCTAAGCAAGCGTGTTCCACCGTTAACCATATTATCAAAGTGGTCAAATGCGAGCGGCCATCTATAAATAATAATAATATAATATTCTACCACTATCACACAACGCCGTCTAGTCCCAAGCTAAGCAGAGCTTGTGTTATGAATACTAGACAACTGATAAACATACTTATATATTTCTAAATATACAGGTACATATTATAGACACAGAACAAATGATCGTGCTCATCACACAAACATTTGTCCTGGGTGGTAATCGAACCTCCGGCATTGCACTCAGGGCCACTAACCACTAGACCAACAGGCCTGTAAAATAAAAAGAACATGTAAAGAAATAACATTTCTTAATGCCAATGACGTAATTAGGACCAGTAAGCCCACAATAAAGCATTCTGTAACCAGTTACAGAATGCAAAACTTTACACAGAAGTTAGCGTGTAAAGTTACAAAAAAGGTTCATTGGCTCCCAAGTTTATTTATCGCTTTTAGTTTTTAATTTAACGACGTGAAGTTAGCACGCGAGCTTCGGTATTAGCGTTAAATGCCTTACGTTTTATTTTCGACGAATTAAAAGGTTTAAGAATATCGTAAACGATATGTGTCGTTAATTAATTTGATATTGATCTTTTGGAATTTTTGTTTTTTTCTTTTTCATGGAATATTTTTTTTTTCGCTTTACGATTTGTCGACGTGTGCACGCTGCTTTTTGTTTAGTTTTTGTTTTTTTTTTTTTTGTAAGGTGGGCTTTTATGTTGTAGCGGTGTTTATAACATACTTGCTTTTTAAGTTACAAAAGATATTTAATTTATTTTTACAATACATTTTTTTTTTTTTTTGGATCGTCAATTGGTTCGTTGTTCTATTTGATTGATTTATTTCAAAAATAATTTACATTGTGTGTGAATATTAAAGCTTACAAACTAGGAACACAAGTTGTAGAAACTAATGATAATATTGTATTGCTTTCAAATAAAACATAATAGTAAAAAAATAGTAACAATGATGTCAAAAAAAAATAAGATTATGTACCATTATTAAAACCTTGTTTATTTTTATTTTTTTATTGTATAAAAAAGAAACAAACAAATAGTGAAAATTTACACTGTTAATTTATGTAAGATTATTAGGTAATATTAGATTTGGTTACCATTAAAATGTCAATAAATAATAATAGATATGTCAATAATGAAAAATAAAATTTACTACCAATGGCAATAGAGAATAAAATTTGCTAGGAATGTTATTAAATAAAAAATAGAAAAAAAAATAGTTGATTACAATGTCAATAGAAAAAAAAAAATAATAAATCAAAAAACAATATTAAAAAAAAATCTGTATTTTACTAATTATCTATTGAGTAGAGGCATTTCTCCAACAGGAATGCCTTGAGCCTTGTATACAAAGTGCTTTTTAATTCAACTGGCAACTATTTCGACAATACCTTCCAAAAATGTGTAAATATCCCTGAATCTTCACAAACCATTTTAAAAGTAATGTTTCCAGAAGGATTAACAATGTTTTTTTTATGGTGGGAAGTCATCAAATAATTTCTCCTATTCCGGGCGGAGCGAGAGAGAGTATCACTTTAACTGACTAAAACTCACTTGTGTTCCTTCAGTTGCCTTTTGAATTCCAGGGCCACGGTGACTCTTTTTAACAATCCCGTAGAAACACTTCCCTCCTTCCGAGGTCCTCCATATTCTTCTTCTTGCCCTTATCCCATATTACTTGGGGTTGGCGCAACACGTTTTTTTCTTCCACTCTATCCTGTCACCCGTCACACTATCACTAACGCCCCTTTCTTTTATATCACTCCTCACACAATCCATCCATCTCTTATTGGCCTCCCTCTTCCTCTCCATCTATCTACGTGTAAACTCAGAACTCTTTTAGTAACATAAGTTTCATCCCTCCTCCTCACATGATCATACCAAGACAAACGATTTCCTTTCAACTTTTCAATCACTGGCGCCACTTTCAAACTACGAGGTATTCCGTTAAAAACAACAATATATTTAAACCGATTTTTAAAACCCATCTTGCTTATAGTGCAATATAACAATCCAGTGTATTCTAGACTTCATCATAACCCCTGGCGAGCCCTTAACGGAATGCTTGCTAAACATAATCTGGTAAAAATACACCCTTTCAGCACTCGAGCGCCCTCTAGTGGTAGCCGACAGCGTTTACATCTCAAAGGTACGTTGTTCAAGGCTAGTTTTGTTGCAATACGGCTCATCAGAGTAGTCGTGATAGAGCATGAAATGTGGGGAAGAAAGAAAGGTAGGGGAACTTGTATGTACTTGTTTCTGTATGAATGGCAGATTAGTTACTGTACTCCGTGTTGTCATTTGAAGGTCTACCTTCTTTCGATTTAATAGGAACAGCTTCGGTCTATCTCATATCTCATCTTCATTTCAACTGTCTCTAAGAAAACGTTTCCCTGCGCCTTACCATCAAATATCATAGATTGCATCACTGCTTAACATCAGGTGGGATTGTAGTCAAGCACTAGTTTATATCAAATAAAAAAACAACTTTTCAAGAGAAAGACCTCCACTGCTTTTTATTTATGTATTTTTTGTGTTGGGTAAAATCATCCAATGACGTGTCTCACCCTTGGGCGGAGCGGGAGGTAGTGTCAGACTCATACTGACAAACCCATCCCGTTCCTTCATTGCATTCATACCAGGTGTACACTTTCACATTTACCCAAGGCCCCAGAGTAAGCTTCGCTTCGACCCTGCTGGGCCCCTACTGTCCTCCTTTGCTAACATTACTGCTTCACAGAAGGAAAGACCTCCCTGCTGGGCACACGCCAATTGTCGCCACAATGACCTGTTCTATGATTTACCTTAAACTTAACTTAAAGTTATCTATACAATTTTTTTTCCGTGCGGTAATAGAACGCGACACACAGCGCAGTAGCCCATTATTCAGCCACTATACCAACCGTGCTGTCAACAATTAAAATACACAATTACAAAACAACCACAAGCGATTGTCCCTAGGTAAACTCTCGAATCTGAAAAATAGCATTATTTTTTATTTCTGTTTTAAGCTTAACAAAAACTAATTATTTTTAAAATATTATATATGTAACTTTTAGATACAAAAAAATACTTCAAATCGCTCTCCTGTAAAGTACACTTTTTCACTTCCGATAGTTTACCTTGACTACATTATATATTTTACAGTAATATACATTTTTTGAAATGAGAGATGATTTACCTCTTGATGAAAGTTTTAGCATCTAAATCCGTAGCAGGAGATAATAATAGAATGAAACAATATAGACATTTACAAACTCTATATTCTTTCTATAGTAACCTCTTATAAAAGCCGGGGATATGCCACCATTCCAGCCATTACCAGGCTGATGGCAGACCACAACACAGGGATCGTTACCAGTGCACTTAATTAAGTCAGCCACTTCAGGTAGGCCGGGGCTTCGGCACGTACCGCCAGGGGGCGCGCGCGGCGCATAATTTGATAGAAGTACCCTCTATGGCAGGGTGAGCTGATCTTGATTTTTTTTTTCTATTTTAGACTGTCAGATTCTTAATAGTTTAGAAAATATATTTATGTCATATAGGTATAACACCATAAAAAGTTAAATAGATGAAGAAAGGGAAGGAAGGGAAATAATATCGGACATGTGGCTTTTTTAATAGAATAGAATTATTGTAAACCTATTTTAGTACCTATATATTAAAAACAAAAACATAAAATTCATACTAATTTTTACACAAAATACGGATACGGGTACAATGGCGGTCTTATCACTGACAGCGATATCTACTAGACATCCTTAGAAAGGGGTTAATATTATAGCAATATAGGAGGCAATACATAAGCTTAAAAAAGACGAATGAAATCATTTTAAAACGTGTTATTGTTTAGTTTATTTTTCCACACAAAGGAAGGTGGACCGATGACCTGGTCGGATCGCGAGAACCCGACGCATGCGTGACGCACACGACCGGTCGTTGTGGCGACGTTTGGGGGAGGCCTATGTCCAACAGTGGACGTCTTTCAGCTGGAATGATGATGATGATGCCGACACAAAGGAACCACAAATGAATCAAGGATACACGAACACTCAACTGTGTGAATAATCTGTCATGATGTAGTCACCGCTTAACGTGTATCAAAATCAGTTCACTAGAATTGCCAAGTTTTTAAGAACTGCCCTACTGGACAAGACAGGTCCATACCCACGTTTTCAATCCTTATAAAAACCAACCCTACTTCACTGACAAGGACATTCTGAGAAGCAAACTACAAATAATTAAATGAGACATATAAATCGTATGAGGCGTAGGCAGTCGCGTCCGTCAGCCGATAATAATTGTCTGAAAATAGACAGCATTCGAACGGGGAGACCAGTTCGTGCCCCTCCTTAATTATTATCTGTCCAACTTTGATATACCTTCACAGTAGTCGATACACACATACATACAAAAACTCAGGCCTTTATAGCTAAAGCTTGCAAAGGCGGGCTGAACTCCAGGATTAATTACGGAACTATCTGTGTTCCTGGTTTCAGTCAGTAAAAATCAGCCACTCCCTCTCGATTTACTCAAAAGTGGGAGGAGATTAGAATAGGATAAACGTCTACACCAAAATAGTAACAATTTTTTTTACATGAACTTAAATCTATGGGTACAATGGCGGTCTTATCGCTAACAGCGATATCTACCAGTCAATCTTACGATGGACTGTGTAGTGATGATAAACCAACCCAAAAGAAAATGGACATTAGGAGAATTCAGAACAACACCTGCAATGATTCATCCATCCTAGTCAACCATCCTTAGTTGATGGCCAGAGCCTCACCACAATTTTTTTATCATACATTTGAGCCAGTCACTTCTATCTCGCCTTACGGTGGCCATGGATGAGTGAGCCCAGAAGTTGTGTTTTCACTCTAGCTTCAAGGAAGACATTTAGGTGGTAAAGAATATAAACACCGGTAGAAAGCTTCAACCCGGAATAGCTTGACATTTCTGTAAAGCATTCCATGTTCTTCTTAACTCTCTGGCCAAAAAACAATTTTTAATTGTAACGTTCATGTCCAAGAAATGAAAGTGACTATTCTAGTCCTTCCCTCCTCTCGATCCAGTAAGATAAGGGTACACAACTATTGAGATGGAATTAAACCTAAATCGCCTTATTCCAAAACGCGATCTAAAATAGTTCCGGGACTATTACTAGTTTTAATTGGCATTAAACCTAATAATAGTCCCGGAAATACATTTAGATCGCTTTTAATTGGTATTAAATTTAGTAATAATCTCAAAAACTACGTTTAGATAGCCTTTTATCGGTTTTAAACCTAGTAATAGTACCGGAACTATTTTAGATCGCGTTTTTGAATAAGGCGGAAATAGACGCAACATGGCTAATCCAGTAAATTTTTTTTTCGTCAAACTTCAGATGATTCCAAAAAGTTATGTTATTTAAAAACAGCTCTTCAACTGTGACTTCCATTATATTTTAGTTTATATATTTATAAAAGATGAGATCTGTAATGTTAAAAGGTACGATGGGGTTGGCATATCTGATGAGATAAAATATCTAAAATTAATAAAGAAAAAATAAACTACTTATTGAAAACAAGAAAGAAAATACATGAAAGACCAATTCAAAATGCACATAAGCAAAAATTAAATAAACAAAAGAAAATAATAATAATAAACTGAACACGATTTCAGAAGTTTATTCGGTATAAAATAAAATAGGTTATGAAGACAAGAATCCTGCAGAAAAGGAAATGGTCTACATTTCATTACAATGACACCGGAAACAAAGAAGAAATTCCGAGATACAATTTATTTATAACTTTTTTGACCAGCGCAAAAAATAACTCGACAGACCGAAAGATAATTAAGGAGCGCAAGAGCATCATTATGATTTGGTATTATTATTTATATAAAACCAAATCTATTGAGATTAACTGGTGCACCCACGCCGTCTGAGTCTAACTAACTTTCATTCTCTTTGGAATATAATAACCGAGTAATGAGATGTCTACAACAATAAATAATAATATTACTAACGTATTCCGTTTCCTACCTCGATGCCGATGACCAAATATAAAATTAATGAACAAATTATCCTTCCAAGAAGTATGTTCGTGACCTTAGTCCGCCATGATTCATTATAAAACTAGTCAGTCTAGTTCCACAGGTACCAACATTAAAAAAAAATTATGCAGTATTTGTTTATGGTGATTTTTGCGGGACTTTTTTAATCTCTTGTATAAAAAGTGCATAGATAACAAAAACCCAATCTCTTTTTTTTTTTCGATTTTATTTTGATTTGCATATTTAGACCAGGGGCGTAGCTACCGCCGTATCTGCCGTATCAATTATACGGGGCCCTCGGGCTACAGGGACCACCACGTGGGCAAAAATTCGCAACATGTAAACCACAAACGTCTCGTTGGGTAAACCAAGCAATTTAAAAAAAAAAACATTTTTTTTTAAAACGGGCCCCCTGTGAGACTTTTGATAAGGGGCTCCTGTGGGACTAGCTACGCCACTGATTTAGATAGTCTTGAAAGATAACTTAAGCATGATTTTCCTATATATAACTAAATTAAAGCACAAATAAAATTTTAACCGTCTATACATTTTATTATGCGCCAGTTACTTCTAGGCAAGCGCGCTCTATCGTTGACCACAATCGGTGCTTTCCATTAGGTGAAGCATATTAATAATAAAAAACAACAATCAAGCATCGTCTAAATGAGGATATACTTCTTAAAATGGACGGAAAATTCTTATAAGACATACCTAAACACAAAGAATTATTCAGAAGATACAGAAATGTCTGTTTCCTAAGATTACTTGATCATAACTAAACTTTTTGGACTCGCAGAGTGAGATAAAGAAAACTCTCATGATTTCATCTAGATTTAGCACTGGCTACTTTCTTACCAAATTGAACTTAGGCAAATTGCAGTTTAAACTCGGTGTGGGATTCAGTTAGCAAAAGAATATTACATAAGAAGGGGCACAGGTTTTATAATAGTTTGCCATCCTATATAAAAAATTTACGCTCTTTCAGCGGTTTTAAATTTCAACTGACAAATTATATTATTGAAACTCCTCACTAACATAGTTTAAAATAAAATTATGATATGTAACCAACAAATGTAAAACTAAATAAATGCTTTGTATCGGTGACCTTAGAATAAGTTAATTACACTATCTTGTATTCTCATGTAAGTGGCTTTTTTTAATTAGAATAAACTATTTAAACCTAATTAAAAGTCTAAGGGCGCCTTCAAATTAACCGCGAAGCGCCGCGCGGTAGCAGCGCGGCTGCAGCCCTGCCACCGCGCATCGTCACTAGTCGACCGATGTACTGTTGCGCTGCCGCAGCGCGGTGTAGCGCAGCAGTAGCGCGTTTTTTATTTATATGGAATAACAAACAGCGGACGTCTTTTGGCTGATATGATGATGATGATGATGATAACAAAACAGCGCTACCACCGCACGGCTAATTTGAAGGCGCGCTAATACTCCCTCTCGCATAAAATTAAGCGGGAGAAGTAATTTGATGATTTCCCACCTCTAAAAAGTCATCTCTTTCTAGTTAGAAAGACATGTAGTAGTGTGTAGGCACTTATACTTAGTTAAGTATAAGTACGAGTATTATGCAAGCAATTTTATACATAATATTTCGGTAGGTAGCTGCATAGATATAACAAAGCAATGTCAAATCAAAGATTTTTAAATGTCAAATATTTATTCACTTATCTAATAGAGAGATATAACCAAACAAAGATATTTACCATAGTAACACCTAATTTATAAGACTTTAAATTCAATGCAATCTTAAGTTTGGATTAGTTTACAATAGGAACACAAGAATGTTAAATCTCTTCAGATAAATGAACAACTTAATTTGAGTGGTTTTTTTTTTTCATTTTGAATTTCCTGCAATTATAACTGTCTTGTTTGAACTTCTGTAGCGCCAGTTATGCGGATCTGCAATAGATGGTGCTTGGTATTGTGCACCCAGGTAGACCGCTGCAAACACAACATGGCGAAAAGGGGTCTTATAGACCCGTCGGATACTCAATGTAAATGCGATGCCCCTGTCCAAAACATGAACCATACTTTAGAGTGCCCCAAGTGCCCATACACCTAGACCTTAGAAGATTTAATGAATGTCACTTAAGCTGCAATTAAAGTAGCCACCTACTGTCTAATATGATACTATTTCAATGTTCTTTAAGTACATAAACATACATTATAGTCGACTATTATCCAAAAGCTCCTTGTTCCTTAAAATAGCTAGACCAGTCATGTCCTATGCCTACAAAAACGTTAAGTCATATGGAGATCGTTATGAATCATCTTGTTCAAGTTCACAGTATTTATGGCTGAACACAGCAATAAATTGAAACGTTCATAATTGAAAAGTAAAGCCAATAAAATTACATTCTTCCAATCACTTTCAATAAAAAGGTTAGGCGCATTATCTGTCGTGAAATCGATTGGCGACTGTTAACCCTGACGCAGCCGGCATTGAAATAAACAAATAATGTAGGAATGAGTGTTGCGGTGGTGGTGACTGGTGTCCGGAGTTCGCTGGAGTGTCCTAGAGGCCGTTAGCATTTGTCGGGCGGCGTCGCGCACTGAAAATAGCGCGGGCGGCGCGTCATCAATGCGCTTCGTTTGCTTTATGGCCAGTTATTGCGCGCGTTTAATTACCACCGCACGCCATTTTGAAGATTTGTGAAACGTCACTTTTGGCGCGAAACGTGCACTTGACAAATTACCGTGCAGCCGACACAGACTACACACACAGCCACACTTAGACTACTGAATTAATAGATTTTTTTATTGCCACCCACTTGTTAACGAACAGGTTCCGCAAATAAAAATACGTTTTGAATTAAAGTTGTTTTAATTAGCATACTTTGGATTGCACTTCCGTGCTGCGATACGATTTGGGCGAGTAAAGTCCACTTATTTCTGGAATAACAAAGTGCGCCGTGTTACATCGGCTGTATTATACTTTTATTGCCTTCAGTACCATTCTTTAGCCGGTGCGAGTGTGCGAACATGCCATTAATTACAGCCGAAACCATTTAAAAGATTTATTATATTTATTCTGAAAATTTAAAAGAGCATAAAATTCTGCAAAACTTTTAGGGACATATAGAGTTATGGTGTAGTTATTCAATTAACCAACTGCCGATTTCAATCAAACTTGGCATATATGAGCTCCCAATTTACAGCGAACGCGACTGAAGTGAAAACTCAAAAATCACAGGGAACGTGAATGGAGTGAAGGGTCACTTGACAGATGCAGTAGGCCCTTTGCGTGACCAGTGGTTACGTGGTCCTTCTAGTCGGTGGCACCCAAGCCGTGAGCGCGTCAACTAATTCGAACAGCCTTGATTTGTCGCCGTCTACGATGCATTTATTTTTTCCCTTCGCGTTTCATGTTTACTCTCGTTTATTCAACGCGCAGATCTCAGGGCTGCGTGCGATAAGTGCATTGCCCCGAACCGAAATAAATTGTCGCGACGCGGGCTTGTCGCGTGGTGCGTACAACCGGTACCGATGTCGTGGAGACGTTATAAAGAACCCAATGCCAGACATGGCGGGCGGCCGGTCTCCCGCCAAAACGACCTGTCACTTTCGCGTCGTTACGCACTCGAGTTCACTCGCACGCTGCACTTGCTTGAAGTAATGTACACTGACTCGCTGCTGACGCGTCGATGAATGCTCCCCATACGTATAATATCCCAGTGAAATTCGTGAATGTCCAACGGCCACTTTTTATTCGTCCGCTGACACTTGCGAGGTTTTTGTAACGTCTTCATTCACTTGTCTTTTCCGCGTTCGTTCTCATGCGTGGTATGATTCATAAGAAAGGAGTTTCTTGGCTTTTTTGTCAATAAATAATTGATGTGTCAATTTGTAAAGGGCCTTCGTTCCAGCAATGTCAATGTTCTTTTTGCATGAACTTGCTTTGAACTTTTGATGTAGTAATCTTGTGCAGTGCCTTCATGGTCTCTAAGCGCTGTACTTAAAAGTCAAATATTCTCAGTTATCCCAATCTCTAGGCGTAAAACAGTGTTTCAACGGGCACCTGTAGATACAAAGAGCTCGTACTGAGTCTGCTAAAGCCCTCTAAACAGTCACAAAGAGTCGTGACTAAGCGTCAAGCATCCTGTTTTCATTGTCGATACAACTCTGTAACTGGGTGATTCACTAACACTAAAATAACAACGGAGTTATTACAAATTGCTGCAGTCAAAACAGTCGTTACAGAAACTATTTACGTTGTGAGGAGTTGGATTTCTTTGTAGAAAAAGCCTCTGATGCCAGACTTATGTTATGGTCTTAAATAATTAATTTTAAAAATAGACCTAAATTTCTTACTAGAAAATAACAAAAATTAAACATGCTTAAATACTGTCATAAATTAAAAAAAAAAAACATAGATAGAAACTAGATATCTTAATCTTACTTCATGATAATAACCTTAATTATTTTCTCTTTAAAAACAAACATTATTTTCACATAAGATCATCTTGAAATATGAAAGGCCCACTAACACTGGTTTACCCAGGATCCGGACAGAGCCGGGCAGATACAATGACGATCCCTTCACTTACTTGATTTCTAAAATTTATTAAAAAAGCGAGTAAGTTTACCTTTCAGCAAACTTTAACCTTTATTTAAAATAATCAACGATTTAGTTAACGGCAGCAATAAAAAACCTACGACAATATTTCATCTATCATCATCACAAATTAACTCGCTTTAGGTACATAAAAATATAATTTTTACTGTAAGCCCTGACCATCCCGTACTTACATTAGAAATGCGTCATGGTCATGGTACGAGTCGCATACCATCCAGCATCTTATAACGTGGACTTATAAGGTGCAATCAAACATAATCGTCCGAAAATCTCCGTACGAAACCGACCACAAAAAATCATGTAGATTATATTTTATACCCGTTCGATTTTTAACTTCGAACACAACTTTAGTCCTGCTAATTTTAAACTCAATGTTATAGGATTATAAACCTTCTGTGCTCAAGTTAAGGGTGTTGTATTAAGTTTTCGATGGTATTATAAAGTTGGTAAGGGATTTAATCCGGTGGATCGTTGCTGCCAAGCGGGTGACGGCTCCGACCATCCGTGAACCCTGTACGGTGCGCAAACGCAGCTTTTGAGATGTGTTATTTATTTGAAAATGATATTTCTGTGGTTTTGTTTTGGAAAGGATGTTATTTGATTTTAATTAGCGATTATTCGTATTGTGATGTTCTTGAGATGCGTGTGTGGTATGCTTTAAGTACCTAAGGTTCTTGGGATAAAATTCACTTATCTCTAGAATTGACCATCCTACTGTTCAGTTGAGTATGTATGTGTTTTATCTGTCTGTTTTGTTGTTCTGTTGTTTGTACACTACAGGCACACTTTCATATTTTTTCGAAATTCTCTAAAACCTCATGTCTCTTCATATACCATCACTGACAAAAGTATAATTCATTACTCATCCTGTCATCAAATTACTGTTTTAGTCTGTATATGACGAAAACCTAAAAAAACATGTATCATCAATAGTATTCAGTAAACATAGTACTTTGTTTTATACTCGTATATTCGACCTTTTTTTTCCTAAAAATAAAAAAAATGTCCATAATACAATCGTATTTGCCATCGTTACAATGTAGTTGTACACTGGAAAGGCGCAGTCTGGCCGAATCAGAAACGGACGGTCTCGTTACTGCAACATGCACATATTCGCAGTGATACTGCAACAGATACAGTATCACCATCTGAATGGCCCTATTCTTATTTTAGTTGGAGCAATCTTTCTTTACACATAATTCCTCCTGCCGCTAATTACAATTTGACTGCAGCGACCTTTCCGTCCGATTATAATTTAGGTGTCTTCAAGCCTAAATTACATAGGCTCTTAGTAAACTGCTTACTATCAGGTGGGATCGCAGTCAAGCACTAGTTTATTTAATTTAAAAAAAACTTTTATTCATCATTGAACAGAGTGTCATAATCCAACTTTCATTAAACCAATTTATTTTCTAGTTCTTCTCTTTATTAATAAAAATAAAAGTAAAATGCAGTTCTTAAAAATTCTACAGCATCCGTATTTGCTGTCGCTACGTGGTAGCGTGCGCAGGAAAGGGGCGGTCTGGCCGAACCAGTTCGCGGCGCGGGCGCACCGGACAGCCGCGGAACCATTGCCTACTGCCTCATATTCACAGCAACATTGTTTTTGATCCTGCTTCTATAAAAGTGGAAAGTAAATGTACTTGAAGGCAAAACTGCAGTACTAACGTAAGAAATAAGAAAAAATTAACATGTATGGGAAAGGAGGTTTTTTAAGTGGTTTAGGAAATAAAAAATAGTTACTGAAAGCTCCTAAGCTGCCAAACACAGAGCTGCTTGGCGTCGTATCGCGAGAGAGGCAGTGGAAAAAAAAATAAATAAAATAATGCTATACATTTCATAACCAAACTGCGTAACAGTTTGTCAGACGGGACTCGATCGACCCATGACCATGACCACTCTGTCAAGAGTGCACGACTAAGAAGGAAGGAGTCCCAATGACTTCGGCTGTGCGTTGATATGTCAATCACACAGTTTCTACTTTTATATATTTATATAGATATTTAGAATGTAAAGGAACGGCATCACACCACACACTTCCTCAAAAACATTAATTAGATACGTTAATTAAGTACTGTCGCCATACGCTCACACGCATTAAATCACAAGAAGAATCTTACAGGATGCAAACCCCTTTCATTTGATTCCCATAGCCCCATATGTCCTTTAAGGAAAACATCAACACGTGGTCAAAACCCTTGCGTTAACGTTAACGTCATGAATAAAATTATATGAGAACGCATCAGGAACCGGTGACGTATGTTGCTTTAGGTTATTGACTTGACGGAAGTTGACTGCCCCAGAATGCTTGGTCCTTGTAGTCGTAAGACCAATTGTTTGAAAATTTAAAACGATTTCATGATTGTAAAACACGATTTTTGTAAGCCTGTAAACAACAGATTTACTGATCCAAATCGGATTTTAGAAATAAGATGTCAAGCTTAATACAAAAATAATGTTTAGCGATTTAAACATTATTTTAACTTTTGTCACCGAAATACCAAATCATAAAGACAGTGAAACGTTCAAATGATATTCTGAAATCATTCCACATCAAAAATATTTCCGGTCAAATCAAATTCTTTAAACCTTAATCACATCTTGAAATATTCAAATCAACATCCAAACTAACCAACTTGACATTGAAAGGTTTAAGATTCCCATAAGATACGAAAGACCAAACGTCCATACGTCATAACGCTATAATTTAAAAAAGGGTTAAGAGTAAAAAGTTTTTAATACAAAATGACACCCCACATGTGTGCAGGCATCCGGCCGACCTACGCGTCATTAAAAAGTTTAGCTGTCAAATGAAGAAATCTTTGGTGTATTATTTTATCTGTGGCTCGATTATAAACAGATGTTATTCGGCAATAAATCTTTGTCTTTGTGCTGGCTGTATATAAAGGAATCATTGTCCAAGTGTAATGAAATTATGTTCCTTCGTAATAAAATATTATTTTGGAAAACAAAGCTACTGTATGTATATTTTCCGTGGGTCGTCTGAAAGGGAACCCAAGGGCTTAAAAACAAAGACAAAGAACGAACATAGGTACTGGGTTTTAGTCAGTAAAAGTCTGACATGCCCTCCCGCTCAACAGTAGAGCGGGAAAAAACATTGGATGATTTCTGACCAAAAAAACAAATCTCTATATTTTGTGCTCTTCTTTATTTCTATATCGTTGTACAGAATGTCTACCAAAAATGAACTACCACCCATTTATCTAAAACACGTCTAACTTTTATAACATCGGGTACTTCAATCTTCTATCCTGTTGACAGCATGCGAAGACATATCAGGACCTAAATGCCGTCACCTAAATACCTACCGACAAACGGAGTAAATAGGTTTAGTGGGGTAATTAGAATCAAAATTTTGAAGAGGATTTTTATGTTATTGAAATATTGTTTTGCAGCTCTATCTCATTAAGTATGTAATTTACTTTATTTATACTTTGTTAAATACGAATAATATGATATTGAAGCGTAAAATCTAAGGAAAGTGTTGTTAATATTCACCTTTTTTTAAAATCATCAAATAAATTCTCGTGCTCTGGGCGGAGTAAGAGAGAGTTTCCGACTTTTACTGACTAAAACCCACTCGTTGTTTTATCAATTGCCCTTTGCGCTCTAGGGTCTCGAAAACTCTTTCGAATGATCCCGCAGCACTGCAGGTTCTATTCACCCCAACATTTCTATTCACCCCGTTTGTAGACATGCAATCAATGTATCTATCTATCTGTACTCCAATTTAATTGTTAGTTTTTAAACAAATCAAGAGGCGCGAAAAACAATAATCATTACATTTATTACGCCAAACCGTCTCGCTACACGATCAAGTTATCATGAAATCGATGGTGGCACCGATAATTTTAACGCAGTGGCTACCAACTTGTGGTCCGCAAGAGATAAAATATTGTTCACAAAAGGACCATATTTTGAATATGTATTTTATTATTTCAAGTACAATAATCTTATTTTTTTTTTTTTTTATTGATACTCCATTATATTTCAAATATATATTATTGTTTATTTATTGTGCACATCTACCACAGCGCAGTATTTTTAACCTAAAGTTTGATTGGTAGACAATGCCTTTTTGTTATAACTCCATCTATATACCAACCACTACTGTACATAAAATGTAAAAATTTACTAAGTTTTAAACTTAGAAAGTTATATCAACCCATTTTTTAAGTTTCTATTACTTAAAAATTGTTTTTCTATGGCAATGCGCATCACATTTTATTTTAAAGAATAGGTGTGCTACAAGTTTTGATTATTTCTTAAGTAATTACTTTTTGTTCCATTAAATTAAAAAAAAAAACATTATAAATTAATTTTCTTCCGGATTTCTGGTCCCTGCTAACAACAAAAAAATACAAAGTGGTACCCGTTTAAAAAAGGTTGAGAACCACTGGTTTAAAGAGAAGCATGATTTTATCAGCATTTAGACTATGGTCGTTATTAACGATGCCTGCCCGACCAAGATAGATGGTGCACGATTTTTTATAACTCTATTCCAATGACGAATGACGACGCTACACTTAAAAAAGGTTATGTTTAAATTTTTAATCGATAATGAGGTTCTAACCGTTTTAATTTTTGGAGCAGAAACAAAATCAGCCTTATATATAATATTCCCATTGCTGGGCTTCCTCTCTAGGAGATGGAATGGGCAGTAATTCACCAAATCACCATGTAAGCTCAGTGCCATTGGAGGTTTTTTATTTTTAATTAATATAAGCTAGTGCTTGACTGCGATCTGGTAAGCAGTGATGCAATCGTTGATACTGAGGCCCATTGGATGTCACAGGTCTTCGAATTTTTGGTTCTAGGACATGCCGGATTGCCGCATGTTTTCCTTCACCGTTTTAAGAGAAATGAGGATTAAATAAATTACAAAAAGTAATGCACCTGGCTGGGTTTGAATCAGTAACCTACAACTCATCGGGGCCATTACCTCTGGGCCACCATTGCTCTAAAAAATGGCCAGCTCTTGGTGTCTGACGCCCGGCAAATGCTGAGTTGGTCGCCCTTTCAGTGCGGGCATGCTCGGCATATTCTGTACTTTTGTTCTTTTTAGGGATCTGTACCACAAAAAGAAAAAACGGATCCCTTATAGGATCACTTATTTGTCCGTCTGTCTGTCTGTCAGTCAAAACCATTTACCTTGGGAACGCGTGAAGGTATCGAGTTGAAATTAAAACCATGTAGGTACTCAAATCTGCGGTCCCTTGAAGCTGTGAAAAAGTCAAACTTCTAAGTTAGCGTCAAAAAAGATATTTCGACACTTTCAAGGGAATCAAAATTCATAGGATACTTCCCGTAGACCTAGGACCCTGAAATTTGACATGAAGCAAGGTCTCATAGCACAAGTATAGGATCAAGTCTGAAAACTGTAAAATTGTAGTTATGTCAAAAAAAAAAGGTTTTTATGATTTGAAATTCGAAAAATCGAGATTCTTTTTGACTTTGTTTGTACGGAACCCTCGATGTGCGAATCCAACTCATACTTGCCCAATTTTTTACTGTGCTTATAACCGAATTGTGTCTGTCCCGATTAAAAGTATTTCTATTCTATTCTAAATCTAAGTACGACAAGTAAATCCAAAACCTTCATATTGGTGACTTGTTTTTCGTCTAATATCGGAAATTACTGTAAGGGAACGTACTCTAGGGATAACTATTTAATTTCCTTATCCATGATATGGTCTACCTGTGTAGTTCATATCCGGTTCATCCAAATACGTTCAGTCGCTAAAGCGTGATTGATTAAGTAACATGCAACCTCCAGGCTTTCACTTTTATTTATATTAATATGACTAAGTGTCCACCGCGGTTTTACCCGCGTCTTTGATCACTGCTTAACCCAACGCTAAAATATTTTTTCATTCGAACCAGTAGTTCTTGAGATTACGGCGTTAAAACAAACAAACTTTTCAGCTTTATAATATTAGTATACTTAATAAAACAAAAAACCAGGCTAAATTTTGATCGTTTTAATCCCGTGGAGGGTCGATCAAATTTAAAAATAAAGTACTTTTTTCTAAAACTTGAACCATTACTAACTGTACATGAAGTTTAAATGAATAAAAATACAAATCTTCCCTCTTTATAAATTAGTATAGTTATATATAGGGTGACTGGTAATTAGTGAACGATACTTAAACACGTGATTGTAGTCATGATAACAAACAACTTTTACTATGGGACCAAACCTGAAACCGCGAAAAAAATCAGCCAAGTTCCAATTTTGACCAGTTATGCGAACACAAATGTACGGACCAGCAGATTTTTTTTCGCGATTTCAGATTTGGTCCCATAGTAAAAGGTGTTTGTTATCATGACTACAATCATGTGTTTAAGTATCGTTCACTAATTACCAGTCACCCTATATAATTACAGTCAAGATATTAATAAGATGTATTACGAACATTACCAAGTAAATTAAATTCCATGGCTATTTAGAAAATAATGTTGTTTATACCGGCAGTCATTGAAGCATTAGTTTGTTTATGCCGAGTTGCTACCGACTGACTCGATACAAGTTTTATTTACCTACATCTTACTAATCGTTCTGTCATACACCGTTGCTCTGTGATGTCGGAAAGTTTGAGAAGTACAGACGAAAACTATAGGCTTACTATACTAATATTTAATTACTAGCTTCTGCCAGCTGTTTCTTTCATTCATGTTACCCCCTAAGGGTTTTTTTTATGGTAGATAAAATCATCCAATGACAAATCCCGCCCTTAGGCGGAGCGGGAAATAGTGTCAGACTCTTACTAACTAAAAACCTACCCTGTTCCTTCCCTGCCTTGGATCCAGGGCCCTGGTATGCATTTTCATACCTCCCCAGAGCCTGAGACTAGGCCTCGACCCTACTGGGCCCCTACGGTTTGTTAAAAACTCCTTGAGGCACCCCCTTAGGGGTGGAGTTTCGTAAAATCCATTCTTAGCCGATGTCTACACACTATAGAGAACATACCTGTCAAATTTTAAGTTTGTAGGTGTTATAGTTTCTATGATTTCATGATTAATCAGTGAGTGGTATTTCGCTTTTATACATATACATATATAGATTAATTTCTATTGTAACTTTTTCCCGCAGCTTCGCTCTTGTGGTGTAAGGAACTGTAAAGAGCAAAAAAGTAGCGTATGACAATCAAGAATAATGTAGCTTTACGTAATTACGTAAAGCTGTCTGGAAGAATGTCTGGAAGGCCTGCTACAATTGTAGCAGGCCTTCCAGACATTTTATTATATTTTTTTTACAATGCACCTGTTATTTTAAAATGTACCTGTAGTTTATTCTTTTGTAACACTGTAATATTATGTATATGTTTTCTGACAATAAATAAATAAATGTAGCATTTACGTATGTATAATTCTTGCTTTTGACAGTGGCTTTGCTTGCGTGAAAGTAAAAAAATATCCTTAATACTCTCCTGATTAAAAGTACCCTATGTGTTTATTTGCGTGCCAAATATAATCCAAATTTGTTCAGCCGTTTAAGTAGAAGGAGTAAGATACATACACACATATCGACCCTTGAAAGGCAAAAATTACTAAGCGACATTGAGTAAACTTTACATGAATGTGATTTACAATTAAAATTTTTAGAAAATTTTTTTGTAAACAATGATGATATAGTGGGATTTAGATACTATGTACTAACATCATAGTAATATCTAAATCCGACCTTTTTTAACTAACAATTTTTTTCTAAAAATTTTATTGTTATATCAATCTTGTAAAGTTTACTTGATATAGTAATTTTCCCGATATAGTCTTTCAAGCGTCGATGTGTATATAAATTTTTTCCTTTACATTTAATTAGTCTACAAAATTATAATTATGTAAGCTCATCAAAAATAAACAATTTCATATTTCTCAAGATATCGATAGTTTCGTAGACTCGTAGCAAATAGTTTTCGTAGGGCGTAGGTCGTAGGCCCTAGGCTACGGCCTACGCCGTAGACACTGCTACAACCGTGTTGTGTTTGCGTTGAAAGATAATCATATTCAGTAAATTAGCTTGTTTGGTATGTACTTACGAGAGAATTATTATTTAGTTCGCACTCCATTCCCTGAGGGAAAGGTAACTATATAGGGTGACTGGAATTAGTGAACGATACTTAAACACGTGATTGTAGTCATGATAACAAAAAACTTTTACTATGGGACCAAACCTGAAATAGCGAAAAAAGTCAGCCAACTTCAGTACATGTTGACCAGTTAGGCGAACACAAATGTACTGACCCATAGTAAAAGTTGTTTGTTATCATGACTACAATCACGTGTTTAAGTATCGTTCACTAATTACCAGTCACCTTATATACCTATAATACTCTTTCTTTTTACCAGTTATGTTTAAATCATCATCATCACCATTTCAGTCGAAAGACGTTCAATGTTGAACAACCTCCCCCAAGTATCGCCTCAATGAACAGTTCTGTGCGTCTCGCAACCATCGGATTCCCGGAACTCTCACCAGCTCATCGATCCACCTTGTGGGAGGCCTTCCAACCCTGCGTCTTTTGATACGCAACTCCAGAACCATTCGGCCCCAGCGGCCATTTGTTCAGCGAGCAATGTGCCTTGCCCACTGCTACTTAAGTTAGGCGATTCTTCGGGTTATGTCGGTAACCTTGGTTCTCCTGCGGATGTTTAAGTCCCGTGTAGATAGTAGGAGCCAACCTATATGTATAACCACCAATCAGACAAACTGATCAACAAGCAAAGTCAGTCTTTATGAGATTTTAAAAAGAGTGTCCTTGGAGTTTCTTGCACGTTCACTGGTCATCTCTTAGCTGCCAGTGGCTTATTTCAATTTCTGTAAAAATTTTTGCATTTAGTATTTTCTTTCATTATTTATCTACATTGTGCTCACATAATAGAAGCGACATGAAATATGTAACCAAGAATTATGTAACTAATAATATGATTTAAAAGAGTGTCCATGGAGTTTCTGGCACGTTCTTCTCCATAGAGATCTACGCTTTGGAACGTGCAATTTAGCTTCACTTTTTTTTTTGAATTGACCGACATTTTGACAATTCAAAAGTGCCTGTAATTGGTCTATTTGAAATAAACGCTTCTGATTTCTGATTTCTGATTTCTTCTCCATAGAGATCTACGCTTTGGAATATAGTGTTTGTGAACCGCATTGTAATTTATAATATTAACTTTCCGCTTTCCTCTTTAAAAAAAAGTTACAGCGCTTGTCATACCAAATGTCTAAGGTTTTTTTTATGTGGAGAACGTTGTTGATTTCACATGTGTAAAACTATTTCAAAGCCTTTCTTTATGTAATACTCTATGTGTTATTGTTTGTTTTTCCCAATAAATAAAATAAAATAAAGTGCCCCACGCATAACAGTAGCTATTAAGACCATTAGACAAAATTATATCTTCATTAAAATTATATTACACATTGGTATTCGACAGTACATAGTCTTAAGAATGTAAGTAACATCAGTAACTTGATACTTGTACGGTGGCTGTCAAAAATGTCAAGCGCGACCGCAGAAGCGAGTTCCCATTACTCTCCGACTACCATAGACACGTGTTTTGGTCATCTGTGACGGTGTTCAACTTAAAATGAAAGTTTATTACACTTCCAAACATTTCTTAGCGACGATTTTGATGTTATCATATCTAATTGAAACTAGAGAATTATTCTTCATTTAGGGTTCCGTGCCCAAAGGGTAAAACAGGACCGAACGAAAAAAAAAAAGTCGACACAGCATGCTATACCATGATTTTTTATTAGATGAAGTAAAGTGACAGCAGTGAACAATGCCCAACTGTCAAACAACCATTGTTATAGCTGTCACTTTACTTCATCTAATAAAAAATCATAGTATTTCTTCCATACAGCTCTATTTGCCATCATGGATCGTCTCAAATACTAAACGATTATTTCTAGATTTTCCAGTCATTTGATTTGATTACCATAATTCTATTCATTTAAATAAACTAAAATCTAATAACACGTCGCAAATAAAATTCTATTCACCCGCCATTTGCATTTCCCTTTGAGCGGGAAAAGAAAATGGTCGCATTTTCCCGCGTTTTTTGTGACGCCACAGACTCTGTACGTCGAGAAAGTGAATCATTAGAAACGTGCTCATTTTATAAGTTCCTTTTATTATTATCTGTGATGATTTCACTCAACTATTAATGCTGTATTATAGAATCGACGGACTAATAAAAGTAGATGATTGTAATGCTGGTAGTTCCTTGTTTTTTACTTTGTTCAGTTACGTAATCAAAGTTCGCACTTTACCATTCAAAACCAAAGAGTAACTTGAAGTCTACTTGTTTCTTAATAACGTCATACGTACATTTTTTTTAAGTTACTTAATCAGTAAAGAACGAAGGCATTCCGCATTACTCTGTGATCAAGTTTCATTGACTTTCTCATTTCACGAGGTCTATCATACAATGTTCTCTCGCTGAAACTACCGAAACGTGTCGCGAACAACGTGACATTTTATTAAATTCTCATTCGTTTGGCGCAGCGAGTGTTATGAATCGCGCGCGACACGCGATGTCGCGAGCTGAGCTTGCACCCATCGCACCAGCGCCGGCACACGCCACCGCCCTTTGTGGCGATATGCTCACAATTTATCACACGATACCAACTTGCTCCGTTATTCTTACGATTAACCAAAAATTTTGGCTCATTTTGTTACCCATTGACATGCAAAAATACGTGAATAATTCGCCAGCAGTACTAAAAATTATTTCATTTGTTTTCAGACACGACAACACCGTACGTCCTCTACAAAGATGGCGTGGAGCGTGCACCCCCAGGCACGCAGTGGGGCGGCGGGGTGCTCGATGGCGGCTACCAGCCCATGCAGCACCAGAGCCCCGGCGGGCCCTCTCCGCAGCCCGAACCCCAGCTGGCGTCACCTGCGCCTTCACCCTACCCCCCTGCACCGCCGCCCCCAGACCCCACCGGCGCCGCAGAGGACGCCGCCCAGCAACTTGCACAGCAACAGGCACAGCAGCAAGCGCAACAACAACAGCAACAACAGCAGCAACAACAACAAACTTCTCCCGAACACATGCAAGTGGAGCAACAGCTCCAGAGCCAGACTCAGTCCCAGCCTCCCTCACAGGACCACCTCGACCGCACGCCATGCTTCGTGCCGCAACCGGACCTGCAGCAGCAGTACACGCCGTACTTCAAGGAAGCTCGACCGGCCAGCCACATGCTCGGCACGGGCGGCTTCCCCCTACACTACCTAAAGCAAAACGGTGGTGTGCTGTCCCTCGAAGGTCCTCTAGACCAGTACGCGGCACCCGATCTCCGCCACTTACCAGACATAGTGCAGCCTGAGCCGCCGAAGCCGCGGAAGCACAACCCGAACTCAGAGCTCCGCCTGTTCAAATGCCTGACGTGCGGCAAAGACTTCAAACAGAAGTCCACCCTGCTGCAACACGAGCGGATTCACACGGACTCGCGGCCGTACGGGTGTCCGGAGTGCGGCAAGCGGTTCCGGCAGCAGTCGCACCTGACGCAGCACCTGCGCATCCACGCGAACGAGAAGCCGTACGCGTGCGTGTACTGCCCGCGCTCGTTCCGGCAGCGCGCCATCCTCAACCAGCACCTGCGCATCCATTCCGGTGAGAAGCCATATACGTGCGGCGAGTGCGGCAAACATTTCCGCCAGAAGGCCATCCTGAACCAGCACGTCCGCACACACCAAGGCGAGCGCTATTCACACATATATACCCCCCGGCCCCCGCGCGCGCCGCCCGCACTGACCCCGGTCACTGCCGCCGGCGCCCGCGCTCCCCGCCGCCCCCCGCACCGTCGATTCGGTCTCGCATCCATTGGCCTTCCTAGCAAACAAATTCTCGGTTCCCTCGTCGCCCGTATAAAGCAGGGCGCCCGCGAGACGCGGAACCGACCGCCGGACGTTCCCGTAACCGTTCCCAGTTTGATTAACCCACTCGTCGGTTACCCACCCTTTTAACGTGCCTCACTTGTGACTGACCATTCTGTTCGATTTTACAGATGTTTCACCGCATCTCATCTTCAAGAACGGAACGACGCCGACGCTATGGCCCCAGGATGTACCGTTCCCGGGCGATGAGAACAAAGAAGAGATCCAGTCTACGTTCGGAGATACGGACGGACAGAACGGCGATCAGCGCGGCTCCTGCTTCTCACCAGGCGACACAGCCCAGTACCCTGCTTACTTTAAAGATACGAAAGGTCTCAATCACTCGGTTTTCAGCTCAGGGCTTTCTCTGCAATATTTGAAAGGCGGCAAGCTACCAGACGTGCTCGGAGGGCGAGCGATGCCCCTGTACGTGCGCTGCCCGATTTGCCAAAAAGAGTTCAAACAGAAGTCAACGCTGCTACAACACGGGTGCATCCACATAGAATCACGTCCGTACCCATGCCCCGAGTGCGGCAAGCGCTTCCGGCAGCAGTCACATCTGACGCAGCACCTGCGCATACACACTAACGAGAAGCCGTACGGCTGCGTGTACTGCCCGCGGTTCTTCCGCCAGCGAACCATCCTCAACCAGCACTTGCGCATTCATACCGGCGAAAAGCCGTACAAGTGCACTCAGTGCGGCAAGGACTTCCGACAGAAGGCGATCCTCGACCAGCATACGCGGACGCACCAGGGCGACCGGCCCTTCTGCTGCCCCATGCCCAACTGCCGGCGGCGGTTTGCCACGGAGCCAGAGGTGAAGAAGCACATCGACAACCACATGAACCCGCACGCGGCCAAGGCCCGGCGCGCCGACGCCGCCAAGACTCCGCGGCCGCTGCCGCCCGCCGCCGCTGTGGTGAAACCGGAGCTGTACTTCCCGCAGTGCTACGCGCCGCCGTTCCAGCAGTTCCCCGGCGCCGGCGAGTTCAAGCCGGCGGTGGGGCCGGGCGCGCCGGTGGCGTGCCTGCCGGCGCAGTGACCCGCGCCACCGCGCTGGCCCCCGGCGCCCGACCACCACGACCTCTACGCCGCCGAGCGCCTCTACAACTGAGCGGCGTGAGGCGCCACAGTATACGACGCGCGACCAGCGCACTTGCCCCTTCGCACAGTACTCATCTATGTTACCGGATCGCTGTATAATGAGCTTCGATCTGTAAATAGCGTCCTGTTTATACTCCACCGGGAGATCTGTCGCGATGTACAATTTTCAAAGTTCATCACGTGTAGTGTTACCGTCAATGAAGCGAGTACAGTTAGCGTTTTTGCCCCGTAATCGTTAAGTTACCACGTAAGAGTTAGTTTTCTCGGTGATTCTCAATTCTGCGAAATTTTAGCAGATGCTCCGAGCGGATCTAACCCGGAGATTAGAATTTAAAACACTTCGTTGAAATCTAAAAATTAAGAATTGATCTTTTACCACATAACAATATTTCGCGATGAATGTTTCCGGCGCGAACTTGTGCCTAATTGTAATAAATATACATATTTTGTAGACGTATTAAGTTAATTTTATTTACGAGTATTAAGAGATAAAATCTGGCAAATTAATGGGGATTTATACGGTTATCCGTGATGCTCAAAATATGTTAAAAGTAACGATAAAGAATGATAAGAATTTATGAGTTAGCTGTAAACAGAGTTCGGACGCAGGTTCTTTAAGGGAGATGAACGAACATCGTCGGTGAAAACACAATCATGAATGCAAACCAAAAACGTAGGTTACCGATTGCCATCAAGATAATACTTTGTTAGTGTACTTACACAAGGTTCTGTTACATTAACGAAAGCAATTACTCTTAATAACATATGTGAGATTACTGAGATGTCTTCGTAACACTATAGGTGCCAAATAGTGTAGTGATTTTTAAATTTTTTCTACCAGCTTATATTATAGTTGGCCTAGTTTAGGTTGTTACCAGTTTTTTCAACGATGTGACAAAATGAGATGCATTTAAGAGGAAAGGGGTCAGACTGAGTGAGGACTGTGATAGCTAGGTAGGTTAGGTGTCTATTTCGCTCATTTTAGCGTTAAACTTCGTGTGTCGAGACGTGGCCGAGATCCGCTGAGGGCTCGAGTGAATGTTTGAAAGATTTCCTTTATGTTTTGTACAAATTATCATTTTTAATGTGAGTCGAAGTCGATTTGGATAAAGACCATTTATGTTCCTAAATTTTAATTATCTAAAATGTTTGATTGTTTCGGTGGCCGGCTCGTCGAGGCCGGCCCGTCGCCTTCTTTTGCTTGACTGATTTGATAACATTATTACGATGAGTGAGATTAGTAAAATTTACCATAAGGTAACGTGTGATGACGAAAAGTGCTTTGTTGTAGTTTGATCCAAGGAAAGGAGGGTACGCCAGAGTAAATCTTATTTTCTAATTTAGCTTAGACTATCGATTTTCGAATTACCAAGCAATTCGATCATTCATCGCGAAATAACTTAGAATTTAGGAAGAATATAAATATTATATGAATTTGTGACATTGTTGGAGTATTCTGGTGGTGTGTATGAGTCTCAAGCGCATTCGCGTCCACATTTTTGCGATTAGAATTAAAGGAAATAAGCTCAAACAAACTGTATACGTGGATTTATAGGTTCATACAGTCTGAAGACTTGAAGAGACAGATATATTTAATATGTCTGCTGGATCCAAACCCGTCAGCACCAGTCTCCCAGACTATAAACTACGAGAGCATGCCAGGATAGTCCAGCAACTTTTTAACGTTTTAATATCTCTGTTCGTATGTATAGACAACTTATATAGCTTATTTTACTATATTATTGTGATGGTTTCGTTTTCCTACCGCATAATATGAACTGTTAATTAACTAATAGGTGTAATAGTACCTAACGTGGATTTGTGGGAGTCACATAACATATACCATTTTATTATTTGTCACTACGAAGTGATCGATGCAATATTATTATTTAGTGGGTTTATTGTGTGTTGATTTTACGACGAATTTATCGCATTGGGCAATTATGAAAATTAATCGGTTTGCTAGTTGTGAACGCCAGTGCGCCGGCGCATGCTGTCAATCAAACTCAAGACACTGTTACGAAATTGTAGAAACGAACCAAATAATGTTGTATACGAAACTTATCGATTCTAAATCGAGTAACACGCACATGGTAGCTTTAGATCGTAACCATCGATTAAATACTTCAGAGACCGGCGCGTGCGACTCTAAAGCTGCGTTCACAACTAGCGCCACCTCTAGCATTTTATTTTCCTTTTTGATTTTCCTATCAAACTTTCGGAGGTTTACAAATGAAAAAAAACATCGTTATCGAAGAAAATTAGAAACATTTATCTTCCGTGACTACAGTTTTCCACATTGTTCACACATGTGATCCTCCTTGAGGCAGCGCGCGCCGCCCCCGCCTCCACACGACAATAGCATAGGATTGAGTTTTATAGTTTATAACACAACACAAGCAGCCTTATACAATAATAGTTGATAAGTATTTTTATACAAGAATCGATATATTTGTTCCATCCAGGCGGGATCGGCGCGACGCAGGCCAGTACAAAGTTTGAATACAAACATACAACACAGTGCCATAGCCGAGACAAAACCTCAGATTTATACTTATTAGATTTTTATACCGATACAAATGGATTTAATTTTTAAATATAAAACAAGAAGTGATTAAGTATACAGAGATTACAGATGATATTTTATACATTTATTACATACAATATTATTAAAAGGTAAATGTGAAATAGTCTTAAATTTAGTATCGTATATGCAACGTGCTAAGTACCTTAATAAAGTTACTTGTAACGCGGGAGTTGTGGAAAATTGATTCGAATAAAACTGCTATCCATTTTGCACAACTTTATTATGTCTTCAATGCACGTTGGTTTCTCAAGATTTTTCTTTTATTGTCACTTACGACTTAAATTCAGTGTGGTTATTGTAAATACATATCATTGGGAATTTTTGAGGCAGTGTTGCAACACGAAAGTTCCGCTTTGGTTTTTATTGAAACCGGAGTGTTGCAAACAGTGTACGCCAGCCGTGTAACGAAACGGTTTCAGTGGCGCCACAGACCTACACAAGTTAGTCAATGTTCGCAAATTCCGCAAGCAATCACGTCCCAGGCTGTTCTGTTAGACTTGCTCACTGTTTTGTTAAGTTTTGCTCAATTAAACGTGTATGTATACCTATAAAGTTAATCTGATTAGTTTTTATTGTGTACGAAATGAGTTTTTGTAAAATATTTTTTTTTTTTTTGAGAGCACGGTTTTGCTTTCTTATGAAACTATTTTTAAGTGCTGAAAAACTGTGGTCGTTCTTAGACGACCCGGGTCTTATATTTGAAATTAAAATTGGCAAATTTTGTAGTTTTTCAATATTAAAAATCTTAATAAACAGTATAATGCCGTATATAAACGAGCCGTCCAATTCTGATCGGATATCCATACAGTATGTACGTAACTCTTGGATTATGTTCCCCGAGGATTCTTTTAATCACATTAATTAGGTTTGAAGCATGTTCCTAACCTTTATTAATACGTAATATTTATTTATAAATACCTACAATGTCATTTCTTACCGAACCCGTAGGATAGTTAGAAACTGTAATCATTTTGCCAATTCTTGTCTAACAAATTTCCGTCAATGGAATTAAATTCCAGCACACGTGTATATCCCTTAACGTCTTGGAGTATATTATAAACTTCAGTCGCAAAGTAATGCAATTTTACGTATACATTAACAAGAAATTCTTCTTCGTATTTAACGCAATATCAATATGCCTACTTAATTTTGTATATTTTTAAGTTGTTAAAAATATTAAAAGGAGAGAATAAGATTGCATTGTAAAACTACACTTTGCATATAACATAATGATATCAAGGTAACGTCAATTGTATGAAATACAATGAGAGAGCGATGTAAGTAAAACTGACATACTGCGGCGCTTTTATCAATATATTAGTTTAGTTTAACTAGATCCGAAACTCGACAGATGTCACTAATTCCTTCGTTTAATAATGCATTTAATTGTGATCTCATGGTGAAATTGTAATGTCTTACTGTCTTCTAAATAGGATATAAATTGGCGGATGTACAAGTCGACCTACCAGTTCAGTTTCTTTATTAATAAAATAACGATTTTACATATCCACATGCTTAGTAATTTTAAACTTGCATGAAGCAATATATTGTAAGTTATTGTGTACTCTACATTACCATTTACTTTACGCAAAACAAAGCCAAGTTCCCATACATTTGGATAGTATACAGATAGGATACTTATTATGGTTTGGTCGCAAATAAAACAGTAAAAACGGTACTAATAAAGTTGGGTTACATTAGCCCAAGCTAAATTAACCAATAGGAACACGGGGCACTGTGCTTACTATGTTCCTATTGGTTAACGAGCTTGAACCAAAGTACCCCAACTTTACGGTACGTAATTAGTATCGGTGAATGTTTTGTCAATGCATGTTATAATGAGCTTAGTGTAACAGATTTAGTTTCATAGAGAGTTGGCTACGAATTATTTCAACGTCTTCCATTTTCAACGTAGTATACTACTTAGTACGGCGTTTGTCATTTGTGAACTAAATATTTTTTTGTCAATTTGGCTTCACACATCAGGACAATAGAATTCACCGCGAGCGGCTCAGAAAAAAATGCTCATTTCTTATGTGTGAACCCGAGCTTAAGTTGTATTCGCATAATTGTATAGTTTAAAACATAAAAGCGTATATCTGCAGTTAGTGCAGCTCCAGTGCAATACACTTGATTTTTTGGCGATATTATTGTATAATTTATTTTATAAATGACTTATTTTAAAAATAGTTGTTAGTGTTAATAAAATAATTGGTAGCCAACATAAAAATGGCCTATAATAATTTCATATAATTAGTATACTCGTATCACTGTACCCACTGCCACTCGCCAACCGCTGTCAGAAACAATAAGGATACAAAGTATTAATTTTTATCACAATAGAGACTTGTTGAAACAGTTCCACAGTAAAATAAGTGTTGTTGAATTTTTTAATAAAATATGGACATATTTAGATTAATGATCTTGTAGTCTGGATTGAGTTTTTTACAGATTTTATTAAACGCAAAGTTTTCGTGTATAATAATGATGGAGTTACGTCGCCTATTCAGCTTATTTTTGCTACAATACTTATTTTAAGCCATACAATAACAGTTTTAAATAAATAAATAATTAATAGTACAATACATATACAGAATATACAATTATATACAATACAATAGACATATACAATAAAGCGGTGATATTATACATATTTGATTTAAGAAGCGTAGTAGGCGGCGTACCTTGAGGCATAACTTGGTTTCATTAATGGGTGCTGTTATATCATTAATTGTACATATTTATTGTAATATACAATAGACTGGTAATTTTACACTGTTGTTAGGTTTCTACAGAGTTATCACCTGAGGCTGATCCATTACTGATTAACTGACTAATGTTGTTTTCGTGATTCAAACATTTTATTTACGTGGATACAAATCTTCATTAGCCATGATTAAAAAAAAAACTATATTTAGTTGCCATAACTTTATAGCAATAGACAAGTGATTGTTTATAATGTAACAGTGACATAAATGTATAATAAGCAATAACATGGCGTAGATTAATTAGTAAACAACAGCCTCAGTCCATATGTTACAATAGAGTATATTTTCTTACATAACTACAGAGAAAGCCGATAGTAGACTATATGAAATTCATTTTAGACAATCCCAGAATACAAGATCGAACTTTTTACACACAACAATTGAACAACTGACTTCAGTTATTTTACATAGCATTATTATCTACATTTTTTTGTTCGGAGATAACAGTTGGTTGCGATATGGTCACAGATATCCAGGCGAAAAATTGAAACGTTGGCATTTGTCAAAAAAAAAAATTATAATATTATAAAAATTGTAAATATATTTTCTAGTTCTTCCAAAATGAATAATATCAGTATTAAATACAAAATTCAACTTTGGTTAGGTCAAAAGTGTAATTGTGTGATCTATAGAAAATTTTTGCATTAGATTTTTCTTAATATTTAACTTTAAAGATATTTTAATTATTTTTAGTTAAGTACATTATTTTCTTTTTTTAGATTATATTTTACTTAAATTGTAATGATCTTGCCTAGAATTGCATTTACGTTAGTTACTTTATGATACGTTTGAAGTTGATACCATCGTATTTATGTATATTATTATTGTATTAAGGGTTTTGTTTGTTTTTTTTTTTTGTCATTAATAGAAGTAAAATGTTGTAAAAAGTAAGCTCGTTGTATTTTATCAAATAAACACTTTTTAGTCCAACTGAAGCAATACGTTGCAGTTTTATTTATTTTAAGTTTATTTAAATACCCAGCTTGAAGTCCTGGACGGCGCTATAAACCAGGCAACATGCATAATTATCAAAAACCCTACCACGAGCTCTTAAGAGGGCCTTTCCCAAACCGCCTATCTCGTCAACCATGGTTTAAAAGCTTGTTGCTTCATCTAAGGCAATCCATCGCGATGTTTGATGGAAAGGCAACGCGAAAAAAGAGAGATAACACCTGTTATAGAGATAAAACTCTGTTAGCATTCGGTGATTCCGTGATTTACTCGAATATTTCACAAAACTTGTTCCAGGAAATACGTGCTTTTTTTAAAACCCTTTAAAGTCTTTGAGAAAAATTGTCGTCGTTCATTGGCCTCGCTCAGCTGACGTTTACCTACAAAAATTAATTTCAAACATGCGTAAATTAACTCGAGTTTAAAAAAAAGTACTTAATTTTTTAATTTTCTCTTTACAAATTGAAAGTGTTTCATGTACCGAATCGACCCTCCGCGAGATTAAAACGACCAAAATTTAACGGTGTATTAGAGTATTTTGTAGAGGTCTTTTCGTTAGAGGTTTGGTTACGCAAGGTCACGTGGCTTCGGGGGTAAGTTATTTATAGAAGCGCGCATTTGTTGCTAAGTCATTCGAATTGGTGAATTAGGAGATTTGGTTATTCGAGATCGCATGACTACTGCGTTAGATTTTTCGTGGCGGCGTGCATTCATTGTTAAGTTTCCTATTAGTAAATATACTGGGACGTATTAAGGTCTATCCCTACACATCCGTGCCGGATCAGTGACGGGGCAGCAACGTGTGTCGTCAGGAGTCTAAAAAATATCGTTACATACATTTTCTATGAACTCGATCACACATATCCGACGCCGAGCCCTCAACGAAGCGTCAGTGTCAGCGCCGACACCGCAACGTGCCTGAGCCTTACGATTTCACGCCGTGCCGTGCCCGTGTTGATAAATTTTCCTTGAAGTTTGTCTACTTTATTGATGGTAAAAATGAATGATGAGTTATTAATAGAGGCTGTACGCTTATATCGTATTGTATCACTTGTGTAACCCGAAATATTTATGGGTTGCAAGTATAAAAACCAAATTCGATGAAAATTAAACTGCGAAGGTGTGTCAATTTTTTTTTTTTTTTTAATTCGTAATCTATTTCACCAAGACTACTTAGACTCGGACAAGGAAACAGAATGAAGTATGGTCGGCCGGTCCACGGCACTAACGTGTGTGAACAGAAATCCTCTGACGGGGCACGGAAGCTCGGTGACGGCACGGGCAGTGTGCTGCCCCGTCACTGACCCGGCACGGATGTGTGGTTATAGACTTTTATTCGATTTCACAGTTTTCTAAATCTTATAATTCGAGATCGCATAGTGACGGTGTTTTTTTTTTTATGGTAGGTAAAATCATCCAATGACAAATCCCGCCCTTGGGCGGAGCGGGAAGTAGTGTCAGACCCTTACTGACTAAAAACCTACCCCGTTCCTTCGTTGCCTATCGTGCCGGGGCCGGGTATTCCTTTCGGAAGCTGACCCATAAGATTTTCGTGGTAGCGTACATTCGTTGGTAAAGATTTCAGAGTAGTAAACTTACGGGGACGTGTTACTCGAGGCTACACTTTTCCTAATCATTTACACTCACTTCACTCTCGATCTTCTAGGTCTTGCTTTTATAGGATTCCCACGACACACAGCTTATGGTTTAGTCAGATGACTTTTTTTACGTTTCCGCTTATGCTAAATACAAAATGGTTCAGGAAATGTCATCACCATACATTTTGTACTTAGCGTTTAACGGAAACGCTAACAGAAAAGTTATTATGAATACACTTACTCAAAAAACCCGCTCTTATCACTTTCACGCACGCAATGTATTGTTTTCAGCACTAGTGCGGAAAAAAGCGCGTACTCACCAAAGCCACAATTTAAATGAAATAAAATAGTTTATCGTATCAGGCGTGCGTCGACAGTAGAGTCGCCCCACGAGTCGTAAGTGTATTGAAAAACGTAGTTTGATACACGTGCAAATTTGCCACTGCAGCCCTCGGTTCCATATGACATTCGCCTACAGCTCGTACGAATTCCGCCTCGGTCGCAGTGACAAGTTTTTTGCACTTGTATCAATTTGTACTATTGTCTAAGTCTGCAGGTCATTGATCCACCTTGGAGGAAGTTTTTCAGCACTACAACTTCTGGTACAAAAAAAAACACCCAAAAAATATTTTCAACAATATATTCCAATTTAAAATACAAAAGTCTCACTCACCACGCCGACTCAACTTTGCTATACGCTCTTGATTCTTATAAATACATAAATCCATGAAGGTCAGACTTAATAGAAGACACTGACCCAGCATGTCTTTCTGGAGTTCCTTCTGCGCCCTGAACATGTTCTGCAAGGGTTCTGGGACGTAAGCATGAGCGTTGGTTGGAGATCTGCTGACCAGGTCCCGGAGTAGCATTTCTACTGTTTGATCTGTTGATACTCTTTCGTTGCCGACTAGGGTGCCGTATAGCCTGAAAAGAGTTCACATGCTAGATCATAATGAATGAATAATTTCAACTGTCTGGCTATCACGGTTCAAGAGATACAGCCTGGTGACAGACAGATGGACAGTCGAGTATTGGTGTTTTTACCTTTAAAGTACGGAACGCTAAAAAATGTTTAAAGTTACTTGGAGGTTGTCCATTATTCATGTGATGTTTTGAACCCGCTTTCTCTGGACCCCAGTGATACATGCTGAAGTTTTAAAATTTTTAAGAACATTATCTTCATCGAGAAATTATTGCCCCGCGGAATGACCGCATAGCAAAGCGCAAGTGACGGCAAATCAAGCTCAAGCGCAGTTTCCCAGTTTAAAAATCGCACACCAAAAATGTTTAAAACTCGTGATATATCACTACACCATCCTCTTCAAAATTACTTGGAAAAGCCTGAATTGCTCAACATGAAAAGCTGCAACCATACATGTAGCGCCATCTATGTTTAGACTTGTAACTAAAGTGACTAGTAACGACATCTCCCTTTCAGTTGATGAATTAGTAAGAATTTCATTGCACTCCCGATAAGTACTTTAGAGATGAATAGGTCTGTGGCGACATCTACGCCACATATGAACTACAAATTAGACCTGACGTCACAGAAATTGTGCATCGCGCAAGCAAAGTTATCCGCGGGACTAGTATACTCGTACATAAAAGAAAACAGACAGCTAGACAATAATCCATGTCAGTCTGAGAGTACAGTGAGTCCATGGGTTGGGTTCTGAAAGTATAACTTGGAATGGAAAGCAACGAAGGGAAGTTGAAGTGAGTTTTGGTAAGGAAAAGTCTGATCTAGCTCCGCCCTAGAGCGGGTTAAAAATAGTTTGAGAATACAGGGAGTATTTTCAGAATGATGTTGATTATTGTAGTATCTTTAGAGGATGACAAACTTTTCTATCCTGTCCTTCATTCCTCTATATATTTTACCTTTATCCGGCTCGGAATTGTGAAATATTTGAAAGAATTACTGTGACCCTTAAACGATAAGGGCATATTGAGGAACATAGGTGGGACTTGTCACTAAAAGTCTAATACGTCGACTCGCTCTTAAAAAAATCGGCTCAGAAACGGCATAGAAGCGGAGTGGAAACGGCTTCAGGGCGGGACAGTAAGATGCAGACAATATTGTATGATTTGTAATCATACTCTCCATCTTTGCCGTCTCCAGTCGCCACGTGTTTGTACCAACCCGATGACCCAATGTACGGTTATAAGTGACACCCAAACTATATGTTACCGATCTCTACCCGCCCCACTTCTTCTAATGTTTGAAAAAATTAGCTGAATCCTACTGAATTCATTGCATATCAGAATCATATTCCGTGTAAATATTGCCGTATAAAAAAATATGATTCATATTATGATTCTACTAAAGTGGTATTTTTAGACCCACAAGTAATATTAAAAAAAATACAAACAGCTTCAAAAACAAACTATATATGCAAAATAATTTTCGGAAGTCGGTGTTTCTGGTTTTGTTTCGTCATTTTTTTGACATCAACTTCCGAAATTAAATTAGTTTTGCATTTCGCACCAATTGCGGTTGATTTGCTGGCATTTTTTGAAGAGTTACGTTTTCTGTTTCCTAAGAGAATAAATACCATTAAAACAAAAAAAAAATGTATATGCGTCTTTAAATGGTGGAGTTATATCCGAACATACATAAAAAAAAAATATAAACATCCAAATTGATAATCTCCTTTTTGAAATGGGTTTAAAGGCATATTATTTTTAGCATTATCGGCCTTGTAATTTGCACACTGTTGGGACTCAAGCCTCCTCTCTGGGAGAAGTAATGGGCCGTAATCCACCTCGCAGGCCCAGTGTGGATTGGTGGATGTCACATGTCTTCGAATTTTTAATTCTATGTCACACCGGTTTCCTCACGATGTTTTCCTTCACCGTTTTGAGACCAATGGTGATGTAATAATTTACACAAAGTAATGGGCTTGGCTGGGTTTGAACCCGTGATCTACAACTTGTAAGTAGGGGTAGTTACCACTGGGCCACCATTGCTCTAAAAGGCATAATTGCTCGTCAAATACATACCTATAAGGAAGTGTAGGCCTCAGAAAATACACTTTTTGCTTTAAAACATCTTCGTTGTTTTCAGCTTCACTGGATCTGAAAAAATAATCGGTAAATATATTACACTAATAGTATAAAAGCGATGGTACTAAAATATTTAATTTGGCAGATTTTTCCTCGCGTTTAACATCTTTTGTTCGGGTGGATAATTTTTCAATACACTTCAGATTATCAGATTACAAACGAGCTGTATTAGTTAGATTGAAAAGTTAAAGGTTTACTTATAAATGGGAATTAAAAAACAAGTTCACAATAGTGTCATTTTTGTTTTAAAGGTGCGACATCTTCAGAGGAAAAACAACCTTAAATTCACATAAATAAACCTTCAAAACTCACTGTTCCTCCCCGTGACTCCTCGAGTTGATCAAGGCGACAATCATGGCGACCATCTGGGACTTCTGCAGGTTGACGGCCAGCACCTTCGGGTTGTTAGGATCACTGCCGGCAGCCCGAAGAGTCGTGGCTTCCGCCTTCATCACGTATATGTCTGCTAGAGGCAGCTGCTGGGTTATTCGCCAAGCCTGACCAGAGACAAAATCAGTTTTATGAAGGTTTATTACAAGGGTAGGTATAAACAATTAAAATAAAAAGGACTCGGTACTCAAATACATATTGTAGAATAAGCCTCAAAAGGGCCATATAGTACTCGGCAAATAAGTTGAACCATTTGCTATGGGTTACGCCCAGTTCCCCACTTCGATTGAGACATGTGACATCCACCAACCCACACCGCGCACGCCCAGTGAGGGTTGGTATGGTGGACGTAACATGTCTTCGAATTTTTGGTTCTAGGACATACCGGTTTCCTTTTAATTTTCAGCAGTCTTTCTATGAGATACAGCTTGGTGACAGACAGATAGTGGATTTTTCGTAACGGGGTCCCTTTTAATCCTTTGGATAAGTAACCATAAAAACTGGAAAATCAAAGCAAATGAATATTTTTTCATACAAAATCCACTTACAATATCCAATATATCAGTGATCTGATATCTTTTGCCTTCTGGGTAGTCGATGCCATAGTACTTCCAATCTTGGACCTCGTAATTACTCTTGTCTATCAACGTCCAGCTCACGGAGTTCACTGTGACGTATACCGATAACACGGACTTACAATCCTGAAAGTGAAGTTGATGTATAAATTAGCTGACCCGGCAATTTTTGTTTTACCGTGTAAATTATAGGAGTGCGATAAACATACAACGCGTTCGAAATAAGAATAGGATCGATTTTTACGCCATGTTCTGCCGTCATCCATGGGTTATGTGAAAGTAAACGCCGGGGCCCTGGATGCTGGAACGAAGTCCCTCCGCCCACAGCGGAAGAAGTCATACGATGATTTCCCACGTAAAAAAAAATATTATGACGTCATAGCTCTCAAATCGAAAAATTAGGTAGGGTGAGCAAAACAAGATTTTTTTTTTTAAAAATACTTTTTTACGAATCATGAACGAAATATGTTTAATCAAAATCCAGTTCAATTTTGCTAATCTCTGCGTCACTGTGTGAAGGTCTGAGTAGTAGCAAATGGAAAAGAAGGCGAGTTTTTCCTAACAATAAAAATAAAAAAGAAAATAGTTCTTTTTTTTAAACTAATTATGACTTAAATAATATAATTAGCTAAGATCAAACTAGAATGTTTTTACATCACCTAGATTTAACTAAAACTCAGTAATACAGAGCAAAAAAACTGTAATTAATATGCAAACAAATTTTCTTTGCAAGCCATACTTTTCAATCAAACTGACAGATTGAGGTTATTGACTTTCCTATTCTTATTTTGAATGCATAATAAGTATGTATTTCTAAATACGTACATATTACAGATAAATTACACCCGGACACAGAACAAAAAATCACACTGATCACACAAAAATTTGTCTTGGGTGGGAATCAAACTCATGACCTCCGGTATAGTAGTCAGACACTATCCACCATACCAACAGGTCAATCAATGTATGTTAGCTCTTTACCTATACCTCATTATTACAACTAATTTCTTTATAATGTCTCTCTGAAACTTAAAGTCATAGTCAAAGTAGCTTCCTCAATTATTATCCCACGAAAACACAGAACTGGGCATTAAAATACTTAATTATTTAATTACACAGAATTCCATCAACAACATATATAAGGGGGTATTTTGAGGGTCGGTCCCCCCCCTAATGTGTAAATGTTAAACTTTTCTGCACTAGTGCGAAAAACAGTCAATTGCGTGCCTTTAAGTGATAGGGATATGAGTGTGTTTTTCGAGTAAATGTATTGAAAAGATAATTCCTTACCTTTATAACATTATCAGTTAAATTAGGGTACAGTATCTGGCCTTTTATTTTACCCATTACTTTCTTTTCTGTGTTAGGGCCACTTAATATGCTGTTGAACAATTTCTTGGCAGACTTCTCGGAGAACCCTTCAACATATTCTAAGTCGGACAGTGTTTTTAATTGTCCATTACTACTTTTCCACTGACTAAACTTTTTGAGATTTCCTTTACTTATATCATAACTGAAAAGGAAAGATTTTGTGTAAACAACCTTTACTATAAAGAGAGATTCTATTTCAAAAAGAGATTTTGTTTTTATTTTTGGTGGGAAATACTCAAACAACTCCCATTTTTGCCAATTATAACAAAAAAAGAAACTTACTCATTGACATATCAATGCACACCCCAAACTACAAGGTAGAGAACATTAAATTATGCACAAGGTTTCTTTTTGTTGTAGACTAGCACTAATAGAGTATTTTATTAACATCAACTCCAGAGTGAGCAACGGGAGTCTCCATTTCTCACCTTCGGAGGTGAAGTTTAAAATGTTTACTGATAAAAAACTGCCGTAGCTTTTAGCAATTGTCTTATTAAACCCAAAGATTGACTTCTATAAATAAAGTTGAGGTAAATCAGTAAATTCTACAATCTCAAAAATTCTATAAGTAATCCGATTCATGTAGATACAAAGCTGGACTTGCTACACACACATAACTAAGACCAAACTTTTATGAAATATAATATTTATAAACATTTAAAATGGTGCAATACAGTCAACAGCAAATCAGTAGTAACCAATAACAGTGTTGCTGCAGTGTGATAGACTTTTTGTCAAAAAAGTTTAGTTTTATTTTTTTACGTTTTTTCATAATATTCTTACCTGGATAGAGTATTACTGTCGGTATTGTTAATAACTTGTAATATTTTCTCCCTGTCTGTATCATTGTATTTACTATCTAATCCTTCGCTGTAATAACATTTTGTAACGACGGACACTCGACAGCTCAAGCATAACGTACTCTGAAATGTTTTTAAAGTTAAAAACTTATACAGTAGTTTTAAATTTACGAAAATATAAATGCAAAAACCAGTACCCTTGAGGATGGATTTAAAAGGTTTAGGAACATTTTAAACTAAACTTATTTATTAGAACATATAAATAGTGTGATAATAAACTTATTTTAGCTTATCTTATCGTATATGGTGACGACATGTTATCTATTGTTTACAATTTGCATAACCTAAAAATCATAATCACATGATACGTCACAATGACAGTAAACTGACAGACTATGTCAGTGTCAGTACTTGACAGTTTTAGATCTTTGGATAAAAAAGTCAGGTTTCAAAATAATGTATCCACTTTTTTAATATTTTGAATAGGGTTATAGGATTTCTATGAAACTAGTGAAGTTTTCTTTTTACAATACAACAATATTTACATTACACAACAGAAGCGGCCCCTATCGTCAACCGTCAACCGTCAACAACAATCAACATAAAGTCATAAAGCAGTTGGATGCCGCAGCGCCGGAGTCTTTCCATATCATAATCCGGAAGGTATACAGGTATTAGTGCTTTATTATAATTTCAAAACTGTTATTAAAGTTATATTAATCAACAGCTTCTTTTACGTAAGAAAAATGGGTAAAACTATGTAACATAAGTAAGCGCCATCTATTACTTTTATTTTAAACTAAGCTTGATTCGAGACTTCCTAATTTTTTCATATAAATACTGTAGATGTCGCTAATAAAGATAATTAGTTTGAACTTCGAAATAAATAATGAAGACCATTCAGAAATGTGATGATTGGGTAGTGCATTTGTCGATAATAATTTGAACGATGTTTTTCTAAAATTTGTCGTTGATCTATTGTGATAATACTGATAAGGCTACGGTAACATCAGCCAAATAATTGACAAGAGTTTAAATAGGTACCTAAGTTGATAAACATCTGCATCTGGCAAATAAAAAGTACAAATTACAAAGCCGCTGCTTCCTTAATCTTCTTTATTTATTTTATTCTTCACGACGTAATTAAATAGCAATCAACCTAGAAAAATACAACGACATTACTTACTTAAATTTAATGATTTTAAAACATAAATAAAAGATTTTTGTTATTATTCTAAGGGTTTTTGTTTGGATTACGGCTATTTACGGCTTGCCAGCTTTTGTTGAACTTGATTGGGGTAGGTAAGTATTATAAAATTGTCATTATTGACAATCAATTCGAATACTTTCGAATAGGAACAATAAACAAAACACAATCAAAACATTTGAAAAACAAAACAAAATTATTTATTACATAGATTTGACACCGTCAAAATAGCTTTGTCCACAAAACACAGTTAGGTATTTCAGTTTTTAGAGAGCAAACGATTAGTAGTGCTAATTGTTTGGCGAAGGAGTGAACATGGAAGAAGTAAAACATTAAGTAATACGGAAAGAAGTAAGCCAAGTGTTTTATTGAATACAAAATAGGCACATAAACCGACTTTGTATGTGTTAGAACCAGACAGAATGACATTGTTCTCTCGCTCTAACTCATGAAACGGTGCATAACAAAATGGCGGCGGCCCGACACGGTCGGCGCGCGCGGACACCTACACTCAAAAATAATGTTCACTTGACAATCTTCTTTCCTCCGAGAGAGTTCGTCGACGGTTGGCGCACTTATTCTGTTTTACCGCTTGACTGCAGAACCTGAAGAAGAAGGACTGGTAAGTTCGCTTAGCATATTTTTTAGGTAGGTAATAATAATAATTGTAGGTATATTAAATATTTATAAGTAATATATATATACCTACATACCTATTTATAATATATATATTTAATTCGGTAGGTACCTAACTCCCTCAAAATACCAAAATAACTTCCTATATTAGCAGCAGAGAAGATGATGATGCTTTGAGTGCCTTGATCCACTTGATAGAAGATTTCTCCAATCCTCTACCAAGCATAAATTCAAGGCCAACAAGGGACGGCAGTTTTAAAGTTTATTTTTAGGACAATCTTTGTTAAGTAGGTATGTCTAGATTGTTTTTGCAAAAACTGTAATAATTGGCCCTTAAAAAGACAACTAAATGCAAAAAGGTGATGCCTTAGGGACCTAGGTACGTAAAATACCTAGGTGACTCTAACAAGCATAATCTAGTACCTAGCTAAACATTTATATTAGCTATTGAAGGCGATCTGGAAAACTGGCAACGCCGCAATTGTTCAACCAGCCAGCCAACGTTGCTATACGGTAAGCCAAGAAATGGACGCTTCGCTTCATATTATAATTTTATATATTACTCTGGTAATGAAATTAAATTGTAGGTGGGTTATTTGCCATACTGAAATGTCATTTTTTTTCAAACAGCTTTAATCTGGTCCTAATCCTAGCGAGGATGACATTGAGTGAGCAAAATTGAAATGCTTGCTGACTAGCTGGCAATGCCGTCACGAACTTGTTTGTGCAGCGTTGCCAAACCGCTGCCATTCTACTAACGCTACCTGGCTTGGTACTTATTATATCTCTGTTTCTGCCAGTTGTGATAGGCCGGTATGATAGGCAGCTTGTCCGTGCTGTTCTATTGATTGATTGGTGTGTTCTTTGGCATAATCTCTCAGTACAAACGCTAATTAAAGTTGACATTTTTTTTAAATCTGCGTAGAAGTATACTTCAGCCTCTAATATCCAATCTTTTTTGCTTTTTGTCCATAAAGTTTATGTAATTTGCCGTCTTCTACTGTTAATGATGAGCATCTTACTGTACGTCATCCTAAAATACTTCTGGACACAGAATATTGTTCCACTATTTGTGAATTTTAAAACAATTACTAACCATACGTTCTGCCGTCGATCACGTTGTGTTGTATCTGACGTAACCTCACTCCTCCTATCTCGCTTACTCCTACGATATTGTGTATTATCAGCATCACTCTATCTTATTCTGCACCATTTTTGTTAACTTCTAGTGTACGAGTACTTACTTACTGCTTGGTTTACTTCTGCTGTATCTAATTAGGTTAGGCATTCGCAAAAATAATACCGCTACACGTATAAATAATAAAAAAAGAAGTAGTATTAATAAGTAAAGAGTAATTAATAAGTAAAGTAAAGAGAATTCTTTTTAAATTCAAGCACTACTTTGGTCGTTGAATTTTTTTATTTCCTTATTATTAGGTATCGTAAAACTTTTATTGTTATGCATCCATTGACGGGTTACTTCAGGTTATCTCTTACGTTCTTGTGCAAAAAACACGATGTAGGCGGCGTTCATAGTTTCGAACCTTTTACGTCACGTTGCTGTTAATGGGGTTCAATGTGTTTGCAAGCAAGAAGATAGGTCAGAATAATTTATTATTATGTAGATCAGAATTATATTTGTCTACTAGTTCATAATCTAGTTTATTATGTACTTAGACAATGATAAAGTAAGGAAATAATAGATACGGAGACTATATTGACATTTGACCATAATCCAGGGGAATGACAAAAGACACCTGTCTATCGCCAGTGCACTCTTGTAGCACTGACAGGCAGGTGAAAGCAACAATTTACCGAGACTGACATCACGGTTCAAATCGAAATAAATACTCCCAATGATTCCATTAAATCCTAACTAGTTTTATTTTTTCGATACACCACATTGGCATTGCATCCACCTCTTCTTGGATCTATTTTAGCGACCTTGTCCTTATATTCTGTTACTGACTTTAAAATGTGGAACTGGATGTTTTCGTGATGATTGATTTTAGCATTTACGTTTGGAATTCGTAAATGTATATATTTCGACGACCGACCTGCTGATAGGAGCAGAGACTGCTGCTAAGCTAGGACAAAAATAATTTAGGTTTTCGTATACTTGCAAAGCATTTACAAACATTCTATTTTTTATAATGACGTATAAAACTGACGTATAGCGCTGGTCGGGAGTATTCGGCTTCGATCGTGCGGTCTCGGCAACGAGTCAAACGACCCACTCGACTCGGACGGAGTTGTAAGAACGGCAACGTCGCCGATTCTCGTACAGTTCACATTTTCACAATATTGAACTATATTTTGTGATTTTTTCCATTTTATTTATTGTTTTCATATGACAATGTACCGGACTTATTATACTATGCCCTACAATATTTACCAGACTGGCCTGGCACCTACGTATTATCTTATTTTACGAAATCTGGGCCAAGAATAATCAAAGATACTAGGCAGAACCCAAACGCCACGACAGCAAACGGCAAGGCTCATCGTCTTTGTCACATAGTTTGGTCATGAAAATTCTGCAAATAAACCAAATTAATGCAAAACCATTAATAAATGAAACATTTTTCATTGATGATTCATGTATGATTCATTTATTGGATTATTTCAACATTTTTTAATAAATATGCAAAACATAAATCGCAATCTGCTTTAGTACGCTAATTATGCGAGATGCCAACATCACCCTTTAACAAATAGAAACAGAAGTAGAACGCAAGAGAACGAGAGCCCGATAACGCAACGTGACCTCGCTGCATGTTATTGTACAGAGTAATGATTAAACCCAGAAACAACGCTCGCGACTTATCGCTAGCAGCTTGCTTATTCTTTCTCTCATTCGGAGCGATAGTATCGCTATCTCGCTCTTGCGGCCTCCACCCGTAATTTAGTATCGCAAAAGTAGATTCTCTGCGGAGCTCTACTCTGTGCATTTAGTTCGTGTTTCGACTGTCGCTCTCTGTCGGCCATACTCGCCACAATGCGGCCGCCATTTTCTTCTCTCTCTATCTGCTGCCAGTGTCGCTTCGAACGCGGAACCGGACACTCGTATATTTTAGTATTTTGTATTCTTCTCGTCAATTCTTCTCTTTCTGTAATCTCTTGCGCAGTCATTTAGGTGAGTGATTGTAAACATTAGGTATGAAATTATTATTATTAGTGAATATATAATTTATCGGTTTATTAATTTATGTAGAGCTATAGGTTTTGCGTTAGTCTTTTTAGTTGTATTACTTATATTTATGAATTCGTTTATTGTTGTTATTATTATTTTTGTAGGAACATCATTATTATTCAGTTGTTCTTGATTGGATGATTTGTTTTCGATTACCTATTTATTTGTTTTTTTTTTTATTAATGTTTATTTTTTTCTTGATCCCGTTTTTGCTTGTTTTTTTCCGTCGTACACAATCAGGCAATTATGGCCTTTATGCGGAAGGTGCAACAATTATAATCGAATACACATAACGAGTTTATCGCATGTTTTATCTCATTTTGTTTTTTCTTCAAATTTTTCACTTGTCTGATTGAGTAATAGATTATAGGTGTATTTAATTATTGTATCTGTGTGTGGGTTCAATTTTACAGTTCTGGCATAATGACCTAAAAGTTTATGATGGACTCGTAACTATAAACAATCAGCAGTCATAGTCATGAAATACTGACTCGGCGATTTTTTGCTATTATTTATAGACAAGGAAAAGTAGGCAAAAGAAAATCGTCTTCTCTCGATGCGTGGCGGACCATTTTAATACAATTCTTCTTTTTTTAACACAATTTTAATTTTGGGTTATAAGTACTTTTCATACTTTGGCTGACACTGACTCCCGTTCAATAGCCTCCCGTACTGCTTTCCACTCCACATTCACCTCGTTCCGTTTATTTTTGTCTGTCCTCGTAGAATATCTCTATCTCTGTCTTGCTCGCGTTACGCGCCGTAATAGCGAATGCAACAGCAGACTGTCATCAGTTTCGTCTTTGAAACGCTTGGCGATCAGCGGTGCAGCTCAACACCAAGCGAGCGGGGAATTTATTCCGGTATTTCGCACGATAGAACGGATGGCGGCCATCTTGTTTTGATGACCGAAAACAGTGTGCTGTATTTTAGACTTTTTACGCTGATTGGAGCTCCATTTTAATATTTAAAAGCGGAGTTCTTGTTTAAAAAAAATATATTCATGACCTGAAATTTACATCACTTGCCATTTTTTCAATATTTCCAAAAGTACCTAGGCACTTATTATTACTACGGAATCCCAAACAAGTCTAAACTCATACAAGCCGGGTGAAGGCAAAGCTGTCGGTCGGCGCAAAAAATGACACATTGCCACTTTTCATGATTTTAATGGTTAAGATTGAACTATTAAAATTGACGGGACTAAATTGTCATAATATCTATTAAGTAAATAATTTTATTTCTGTTGTTACAATAATGAAAAGTAACAAAATATTCAGAAACGGCTTAGTTTGACGGGTCGAGATAACCTGAAATCTATCTTTATGGGATCTCACTCAAGCCCTAGTTTATATTATTATTTAAAAAAATGACATACAGTTAACGAAATATATTTTGTAGTTTGAAAGGGATATAGTTTGAAGTACCTATTATTGTATGTATTTATTACGTGTTACTATTGTATTTAAAATAGGCTACTTAATAAAAATACTAGTTTTAACTAGTAGTATAGTAATTTGTTGGTTATTCTTCTTATTTGCACCAGTTTTCCATATATCACATCTTTTAGCGTTCTTGAGCGCGATTGGTTGATGAGCTCCTCCTGTCATTGTCTCTTTTATCCTGACTTTTATTCTTTTTTGTTTGATTGCTTCTTTTGTGTCCGTGCGACTTTACACAAATTATTTTTTACTATTTTGTTACTGTTACTACGTTCACTCATGGATTTAAGCAATTGTTAATAATAGTTATTTGTCATAATATGATTAGCGTTAATATTTAATTAAAGTATTTATTTAGTGCAGAGATTAATAATACCTACCTCGTTATTTACTTGTTGTTGTAATTTTTTTGTTTTTTTTTTTTTTTTTAATTTGAGCTATATTTTTAATTGCGAACCATTTCACTACTGCTACCTTATTAACTACTATTTGAATAATTTTATCGGTTTCGCTGTTTTTTTTTTAATTTGCTGTAGTCTTCACTTTGTTTTTTATTAGACCACTTAAAAATTTAACACTTTTTTTGATTAGTATTATAATGATTGACATATTATTTATTTTCCATCTCTTAGCGCATTATCACATTTTTTTTCTTGTGCGCGATTGGTCTTCCGCCTATGTGTTTGTTGGTGCTTATTTTATGCTGTCCGCTGCTATGGTTTTATGTTTGGTATATACTTATTATTATTTTTTTCTGGTTTTTTTTGCGACTTTACTCAATTTTTTATTTTTTGCTATATTGCTACAGTGATCACTTTCACTCATAGATTTATTTAATTGTGAGTAAAAGTAATTTATCATAATTAAGAATAAATTAATATTTCATGAAAACAGGCTTTTTGTCAGCCCACTACAGTGCGCGTAAAATTTATAATTACCTATCTACGTATAATCTAGTAACGCATTTTTTTTTTTTGAGCTACTTATTAAATTTTTAATTGCGAACCATTTCACGATTACCTTATTAACTACTATTTGAATAATTTTATCGACTTCGCAAAGTTTTTTTATTCATTCGCTGTAAATTTTACGTTAGTTTTTTTTTTGGACTTTGCCACTCCAAAACTTAATAAGCAAGCAAATTTCAAAGCAAAAAAAATCTCATTTTATTTATACTTTTTTTTAGTTACTCTTGTGTTTACGTCATGGTAGAATATTAGCATTATTTTAATATCTCTGGAAGGCATTTTTTTAAAGATCATTTTAGTGCTAAAAGACTAATCGTTTCATGTGTGTGACTAAAAAAATGATGACAGTATTGCGCTCCCCCTTGCGCAATATTGTCAAGAGTGATAAAAAATTAGAAAGATTTTTGCCCAAAAAATAAAATATATCCTGAATATTTAAGATATTTTGTTTTTTTTTTTGGTTTATTTACCTTCATTTGCCCTTTGCGTTCTAGGGCCACGATAACTCTTTCAAACGTTACCGCAGAGAATGTTTAAGCATACGGTAACAATTTTCTCGGTAGGTAACTGCGGGAAATGATGACCGCTGTAAAAATATACATTGTAAATAAATAAAATAATAATCAAATTTTCATTTATGATCATTAGTGCATTACAATTACAACAAAGAACTATATATTTAGGGGCCCGTTTTTACGGTAAATAAACATTGATCACAATTTTTAGATTCTATGGGTTGTTTCTAAATGTAACGTTTTTTTTTATCGTTATTTATTTATAATTTAATTATAGACTCGAAATATAGACGTATTTAGATTTCAACCTTGATTTTTACTTGCGGCTAAGCTGCCGAAGGTCGAAGGAACACTACGGATGCAAAGTTCTGTCGCTGTCATATTATGATCGTGAGCTAATATGTGTTTTTTTTTTATAAGTTTATGAAACTGATTTTCCCTGCACCATTTCTGGAAGCGAATCCTATTACCTGGTTTATAAAAGGAGGTTTTATTACACTATGTCTAACCGGAACTGTTGAAGTTTCGACGTAACCTTTCTCTTCTTCAGAACTTACGTAATGTCACAAAAATCGCGGAAAGGGGAAAATGAACACTTGTATGGAGTCTAAATACTGAAAATAGATTTGCTGGTGTCTTTGAAATAGTGTGACGCATTACTGGGGTTACTTAATATATCCTTTCCTTTTTCATGGAGATAATTGTTTGTACTCTGGCTGGTGTAGTCACCAAGGCGTAGTTTTTGACCGCGAACGATCAATGAACTCGTTTTTCAGTCTCATGGGACTAACCGGTAAAGGTTTCTGTGCCGCTAGTGCATATCTCTGTGTCTTCAGGATTAAAGGTGTTAACCGACATGGCTAGAATTTCTCTGGCCTTTACAGGATAGGGTAATCGGACTTCCTGTAGTTTGCCATTAACGTGGAATAATTAATCAGGGCAGATGCATTGTTAGCTTTACGGAATGAATGCTAGGAGTTACAGATTCTCCTGTGGCAGTAAACTTTTTCTTCCATTTCCAATTCCATCTGTTTTGTATTCTTTATACCTATTCATTGAATTCTTAATGATGAACAGTGGACAACCTACGTGGTAAAAGTTTCTTCTTTCAAGTATCCAGGTTTGGATTGATTTTTTGTATAATAGTGGCCATTGATCACACGGCCGCGTTCCGCGCATGCGGTATCGTGATAAGTGCAGACCAGTGAAATGAGCTCTCTACTTTTAGCCAAACTGGTTACGACAGCAGTACTTCTGCCGGGTTATATCATGGAAAATTATTTTCTCGGAATGCTCGTACTTTGGTCTTCTCATAGATGGCGTAAATCATATCACGTTTGATTATGTCGATATGGAAATATGATAGGATTCGAGTTGGTTTACTGCATTTAGTTGGACTATGAATGATTGAAGAATATTTAGATGATGTCATCACTAAAAGGTTTATGCTAATAAATTACTAAGCTCTTTTTTTATTTCTGTTTCAGGTGTGGAGTCTTCTTCTTTGAAGATAAGGAAATGATAAACAATGCAATTAATTGTCGAATCTGAGGCTGTTTTAGATATAAAAAGAGACATGTCCGATATCGAAGATATTCAGACTGAGAAAGTTGTTAATGGAGATATTGAACAACTTATTGAGAAAACATGTAACGGGAATAAAGAAAACATTGACGTTATTTCTAATGATGAAAAAAATAAGCAAGTTTTAAATACAGAAAGTGAAGCTTTACCAAACTTTCCGATGGATGTAAAACCGGAAAATATCAAGGAAGAATCTGACATCAAGGTTGCAAATACAGAAGACACTTGTGAAGCGACAATTCCAGAAACGAATGGTAAACTAAAAAAAGAATCTCAAAGTAACGGTACAGATACAGAAATTCGAAGTACAAGCCCTATAATAAAAGAATCTGAAGAGAAACCTAAAGAAATAGTTGAAGAAGCCATTATAGAAGATGAAGAAACCATTGTGGAACATGTAGAAACCATTGTAGAAGATGAAGAAGCCATTTTAGAAGATGAAGAAGACATAATTAGCCTTAAGCACGAAAATTTAGAGCAAATTCCAGATATTGAAGAAAAAGAATCGGAAAAAGTTGACCAAAAAACTGATGAAATAAAACATTGTGAGGATTTATCTGTGACTAAAGACAATGTGGATGGTATAGAAACATCAGATGATACACATACGAAAACTGAGACTGTTTCTGATGTTGTATTGGATGAACCTATACCTGACGTAAAATTAAAAGAAACTAATACTAAAAATGAAGAAAATTCTTTAGAGTGTTCTGAAAACAAAGACAAACCTGAAGAGTCTTCTGAAAACAAAGACAAACCTGATGAGTCGTCTGAAAATAAAGACAAACCTGAAGAGTCTTCTGAAAACAAAGACAAACCTGAAGAGTCTTCTGAAAACAAAGACAAACCTGAAGAGTCATCTGAAAACAAAGAGAAACCTGAAGAGTTATCTGAAAACAAAGAAAAACCTGAAGAGTCTTCTGAAAACAAAGACGAACCTGAAGAATCTTCTGAAAACAAACACAAACCTGAAAAGGCTTCTGAAAATAAAGAAATTGATATTGAGATCAAAGAACTAGTTGGTAATTCCACAGAAGTAAAGTCAAACAACAATGCTCCTGCCACTTCTCCCATAGAGTTGAAAGATGACATGGATGTGGAAGAAATTATAGAAACTGAAAAGAGCGAGGAACAAGTAACCGTTCCACAAGTGAAAGAGAAGCCCTCTACTCCTGTTAGTAGTATTAATCCTATTTTATGTAAGCTATCTAATACACTAGACATATTATCAGATGATGAGGATGAGTCTCCGAAAGAAGAAACCCCTAAAGTAGAAGATTTAAATGAGAAGCAATGTATTAATATAGAAGACGATGATGATATCATGCTTATTGATGAAGATACAACTAAGACTGAAACACCCCAACCTGTAGATATTAATAAAAAAGAGGATGTTGCAATCGAAACAGAAGATAAAACTGGTTGGGAAACCAAAGAAGAAGAAAAAGTTGAAGAAACGATCGACTTATTTACCAAGACCGAAGAAAAAGGTTAGTACATGTATTTTTATAAAATGAGCACCTAGTAGGATATGAAAATATATAATTTCGGTGGCTTACAACTAACAATTACTCCTATTTAAAGTAACTATTATTTTGGTTTAACTTATTACTTATTATTAATCATTTATATATTATAGGCCCATACCTACATAAAATTTCCTTCTGCTCTGAGTAGGCCTGATCTCAAATTATTATTATTATACTTAGAGAGGATCTCCAAGTCGCCCATTAACCTATCCTGTATCTATATATACAGTAGAATCTTTATACGAAATTATAAAATAATAACTATTTTATAATAATAGTAGTAGTTATTTTTTCCATCCCGCATAATAAATACGATTTCTCGCTTAAGACGCTTTTTTGTTTTGGTCCCTGTGAAATCGTCATAAACTGGTTTTACTGTATATGTATCTTTTACTTTACTTCTTTGGGAGAAGAATATCTGTAAGGACTTGGGAGAGGCCTTTGCCCTGCAGAGGGACAGTAATGGATAGACACATCCATCTAATACTTTGCCATTGCTGGGCAAAGGCCTCCCCCTAATTCTTCCAGGTATTATTTTTTCGAGCTACCTCGAATCATGCCTTGTGACCGCGGCGGCGTCGTCCATCCTCAGGCACCCACTTTGTGCAGACTCTTGCCCAGTGATCAATCAAAGATAATATAGAAATAATAATTTAGTTTAACATTTCCTTTCCAGATCAAACGCAACCAGAAGTAATTAAGGATGAGAGTTTGCAAATCAATATCAGTGAGAAACAAGAAGATGTAAAACCTGAAAATTTCTCATCAGAACCTCCACTACTTGCAGGCAATTTCCTCAAATCTGCCAAAAAGAATTTGTCTGATATGACGAGAGAAGAATTGGAAGAATTCTGCATTCTCAAAATAGTCGAAAGTATTGTAGACAGAAGTAATTTAAGTGAGATCAAAAATAAACTTAAAACAGTGGCCCAGGGTGTCGATGAGTATAGGAAAAAAGTCATGATGCTCACAAAACAGAATCGTGATCTTCAAGTCGTTTTGAAGTCTATACAAGAAGAACAGAAAAAGTCATTACCAGGAACTCCAATAACACCTCTGAAGATAACCCGGTCTGTGGGCATGCAAGTTTTTATGGAAAAAACTGGTGCTCGAAGAAAAAACCTTGCACAGCTACAAAATCTTACAAACACCAGACAAGGTGCAAAGAACTTGCCGGGCCCTAACCTACGGCCACAGAAACCACCGGCTTCTACACAGTCCATACCAGTTCCTAGACTTGTGCCGGCAAGTCCTGCAATAAAATCTCCAAGTACAATACCTTTGGTAAATCAAATAACTCCCAGCAAACCAGCCACTCCCATACCGAATGGTGTCAAAAACCCTACACCTTCTCAGAAAGCAGGTGATAAAAGGCAGCATAATAGAATTATGTCTGTGACCGTAGATTTGACCGATGATGAACCACCAACTAAAATGAACAATAGGACTTCACCTGCACCCCCCGTTAGGGTAGTCCCTTCTCAAAATCTGATGGCGAACCCAAGACAACCATTCCCAGCAGCTGTTAGTAGTCCAAGAAAAGTTTACATTCCAATAAGTGGTCCGCAGAATCAAAATGTAAGACCCGGACAGACTATCATGCTAAAGACTGTTCCTACTCCTGGTAAGTTCTCTTCTGCAATAATACATATCAATGGACATTTAGAATTTTTATTTTTTTTATTGGAAACCTAAATGATATTTAAAGTGCCTTTATTTGTTGCATTCCAGGTTTAAGAGCAAGGGGTCCATCTCAAGTCGTAAGACAGCCTACTGGGGCAGTTAGAATGAACAGGGTCCAAGCTAATAGACATCCAGCTCCCTTACCTGACTCCATGAAGCAATACCAGCCACCTAATTGGAAGGCATTACCACCAGCGCCTGACATAAAACTTGCGAAAGTGGAAAATGGAATTGTCATTTCTTGGAAAATTGAAGGTTATCAAGAAGACAGTTATGAAGAAGTAGCGAGTTATCAGTTGTTTGCATACCAAGAAACCTCATGCCCTCCTTGTACTTCGTTGTGGAAGAAGATTGGGGATGTTAAAGCCCTGCCTTTACCCATGGCGTGTACCCTGACGCAGTTCATGGCTGGTTTCAAGTATTTCTTTGCTGTTCGGGCGGTGGATATCAGATCCCGGTTTGGCCCATTCAGTTTACCTGGGAGTATACTCCTACTGAATAAATTGTAAGACTGAAAATATGTGAATGGACCATGTGTGAGTTGTGCAAGTGTAACTGAATTTATCTACTTGTTTTAGCTATTTATTTATACCGCTAATGTTTCAGTCATTCGCTTGAGCATTGTTGAATGCGGTTTTCTTTTTTATTTAATACAATTCGACATTAGTAAAACTAGATAAGTACCTATAATAATAATTACTTTGTCGAAATGTTTAAGTTTTTTGTTTTTCTTAGGTGACTACTGTTTCTGAAAAGTCTCACTATTGACTGATATTTACCCTGAACAATTCAAAAATATTGTTATTTTACCTCTGTGACACTATTTCTGGAATTGTTAGTTTATTTATATATAATGTAGCTGATTTGTAATAATTGTAAAGTTAAAGGTAATTTACTATAACTAGGCATGTGTAGCGCGAAAATTGAAATTGTAAAATTCATTCAGGATTCCTACTTGTGATTACAGATTTAAAATCTACGTGTTCTTTTATTCTTACAATTTTGTAAGTTTTGGTTTTCAAATGCACACGTTTAGACTTTTCTAAACGACTGTACAATTTCTCAGACAATTTTGAAAAATTAGTTTGGTTTTTGAAAAATTACTTGTAAAATACAATAAAATACTTACAAATACTTGAAATTTAGTAATCCGAATAATCGCTTTCGCTTTCGCACTAATAGCTTTCCTCTAAAACTCAAATATTGTGGTAGAACTTGGCATTCTACCACAATATTTGAGTTTTCGAGGAAAGCCAGCCAAGAGGCTATTTTAATTATTCGTAAATTGATTGCTAGTGTTAGTTTTGATCTCAAATGTCTGCACGACTGGATATTAATATGTAGAATGTTGAAACAGGCGCGATCTCTGTAAAATGGTGCAGAGAATTTTGTTATTATTGACTACTACATCGAAGCTTGCCAAGAAGGCTGACCCGATACATTTGCTATTAAATACTGCAAAAACATCAGGATGTGTTACGCATTTGCATTAATATAGAACGCAAAATGACTGTAAAAACTATATCATAAGGTAATTTCTAAACTGCACATTGACTAGATGCATAAACTGAGCGAAGCAAAAATAAAGATAATAGTTTGTAGGTATGTATTCGTTTAAAATCCCGGGGACGGGGACAATTATATAGATGATATTCGATATGAATTCACAGAAAGCTTGATAAAACATTGTTAAACGCCTTCTGAAATCTGGGGTACTAGGAGCGGGTTCACATTACTGCCGTCGTAATTAAAAAGGGCACAACTAACATTTTTTTTCCGATTTTTTTTAAATACATATTCGGAATCAGTGTTTTTTTCTGATCCCAAATATGTACATAACTTAATGTCTTAAAAAAATGTTAGTTGTGCCCTTTTTACTTACGACGGCAGATTAGGTCTGGTCGGACCAATCGGTTTACCATAGACCGACTGTCGGCGGTTACTGTTCATACTAAAGGCTGCCGATCCGATCTAACGTGAACACCGTCGTCCACCGTCCGTCGTTATGGTCATTTCACTGCCTGAGTCGTCACAAAGCAGTTGTGAGTAGGTTTTTATCTACCGTGGACGACGACGACGTTTTGATTGTAAAAGGAAATATTGGTTGCATCCAATCATTGCCATGCACGCCGGCCGATGAAACTGCACGCGCAAGTTTCAAGAGCGTTTGCAAGTGAGAAGCGCCGACAAAAGTAGCCAGCTCTATATTTTTTCCAGTAAGCCAATATTATGTCCGATCCGACAGAAATCGTGGCTGAATGTCCGGCAAAAGTGTCGGCTCCGTTAGTTTTTTCGTGTCGCCACTAGTGTGAACGGCGTCATTGAAACATAGTTTTCGGTCTGATCTAATATGAACCTGCCCTCAGGTAAAAATAGGTCATCGGCTTTATTTTCCGCTATCGCTGGCCATTTTATCGTCCCTAGAGCGTTCCACAGATTTAATATTATTCATAAACAATTTTATTATCTGTGATTTTCCTTATCGCTTGACGTTTAACTGGGAGGACTGAAAATCGTAATTATACTAGTTTAGTAGTTTTATGGAGGGTTCCGAAGTTGATCAGTTTATTTTAATAATTATAATTTATTACTAACCAGAGGCACTTTTGGTAACATCTGTGTGTATAAATACGACCATTGAAAACAATTTTGATAATTTTTTTTTTTTGGTGCAGCGGTGCACGCAACACACGCGCCGCTGCACACGTCCGTTCTCACTCAATGTCGGGATTTGGCTGCAGCAGGCCTCGATATCTGGGATCGTTGTATGAAGAAAAACAATTTGGAACTTTGAATCACCATTATAATAAAATTACTTCATTACACTTCGACGGATATTATAGCACTGCTTAAAACTATCTAATAAGTAAGTACTATTTTTCTTTAAATATTCAAATGTATTCTAGAAATGTCAACATCCTTCGAAACATCTATCAAGTCAGTCCGCTAACTAACAAGCATGATATAACATGAGATTTCATACAACTTCGTTGCCGACATCACAATATATAAATCTATATTATATAAAAAAGAAAGTCTTGTTAGTTACACTCAAGAACGGCTGAACTGATTTGGCTGAAAATTGGTGAGGAGGTAGCTTAGAACCAGGAGAAGGGTATAGGATAATTTTTATCCCGTTAAATAAATAAAATAAAAAATTCAAAATCAGCTCATTTATTGGTAGAGTATGGTAGAGAAGGGTAGAGCAGGGTAGGGTAGGGTGCAGTGGGAGCGAAGCCGCGGGCAGAAGCTAGTCTATATATAGAAAAGAAAGTCGTGTTAGTTACACTATTTATAACTCAAGAACGGCTGAACCGATTTGGCTGAAAATTGGTGGGAAGGTAGCTTAGAACCAGGAGAAGGATATAGGATTATATATAAAAAATTTTTTTATTTATTTAACGGGATAATTTTTATCCCGTTAAATAAATTAAAAATTTTTTTTCAAAATCTGCTCTTTTATCGAAAAATAGGACGCAATGTTTTTTATAACTTATTCGTAGTGTACATACAAAAAATTATATGAAATTATTATTTTTTTTTGTTCAATATCTTTTCACTTTTTGAAATAATCAATTGAACACTATCTTATTTTTACACAGAACTTCAACCCTCATACCTTAAAAAAAAAAAACCCTCATACCTTAAATCGATATAATTTGTCATAAGCGATTTTGTTCTTGGGACCTGTCGATCGATACATATCGGAAAAAGCTTGTTATTCTATTATTTTTATTCTATTATTTTATTTTTTGTGGAAGCGTTTTACCCAACTACGGCAAAGCCAAAGGAGGGTTATGATTTTGACCAGCTATGTATGTGAGTATGTTCATCTGTTCCCTCATAGCTCCTAATCTACTTATCAGAACTCGACATATGAGGTATCGTTAGAACCGTCTTAATTGTCCGCTGAACATAAGCTACGTAACATGACACAAAACTCTACGTGGCGCCCTCTAGCGGACAAAAAGTGATGTGTTAAAAAATTAAAATGTGATAAATATACCGTGTTTGGTATCATTAGAAAGGGCTTACTTTGTACATTTCCAAAATATTATTCAAATTTAAAGTGACGCCCTCAAGCAGACCAAAAGTAATGTGTTAAAAAAAACAGATAAATACACCGTGTTTGATATCATTTGAAAGGGCTTCACTTGTGCTTATCAAAAATATTATCATTAAATTTCAATGTGGCGCCCTCTAGCAGACAAAAAGTCATGTGGTAAAAAAAATAGTATAAATAAACCGTGTTTGATATCATTTGAAAGGGCTTCACTTGTGCTTATCAAAAATATTATCATCAAATTTCAAGGTGGCGTCCTCAAGTGGTCAAAAACAGTATAGTTTTTGTAGTAGTCGGGTTTTACTTTTTTTTTTTAATCGTACAGTTCTGCAGTTATTCATGGTTCTTCAATCCAAATGCTAGGAGCATTTGTGTTAGAGCGTACTTTAAGCGTGCAATTTGGGTTTACGGTTACTATATGTAGCTAATTTATCAGATCTTACATTTACCATGTTCAGATCCTGGGTGGTACCAGTGGTTTAGCTTGGGACTGCACACTAACACCGAGTTTGGGTTGGTTCGGGTTCTACGATACTTCGTTTGGCTATGCTGTCTCTTCAGCGGTAAACCTGGGTTAATAATCAGTTAAAGATATGATTTAATTTTTTTTTGTTTCACCTTAACATACGCATGCAATTTGTGAAATGTGGCAGATGCTCTGCTAGAGTAATCGTTAGTGACACTGACTTCTGAAAAGTTCGTAAACCTCAGCAAGTTCTTGTAACTTTTTAGGTATGCAGGTTGGAGTGGAATGATGCTGTTTCCTAATCAATGGGGCAATGACCCCATTATTACGTAAAATTTATTTTGGAGGGTAGGGGGACAATACGGCTAGTTTCTTCCAAGGCAAACTTCTGTTTAGCTAAATCTTCCAGTGTATACAAAATCGCAAGATAGGTACGTTGCAACCAATTATCATTAAGAACATGACGACTTCTTTAACGTAGGTGGTACGATCCTACACTGGGCCTGTAACGACTCCTACGGAAAAAGACAAATGTGCGAAGAACTTATGCTGATGTTCCTTAACAAGTGTCCAATTAGTAATGTTAAATGGTCAATATAAAAGTCATTGCCATTGATTGTGTGTAATGCAATTACAAGAAATTAAATTTATACATAGTATTTCCAAAGATTATCTTTTCTTCAAACATATAAATAAATAAGCAATGTTATAGAAAGAAGAAGAAAGAAAGAAAAACAGTTTATTTACGCGAATTGACGCAAACTTAAAACTAAATAACAAACATAATCATTAAAATCTAAGGAATATGTGCGTCAAATCCGCGCAAAACGGCCGAACGTTCAGCATAAAGCTGTGACCTCATGCATAAAGCGATAAGCTCACAGCGCTGGTTTTCAGCGAGGGCCGGTGGCGGTGTCGACATAAAGATTATCTCTCTATATATCAGTTTAGTAGTTTTAGATGACGTGTTCCAATCTTGGTGATAATATTTTTAGAATGAGTAGATTTTATTTTTCTGTAATGTTATCCCTTTATCTGTCACTTTTCTGTCACTGTCAGCTGAAAGATTATTCGTTTTGTTCGGTTGGCAATAATATTGTTCCAGTTTTCGATAGGATCGCGTAGCGGTGGTTTGCTTGTTTGCTTATCGCAAAATTTTAAGGTATTCTAAACGAAAAAGACGCAAAACACTTCAGATAATACGCATTTTAGTAGTGAATCAAAATAGTTCGATGTGAAAGCATAGAATCTTTAGTAAAACTAGTGTATTATTCTGATATACTTGAGATCGTTTGACGTAGATAGTTGACATATCGTTTCGCAAGGAGTCTCACGAAGGTGGTTTATTTGTGTACAATCTGTTTCTGTGGAATATATCCGCACAGATTTTAGTGATTTGTGAATAGTGTTGTTTGTGCTATGGTCAAAGGATCGAGATTCCTTAGTGTGGTCAATAAATAGTGCGTGATGTGAACGCAGTGGGTGAAGTTAATCAAGTTAGCTGTCCTTGTTTAGTGAGCTGTGAGGTGTCGGTGTTTGTTTGCGTCCCTGAGCCGTGAGAGCCATGCTGGCTCGTTCGTGCCGCTGCGACGTTGATGTACGACCGGTATGAATACTTGTTTTTTAGTGGTTTTTCAAGTAATCTTGCTATTATATACTCTAACTTTAGAGTTGGACCTTCTTCCATCACGGTATTACGACTGCATCTATTAAATTAGTGATTTAATCACTCTTTAAACAGTTAGTTTACCAGCTCATTAAAGATGAATTGTTATTGTAGTTTATGATTTTTCCTCATAGTGATTTAGTTGACTTTTAGATTTTATCCAGTATTCTCCGCACTAACTTATGTATTTATTATAATATAGTACTAAACTGTCATTTGTACCTAGATTGTGTACTATTATGATGCAGAAACATTATTTACGTATTGTATTTACTGTCTTCCGTCATGGTGATCTTTACTGTTTCATGTTTCAGTTCTGCTTTTTATTTACTGATGCTTGTTTATATCATGTATAAATAGATAGATGCATTCCTTGATGCACAGCCAATTTTCCGTACAAAACTGAAAAGTTTGCATTTTGTAGAAATGGACAGCTGTACATAATTCATTATAGAGATTGTATCATGGTGGATTTTGCTCTGAAACTTACAAATTGATTTGGTTCATCTATATACTCATAGCCTAAAAGTGATTCCAAGATTGTGCATATATTAACTCATCAAATAGCAAGCAAATGCTAGTCTCCGGAACTCATAAATCGCATGCAAAAATTTACAAAATTAAGTTGTGAAAATAAAAAGGCCTCATAGAAGCGAAGCATACTGTTATCAGCTGTCATAAATCCAGACCAAAAAAATCCAATTGAAAAATCCTAAAACTCGGGCCAACCTGGGTATTGAACTCTGGACCTCATATTCAGAGTAGTAGACTACTAGATTTGCTAGGCTAGAAGAAACATACAGAGTACCTCCATAGACCTTTATTAGGTTGTTTTTAATTACTTCTTTCTATATAAAAAGTATGTTAAAGTACAGTCATGCACAGGGTGATACTATAGTTAAAAAACTAGTGGCAAAATGTGAAATCAGAGATTTGCCAACTAAAATGTTAAGACACTCAATTGGGTATTTCTTCTAGAATAACTATTAGAAAAGAACGGAAAGGTTTGAAAGGTTCCGTGGTGTCAAACACGTACTGGGACATGCAGCGTTGGAAGGCCTCTCACCAGGTGGATAGGTTACCTAGCGAGGTCCGCAGAAATCCAATGAATGCAATACACATAGGACTGGTTGTTATGATGACACTCGGCTGAAATGATGAATCATCAGATGGTGAGCAAAAGCAATAGGGAGGCAACCAATATTTTTACACAACTGAATACAAAGCAGTATAATATGTTACAATCTAATTATATTTCCTTTGTAATTGTTTGTAAGATACTACTTATTTCTGTGAATACCATCCATACCAGTATTCATCCAATTATGATACTTCTTAAACCAATATTTTTCTACTAAAAGCATGCACTATCATGAAGTGTCATTTATTGGCTACTTGTCATTTAGGTCGAGCCAACAAGAACCACACATACATAATTCTGATATGTATGCACTGATTCTTGTGGGCTAGACTATAACAATGTAGTCACAAGAAAAAGGTTAATATTTCATCATCATCATTTCAGCCGAAAGACGTCCAATGTTGGACATAGGCCTCCCCCAGGCGTCGCCGCAATGACCGGTCCTGTGCGTCTCGCATCCATCGGACTCCAGCGACCCTGACCAGGTCATCAGTCCACCTTGTGTGAGGCCTTCCAACGCTGCGTCTTCCGGTACGCGGTCGCCACTCCAAAACCTTTCGGCCCCAACGGCTATCTGTTCTGCGCACAATGTGCCCAGTCCATTGCCACTTAAGTTTGGCGATTCTACGTGCTATGTCAGCAACCCTGGTTCTCTTGCAGATATCTTCATTTCTGATTCGATCACGCAAGGAAACTCCGAGCAGAGCCCTTTCCATTGCCCTTTGGGTGACTGAAAGCCCTTCAGAAGCTATTCGATTCCGTTTTATCACGTCACAGGCATGGAGCAGAGGTGTGTTGGTATTCTTCTTTAAGAAGGGCGACAATGCCCTGCTTAAGAATTACAGGCCCATCTCACTTCTGAGCCATGTCTATAAGCTGTTTTGCAGAGTTATCACGAACCGTCCCGCGCGCAGGTTCGATGACTTGCAGCCTCCCGAACAAGCCGGATTCCGAAGAGGCTTTAGTTACCGTGGACCACATACATGCGCTGCGGCAGGTTATATAGAAGACTGAGGAGTATAATCAGCCTTTCTGCTTAGCGTTTGTGGATTACGAGAAAGACTTTGATTCGATCGAGACCTGGGCTATACTACAGTCTCTCTAACGGTGCCAGATTGACTATCGGTACATCGAGGTGCTGAAGTGTTTGTAAAAACGCAACTATGTCAGTTCTATGTCCGGCCGCAATGGAGGATATCTTCAAGGTTCTGGAATGGAGAGGGCTAGGCATTAATGTCAATAGCGAGTACATCACTCATCTTCGGTTTGCCGATAACATAGTAGTCATGGCTGAGACTACGGAGGAGCTCAGTACAATGCTCGGTGACCTCAGTAGAGCTTCTGAAAGAGTGGGACTTAAAATGAACATGGACAAAAACAAAATCATGGTTAACATCCTTGTAGCGCCCACTCCTATCAAGATCGGAGACTCTACACTCAAAGTTGTGGACGACTACGTTTACCTGGGATAGACGGTCCAGTTGGGTAGGTCTAACTTCGAGAAAGAGGTCAATCGTCGAATCCGACTCGGCTGGGAAGCTCGTTCGGGAAGCTGCGCGGTGTCTTCTCGTCCAACATACCACAGTGTCTCAAGACGAAAGTCTATGACCAGTGTGTGTTGCCAGTGATGACATATGGCTCTGAAACATATTAGTATTTATTACGTCATAATTATATATAATTGATTCTTATCAAATTCTTCCTGTATCGTCGATTACTGCATTACAACAGAACAGATAAGATTATTGATTATTTATTTTTAAATAAAGTTAAAATTACCTTTAAGTTTATCTTACGCCCGGATGGTGATCTACCCATGCTCGTTGTCTCTAAGCAAGCAAGATTTTTTTTAAGATTTGTTTTTCTAGTATAAATAAAAATCTAGCCTTGTTGAAAAAAGTTTTAATCTAGCTTTGTAAGGTACCTACTGCAGATTTTTTTTCTTCTTTAAGAAATAATGGCAACAAATTGGGTATGTAATAACAACAAATTCTAAACAATTTAGAGTAATTTTAATCTTAAAACGTCTCAACACAACCTTGGTAGAATAGCTGCAATCTTTAAATGCCATAAAAAAAGGTAAACATAAAATTTTGCTTCATCACTAATTAGAGAACAAACAATACATTGATCATCAAAATATGCTGATCTTCAATGTTTATTACAAAAAAGATTATTAACAATGTAGTAGCAAGAAAATTTAGTATTTCAAATGAAATATAACATTTATGTCATAAGAGATTCAATGATAAGGTAAAACTAAATATGACTTTGAAAAGAGTTGAATGCACTACAGTAAATAATATTTAAATGAAACTGACAGAATGGCTGAAATGTTTTATTTAGTATGCAAATTGTGCTGACATGATATTGTTAATATTTTAAAACATTCTTTTGTTAGCTTGCTTAAAATGGCTGAAGAAACCTGGTTATTGAAAGTCTGTTGGGTAAACAAGTTAAATATAAGTGAATAAACTTATTAGCAATCTAAATCATGATAAGATAATGTAATTAAAGAACGAAATCAGGCTAGGTATATAATAGTTTTTAGTAATGTAAAAGGAGTCATTCAAGTATTACTCAAGTAGATTTTTTGCAAATATTGCCCCCCCCACCCTGTTAATGAGCAAAAGTTCCAGGTCTAAGAGGTCTAGAGAAACTAAAAAAACAACTTTTATTTTGGCACATATTAATTCAAATTATCAGCAACAGTCCATGATACATGCATCTATGACTTTAAATTTTCAATGACATTGGATGTTTGCTGCTCAGTGATATGTGTATGCTTACTTTCGTGTGATTTTGAAAAATCAACATCATTCTCTTAAAAAAAACTAGGTACTGCTTTTTTTTTATGGTAGGTAAAATCATCCAATGACAAGTCCCGCCCTTGGGTGGAGCGGGAAGTAGTGTCAGACTCTTACTGACTAAAAACCTACCCCGTTCCTTCGTTGCCTATTGGTTGCGCAAATAAGCTGTGGACTGTATGTTTAAAAAGCGATCTAAGGTTTGTTAACAATATGCAGGTACTGTGCCTGGATGGGACGGATGTATTAGGAAGGAACACTGACCTTTTGACCTCGAAGGTTCCACGTGGCGCCGGCCGGCGAACCTCGACTTCGCACATTTAACCACTGCCAGGTCCTGTATTGCACTACACTGCACTATTGTTGAGTCTTTGAATGGTTGGATCACGAAATAGTCAATTTTCTTGTAATTTCGAGCGGGCGTTGTTAGCGGAGCGGTCACATTCACAATCGATGCACAAACGTCAATGTCATTTCATCTTGAGGTCGTGCGGGGGGAGGGAAACGGAAGGGATAGGATTGCTAGGCCAAAAAAATAAATTACAAAAAACAAAATCGCGGATCATAGCAAATTGGCGCAACCATTCCCCCCGGGTTTGAAGGGTTACCTTCAAAGAAAAAGAGAAAACAAAAGCGAAACTAAACCCTATTACTATATCTAGACTATCAATACTAGGTAGCGAAACAACTTATAACTAACTATGCCACTACTGCTGATTAGGCAGAGGGCAGAGGCGAATAACCGGACGCAGGTACGATCCAGTTGCGGTTTTAACCTTTACGACTCGCGTTATTCCGTTCGAACCCGGAAAAACTTCTTCCACTACACCAAGAGGCCAGTGCAGAGGAGGCGCACTCTTAGTCTTCAGTATCACCACAGTACCGACTGTGACTGGATCTGAAGGAGTGTTCCACTTTTGACGCGACTGCAGCGTATGCAGATAATCTGTCCTCCATCGCTTCCAAAAGGACTGAACTAAGCTATCCAGCAGAGCGTGACAATTCACCTTATGGTGATAATCCACCAACAAATCCAAAACGTGATCCTTGCGTGGTAGAACTACTGGATGCATTTGTTCAAACTCTAACTTAGCATTTCGCAGACGGCCACCGACACGAATGAGTCCGTCTTGCAAAAATGGTTTCAAATGTTGAAGTGCGTGACTACAAGGTTTATGTGATTCTGAACTACGAAATTCTATTGAAAAATAAAATTTCTGCAACTCTCGAAGTACAACTGATTCAGCTCTATCCAAGTCAGCTGCGATTATAGAACCACGCGATGGTAATAATCTCAAAAATCTTAGGACGTAAACTACACAGCGTAATAGTCTCGACCAAGACGAGACTCGATTAGACAATAACAAAACAACTGACTCTTCACGCGGAACTGATACTACAAGCGTATGTTTCTTCTCCTCGGGTGGCTCTGAAACAGTAGCGGGGTTAAACGGAGCATTTGGCCACTCGCTAGGAGTGGTATGAAGCCAGGGAGGGCCACAAAACCAAAGCGGATGATTTAAAATTTGCGCAGGAAGCAAACCACGTGAGAGACAATCAGCTGGGTTTTCTGTTCCAGCGACATGGAATATATTTTCCGGTGACAATTCAGCTTGAATCTTAGCCACCCTATTTGCGACAAACGTGCCCCATCGATGGGGTGAAGAGTGGGCCCAACATAGAGCAACGGTTGAGTCTGAAAACGCTACAATTCTCTCTATATTAATGCGAGGACGACAAGTTTTGACTATAGATGTAATCAATTGAACCAACATAAGAATAGCGCAGAGTTCGAGACGAGCAAGAGAGACAACCTTACGAGGAGATACCTTTGATTTTGCGCTAATGAGGAAAACTGAAATGTTATCGCCATTTTGGACCTGAAAGTAAACCACTCCCCCGTAAGCCCTCTCACTGGCGTCTGCGAAACCTACCACATTAACAACAGTGTCTGGTACTATACCAACATGGCGAGGAATCTGTATCTGATCGAGCATTGGAAGCTCTTTTCTATAGCGAGCCAACAACTTAGCAACACTGTCAGGAGCGGTGTCGTCCCAATCACAGTTGGAAAGCCAAAGCTCTTTTATAAGCAGCTTTGCATACAAAACGACAGGAGCTACAAAACCCATTATATCCCATATCCGAGCTACACATGCTAGGATAACGCGTTTGGTACAAGTTGGCGGAGTCGAGCTAATTTTAAGACTAAACATATCAGTTGCGGGTGACCAACTTAAACCAAGGATCTTATGCGAATCACTATCATCGGATTCCTTTACCGAAGTCAACCGGTGTGACGGTGGAATCGACTCTAATGTAGCTTGCGAGTTGCTTGTCCATTTCACCAGATCAAATTGACCGGACTTCATGAGGCTGATTACTTGAGCAGCGGTCTCTATAGCCTCTGCTTCACTAGGTACACTGTACACAAAATCGTCCTTGTACAATCCGGTTTCAATAGTGGCCCTTGCTTTCGGGTATGTATGACCCTCGTCAGCGGCCAACTGCTTGATAGTGCGAAGAGCGTGAAAGGGACTAGACTTAAGCCCAAAACAAACACGATTGAATTCGTAAACCTTCAAAGGTTCCTGCGGAGAAAATCTATACAAGAAGCGTTGGAATCTACGGTCACATTCTCTGATTCCAATACTAAGAAACATTTGCCGAATATCAGCAGAGAGCGCAATAGCAAACAAGCGAAAATTTACTATTATTTCAAATAAGTTACCCTGGAGGTTCTGACCACAACACAAGATATCGTTAAGCGATATGCCAGTACTAGTTTTAGCGCCACCATCCATAACCACACGCAGTTTAGTTGTAAGCTTGTCTTCTCTAACAACTCCATGGTGCGGGATGATGTAAAACGGGTAATCACGTGTCTCCTCAGTCTCGGCAGGCGCTGATGAGATATAACCTTTATCTAAATATTCGATCAGCACATCATCATAGGCTTGCTTCAACTTAGGAGACGCCTGCATCTTACGTTCCAAGCATAGAAAGCGTTTTTCTGCGGAGGCATGGGAGCCACCGAGCGAAAAAATATCACCCTTGAAAGGGAGCGCGACAACATAACGACCATCTTTATCACGAGTAGTCGTGCGGGTATAAATCTCCTCAGTGACCTGATCCTCAGGGCTGAGAATAGGCGGGACATTGACCTCTTCAATCTCCCAGAACTTGCGGATGGTAGACTCAAGCGGCGGCTCGACGGTGCAACAGTGCGACACAGTCGAGTAACTATCTAAACAAGCGGGTGCGGAACCAACTATAACAAACCCGAGAACTGTTTCCAGTGCGTGCGGAGCGGGGTACATCGGAAGACCTTGAATTTTACGTGATAACTGGAGATGCGGGAGAATCGAAGCACCGATCAATAGATCGATATCTCCAGGGAAAGCGTAATTTCCGTCGGCTAACTGCAAGTTCTTAAACTCCGTCAGCATGGACGTGTCAACCGGTACCGTGGGCAACCGTTCCGTAATCTTATCTGCGACTAGCGAATCCATTTCAAACGAAATATTACGATTAAAACGTGAACTAAATATTATTTTAATGGAACCGTGAATGGTTGCCTTTAAACCTCCAAAACCTTTCACTTCTGAGCGGGATGACCAATTATTAAAACTAAAACCAAGGCGTTGACAACAATCCCGAGTAATAAAATTACTCTGGGAAGCGCCATCTAGTAGCGCTCGAACGGTGTGCGGTTTGCCAAAGGCATCTACAATGACAACTTGCGCGGTCGCAAGTAAAACGGTAGTGATTTGAGTACCAGCGGCGGAAAGCGAACACAATGTTACGTCGTTTGCACTTGCAGCAGGCCGCGCGTCACAAGCGTCGCGCGTCTGCGCAGGCTGCGGCTGCGATGGCAGCTTACTACTCTCAAAATGTAAGAAGGTATGATGTCTAGCTAGACATTTACGACAGTTAACACCACTGTTACATGACGTAACCAGATGTTTGTCACTTAGACAATTAAAACACAAATTATTAGTGCGGACAAACTTGTAACGATCACTAGGCGATAATCTCTGAAATTCCGAACACTTGTACAGCTGTGTATGGCTACCCTTACACAGAGAACAGTCAGGTGTTGAGGCGGTATTAACTAGCGTATGTGCAGTCTTGACTGACTTCGATGACGCGTCTATACGGCGATCGGAACCTGTCCTATTCGTGACTTCATGACGTGCCGACGTGCGCTGCAATACCTTAATATGGTCGCGAATAAAAGATTCTAAATCTTCGAACTTAGGTATTTCGTTACCGCGCTGAGTCGTTTCAAACAGACGAACAGTTTCAGGATCTAATTTCTGTAAACCGATATACAAAAACAAAAAGTCACAGAGGTCATTGACCTTTAGGTTCTTTACTGCACGAACAGATGATGCGAAAATATTTAAAAACTTCTCTAAATTATGATCGTTACAAACGGAAAAACTTTTCAAATCGAATAATTGATCTAAATATGCGGTGGCTACTAATCGCTTATCTTCGTATTTTGTTTTTAAAGTGTTCAAAACTAAATTGTAATTTTCAGCGCTAAACGTAATTCCAGCACAGACAGCCTTTGCCTTACCGGTCAATTTTTCTACGAGATAATGCAATCTCTCGTGATCTGTCAGCGATGTGTTCCTATGTATTATATTTTCGAAACTATCTATAAATAAATTCCAATTTCGAATGTCACCATTAAATTCAGGTATTTGAATTGGCGGCAATCGTGGGCGTTCGCGAGGAGGGTTGGATAAACCACTCGCGGGGGGGGGAGTCTCTAAACTCCTAGCAATACGTTTGATACGACAATACAAGTCATCAAAGGACGACAATGCCTGATAACTCACACAGTAATCAGGATTTAACTCCAACTCTAAAATGTTTATATTATTAATTGTAGATTCAAAATCCGCGCGCAAACTATCTAAAGTTTCCAACGAACACAAGAAAGCATCTCTAATCGCCAGATCCGAGGTTTGCAAAGATTTATCACAAATTGATTGAACACGTGAAAACTGTGAGTCCCTTTTAGCGTATAAAAGCTTTAACTGAACCTTTAAATCAGTACTAACCTTAGTGCCCTTAAGAGACATCTTGTTTTGATATATTCACACTAAACACTCAAACAAACACTTAACGAATTATTAAGTAAGCGATAATTATCAGATAACAATATGGTAATATTGTAAACAACAAAGTGAACGGCGAACGAACGGAATAACCTGAATCAATGAGTGAATATTACCTACCCAATTTCTCGATTAACTCATTCACGTCGTTCATATGCGTATATAATCTATGGTTTATCCGTTTCCTACAAATATTCACTCAACAATGAACGGGTATTTTTGAAATGCGTCTACCTACATGCAATTTGTAGGACTTCCGGATAAATTTTGTCAAGAAAAAGAATGCGATCGATTTATATCTACGCTGATATTTACGTAGCTAACTATAATTATGCGGTGCGGTTGACGGCGTAGGTACCGTAATTATCAATGGCTCTTTAACTATACGAGCGAAATAACGTTTAGTTGCCTAAATGCCTAGATGCGGGTTTTCTACTATTATATCTAGGTAAACAGGCGCGTTGCGTTTATTCCCTATGGAACAAATACTATATTGCGAAATTACAAGAAAATGATTCACGATCCTGCTCGTAGGACCAAAAGTAATGGTTGCGCAAATAAGCTGTGGACTGTATGTTTAAAAAGCGATCTAAGGTTTGTTAACAATATGCAGGTACTGTGCCTGGATGGGACGGATGTATTAGGAAGGAACACTGACCTTTTGACCTCGAAGGTTCCACGTGGCGCCGGCCGGCGAACCTCGACTTCGCACATTTAACCACTGCCAGGTCCTGTATTGCACTACACTGCACTATTGTTGAGTCTTTGAATGGTTGGATCACGAAATAGTCAATTTTCTTGTAATTTCGAGCGGGCGTTGTTAGCGGAGCGGTCACATTCACAATCGATGCACAAACGTCAATGTCATTTCATCTTGAGGTCGTGCGGGGGGAGGGAAACGGAAGGGATAGGATTGCTAGGCCAAAAAAATAAATTACAAAAAACAAAATCGCGGATCATAGCAAATTGGCGCAACCACCTATAGTGCCGGGGCTGAGCCTTCCTCTCAGAAAACGGCCCTTGACCCCAGCAGGCTTCGACCCTGCCTGCTTGCAGTTAGCAGGCTGGGTCTCTTCGGTGTGCTGACAGCTCCTTGAGGCGCGCGGGAACAGAACGCGCCGTCGACGACTTGGGCTCGGTCCGGTCGGTTACCAGACAATCGGACAGCGTGCTACCCATTGCACGCCGTCCGCAAGCCCGTGCCTACGGTGGCCGGAAATCGGGATCGGAATCCCGGCGGCGGCTGGGGCGAGCGCCCCGTTGCCTCTGCCTGATGCGGTCGGCCTCCTCCTTTGCTAGCATTACTGCTTCGCAGAAGGAGGCGACCGCCTGCCATCCCTCCTCACTACGGACCATGGCCTGGACCAAGGCCCGGCGAGAGAGATCGCTGCCGCCGATCACCTCCACGAGGACACGGCGATGCTCCGCCCAGGCCTCACCTCTACAGTGTGCTCCACCGTGTCCTCCGGGTGTTCCGCACAATGGCGACACCCGGGCGAATCCTCCGCACGAATCCGGAACAGGTACTTAGCGAACTTTCCGTGTTCGGTAAGCACCTGCGTCGTGCGGAAGTTGAGAACGCCGTGAGGTCTTTCCAACCACGCCTCAAGGATGGGCCTTATCGCCCCAATTGTGGCGCGCCCCAACTAGGTACTGCTGACGTAATCACCATCCAGACCCCCTCATCCCCCATGTTATTAAAGCAAAGGCCCCAAACCCCCCCCGTAGTGCCTACGTAATACTTGAATGGCCCCAAAATAGCTAGATTAAATTTTCCATTTAAAACTGGATGCAAACACAAAAAAATTTGACTGAACTTAAGTAAAATCTGTAAATTGAGTCTAAGGCAATATCTGTAAATTGAGGACCTTGCAGCAAAATGGGGGCAAGTAAAAAATACTATGATGATTCATATGAAATCATTATAATTAGAGTTCAAAATATAATAATTATGACAAAGATCAAACAAAAAAAGACAAAAAAAGGAATTTAAGATGTAGTTCCAAATAATGAAGAAAAATTTACTCTCGGCTTTTTTGTGGTCAATGGTAAACATATTCTAGAATTTTGTGGTAGCGACAGTATAAGAATTAGACATAAACTTGTGCAATCTTTTCACTTTGAACCCGTCAATATGCATCATATCAAAACCCAAGATTTTTGCAGAATTTGCAAGTTCAGAAATACAACCCTGTATTTGTTAAAGCTGACATCTAGATACTTAATATAAAAATGAATAGCAGAGTGTTGCTAAGCACAAATCTCAAGACTGGCTGGACCGATTTCGCTTATTCTTTTTTTGTTGTGTTTTTTAGTGTCAGGAGAAGGTTCTTAAGTAGGGTAGAGAATGGTAGAGTAGAGTAGGGTAGAGCGGGAGCGAAGCCGTGGCCAAAAGCTAGTTACTTAAGGCCGTGTTTACGGAGACGCGACGCTCTGCGCGGCGTGTTGGGCGTTTCGTCGTACATTGCAGCAGCGGGCCGCGTCATCGCTCGCGCAAACACAAACAAATTGCAATGTAAAACGGACTGCCCGACGCGCCGCGTCTCCGTAATCGAGCACTTAGAGTTAACTTTAACCAATGTTTAGAGTGCTGAAGACAGTCTTCTTATAGTTTGAATGCTCAAATATTAGCAATGTCACATGACCTGAGGGTAGTTAATGTTTTTAAACTTCAGCCATTGTCTCTGGAGTGTATCAAATGAATATGATTCAGTTATTTTCATATAATTTAATACTACAATAGTACTGTCTACTGTTTAGTGATCATTGTGTTACAGGCTGCTTGTAAAATATTGACATATTATTTTGAGTGTCATTTTGGCCCCTGTAAAAAATGGGGGGAATTTATCAACTAACTTTTCCCTCTCTTCGTGGAACTAGAGGGGGTCATCATCTTCCTGCCCTTATCCTTGTGTTATTAGACTGACGAACACATGAATGTATTAATAGCGAAATACCACTCACTGATTAATCACGAAATCTTAGAAACTATAACACCTACAAACTTAAAATTTGGCAGGTAGGTTCCTTATAAGGTGTAGACTTCCGTTAAGAACGGATTTTACGAAACTCCACCCCTAAAGGGGGTATCCGCTGCCGCAACAAGTCGCGGCTTGGCGGTCAGAGTTCCGGAGGGATCTCATGGTGAAATGGCGAGAGCGATTGTCGCAACCCCGTGCTGAGCACGCCACGATTGAGGCGGTAAGGCCCCTCTTTGAGGCGTGGCTGGAAATACCTCACGGCGTCGTGATCTTCCGCATGGCGCAGTTACTAACCGAACATAGCAAGTCCGGGACGTACCTGTACAAGATCCGTGCGGAGGTGACGCCCGGGTGTCGCCACTGTGCGGACCACCCGGAGGACACGGTGGAGCACGGTGCTTGGGAAGAGCATCGCCGTGTCCTCGTGGGGGCGATCGGCGGCGGCGATCTCTCGCGCCGGGCCTTGGTACAGGCCATAGTTCGGAGCGAGGAGGAGTGGCAGGCAGTCACCTCCTGCGAAGCAGTAATGCTAGCAAAGGAGGATGCCGACCACATCAGGCAACGGCGCTCGCGCCGCAGCCGCCTATGTAATTCCGATCCCAATTTTCGGCCACCGTAAGCGCGGGCTTGCGGATGGCGGGAATGGGTAGCTCGCTGTCCGTTTGTCCGGTAATAGACCGGACTGAACCCAAGTCGTTTACGACGCGCACTGTTCCCGCTCGCCTCAAGGAGCCGTCAGCAAACTCTAGGGGCCCAGTAGGGTCGAGGTCTGGGGCTCAGGGGAGGTATGAAAATGCATACCAGGGACCTGGAACCAAGGCAGGGAAGGAAGAGGGTAGGTTTTTAGTCAGTAAGAGTCTGTTACTATTTCCCGCTTCGCCCAAGGGCGGGATTTGTCATTGGATGATTTTACCTACCATAAAAAAACCCCATTGAGGTAAAACGGGGGTTGGAAGTTTGTATGGAAAAATGTACTATCACGAGGGTGAAGCCGCTGGCAGAAGCTAGTTAATTATAATCTTCTTTGTGTGCTGAACAGTTGTGCTATTCAAACTATTATTACTAGCAGTACTTGCTTAGTAAGTAGGATGACTAAGTAATTTTTATTGTTATTATAATGTAGGTCAATGTACAATAGGCCTAAACAATGTCGTAGAGTTCTTGATGATTATTTTTTGCAAAAAATGTAAATAATTAAACGTCAAAATATTTTTAATTCTCGACTAGCTGTTGCTAGCGGCTTCGGCCACGTGAAAGTAGAAGATTGACCAAAGGGAATGATAAAACTCTTCCAATATAAAAAATAATTATCCTAAATGTGCTATTCCAGGACATGGTCTACCCGTGTGCCAAATTTCATCCAAATCTATTCAGCCGTTCGAGCGTGAAGAAGCAACAAATATACATACACTTGCAAACTTTCGCCATTATAATATTGGTCTACCCGTGTGCCAAATTTCATCCAAATCTATTCAGCAGTTCGAGCGTGAAGAAGCAACAAATATACACACACTTGCAAACTTTCGCCATTATAATATTAGTGTGACTACCTTTGCTACAATTACCATAGAAACCGTGCAATTTATAGTGATAAAAAGTCTTTTACTAATATTAACAAACAATTTACCTCATTTAAATAACTATGGTCCAGAATTTTATATATATTAGATCATTCAACTTCTGCCCTCTTTCACGGAGTCAAAGTTCTCAATTCAACCATATTATGCCACAAATTCAGGGGCGTAGCTACCGCCTATCAGCCGTATCAATTATACGGGGCCCTCGCGCTACAGGGACCCCCACGTGGGTAAAAATTCGCAATATGTAAACCACAAACGTCTCGTAGGGTAAACCGAGCGTTTGTTAAAGAGCACAATTTTTTTTTTATACGATGTGGGACTTTTGATACGGGGCCCCTCTGGGACTAGCTGCGCCCCTGCACAAATCAGCTTATCATTCATAAACAACTAGGTGCCAACTTAGAAAATTTACCTTCAGAAGTTTTATTATAAAAGAAAATTAACAATGTTTATGCAAATGGTATAAAATATGTATAATGTATTGACGATTGCTAAAGGTACTACACTATGCACACGTGTGCCACACACGCCGATCTGGGCGCGTTGGTCTCCATACATTTTATATGGAAACAAGACTTCTAGAGCTACACTTAATCTACGCAACGCGACGCCACGCGACGTCGTTCTACGTACAATTCAGGCGTGTCATACGTGTGTCGGTCTAATGTTAAACTATCAAGCCCGTGTGAACACCGGTGTCCGCACAACTATAGTCTTTCTTTTGTGTCTGTAATTACGGTATTCAAAGGGTTAAACTTTAGCTTGTGTTTAAACGGTAAATTTATGCATCAAATACCGTTGATCACGTAAATATTCTCAATCGCAATTGGCTATTTCACCTACAGAGTGTCATATTCGCACCAGCGAAAAAGCTCTTTAAATAAAGATAAAAAAAAATATATTTCATGGACCCTTAGGAAGTCACACCGAAATATTTTTTTAAGGTTCCGTAAACAAAGTGTAAATTAAAAGCGCCACCCTATTCCTAAGACTCCGTTGTCCGTCTGTCTGTCACCAGGCTGTTTCTCATGAACCGTGATAGCAAGACAGTTGAAACCTTCACAGATAATAATGTATTGCCGTTGCTACTTTATCAACAAATATTTTTAACAGAATTAAAAATATTTAAGTGGGTCTCCTATTCTGCAAAATTTTTTTTTTGACGTTTTATTTGATTAAAATGTAGCCAAGATAACCAATTTAACTCTATCTTCTTATTATACGTTATATTATGTTAAAACTAAGAATAGCGGAAGTAAACAGGAACTACCAATGTTTTGTTAGAAGTTGGCATTCAGCCGCATATAGAGATACCTATATTGTATAATATCCATAACTGCTAGCGCCACATCTGCGAGACTTCATTGTGAGACGAAGCGTAGCTAATTTCGCGACGCCGTATTTGAATAAAACACTTAAGAGGGGCTTCCCCACTCGTCTATCGTCAACGTCGAGCATAGTTTAAAAGCTTTTTGCCTCATCTAACGCAGTCCAACGCGATGTTAGATGAAAAGGCAATGCGAAAAAAGAGAGATGACGCCTGAAAACTCTGTTGGCATTCGGTGATTCCATGATTTACTTGAATATTTCACAAAACTTGTTTCAGGAAATACGTGTTTTTTAAATCTCTTTAAAGTTTAAAAAAAAATGTGGTCATTCAGAATCTCGAATAAATGTGCAAGGCTTATATAGACGTACTTACTTTTTTTTATATTTTTAATATATGAGTACATTATGGAAGGCCAAACGCAGATTTTCCGAGGTCTTTACTAGATTAGTTTTACACTAATTTATGTTTTGATTTCTATAGAAGCCTAAATAACGTCCACCACATATCTTGTGTATCCAAAATATCTAAAGAAAGATGTGTAATAACGTCATAATCACGTAAGAGGAGCGGTTGTATGAAAATGTAGCTCGGGTTGGTCGCTCTGTCTAAGTCTAACCACTAGCCAGCTACTCAGCCAGTATTCTATAAACAGGATATGGAGTGGTTCTGGGGGTAACGCAAGAAAGCCGCTCTTCCGCACTCTGCTTTCGTGGCCACTTTCACTTGTATCGGACCGGCGCAGGCGCCGCCCCTGGCTACTTTCGCCGAGACCGAGCGAATGTTACGAACTCTGATACTTTGCTAATTATTTTAGTGTGTTATAGTTATGGCGGTTTATTGATCCAATTAATATTGGAGGTACGAGTGGACGCACTATTTTTTATTTATGAAACGCTAGAGAAATAAAGCATGAACTTTACATTGATCTGGATCTAAATGCATTTAAAGCTAAATATGTTTATTATAACTGCTGGGCAAAGGCCTCCCTCCATTCTATCCAACAATCACGATTCGTCATTTCAAAATCAAAATTTTACGCATTTATTTCAAATAGACCATTTACAGGCACTTTTGAACTGTCAAAATGTCGGTTAGTCAAAAAAAAAAGGGAAGCTAAATTGCACGTTCCAAAGCGAAGATCTCTATGGAAAAGAACGTGCACGAAACTCCATGGACACCTTGTCCTTTTAAATCATAATATATTATGAGTTACATTAATCTTGGTACATATTTCTTGTCGCTTCTATTATGTGAGCACCACAGCGAGCACAATGTAGAAAAGTAATGAAATTTCCTCTTTCGAATTTACAAGGACATCCAGGTCGTCCCACCATGTCCTTCGTGGTCTGCAAAGGCCCGGTATCGCTGTGCCCGAGCACCAATCTTTTAGGTTAGGCATACGGCAAACATGTCCTGCCCAGTTGCATAAGATTGGGCAGCCTTTTGAGCCACATTCACGATTTGCGTTTTGGAACACAGTGTACTGTTTATTATAAATGTAAACATATTATAAAAATATAATTCTGTCTGTCTCTTTGATTGATTTTCGAAAGTAGAATGATGATTTAATTCGGTTTTTTTTTTTTTACTATAGCTGCATACGTATAATCCTCGTCACGCAAGCTGAACCATCATGGCGGTCGACTTTGAATGCGTAGTATCCAATTTTTGGACCCCAATCGGAGTGGGGGGTGCTTACTTGCAATAGTCATAGCAAATGGTTCAACTTATTTGCCGCTTATTGTACAAACGCGGGTTCAAACCCAGCTGGCGCTTTTCTTTGTGTAATTTATTTCATCACTTCTGCTTACAAAATGGCGAAGGAAAACATTGTGAAGAAACCGGTATGGCCTTGGACCATTTCGAAGAGATGTGACATCAACCAACCCGCATTGGACCGTGTGATTAATTACGGCCTATTATCTCATAAACAGGAGGCTTGATTTCCAGCAGTGTTAACATTAATAAGGCTGATTATAGCAAAGTATAATCGGCCTTAATATGTTCCTAGTTCCCACTGCTGGAGTTCAGGCCTCCTCTCTAGGAGAGGGAATGGGCCGTAATCCACCACGCGGACCCAGTCGCGTGTTTTCGAATGTTTGGTTATAGGACATACCAGTGTTTTCCTTCACCGTTTTTTTAGCAATGGTGATGAAAAAACTACACAAAGTCTACAACTCTTAATTCGGGGTTTCCAGTAGGCTACCACTGCTTTCAGGCTAATTATGCTTATACTATATGCCTTTAATATTGTTCGTCAAATCGTTGAGCTCGTAAGTAGTCCTAAGTTGAGCTCTACAAATATTGACAAATGCTTGCATTGATTGGACAGGTCCACTCAAATTTCTGTGGTTATTTCCTCAAAATACCATCTCAGACACTTATCTGCTTGGTTCTCGTATGATTTGACCATTGAATGTTTTCTGTATGGACTTTAAAAGAAACTTTGATCCCTGAGTTTGTTTCGGTGTTTCTTAGAGTAGTCAGCTAGGAAACACCGGTCTCATGTAGTTTAAACTGACGAAAAAAAATGTCGTGTAAAAGTGTTTTAAAAACCTATTTGTAATATAAATATCATTCATCATTTACACCACAATCTAGTCTATAGTTCTACAATTTGAAGCAGACCAATGTAAGATTCGACCGCTAAATTATAAAGTCCCAAATCAAGGTCATGACGGACAGTTAATTAATGTTAAGTGATTGGCAATTATTTACATCTATAGGTAAACTTTAGATGACATAGGAATAAAATTTAACATTATTTGCGAAACCATGGAAAAGGACGACAAAAACCTCATTTAAATTCGAGATTGACTTGATGGATGATCGATCTTAGCTCAGAAACGACTGGTCCGATTGTAGCAAGAAACTTTTTACAAAATAATAAATACGACCGACTTAAATAAGAAAAAAACTGCATGTGCGAGTTGGATATGCATATTGAGGGTTACGTACAAAGTGTACAAACTAACTTATGTAGGTAAAAAGTTCAATTCCCGAATACGCCCTTGTGCAAAGTTATATCCAAATCCTTTCGGCTGTTTTAACGCAAAGGAATAAAAAATATACACACACACATTATTACAACTTTTCATATCACTTTATAATATATATATTTTTTTTGAATATAGACTAGTGCTCGACTGCGATCCTACCTGATGGTAAGCAGTGACGGAATCGTTGATGATGTGGTGTGATAGGACTAGCTTCTGGCCAAAACATCACCTGCGTAGCTTGTTAGTATCTTATATCCTAGGGTATGTTTTTGGCCTAGTATAAATCTTGAAAAGCGCAGGTAATTGTGTACAATGGGCAACATATCAGGTGCAACCATAGATATAAGAAAGGAGGAGATAATTATGTTACTAGTAAAAAATGTATCGGAACACGATGTCTCCAGTTGTCCCTACCACCACCGACACTACTACACATGCAACAATAGTTACACAGTCGTGCACACATCCGCAAATTATAAATCAGACCATATTACGCAGCCAAGTATGAACCTTATTGTCCTAAACACAGCGTGTATTTTCCATGCACCGTATAACTTACGCACACATAAACATCGATGTGCTGTGCAAGAGCAATTTATTTTACGTTAATGATTGACTAAATAGAAAAATTATCGATTTTTCAATTTTTTATTGTGCTACTTTTTTTTGGGTTCCAAAAACAAATAAAAACTGATATGTCTAGAAAATTATATATTAATAATAGTCCAATATTTTTTTTTTTTCATTAAACTCAGAAACTGTCATTACTTATTCCCGTTAGGCCACTATACAACATTTTAAGAACGTCAATATTGAATTTATTACAGTTGTTACAGTTGCTTACGTTTTCTCTACTACTCTGTAAAATAATAATAATAAATAAAATACATTATTTCACTTCGGGTATCCAAATAATCGATATTTTGATCGATTGATTACATTAGTAAAGCTTTACCTACTTACCGGAGCAGCACTATCTCGCCGCAGCTAACAGCGGCAGTATTATGAAATATCGCACTGATAAAGTATCGTTATGTTAATTTTACATTGCTTGTCCATTTACTGTACGTCAAAATTAGGTAGTGGTTAAAGAGCAATGTTTTTACTGTAAGAGTAAAACAGTCGCTTTGATATTTGAAAACAAAAATAACGTAGTTAAAGCAAGAGATATTATAAGATTTGTTGTTTTTCCTGATTTTAAAGATAAATATACTATTAACATTGTACTTTAATATGGTAAGAGATTCCGTGATGACCCAGGCTTTTCTTTTCGCTTTAGTTCTTGCATGAAACCACTAAACAACACGGGATTTTAAATTTGTTTACGATCACTTTCGCGATCTAACTCACGGCCGTCAAACGGCTGTTTGCCCTTGTTGGGCTTGTTCCGCGGACGCCGACACGCCCCCTTGCCACTTCTCCTGTTTTTTACACGACTGCCCCAAAAAAGGAGTGTTATTATATCTCTATGGGTGCAACATATCCTGTAGTGCTATACTCTGATAAATCCAGTGCTGCCACAACGACGAACATCTAAATAGGATACATTGAATTAACAATCCAACATATAGGTTCTTTAGGTTGACAATCCAATGTATCCTATTTGGGTGTTCGTCGTTGAGGCAGCGCTGCGTTTTCTTAGAGAATAGCACCACTGTACAGCGGCATCCACTGTGTTAGAGACGGATCGAGGAAGCCCCATTAGGCCAGATTGTTTTGCAAACTTTCGCATCTAAAATATTAGTATAGATTACGTAATTATTATTAACGAGTAGGTACAACACGTGGATAATTATGATAACACTGTTATTTTTACCTCAACAACATAATTTGATCCATGTTGAAGCATTAGCGAGCAAATGTTAACTTTTCGTAGATTCTGGTAACAAAGGCGTGTTCGCAAACTAACGATAATTTACTTTGTGGTTTGGTGGTCAAAAAAGTCATTAGTATATTAGTCACCTACCTTCCAAGACCTTCAGAGCGAACAATTGTCTTGAGATGTCAAAAAAATAAACGTAATTCTCAATGATGATCTCACTTCATTCATTGTGGTACTAAAAGTACGAAACCACTTTATTAGCTTCCTATTATTATTAAATTAATTGAAACTTGTGTCATATCGACAGCCTGAGAGTGTTTTTATTATTATGTGGATTTCATCACGCATGCGCGATTGCCCCGCCCCGCACTCGTCCCGCGTGCGTATTCCCCGCATTACAATAAATACTTGTATGAAAAGGACATGCGCATGCGGAGCAAATCCGCATGCGTGTTGAAATCTGTAAATAAAAACTCCCTTACAGTAAGAACATCTCTATACTGTCATTTTATTGCCGAATAATGTCTCTGATAGTATTTGTCTGTCGTACAGTCAAAATTACTCTGTGCCGTACAGTCATGTCATTGTTGTGTAGCGCAGTGTAAAAAATGTTAATGAAATCCGACCTGTTACCGTGGTAAAATGAAAAGTAGCATCTAAGTAACTTCTTTTAACTTAAGCTATCCGTCCGCGAAAGATTCGTCAAAATCGGTCTAGTCGTTTCATCGATTAACCGGAACAAAGTCACAGACCGAAAAAACCGGATTAAAAAAATGCATTTTAGTAAAAGGTATCAAATATACTTTCACATAGATTTAATGAAGTAAATGTTATTTTGATATTACAAACAGTCCGTTCAATTTTATTTATATACGTATTATAGTTCTATAGTCTAGTGCCAACAGTGGCTTCGTATGGCAGCAAATTATTAATTTGGCCAGAGATCGGATCCGGGAAGTACGTAACAACAGAAGAGTTGAGTTAGTACCTTCTCTAAAGTTAAATCCTAGGATTTACGAAATAAATAAGTAAACCTCTGCACAGTCATTACTCATAAGCTGGGTCATGACGAAAATACCGGTTTCGTTTTTGCCGACTTAGGTACGGAACCTAAAAACACTTTTAATCCGCACTAAAACAGGTCATGCAAAGAAATTAGGTCAATAACAGGTTAAACTAGAATAATCGTTATTAATACACATTCTGCATGCATGGAACTTACTGACGTGTGTTATAGAACTCGTCGGTGTTTAGCCTGAAGTTTCAGCGAAGTCTGGAGTTTCAAGGTTCGTTCCATAACTCGTTAAAGAAAACAAGGTAAAGCGAAAACTTTTGAAGAGTTTATAATAGGCTTTTGTTAACTCCAAAATGACTCCATTTTTTATTGAATTCAAAAGAACAACACAATAGGGAATATGCACGTGACCCCAAATTGAATAAAATATTTTTATTCGTATTCTTTACTACTAAAAAAACATACCTACACAACTATTTTTCATTTTTTTCATAATTTAATAGTAAAATTTAATCATCAAAAAGTAGCCTTTTTGTAATTCCCTCGCAAATTTACAAAACGCAACGCTATTGGCAGACAAAGTTGTGACGAAATCTTACACTCTGACGTCGTCTGTCAACAAATTGTTTAGATGGTTTCTGGTGAATAATTATATTGTTTCATGGTTTTTGCATATTATTCTGAGTTAAAAGTATTAAATCTTTATGAAGAAAGATTTAGCACAATGACTGAAGCCGGTTTTGTCAAAGCGCAATCAGACAATCTGCCTAGAATAGACGTGTTCATGATGTCCACGTATTTTGCAACTAATTTAGATTTTACATCTGCTGAACTCAGAGGAGTAAAAGCTACGAGGTATAAGTAACTATATCACTTAATACATGATTATTTTCATAGTTTTGTAAATATAACAAACATAACCTAAAATATGCAGCTATTTTTATTGTTTTTGTCAGATCTGAACGAGAATCATATGGAGATTCAGCCATTGAATACGTGCAAGTAAAACGTATGTTTTCGTCAAAGTATGTAAACAAAACAAGTACACTAAGTAAAAATGATTCTTAGAGGTACCTATATCACTTTTTTAATCTCTTTACTTACGTTAAAATGATCTTCACAACCAATTCACAACAGTATAAACGGCTCAAAGATGATATATTGTTTCTTCTCATTGCCCTACACCACTTTTTCCTCATATCTTCATCTATCGGCATAAGGAAATATATTTTTTCAGATGCCGTTTTGTTGTTATTTTCGCACATGGGTACGACACAATATTTATAGTAATCTTTTCTGTGCTTTTCCATGGTAATCGATTGATTTAATCAGTCACTTTTTTAACTTTTAGAGCGAAACGCTTTGTTGTTGATAACAAACTCGTGTAATCTGACGTCACAGAATAAGCGCGCCAAAATGGCCACGTTTCAATCGCGCGAAAATGATAATGATTTTAATATTTTTTTTCTAGCTCAATGGATTATATTTTGAATGTGTTATATTTATTTTTGGTAATGTAATAACTAGTAGTAACGTTTAAAAAAATAAAAATAGTGCATGCATATTCCCTATTGACAGAATTAAATTAAATTAATTCCTTCCAAATCGAAGGATTTTGGAGGAAATTCATAGATTTATTTATTGCTTCTTATGATTGACTCCTTCCGCAAATTTCTTCGATACAAAAACGTGTGGCGACCAGCCGTACCATGGGTTATAGTTACCAGTAACTGGATGGTAGTGGTCAGATAGGCAGTTGATCCATGTAAAATATTTGTATTCAACAGTATCCAATTAGTCTGGAAGCTGACATACAATTAGTTGAGAAAAGGCATGATTGCCACTAGTCTAAGAAATTATGGGCTGCGGGATTTTTGGAAGGAGATACTCGTACCGTGGCCCTGGAACGCAAAGGCCAACTGAAGAACCAAAGGGGCCTCACCATGATGTGTTAAATGTTAGGCGTGCCAGTGAGAAAGAAGGATGGCGCTATACATCCTATACACCGTTTTTTTTTTTTTTTTTTTTTTTATGGTAGGTAAAATCATCCAATGACAAATCCCGCCCTTGGGCGGAGCGGGAAGTAGTGTCAGACTCTTACTGACTAAAAACCTACCCCGTTCCTTCGTAGCCTATCGTGCCGGGGCCGAGCATTCCTTTCGGAACTAACCCATGACCCCAGTAGGCTTCGACCCTGCCTGCCTGCAGTTAGCAGGCTGGGCCTCTTCCGTGTGCTGACAGCTCCTTGAGGCGCGCGGGAACAGAACGCGCCGTCGACGACTTGGGCTCGGTCCGGTCGGTTACCGGACGATCGGACAGCGTGCTACCCATTGCACGCCGTCCGCAAGCCCGCGCCTACGGTGGCCGGAAATCGGGATCGGAATCCCGGCGGCGGCTGGGGCGAGCGCCCCGTTGCCTCTGCCTGATGCGGTCGGCCTCCTCCTTTGCTAGCATTACTGCTTCGCAGAAGGAGGCGACCGCCTGCCATCCCTCCTCACTACGGACCATGGCCTGAACCAAGGCCCGGCGAGAGAGATCGCTGCCGCCGATCGCCCCCACGAGGACACGGCGATGCTCCGCCCAGGCGGGGCACACCTCTACAGTGTGCTCCACCGTGTCCTCCGGATGTTCCGCACAGTGGCGACACCCGGGCGAATCCTCCGCACGAATCCGGAACAGGTACTTAGCGAACTTTCCGTGTTCGGTGAAGGTGCTTACCTGCGTCGTGCGGAAGTTGAGAACGCCGTGAGGTCTTTCCAGCCACGCCTCAAGGATGGGCCTTATCGCCCCAATTGTGGCAAGCCCCGATCCTATACACCGTTAAATTTTGGTCGTTTTAATCCCGTGGAGGATCGATTCGGTACATGAAACACTACCGATTCATAAAAATAAAATTGAAAAATAAATTGTATGTACTTTTTTTTCTAAAACTCGAATTAATATACGCATGTACGAAATTAATTTATTTAAGTAAACGAGTCTATGACCTTGTAGGGAGTTGTCAGTCGTTGCGTACTAACTACCTACAGTTCATTGGCCTCGATCAGCTGACGTTTACTTAAAAAAATCAATTTCGTACATGCGCAAATTAATTCGAGTTTAAAATAAAGTACTTCATTTTTCATTTTGGGTTTCATGTACCGAATCGACCCTCCTCAAGATTAAAACGACCAAAATTTAACGGTGACATATAGCTCCATCTCTTTAACAATTCAGTTATGGTCTTATCGCGGTAAGAGCTCGTGTTAGGGCCTCAGGTGGGTTTAAGGCAGTTGTCTGACACTCCTTCTCTTTTCAAACAAAGCGGGAGGAGTTATTTAATGATTTCCCCTTCAAAATAAAAAATACCTAAAAAATATTATTTTCAAACACGGGTGTTTTTAATATCGTGCGGATTTCATCACGCATGCGGATTTGCTCCGCATGCGTAACCTTTCATACAAGTATTTATTGTAATGCGTGCAATTGCGGGACGCGTTTTTTTGCCTTTTGAAATTTTCTGCTTATAAAGCAATACTGCATGCGTGAAAATAGTCAGTTAAGAGAGGTATAATACTACAAGTATATTTGGAACTAGTCTGCTATATTACTAGATATTGTTCAACCAGCATACAATGTAGTATCTACATAGTATATTTTCGCTGTTCACCAACCATCTTAGATGTTTATCGGTACATTTTATTGCAGAAACCAACTAGTACTACCATTTTTTGTGCAATTACAAAAATGGGCCAGCACCACTTCCGAACACATGTTGGGTTAAAAAGTGTAAGTCGTTGAACCCCATTCTTTAACTGGGTTAGAAGTTAAATTTAGTAACACTTTGGTTCTTTGTACGTATCTTTATTCTAGCGAATCAATTTCTTGTGGGGCTTTACGATTCGGTTTTATGAGGTCGATGGACTACTAGGCGAGGTTTCCATATCGTAGGTAGTCTAGACACAGTGTACAGTCAAGATAATATATTTTACTACCTATATTTTTTGTGATGATCTTCCAAAAAAGTTTTGTATCAGGGAGTGTATGTATTTTTTTTTTCGGTGGGTAAATCATCCAATGACATCTTCTCGCCTTGGGCGGGGCGGGAGATAGCCTCAGACTTTTACTGACTAAAAACCCACTCCTGTTCTTTCGTTGCCTTTCATATCGGGGCTGAATCTTCCTTTCAGAAACCGACCCTGGCCCTAGTAGGCTTCGACCATGCTAGGTCCCTACGGTTTGCTGACAACTCGCCGTCGATGACTTGGGCTCGGTAACTTTGGGCTTTGAGATCGATCTGGGTGTGACGGCTGCTAGAGCGATGGTTGTAAGACCTTTTTCTGACTTAAACCCACCCGGATTTCTTCAGGTGCCCTCTGCGTTTCATAGCCGCGGTGACTCTTTCGCAAGATCTCACAACCCTGGCCTCGACTAGTCCCTGCGAATTATTAAATTGACTTGGATTTTGTAAGGTACGTTACAAAATCCAAGTCAGCGGGTCAGTAAAAAAATCAACTGTCTATACTACGCGGCAAATAAGTTGAACCATTTGCTATGACTTCGGTTGAGACCCGAAAATCGGTATCCTCATCACACAGTTGAACCATCATGGCGGTCAATCTTATATGCGTAGTAACCGATTTTCAGATCTGAATCGATGTGCGGGGCTGTGCGTAAGCACAGCAAATGGTTCAATTTATTCGCCGCGCACTATACTTACTATGTCTGTCTCTCTTTATACCGTGTATGTTTATTAACGTGTAATTGTTAAACTGAGGTGAATGCCCAGGGCAGCAAGCTAACTCAAATTTTCTTAAGTTTTTTTTACGTTTTACAGGTAAATGTGAAGATTTTTGTTCATTGAAATATGATGAGGTGACTTTTTATTTTGTGTCCGCAAAGTCCGAAACAGCTAAACATTCATTGAATGATTAACACCTAATAAAACAACGTTTTTAGCTGTCACTTGATGGCACTGCGTTAATGAATCAATGCACAGTTCGAATTGCATATATATTATTAATCTAAAGACGACTCAAAGATAGACGATTTTGATTACTTAAATTGGTTTTCTAATTAACTACTAATAGGTAAAAGACCGGACAGTATGCCTTAATTTCCTTGGTAGATGGGTAGGTCTTTAGTGTGAGACGCTACCTGTGTCGACACACTTGCGCTATCTCATCTTCCTAGCTCATCGTGCTGTGCTGGTGCTGCCACAGCGACTGCGGAGAATTCAAGCGGCGGAAATATAACAACCTCGTCGTTTTTGTGCCGCTTGGGATTGAAACTCTTGGGCCGAGTCCTCCTACTATTCCGGTCCGAGTACTCCTCGGCAAGCGTGGCTTAACCTTAGGATCAATTCGAGCGTAACACCCATCCAGACACCAACCTCAGCAAGCGGGGCTTAACTTTAGGAATAATTCGGGCGGACGTTATGATCCTACCTACTTACCTAAATATTATAAAGAAGTATAATAAAATTTGTCGGTGGTGTTACCGAAGCTACATAGACTCCGAGTGACATTGACTACTTTCTACTACAAAAGTCCCTGTGGGAATACCATCAGTATCTTAGTTTTTTTTTTTTACACGAGACACCCAGACGTTTTTACGCGGAACATCTATTTATCTGTAACTGTAAGCCAAAAAATTTACACAACGAAATAGCCATTTTTTCAACCACTGAAAGACTAAACTATCTCACCAATATCTAAAAGACCGTGATAACGATGATAATTTCTAATTGTTGCAGGGGGCGGAGCAGGCAACACCACACAGTAGCTTTACATCATAATGGTAAGCTATTGTAGAAACATGGTTTTTTGTTGAAACCCGATTAAACCGCTCTAAAGCCTATCTCACGCCAAAAAGAAACAAGATATTTTGAAACTACTGCTTATGAACTTACAGTATTCGGCTGACACTTCGAGCATTGTCTCATATCGACTAAAGAATCTAAACTGTATCATGCGATGTAGGCGGGATGCGACAAAGCATCCGATGCGATACCTAAACGAATTCCTCTTGCGTCGTATTCCTCAATGCTGAGGGTCGTGTCCTCTCTGCTCCTCCTCCTGTTTTTACAACATTATTTTTAGTATATGCGAAATTTGAATATAGTTTGTTCAGAATCAGTAACTGAATCGATTCCAATATTTTTTTCCCAATTTTTGGTCTCAATTTGGACACCACCGATTCTAAGTACAAAACAAGTCAGGACAGGCCATTGCGGGCACTAGGAGCCAGCGCACAATTGCGTAGCGGGAGAAAAACAACCTCTTACTCACCTGGACGGCCCAGTGACCATGTGTTTGTGTGAACAACCAAGTAACACAACAGGCTTAAGTATAACTTTGTGAATTTTCATGATATAGTTAAAGCAAGAACCGGGATAGTCAATCTTCTTTACCGGAAAGTCGCCGACTATAGAAGTAGCTGGATAGTCAGCTTTACCATCTTAACTAATCGGCGAGTAGTCGGCACATCTCTACATTTTATTCATCTGTTTATGATATTTCTTATTTCTGACAACTAATTACTTTAGTTAACATTGACTTTGACGTCTGTCAAATATTAGACAGGTGCACGAGGTGTGATAGACAGAGATATAAAATACAGTGTCAGAGACCAAAAAAACAACTCGATGAGTTTCACGTTACAAAAAAAAGGACCGTAATAACATAAGTACCATAACAAACTAGCTACACCGTACCACAGTCTAGCGGAGTGAAAGTCATCGCTGATGACACTTTCCATCTATGCTGTGACGTAACGCAGCACAGCATGAAGATAAAACGTCATTAGCGACGTTGTGTAACAGCTAACAACGTGATTTAACTATCATGTAATATACTTGAAGGCCAAAGAAATTGATGTTGTGCTTAAAAAAAAACAAATGCCTGTATATGTGACAAATGATTTAACATTTTGTGCGGTTCCGTATTTGGAATACAAAAAAAGTATAGTATAAAAACCACCAAGTTCGAGTCGGACTCACCGTTTACCATCCGTAGCAAAAAAACGGCAAAAAATCACGTTTGTTGTGTGGGAGTCGCACTTAAATATTTATTTTACTATGTTTTTAACCACCTTCAAAACAAGGAGGTTTCTCAATTCGACCGAATATATGGTTTTTATGTTTGTTCGCGGATAACTCGGTCGTTTATGGACCGATTAGCAATTTTTTTTTGTATTGTTTTTTACCGTCATATTTGTTTACATTTTTTGTTGTCATACCGGCTACAGAAACACATCATCTGTGAAAATTTCCATCATGAGATACAGCCTGGTGACAAACAGACGGGCAGCGGATTTTTAGTAATAGGGTCCCGTATTACCCTTTTGTTACGGAACCCTAAAAAGTCACCATCTTTATGGACAGTTAAGGAAATGTTAAGTTAAGCAGATTGGCATTCAACGTACGTACGGCTTTAAGGAAGTTGCGCAGCTATCTTATATTAATGAGTTCAGCCATTATCAAAATATGGGTGGGTGTAAGCGGGCACGAATAACCAAATGTTTACAAATATGGCCAAGTGGGGTACCAAGAGAAAGGAATATTACATTTACAAAACTATAGGTTTTTTTTTATGGTGGGTGAAAATCATCCAATGACATCCCCCGCCCTTGGGCGAAGCGGGAGATAGTGTCAGACTCTTATTGACTAAAAAAACTCACCCCGTTCCTTCGTTGCCTTTCATACCGATACCGGGGCCGAGCCTTCTTTTCAGAACCCCAGTAGATTTCGGCCCTGCCTACCTGCTAGCAGGTTGGGCCTCTACGGTTTGCTAAGAGCTCCTTGAGGCGCGCGGGAACAGTACGCGCTGTCGACGACATGGGCTCGGTCCGGTCGGTTACGGGACGATCGGACAGCGAGTTACCGCCGATAGTGACCGGAGGAAAGATTTGTGTATTCATATTTTTATTTTAAGCAATTAATTCAAAAATTAATTGACCAATTTAAAACATTCGTACATCTATAGAATGCTACTTTACCACTAGGTTACAATAGGGACTCCAGTGAAGCCGTTGATAGCAGAACAGGGTTTTGTTTATGGTAGGTAAAATCATCCAATGACAAATCCCGCCCTTGGGCGGAGCGGGAAGTAGTGTCAGACTCTTACTGACTAAAAACCTTCTATCGTGCTGGGGCCGGGTATTCCTTTCGGAAGTTAACCTATGACCCAAGTAGGCGTCGGCCTTGCCTGCCTGCAGTTAGCAGGCTGGGCCTCTTCGGTGTGCTGACAGCTCCTACAGGCGCGCGGGAACAGAACGCGCCGTCGACGACTTGGGCTCGGTCTGGTCGGTTACCGGACGATCGGACAGCGTGCTACCCATTGCACGCCGTCCGCAAGCTCGCGCCTACGGTGGCCGGAAATCGGGATCGGAATCCCGGCGGCGGCTGGGGCGAGCGCCCCTTTGCCTCTGCCTGATGCGGTCGGCCTCCTCCTTTGTTTTGCTTTGCTTGACGGGTGGGCGAAAAGCGAAAAAAAAAAAACTTGTTGCATCGACCAATTTAGGATCGGTGAATTGAGATAAATCTATATAATATAAAACAAAGTCGTGTTAGTTACACTATTTATAACTCAAGAACTGCTGAACCGATTTGGCTGAAAATTGGTGGAGAAGGACATAAGATAATTTTTATCCCGTTAAATAAAAAAAAAACCGGCTCAATTATAGGGTAGACCGGGAGTGAAGCCGCGGGCAAAAGCTAGTAGGAGAATAAATGGAACGAAGATTTAAAAAATAAAAAGAACTCTTGATTGACCTTAGCAGATAATATAATTAAATTCAAATAATTCCAATAACCTTCAAGTAGATAAAAGAGATAAATGTCAGCTTCTTAAACACGTGCACTATTTCAAGTGACGATGAGTTCAAAGATCAGTTAACTTGCACACAAAACATATTCCTTGCGAATTTAATCGGTGAAAGTAGATCCGCTAAGGTGAAATGAAACTATTTATTTTGTTTGGAAGTTTAGATACATACAAGGATTGACTCCTACGATTGACTATATTTATTTAAATCTATACGACGTCTACACCCTATAAGGAACTTACTTCCCAAATTTTAAGTTTGTAGGTGTTATAGTTTCTGAGATTTCGTGATTAATCAGTGAGTTGTATTTCGCTTTTATATCTCGCTAATAGTAAAAACTATGGACGGAAGAAAGTGATGCACGTCCATAAAAAATTTAGAATATCAAATTGCTCACAACTCACGATTGTAATACGAATCAGGAAGGATGGTTAATTAAAAATAAATGAATCACAGAAGTAGTCTTTGAGTTTATTATCCTCTTATTTTAATTAATACTCGTCCGAAAATAGCTTGCTTATTATAAAATAATCTTTATTAACTCAATACATTCAATTCCTCTAGTCTTGGCCCTTAGTCGGACTCGCTGTTTGTTTGTTTTTTTGTTTGTTTGTTTATTTTGCAAATTTTGTAAAATTACAAGCATATATCTACTAGAGTACCCTCAAAACGGTGAAGGAAAACATCGTGAGGAAACCGGCATGTCCTAGAACCAAAAATTCGAAGACATGTGACATCCACCAACCCGCACTGGGCCCGCGTGGTAGATTACGGCCCATTCCCCCTCTTAGAGAGGAGGCCTGTGTCCCAGCAGTGGGAACATTATAAGGCTGATGCTAAGCTATGCTATCTATTACAGTTACAGCAGTACTGTGACCGACAGACATAAGAACAGCGGACTTACTAATAGCCGTCCCATTTTCTGCTTTTGAACTTTAAAAATGTTTAAAAGTTAAACAACATGGGCCTTTCTAGCTATCGCGGTTCTTGAGATACAACCTGTTGACAGACAGACGGCCAGACAGCGAAGTCTTAGTAACAAGGTCCCGTTTTTACCCTTTGGGAGCGGAACCCTAAAAATAAAACGTCGCTGAATGTGTTGCTAAGCGCAAAAGCTAGTCAATAATATAAATGTATAGAAAATCATAATCAGAGTTTTGTTTCTATTCACTCATTTGACGGTATTTCATTAAATAAACTCCCTATATTATATTAAAGAATGTATATTATATAATATGTTAATCAGTTTTAGGTATATGTGATGAGTTTATTAATGTTAAAAGGTACGACAGGGTTTTTTTTTTTAGGGTTGGCATATCTGGTCAGATAGAAACCCCAAAATAATTGAAGAAGAAAAAAAATGTATAAAATAAATAAAATAATATGTATACTATATTACAGGCAGTTTTGCTTTTACATTTAAAAGCTTCTAGTAAATTCTTAGAACAAACTGACATAGCTGCAGTTGAAAATAAACAAAACACGGCAGTAAAACAACATTGTTTTGTAATTAAACCTGTTTTCCTGCAATGATAAGAATTATACAAGAACTCTATTGGTATTCTAGAGGCGCCGAACGTTCCGCTAAAGTGAGCAACACTCTTCAAGGTCGAATAAAACCGACTGGTTTTAGACTCATCATCCTAGTCTTGAATCGTTTACATTGTGTTGGAGTCAGCCTCAAACGTGATATCAGAAGATTACCATAATACACAAATTAATCTTCCCCCCCCCCCTCACACGCCAGGGGGTATTATTATTACCCCCCTTTTTAGAAAATCATATATAAAAAAAAATAAAAAATAAACTTTTTTCGGTTTTTTTTTTCAGGAAAAATAAAGATATACAAACAAAAATATTTAAAAAAAATAATTTCGTATATTTGTGTGAACAGTAAGACAATTAACAATTTTCAAGGTCAAAGTTGGACAAACGTATGTACAATCGGCCTTCGAGGGGTGTTGTTCACACTTCTGGGTGAGTCCGGCCTCCTCCGGCCCTCCGGCCGGGGATTCATTGCAATGGTGCTATTCTCTAAGAAAACGCAGCGCTGCCGCAACGACGAACATCCAAATTGAATTAACAATCCAATGTATAGGTACATTAGGTTGTCAATCCTGGCGAGGCAGCGCTGCGTCTTCTTAGGGAATAGCACCACTGATTGGTAGTGGTTATTTTTTTCCGGTGGGGCAAATATCATCTCTTGATTTGTAGTGGTCATATCTTCAAAGTTTTAGTCATAGGATATGTCGATTTCCTCACGATGTTTTCCTTTACCGTTTTGAGAGCAGTAGTGATGAAATAAATTACACAAAGTAATGCGTCTGGCTGGGTTTGAATCGACGACCTACAATTTGTAAGTCGGGGCCATTAATTAGGCTACCACTGCTCCAAAACCTTTAGGAAATGAGGAAATATTGCAAGGAGGTTATTGAAAATCGGGCAAAATGTTTTTTTATAACATCGTAGATATGATTATACCGAAGTTGAGTATAACAAAACAAGTCTGATCCTACTTCAACACTGTTTCTTTCTCTTTCTAACCAATAAGTATTGTTTGTGGAATGCGTTAGAAGTGCGGCCTGCTCAAACGCTACCAACGTTTAAAAAAATGGTCCTTGCATTAACTTTCACTTTGATTTTTCTTCTCCTGACTCAATTATATATTTGATATTATTAGTATATTATTTGGTATTGTATGTATGTATTCGAGTTATTATGCCTTACTAGCTGTCCTGGCGGACATCGTAACGCCTAATAGTCCACTTTTTTTCGTGAATTTTTCCATATTTTCTCACCGCTTAAACCTTCCCTGGAGTATGACGAATATTTCAAGACCATAGTTGGCCAAATCGCTTCAGCCGTTCTCGAGTTTTAGCGAGACTAACGAACAGCTATTCATTTTTATTTATAAGAAGATATTAGTAATATTTCTGATGTTTGTATACTGACAACCTTAAATCTATATCCTTTCACTCAGTCTATCCAAAGGTTGTTTATATAAGAAATTGCCCTGTGCGATAAGACCGCCCATTGTACCCTTATCTTCTTAATATAAAAATGAATAGCTGTTCGTTAGTCTCGCTAAAACTCGAGAACGGCTGGATCGATTTGGTTCATTTTGGTCTTGAAATATTCGTAATAGTCCAGGGAAGGTTTAAAAGGTGAGAAAAAAGTATTTATTTATTGACTATTAAGTAGGCGGTACGAAGTTTACCGAGTCAGCTAGTTATTAATAATGTTTGTCCTATATTTTTTTGTTTATGTGGTGTATAATAAAGATAAATAAATATTGTATCGAGCCCCTTGTCATCACTTGACTGAAAACCCTGGTTACAGTTACTATATTCCTTAAGCATCACTCAATATAGGTATTTAAACACACCTTCCATTATACAGGGTGGATTTTATGACGAATTAGTAAGGACGTTACGGGAAAATGGTCCTAAGAGACCATCTACAATTTTTTGAGATATTTTGAACTGCATTAGAGGATTTCAGAAAAAAAAAATATAGCCAGCAAAAATTCTTTAAAATACCAAAAAACAAAGTCGAACCGTTTTCATGAATTAATCAGAAATATTTATTTTATTAAAAAAAAAAAATACTTAGAAAGACATTTTTGAATTGTCAAAAAGTCGTTCAATAAAAAAAAAATGTGAAAGGCAAGCGAAGATCTTTATGGAGAAAACACTCTTGGTATGAGGTATAAAAATCTTGGTTACAGTCCCTGTCCCTTCAATTATGTGAGCACAATGTAAATTATAATTACAAATAATGAAAAAAAAAAGAGTAAATAAAAAACATTAATTGTTTAGATCAAAAAGCTATGGGACCATTTTAAGATGAGTACTTACTTGAAATTACAGAAATCGCCAAAATATACAGGGTATACAATACATATACATAACGCTTCTATTTACTGAAACCGAACAGTACCTATAGATTGTGTTACTTGGTGTACAATAAAGTTTTATTCTATTCTATTCTATTCTCTGGGGACATCCGGACAGTTACTTAGAAATGAAATATAATACAGAAGCGTTTGTAATTTAATTGTGCTTGTAACCGGATTTATTTTCTTCCCACCTCTTGCATTCCTCATTGTCATCAACTCATCACACTTAATTATAGCAAAAAGTATAAAACTACTAGCATCTGAAAGCAGCTTCGCACGCGTGAAAGTCAGTTTACCCCCTTGGGAGTGGAGTTTCATAATATCAGTTCTTAACAGACGTCTACAACCTATAAGGAACTAACCTGCCAAATTAAGAGTTTGTAGGTTTTATAGTTTCTGAGATTTCGAGCCAGCCGCAATACTCCGACTCACTGGAGCCTGCAGCATCGTATCCCGACTCACTGGGATAGCACCACCCCGACTCACTGGGGCATCACCGCAGACAGTTCCGACTCACCGAGAACTATGCGGAATCCGGTTCCGACTCACTGGAGCCAGCCGCAATACTCCGACTCACCAGTTCGCCAGTTTGGAGGTATGCGGAACAGAGAGTAAAGTCCCGCTAACCTCCATTGAAAAGGGAGGATCCTCCGACCAGACAGGTGTTATATCTGGTGGGCTATTGCCCGATAGATGATTTCGGGTTTGTTCTATATGTTCCAATCGCGCCGCGAATCTTACTTGCGCGATGCAGGATTAGTTCTTTTTGTGACGACATGGATGTCGCTACATCACTCCCCTCCGGAGATCGGAGATCGATGGTTCTTGATGCTTCTTGAGGCGTCTTGATGCGTGCCAGGCCAATGGAGGTTGGTTCCAGTGAGTCGGAACCGGATTCCGCATAGTTCTCGGTGAGTCGGAACTGTCTGCGGTGATGCCCCAGTGAGTCGGGGCGGTGCTATCCCAGTGAGTTGGGATATGATGCTGCAGGCTCCAGTGAGTCGGAGTATTGCGGCTGGCTCCAGTGAGTCGGAACCGGATTCCGCATAGTTCTCGGTGAGTCGGAGCGGTGCTCTGCGACGTAGGGCTTGACTGCTGTCGTCGACCAGGAGAGGTTCTTCAAGGCTCTTCATGTGACTGGCCGAAGGTGCAGGTGTTTAGCCAAGGTCGCTGATGAGGCTGAGGGTGATGACCAGGTATGACCAAGTAGGCATGCTGGTGGTCAGGATACCCATATAGCCGTGGGTGCTGGCTGTATGGCTCGCTGCTCGAAAGCTTGAGGAAGTGATGATGACGTCACGAAGTAGTAGCTGCACGAAGGCTGCGCTGACGTTCTTTGTCGAGGGTCAACAGAGCTACCACAGTGTTTTCTTTTTTAACCCAAAGGTTGACTGGTAGAGAATGCCTTGTTGCATTAAGTCCGCCTATGTACCACTACTGTACATGAAGTTTAAATAAATAAATAAATAAATTAGTCAGTGAGTGTGGTGACTGTTATTAGTGAACGATACTTAAACACGTGATTGTAGTCATGATACTGAATGAACCTGAAATCGCGAAAAAAATCTGCCAAGTTCACTACATTTTGACCAGCTGGGTGAACATAAATTTACAGAATTTGGCAGACTAAACTCTTAAAGACCCTCAGGATATATAGCTATCAGGAAACGCAGGATCCGCCAGGGAATTCCACTTCCTAACTGTACGTACAATGACACTAAAACGGGTGGGTGGATTTGTCAATAGTATTTGAAATTTTGAATATACAATGATGATTGAAAATACAGCATAGTTTATTGAGCGTTGTTCAAGGTCCACGAGTCCATAGTTCTCGAAAAAAAAAAAGTTCGAATATTAGTTCCCAATGAATGCATGTTATTTTAAAATATTAAATATTTTCTTTCCCTATAAGTCCATGAGAATGTTTGGTACAGTCAGCAGTAAAAGCTTTGAAATGGGATAAATGTTAATTATTTCTATTTCTGTGAAATAAAATAATGCGTACCTATTTTTATTTCATATACGCAGTACTTATGAAACGATAAATATCCTCACACATGCATGTCTCCAAAGAGATAATAGTCATAAACATGAAAAAAATAAACAGTTTTTAACAATTATAGTACTTAAATCCACTTAATCTTACACCAAAATAGACTTAAAAATTATAAATCACAGTTTCAGAATTATTAAATAATTGTAGTTAGTAACTATTTCTTTTACCTTATAACTATTTCTTTTACCTTATAACTATTTCTTTTACCTTATAAGACTTACAAATTAATTAAGACAAACAAGAAATTGTATTTACTGACTGTACTTTGGACAAATCTCGTGGACCCGTTGGGAACTGATGTAGGAACATTTAAAAAACTCTTTTTCTTCATGGACTCATTGGGAAATGAAGAACAATAGAATCATGGACCTCTGGGAACCACCCTTGATTGACACTGGTTGAGTGATCGGCTATTGCACAGCGTGTCGCATGTTCGATTCCTGCACGTAACAAATGTTCTTATAACATACATAGAGTTGTTCCGTGGGTGTCTTGTCACGTATGTGAGTTTACATATTTATAAACGCATCCATGTTTTTTTTTTATTTGGTTAAACTTATGCTAATCTAACAAAATAAAATAATGGAATACATAGGTACGAAATCAAACAATCTCACACTCACTCAAAACCATAAACTTTCATCACTGTTCATGGATGCAGAATGCGGGGCTTGCTTGTTACGCAATCCACATGGCTACGGGACACAGTGACAGATAGTGTTTTTTAAGATTTTTTTTAAGTTGGTTTTTGAATTTAGCACATGATATCAAGTTTGAGGGTAGCTCGTTCATAAAAATCGGTGTTACATATTTTCTCGTTCGTTTACCAAAATAGTTAGTTACTTTAAGGATCTATTACACCACTCGATAAAACGACCGGTTTTGTCGACGTCGCGTAGTGTAATAAGGCTCAGACTGTCTTACTCGGGAGTAAACTTGTCTTAAAGTCTGTGTAACTTGTGCAGAATATCGAGTGGAGTAATAGATGCTTTAGGAACAGCAAGTATATTTTGTTTTGATAGACGAGTTGGGTACATACGCTTACGTTCCTCTTTGTGATACAGGAGTAATTCGCAACGTAACGTGAGTAATATGAAATATCACGTACGAAAACTTCAAAATTCGCCCATTGACTATCGTTTGAAATGAAAACAAACGCTACCCGTCAAACGTGTACGAACAAGTGTTACAAGCCGTTGATATCAATTCCATTGTCATAAAAAAAAAAACTTGTTATGAACGATAACCTTTTGCCTTTGGTTTATATTAAAGTGTTTACATTGACCTTTGTGATGACGCTTCGGAACATCGGCCTTCGTAAACTTGAGTTAGAAAGTTTTGTTTCGCAAAAAGATTTTGTGTTTTAGGGTTCCGTAACTAAAGGGTAAAAATGGGACCCTATTACTATGACTCCATAGTCCGGCTTTATGTCACCAGGCTGTATCTCAAGAACGGTGACAGACAAGTATTCACAGATGATGTAGCACTTGCCGCTATAACAACAAATACTAAAACAGAATAAAATAAATATCTCCAATACAGCAAAAGTGATTTTTTGCCTTTTTTTTTTTCACGGAAACTTTCGTGAGCGGTTTTTTTTTCTACCTTTTACCCGGTTATACGTGATATGTGCACGCTATGGTCTCCTGTTACGAAGGAGCACACGTAAAAGTTAGTTGTGTTTGTATTGTAACTGTGTGCAGTTACAATACAAATCACAACTACCTTTTTTGGAGATCCAGAATTCCAGATCCAAATAAATAAATAAATATTGGTCTATTCTATTCTATTTTTGTTAATGGCAAATGAGCCGGTGTCGACTATTCTGCCAAATAATAATAAAAGGGCTTGTGACTGGAGATTTAAAATCCTTCGAGTGGTACAGTTGCACTTGATGTGTTAGTATTGGACTGAAACAAACATAAAATAAAGATACATAAATAATATAATTGTTAAAACATTAAATACACACATAAACCACAATTACTAAGACAGAGTATTTGGAGCTTATGACTTATAATTTTATATTGTTGTGGCGGATGAAGATCATCAACGCCACAAGCAGTTCTGGAGAAGGATAAGTTAGGAGGGCGGGGACATTAATTGGGAGAGGAATTTTGAGTTTCGGGAGACGACTAAAATATTGGTCTAAATTTTGATTTATTGGTAAATAGGTTCTTTAACAGTTTTATTTGATACTATTCTCTTGCTAATTTTATTTACCGAACACATTCATGATCACACTTAAAACTTTCCTGACGAGGTTTTCCTCATATCTCCTCTTCTCATGCCCATATCCACCAAGCAACCATATTTTGATTAAAATTATGTTTTCTACGATTCCTAGAAAATCGATAGCAAATACCTACTGCCATGTAAAACTCATTAACACGTCCAATATAACTTGTACAAATCATGCATTGCGATGGCTTCACGTTAGTTCCACAAAACAGGAGCCTCACCATGACGTGCTAAAATGTCAAGTGTGCAAAAATGTAATAAATAAAAAGTGTGTGAGAAAGTGGGATGGAGATATACACCCTATACAATAGCTCAAGGCTCAGCCCCGGTATGATAGGCAACGAAGGAAGGGGGTAGGTTGTTAATTTTACCTAGCATAAAAAAAAAACTATACAATAGCTCCATCACTTTAATAGTTCAGTTTAGGTCGTCAAATCGATTGCATTAAGAGCTCGCGGTAGGGCCTCAGGGGCCTTATCATAACGTGTTACAATACCAAGCGTGCGAGATAAAATCGTTATTCTAATTAACCCCGATGACATTTTTAATTTTAAAAGTAATTCATTCGTTTTTCTTGCACAAAAAATGTTAAAATAACGATTTAAATACAGTTTAAATTAAGAAAAACGTAGGTTTTTTTTTAAATCGGGAAATATCGACAAAAATTCCACCACTAGGGGGTCCAGAATCATGTACTGAGTCCATGGTACTCGTTTGTGCGTCGATGTCAGACACACCCTGTATAGCTCCATTCAGTTCAGTGGTGCTATTCTCTAAGAAAACCAGCGCTGCCGCAACGACGAACATCCAAATAGGATACATTGAATTAACAATCCAATGAATAAGCACATTAGGTTGACAATCCAATGTATCCTATTTGGATGTTCGTCGTTGACGCAGCGCTGCCTTTTTTTTTTAGAGAATAGCACCACAGATTAGATCATCAAATTAGTCGCGTAAAGAGCGGTAGGGCCTCAAGTCTAATTATCTTCTGTTAATTTCCAAACGTCACGTAAAGCAAATAACAAGGAAAATCAAGAACTTTATAGTCTTTATCGGTACACCTAATTTTAGCCACTATCCTACAGTGGCTTAAATTATGTATGTTATGTATATAGAACTGGTGTTAAGATGGATGAGAATGGATAAAGTGAGAAATGAGTATATTAGGGGAAGTTTGAAAGTGGCTCCTGTGATTGAAAAGTTGAAAGAGAATCGTGTGTCTTGGTATGGTCATGTGAAGAGAAGGGATGAAACGCATGTTACTAAAACAATTATGAGTTTACATGTGGGAAAGTGGCAGGACAGAAAGAAAAAACAGGATAAGGGCAGGAAGATGATGATTTTGAAATTTCGGTTGTGGATACGGATTTATAAGAATAATATTATAACAGTTTCGAATGCGGTTACAGATTTGAAATTATTTCGGATTGTCAACTAGTTTCGATTACGAATATTAGAATTTTAAAATTATAAAAGCAAAATACAAATAGCAAGATTTGGTTTATGCAAGTCATTCAGATAAACGAAGATACAGATAATTGAAAGTGTGTATTATCTAACTGCTTTGTCACATAAACATCTAATATTAATATAATAGATATTATCTGCTCCCTCTTTGTTTTAATTTCTTCTATGTTATTTTATATTTTGATCATTTTTTATTTATTATTTTATTTTACTTATTTGGTACATGCTGACTGGTCTACACTGTTCTCTCATACATACCGAACAATTGGAACCGTGCACTAGCTTCTGACGTTTTATTTGTGCCCATGTAGGTGTAAATGAAATAAAATATTTTTAATTTAATTGTGAAGGAAAGCAATATTTTTTGTTGTGTATTAAATAAAAGATAACCTCTGTCGGTCGCGTTTAATTATCTTTGAAACTATAAATAAACATATTTACTTGCGGTTGGCATTGCGGATAATCGTAATCCGTATAACCGAAGTCTGGCTATGTCTCCACTGTATTTTCAACTGAGGCAACGGGCGATTATTTTTTTAATAATATTCAAGCTCTATAGTACGCGGCAAATAAGTTGAACCATTTGTTATGGGTACGCGCAGCCCCCACTTCGATTGAGACCCGAAAATCGATTACTTCGCATTCAAGGTCGATCGTCATGATGGTTCAACTTGTGTGACAAGTATTATAACCGATTTTAGGGTCTCAATCGGCGGGCTGCGCGTTATCATAGCAAATGGTTTAGCTTATTTGCGGCGTACGATAGCTCCTTTTTTAAAGTTTTTGACTGGGATACTAAGTTCTTTAGGCCATGTCTTCGTATGAATATCTACTTCATTTGTTTACTATTAGAATATGGATGTAAATATTCTAATGTTTTTTGTAGTATTTGGCAGCAAATGTATCAGGTGAACCTACTTGGCAAACCTCGCTGAGGTATAAGTCAACACTACAATGAAGTTCTCAGCTACAGCAATTTACAGCTGTTTCAATTATTTTCGAGTTGCACAGACACTTGAGATATATATATATAAAACTACATCACATCACAATATTCACTAGGAATCAATTTGCAAATATGTAATTAAAACAGCCACTGAACGTGACTCGAAGAAATTCCGCCAGAAACTCCAACTGTAACCTAATACTAAATTGGAAATCCTCCTCCTCCTCGAGAAGTATTCCTCATTACTGAGGGTCGTAAAGCTCCCGCTGGACTATCTTCTTATTGATGGTGTCTCACTATCTACAATTGAGTGTCCAGTGTGAAGCGGGCCTGGGGCCCAAGTCTGCTATTTTTGTAAATTCGACATTCCAACACAATTCCATTGTCATTTTGGTAAAAGTTCTTAATCTGCTAAATCATAATTGTCGATCATTGGTCGGTTATTGGTCTCGTAAACGAATGGTGGTAGAATGACTTTGTCGTATTCAGGCAAATCTAATGGTAAATCACTAATCAAAGGAACTGACAAAATTTTAGCAGATTACCCCATAAGTCAGAAATTCATTTGTCATTATGTACGAGATTACCATTTCTTTTAATGTGTTAGTGATTGAGTGTTGGAAAGTCATAGTGACGCCATTATATTAATAGATTACCAAACTTGTCAAAATCAACCATGATGAAATCAATGAAAGACGATTCTGACACTATTGTAATAGCAGACTTGAGGCCCTGATCTGCCCATCTTTTTAGGCTGCGGCCTCTTGGTCGTAAACTGGAAATACAAAACGTCAAAAAATTTAAAAATGAAAACCTAACGATATCACCTCAAATGAAAACGGCTTAATTACACCAATTAAGTCAGTAATAAATTATACAAGTCAAAAATTTTTGCTATCATAAAAATATTAATTATTATAAAATAATCATTTTACTGCGGCCATATTGGAGTTTACAGTAGAAAGGTCAGAGGTATTTATTACACGTTGCCATTGCATTTGAAAAAGGCAACGTGAGCTGATTTCCCGGGACGGGGAGAGGTTTCATTTAAAAATAACTTCTGCCGCATAATCGATACACGTGCGATGTTGTTTGATACCAGTTATCTGCAATACGATTGTAACTATATCGAGAGTCGTGATAAATATGGTAATTTTGTGATATCTTTGTTATTTTGCCGCAGATTATGTTAATGACGTGGTTAATTATCTTCGAATATTGTTGCGTTTTAGTTTTGTGCTACTGGTGTTTACCGTTAGCTTTCACCCTAAAGAGGTCCATTTTGTTTTTGAGTTGTAAAATCATCAAATTAGTCTTTCCGTGCTGAGTGGAGTGAGGGGAATTTACAAATCGTTACTGAATAAAGCTCACGGTGTTCCTTGCCGCGGTGATCCTATTGAAGAATCTGCCAGCATCGCAATGTATATCATCAAGCTAGCTTCTTCCAGCATCTAAGCCCAAGTGATAGTAGATAGATTAAACCAACTCCTGCAATAAATATACTATTGTATCCAGGACATGGTCTATCCGTGTGTCAAGTTTTAAAATCCAATTTCAACCAGCTGTAGCAGCGTGACGGAGTAATAAACACACACACATAATAAAAACTGTCGCATTTATAATATTAGTGTGTGATCTTTATGATCGTGCTTGGTTAATTAGATGATCTTTGTTCAGGATCGTTTAGACTTAGTAATTTATGGATGTCGGGTCTCTTATTTTGTTATGATGTGATGGAGTGCTACTCTCACTTCTATTTAGACCGAAACCCGAAGTCTGCAGTGTTATTCTGAAAAAATCTCATCGTAGCTACTTGATGAAGTGTGCAAGCTTTAAGGGGATTAGCTCTCATCATGATCACACGTTAGTTTGTACAGTCAGAGTTTAGAGAATTGACCGCCTGGCTTACAGACTCCGACCGAAGAACCGGTTTCGGCCAAAAAGCAATCTAAACTAGTATCTTTGTGACAGATACCTAAAAACTGTCTGACTCTCGTCTATGTGTATTACAATTATTTTTATGTTACTGTCGATTTATTCGGTTATTTAGTACTTTATTAAAGTTATAAACATTTAATTAAGCATAACTATATCGATTTTAAAACATTTATTTATTTTTTTAGTTTTGTCTGTTTTGTCGGTTTCAGTTGCATACAGGCCGAAACTGGAAACCTAACGAAGAAAAAAAGGAGACGAACATTCGGTTTAGTTCCGGTTTCGGCTGCAAATCGTGTTTCGGTCGGTCACTACTTAACTTTGTTTTTTTTTACCCCGTACAATCGCTGGCCTTTATTAGGTGCAAATTTATATTCCACTAGGGATTTAAAGTCTAAAACACGTTTACGTAGTTACTGTACATGCACATTATTATGCACACGTGGTATCACAAAGACGTGCTTCGCAAGTCTTGCAACACTGTCTGGCCCCACGTGGGTAGTTCTCAGCCAAATTCTGATGCTATGGCTAGGTGTGTGCAAAACATCGTGAGCATTAGATAAACGTGATGTTTGAATTAGATTTAGACTATTTTAGTACATGACTGCAGACCTTAATATGTAAATATTGTCAATTCGAGTTACATAAACGCTTGATGTTTGGTAACCAAGTTTTTTTGCCATTCGTATCTGCCTGGCTTCGCTAGTTTGATTTAGTATTTCGAGTTTACAATGAAATCTTTCATTTTTATTTAATATATTTGCATCTAACTCTCGGAGAATGTAAAAGACAGCCGTTTTTGAGGGTACAACTGCAGATCCCATAAAAGAACACCCCACAATTCATTTTTATTTTTGTGTTGTCTAATTAAAAATAATTGTAACTGAATCAATTATTGTTGGATGTTTTGATAAGTACTTCAGTCCTTACTTCAAGTGCCTTGTTGTTAAATTGACATTCGGATTGAATCAATTCGTTCCTGAGTGGGACGGTCTTTATAATACATTATAGACACTGTTAATTTAAAAGAGGCCAGCAGGACTTATAGTAGCTGAAACCATTGTGAAGCCAGATTTAGATTTAGTCCCTTCTAATACATACTGTAATCTTTAAATGTGTTTTTATGTAATGTAATCAATATACCTTAACTGCTGAATGGATTTGGAGTAGAATGTGCGTCTTTTTTTCTGATTTAGGAAATCAAATGGCTTCTCCCGCTCTAGGGTGGAGCAAGAGGGCGTATCAGACTTTAACCGAGTAAAACCCACTTATGTTCGTTTATTTTCCCCTTTGCGTTCTAGGCCCTCTAACTGGTAACTCTTTTAAACGTTCCCGCAGCAACGAATCTACCATAATACTATTTTTGATCTTCACTCGGGCAAAGTTGTAAAAAAATATAGTAGATGTATATAAATGGTCTATTAGAAGGTACCAAAAATAACCTCACACACCGGCTGTCCAAACAATATAATTAGGTTAAACCCACCGTACTGATTCAGCCAAAAAGTATCTGGCTTGAAAAGCAATTTTCCATCGACCGTGAAAACCGAATAACAGGAAATGTAGTAATGTTTACTTTCATGACTATGCAGCTAATCATGCTGGGTAAAATCCAGAATTTTAAAGAAATCTTCATATTATATCCTCAGTTAAAACAGCAGAGGTTCTTTTCCATAGGATACAAACAATTGAACCATTAGAATGTCAGCAGCATTTTAATAGACAATACTGTCGTGACTGACGATTTTGTATAAAGAACTAGATACTTTCCATTTCTAAACTTGATACTGGCTGGCACACAAAAATGCGAAGATAAAAGAAAAAAAAAACAAGTAGCTGAGGTATAATGTTACCTACTTCACTTCCATAACCAGTATGACCTTGATAGCTAAATTATTTCATAGTTATAAGGACGGTTTCCGGAGTACTACAAGTGTTACTCTTCATCGTATCGATAATTCCAAATATCAGGTTCGTAAAATAGTATGTATTTAATAGTACTTACTTATATAATAAATAAATCTATACTGATATTACAAAGACAAAAAAATATAATTTTTGTTTGTAATTAATAAACTTTAGAACTATTGGACCGATTTTCAAAATTCTTTGTGGAATGCCACTTATCACTTAGTAATATTAGGCTAATATATTCTATTTTCATGCAGAGAAAAGCTAGTCATTTATAAAAATAAAATTCTTGCATCTTTCCATCTTTTTCCATAAAAACTTCAACTAAGTATCTCGGACGACTCTGCTTACTTATCTCCTTTATTGAACATACGTGAGTATTGCATACGCATGTGGCTGTGGGATTGTTCAAGAGTTTCCACAACCCTGGAACGGCTAAGACGTAAAGGGCAACTGAAGGAACACAGGTGAATCAGTAAAAGTCTGACTCTCTCGCTCCAGTCTCAACCCAGAGCAGAAGAAAAGTTAGTTGATAATTTCCCACTTCAAAAAAAAAGCATTCAAACACATCGACATGAAAATATTATGACTCATAATAAAAATACATAATTGTCACAACCTGACAATTTATTCACATTACCTGTTAACAATTCATACCACGCAATTCGTTTGTTTCATAGTTTTAAACGAAGATTCCTAAAATAGCTTTACAAAATTAGGCATTGCTTTTGTATCAAATAACAGACTGTTGACTACAATTCCATAAATTCGCTCAGTTTTCTCCGTAAATCCGCAGAAACCCTTCGGAATGGTGCTAAATCACAACTCTGGTTATAGAAGCTGTAAACAGTGTGGGCGGCGCGCCAGTAAACAAACAAGCCTAGTCGCCAATGTGCCGATATTTGACAAACAGATTTGCTAGAACGAAAACGAATGTAGCAATGTACTGTTGGGGAATAAAAACGTTATGCTACCACGGCAAAATTGAACTGGCATTTGAAGGTTTAATTTTTTTTAAGCAATAATATTATAATTATTGTGTTTATTTTGACAAATAAAAACCAGTAAAATAGCATAATCGGCCTTATAATGTTTCCACGGTTTTTTTTAGGTTGGAAATCATCCAATAATATCTTCCACCCATGGTTAGAGCGGGGTTCAGTTTTTTACTGACTAAAACGTATTCCTGTTTTCTTTTTGCGTTCGTCCCGGGCCCCGGGGTTCTCTTTCACTTCACCCATGGCCCCAGTAGGCAACTCTGCTGGGCCCCTATACGGTTTGCTGACATATCCTTGAGGCGCGTGTGGAACACTACGCGCCGTCGACGACTAGGGCTCGGTCCGGACGGTTACCGGTCGTTCGGACGGCGTGCCACCCACTGTTTGCCGTCCGATACTCCTACGGCTGGGACTCAGCCCTCCTCTCTAGGAGAGGTATTGCTTAAATTTTACGAAGTGAACTGAATCAAGATTGACCTTGTTGTTTTATTACAGGCAAATGACATTCAGCCTTAAGGTTACTAACAAATCATTTCCTTCTTCACTGAACATAACATGAGTAAAAATTACATTACAGAGTAAGAGTTCTTTGCGGAAAATGAAATCTTTGGTTACCTCCACTACCATTCTACAACTATACAGTCAACAAAACTATTTTTAACATTTGTTGTAGCAAAGTTACCTTTAAAATAGCCCGCTTTCGTATACCTCATCATCATTCTTCTTTCTGAAAAGTTATTTCAAGTACGCAGTAGCAATGGATTAGTTTCGTAGTATAAAGTTGTTTATTTACTGTCTGCATACCAAATGTTTTTCAGTGTACACGTACACTTCAAAAAATTTACACTCAAAAACATCTAAGTTTACGCTTCGTTTAGGAACATAAAAGCTAGTGACTGACCGATTGTTTGACTCTTCTTCTAATTTCGACCGTAACCGAAACCGAAATGGTAAAAGAAAAAACTGATAAGAATTAAAAATAATATTTCTTATGCTTAATAAATTGATAGTTATAACTTTCATAATACTAACTAAATGAATACCTTGAAGATTACCTAAAATTGATAAGGTAATAAATAAGTTTTTAGGTCTCTATCACAATCGCCCCTTAAAAGACATTAGTTTCGGTCGTGCCGAATATTCGGCCACTTTTTGACTGAAACCAGAACTTGAGCCGAAACCAGTTTTTTTGGCCGAAACCGAAATCGATTCTTCGATCGGTCTCTAACTTAGTATCATTATTTATAAGTCTATTAGATATCGTCCCCACTGCTGGGATACTGGTAATTTCTCTGAGATTATACAGTGAATGTCATAAAGCGCACTTTTGGAATGAGTGACCAAATTAATGCTAAAAAAATGCTTAAAATTGTAGTGTTGATATGATCTATTTAAATACATATACCATGTTTGTTACTAATAATTCGGGGGCTCTTATGTACCACATGGTTCCAGAGTTTTTTTTTTATGGTCATTTCATATCAATAACAAAAGTTGTGTGAAATGTCTTTGATTTATGGATGCTGTATATTTTGGTTTCCGAAAAATGTTTCCATTCACCGTACTACTGAGAGCAGTGCAGCAGTGGCGATATTTTTGGGGGCACTATTAAAATAAAATTTATTGTTTAATACTTCCTAATTGTTCGTGCCTTATATGTAAGTTATGTTAATCTGCCGTGCGAAGAATATACGGTTGAAAGAAGATGGTGATGTCACTGCGTACTTAAGCCGTTGCAGGTAGCGAGTATTTAAACACAAATATTATGTTAATCGTGACAAGTATTGATAAGTGTTGGAATCAATTATATATCAGTCTGTATAATTGATTCCAATAAGATTCCAGCGCTCAAAGCAATCATAAAAAATAGTTCTATCTAGAACCATTTTTTATGATTGCTTCGATCGCTAATGATCGATGTATGATTGATAGGTTTGAGCATCTGATGATAAGCAATGATATGGCTGAAGTTGAAGTAGCTTCCTTAGAAAATACTCATTCATTCTTAACCTGAGTACTCTCAGTTTTATTGTAGCTACCATACAATTTATGCTCTGGTAGGGAATTCCACTCCTTAGCTGTGTGAACAATGAATGTTTAGTGCGTATGGGTATAGCGATGAAGGAGTGGGCTTGACGGAATTAGTGGAAGCTAGAAATTCACAAAGTTTAAAGAATTGTTTTACGTTCGTCATAACTTGTCTCATTTTTAATCATTCACCAGACGATGGCCTATTATTAGAGTGCCCCAAAGTGTCCCTACAACTGCACTTGGAGGACCTCAAAAATACCACTGATGCCGCTGTAAACGTGGCAACCTACTGGGCCCAAAACTAAGGGAAAAGAAAACTATCGATACGATAAGAAGAAGAAGAAGAATCATTCAGGGATAAGTTACACTTAAATGACTGCTTTAACTATGGCACATTGTTGGACTATCAATGTTTATCTAAATTGAAAATCCAACACTATTAACAATCGGTATACTAGACACCGCAGGCGCCGCACCCGTCCACCGGGTGTGGAGGCCATAGAGGCGGAGCTGTATGAGGGATACAGAGCTGCAAAGCGCACCCTCCGAGCGGAGATAAAGCGGGCCAAACTCGAGGCCCGCACCGTGTGGCTGGAGTCTCTGAACGTCGATCCGTGGGGACGCCCATACAAAATGGTGATGGAAAAACTCCGCCCATGGGCTCCCCCGCTGACTCAGAGTCTCCGGCCCCAGCTCGTGGAGGGTGTGGTGAGCGCTCTGTTCCCTACGCGAGGGGAGCATACTCCCCCGCCTATGGCTCCGCCACCAGCAGCGGTGTCCGATGCGGACCACGACGGCAACGACGGCAACAATGCTCCAGAGGTGACCGAGGTGGAGATGAGAGTGGCGGTGCGAAGGCTGAGTGCCAAGAACACCGCCCCAGGACCCGATGGCTTGCCTGGAAAAGCCTGGGTCCTGGCCATGGAGGAACTCGGGTCTCGACTGAGAGGGCTCTTTAGCGCATGCATGGAGAGGGGCCAGTTCCCGCGTCGCTGGAAGACGGGGAAACTGGTCCTTATCGCGAAGCCGGGGCGCCCCGCGGACTCTCCGTCCGCGTATCGGCCCATTGTGCTGCTCGACGAGGTGGGCAAGCTCTTTGAAAGAGTAATTGCAGACCGCCTCGTCGTGCATCTGGCACGGAAGGGGCCGGACCTTGCGGACGGCCAGTTCGGATTTCGCAGGAGGCGCTCCACTGTGGACGCCATCATGCGCGTGCGAGCCCTCACGACGGGGGATGCGGTGTCCCGGGGCAGGTGTGTCTTGGCGGTGTCTCTGGACATCGCCAACGCCTTCAACTCCCTGCCCTGGAGTTGCATTGGTAGGGCACTCCGGTACCACCGGGTGCCCGACTACCTCTGTCGGGTGATCGAGGCCTACCTGTCGGACAGGTTCATCATCTACCCCGGTCATCAGGGGGAGCTGAAACGGCGAGAGATGTCGTGCGGTGTTCCGCAGGGATCGGTACTAGGGCCGCCCTTGTGGAACATCGGGTACGACTACGTGCTGCGCGCCGACCTCCCCGACGGGGTCGGCGTGGTCTGTTACGCAGACGACACGCTGGTCCTGGCGCGGGGACGGTCGTACCAGGCGGCGGTCGAACTAGCGACGCGCGGGGTTGCGACAGTCGTGGAGAGGATACAGCAGTTGGGACTCGAGGTGGCATTGCACAAGTCCGAGGCCATGTGTTTTCACGGCCCTCGGAGCGCGCCACCTCCGGGCTCCCAATTAACGGTAGGAGGAGTTCACATCGGCGTCGGGTCGACGATGAAGTACCTGGGACTCGTCCTCGACAGCCGGTGGAACTTCAAGGAGCACTTCCGACGTCTGGCTCCCAGGTTGAATGCGACTGGGGCTGCGCTCAAGCGGCTCCTGCCGAACCTAGGGGGTCCAGACGCCTCCTGCCGGAGGCTCTACGCAGGCATCGTTCGGTCCATGGCCCTTTACGGTGCGCCGGTGTGGGCGCCATCGCTACGGAAGCGAGTGGCGGCCCGGCTAACCGCCTGCCAGAGGGTCATGGCCATCCGGATGATCCGCGGATACCGTACGGTGTCCTGCGAAGCGGCGAGCCTCCTTGCTGGCCTACCACCGTGGGATTTGGAGGCAACAGTCCTTGCACACATGCATGACTTACGCGTGGAGATGCAACGTCGGGGCGAAACTCCGCTGCCGCGACAAGTCGCGGCATGGCGGACAGAGCTCCGGCGGGATCTCATGGTGAAATGGCGAGAGCGATTGTCGCAACCTCGTGCTGGGCACGCCACGATCGAGGCGGTAAGGCCCCTCTTTGAGGCGTGGCTGGAAAGGCCCCACGGCGTCGTCACCTTCCGTTTGGCGCAGGTGCTGACCGAGCACGGCAAGTTCGGTCCGTACCTGTACAAGATTCGTGCGGAGACGACGCCCGGGTGTCGCCACTGTGCGGACCGCCCGGTGGACACGGTGGAGCACACAGTCGAGGTGTGCCCCGCTTGGGAAGAGCAGCGCCGTGTCCTCGTGGGGGCGATCGGCGGCGATCTCTCGCGCCGGGGCTTGGTTCAAGCCATGCTCCGGAGCGAGGAGGAGTGGCAGGCGGTCGCCTCCTTCTGCGAAGCAGTAATGCTAGTAAAGGAGGAGGCCGACCGCCTTAGGCAAAGGCGGACACGCCGCCGCCGCCGCCGGGTTTCCGATCCCAATTTTCGGCCACCGTAGGCGCGGGCTCGCGGACGGTGGGCAATGGGTAGCTCGCTGTCCGTCCGTCCGGTAACAGACCGGTCCGAGCTCAGGTCGTCTACGGCGCGCACCGTTCCCGCGCGCCTCAAGGAGTTGTCAGCATACTGTAGGGGTCCAGCAGGGCCGAAGCCTACTGGGGCCAAAGGTTATGTGAGACTGTCACCAAAGGCCCCAGGATAAAGGCAAGGAATGGAAAGGTAGGTTTTTTAGTCAGTAAAAGTCTGACACTGTTTCCCGCCCCGCCCAAGGGCGGGATTCGTCATTGGATGATTTTTACCTACCACAAAAAAAAAAAAAAAAACACTATTAACAATATTATGGCATTCATTATGTTACTGAAAACTGATATTACTGGTATATCATGGACACTTACTCAGCTATTTCGGGCATTGAAAAGGTGTTTAGAGATATGTGGAACAGACTGTGAAGTCCCGCAAACCGTTGTTGAAAAGGGAGGATCTTCCGACCAGATGGAAGTTTGGGGATTTCGGACTATTCTAACTGTGCGGAGAATTGTGCTACTACGATGGAGGATTTTTAATTTTAGTTACTATGGGTCCATAGATGTCGGTGGATGTGTAAGAAATTAAGTTTTAGCACTACCCAAGTCGATATTTTTGTACTATAAAGTTATCCTCTAGTTTACTTACTGCAGGACAAAAGCCTCTTTCCATCAGCATTGATCATTGATTAATTCTTCAAAACGCCAACAAATATCTAAAGGTAGAACTACATTAGGCACACGTGGGCCACGTACGCCAATCTGGGCTTGTCGGTCTCCATACATTTTATATGGCAACTAGACCAGTAAAGCTACATTAGATCCACGCCACGTGACGCGCCGCTCTATACAAATCAGGCCTGGCCCATGTGTGCGTCGGTCTTACGTAGTTCTCGCTTTAGCAATCATTTCTAGCGCAAAAAGAATAACCTAAGTGATGAAATTTAAAAAATGAGAGTGGCTATTTCACATAAATAAGACCAGTGTCCTCCAAAATAGGAACTAATCCTGTATTTTAGGGAACAGTACTTTAAATAGATTGATACAGATTTAAAATTGTAAATTGACAATTCATGACACAGTAACATGTACCTTCTTTACTGAATCAATTAGCTCTAGTAAGTTAGTGTGTAAAATATATAACCAAACCAAACATTGAGGCCATGAAATTCAATACCAAGCTCAAATATGAAACGTGGGCAGTACTGACAGCAAACAAACAGACTGACATGACAGCTGGTATGCAAATATTTGGTACCAAGTACTAGCGAAATGTTACTCAGAAAATACACTGAAAACAAGAAGAGATGGCAAAGTCATCCATGTAACAGATTATTGATGGTATTTATTGCTTACAATCGTTTTAAAAATTGACATTTTAATTTATGATATTGCCAGTACGTAGTCGCAAATAGTACTTTTTGATACAAGTAGAAAAAGTTTGTCATCTCGACCGAGGCGTGTGATATATAGAGCCGAGTGCTGCAGTGACAATTTTCCACGTGTATCAAACGACGTATTTCAGTAAACTTCCGAAGCTATAAATACACGGTGGTTGACGCGCGACTAGTGGGATTGCTTATGGCCCAGTCTAATACAATAAATTTAATTAATGTGGCGGGGGCGAGCTCGCGTACTTTTCCGCACTAGTGCGAAAAACAATAAATTGCGTGCGGATTTTCGAGTACGTTATTAAGAAATCAATTCTGATGCATGGTGTAGTTATGGATCTCCCTAAAACTGCTTAACCTTTTCATTCACCGATTGTACATCAAGTTGGTTTCCTTTCACTGAAAATAGAAATGAAGACGATAATTTTTGCAATAAAACTAGTTATTAATCTTGCATTAATTGCTTCAAATATTTCACCTTGTTTTGTATATATAAAAATGACTCCCTATTTGGTCACGCCATCACGCGTGTACATTTGGTCACGCCATCACGCTTGTACGGCTGGACAGATTTCGCTTTTTTCTTTGTTGTGTTTGTTATTGTCAGGAGGAGGTTCTTATGGAAAAAGAGTAGGATGAAGTCGAGTAGGTTAGGTTAGGATAGAGTTGGGTAGAGTAGAATAGAGTAATCAGTTGCCGTGGGCAAAAGCTTGTAATCTATATAAAAGAAAGTCATTTTAGTTATACTATTTATAACTCAGAACGGCTGAATCAATTTGGCTGAGAATTCGTGGGAAGGTTTCTTTTTTTTAATGGTAGGTAAAATCATCCAATGACAAATCCCGCCCTTGGGTGGAGCGGGAAGTAGTGTCAGACTCTTACTGACTAAAATCCTACCCCGTTCCTTCGTTGCCTATAGTGCCAGGGCTGAGCCTTCTCAGAAAACGGCCCTTGACCCCAACAGGCTTCGACCCTGCCTGCCTGCAGTTAGCAGGCTGGGCCTCTTCGGTATGCTGACAGCTCCTTGAGGCGCGCGGGAACAGAACGCGCCGTCGACAACTTGGGCTCTGCAGGAGAAGGATATAGATAATTTTTATTCCGTTAAATAAATAAAAAAATAATCCAAAACCTGCTCATTTATTGGTCATAAGGTAGAGTAGGGCAGAGTAGGCTAGAGTAGAGTAGAGCGGGAGCGAAGCCGCGGGCAAAAGCTAGTAATATATAAATTATTTCTCTATGGCTTATAAAATCTTCTTTAACAATAACTCATTATTCCTGTGAAAATATAAGTAAGCACCTAGGTAAGTACTTTGAATACAATCTCAATATTATTCTCTTGTCTGCAATAATACCAGTGTTATAAACTTGAAATATGGCTACTTATTATTTCTCTCTCATATCTCATTGTCTCAGCCTTGTTTTGTTTGGGAAACGATTGTTTTAAAATGAAATGTATACTGTGGATGTTGGATTGTTATTTTGTATTGTCGTTTTGGCATCGAGGTGTAAACAGGTCAATAGGATCATATTTTGTATGACGTCATCATATCGAGTCTCGCGAGTCAACAAGCCGTATTTTTACGCCTACGTCAAGATGTTTTCATAAAGTAGGAGTACAGTACGGCCGACGGATCTTGGCGCGACTGAAGTTAGGCTCTGCGAACTTTACCGCTCAAAATAAGCGCGCCAAGTAAATGATTTATAAAAAGAATTGCCAATAACAGTTGTTAACAGCAATAACAACTGCTATTAGCATTTATATTTTCATACCATGTATTTTTTTACGAGTGCACAAGCGCTAATGTTCCCAGAGCCTAACTTCAGGCGCGCCAAGATCCGTCGGCCGTACTGTAGTGAGTCATAAGTGGGCTTTTGGGAAACAGTACCTCTACCATGAGTTTTAAGCAATAGTATTCGTCGCTACTCGATATCGACGCCGTAAATATTTTGTATGGCAAATTTTGCAGTGCCTCTAGCGGTCACTTGCAGAACCAAAATTTGCCATACAAAATATTTACGGCGTCGATATCGAGTAGCGACGAATACTATTGCTTAAAACTCATGGTAGAGGTACTGATTACCCGTGATACTATCACTAACTCCGTTTTCTTTCATAGTAATGAAAGAAAAGGGAGTTAGTGATAGCATGACGGGTGATAGGACAGAGTGTTTTTTATTGTGCTTTTGGGTACAAAGCTGACCTACATTGTCCTCTCATACCTATAAATATTGGAATTTGGAAATATTGTAGAAACAATCACTTTTTTAAAAGAGTAACCATGGAGTTTCTTGCCGGTTCTTCTTCATAGGAAACGACTAATTGGAACCGTGTGCTAGCTTCTGACTTGTTATGAGTGCCCATGTAGGCTTATGTGAAATAAATGATTTTGAGTTTGAGTGGAAGAGAAAAACGTGTTGCGCCGACCCCAAGTAATATGGGATTAGGGCAGTAAGACAAAGAAAAAGAAGTTAGATAGGCTACTATAGTACGCGGCTAAGAAGTTGAAACCGTTGATATGATTACGCGCAACCCTCCACTTCGATTGAGACCTGAAAATCTGTTATAGCTGATAGTACGCGGCAAATAAGTTGAATTGAAATGGCTGTCGTTGCTATTGTTTAACCGACCCCCGCTGTGCCGCAGTTCGATTGAGACCCAAAAAACTGTTACTGATTTGGTTCAATTTATACGCCGCGTATTGTAATCTTGTGAAAATAAGTTTTTTTTTTAGTAAATCAAAAACATTTTGAATGCTTTAAGCTAGTTCAAGGGTCAAATAACGCTAACATCTTCTGGATTCTATAAAAACGAAAGATTGTATGTACATATGTGTCTATGTTTGTTACACTGTCATGCCTAAACGGCTGAACGGATTCGAATAAAAATTCGCATAAGAGTAGACCGTGTTCTGGAATATGATTCTTATTACTTTAACGCTGGCAAAGCCGAGTTCAGAGGCTAGTTCTATCTAAAACATACTTAAAAGAAATATTAGTTTGAAAAGTAAAAAATACCTCAAATTCTATGCTATAAATCTGTGAACATTCAAGTAATTAATCTATTTTACCGCTCTATCGACTATAAAATCTAAAAATATGACTCACTGAAAGCTAAAACTAGACGGCGTTAACGAAGTCTCATCGCGCAATGACGTCATAGCTCCCAGTGACGTCACTCCTCGCCCGAGGGAATGTGTGCATTATTGATTAGCAGGTAAGGTGTGCAGATATGATATTGTATTATTAATTAAGTTAAACAATGTCATTATAACACCTGCGTAGTGCTGTCCCTGGGGAATACGTTGAAGGTTGCTTGTTGTATGGTAAAGACAATAATCTCAATCGCATCAAAATCGGAATAAAGCCTCTGCGTATGGTTCTGAATTATTATTATTAGACTTTTTTTATGGTAAGTAAAATCATCCAATGACAAATCCCGCCCTAGGGCGGAGCGGGAAGTAGTGTCAGACTCTTACTGACTAAAAACCTACCCCGTTCCTTCGTTGCCTATCGTGCCGGGGCCGGGTATTCCTTTCGGAAGCTGACCCATGACCCCAGCAGGCTTCGACCCTGCCTGCCTGCAGTTAGCAGGCTGGGCCTCTACGGTTATTATTATTAGACTTGCGTTTGACTGCTACCTCACCTGATGGTAAGCCATGATATGGTCAGTGATGGAGCTAGACTTTTTTTTTGAATAGCCTTTACTGTCCCACTGGGCAAAGGCTTCCCTCAAATGCTTCCAAAGAGCTAGAGCTAAGTGTGTCTAATGCGAGTTTATTTTACGTCAATGCAGCCGACACTTTTATGACGTTCGGTGCTCCAATTGGTCCGCTCCGAGCTCTTAACCAATCAGAGAGTTAAACGTGCTAAACGTTTTCGATTCTCGCACTCAGCACACAGACTCCCAGGTTACAGCTGAAAGAGCATTTTCTCCTGTAGAGAATTCTAAGTGGCCGTTGTAACCACGGTTTATTCCACCACGTTTTTTTTTGTTCTAGGCCTATACTAGTTTTTTCACGACGTTTTCCATACCGTTTACTGATAATAATCGCTTAGATGTCTTTGCCAGAGATGCGCAGTATTTATCTAACAATGCTAGGTACAATACAGAACAATGGTAGTTGTTTTGTTTCTTGTCAGGAGTGGTCATTGCCTTCTCACGATTATCATATAGATATCTAACTGCATGAGAAGGTATAGTTTTCTGAACTAAGGAGCAGAATGGGCAGCACCATCATCATCATTTCAGTCTTAGAGGACTGCTGGATATAGGCCTTCCCCATTGTCACCACAAAGAACGGTCCGGTGCGTCTAGCTTCCATCGAAACCTCGCGACCCTCACCAGATCATTGGTCCACCTTGTGGTAGGCCTTCCAACGCTGCGTGTTCCAGTATCGCCACCGCCGTTAAAATAGTCATTGTCAAAAAGTATAATCCGCCTAGCTTCAAGTCAGGTTTTAATGGGTATTTGGCCATCAAGAATTTACCAGTAGCAGCACAGTGCAGGGACTAGTAGTGGTACCCGAAATGTGTAGTTGTTTTTGTGTGTAGAAATTTTCGTCGAATAAAAATAGTTGACATTGAAAACATAATTTTTAGTTAATACATAAAAATAACGTGGTCCATAAAGTTACACATATTCATTTAAAAAAAAATCATCCAAGTTCAGTACATTGTGACATGTTTGTTCGCGCATATCTCCGTCGTTTATGGACCGATTTGCAATTTTTTTTTTCCTCGTAAAGGGTATGCTTCCAGATTGGTCCCATTTTTTTCAAAATCCAGTTCTGATGATAAGATCCATGAGGAATCGAGGGAACTCCTCAACAATACCGAGAAACACCGACTTACGAAAAAAAGTTATTTTAATCCTTTTAGTGTTTTTTTTAATGAAGTCGGTTATTTTTTTGTGTAAAAAGATTTTTAATTATTTCTTTTGAATTTGCTTATTAGATACCCACTTAATGTTTCTACTCCTTTGAAGGTAGTAGGTATATGGTGAGTCCGTCTAATATTAAGATCTTCCTGTACCATGCACTCAGAAATAAACGATTCTATTTTATTCTATTCTAGAATTTTTTATAAAATTACTACTATTACTATACTACTACTATGAGCTACTAGTACTGCTAAGTTGAAATATTACACATCGCACTGTCATAATACATATTTGTTACTAATTTAACTATTGTAGCGAGAATATCACCCGATTCCGAGCTCCGCGCGTTAAGCGAGGCCCGCGCCGCCCCCACCGCTCCTCAAGCCGCCAGTCGGCCCCAGTCTGGCGAAACTCCCTAAGAAAAAAATGGTCTTCGCCAAATGTATGAAACGCGTACTAATTTTAATGGCGGCCAAAATGGCGGCTATCGCTGTCTCGCTTTAACATCTATTCGACTCTGTCGCAGCTATCCATCCGCCATATTTATCTTTTACTTCTCAAGAGGTGAATTGTAAACAAAGTTTAATTTTTGTATTTAATATGTGTTTCGTGAATTTTAAGCGAAAATTCCTATTAATAGGACGTTTACGTGTACCCATGTGAAGCAATCTGTTGATATGCACTATAAAATCTGTGAAATATGTGGTTTACGAGCCAGCCGGTCGGACGGTCAAAAGCCAATGTTCATGGCTAAATATCCATCACATTAAGAGAGGTAAGCATAAATAAACGTTCATTTTCAGTTACAGAAAAGGATTTGGTGATTTACAAATCAATTTTAATAAAAATCAGTCGAAAATCTATAAAATAACCTATTAACAGTGCTGTGTAGTGGAATTTTTATCGACTATATCGATAGTTTTAAATATTCATTATTAAAATTTACAAGTTCGTGATAAAAAATGAAATTCTTCAATTTTAAAAATGATCTATCACTACTGCTGGGCATGTTTAATCGACTATCGATACTCTTATAATTTAAACTTTATTTAGTATAATTCAAATAGAACGATTATGCTATTCGAACAATAAATATTTCAGGTATCTCAATATGAAATGCTTATAAGTAATGCAATACATTTTTATCTTCTAGATGTAAACATTGGATTGGACGTTCGTACGTATTGGTGGAGCTTTTTAGCTCCACCAATTAAACACGTTTGTAGCAAACATTTTCTGCCAAGGATTTTACGAAGACACAACTAAAAAAATCTGCAATTCCTTCTGTGGGACTTACTGCAGAACCTTAGGGAGATGATTGGATTTCTTCTACACATTGGCAAAACTGATACTGATTCGACTCTTAAACGCAAAGGTAAGATTCTTAATTAGAGCATCATTCATGTAAACTTTGTTATATTTACAATTACAGATCTAATAAAGATCAGAATCAGAAATAATAAAGTAAGATAATGATACTTTTAAGGTTTATGCATTATAGAGAACAGGCAAATAGGTTATAGTTTCTGTATTTGTTTAACCATAAAGAAAAATAAAATAAACTGTTATTATTAAAATCCGTAAAATGGTGTTTCCTTTAGCGTTAACCACACCCCCACCCCACCTTTGAAACCCAACCTCATTTGCGTCAACGTAAATTCGCTGGTAAGTGGAATATTCCATATCAATTAATGAAACCTTGGGTTTTATTTTTTGATATGGAATATTCCACTTGTTCTTAGTTAAACTGATGGATAAAGTTGGCGTAAATAGACCTTAATTCAGATCCAATAAATGGATCTGTTTTTTTTTTTTTTTTTTTTAATACTATCGATAAAAAATTACCATGAGCACCTAGATACACCACTATATCGACCGTTATGTTGGCAGCCCCTTACGTCATGTATATGGTCATCTATGTCAAAGTTGGTATTGAATCTTAGTACACGTTTTGACGTTTCGTGTTGAACCATTTTTTTCTATGGGAGTCCCGTCTCTTAAACGTAGTGCTTATATTCTCTTTGGTCGGCCCTACACGCCATTAGAGATAGCACGTGCGCGCGCGACTGCGTCGCGCGACGTCCTACATTTACCTAGACCTAAGCTCCGATCTATGTATCTACCATGTGATTGTTACCAACTACTTTAGATATCAAATAAAACCTTTGTACACCCGTTACAAATGGCGCCCAACTCGTGGCTCGTGCTTGAAAATACCTACGCGAGCGCGAACGTATTCCACGCTCTGTTGTGTACCTACCTACTGTACCGTTGCTGTAACCGTCGTGACTCGTGAGGATGCCGAGAACACGCAGACAGACAACCAACGAGGGCTCCAGTAGTGACGAAGAACGCGGGGACCCGCACGTCGCGGGGGCCGCCGCGAGTAACAACATTGCGAGTGCGGCGGCGACGCCGACTACAACGGACCGCCGCGATACGAACATGATCACGATGTCAGAAGACCAGCTGTCTAGGATCCTGGCCAGCGTGATGAGAGGGTCGACTCAACCTCCCGCTGCCTACGCAGGAGTGCACGCGGTGCACACTGCGCAGAACAACTTCACCCGGTGCACGGCTCGGTTCGATGGAGCCGCCTGCAACGCCGACGTCGTGGAAGCATTCATCGAGAGCGTGCTTATATACAAGGAGTGCGCAGACGTGTCCGATGAACACGCGTTACGTGGCTTGCCTATGCTGCTGACCGGAGAGGCCGCCGTGTGGTGGCGAGGAGTGCGACCTACCGTGGAGACCTGGGACGACGCGTTACGCCGGCTGCGCTTCATGTACGGCGCGCCACGTCCAGCCCACAGGATCTTACGTGACATATATGCGCAGGAACAGACCAGTGAAAGTGCCGATGTGTTCATTTCGCGTGTGCGCGCTAATATTTCGCGATTACCGTATTCCTTATCAGAAGTGATGCAACTCGATATAGTGTACGGCCTTTTGCATCGTAAAATTCGTAAACGTGTTCCGCGTGATAGTGTAAGTAGCGTCGACTGTCTACTTGAGAGAGCCAGGTATGTAGAGGAGACGCTGGGCGAGGCAAACCAATCCCATATATCATCTGATAATAATACCGCGAACACGAACTTACGTGATAACAACAACCCTTCAATTGCGACCGGTAAAAGTGTTAACCCGCCAACGGTGACGGTGAAAAATGTTAACCCTCAAATGGCTGCGTCCGACTCTAGTTCGAACATAGATAGTAGTAGCGCGGCTTCTAAACGTGCTAGACCACGCTGCGCGCGCTGTAAACGTTTCGGACACACGATTGACGAGTGTAAGTCGAAAGGTAGTGAGTTAGCTTGTTATGGTTGCGGTCGTGAAGGCGTTATTCGGTCGAAATGTCCTACCTGTAAAGGCAAGTGCAAGGAAGATGTTCCGGCCGCGGCCGCCGACGGGAAGGTGAGTTTTCAAAGTGCTTATACACATGAGTCCCCCACGTCGTGGCCAACGATCAAGATTGAAGTAGCTTCGTTAGTAGGTGTCGCTGTGCTTGATACCGGCGCTACCGAAAGCCTAGCGAGTCCCGGTTTGTATACGATTTTATTAAAGAATGGGACGAGTTTTACATCGGCCCGCCGCACGATAGGGTTGGCCGACGGGACCCAACATACACGTGACGTGTTGTTGTGCGATACGAATGTTGTAGTGCAGGGACGTAACATACCTACAACATTTATTGTTATACCAGAGGCGGAAAATAGGACGCTTCTTGGACAGGATTTTATTGCGAAATCAGGTATATTACTTGACCTTCAACGTGGTTGTTGGTACTTTTCAGATTCGACAAAGGTGAAGATACCCTTTGTGCGCTCATACAGTCTTATATCCACCAGTGACGCAGAGCTGATGCAGGTTAACACCACCGGCCTGGCACTGAGAGAGAACGAAGGATCTAAGCTGTCACCTGCTCAGAGGACGCAGCTTAACCAGCTTATAGTTTCTAAGGCTGCGCGCTTCGCTACCGAGGGACCAGCTACGTCTTACGCTACTCACCACATTCGAGTAGGCGAGAGGCAGGAGCCGACCGCCTCACCACCCTACCGGATGTCGGCAGGTAAGAAAGAGCTGCTGGACGGTGAGCTCGAGAAGCTGCTGCGAGCAGATGTTATAGAGGAGTGTGAGTCACCATGGGCCGCGAATGTAGTGTTGGTGAGGAAGAAAGATGGTGGTGTACGGTTGTGCGTGGATTACCGTAAGCTCAACGCTGTGACGGAACCAGACCGGTACCCACTGCCGCGCATAGAAGACGTCCTCCATGCCGCGAAGACTACCGCCTACATGTCAACGCTCGACCTCCATTCCGGTTATTTTCAGGTGAGTGTCGCGGAAGACGACCGTGACAAGACCGCGTTTGTCACACCTTCTGGCACCTATAGGTTTAAAAGAATGCCTATGGGACTGCGTAACTCCGGCGCTACGTTCCAGAGATTGATCGACCGGTTCCGGTCGAACCTGGTTGTGCCAGCGCGGACACTCGAGATGAGTGACAGCGCTGTGACGTCCTCAGACCCTCGAGGTGGTGGTAGACCCGTGACTATCCTAGGGTACCTAGATGATTTGATTGTTCTGTCGCCCACCTTCGAACAACACCTCGAGGACCTGGAGGCAGTCTTTGACAGACTGGATAAATTTAATCTTCGAGTAAATCGTAAGAAAAGTTGTTTTGCCTGTGATTCGGTGCGTTTCCTGGGGCACATTATCGTACCCGGTGGACTGCAGGTGGACCCGGAGAAGACCTGAGCCATAGCTGACATGCCTGCCCCGAAGAACGAGAGGCAGCTTAAGGGTTTCTTAGCTACGTCAAGTTGGTTCCGGCGCTTTATGCCGAATTACGCCGCTGTCGCGAAACCTTTAACTGACCTTCTCAAGAAGAATAGCTCGTGGAAGTGGCATGATGAGCAGCAGGCTGCATTCGAGCATATTAAGAGGCTCCTGGTCACCGCGCCTATACTACGCCAGGCCGACGAGAGTAAGCCTTTCTCCCTTAATACCGACAGTAGTAGTTACTGTCTCGGAGCAGTCTTGATGCAGGGGGAGGGCCCCGATGAGAGGCCTGTAGAGTACGCCAGTCGGTTGCTATTACCGGCTGAACGCAACTATACCACCACCGAGAGGGAAGCCCTGGCTGTAGTCTGGGCAGTGACTAAGTTCAGGGGCTACATCGAAGGATCAGAGGTCATAGTCAAGTCTGACCATCAACCCTTGCGTTGGTTGATGAGCTTAAAGTCCCCCAGTGGCCGATTAGCAAGGTGGGCATTGACCCTTCAGGCATACAACTTGCAGATACAGTATACTCCCGGTAAGGTGAACGTCATAGCAGACGCGCTAAGCCGCCCCGCCTGTTGCGAAGAGAACCCAGGCGGATGCGAGGTATGCTTAGTGACTGTAGATATACCGCACAGGGCACCCGCTGATGTGCGTGATAACCAACTCAAGGACCCCGAGTTGAAGACGATCGTGGAAGATCTAGAAGACCCCGATCCGTCAAGGGGGAGGGGCTGGTCAGAACGAGGATACCTGATGTCTGATGGAGTGTTGTACCGGTGCGCACCCGAGGCTGACGACGCTGACTCCGCCTGTCTCGTGGTACCCAGTCATGAAAGAGAGATTGTTCTTGCTGACTTCCATGACGCTCCAACCGCAGGTCATTTCGGCGTTGAGAGGACCTTGCAGCGCATCAGAGCCCGCTACTTTTGGGTAGGTATGAAATCCTTCGTTTCTGACTATGTTAGGCGTTGTGCCGCTTGCCAGCGCTATAAAGCAGATAACAGGAAGCCTGCTGGATTGCTGCAGACACCCGCTACGACTCGTCGGTTCGAGGTTGTTTCGGTGGATTTGTTCGGCCCTTTGCCGAAGACGGCTAAAGGTAACCGATGGATTTTTATTATAGAGGACGTGTGCACTCACTGGGTTGAGCTGTTCGCGTTGGGAACCGCTACCAGCGTAGAGTGCGCTGACATTTTGATAAGCGAAGTTTTCCTGAGGTTCGGAGTCCCGCGAAGGATGGTCAGCGACAACGGAGTTCAGTTCGTAGCCGAGGTGATGCAACAGGTCTGTCACGTGATGGGTATCAAACAGTCTTTGACGCCGTTGTATCACCCGGAAAGCAACCCCGTTGAACGCAAGAACCGGGACCTCAAACCTTAGTTAGCAATCCTCGTGGGAAGAGACCACGCCTCTTGGGACCAGCATCTCGCAGCTATAAGGTTTGCGATGAATTCGGCTGTGACAGTGAGTACTGGATTTTCACCAGCTTTCCTTACCTTCGGGAGGGAGCTGCGAGCACCTTCTGACGTCGTGGCTGATCTGAAAGCCATCGTAGATAGTGATAATTTTGTACCGAGTATTACGCCTTACCTTCGTAAGTTGTCAACAGCGCTTCTGGATGCCAGGGATGTTCATGAACAGGTCCAGTCCACCCGGAAGAAGTATGCAGATGAAGGCAGACGTACGCCTCCGGATTACAAGGTGGGTGACCTTGTCCTCCTAAAGACGCAGAGTATGAACGACGCAGGCCGCGGGCAAACCGCGAAGTTCATCCCTAGGAGAGATGGTCCGTATCGTATTCGGGAAGTGGTAAGTTCCACCACTTATGTTATCGAAGGAGTTACGCGAGCTGAACACATTGGACGTTACCATGTGTCACACCTGACTCCGTTCGTCGGCGATATCGTGTCTCCGGTTCGTGAGAAGCGCAAGCGTGGTCGACCCCGTAAATTGGATGCTAGTCCGAACGCGAGGGCGCTATGTCCGAACTAGAGGGGGAGTGTGTAGCGAGAATATCACCCGATTCCGAGCTCCGCGCGTTAAGCGAGGCCCGCGCCGCCCCCACCGCTCCTCAAGCCGCCAGTCGGCCCTACACGCCATTAGAGATAGCACGTGCGCGCGCGACTGCGTCGCGCGACGTCCTACATTTACCTAGACCTAAGCTCCGATCTATGTATCTACCATGTGATTGTTACCAACTACTTTAGATATCAAATAAAACCTTTGTACACCTGTTACACTATTAAGTTTTCGCTACCGCATTAACCTGGTTACCGTGCTATTCTCAAAGATAACACCGTAAAAATCAAGTACAGGTAAAGTAATGCTTAATTAGTGGGCAATTGCCTACCTACCTTCTGTTGGAAACTTACCAGACAATAGATATTCATTACAAACGGGAACACTTTCTAACGGATAGAATTGGCGTTATGTTTTCTATGACGAATATAGCTTAGTGATATTAAAAGCGATCCGACATGGACACGCTCGTTTGGATTTTTGGCTAAAACAAATCTTGAATGCGCAGCTGTACTATAAATCTAACAGTGTTTTTAAAATCATCCTTATGACTAATTAAGTATTTGCAAGTGTTGTTTTAATCGTGCTTAAGTGGAATTTGAGAAAAAGTTATGCACAGTGTGGGAAAGTAATTGTTCAGCAAATTGACACAATACGTCAATTAGCCGTGTAGCTATTTCTTACAAACTGTCAAATCGCATTTACAAAGATGGTATTGTATGTTAATTTGAACAATTAATCACAAGAGATAATGATCATCTGCAGATTTAATCTAACTTTTAGTAAATGTGGGTTAATTATAACTACTTTTCACTTCTTGGTGATCTGGGACCGTTGCCTGAACTGCTTCTCAAGTACCTGAATAATAGTGAAATGTAAACCAAATCTAGTTCTCAGGATATTTCATGTATTAATTACTGTTGTCACAGTTTCTGCGCTCTTATAATGGTCTATTGTTAGATATACTGTTTACGAAACTAGACATTTTGACAATTCAACAACATTCATTGCGTTGGTAGCGTTTTGATTAGTGACCGACTGAAACACGATTTCCAGCCGAAACCGTAACCGACTGTTCGGCGTCTCTTTCAGTCCAACCGAAAACGAAACCAAAATTGACGTGCCAAAAGAAAAACTGAATGAAGTTATATAGCCGAATGCATGTTAATTTGGAGCAATCTTTGCGAAACATCATTAAAATTTTAATTTTTTTAGCAATAAAATTGGGAAAGGAATCCTCGAAAATAGGAGACTTAAAGAGACGAAAGTTGCTTGAAATGAAAATTATCGAAAAAAGCCAGAGAGCTTTCACAAAATACTAAATATCGGTAACTACATACAAATAGTTACACATAGACAAATAAGATGATCAGTTTTTAGGGCGCTATCGTTTTAAAATTTATTTAAACCTCGTGTATAGTAGCAGATTTAATGCTACAAGGTATTCTCATCGCAGAATATTGTCTTTTCCATACTAATGTATTTTTGACCTATACGATTGAGTTACGAATTATAACATTTTTCCTTATTTCTTTCTGTCAACATCAGCTTAAGAATGCAAGTTTCGGTCTAGTCAAATATTCGGCCAACTTTTGGCCGAAACTAGCCTTCGGTTCGTCATTAGTTTCAAAGCAGACGAATATTCTCATCACATGTAACAATTAGCTCAATGTGAAAGAAGATAGGAATTCTGTTACGTAGTCGGGCTGCAGCCAAGCCGTCTCCTGATTGATTGGTTTGACACGTGGTTCACCCTGTCCTTGTCACCTGTAGACTGGAGGAAATGAAACATCAGCCAACGGAGCTCACGTTGTGTTATTTTGGGCTCAACAAAATTGAACTTATGTTGTTACTTACTTTTTCCAGTACCATCCGAAAATGATCCTATGTTTACAAACCCATTATCAGGTCAAAAAATTTTAAGCTATATTCTGAAGTATTGATTTCAGCAAACATGCTTTTTGCAAAAAATGCGAAAAACTTAAGAAAAATTGCTTTCCCGACCGAATCTTCTTGATCGGTTTTCAAACTTTATCGCAATACTAGCTGCTGCCAGCGGCTTGGCCCGCATGATCGTCTGAGAATGATCCCAAGGGAATATACTCCTTGGATAAAAAATATCCTATAAGCTATTCGAGGACATGGTCTACCTGTATACTAAGTTTCATCGAAATCCATACATACAAGCTTTTACGTTTATAATATAAGTAAGATTCCTTACACATTATTTCGGCGAGGATATGCAACTTTTTCAATTCCTTCCTGTTGGACATCTTGACGTATTCTTATTTTCTATTCCAAATAAACAAAAGCTCATTTATAATTAATACGTCATTACATCATAACAGGTTCTGTTTTTAAATCATGGTCTATCGTTAATGGCTGTCGTACATGACTTCGGACACGTTTTTCTTATCATTAATGTATTACTTACTACATAGAGTAACCGCATCCTCTGTATCTCTTTGCAATGTGTGTACTTTATGGAGATCTAGCCACTTCATGGAAAGATACTCAGGTCGCAGTGATTTGTGTTAGCTGAACTGAAAACTTCCCTTTTTTGCCCTGAGTGCAGCGAGGGGATGTGATAGACTTTTAATAACTATAACTCACCGATGTTCCTTTAGTTGCTCTTTGCATTCCAGAGCTGCGGTAAATCTTTCGAAGAATCTTGCATTTATTTTACTAAATCCATATTTCCCAAGACTTTCGTATCGCTGTCGAGTTTTACATTACTACTGTTCATCAGACTAAACGGACGAATCAACTGTGAATATGGCTGAACCTGTTATATTTTTGTTTATCATCTTTTGCTATTACCCATATTTGCAAAATAAAATTATCTTTATCTAAATCATTTTAACTGGAAGCGTACACATCAAGTCCCAATAAAACCTATATTTTCTTTTAATTTTGTTTGTAATATAAATGTTCAGTTATGAACTATCCGAATTCGGTGTGTAGTGTTCCACGCGCGCCTCAAGGAGGTGTCAGCTAAATCAAAGGGGCCTAGCAGAGTTGAAGCCTACTGAGGCCATGGGTTGTGCCTAAGAGAACCTCAAGGCCCCTGGAACAAAGGCAAAGAAGGAACAGGAGTGGGTTTTAGTCAGTAAAAGATTGACACGAAAGGGCTAGAGATGTCATTGGGTGATTTCCCACCTAAAAAGAATGAATTATCCAAATAGAGTAGATTTTGTTATTGTATCTTGTTCTTTTACGCTGTACTCTAACAAAGGACTATAAAGCATGTTGGTACACTACAATCTGGTGCTATTATATTACTCTATACTCTGCGGTTACTCCTCCATTATGTCACACATGTTTATTGTTATACTCCATACGTTGTAATTTACTGACCACTCCAACTTATTCATTCTTTGTATAAGTAAAAAACCCTCATTTATCGTCAATTTTCATTCTATTGTGGCTAAAGTACTTAATTCTAATATCAACTTCAGAAATCATCAAGATAAAATAATACTACAAAGAAAAATGTTTATAAAGAAAAGTTTACGGGGCTTAATTTGACGGAAAAGCGTTTAAGAAGTTATAAAAGAACTTGGAATTGTTTGTTGAACATTTTTAATGTAATCTGGAATCTTGGGTCTTTCAAAATCTGTAACGAAAATGTTCCTGGGAATCTGATTGTATCCACGAGTGAGATCTATCCTGAAGAACATTTTTTAAAAACTGCGTCGTATATTGCGTTTTAGCATTAACTGCCGCAAATTATACTTTCATGTTTACAATTCTTAATCCAAGTGAGAATCCTTTGTAGTGCACTCGTTTATTTTACAAAAGACTTCCTCAGAAAAAGGCTAAGTTGTTTGTAGAATGTTGAATAAATATTTTACCTCTAGACTTTCTGTTACGGGTTTTTTTTTAGATTGTATCCTGTCAGAGCATTCGTGGAATATTGTTGTGTATTTTCTACCGTACTGTAACTTTAAACGTGTTGATAACCCAGACCTTTAAGATATAAATTATTATGTTACGTTTCGTATACGATTTCATAGACGCTTAAGTTATCTGGTGTTTACTCATTTCACACTCATATATAGCATGATATGAGAATTCACATACAGTACTCAGTACACAGGAATGTTTGATGTGAACGACGACATTGAATTAATTATATTGACACGGTAATGTCTCCATACCGGCTTAACGAGATTATTTTGTAGAGATAAATTAATTCTCTAATGACCTGCACACTGCGGAAGGCGATTCTTTAGTTAAGCAAAACTAGTCCTAACGACAACTGTATGTTGTAAACTCGTGATTATTATTGATTGTGTTGCAAACTAAACTTGTGTTTGTTGTTCGTTGCAGGCGAGTGCAGTCACGCGGCAGTTCAGTATCGCCGCTCAAGATGTTGCGACCGGAATCGCCCCTCGCTGACCATCGCAGCCTCCTCTCGCGTCGGCTGCTGCCCGCCAAGGCACAGATAGCGCCAGCAGACAAGCGTAAAAATCGAAGATCTCTCGAACTCAACCCACCCTCAAACGATCACGCCCCCTACGATTACTCAAAACTGCTCATATCGAAAACGACCGACTCTTTGAACACAGAATGTCCTCGCAAACTGATAAACAAACAAGATTCGACTGATAGCTTAAAGCGTGCTTTGCTATCTAAAGACGATAAAAAATCTGCCAGCAAAGAGTCGGATAAGAAAGCTCAGATCTCAAAACAAGACTCGAGTGAGAGTTTGAAAAAGGCTTTACTTTGTCGTCAGGACTCTAATGAGAGCGTTAAACGGAAAGATGTTGACGCAAAGCGGGCGCAGAAAGATGAAGCGAAAAGGGTTAATGAGATTAAAAGAGGGAGTGATAAGAAAGGGTTGTTGGAGACGGATATAGACGAGCCGTTGAAGAGGATATATGAAAGGCGGACGGGCTGTGCTCGTCCGACGTTGCCGCCGGTGGCTGAAAAGTCGGCTCCGTCTCCGACCTCCCCAAATGGCAGCCCGGGCACGCCCAGCGTGGCGGCCGTGGCTGAGGGGCTCGCGCGGTGGGGCAGCGGCCTGCTGACCCCCAAGGACGAGCCCCGGCTAAAGGCTGCCAGGAGCTGGTACGGATATGGGACACTTCCATCGGATAGCGATAAGGTAAGAATCTATAGAAGAAAAAAATAATCACTTTACAGATATAATATCCATGATATAATATAATAGTCATGACCAAAATAATACAGTTAGAATGGAGTTCAGCGGGAAACAGCGCCGCATAGTGTACCTAAGCTTGTTTGACTTATTTATTATTTTGAGCCTGTTATGTCCCACTGCAGGGCAAAGACCTCTCTTCCATTCTTCCACTCTTTTCTGTCTGTAGCCACTTCTGGCCAATCCTTTAGAAAGTAATCTAAATCGTCACGCCATTTCCTTCTGGGCACGCCGCATCGCCGGCTTCTGCAATGCTACGCGGTCTGTTCTTTTGACCGCGAGAATATTTCGTTCCATTGCTCGCTCGCAAACCCTATGTTTTACTTAATTTAATCAAAATATTGCAGTTGCACATTCGGGGTAGTAAATCATCAAATAACTTCTCCTGCTCTGGGTAGAGCGAGAAGGAGTGTCAGCCTTTTACTGACTAAACTGCACTCACTCATTTCTGCGCCTGCATATTTTGTAGGCTGGATTTACCTTTATGTCATAATTTTTAGATATAGCCAATTCAGTTTTACGAGTATTTATTGTAGTGACCTACGACAACTCTTTGTGAAATGCATTCCACAAACGCTTAGGTAATGGTAATTAGACCTTGTTAGCATCGTTTGCTTATTTGAGTCCAACTATTTATTGTTCCAAATAATATAAGACATTAATTTATTGGTCAATTCATAAGGAAGGCATATAAGTCGTCCCGACATCTCCTTTTTGGTCCCCGCGACCCCGTCGTGCGATTTCAGGGCACTGACTTTGTGTTTCACCGGTCCACCGCTCAATCGTTATACGGTAGGAAGGCTTCCTTAGAAATTGGCAAGAATTGGGTCAGAACTGGAAGAAATGGGGTAGGACCTTTGCCCAACTGTGGAACAGTATAGTTTAGACATAATAATATAATAATTTATTTAGTTACGAGTAATTATCCAAATATATGGATTTTTACATCGTTTTCCTTGCACTTACGAACCAGATATAAATCTCTTTGGGTATTCCAAATTTAATTCAGTCTTATAATTAGATTCGTGTCTCTTCCTTGTCAGGTCACAGTTTCCTCTTGCTGGGTTTTACCCACAATCACTATAAATTAATAATATTTTTGCCTATAACGGCATATTACGAGTATTTAAATAAGAAAAGTAAATCATACATTTTCAAAGATCAATGGCAAGTCCATTGATCATTCGATTTCAAGTAGAATATTATCAAAGAAAAATAGATAACGTGACTGCTTTGCATCTTGTCTGAATATCTTGGTAAAGTGTCAGCCAAGATAATGATTTCAAGATATAATAAGAATACATACGGCACTTAGAATTATCGCCGTCATGGACGCCATTCATCACCAATTAATCACGAAATCTCAGAAACTATAACATCTACAAACTTAAAATTTGGCAGGTAGGTTCCTTATAGGGTGTAGACGTCTTCAAATCTTTACGGCGCGCACTGTAGCCGCGCGCCTCAAGGAGTTGTCAGCAAACTGTAGGGGCCCAGCAGGGTCGAAACCTACTCTAGGACTCTGGAGAGGTACGAAAATGCTTACCAGGGCCCTGAAACCAAGGCAATGAAGGAACGGGGTAGGTTTTTAGTCAGTAAGAGTCTGATACTACCTCCCGCTCCGCCCAAGGGCGGGGGATGTCATTGGATGATTTTACCTACCATAAAAAACCCCTAAGGGGGTGAACCGACATTTAAGCGGGCAACGCCGCTGGCAGAAGTTTTTTTATTCAATAAATTGGAGATAAATGACGTGTACGCGTGTTAATTTTGAGCAGGGGCCCTACGAGCTTCTAACGCGATCCATTTGACGACTTAAACGGAACTGTTGAAAGGATGGAGCTACGGCGTTCAGCCCCATCGCTTTTTCTCGCTCGCACGCCTGACATTTTAACACGTCATGGTGAGGCCCCAGATGTAGATACCTAAGTCGAAATTGTTTGCTTTCGAAAATGGAATCATTTAACTTTTTGGCCGTGTTTACGGAGACGCGGTGCGTTACGCGGCGCGTTGGGCGTTTCGTCCTACATTGCAGCAACGGGCCGCGCCATCGCTCTCGCAAACACAAACCTAATACAATGTATGACGAACCGCCCGACGCGCCACGTCTCCGTAAACGAGCACTTTGAGTGCCAACTTGTGCCGAACGCGATGTGTCCTTCAGCGCCAAATTATAAATTTTTAATGAATACTACTATAATTTTGCTGTTTTTATGGTTCCGTATCTCAAAAGGAAAAAATAACCCTTATAGGATCACTTTGTTGTCCGCCTGTTTGTCACGGCCCTTTTCTCTCGGGAACGCGTGGAGATATCGAGTTGAAATTTACTCAGGTCTGCGGTCCCTTGACGCTGTGAAAAAAAATCAAATATCTAAGTTAACGGAAAAAAGGCCGTTTATGTCGCGAAAAAATGCGTTTTCGACACTCCCAAGGAATCTAAATTCACAGGGTACTTCCCGTTGACCCAGAATCCTGAAATTTGGCACAAAGCAAGGGCTTATAGCACAGATATAGGCATAAATCCGAAAACAATCATTTTTGTTACTTCACGAAAAAAAACCTTTTTTTGACTCGGAATAATCTTCTGAGAGTCAATTCGGGAATTGAACTATTTACATAGCTAAGTTTGAATTGAACCCTCAGTGCGCGAGTCCGACTCGCACTTGCCCAGTTTTTTTTTTTAATAAACAAAGGCCCCTATTCAAATAAAATGTCAAGGTCAGAATATTAGGCAGTAGTAAAAGTACTCGCAAAACAAAGCAAAGCATGTTTTTTATGTATTTTTTTTTATTAATAAATGTTTTATTAGATACTGTCTTATACTATAGTTGTGGCGTGGAGGGCACGGAAATGTTTATCTTCTATACAAGACCGAGGCGCTAAAAATGTTAATCATTTTATCTATGTAATAAGCCCGTTATGTCCCATTGCTGGGCAAAGCCCCGTCCCTCTCTAAACACATGTCTGTATTCAACCTTTACCAACTCATACGATAAGAGCCAAGTTCATCTCCACCTTCGTGTTGGACTACCGAGCTATCGCCTAGCATTTACTGAGACTCAATAAGTGACTCATTTAGCCCAGTTAGCCCAGTAGCAGGCCTAGCCAAGTTCGTTTTGTTTCGAATCTCTTTCTACAATCGGTAACGCCACTGAGGCGTATGTTCCGCACTAAGTACCATAAATAAATAGTGTACCAATTAATAATATAAATTGTGGCAAGGGCGAGCGCTAGCACTTTTCCGAATTAGTGCGGAAATAAATAAACTGCCTGCCTAAAAGTTATAAGGATAAGAACGAGTTTTCGAGTAACTGTAATGAAGAATAATTTCTGAGCCTTGTGTGTTAAGCATGGAAACTAAGGCATCATTCTCATATTGCGGTTATTATCGGTATGTGCTCAACTGTTTCATATTTACAGCATATGCGCAAACAATGAGTAACGGTATATTTTTGAAGCAACATAGTTTCAACCCGCGAGTTGCAAATACACTGTTTAGAAATTCGCAAAGCATGTAATTCCTTAGAAAACGTTATTTTTCCACGCTATTTCGTTCTCAGGGCTATTGTTTACTGCTTGATCTACATGCAACAGGTTTTTAGACTAACAAGTTTGAAGTGAAATTAAAATTAGATGGGTATTCAAAATAGACTAAAATGTATTAGTTATTCAGGGTTAATGGCCACTTAATATCGCAAATCAAGGCACAATCTCGATGAATTTTGGTGTTTAGAGCAATTAAGATTAAGAATATTTATTAGAATTTTCTAGAGTCAATCAAACAGCTTAGGTATTGGCAATTTTGAGAACTGCTCAAACAGGACTTTGGTAAAAAAAAAACTGCGTTGATTCTATTATTTGGTGTTCGAAAAAATATATGTACGAAAATATTTGTAGAGACTATTACGTTCGCATACCACGCGAATCGATGACATTACAAAGTCGCTGTTCAACTTTCTAGTCGTGGCAAAAACTGATTGGTGTGGCGCCTCGCTTGATCGCGTTCACTCATTCATCACATCTCCGCTGAATCAGGAAACTGCGGAATACGGACACGGAACGTTCTTTTTTCGAGATTACCATTCATTCCTTGTTTTTGCGCGGGCAAGGAAGCGATAGGGTGCGCGGGCGCATCGCGATGGCACCTCGACGTCACTCGCCGCCGGGTTTTTGACGTGATCGGTCGACGGTCGCTGCGACTCGAACACTTTCTTATCGGATTCTTTCGACTCGTCGCGAACCAGCAGTACCGTCTGTTTATCAATCAGTGAATGTGAAAATGACGTCATTTTCGTTTGTGTGTGTTAGTGCAGTTACTAGTGTGTGATAACACGTGACCCCAGGATTATTGTGTGATTAATTTGACATTGATTGATTTCACACTATTGACAATGCCGAACGAGGTATGTCGTACAAGGGTAAGGTTATTGAAGCGCGTTGCTTTCATGTCCGGACGTTGAGTTGTACGAAGGCAACCGTTACTATGCGACTGTACGACAATGCGTTTTATAAAGAAATTGACCTTAACATAGAATTATTTCTATGAAATCCAGCTGTCGCCTGTTTGGGAATTGATAATTTTCTACAACACTGGCACCCAACCTTTTACAATTTATTCATAATAAAATGTGTTTTTCATTTCATTTGCTTCTGAGAACGTGTGATAAACGACACTAAACTGAAAGGTTATCTCTATTTATCTTTATTTCTAAGTGGGTTATCATCGAATTACTTCTCACGCTCTTGGTGGAACGAGGGGGAGTGTCAGATATTTAGTGACTTTTGTGTTCCAAGACCGTGAAGTAAAGCTAGAACTACATTAGACTGATGCACACGTGGGCCACGCTCGATTTGTACGTAAAACAACACGACGTCGCGTGGCGTGGCTCTAATGTAGCTCTACAAGTCTAGTTGCCATATAAAATGTATGGAGACCGACGTGGCCCACGCGTGCGTAGTGTAGTTCCAACAATCAAACTCACAAACCTGGCATCTCTGTTTATCTTAGTGTGCAAGATAATTTAAGCTAATCGTGGGAAATTGTACGACAGCAAAACATTAATATGACATCACGTTTTCATTGAAAAATATCTCTGAAATTCCCCAATCAAGAAGTTGATGTGATTGAAAACATTGACAGATTGTACCTACGGATAACAATAATTCAACAAACTTAAGTATTTGTAAACAATAACATATGGGTTTTTCTCACAATATTTGAACTGATGAAATAAAAATATAACACTAACAGGACTGGCGAGTATTTTATTGAACGAACACTCAGCCCTGCGTTCAAAAATAACCAGAGTAGGGTAGAGTCGCTACTCTAACCGTTCAAAAATGCTTCGAGTTGCAACCCAGGGTCGTTCTTTTAAAACTCTAGCTACCCTAGATTTAACCCAAGTAAATCTAAGTCCGAGCAGGGTGAATTGGTGTAAGCGGCTATAAATGACAAATGCTTGACATTGACAGTTGAACTCTACGTTCACGTTCCAAAATGCGAGTGCAGAGTATCATTCCTGATGACGTCATAGGAGTAAAACTCTAACCCCTGAACGCAGGGCAGAGAAAAAAATGGTTAAGCAGACACAAACATTCTGGTTTTGCGTCAATTTGTCTTTTCACACGTCTTCACGTTACAAAAATAGAGTTATTATTTGATTTCAGTTGATAAAACAATCAAAAATAAATCCTACGTAACACCTATTGTACTAATGTATTTTTAAATAAATATTTTTATAATACGTTTGACATTATTAATAGCTAATTTACCATAAGCGTTACCATAATTTCTAAGTGGGGTAATGACTGTTGTTTGTGACAGATAATAAATGGCATGCCTAATTAAGAGACCTACATAGTTATAATATTTATTTATTATTGGAAAAGCCTGAACCTGCCAAACCAGTAATATGTTAGGCCTTTTTTAGTTTAACCTCAAAAAAGAAACTGTTTGACACGCCTTATCGTTCCACGCAGAGCGGGAAACTCTCTTCTTTACGTCCAGGGTCACGGTAATTCTTTCGTACATTCTTGACACACCATTCAGAGTCAAGTCCCGCTCTGGGCAAAGCGGTAAAGCTTGTCTAATTTTTACTGACGACAACACCGACCTATGTTTCTTCTGTATCCTTTTGCGATCCAGCCCCCCTAGCCAAGTTACAATCGTTTCGTTTTGCGTTAACGCTTGGAGGTGACCACGCCCCCAATTCGTTTGTTCGAACAAAGGAGTTGGGGGCGTGGCCAACTCCAAGCGTTAACGCAAAACGAAACGATTGTAACTTGGCTAGGGAGGCAGGGCCTTGGAAACTCTTTCGTATCTTTCTGCATCGTCATTGGTTAAACTTACAAGAAAACTAATGATTACTTAAAGAAAAACAATACCAGATAGTAGAGAATTAAAATACTTAACAAAAAACTGATACGAAAATGCGTCAGCACCTCTGCTCGAATTTATTTATAAATCTACTGTTTCATTTGTACCTAAATATAATTTTATTTACGTACATACTAAGGACAAGGTTGCAATGTCGCATCAGTTGTTTTGCAGTTATTTAATTTAAAAGAAATATGGCGGCATAATAATAAATGTTGGATCTTCATTTCATTTTGGTTCAGCTATCCCCGTCACCATGTCTCTTTTGGCCACTTACATTACAGCCAAAATATTTTAGAAGATTCGTTAAATTATAAATATTTACTGCATCACTGGCTTCGAAAACCTCTTGAATGTTTGGTTAAATCTGGTTAACTTGTTTATTTTAACTTTTTATTTGTCAAACTTCAACAAAATCATTTTAACCGAACTGCTGGACTTAGCTGTGTTTTATATTTCTATGGGCCTCCCTAAGTGTGCCACATCAACCGGTCCTGTCATACATCAGTCCACCTTCCTGACCACCTTCAGTCCTGTCCACCTTATGCGAGACCGTCCAGCATGGTCTTCTTACTTTATTTTTATTAAAAGAAGGAAGAGAACGTTTCCTCCTTCGAATAAGTCGACCCAAAGATCATAACTCCAAGTGCCAACTTCTTCCCCTCACTGTAGCATTCTAGAAGAGTATTTCATTCGCTGAACTGTCATGATTTTTTTTAGAACTGTCAACCTAGACTACACGAAATGCTTGGTTTGTCCGACCTCAGATTCTTCTAGCTTGCTCATGACTTCTGTGACCTTGTTACTCCACAAGCCTGCCTTTCAGATCCAGCAATGGCATTTGAAGCGTTCCATCAATTCCGAATGGCCCAATGTTGATCTCATTTGTGTTGAAAGAATTTACAATGAATGCTGAAATACTTTCATGTTTCTATTTTGCGAGAGAACGTAACTGTGATATACACAAAGATAGAGAGAAAAAAAAACTACAGTAGATCCCTGAAAGTAGAACTACACTGCGCGGACGTCCGCCACACACGCCGATCTGGGCGCTTCCGTCTCCATACATTTTATATGGAAACTACACTCTTAGAACTACACTTGATCCATGCCACGGGCGTCCCGGTATAGTACTCGCTTGAGCGAATGCGAATACGGTACTGACGATTCACACTCAATATTACCAAAAAATTGTAGTATACTAGAGGTTTTGATACAAACATAAATTATTTTTGCTTGTAGAATAGAAACGACCGCATGCAACTCGCGTGCCCCAGGTTACTGACCCCTGGAAAAGACGTATCTGAAGATAGAACAGACCATGTATGGCTGCAATCACGACTTCTGTAGGGCATCGAACCGCAATCGGCGTTATACGTAGAGCCCTAGGCTATAGTTACACAAACGACCAGGAGATTAGGTTGCTTCCCATTTTGCTTCCAAGCAATTACGAGCCTTTTTAAATCCGTCACGATTATTCCACTAATCGTGACGGATTTAAAAAGGCTTTCGCCAAATATTACAGATGAGACTGGCATATCTACGATACGGGTTATATTAGTCAAATCAACATACCGAGACTTTTCCCAATTATATTTTTTTTTACAAAGTCTATCGCACAACTCCTTCTAGTCCCAAACTAAGCAGAGCTTGTGTTAGGAGTACTAGACAACTGATAAACATACTTACATATTTTAGATAAATTATACCCAGACACAAAAACAAAAGATCATGATTACCAAACAATCATTTGTTTTAGTTGGGAATCGAACCCATGACCTCCGGCACAGCAGTTAAGGTGACTATCCACAATACCAACAGTCCAGTCAAACCAAATGCCGCTGAATACCTCAACTGCCTATCTGGTTCAGTAGTTTCAGAGATAAAACCGTATCTTTGTGGTGGGAAATCATCCACTGACTTCTGCAGCTCTCGGGTGGCACGAGACCACCGTATTTCCTTTAGTTGCCTTTTGAGTTTTGGGACCGTAGTATCTCTTCCAAAAATTCTCCGTAGCCATTGAGCATCGGCCATACTGGGCTCATACGATTTTGCTGAAATCTCTTCGTGGCGCACGTGGAACACTCGCGATCGGCGACTCTGGCTCGATCCGGACCACGGATATCGATCCGGACAGATCATCGCTTACCATCAGGTCATCAGGTGAGATAGTAGTCAAACGTGAGCCGAAAATAAATAAGTATTTTTAAATACTTATTTACTATAAAAATAAATAAGTATTTTTAAATACTTATTTATTAAGTAAAACATCAAGTTTATCGCACTCCGTCTGTTTACCTATCAGCTGGCCACAAGAGGTTAAGTTACTGGGGTCGTGGAGTCGTGACTCAGCCGCCCTTGGGACGGATCGCTCTACATTCAATGTGATTTCTTCCTATAAAGCTGCTTATCATACAAGCATGGACCCAGACCCGGAACAACTGTCTATTAGTCATACAAATATTTGTTCGAAATCAAACTCGCGATACACAGCATAATGTTTCCACTGTTGGGACTTGGGCTTTTTCTCTATGAGAGGGAACGGGCCGTAATCCACCACGCGATTCCAGTACGGGCTGGTGGATGTCACATGTCTTCGAATTTTTGGTTCTAGGACATGCCGGTTTCTTCACGATGTTTTCCTTCACCGTTTTGAAAGCAGTGGTTATGAAATAAATTACACAAAGTAATGCGCGTAAGTCGGGGCAGTTACCATTGGGCCACCACTGCTCCTATTCGACATAGTTAATCCTAAATTTATTTCGATATAGTTAATACTTAATATTTTATTGCAATTCCATTTAAATACATAGATGGTGTTGAAAATTGTCACAGACATATGAACCCTGTGGGGCACAGCAAAAAGTAGGAAAGGGCTAAGTATGTAAGTTATACTTCATTATATAGTTATAACTTCTACTAAATGAATGAATATATCGACGATTAAGTATCTGAAAATGGTCATACATAGACGATTGACGAACTCTATTTTTAGGTTTCCATCACAACCGTCAGTTCAAAGACGTCAGTTTCGATCGTTCTGAATATATCTACTGTTAGACCGAAACTAAAATCGAATCTTCGGTCAGTCTCTCTCTAATTATTTGAAAATATCCCACACTAAAAAAAATAAAGGTTGTAATTATTCACGACTAGTTGCAGGCAGGGCACATTGCTCGTAGAACAGATGTTTGATGATTATGGAGTGGTGACCGGGTACCGGAAGACGCAGCGTTGGAAGGCCCCCATAAGGTGGACGTATGACTTAGTGAGGCTCGCGGGAATCCTGAAGATGGAGATGAGACGCACACGATCGGTCGTTATGGCGACACTTGGGGAGGCTCATGTCTAATAGAGGACGACTTTCGGCTCAAATGATGACAATTCGTTTACTTTTTCTTAAATTATACTTAGGCTCGCTCGATTTGACCACTATCTCACCAGATAGTAAGCTATGATGTGGCCAACGACGGAGCACGTTTGCCCAAGGGCGTCGCCAGTGGGGGGCAGGGGGGGCTGCGGCCCCCCTAAAGGCTTGATTTACAGCTTGAGAGCCTAGTTTAGGCACCAGTCTCTCACAATATAATGCCCATCCTATGTGTTATCGTAGATATAAGGCTAGCAATTAGGAGTTATATTGTGGAGAAAAAAAAACTTTAATTATTATTAAAAAAAAATCTTTATCATCGGCTGGCGACACCCTTGCGTTTGCCTAGAAGTAACCTATGTATTCACTCTTGATTTAAAGACCCCTGGTCAACTCTTCACGTGACCAGAGGGCTGGGCTTTTCTTCAGTCAACGAATCAGCATTGCCATTCAACGTGGCTGCCAGCGTTCTGGGCACTTTTCCCATTGATATCGATGTGGATGAATTTTTTGATGCCCAATAAGTTCTTTTTGTTCCTGTTTGTACATATTATTATTATTATTAATTTGTATTTAAACTTTAAGTTATTCTTATCTATTAAGTTTTGATTATTACAGTTAAGACCCCTAAGTTGTAGCTGTCAGGAAACACAGATTCCGGCAGATTTGCAATTGGAATGCTGAATGAAATCGCTAGTAATCATTACAATAGTCAACATTAACAATTCCACGTAATATGGAATCGCAGTAAAGTCACTAGTTTTAGCGTGACGCACGTGAAGAAGTAAATTAGAAAAACAATCTGACTATTATCGTAGATTACTAGGCAAACATTCTAAATGAGAAACATTCATCAGACGCGTTTTCGTCTCGATTGTTCTAGCTAATGTGGACATAGTAAAGTAAATAGCTCTTAATCACACTTGTATTACCTATAAAAGCTAAAGTTTGTGAGTGTGTGTGTGTATGTTATTCTTTTTTTTTATTTAATTTATTACAAATCACATATGTTTTTTAAGGTCTTCAAAAATGTATACAAGTTCAAATGGACTCTTGCATAGCATATAATAGCATCAGCCTTATAATGTTCCCACTGCTGGGACTCAAGTTTCCTCTCTAGAAGAATGTGCCGTAATCCACCACGAGAGCCCAGTGCGGATTGGTGGACCCTATAGGGCACAGTTGTTTTATACATACCAGTTACAAATTATAATAATAAACAAAATGCCAAATGAATTAACAACACAAATCAAATGGAATAAAAATACAAATGTCAAAAATAGAATAAGGAATTGTATGTCAAAAAAAAACCATTAAATGTCAAAATAAATTCATAAGGATGTCAGTAAAAAACTAAAGGTCAATAAAAGTTGCTCTTTTACGCTCAAACGCATTTGGATAAAACTTGGTACACGCGTGTATGTTCAGCATTATAGTAATTTTCAACTTTCACGCGAGCAAAGCCAAGCAAATTAGTATTGAAATACTATATTTTACCAGCGGTTTTACTTGAGGTGAAAGTTTGCATGTGTGTAGTTTTAAAGTGCGAGTTGGACTTTTAAAAGAGACTTTGACCCCTGAGTTTGTTTCGGTGTTTCTTCTCAGGGTAGTTAGGAAACACCGGTCTCATTTAGTTTAAACTGACGAAGAAATTGACGTGTAAAAGTGTTTTTATAAAACCTACTAGCTTTTTTCCGCGACTTTCTCACTCTACCCTTTTCTACTCTTCTTACTACTCTAACTGGCTCTACCCTGTTCTACCCTACTCTACCCTGCTCTACTCTACTCTACCATACTCTACCCTATACCAATAAATGAGAAGGTTTATTTTTTATTTAACGGAATAAAAATTTAATGTCCCTTTCCTGGTTCTAGTTCACCTTCCCACCAATTTGCAACCAAATCGGTTCAGCCGTTCTTGAGTTATAAATAGTGTAACTAACACGACTTTCTTTTATGTATATAGATATGCAAAATAAATATAATTTGTCGGACTTGCGCACTGAAGTTTACAAAGTTACCTCTGTAAATAATTCGATTCCCAATTCGAGTTTTGCCTGTAGTAAAACAGGCGAAAGTTTGTCTGTATGTGTGTAACCCCTTTACGATCAAACGGCTGAACGAAGTTAGATGACATTTGGCACACGGATAGACTACGCTCTGGAAGAGGACATGGGATACTTTTTATCCAGGAGAGTATGTTCAATTTTATTAAATACATTCATGCGGGCAAAGTCGGTGGCAGCCAGCAGTTAGTTTATACAATATTATGTATGTTTGTTTATCGTCATCATCATTATTTCAGCCGAAAGCCGTCCACTGTTGGACATAGGCCTCCCCTAACTGTCGCCACAATGTACGGTCTTGTGAGTCTAGCATCCATCGGATTCCCGCAACCCTTACCAGGTTGTCGGTCCACCTTGTAGGTCTTCCAATGCTGCGTGTTCCGGTACGCGGTCGCCACTCCAGAACCTTTCGGCCCCAACGGCCACCTGTTTTACGAGCAATGTGCCCTGCCCATTGCCGCTTTACTTTGTATGTTTGTTACTGCTTCACAATCAAACGGCTGAACGGATTTAGATAAAATTTGGCAGACGGGTAGACCAGGAAGAATATAGGACTTTTTTTAACACGTTTATGTGTTCCCTTGGAACAATTGTCTAGTTTCACACATGTAAAGTTGGTTGTAGAAATAAGTGGGCAAAATAGTGCAATATCTAGCTGAATCACAATCTATGATTCAGTTTACGCTTTGCCCTCTTTGTCCAAAACCTGCATTTAATGTGACCTCTGCGTTACCACCTAGGTACTAACCAACTGTCGAGCAAACAACACAAAAAAGAAAAAGTGAACAAACTGGCCTAACGCCATTTTTCCGAGAATGTCTATGGTGCGCCGACTAAAAAACAAAAACCGGGCTAGTGCGATTCGGACTCGCGCACTGAGGGTTCCATACAAAGTTACCTGTGTAAATGGTTCCATTCCCGAATCGAGTTTCCAAGATTTTTCAGAATCGCAAAAAAGTAATTGATTTATGTAGTAACTACAAAACGATTTTCAGGCTTTTTCTTTTACTTGTGCTATGAGACCTTGTTTCTTGCCAAATTTCAGGATTCTTTATCCTACCTGCGTTCCTGAGAAAAAGGGTCTTGACAGACAACAAAGTTATTCTGTAAGTTTTCTATTTTGCTGACTGAGGTATGGGACCCTAAAAATTGAGAAAAGGGCAGGACAATAATGACGCATTTACATAGCTCTCAGCTCAGTTATGCCAGTGCCAATTGAGTATTATTCTAATGTCATAAATGAAAAAGCGAGCCACGGCTGTCTGTATTGCATGACAAGCGGTATTATTAAGGTAGGACCATGTTGGACCACCTACGCCGATCTAGACGCGTCGGTATCCATACATTTTACATGGCAACTAGACTTGTAGAGCTACATTAGATTGTGTAGGTAGGTGTGTGTGGCTTCGCTAAAGCTAGAACGAACGTGGCCACTCCACGCGACGCGTCGCTACGCACAAATCAGGCGTGGCCCACGTGTGCGTCGTTCTAGCTTTAGCGAAGCCACACACACCTACCTACACAATCTAATAAGCGATATCTCTAAAAATAAACTCTATTAAAAACGCTCTAGAATAATCTAGCACGGTTCTATAAATAGAATTGACGGTTGGACTGTACGGCTTCGTGTTTTTCAATCGCTAGGTACTGCTACATTCATTTACTAACTGGTATTTGAATCAGGCTTAATTTGAATAACTGAACCTAAATCTAGTTTGTTAAAAAGAAAAAAAAATCTAGGGTGTGTTAAGGAGTGAGAAGAGTAAATGAAGAGTGTAAGGGAGTGTAAGTTAAGAGTGTGGTTGTGAGTGTAAGACTCTACCTCTCTACCCCTCGGTAGAGCAGTGAGAATAGTGAGAGGAAATTATATAAAGAACACTCAAGATGTTGTTATGAGAGGTGACCGTGGTGTTAAGCTAAAAGAAAGAGAGGAAATAATAAAGTTGTAAGAGAAAGAGGAGTGAAGACTGAAAGGAAAACGTGAGAGGAAGAGGTAAGTGTGAACGTATGGTAAGAAAAGAAGTATAGAGCACCTAACTGAAACGTAAAGGGTATGCAATAACTTAGTACTTATGTAACTTATTTTTATTTTTGAGGAAGTTTGAAAGTCGCCCCTTTCCCCGTCACTGAAAAGCTCAAAGGGAATCGTTTGGATTTGTATGGTCATGTGGACTAGAAGTATTTAACGCATTTAACCAATAACATTATATTAAACCTAATTTCCTGTTTAGTTCCTAAGTTCCTAATTAGGACCTTTTTACGTGATTGGTGGCCAAAATAATGTTTTTTTTACATTCACGCGTAATTGATAACAATAGCTCTTTCTTTTTTTTTCTTATTGGATTTATTATACTATCCCTTTTCTATTATTTCGACTTGTAGTGAAATGTACAATGAATAAAAAGTGTGTGTGTGCTGCCGCTGCTGCGCGGAACACATTTTTCGGTTCTTTTGTGAGTGTATAATAATATCTGGTTTTTTTTAAAATATCATTGCATTTTACTGAAAATTATAAAGTTTAGAGGTGGATTTAAAGAGAGAAAAGGGAGTTAGTGATATATTGACAGTTCAGGACAGAATGAAAGAAATAGACGTCATGCGTCGACCTTTAGTAACATGGCCTAAGGGTAGATGATTTAGTAATGATGAAATTGATGATGAGTGAAGGAAGATGTTTTTAGTAATGCCATGTTAAAATAGAATAGAATAAAATATTTTGTACGCCAAATTAATAACAATAATAATTTAAGTATCACCCCTGGCGACCAAAAGGCATAACGTAACAAAAGGCATACTTACACGTCACTGATCAATATGAATAAATATTATATTATCATACCATCTATGTACATAATATGAAATGCAATAAAGTATTGAGTATATCCGCTTGACTTGAAAACAATATTCGAGTATCAGTTTTTATCACAATGCTAAAAAAATCTGTCAAGTGCGAATCGGAATTGCAAATTAATCTCAAACAAAAAAAAACTTGCAAAAAAGAGCAAAAAATATTGGTTTTTTGATGTAACTACAAAAAATGGTTTTCAGATTTTTTTTTCCTTTATTTGTTATATATTCTAGATCAACGGGTATTCACCGGTTACGGTTTCTTGCGAGCGCCAAAAAACACCATAAACGTAGCATAATTTATTGGCCTTACCTACAGATAGCGTTGGCTCAGAAGTTTGATTTTTTATTGCTTCAAGTAGGGTTACCAGATGAAAAAATAAAAAAAGGAGAAAACGCCTGATTTTCATTAAAAAATCGTGAGTTTTTTTTCTCAAACGTAATTATCAATTTCCGAAAATCTTAATAGTATTGTTATGTATTATAATTATTCTGTATGCACGTCGCACTCCTAGCTTGGGAGCTAGCCGCTGTCCTTACCAAAAGAAGATTGTATTGTATTGTATTTCGGGCTGGTATCCGCAACTACACGACTAAAGCGCGTATTTTGCGTACGGCAAAGGAAGATTATTTTCAGTTGGTTAATCTTTTTATTAGAGATGGATGGAGAGGAAGAGGGAGGCCGAAGAAGAGATGGATGGATTGTGTGAGGAGTGATATGAAAGAAAAGAAAGTTAGTGATAGTGCATGGGACAAGGGCAGGAAGAAGAAGAAGAATCTTTTTATTAACAAGGATTTTCTTTAAAATGTATGCTGTATTTAATTGAAAATTTTAAAAAAATCCTGAGATATTACAAGCTCAAAGGGGCTGCACTTTTCTATACTTCTCTCCTTTTGTGTCGTAATAGAACCGTCATTAACTAGAGCCAATTACTTGTTCTATGCTAGAGCGAGAAAGAGTGAGAGCACGAGTGCGAGCGCACGCGCCGGAATCGACGAGGCTAGTCGGGGTGCCATACAGGTTTTTCAATAGGTATGCTCGAACTTGTATAATGTACTGCGGATATCTTGATTGAGATATAGAGTTGTCAAAACTGGCGGAAATACTTATCTGGTTTTTATATTCAATAACACGTTATTTAATTTCAAAAATTTCATCTAATATGCCTTCCGCAGCGTTAAAAATTACTCTATACTTACCTCTATTCACTGTTCATCGAGATGATTTCTGGTCTATTTCGACAATGCATGGACCCTAAAAACCAACTCAACTCGCATTCTTCAAGAAATTGGACCCATTTTTGCGAAAATACCATCAAAATTGGAAATTGTCTTAGGATGCGTAATTACTGATTACACAACGGAGGGGCGGCAGTCTTTTACTCGAATTGTTTTTCAGGAAAACACTTTTCACGTTCCCATACATAATATCATTGAATGCATATTAAAATAATAATAAAAAAACAAGTATAGTGAATTCACTTCTTAAACTTTTTTTTTAAATTTAATTTCAAAATTCGAACGGTTTTAGTGACAAATCTTTTAACTATTTGCAAACGCGTCAGGTTTAAATTAAATACGCACATCTTTATATCTATACAATATAAATAAAATGGATGTGTAATATAAAAAAATATAATAATAATTTTTTTTTACAAGTATTTTCTATTCCCTTTAAAATAAAAATGCTATTTTTTTTTGTCTCTTGGTTGGTCTGTCTATTTGTTTCAGCTTATCTCTGAAACGGCTAGACAGATTTTAACTGGACTTACTGGTAAATAGCTGACATTATAAGGAATAACTTAACTTCATTTTAGGTAAAGAATTAGGGTTCCGCACAAAAAAAACTGGATATTGGCATTGTGTTGTTTTGCGAGTCTGAAGTGAGCGCCAATTAGTTTAAAATATAACTTAAAATTTTTACTTTAGGTAGGGTTTTTCTTATATTCTTGGTCCGAGAACGCAAAAAGTAACTGAAAAAACAAAGGTGTGGTTTTAGTGCTGTCAGCGAACCGTAGAGACCCAGCCTGCTAGATGCAGGCAGACAGGATCGAAGCCTGCTGGGGTCAATGGCCGTTTTCCATGAGGAATGCTCAGCCCCAGTATGACAAGCAATGAAGAAACGGGGTAGGTTTTTAGTCAGTAAGAGTCTGACACTATTTCCCGCGCCGCCCAATTTTTCATTGGATGATTTTACCTACCATAAAAAAGGTGTGGTTTTAGTAACACCCTTTCACTGCACCCTAGAGCAGGAGAAGTCATGAGATGATTTCCACTTTAAAAAATTTAGGTATTTCTGTTGTTCCGGTAAATACGTATTAGAATCTCCATCGGGTCGATAACATAACGAGATCGCAAGCAATTCGCAGGCCTCTGAATACAAAGAGCGGCCGTGTAAGTATATTGATACAAGCACAGTTGACTTACGGATAATTGAAACAGCTATTAGCATAGGATCGAGGATCGACGCATAAGGAAAAGATATTTCACAGAGTATGTATAGGTTGGTCGTGTGATTTACATATTTAATGGACGATTTGAATGTTTTAAAATTTGTGAGACCTTGTCATTGATCTCTTTAGCGTTTCTTATCTCAAAAGGAAAAAACGAAACCCTTATAAGATCACTTTGTTGTCCGTCTGTCTGTCTGCTATGACCTTTTATAGCGGGAACGCGTGAAGGTATCGAGTTAAAATTTTAACCTAATTTTAAAAACATAAGTTTCATTTTTCACAAGTCTTCGGTCCCCTGTAAAAATCAAACTTATGTTTTAACGAAAAAAATACGTTGAGCCTTAAATCTGATCGGATAGTGGTAAAGAATTGTCAAATATATTCCCACGTATGGTTAAACCCTCCTAGATTAGTTCATTCAAGAGTTGGCAACTCTACTTGAACCGTAAGTGTTCGATTACGGAGACAGTGCAGCAGCGGGCCGCGTCATCACTCGCGCAAACACAAACATATGGCAATGTACGACGGACCGCCCGACGCGCCGCGCAACGCGCCGCGTCTCTGTAAACACGGCCTAAGACATTCAATGCTAGACATTGGCCCTTCCCAAGCGTCGTCACATCAATCGAGTCTGTTCGTCTCGACAGTACCATAAATAAATGTATGTACAGTTAGCGAAATAAATCGTTCGACAATACCGTATTGTGTCAAACTGCTCATCAATCATATTATTCCTTTCTAAACAAAGTTAAGAGCATTATGGAATTTCAAAAGCGATTTTTACATTAAACGGTCAATTTTGGCGTTCTTATTCAAAAAAACTAGACTTATTGAATGGTGGAGAACAGGTATCAGTATAATTCTAGTGGCCTCGGAATCTCTATTTATATTTCTAAATATCAAGAAAAAGAAAACACAATAACCTCGTAAGGCCCAGCCTAAATTTAGGCCGATATATGTGTATTAGGTACGGACCCAATGTACTAAAAATAGTTGTAAGTAGTTGCGGCCCAGGACTTTAGTGTAGTAAAAAAGAATTTAGCCACAAGCATTACATTTGCTTTTTGCTAAGTTCTTTTTAGCGGTATTTCCTATACTTACAGTTAACTATCTCATGAAAAAAATATTATTCATGGTAAATATTTTTTTAGATTATTTGAACCAAAAATTACGTTTAGATGTCATATCACAATTTTAGGTCGCTGGGTAGTAATTTTATGATTAAAAAAAAATCTTGAACCGGAATGTCTGAATATTTTTCACTTTACATTGGGCCATGGGGCCTTCGAGGATAAAATCATAAATAAAACATTTTAAACGCTCAGAATTAACTGTCAGGTTCTTATTAATCTCGTACACAGCCGTGATACAAATTGATCTAAAGAATTGCATGATATAATTACCCCAAAATTAATGTGATAGTTTGAACGCATATCGTTTTAAGATGATAATAATGTTCAATAAAGTATACAATTTAGATATGTATCTATACATATGACTCATCCCATAATTATTTTATTGTACAACATAACAAATCTTGATTTTTATGGCCTTAGCGATTGTCTGTATAATTAAATAGTTTAAAATATCCATTTATAATGTTAGAATAATAACTTGTTTGTTGTTTAAACACAGCTGTCAATAAATAATTAATTTGTAAGCGAGGATCATTGTTTGTTTCGTTTTATTGTTCTAGTTGTCTATGTTTTTTTCTGCATTACCCACGTGTCAACAACAATATACATAGCTGAAAGTGTGTGATATTTTGCCAATAAACTTGGCAGTAATTTAACAGTTCATTGTTTATATTTTGTTCTAGGGGGATATGTGCATGAAATAACTTTTCCCGCTCTTTCGTGTCGGTAACACTTTTACTGACCAATACTCGGGGCGGGGTTCTCTTTCGCACAATCCAGTGGGCTTTGACTCTGCTGGGTCGCTATGGTTTTGCCGACATCGCCTTGAGGCACTCGTGGAACACTAGACCAGACGGTTATCGGACGGCTGGACGGCGAGCTACCCAGTACTTGCCGTCCGCAAGCCCACGCCTACGGTGTGACGGCTCATGGTGCTTGCGGAAATGCTCACTGAAGTAACACCCGTCTTCACAAGTACGATGAATATGATGACACTATATCACTCACTGTTGGCCCAAAGTACCTACCTACTAGGGTTGCCACTTGCATTATATTAGTATCGTACAATATTTTTATCAATTGTATTTCATATTATAGATAAATATTATGGTACACAAAATACTATATTTGTTGCCTGTAATTCAAATATTGAAAAGTATATACTAAAATACCAAAATACGTAAATAAACCGCGGTTTGGAAGGGTACCAAAATGTTTAAGTTTGCTAGGCTCTCTCTATCATCTTACACTCGCATATTACTCAAAGTTTTCTGTTTGAATCTACAACTTGACTCTTATTTCTGCATGGAGGTTTCAAAAACGTGGGTGATCGACGTATGAGCCATTACCGCGGTTTTATAGAAGTCTGTTTTATTCGCAGCTCGTTGATGCTGATCGACTAGCGAGTAAAACAGTTTTGAACGACGTGCCGAGTAGCAAATGAAGCAAACACGACGAGCCGCGAGCCAGGCTCGTCGTTCGTATTGCAATGATACATTGGCGAGCCTTAAGACCACGGTTTTACTCGCCCGTCGATCAGAGCCTTTATTATTATTTACCTCGATTTATGAGCAACACTATGTTTCTCCCAAAAAAAGGTAGCAACCCTAACCTACAGGCCTTGAGCGAACATCTGTACCTCTACCATGAGTTTTAAGCAATAGTATTCGTCGCTACTCGATATCGACGCCGTAAATATTTTGTATGGCAAATTTTGGTTCTGCAAGTGCCCGCTAGAGGCGCTGCAAAATTTGCCATACAAAATATTTACGGCGTCGATATCGAGTAGCGACGAATACTATTGCTTAAAACTCATGGTAGAGGTACTGAAATCTTTTGCTTCCGTGATAGTTTTTATTTTAAGCCTTTGACAAATTCTAAATGCAAATTTTCGCCATGGGCTTATTTTCAGTCACATTTTTATACGTCATCGTACATAACGCGTATCACTTGATGTCTTCTATAAAAAAATGTTTCCAATAAAATTAGCATAATTTAACTTGTTTACGTCGAAGGTGCAAGTTGACGCAACAAACGCAAACCGTTGTTATCAATAATGTGTTTAAGATGGGTCATGATTCCAATAAACCACGTATCTTCAGTCTCTAAATGAGAAGGTATCTAAATGTGGCAAAAACTACAAAAACTACAACAAACCCAGCAGGGCCGAAGCCTACTGGGGCCAAGGGTTATGTGAAAATGTCACCCGGGGCCCTGGGACGAAGGTAATGAATGGAACAGGGTAGGTTTTTAGTCAGTAAGAGTCTGACACTATTTCCCGCCCCACTCAAGAGCGAGATTTGTCATTGGATGATTTTACCTACCATAAAAAAAACCCCTAAGGGGCTATACCGACATTTACGCGGGCGAAGGCGCTGGCAGAAGCTTACACTTCGGTTTCAGAAAGAATATTGAATTGATTCTTTTATAGTTTCTCATGTCAACTGAATCTACGAGTATTTACTGCTGTTGCATGAAGCAGAAAATTCCCTTCTTCTATTAAGAGAAATTTTTCCAGAACACTTTCTGCAATCATCGTTCTGAAAGGAAGACTCGGCTATAGTATGAAAGGCACTGAAGGAACAGGAGTGGGTTTTTAGTCAGTAAAATCCTGATACAAAAGGGCGGGAGAGGTCATTACATGATTTTCCCACCTAAGAGACATTTTGAGTTTTTAAAAACATTTACAATAAAAAAATTGTTGTTTTCTTTCCCTATTTATTTATTGCTTTAATTATAATTAACTAGCTTTTGCCCACGGCTTCGCCCCCGCTCTTACACTAATCTACCCTTCTGTACCCTACTCTTCCCTACTCTACCCTACTCTACTCTACTTTACCCTATACCAATAAATGAGACGGATTTTTTACTTAACGGAATAAAAAATATCCTATGTCCTTCTCCTGGTTCTAAGCTACCTTCCCACCATTTTTCAGCCAAATCGGTTCAGCCGTTCTTGAGTTATAAATAGTGTAACTAACACGACTTTTTTTATATATATAGATAGATTTTAAGTCAACCGGTAGGTGTTCCGACACAGATTGATCGTCTTATTGTTTGTGTAAAGTCCACTAAGTATTTACTACGGTATATCTCTACAAAAACAATATATTATTGTTTGAATTGCAACTGTACACACGTTATTTTTAGATTTTATCGGTGCTCTAATAATAATTGAAGTTTTGCTTATTGTTGTGGAGGTCTGATAGGCGGTCGCTCCATATAAAATACTAGTTCTCGTCAGTGTTTACTACGGCTGGTTAATAAAGGCATGAAATGTGGAACAAGAATTTTCCTGAGAGATCGGGTACGTGGGGTCGCTATAGCTCAACAGTTTGCCACAAAGCTGCCCTAAAAATCCATAGTGTTCTTTCAGTGTCAGATGCGGTAAGGGTAACTTCTTCGAACAATTCGAAGCCCTGGCAGGCGTCGCGTCGGCACTAACTGGCTCTATAAAATTTGTTGACAACTCTTCGACACAACGTGCCTTAAATTATTCCTTGGTATATAGAATAGAAACTAGTCCTTGATATAAATTACTACTTTATCCATAGATTGGTCATTTGTGGGGTTCCGTACCCCTGGGTACGGAACGACGTACGTCACCAGTCTGTATCTCATGAATCACGATAGCTAGACATTTCTTTTGCCACTATAACAGCAAATGCTAATAAAAGAATAAAATAAATTGTGTAAAAAAAAAATGTTGTATAGATAAAGGAAACCCTACGTGCGCGACTCGCACTTGACAGACTTTTATTTACGATATAACGTTTGTTGACGGAACGACGTCTGTCGGATCATAAAGTGTCTCTGCTATATTGACTACGTCACCCAAGGATCATGTAGTGCCTGCGAATGTTGTATCGCTCCGGTTCCTGACTCCCTGCCAAGTTTCCCAAGGCCACACCAAGGCTCAATTTATTATGTTTTCCGCTAGGACTATTACATGTTAAGTAATCTCTGCTGTTACTAAACAATCATGACGGCTTGCGTGAATCACGTAAACGTTACTTATTTTTCGTATCTTGGATTGCTATCTTTGTTTCGTGTTGTTTTCTGTAAATAATTTGAGTTTTAGTACCCTATAATTTATAGCTACATTTCATATTTTTGTCGCTGGTTCGTCTTGAGTTCGATAATCTTAGTTCAAACCTAATTTCTGGGTTTTTATTCCTTTTTTTTTTTGGGTGGGTCATCATGAAATAAGTTCTGCCGCTGTAGGTCTCACATTCCGTCTCGCTGATTAATACGAGCATTTACTTATGCGATACTTTTTTCTCTTGTCTTGTCTGCAATATGGCGATCTGTATACAACACAATGAGCTACTCTATTGGCTGTACCTTAGTAATGGAATTTCGGAAGGTAGCTAGAAGGAGACTCCAATGAATGTTCTTTATATTGCTGGGTCTCCGATTCAGTTGAATCTGCTGCTGGGAGAGGAGATATTGAGCTTTCTGAGGCTTATTTATTTACTTATATATTCTTTATTGTACACCGCATAAACAACAAATATAGGACATATTATTATAAATAAGGGTACAATAGGCGGTCTTATCGCACAGGACAATTTCTTACAGACAACCTTTGGATGGACTGAGTGAAAGGAAATAGATTTAGGGTTGTCAGTGTACAAACAACATAAATAATACTAATAAGACATAATAATCCGAATACATACATACAATACCAAATAATATACTAATAAATATCAAAAATATATAATTGAGTTAGGAGAAGAAAAATCAGAGTGAAAGGTAATGTTCCTTCACCAATTTTTTAAACGTTAGAAGCTTGTGTGTCTAAGGCCGTGTTTATGGAGACGCGGTGCGTTGGGCTTTCATCGTACATTACAGCAGCGAGCCGCGTCATTGCTCGCGCGAACACAAACATATGGCAATGTACAACGGACCGCCCAAAGCGCCGCGCAACGCGCTGCGTCTCCGTAAACACGGCCTTACACTACCTTCCCCTTGTAGCCTCGAAGTTAGTAAATTTCATTTTTACTTATATTTTTTATTATTATTATGGATAGGCTCGTGTTTGAACACCATCTCACTTATATGATAAGCGAACACAACGCCCCATCGATTCTGGATCGGTTCTTATCGGACGGCAAGCTACCCACTGTTCGCCGTCCGCAAGCCCAAATGTTGATGATCAATCAACCGGGTCTAACCGTTGCTATGGTTACGCGCAGCCCACTGAGACCCGAAAATCTGTTTCTGTGTTTTGAAGTTCGACGGCCATTTTTGTTCAGCTTACATATATATCCCACTTATAATACTGTAGACTATCCTATCACCTTTCACGACCCTCGCTTCAATATTGATTGCCAATAGTACAAGGTGCAGGAAATTGTTTACTCGTTTGATTGATAACCGCTCTTAGTCTGCTTCGACATCGACATGCTATCAACTTATCAATCATTATGTCTAGCCATGTCACCGCAGTTGTACCTATAGCTATCAAGTAGTACTTGTAAAACGCATATTATTACTAATTTACATATACATTAAATTCATTAGATCGTCAACACCTACTGATCTTATAAAGCTGAACTGTTCGTTTGTTTGAACTAGAACGAAGGCTATATTAAAGTCGATGTCTATCTCGATCTTTAGTTTTTTCAATAATAATTCTGTAAACATTATCAGAACAATTTTTTTTGTTGAAAAAAATTAACTACTATTTTTCTAGACCTTTTTTTTTAATATGTAAGAGTGTTTTTAACCCATTTATGCCCGGTACGTCTTCCAGAAAATTATTTTACTGTTTTTATAAGTTTTCATGTTGTTTCGGGTCTAAATATCATTTTATTTAAATCCGCGACTTAATATCTTTTTTGGCGTGTTCAAAATCTAACGCCTACATTTGTAGGCACTGGGCATGGAAGGGTACATGGTTTGCATAAAAGATAAAATGTTAAAAAAATGAATCAATGTATTTCCAGACTTTTATTTTTATTTATTTTTTACGTTTAAAACTTAACATCAAAACTACAAAATAATAATCTTGAGTTCTTAGGTATGAAACGCTTCAATACAATGAATATGGCAGCCAATTGACAAAATGAACAAAGCTTTCGAGCATTTTTGCCACACTCTCCACAAGGCTTCTGGGTTAGTGATGTTTCTAATCTATGAAGTACATCTGTACTCAAGCAAACTCTAACATCAAATCTGCTTTTACCAGCCACAGGCATTCGAGCTGGCCTTACCGGCCACTAGCACTTTGGGCTGATATCAAAGTTCAAAAATGTCTACCGGATCTTTGACTTCTGTGTATCACTCAGGTTTGTCTGCAGCTGGTCGTGAATTCTTATTAGGAATGTCCTTTTCAATCCACTTGCGCGATTAAGTAGGACAACCCTATTTCTTCTAGGAATCTTGCGTCCGTGAAGTAAACCGAGCTCCCTGTTTACGACGCTTGCGACCGGCAGATGATGCTGTCTCATCAGTTTCGTCTGCAGATGAATTCGTCGTTACATCATCCCCTCGACCACTTTGATGACTAACTGGTTGAACTCGATCGTGGGCGCTGGTTCTATTTCTGAGTCTCCCTGAGCGCCAGAATATTTGTTTCATGTGTTTCATGTGGTTGCCTTGCCGACTTATATTCTGACTTAGAAGATGTATCGAGAGCTACATCATCGACGTCAGAGTCGAAGTCTGCTTCATTTATAGTAAAATGTTCCAGGGTACCATCAACAAGCCTTCTACCCTCTAGCTCGTCTCTCCCTCGCAGTTGGTTCCCCGAAAGATGGCTCAAGTCGCCCTCCTGATCGTCTAAGTCGCTGTCGCCGTCTCTTTGCTGAGGGTTATCGGGAGGTTCAATACAAATTGAGGCTTCCAGCAAGTTGTCGCCTTCATCTTTCTTAAAAGATATTATTTCGGCCGCTATCAGCCACTTTTTAGCACTAAAAACAAAAAAGAATTCACTGTACCCGGCCGTGCCCAGTGCCTACAAATGTAGGCACTCTCTAAAACCAAGCTTGCATTTTCAAAATCAATGATAAATACCACAAACTAACCCGTAGGGCAGTTAATGCTAACCCTCCTGCATAAAGAAATCCCATAATAAACACAAAGCAATAAAAAATAAGGATCGGAATCGCTCACCTGTTACGGCAGGTCATGATGAGCACACAATGTGTGTTTTGGCCTTTAGCTCACAGACAACTGAGTGACGCCTATGATGTCAACCTGCAGGCTCGACCTCCTTTGCTTCCTCCCCTTTAACACTGTGTTGCCGAGCGGCCTCTCGCGCGGTTTTTAAAGACTACAGCGTGATACTTTTGTATCGCCTACAAATGTAGGCACTGGGCATAAATGGGTTAATATCGTGCGGATTTCATCACGCATGCGGGATCGCGCCGCATGCGTAACCAACGCAAATGTATCTATTGTAATGCCTTGAATACGTACGCGGGACATGCGGGCCAACTCCGCATGCGTGATGAAATCCACAAGATATTAAAAACATCCTTACAGTAAACATATAAAACAGGTATGGTTACTGTTGCTACACAGTTATTATTATTTTTATGCGTTTATATATCCCAGGACTCTGTGGCTCCTGGACCTTTGGAAGGCGTACGAGGAGCCGAAACCAACTCGCAGAGGCCCTTGAGGTACTTTTAATGGGACGTGATGCCAACCGACGATTGTCCCTGTACGCACAATAATAGTGACAACCCCCGGTTGGTGAAAACTATTGTGACATATGGAAAATAAAGACAATAGGGCTATCGTTTTTGGAGTCTTAAGTGGACTGGTTACCAAGAACTATGTGAAAACTATGGCCCCTGTCTAAACAATGTTATTAATATCCATCGGTAAACAGGCAGGGGGTGACTTGCACGCTCAATAAATGAGCCCCCAAAAACGGCCGCTAGCACGCTGGTATTATTATTATTATTCATTTATTTCAAGTAACAAAAGACTCATTTTAGGCATCATAAAGAAAAGAGATAAATTATATTTAAAAAAAAAAAAAAACACTGGATTGTAATAGGCTTAAAGGCTATATAAAATATCATGCTACGACCCCCGGGAGCGGAGCAGTAATTAAAGATTCGGATGAAACCGCGGGCGGCAACTAGTCTTGATACATCTACAGTCAAGGAATTCTATTACTAAGCAAATTGATTATTACTTTAGTTAAGTAAACTCAAAATGAAAACGAGAGTAAAGCTTATCGATCCACATCTGCGAACTTCATCATTTTGTATTTGCTTCGTGATTTTCCTTATCAATTTTCGCCCGCTTGTGTTCGCTTCAATAAAAAAAACCTGTAATACCTTTTCCAGCCAATCGGGATTTCGGTAATCTCGGCTTAATAATAAAATCCGCCCTACTGACTGTGCCGACACTGTCCCCCCGCCCATCGAAGCCGTACAAATTAACGTCAATAAGAATCCACGTCACGCACATCGAAACGTATTGACTTTGACAGATTAATGGAAATGGAAACAAATCCTTGCCGTAGACGTACTGTCAGAGATTATATTTACGTAAACTTCAATTCTTAAAGAACACAGATCTGGGTCATCATCATCATATTTGCAGCCAAAAGACGTCCACTGCTAGGAATTGGCCTCCTCCAAGTGTAGCCACAATGACCGGTCCTGTGCGTCTTGCATCCATCGGATTCCCGCGTCTCTCAACCGGTCAATGTATCATCGGTATGCCTTTGTGGTCTGCCTTCTAATGCAGCGTCTTGCGGTATGTAGTCGCCACTCCAGAGTCATCCCGCCAAGGTCGAAGCCTACTCTGGAGCCATGGATAAATGTGCAAGTGAACACCAAGGCCCTGGCACGAAGGCAACGAAAGAACAAGGTGGGTGTTTTTTGTCAGTAAAAGTCTGACACTATCTCCCGCTCCGTCCAAGGGCGGGAGATGTTATTGGACGATTTTTACCCATCGAAAAAAAAAACAACCAGCTAAATCCTTCATGGTATGCTAGCACCATTGTGCTACACCTAACCGGCAGATATGTCTTGCCCAGTCCCATTTAAGTTGGGCAGCCTATTAAGCCGATAAATATTTTCCATTTTGGTAATTTTATAATATTAATATACTTAACTCGCGTACATCTAAGGATTGGAACAATTTGCCTGCAGCGGTCTTACCGTTTGATTATAATTTGGGTGTCTTCAAGGCTAGAGTGAATAGGCTCTTAATAAACTAGTGCGCCTCACCATCAACGATTGCATCAATGCTTACCATCAAGTAGAATCGCAGTCAAACACTGATTCGTATCGTTAAAAAAAAAATCTTCCTGTAATAATAATTCTAGGTTTTCTTATAATTTTCCTCACCATGTATTTTAAAAGACACAAACTCTCAGTACACATCCTTGCTCCAAAACCCCGATTCTATTTTCTTATTCGTTTAACCTCCGCAAAAATAATCTGTACCCGGTCCTTTTTTACCCGACCTTGCCCTTTATACCGCCATATTCGTGACTGGGTGTTGCGAAATATTTGGAGCTCACTGAAAAATTATCACTCATGTGTATTATGCCGAGTTAATAGAGCCCTTCCCCATTTGTCGATCGTTAACGTGTGCGTGGTTTAGAAGCGTGTTGTTTCATCCATCGCAATCCAACAACTGGTCCATCCCATACGTGTTTTTTTAAACCTTAATTTTTTTAAATGCCCAAGGTTTTTTTATTCAAAAGGGTGTCAGTCACTGGACTAACTACCCTCCAAGTTAATGAATAAATTTCCAACTGTATGCTGAATGTTCACACGAAACAGATTGCATAAGTACAAAAAAATAAGAATGCCCAAGGTTTCTACAGTTTTATTTTCTTTTTTTTTAAATTGATTAGTACATTATACAGGGCCAAAATTCACGAAAAATATCAGATTTTCAGAGGTCTTTAGATAAGTTCTACATTTTATGTTTTGATTTCAATAGAAACCCGGATAATATAAACAAGATATCTGTTTCTAAAACATCTAGATGTGTAATAACTTCATAATCAAGGCATAATAAAGCATTAAGTCCGCCTCTGGACTGTTGTGTGCATAAAGAATTAAATAAATAAATAAATCACGTAAGGACGGTTCTATGGACATGTTTCTTGGGTTGGCCGCTCTTAAGGGATGCGAGGGATGAGTTATGGGTTGGTTGCGCCAATTTGCTATGATCCGCGACTTTGTTTTTTGCAATTTATTTTTTTGGCCTAGCAATCCTATCCCTACCGTTTTCCGCTTCCCGCACGACCTCTTGAAGAAATGATTTGACATTGACGTTTGTGCATTGTGAATGTGACCGCACCGCTAACACGCCCGCTCGAAATTACAAGAAAATTGGCTATTTCGTGTTCCAATCATTCAGAGACTCAACAATAGTACAGTGTAGTGCAATACAGAAACTGGCAGTGCTTGAAAGTACGAAGTTCGGGATTCGCCGGCCGGCGCCATGTGGAACTTTCGAGGTTAAAGGTCAGTCCTTCTAATACATTTATCCCATTAATAAACGCTAGACGCAGTACCTGCATATTGTTAACAAACCTTAGATCGCTTTTTAAATCTACAGTCCACAAAGCAAATTCGCGCAACCATTACTTTTTGGTCCATACGAGCCGGATCGTGAATCATTTTCTTGTAATTTCGCAATATAGTATTTGTTCCATAGGGAATAAACGCAACGCGCCTGTTTACCTAGATATAATAGTAGAAAACCCGCATCTAGGCATTTAGGCAACTATACGTTATTTCGCTCGTATAGTTAAAGAGTCATTGATAATTACGGTACCTACGCCGTCAACCGCACCGCATAATTATAGTTAGCTACGTAAATATCAGCGTAGATATAAATCGATCGCATTCTTTTTCTTGACAAAATTCATTCGACCATCCTACAAATTGCATGTAGGTAGACGCATTTCAAAAATACCCGTTCATCATTGAGTGAATATTTGTAGGAAACGGATAAACCATAGATTATATACGCATATGAATATTGATTCAGGTTGTTCCGTTCGTTCGCCGTTCACTTTGTTGTTTACAATATTACCATATTGTTATCTGATAATTATCGCTTACTTAATAATTCGTTAAGTGTTTGTTTGAGTGTATAGTGTGAATATATCAAAACAAGATGTCTCTTAAGGGAACCAAGGTTAGTACTGATTTAAAGGTTCAGTTAAAGCTTTTATACGCCGAAAGGGACTCACAGTTTTCACGTGTTCAATCAATTTGTGATAAATCTTTGCAAATCTCGGATCTGATGATTAGAGATGCTTTCTTGTGTTCGTTGGAAACTTTAGATAGTTTGCGCGAGGATTTTAAATCTACAATTAAGAATATAAACATTTTAGAGTTGGAGTTAAATCCTGATTACTGTGTGAGTTATCAGGCATTGTCGTCCTTTGATGACTTGTATTGTCGTATCAAACGTATTGCTAGGAGTTTAGAGACTCCCCCCCCCGCGAGTAGTTTATCCAACCCTCCTCGCGAACGCCCACGATTGCCGCCAATTCAAATACCTGAATTTAATGGTGACATTCGAAATTGGAATTTATTTATAGATAGTTTCGAAAATATAATACATAGGAACACATCGCTGACAGATCACGAGAGATTGCATTATCTCGTAGAAAAATTGACCGGTAAGGCAAAGGCTGTCTGTGCTGGAATTACGTTTAGCGCTGAAAATTACAATTTAGTTTTGAACACTTTAAAAACAAAATACGAAGATAAGCGATTAGTAGCCACCGCATATTTAGATCAATTATTCGATTTGAAAAGTTTTTCCGTTTGTAACGATCATAATTTAGAGAAGTTTTTAAATATTTTCGCATCATCTGTTCGTGCAGTAAAGAACCTAAAGGTCAATGACCTCTGTGACTTTTTGTTTTTGTATATCGGTTTAAATAAATTAGATCCTGAAACTGTTCGTCTGTTTGAAACGACTCAGCGCGGCAAAGAAATACCTAAGTTCGAAGATTTAGAATCTTTTATTCGCGACCATATTAAGGTGTTGCAGCGCACGTCGGCACGTCATGAAGTCACGAATAGGACAGGTTCCGATCGCCGTATAGACGCGTCATCGAAGTCAGTCAAGACTGCACATACGCTAGTTAATACCGCCTCAACACCTGACTGTTCTCTGTGTAAGGGTAGCCATACACAGCTGTACAAGTGTTCGGGATTTCAGAAATTATCGCCTAGTGATCGTTACAAGTTTGTCCGCACTAATAATTTGTGTTTTAATTGTCTAAGTGACAAACATCTGGTTACGTCATGTAAAAGTGGTGTTAGCTGTCGTAAATGTCCAGCTAGACATCATACCTTCTTACATTTTGAGAGTAGTAAGCTGCCATCGCAGCCGCGGCCTGCGCAGACGCGCGACGCTTGTGACGCGCGGCCCGCTGCAAGTGCAAACGACGTAACATTGTGTTCGCTTTCCGCCGCTGGTACTCAAACCACTACCGTTTTACTTGCGACCGCGCAAGTTGTCATTGTAGATGCCTTTGGCAAACCGCGCACCGTTCGAGCGCTACTAGATGGCGCTTCCCAGAGTAATTTTATTACTCGGGATTGTTGTCAACGCCTTGGTTTTAGTTTTAATAATTGGTCATCCCGCTCAGAAGTGAAAGGTTTTGGAGGTTTAAAGGCAACCATTCACGGTTCTATTAAAATAATATTTAATTCACGTTTTAATCGTAATATTTCGTTTGAAATGGATTCGCTAGTCGCAGATAAGATTACGGAACGGTTGCCCACGGTACCGGTTGACACGTCCATGCTGACGGAGTTTAAGAACTTGCAGTTAGCCGACGGAAATTACGCTTTCCCTGGAGATATCGATCTATTGATCGGTGCTTCGATTCTCCCGCATCTCCAGTTATCACGTAAAATTCAAGGTCTTCCGATGTACCCCGCTCCGCACGCACTGGAAACAGTTCTCGGGTTTGTTATAGTTGGTTCCGCACCCGCTTGTTCAGTTAGTTACTCGACTGTGTCGCACTGTTGCACCGTCGAGCCGCCGCTTGAGTCTACTATCCGCAAGTTCTGGGAGATTGAAGAGGTCAATATCCCGCCTATTCTCAGCCCTGAGGATCAGGTCACTGAGGAGATTTATACCCGCACGACTACTCGTGATAAAGATGGTCGTTATGTTGTCGCGCTCCCTTTCAAGGGTGATATTTTTTCGCTCGGTGGCTCCCGTGCCTCCGCAGAAAAACGCTTCTTGTATAGATTTTCTCCGCAGGAACCTTTGAAGGTTTACGAATTCAATCGTCGAATTCAATCGTCACCCCATCGATGGGGCACGTTTGTCGCAAATAGGGTGGCTAAGATTCAAGCTGAATTGTCACCGGAAAATATATTCCATGTCGCTGGAACAGAAAACCCAGCTGATTGTCTCTCACGTGGTTTGCTTCCTGCGCAAATTTTAAATCATCCGCTTTGGTTTTGTGGCCCTCCCTGGCTTCATACCACTCCTAACGAGTGGCCAAGTGTTCCGTTTGGCCCCGCTACTGTTTCAGAGCCACCCGAGGAGAAGAAACATACGCTTGTAGTATCAGTTCCGCGTGAAGAGTCAGTTGTTTTGTTGTTGTCTAATCGAGTCTCGTCTTGGTCGAGACTATTACGCTGTGTAGTTTACGTCCTAAGATTTTTGAGATTATTACCATCGCGTGGTTCTATAATCGCAGCTGATTTGGATAGAGCTGAATCAGTTGTACTTCGAGAGTTGCAGAAATTTTATTTTTCAATAGAATTTCGTAGTTTAGAATCACATAAACCTTGTAGTCCCGCACTTCAACATTTGAAACCATTTTTGCAAGACGGACTCATTCGTGTCGGTGGCCGTCTGCGAAATGCTGAGTTAGAGTTTGAACAAATGCATCCAGTAGTTCTACCACGCAGGGATCACGTTTTGGATTTGTTGGTGGACTATCACCATAAGGTGAATTGTCACGCTGGTCCCGATTTATTAATGTCCATTCTTCGACAGAAGTACTGGATACTTTCCGCTCGCAATTTGATACGCGCTAGAGTGCACAGATGTGTGCCCTGCTTTAAGCTCCGCCCGCGTTTCAACGCGCCGGAAATGGCCGACCATCGTTCTTGTCGTGTTGTACAGACGGTGAAACCTTTCATACATACTGGGACGGACTATGCTGGACCGTTTAAAGTCACTATTGCCCGTGGTCGTGGTATACGTTCCACAAAGGCATACATTTGCCTATTCGTTTGTATGACAACTCGTGCGGTTCACATAGAGTTAACCAGTGATTTGAGTACGCAGGGTTTTATGTCTGCATTTAAACGATTTTTATCTCGCCGTGGTCCCGTTAAGCGCTTATACTCTGACAACGGCACAAATTATGTTGGAGCGCGACGCAATATTTCGGAATTACATACATTCTTACGCTCCAAGTACTACCAAAGTGAATTCGCCCATGTCTTAGCTGAGAATCGCATTGATTGGTGTTTTAATACGCCAGCAGCTAGTCATTTTGGTGGCAATTGGGAGGCGAATATTAAAAGCCTTAAGTCGCACCTGTTTCGGGTCATAGGCGAACAGATTCTCTCGTACGAGGAGTTGAGCACTGTACTCGCTCAGGTAGAGGCGTTGATGAATACGCGTCCGTTGTGTCGGACTTTGTCTAGTGATCCATCGGAGCCACTAGCGTTGACGCCGGCTCACTTCTTGACGACGACTCCTCTTAAATATTTGCCCGCTTTAGATGTCGAGACTGACAAACTGCAGCTTCACACGCGTCACGCTCTGCTAGATAGCTTAGTTCAGTCCTTTTGGAAGCGATGGAGGACAGATTATCTGCATACGCTGCAGTCGCGTCAAAGGTGGAACACTCCTTCAGATCCAGTCACAGTCGGTACTGTGGTGATACTGAAGACTGAGAGTGCGCCTCCTCTGCACTGGCCTCTTGGTGTAGTGGAAGAAGTTTTTCCGGGTTCGAACGGAATAACGCGAGTCGTAAAAGTTAAAACCGCAACTGGATCGTACCTGCGTCCGGTTATTCGCCTCTGCCCTCTGCCTAATCAGTAGTAGTGGCATAGTTAGTTATAAGTTGTTTCGCTACCTAGTATTGATAGTTTAGATTAGTAATAGGGTTTAGTTTCGCTTTTGTTTTTTTTTCTTTTCTTTGAAGGTAACCCTTCAAACCCGGGGGGAATGGTTGCGCCAATTTGCTATGATCCGCGACTTTGTTTTTTGCAATTTATTTTTTTGGCCTAGCAATCCTATCCCTACCGTTTTCCGCTTCCCGCACGACCTCTTGAAGAAATGATTTGACATTGACGTTTGTGCATTGTGAATGTGACCGCACCGCTAACACGCCCGCTCGAAATTACAAGAAAATTGGCTATTTCGTGTTCCAATCATTCAGAGACTCAACAATAGTACAGTGTAGTGCAATACAGAAACTGGCAGTGCTTGAAAGTACGAAGTTCGGGATTCGCCGGCCGGCGCCATGTGGAACTTTCGAGGTTAAAGGTCAGTCCTTCTAATACATTTATCCCATTAATAAACGCTAGACGCAGTACCTGCATATTGTTAACAAACCTTAGATCGCTTTTTAAATCTACAGTCCACAAAGCAAATTCGCGCAACCATGGGTTGTTTATCATTGCGTTCGTGACGTTTGAGGTCGAATTTGGCCATTATTTGTTGGATAAGAGATAGGAGGCCAAGCGTTTTCAGATGAATAGTGGAAAATTGCTTATTAACTGAGCTTGTATTGTTAGAAAGAACGACTGAAGTAATTGGAAACGTGATCGGGTTTTAGTCAGTAAAAGTCTGATTCGCTCCACGCTATAATATGTAGAGAACGGTTTTTCTTTCTTTATTTAAAGGATATCTATCTGAATGTTCATCAGGGTAATATAATTTTAATCAAAGTACATCAATTTACCATTTCTTATAACGGTTAGTAGTTGTGTTTTACAAATGCAAATAGTTTAATGCGGGAAAGAAACATTAACCACTGAACGCACATACAGTACGGTCAAAATACTCGTAGCTGTATTTTCCACTCTGAAGTTGGCGTCCAGAACTGTGTATGCGCGAAAATTTGAAAAAATACTCAATATGCATTCGACATAATTATGATTCTTAAAAAGAATTACTGCGCAGCCAATCGTACGAAGTTCGGAGCGGTTACGATATTTCGGCTGTACTGTATTTAGACACTCCCACGTGGATACTCTTTTATTACAGTCTTATGTGTATATCTTTGTTATCTATCATGATATGACTATGATACGCTTTCTTTGATTATGTCATTGTTTTAACAATGACAACGAGATAAACTGTAAGTATTGTTGATAATATGTCCACAAAATAATATTTAATACTATGGTGATTTGTGCAGTTATAGACGTTGTTTTACTAAATTTAACTTATTATTGACGTGAAATGCCATCTTTACACATTAGGAAACATGTTTCCTACGGCGTCTGTCTGTCTGTCCGTTTGCGATGAAGTCAAAAACAACTGAGCGGCTTCCACAGTGTAAGTGAAAGGTTTAGGTGTATTACACATAATATTCCAATGACTTCCCTCGCTTTAGGGTGGAGCGGGAAGATGGTGTCAAATTTTTACTGACTAAAATCACATTTGTGTCCTTCAGTTGCTTCTTTTGCTTTCTAGGACCACGAGTTTCCTTTTCAGCAAATTCCCGTGGTCCTACCGGGCATCGGCCATGCTGGGCTCCTAAGGTTTGCTGTCATGTCTTGAGGAGCGCTTGGAACACTACGCGTTATCGACGACTTGGACTCGGTCCGGACGGTTACCGGACGTATGGACGGCGAGTTCGTAGTCCGCTAGCCCGCGCCTACCATGGCTAGTAGTCGGGATACATGCAAAGCATAGTAGAAAAACCCGAGGATTTCGAAAATTTCTTACACCGTGTGATACTGATTCGGGCCGCTATTAGGTAGGTACTGAACATAATACAACATTATTTTTAGAAAAAAACTATATTCAAGTTTCGTGATTCAGTAACTCAGAATCAGTAACTGAATCGATTCCAATAATTTTTTACCATGTTATATTTTAACTCAAAAATATTTAAAAAAGCTCACAAGTTGGACAACACCGACGGGTAGGACGGCAGGTCATAGCGGGCATGAGGCTCTAGGGTACAGCTGGATTATGGAGCAAAACAAACCCTCAGGGGTTCAAACACTCGATATTCAGACCGTTTATGTCCACTTCGAGTAGTGTAATAAGGGTCAGACTGTCTTACTCGGAATTAAACTTTAAGACAGTCTGTGTAATTTGTGTGGAATATCGAGTAGTGTAATAGACGCTTCAGGGGCACGGATGACCCGATGATCGTGGGTTTGTGCGGACAATCAGGTAACATAACAAGCTTATAATTTTGTGATGTTTTCATGATACAGTTATGAAATTTTGTACATAGATTCTTTGCATAAAAATTAAATACTAGACCCGTGTTTCGAGTTTCACATTAACTAAAACTAAGGCTGTATAATATTTGCCGTAAAAGCACTTAGTTCATTTTCCCATGCCATTTAAATAGCAAAGAACATGGTAATATCATGTTAGCTGTCAATTACAGTGCATTTGTTACGATCAATAATAATTTTCCGACATAAACTAGGTGAGGGTCGATCAACCGCAAAACAAGGTTCGTAATAAAATAATGATATCTATGGGGAGACAAAGAAAAATGTAGTTTTCGTAGGACGCCTCTCTACGAGGAGTCGGAATCCAGAAAACCTGACAGCAGTCTTAATAAGGCCGTGTTTACGGAGACGCCGCGCGTTGGGCGTTTCGTCGTACATTGCAGCAGCGGGCCGCGTCATCGCTCGCGCAAATACAAACACATGGCAATGTACAACGGACCGCCTGACGCGCCGGGCAACCTCTGAAACTACTTATTATGAAAATTCTCACACCAATATAATGCTAATTTATCATCAGAGCAAATAAGGAACACAGGTGGGTGTTAGTGAAGCCCGAGTCGTCGACGGCTTATACTGTACCAGACGCTCTTCATAGATATGTCAGCAAAACCGTTGGGCAGGGCCATAGCTGACTGGGGCCATGAATTTACTTCCAAAAGGAAAACCCAAACTGGAACACAAAGGGCAAAGAAGTAATATAGAATAGAAAGAATAGAATAGAAATACTTTTATTCAAGACAGACACAGCACAACGGTTACAAACATGAAATAATAATAATAAAAAACGCTGAGCGTGCCCGCACCGAAAGGGTGACCACCTCAACATTAGCTGGGCGTCAGACACCCAACGCTGGTTTTCAGTTGGCACCCCGCAGTGACGCAATATAGGTGTGGTTTTAGTCAATAAATGTCTGACACTCTCCCGCTTCGCCCTAGAGTGGGAGAAGTCATTGGACGATTTCATACCTTAAAAAAGGTGGGTTTTAGTCAGTAAAATTCCCAAATACTTTCCGAAAGACAAAAACACGCCTGTAATTCCTTAAAGGCTGGCGGGAGATAATTTTCATCCTCGGAATCACGTTCCTTTGGGATAATTTAACAGGCGAATCCGGCTGAAATTAGTGTTTCATATTTTAAGACATAAACATAATACATTACTAAAATAACGCGAGATTTAAGATGATAAACATCTGTTCCCTAGGTCCATAACACGTTTATGTAAGTGGTTTAATTTGCTGGCCACATGCCAGGCCGAAGATATCAGCTGTGTGAATTAAAAATAATCCGTTTCAAAATCCTTGGCATTTGATGAGGAAGTTATATTTTTAGTCTGGGATTGCCTAGCTTCGTCTAGATTAAAATTAACTCAGTTGTTGGGAGTCCCGCTCGTAGAAATAATATTGTCTTCGGAATAAAATTGTGTCCATGTGGATGAGATATACAGGGTGTGTCTGACATCGACGTACATACGAATACCATGGATCCAGTACATGATTCTGGACCCTCCAGTGGTTTTTTTTATGGTAGGTAAAATTATCCAATAACAAATCCCGCCCTTGGGCGGAGCGGGAAGTAGTGTCAGACTCTTACTGACTAAAAACCTACCCCGTTCCTTCGTAGCCTGTCGTGCCGGGGCCGGGCATTCCTTTCGGAAGTTAACCCATGACCCCGGTAGGCTTCGACCCTGCCTGCCTGCAGTTAGCAGGCTGGGCCTCTTCGGTGTCTGACAGCTCCTTGAGGCGCGCGGGAACAGAACACGCCGTCGACGACTTGGGCTCGGTCCGGTCGGTTACCGGACGATCGGACAGCGTGCTACCCATTGCATGCCGTCCGCAAGCCCGCGGACCCTCCAGTAGTGGAATTTTTCGTCGGCTTTTTCGAAATCGTTTAATCGGGGGGTTCATGTATGCGTAATGAAAGTAATACACATTCATGCACACAACAGCTAAAGAGTGGAATTTACTGTCGGAGTCTTGTGTTTTCTGATAGCTACAATTTAGGGATCTTTAAGTCAAAGAGTGAATAGGTTACTTCTAAGTAATCTTGCTGCTAAAATAGTGGTGAAGCGCGAGTCTATCAGTTTTTTTTTTTGGTGTATACTGGCTCACTGCTGGGCAAAGGCTTCCCCCAATTCTTTCCAGACCTTCTTATCCCGTGCCGCCTCTCAAAAAAACATTGCTTTGCTTTTGTTCTTAGGCGTACACTCCTGGATTGTTTTTTAGGTTGTTTGCGGCTTTTGTGGTTATTATGATTTTATTTGTTACTAATTTGGTACAAAATATTCTAAAACTCTAAATTTGTTTTTAAAGAGTACTTAACCATGGAGTTTCTCACCGGTTCTTCTCCATAGAAAACGACCAATTGAAACCGTACACTAGTTTGTGGGCACGATAGGCTACGAAGGAACGGGGTAGGTTTTTAGTCAGTAAGAGTCTGACACTACTTCCCGCTCCGCCCTAGGGCGGGATTTGTCATTGGATGATTTTACCGACCATAAAAAAAAAAACTACGTTTAGTGAAATATTTTTACTATTTTTTGCAAGACATCCATCTCTCTCTTTTCGTGGCACTGTGTATACAGTGAATAAGAGAAAACTTCTTAAACATTTGCTTTTAAGAATTAATTAACAAAATTATATAATTAAAAAAGAATTAATAATATTAATACCAAGGTCAATTTTCATTACCTTGCAAATCTATTGATTGAATTGTTAATTCTGTAATCAATTATTATCATGTTTATACCTTTTTTCAAATGTTTTTAATCTTAACTACCCGTCACCCGCGACTCCGTTCGCGTATATCCATTTGGGAGATGTCTCTCGCTCTACCTGGAAATAAAGTCCCGCTCGCACGGGGAAATAAGAAGCAGTTAAAGTTAGCTACATCCCAGTCCTATCGGAAAGTCCAGCCAAATTTTGTTTACACCGATTTTGAAAACGTATTCCGTAGTTTTAAATCTCGTTCTTATGGTAAAATAAACACTCGCCTAAGTTTCTTATTGTAACATCAGCTATGCATCAGTGGAAGTCCCTTCAAAATCGGTTCAGCCGTTTCTGAGTTTAGCCGGCACGGACAGATAGTTTATGTGCAGCACTGCAGTGTTTTTTATAATAATGTACCGTTAATTCCAGTGTTTGTAATGTTGACAATGATTAAATATGTTTTTGAAAAAAATAAAAGCTATGTTATGCAACTCGCTAATTATGATAAATTATGTAATCTCTACTGATTTCATGGCCACTCACTATCTGCGTAATAAACAATAATAAACGTCGTACGTAGTCGAGTGTCATTGCGTTACAGCATCGTCTCAAAACACCCTGTTTTAGATTTGTTTTTTTTTTGTGTTGGACAATCTTCCTATGGCTTCTCCTTGTTTACGGAGACGCGGCGCGTTAGGCGTTCGTCGTACATATTTCAGCAGCGGGCCGCGTCACCGCACGCGTAAACACAAACATATGTACGACGTACTACGACCGCCCAACGCGCCGCGTCTCCGTAAACAAGCTCTAAGGTAGAGCTAGAGGACGTGTCAGACTTTTACCGACTAAAACCACACCTGTGTCCTTTAGGTACCCTTACCGTTCTGGGACCACAGGTTTACTTTTCAAAAAATCGCCGTGACAGTGACTGGTATTCGTCCTAAAGGGACCCATCCTACGATTTTGCTGACATTTCTTTAAGGCACGCGCGGCGTTCGTCGACTACTGGCGCATGTTGTTTACTGAATGGGCGAGCTACCTATTGCTTGTCGTCCGCGAGCCCTGACGTGGCAGGGTATCGCGCTAGGGCGTGTGTTTGTCCGTTCCCTTTCGTTTGCGGTCATAGAATCTCTTTTGAAAGGAAAAGAAGGTATAAGAAAGATTGTGCGTCATATTAGTTTGTTCTTGTTTTCTCCCATGACACGCAAGAAGGAAGCAGATTGAGGAAATGTTGAATCTCTATGACGTCACTAAGTATACGTGGGAAGACTGATTGCATATCATGCGTGATATGTTTGAAATGGACTTGTCCTTGATAACTCGCTATGTTCTAGAAATACTGATTAGTATATAAATCACCTTCATTTCGCCACCTGTGATTTTGTTATGGTAATTGGTGAATTTGTTTATAATAAATAATTATTGTTATTCTTCCTAGTATTAAAATGTTAAACTAGAGAGAGTAGTTTAAACCAACACGTGAGAATCAGTGTAGTTACATTTATTATAATACTAGTTACTGTCGGCGGCTTCGTCAGCGTTAAACTAGATAATTGTCACACGGAAACAGAGTTCTAAGATAAAAGTTATCCTATGGTCTACCCGTTGCCCGGATATCCAATTTCATCCAAATCGGTTTAGGCGTTTGAGCGTGAAGAAGTAACAAACACACATACTCACAAACTTTCGCCTTTGTAATATTAGTATGATTATTAAATACTCGTAATAACAATTCAAATATTAAAATTCAATAAAAAAAATACTGGTTGCCTAGAAGACATTGCAGAATGCGATAAGGCCGCCCATTTTATATATGTTTTTTAGTTTTAATTTATTATTTTTGTATGTGTAATCGTGTACAATGAAGCATATAATAAATAAATAAATACATTAAAAACTTAACATTAGTTAAAAAAAAAAGAAACCAACAAACATAAAATTACAGATTAATTTACAATAATTATAAATGTATTCAGTAATAAGAAATTACAATGACATAATATGCATAGGATACTGTAGGTATGGGTACACTTCGACCTATACCAATCTGTAGCCTATACATTCAAGGAATAAAACTTCCAAAAATGTCTGTATGGAATAATTGGAATATGCACGAATTTTAAAAAAATCTTCGTAGATGATAATTAGATAGAGCAGTCCGATATAGACTCTGACGTCAAAGTCTATTAGGCTAGTACGGCCGCCATTGAAAATGGTTTTTTTTCTAGAGAGGCAGATATATTTTTGTTAAAAAATTGCTTTAATATACCTCGTTTGCTTTTCCTATATTTTTGACTTTGATATCATCATTAGTATTATAGTTTAGCATATTTATAAAATACTGGTTTGACAATGTTTTTTATTAAGTTTGCCTATGTTTACACAAGATTTGCGTATTTCGTACAAATTAGCAAGTCCATATTCTCGGAGATGAATGAATCGATTTTAATGTAAGTTGGTACAAAAACGCTAACACAAGAGGCCTTACCACGAGCTCTTAACGCGATCCATTTTACGACCTAAACTGAACTGTTAGGGCCATCCCTCCTAACTATGCACCGTTAAATTTTAGTCGTTTTCATCCCACGGAGGGTCGATTCGGTACATGAAATATTATCGATTTGTAAAGAATTTTCAATACCTAAAATACAGATAGAATTTTAAGAAACTTTTTAATAAACAATCTAAAAATAAAGTAGGCCAAACGAGGATTGAATTATTTTCATCACGATCTGGCCAATTTTACTTGGCCATATAAAGAAGTTATAAATTTCTATGATCAGGCCACGCACGACATATAGGTACATAGAGCCTTACCCTTATCATTGTCACTAAGACTAACCAGACGTTATATACTGTACTCGGGGTTTTTCAACAGGCAATGGGAGTCAGCTAAACTTTCCTGGAGTTAAACTCCTGAATTGATCGCATAAAGAACTCGCTTCTGCGTAGACTCACGAGGCTGGAACTCAATCACTAAACTAATAACACTGTAAAATTAATATTATCTAACAATGGCCCAGATTCTCCGAATAAGAGGCGCTAATTGACACAAGCAATTACAAATTAAATGTAAATATTAACTTGCTGTTTGCGTGTTCAGGCCGTTTATTTAAGTGGGTGTTAGTCGAAGTTGTTTAGTGTATGCGTACTTTAATATAAAGGGGAATGGTAAGCGGTCGCCTCCTTCTGCGAAGCAGTAATGCTTGCGAAGGTGGTGGCCCCACGTGCTAGGGAACGGCCCTCAAGCCCCAGCCACCAGCCGGGATCCTAATCCCGACTTCTAGCCTCCGTAGGCGCGGGCTTGCGGATGCCGAGCTATGGGTATTTCGACACTTCAAATCTGCCAAATTTCATAGGATACTTCCCGTTGACCTAGAGCCCTGAACTTTGGCATGAAGCAAGGTCTCAATGCACATATATAGAAAATCAGAAAACTATCAGCTAAGGAGTGGAATTCCCTGCCGGAGTCTGTGTTTCCTGATGGCTACAACCCGGGGATCTTTAAGTCAAGAGTGAAGTGTACTTCTTCTAGGTAAGCGCGATCCATCGTCGACCGTATCGTCGCTTTCCATCAGTACCTCTACCATGAGTTTTAAGCAATAGTATTCGTCGCTACTCGATATCGACGCCGTAAATATTTTGTATGGCAAATTTTGGTTCTGCAAGTGACCGCTAGAGGCGCTGCAAAATTTGCCATACAAAATATTTACGGCGTCGATATCGAGTAGCGACGAATACTATTGCTTAAAACTCATGGTAGAGGTACTGATGGAAAGCGACGATACGGTCGACGATGGATCGCGCTTACGACGAATAAATACTATTGCTTAAAACTCATGGTAGAGGTACAGCATTGCTATTCTGAAAAGTTGATTTGCGAACTCACTTCTGAATCCGCAGTGAAATAATGTGAAATTAAAGTTTCGTATTCTTAAATGGAGTGAATTCGACACTAGCGCCACCAAGTGATGATCAAAGTGAGAGGAACTAAAACGTGTGAGTATTTTGACGTTTGTATTCTGATTTTGAATTCTGAAATACAATTCGCTTGTCATTTCGAAAGTCATCTCGCATGTCACACACGAATTCATCTGTCAAATCAAAAGTTACTATTTCTTGAGTGATTTCTAGAAATAAACAAAAAGAAAAATTATATATTCGCAAATATATACCTATTTGTGACTTTTTTGCAGAAAACTTGAAACGGTTAGTATGAACTAACTAATATACCGACCATAAAAAACTCTAAGCACTTGTGAACGTGTTGTGTTTTCATCTATTTCTAACTTTTGTAGATGTCTCATTCTTTTTTGATATTGAGCTTACTGAAAGAAGCTGAAATCTATATTTATTGAGCCGTGGTCAAGACTATGTGCATATGTTATTAATATTTTGATAATTTGTGATTTTACTTTAATAATCCGTAACTAACTATTGTATTGTCTTTACTTTGATTGCAGATTACAGATGCAGATTTAAATATAATACATGTGGATGCTTCGTATGGTGGAGCATCTCATGATAGTTTCGTTTTCAACCATTCCCAAGTTAAATACCATTTAGAAGAAGTGTCTAATGCGGGTGAAGTTGTATATTTATTAGGTAAATATATTGGGCATTGTTATTGATTTTGTATACTTCTTAAGATTGTTGGTTCGAAGAATACTGGCTCAAAACAGGGCTAGACACAACCAATGAAATACATTTTGTCAAATCCACTGTCATTGTAGAACAGTCTAACATCATCTAGCCAGAACTCTTAGTCTTTTAGTAACTAGTAATAGGTAAACAATCTTTTGAACCCTTGTACCATGTTGTTACATACTCAGATATTACTTGAAAGACTTGGTAAAATTTAGATGAATAATGGTATAATTCAAATTGTTCAGTTGTAGCTGTCTCAGGGCTCCAGTTTTGTCTGATTGCTTTACCTTAATGAATGCTTCTTTATTCTCTTCAGGAGATTCGGGATATGCACAGCGTCCATATTTAATGACACCGGTTGTAAATGCAGAAGAAAATTCTCCAGAGGCATATTACACTAAGCTTCACGCTACTGCACAACATATGTAATCGGGCAGGAGTACCAGCACCTGTGCTATCCCCTGAAGAAATGCTGAATGAAGGGAGACTACTATCAAGGATTCAGCATGATTATGATGTAGGACTAACGGAATTGGAAATGGGAAGAATTGCGCGGACAGACTTAATTAATAGATTATGGCAGTCAAGAGTGGCCTAATTTCACTGAGCGAGTTAGCAAGTGTTACAATTTTTATATTAGAATATTAATTAAATTTGAATTGAAATAAATTGAAAAAATATTTTTATTTCACACACATTTATAAAACGGCAGAAGCTATGCCATATTACCGCTTAATTGCTTCTGCCAGAGCTTTTAAGCCTTCTCCCACAGCTTTAGTAGCCTCCACAAGCAAATGATCCCTCTCACTGTTGCGTTCCATGAGAGCAAGCATTCGGCTATGGTTTTGTTACACACTTCACTGAAAAATCGCGGGGAAATAAGAGAAATCTAAACTGCTTGTTTGTAAACAAAAAAGACGATTGGCGACTTTGTTTGACTTAAGAGGTACAAGCGACGCGATGCGAGTGACTTTTTTTCAATACACGGATATGAGGCAAAGGTGACCTGCATTCAGTCTAGTTTTTTCATTCTCATCTTAAATAAAACTTGTAAATATTAAAACGTACAAAATTATGCATTTATATCGCATTTATGGCTGAAATGAACTATAAACTATTATTGTAGAGCGCAAATTCAGCTAAATTTAGCGAGTCGATATAAGTTATAACAAGACACAATTCAACGTCCCTACCCTACTACCATAGAGCAATATCACTTAGGTTCTCGGAAGTCACTTCACTTCACTTAGCCTTGATCTTGACGTGTGAATACCGAAAGTTGTACAGGCGAGATGAGAAGCGAAGTGAGTGTGACTTTCGAGATGATTTGCGAGATGACTTTCGAAGTGATTTACCATTTACAGAATAGCACTGCAGGTGAGATAGCGGTCAAGCGCGAACCTATCAATAATAATAAAAAAACTATAAATTTTTAGTTAAGTAAATTTTTTTGATTCGGAAAAATCTTTGAGACTCGATTCGTTAATTGAAATATTTACATAAGTTGATTTGTACGGAACCTTCGGTGTGCGAGTCCGATTCGCACTTGTCCAGTTTTTTTGTGATTGGCTGACTTTGATAATTCAAAAGTGTCTGTAAATGGTTTAATTGAAATAAATGCTTTTTTTTCTAAACGGAAAATCATCCAATGACTTCTCCCGCTCTAAGGTGGAGCGAGAGAGCACGTCTGAGTTTTACTCCCTAAAATCCACTGCCCTTTGCGTTCCAGGAACACGGAATCAATATCAAAAATTCCCATGGTCAAAGAGGCCCCAAAAGGCCGTTGTATCCTGATTCCTGCAAAATCATTTCTGTTAGCTGTACTTAAACCAGAGGGCTTAGCCAAGTTGATAATCTACAATCATTAACGCCAGTAGAAAATTTCAAATGTATGGGAATGACGTCATCTCAACGCTCAGTCGCGTGGTCAGGACAAAGGAATCTGAAGCGTTGCCGACTCGAGGCAATTGACGAAAGATATTCGAAACGAAACGGTCGTAATTTGGCTAGGCTTGTCCCCCTAGCCAAGTTATAATCGTTTCGTTTAGCAGGAACGCTTGGACTAGGCCACGCCCCCAATTCCTTTGTTCTGACGTCATATCAACAAACGAATTGGGGGCGTGACCAACTCCAAGCGTTCACGCTACACGAACCGATTGTAACTTGGCTAGGGGGGCTGCTGTTCTAAAACGATTACAACGAGCCATATGTGAATAGATTATATAACAGAATCCCTACATTCGGACTATAACACTCAGACGGCGACTCAATAAATATAGCGTTACGCAACGTTCGAGCGCTGTTGTGTTATTGAATTAGGTTTTTTTATGTACAGTTTACTTATGGTCTATTTTTAGATGTCAATTTACTTACGATAGTACTTGACCGTGAATATGGCCGTGATGATATGAACCCATCGCATAATACCGTAGAGGCCCAGCCTGCTAGCTACAGGCAGGCAGGGTCGAAGCCTGCTGGAGTCATGGGTCAGTTTCTGATAGGAAGGCCCGGCCCCGGCACGAGGAGCAACGAAGGAACGGGATAGGTTTTTAGTCAGTGAGACTCTGACATTTAGCCCAAGGGTGGGATTTGTCATAGGATTTTTTTTTTGGATTTTACCTACCATAAAAAAAAAACCGTAAAAACCATAGTGTTGTCTTATATGTGAACACTTCCATTAAAAATATATATGCCACGACACTTATAACTACACGATCATCTGTCGCCACAACAAATGGGGAACCCTGCTGCCCAAAGGCCCCGATCGACGGGCGAGTAAAACCACAGTCTTATGACTCGTCGGTAAAGTTCGCCGGTGTATCATTGCAATACGAACGATTAGCCTGGCTCGCGGCTCGTCGTGTTTGCTTCATTTTCTACTCGGCTCGTCGTCGTTCAAAACTGTTTTAGTCGATCAGCACCGATGAGCCACGAGTATATGTGCTCGATCACGGAGACACGGCGCGTTGCGCGACGAGTTGGGTGGTCCGTCGTACATTGCCGTATGTTTGTGTTTGCGTGAGCGATGACGCGGCCCGCTGCTGCAATGTACAACGAAACGCCCAACGCGCCGCGCAACGCGACGCGTCTCCGTAAACACGGCCTAACTGACGTTCTTTAAAACCGCGGTATAGGCTCGTACGTCGATTAACGATATTTATGTTCTGCAAGCCTGAACCTACCTACTGCTATTCACTTGTAAGTCTACTTTAATACTGCCAAAATAATCAATACGTAATAAGTGGACAAAGCTAGAACTCATTAGAATTCCCCACTAACATCCAACATTGGTTTGCAACATTGTATATGGGACACGCGATAGCTATTGAATTCCAATGGGGTGTTGACGCAAACCCGTGTAACAACGCTAATTAATGTATCGCTCCACACATGTATTATTTATCAATGAGATACGGTATCTCATTGTGTTGTGTTTGAGATAATTCCTGTTAAATTTAACTATTATACGTTATGTATCTTTGAGCCGGCCTGGTCCTTATTGGACGGCGAGCTACCCATTGCTCGCTGCCTTCAAGCCTGCGTGGCAGAGGTGTGATGACTGGCCTCTCCTCACGCTTTCTGCTAACTTCTTTCCTCGCATCTTCATCATATAGCTGCTGTAAAAACAACTTCGTGAGTTCTTAGCCAGACGCATACGACCGGTCCTTTTGGTGACACTTGGGGGAGTTTAATGTCCAGCAGTGGACGTTTTTTGACTGCTATAATGATGACAATCATGAAGGTTAAGGCATCTGCCTAGTCTTTTCTCATCTATGTTGAGTTCGACTTCTAGTTAACTGGATTCAGTTGAATACCAATGTTTTACATGGAGCGGCTGCCTATCTATCCGCCAGAACCATGTTGCTTGGTAACACGATGCGTCTTGGTAAGAAATTCGAAGTTCTGACTGCCGCAACCACTGTTTAGTGGTTTATGAAATGACAGCTAGGTCGCGGTATTTAAATGGATGGTTACCCACCACACGCCGTTTTCAGCAAGCGATTTATGGATATGAAATGTCGAATAGGAACAGTGTTATATCGTTTACAGACAGTAGATTTATCATTTGTTTGCCCGGGCAAAACAAACAAAAATCTGTCGTAAACTGTCATCCTCCATAACATTTCTGTCTAAGTGCTTGTTTATGGAGAAGTAGCGAGTCGCGCGGCGCGTTGGGCGTTCGTCGTACATTGCAGCAGCGGGACGCTTCATCGCACGCACATACACAAACATATTATTATGGCAATGTACGACGACCGAATACCGCCGCGTTTCCGTAAACAAGCACTTAAACTTTGACCTGTGCGTGTTTTTATTAAGTTACGAACCCCTCTTTGGCAATGTTCCGTATCAGCGACATTCAACAAGTTTCTGATGCGTTGTGACCGCATAACCGCACAGTTCTTCGAATGCCCACGGTGAACCACAGAACGATTGAGCCAAAGCCAGATGCGAATGCACTCTCAACAAAAGAATCCATGTATAATATTACGGTTTACAAATCGCTATTTACAATACGGACGGGCAACATGGCCGCGAAACAAATGAATACACAATGAGGATGCACGCACCACCTTTAAAGCTGGGAATAAACTATCAAAACATATGAAGCGAAGGTTTGACTGACAGTCGCAATTCGTATGGCTGTGACTGATTCATTAGACGGATATAATATTGCATTTAAAATTTTAACTACATATCGATCTATACTAGTACTAGCTGAGTCGACAATCGTTGTTCTGCCGTGTAAATTATTGCCTAAAGATTGTTGACAGTGGCCCGGACTAGACGTAACATCCATCTGGTCGAGAATCCTCTATTTTCAACGGAGTTTTGCGGGACTTTATACTTTGTACTTCAGTTTTTTTTAATGATGTAAACTAGTGTTTGACTGCGATCCCACCTGGGGAGGTATGAAAATGAATACCAGGGCCCTGCAACCAAGGCAATGAAGGAACGAGGTAGGTTTTTAGTCAGTAAGAGTCTGACACTATCTCCCGCTCCGCCCAAGGGTGGGGGATGTCATTGGATGATTTTACCTACCATAAAAAACCTCTAAGCTGATGAAGTGATGACCCATGACAATGAACGTCAGTGCAGCTTTCGTGCAGCTACTATATCCTGACGTCATCAATACTTTCGAGCAGCGCCTATCGGTCAAAACCATTTGGTTGATAGTTTGTTTCAAGCCTAACATTGCTTAGTAATGCTGATGAACTGACAGAATTGAGCTTTGATCCAGTTACTGCATGTAACGAACGTCAAACGTGCTTGACATATTGAGTGCGAGACTACGAGTGTCCTTTGTTCTGTGTTACAAGGGAGACTAACTATCTACATGTCCAATATGTCAAGCGGGACTGGATGGTTAATGATATTATCGAATCCAGTGAATGTCAACCTATTTGGATTCTTTGTTTTTAACAGGGACCAGTCAAGTTAGGATCGTTCCGTAAAGCGTGAACGCTTGGAGTTGGCCACGCCCCCAAATTCCTTTGTTCTAACCACGTGACCGAGCGTTGAGATGACGTCAGAACAAAGGAATTGGGGGTGTGGCCAACTCCAAGCGTTCACGCTTAACGAGACGATTGTAACTTGTCTAGGAGGGCAGAAGAAAGTTGATCTAAGTTTATGTATTCTAATGTTGTCTGGTAGATATCGCTGTCAGCGAGAAGACCGACATTGTACCTATCATAGATATCCATGGTATCGATATCCGTGGTACCCATAGCCTTTAGTTTCTGAGAAATTGTTACTACATATTTTAAGTTTATTCTGTTCTATCTAAAAACTAGCTTCGGCCAACGACTTCACTCGCGTTATGGTATTAAATTAATCCAAGGGATCATACTTATGGTATAAAAAAGGTATCATAATGTTATATTCCAGAACATGGACCATCTGTTACCAAGTTTCAGCGAAATGTATTCAGCCGTTTGAGCTTGAAGAAGTTACTAACATACACGCACACACTCACCAAACTTGTATAGTACGCGGCGAATAAGTTGAACCATTTCCTATGGTTACGCGCAGCCCCCATTTCTGAGACCTGAAAATCGGACACTGCGCTTTGAAGGTCGACCGTCATGATGGTTCATCTTGTGTGACGAGGGTTATAGGGCATTCATAGCTACATTTTTTAAAACCAGTTTTCCTTATTGCTCATATTGATATAATAAAAAAGACACGTTTGCCTATCTTTTACTGCTGTTATAATCTGAGTTTTACCTAACTGTATTAAGCAGCGTGTATCCGAATCGTTACGGAAAAAAATATTGATATAAAAATGTGCCAATTAAGACACTGTGTTCAAATATAATGTGTTAGAATTCCCTGCCTGAGTCTGTATTTCCTGATAGCTATAACCTAGGGGTCTTTAAGTCAAGAGTGAATACGTTACTTCTAGGCAAGCGTGCTCCATCGTCGGCCACATCTTCGCTTTCCATCAGGTGAGATAGTGGTCAAACGCGAGCCTATCAACAATAAAAAAAAAATCACCCTGAAACTAGTCGGCGGGCAATGGGTAGCTCGCTGTCCATCCGTCCGGTAACAGACCGGTCCGAGCCCAAGATGTTTACGGCGCGCACTGTTCCCGCGCGCCTCAAGGAGTTGTCAGCAGACTGGGGCCCAGTAGGGCCGAAGCCTACTGGGGCTAAGGGTTAGGTGAAAATGAACCCCGGGGCCCCGGATCGAAGGCAATGAATGGAACAGGGTAGGTTTTTAGTCAGTAAGAGTCTGACACTGTCTCCCGCCCCACCCAAGGGCAAGATTTGATGATTTAACCTACCAAAATCAGCCTGTAGCTAGTGGTATTCATAGCTACATTTCTTAAAAACCAGTTTTTCTTTTTAACTCACATTAATAAAAAAAAAACAAGTTTGTCTATATTTCTTTTATTGCGGTCATAATTTGGGAACCAATTTCAATTTTTTTACTTTGATTCATGGCATGATCATTGGTTAGGTTTTAGTATATAAATCACTACTCCCTATTATAATAATAATACCTTGTTTCTATTTATGATTTAGTACCAGTAACAGCAGTATAAAACTTTATATAAAATTAGGGTGCGTTTGAGAATCCGATCGTGAGACCAGGCGTTTTTTTTTTCTCGGTAGAAAAAGCATCTAATGATATCTCCGCGCCCTTGGACGGGGCGGGAGATAGTGTCAGCCTTTTACTGACTAAAACCCCACTCCTGTTCCTTCTTTGCCTTCGTTCCAGGGCCCCGGGTTTCATTTTCACATTCCCCATGGCCCCAGGAGGCTTTGACCCTGCTGAGCCCCTATGGTTTGCAGATATATCCTCTTTGGGCGCGCGCGGAACATTACGCGCCGGGACCAGGGGTAAGCCCCTACCATGATGTTTTAAAACGTTAGGGAGGGAGGCTAAGCACCCTATTTATCTCCAACCCTTTAACGGTTCAGTTTAGGTCGCGTTAGTAGCTCGTGGTGGGGCAAGTGAAAGAACGCTGTTAGCTTCAGTAAAATTTGACAACCCCCTCGCTCGACTCGGGCGTTATTTGATGATTTCCCCTTTTCAAAAAAGGAAGGTACCTTATGCCCTTTTGTTTCCGAAATTCCTTCAGCTCCTTTTCGCTACAGCCACAAGAATCCTTGCATGTTCATTGGCTTACAGTAGAATGTGTAATCCGGAAAATGCTTTGAGCACGATCCAAAAGACTCAAAAGATACAAAAACCGCATGCCATTGTTTGCCGACTTGTGCTCGTAGGTACCATTCATCTGACCCGGCAGAGCTTGCGACTGTACCGTTATGATTGGCAGGGTTGCCACTGGCTGACTGAATTTTGAATTTAAATTGTAAAATTAATAAAAAAGTGGAAAGGATGTACAAATTGATGTACCTATGCCAAAGTTAAGCACTTTTCAGTGTACAGTTCTTTTTTATAAGTAAAAAAAAATGTTTTAATGTTTAGTCAGTGAATGCAGCCAAGGTTGAGCACTAGATATTTTTTTCTTGCATCATGCATAATAACACTTCAAATTACTTTAACTTTTGATTAATATAAAAACCGAAAAAAAAGGAAGACAATTGTAAATAATTAAGCGGAACTAATTAGTACAGAACAGTTATTTACGATACAAAATAAAACACTTGAACATATAAATTTTTCAAGGAAGCGTATTTATTAGCAACTTGCGCACAAGTTTTCCGTTCTAGATAATGTGCAATTCTATTTTATTTTCTATAGTATCGCAAGGCAAATAATTAAATATTTATAAAGAAATTATTATCATTGTCATGAGTAAACCGCACTCTACTGATAAGTTTTATTGTCCCAATTCTTGATAAAGATATAATATAACATTGTCTAGCCTAGTTGCCTATTTTACCACGTAAATAATAGCGTGCTTAGTGTAATTGATCACATTACAGACTGTTGTAAGGCAGTTTGAACTAGTCTTGTTCCACTGCTGGGCAAAGATCTCCATACTCTCCCACTCATCTCTATCCAGATATACCAAGAATCAATCTTTGTTAAATGCTCATCCCATTGTAGCATTACATATAGGAAACTATCGCAAATCAAATTTGGAATTAAAGCGGAGTCTCAATTACTGGTTATGATAGGTTTGTTATGGTTTTAGCCGACCAAACAAATGACAATCAAGAATAGAAATAAAAGTCTTGTTATTTCTATTTTACTTTTCTAATTTTGAAATCATAGTAGCCGTAGCCATATCCAAAACCGTTAAAATATTATTCCTATATCCGTATCAACCAAAAGACATCCACTGTTGGACAGGCCTCGAAGTGTCGCCACAACGAACGGTCCTTCCATTCGCATTCTTGCGATTCTCTTCAGGTCATTGGTCCACATTGTGAGAGCTTCCAATATACGTATCAAGATGCGACATTTTATGTCTATAATATCCCTAATTAAAAACTGACAGCCCTAACCGCGGCCTTCACACGAACAAAGCAAAAACATCATTATTGCGCCTTGGCATATGGAATGGCTATTTTTTAACGTGTAACGGAACAGGAACTGACACGCTAACCTTAAAACGAGTGCCATGAATCCTCATCTAATTAGCTTTGTACATTAGCGGTGGACTGACAACACTTAGTACAATTTGTGTTTATTTACAATACCTATATAATAATATACATATAAGTTTATTTTATTAAAAAAAACTCACGATAGGCAGAGTGCGAAAAAAAACAATTTTTTTTCACACTAAGTATTTATGTCGAGCACTTATCTAATTACCCTTTGTTATCGACTTATCAGTTTGGATTCTTTTAGCAGTTGCCTGCCTAGTATCAGGAGTTGTTAATGCTAATCGGCTTTATGTTCCCCTACTCATGGGATTTGAGGCCTTGGCTTTGCAAAATAAGTTAGTTAGGTTAGATCCGGATGGTCCTCTGCTGCACAGGCTTTTCTGTTATAGGATTCGTACCGTAATCCGTATACGTAACCCTTTGTTATCAACTTATCAGCTTTGACTCTTTTAGCAGTTTAAATATAGAAAATCTGTTTAATGTTTCCCTATTAGTGGGAAAGGGAGTCGTAGGCCTTTGCCTAGTAATGGGATAATAAAGGCTTGTTAGATTAGATCCGGATTGTCCTCTACTGCAGAGGCTTTTTCTCTTTTATAGGATTCGGACCGTTACCCAGAACACGGACCCAGTTACCGCTAAGTAGAATACTAAATACCTAGTCATGTTAGAGTTCGTCTGTGCCCTGATAAATATAACGTAGAATAACCAGATAAACTGACCAAGTGTGAGTCGGGCTCACGCACAAAGGGTTTCGTACAATCCGTAGCAGAAAGCTGAAAAAAAAATCACATTTGTTGTATGGAAGCTCCACTTAAATATTTATTTTATTCTCTGTTTGGTGTTTGTGTTCACAAGAACATTTCAGCTGTCTAGCTATCACGGTTCATGAGATACAGCCTGATGGCCGATAGACGGACAGTGGAGATTAGCAAGAGGTACCTGTTTTAAGACTTTGGTTACGGAACCCTAAAAAACTACTGTCTCCTTCGAAGAGCATTAAAATTTTTAATTAATGAAAGTATTCTCTGTTTCCGTGTGAGCACGAAAATGTAAACAGGTTCAACATATTAAGGTCTTGTAAGAATATAACAGTCAATAATTGTTCACTTCCCCTTCATTATAGCTCGATGTTATTTTTTACGTGTGTTTACCTTTTGTTATTTTTTCCCTTTATTAACCAGAAAAAGAATCAAAATCTATAAAAAATAATTAAGAAAAACAATCAATGTTATCGACATTGAACCGTAATTTTAAATCCCATCCAGTAATTATTTTCTTACTTTAGCGTAATAATTAATTCTTGAATGTTAATAACGGTTCTTCAGGTACATTTGAATACTGTTTGAGTACGAAGATAAACCCGAAAAAATAATAAAAATGTTTCTTACAAAAAATGCATTCGACTTCCAAACTAAAACAAAAAATTGCAAACTAACTTTATTATTCGGTAATCGGTTGTATTTTTTATTTGTTAGTTGTAGTGAATAAACTCTAGAGTGAAGTACCTTAAGTACCTACCTATAAAACTGACAAAATGCTAACGCTAATGCTGCTACTTTTGGCCACAGGGCGTCATTCTCCGTCGCATCTGCGGGCAAGTACTTTGAGTACATTCATTTGCTGTTTTGCTATCATTTATTGAAGAGTTCCACTGCCTATCTCCGAACTTAATCGAATTTAAACGGGAGTACCTTCGGAATATACGCTTCTAAACATAAACAATCAAAATCGATTGGCAATTGTTGCTAAGATATAGATGAACAACATACAAACTAAAGATCACGAGTTGAGAATGTCCTCCTTTTTTTGAAGTCGGGTACTGTTTTCTGGTTCACTGCTCTGCAGGCAGCTGTAACAGGCAGGATCTTAAGTTTAAATCATTTATTAATTCAGGCCGGATAATGATTCTGATAAAGGGGAACGCCGAAGTGAATGCAGTTCGGCGTTCCCCATTTTTTACGGCACTGGTTTCTTTGGTCAAACCTTGATCGCCGTCTTTATTGGATGGGCTAAAACTTATGTTTCTTGTTCACAGATGGGAGCAGGCGCGACAGGGCCAGGTGGACGGCGAACCCTGGAACTGATACTGAGTGGGGGGCTTAAGTCCTTAGCAAGACCTGCGAAGCCAGTCCGCAGGGCAGCTTCCAGAGATTCTGTACTGTCGCAGCCACAGCCTTTACTAGAAGGTGAGTACCATTCATTACCTACTAACACATATTCTAACCATCATTACCGAATGTATCATTAGGTAGACCTTGGCATCCTTTTGACCTCATCACAAATTTTTAAGTAATTACGTTATCTGTAATAGTGTTACACACGCTCGAACTTGGCACGACGGCTTTACTCCGTCCCATTCCAATTTCCAGCGTAAATGTTACTATATGTATAGGATTATAACTGTATAGTAGTATAACACACGAGAGTTCTTTAATGCGGAGACGGTCATAGCATGTAGCATCGGGTTCATCATCAGCATTTCAGCCGAAAGACGTCCACTTTTGGACATAGGCCTCCCCAAGTGTCGCCACAACGCACGGTCCTGTGCGTCTCGCATTCATCGCATTATCACGACTATTCATCTTGTGGGAGGCCTTCCAAAGTTACATCTTCAGATGTGCGGTTGTCACTCTAAAACCTTTCGGCCCCACCGACATCCGTTCTACGAGCAATGTGCCCACTGCCATTTAAGTTTGGCTATTCTTCGGGTTATGTTGGCGACCTTGGTTCTCTTGCGGATACTCGTACTCGTATCTCCATTCTTGATGCGGTCACACAAGGAAACTCCGAGCATAGCCCGTTCATTGCCCTTTGGTTGACTTTAAGCCTTCTAATGAGCATCGAGTTGACTGGACCAAGTTCTTGTCCTTTTTATTTTTGACAGGAAATAAAGACTCAGTTGTTATACTGTCATCGAAACGTGTACAAGTATCATCATCTTCCTGCCCTTATCCCGTTTTATTTGAGGTCGGCGCAACAAGTTTTTTTCTTACTTTCTCTCCTGTCACTCGTCACGCTATCACTAACTCCCTTTTCTTTCATATCACTCCTTACACAATCCATCCATCTCTTCTTTGGCCTCCCTCTCCCTCTCCATCCATCCACATGTAAGCTCATAACTCTTTTAGTGACATGCGTTTCATCCCTCCTCTTCACATGACCATACCAAGACAAACGATTTCCTTTCAACTTATCAGTCACTGGCGCCACTTTCAAACTTCCTCTAATATACTCATTTCTCACTTTATCCATTCTCGTGCAATCTTTTTTCTTCCGTCTTTTTCAAAGCCCAACATTCTGATCCATATAGTATGACAGGCCTTATCACGGACTTGGTAGATTTTACCCTTCAACTTGAGGGGCATCCGTGGGTCACAAGTTGTTCCCGTGACATGTCGCCATTTCATCCATCCTGCGTTGATCCGGTGCGTTACGTCTCGGTCTACCTCACCATCCCCTTGGATGAGCGACCCGAGGTACCGAAAGTCGGAGCAGATCGTGTACGAGTATAAGAATCCAAAATAATCTCTTAAAATTCCATAGAATCTTTAATTTACGTTGTTGAAACCTCTATGGCCCGGACCAAGCGTTTTGCCTCGTCGTTTATACCGCGTACATCGAGGGACTGTATAATTTAGGTGTCTTCAAAGCTAGAGTTAATATTTAAAATATTGAAGCCACAAAAACAGTAAAAATACATGCTTATACTCAGTTAAATTTTAATCATTTTAATCCCGTGGAGGGTCGATGCGGTATACGAAAAACTATCGATTTGTAAAGATAAAATTAAAAAAATAAAGTACTTTTTTTCTAAAAATCGAATTAATTTATGCATGTACGAAATTAATTACTTAAGTAAACGTCAACTCTAAAATGTCTACTTTAAGTAACAGAACGACCCTCCACGGGATTAAAACGATCAAAATTTAACGGCGTATACAAGCTATTCCTATGTATAAAATAACTACGTTCCTACTTGTTTTGTGTACGTTGAAGTAATCCCCTGACGATACGTAATCAGTACCTCTACCATAAGTTTTAAGCAATAGTATTCGTCGCTACTCGATATCGACGCCGTAAATATTTTGTATGGCAAATTTTGCAGCGCCTCTAGCGGTCACTTGCAGAACAAAAATTTGCCATACAAAATATTTACGGCATCGATATCGAGTAGCGACGAATACTATTGCTTAAAACTCATGGTAGAGGTACTGAATTAACAAACAGTTTTTGGCTCCAGTTTCCATTACCCTAGGGAAATAGCGTGAATTGACATTAAATATTTATCGCATGTGAATTAGTTGGTGTAATGGAAGCCGTTGGTTGTAATGAGGTAGCAGTTTCGGAGCCGGGCAAGTACCAGTGTGAATTTTTCTATTCATATATGTACTTTTTTAAGGTTATGTAATACATTATTGATGCCCCGTGCCACGGAAAGTACGTAAGCCGTTGGTTCGGGTTATCATTCATAGATTTTTGACTGTCAATACAGGTAGTCAGATGACAGCAAGTTGGATCAGTAACTGGGTTGTGCAGTCATTCCATATAAAACACGGGTATTCAGTAAATCCAATTAGGCTAAGAACTCAACGCGTTGGCCCGAAGCTTCTATAGAATGCTGATCTAGACGTAAAAAATTAAAGCACATTTCACAACGCGTTTTACGCCCGCGTTGTTCGCGACTTTCGTTGCTCCGGCGGGCAACTTGTAGCCCGCCAGGTTTGCGGACAAAAATCGCAACCGCGACAGCTGCGTCACCGCACAAAACTGCGGTCTCGTGAATTTAGAAATAAAACAGCTGTTTCCTCTACCTCGGCGGGCGCGAATGAGAACCGCTTCATGCTTACTTAGCTTTAGACTGGAAGCCGACCACAAGTTAGTTGGGAATCACGGGTTTTGCGAAAGTGAACCTCGGGGCCCTGGAACGAAGGCAAAGAAGGATCAGGAGTGGGTTTTAATCAGTAAAAATGTGACACACCCGAAGAGAGTGGGAGATGTTAATGAATGATCCCACCTACAAAAAAAAAAAAAAAAAAAGTTGGGAAAAAAACTAAGGACATGATGATGATTTGAATTAGATTCTGCCAAGCTAGTAAATGAATAGTTAGTAATTATAAAATTTAAAAATTTTAAAATTCCCCGACAGTCCTTGTCATCACTATGAAATGTTTAGAACTGGTCAAGACGAGTCTAATGAGCCCAAACTCGATGGGTTTACTAGTAGGCGTTCTAAAGTTCCATCAGCCACCTCCCAGTTCTAGCATCAGGTCCTTGTCATCATGAGAAATGTATAGCACTAGTTAAGGCGAATCTAATGAAGCCAAACTCGATAGGTTTACTATGTTAATAAGCAATGCAGGTTTCTTATCTTAGAGCTCCATCATCAGACCCGCTAAATGGCACCAGATTGTACACAAGTATTTCAAATATAAGGTCACACATATGTTTAAAATAAGGAAACACCCATTAAGTGTTTAAAAACCCTACCGCAGTTAACAAACGAGCTGATGACCTTGAATACCTGCACAGATCTTTATAAATTGTACGAACCATCTCGATTAAACCAGTTTTCAAACAAAAAAAACCGCAACAAAATCGGTCCATTCGTTTGGGCGCTACGATTCCACGGACAGACACACAGACAGACAGATCGAACATATAACACCCCTCTTTTCCGTCGGGGGTTAAAAAGGCAAACTTGTTGAAAAGAGCAATGTTTTACTCGGAAGTTTGTTTATTTTACACGAGGGCTTCTCGAAATGTTCTGTAATTGGAAAACAGCGCTCATCGTCAATATTTGTGCCTGTTTGAACAAGTGCCGTATGAAAGTTTTTTATTTTTATATTTCTCATATTGCCTCTTGGTTCTGTGTTTGAATATGAGCGATATTAGCTTTTTAAGTACATATTCCTGCTTTCTTTAGGCGTCTATATTTGCCTTCATATTGAAGATCTTGTTGAAATGAAAAGCTTCTGTTTTAGAGGTATTTTGTTATATAATTTCAACGCAAATGATGACGATCCACTGTTTGTCCCTTTTTTGTCTTTCACAGATTATTTTGTTTTCATAAAAGGTTATTTAAAATATCTTCATAAAGGTTTATAAAATTATTCTTTCAACTTGCATTTTCAACTTCGTCGCACGAATGCACCCGGACAGATGGGTGAAGATTGTCACTCACTGGACGCCTGAAGAAGTTTAACGCCGCCTAGGTCAACCACGGCGTAGGTGGTGTGACAATCTGATCAGGTTTGCGGGGCAAAATTGGCCAGAGATTGCCCTGGACAGGGAAGTTTGGAAGGAGAAAAGGGAAGGCCTTCGCCCAACAGTGGGACACATTAGGCTGTTAAAAAAAACTTTCATTTTGTACTATTTGGCATTTTGTATTTCCCAAGGGTACTTCCAGAGTGGTTGCGGCTCTGCGTTCCTCTATAATTTCACCCTATATTTTTATACAAAAAACAGACAAAAAAACAGTTACATGCTAGAGAAAATACGAAAATCCTTAAAACTAGATGCACAAACATGTAAACCACTCCAATGTCCATATGTACAAAATGTATGTGTGCTTACAGCTAAGGAGTGGAATACTCTACCGGAGTCTATGTTTCCTCATAGCTACAACCTAAGGGTCTTTAAGTCAAGAGTGAATAGTTTACTTCTAGGGAAGCGTGCTCCATCATCGTCCACATCGTCGCTTTCCATCAAATGAGTTAGTGCTCGAATACGGAGACGCGGCGCGTCGGGTAGTCCGTCGTACATTGCCATATGTTTGTGTTTGCGCGAGCGATGACGCGGTTCGCTGCTGAAACGCCCAACACGCCGCTCAACACGCCGCGCCTCCGTAAACACGACCTTACTGGTCAAACGCGAGCCTGTCTATAACAATAAAAAAAAAACAGTGTAAGTTTAATTTCTAAATGGAAAATTCATTATCAAACACGAATCCACGAAATCCGGACAAAAACTGTTTAATTTATTTCCGCCTTTTACATAAAATATCAAAGAAGAGATAATTTGTAATAGTTAACAAAAAAAATATCTGTCGGTTAGATCGTCAAGGCTTGAATTAAATAATGTAGTCTCATTTTTTTTATACTTTTCTCCTTAACGCCGCGCCGTATCATCTTAATTTGGCAATCAAACACTTACCTTTCACAAATTGGAAAGTTCGAAAGCGTTAATGATCCTTTATTTCCATTTTTGTATTTATCTGGTAATCACATCTCAGGATATAATTACCAGATAAATACAAAAATACTAAACTCTTAAGCTAGAACTACATTATACCGCACTACCGCACGTACACGTGGACCACGTCTGGTTTGTAGAACAACGTCGCGTGGCGTTGCATGGCGTGAATCTAATGTAGCTCTACAAGTCTAGTTGCTATATAAAATGTATAGACAACGACGCGCCCAGATCGGCGTACGTGGCCCACGTGTAGGTAATGTAGTTCTACCTTTATTTTGCCAGCGCATTTCAACGCACAAAACCGTTTTGGGAACACTTTTACTGTGCGTACAGCTAAGGAGTGCAATTCCCTTTCGGAATCTGTATTACCTTACCAGCTACAACCTGGGGATCTTTAAGCCAAGAGTGTATATAAATACTTCTAGGCAAGGGCGCTCTTCATCAGATGAGATTGTAGTCAAGCGCGAGCTTATCAACAATAAAAAAAAAAAACGAAAGATCTTGTCCTAGGCTACGAACAATCGTACCTTTAATAGAGATTCATATAAAGCATAGCCAGCCTTATAATGTTTCCACTGCTGGAACTCAAGTCTCGAGAGAGAATAGACCGAAATCCACACTGCGGGCCTCGTGGATGACACATGTCTTCGAATTTTGATTCTAGGACATGCTGGTTTCCTTACGATGTTTTCCTTCATCGTTTTGAGAGCAGTGGTAATAAAATAAATTACAAAAAGTCATACGCCTAGCTGGGTGCGAACTCGCGACCTATAACTCATAAGTCAGGGCCGTCAATAAAGCATTCAGTTTTATTACCCGACTGTTTTTCTGTATCCTTTACAATCTGTAAATATCTAAATTTTTAAATGTTGCAATACTTATTCGTTTCCAAGTGGACTTCATTCGAGATATTAGTTTTTAACAAAAGGCATGCCAAGTTCATATCTGAATAGATTTATACTTCAATAAGTTTCAATTGAAGCAGACATTTTAGTGAGCGTGGCTAAGATATTGAAGCTGAAAGGAAATATCTCTGCGGGCATAACTCTGCAGGTATTCAGAATTTAATATTGCAGAGGTGGCGGGGTGGCTGGTGGTTTAGTAGACAAATAATAAGATCCCTTGAACTAATAGAAATCTATACTTATAATAAATCTGTAGAAGTAAAAATTCTGTAGAAGTAAAAATTCTGTACATTGAAAAAAAAAAAATATGGCAGGGGGTGTTACTACACCGACACCGAACCCAAAAATGAGATTAAAAAAATTTTTGTCTGTCTGTCTGTTTGTTCAGGCATCACGCAAAAACTACCGGTTGGATGAAACTTGGTATAATTATTCTTTAATTTCCTGGGCACCACACTGGGTACTTTTTATCCCGGAAAAGTATAAACAATAAAAAACAAACTTAACTTTGCGGTTCGATCCCTAAGCCCGATTACTGCACCAACCGCAAATAATAAGTTTGTCGCAGGTTACGTCACCCATTTCTATTGTAATTAGCCTCAAAAGGCCCGCGCCGAGACAGAAGTATTAATACCGTAAGTATGCTCGATAGATAACGTTCTACAAAAATAGCACTTTACACAAAAAACTCATTGATAAGTTTCGTCGTTCACGAGAACGAAGTTGCGGGCACAGCTAGTCTGAAATAAAAATGAGTAGAAATGTAATGCTATTGTTTTAGGAGAAATTAGATTTTCGATTGAAGGATTGTAGAATTATACTTCTTTTTTACAGAGACAACACTAGTATTGTCCCACTCAGCCTATTATAATCCATAGCTAACAAACCTATACAGGTTTCTTAAGTTATACTACAACACCCAAAAACCCGTCTTCTTCTTTTTCAGTCAGACTTAAATTGTTTGGGTTCGGTAAATGGATAACTGAGTAGTCAGGCTACATCATCGGTAATTACAGCATTAATAGCATTCACCAAGTCCTCCAAACGCTGATGTACAGCACTTAGGGCACTCCAAAAACAATAAGTTGGGCAAACACAATAGGTATAACACATGACGCTAAAGGTGTTTTTAATATCGTGCGATTTGCACCGCATGCGTAATGCCCTTTTCATACAAGTATTTATTGTAGAGCGTCCTACGCACGCGGGACGCGTTTTTTGCCTTTTGAATTTTTTTGCATGCGGAGCAAATCCGCATGCGTGATGAAATCTGCATGATATTAAAGACACCCTAAATAACGTGACGCTGCAACGTTGCCTAGAGTCCTTCAACTTGTCCCCAACATTTTACAACGCATCCATGTGACGCTGTACATGTTGTTGGATAATTTGATATTATGTTAAGGGGAAGGGCTCCCCTTCCCCCAAATCTCCCTCTTAGGTAGACAGAATGTTTAATTGCTAACCTGTGTTCTTTCTTCCACCAGGTCTTCGGAAATGCTCAACAGTCCTCGCGCTAACAGACCGCGAGAAGTCCTCGGAGCCGATCAGGGCTCACAACAGACTGCGCGCGCCCTCCGTCTGCTCCCGTTGTTCTTCGCTGCTTTCTCTCGCCGGCGCTGGTGGTTCCAGGTACGTCATAGTCCTTATTACAGGTATTACCGATTCTTAGAGATCAATGGTCACAACAGTCTACGCGCGCCCTCTGTCTGCTCCCGTTGTTCGTCGCAACTATTTCTTGCCGGCTTCGGGGCTCCAAGTAAACATCAGATCGTCCACACAGGTCATCACAGATCAGGTTGCGTCAACTTCATATTCAAAAATTAAAAGAAAAAAAAAAACACCGGGCCTGAAACGCAAAATGAAACTAAAAGGACACAGGTTGGTTTTCCACACAGAGCCATTTTATGATTTCCCACTTAACAAAATAAAACAACTGTCCACTGTATGAGAGTACGTAGGGGGCCATTCAAGTATTACGAAAGCACTAAAGGGAGTGGGTGAGGGTCTTTGCTTTGCTTATTTTTAATAACATGGGGGCAGGGTTAATATTTGCAAAAAATCTTACGTAATAGTTGAACAGCCCCTAGGCCATAATCCTAATCTTATCTTCATTACCATTACTGCTGTAATCATATCTACATTTTCCTTTGTCAGGTATTCCCTGGACGGCGCCGGTGGAGGGTTCGTACCGGCTGCTCCCATCAACTGCAAACTTTGTTTGGAAGACGCCACAGCTGACAAGGTGACCCTCATCTCCGGCTGCGGATGCTCCTTCTGCACCAAGGTTAGTAGATTATAATGTTGAAGTAGCTGATGCTCGTGATTCCACTCGTTTCATTAAAATTAAAGTAAAGTTTACTCGTATACTAGACACCAATGAAAATGCAATAATCATAAAGTTATACAAATAGAAAAAATATGCGTCACTTCCGTGTTAAACGGCCATCACTCAGCATAACACTAGGATTTGTGTACGAGACGAGAGTTTTAGCGACTTTGGAACCTCCACCGTTTTTTTAAGTGGGTTAAAAAGTGTAGAAATAGGCTTAGATTAAATCAAAACAGCAGCGGATGGGTGACTCGCCTTTAGCGTGTGGACCGCTGAAATTGTGACAATTGGCACGATTTCACATCGGTCGCGATGATCACACACATTCGCTCGCACAACAACGCCGTCTCTTATTTCTGTCCTGGTCTATCAGTGACTACAGATAGTGTAGATGTGTGAGTTTCGAGTCCAAGTTTTCTGTTTGTGATGTTAGCTCGTAACGTATCTTCCCATAAAACAATGAGAATAGGTATTAACTTTTATTTAAACCGCATATATTTCTCAACTCCACGGTACGTGACCCTATGATATTTTTACAACAATGAGCATTACCTTGAAAGGTGATGTAAAAAGGAAATAATAATATTATAATAGTAATTAATTAAAAACGGAATTATTCATGCTACTGAGAATAATGAACCAGACTTGTTTTGAGTCATTAAATATTTTAATATGTTCGGTACTTGGAAAATGTGCTTTGTTTTATAGTTTGCGGTTTAGTATTTAGCGGGCACCATAGACTAGACAATATCTGTATTTTATTTTTTTATTTTCAACAGATTAAAGCAGATAATTACGCTAGTTTAATACTCAGTTTTTTGAAATCAGAATAATATGTCATCGGATGATTTTTACCCACTGAAAAAAAAAAGTAATATTTGTCATGTAGTCATTTCGGACGCCGGCCATTTTCGAATGTAATACAGCGCCTTTATAACCATTGTAAACAAATACACCTTTATTGCTGATTTACCATAATATTACAATACTACATAATATGTGTTTGGAGCGGTTTTTCCAATTAGAACAACTTTTTAGGGTTCCGTACCTCAAAAGGAAAAAGAAAGGAAGAAAAATATTTTATTTGACACTTAAATACACACACAATGCAGAAACAACATGTAGACACTTAAGATAAAAAAAGGATAAAACTAAAATTGTGTGTCTCACGGTTGCGCCAAAAAATGGAACCCTCACTTTGTTCTCCGTCTGTCTGTCTATCTGTCAACCCTTTTTCTCGGAAACGCGTCGAGGTATCGAATTGAAATTAAAATCATAATAATATGCTCAAGTCTGCGGTCCCTTGAAGCTGTAAAAATATCAAATTTCTAAGGTTATGCGTTCTTGAGATAAAAGGTCTTGACAGACAGACAGATAAACAGAAAACAACGTGTTCCTATAAGGGTTCCGTTTTTTTTCCTTTTGAGGTTCGGAACCCTAAAACAGTAACATTGATGGCGATCTCAAATCGACCTATAAGGTCATTGGCTCATTTACTTAAAGAAAATAATTTTGTACATGCGTATATTATTTCTAGTTTTAGAAAAAAAGTACTTTATTTTTTTATTTTATCTTTATAAATCGATAGTGTTTCATGTACCAGATCGACCCGGTCATAAAACACGTGCACTGTAGGATCATCATTCTTTGTCATCGAAACCGATGTTTTAGAACTCGATTTATTACTGACTTCGATTCAAGTCGTTTCAATAATCGACCTTCTTTACTGGATAGACCAGTAAATCTATACTAATATTATAAAGAGGTAAAATTTGTAAGTTTGTATGTAGGGGGTAATCTCTGGAACTCATGATCCAATTCTAAAAATTTTACACTGGTGGAAAGCTACATTATTCCTGAGTGCTATAGGCTATAAATTATTTTTATAACATATACATTAACCGAGCTATCACAATTTTTGTCTTGCAAGTCGGAAAAAAAATACCTCATAAAACAGAATTATTTGCGTGCGCTGCCTAGAGAGTTGCTTAAAATTAAAAACAATGTATGGAAACCTGATTCGTCTTAATTAGATCTACAAAAAAGTCCGTGATACCATATTTCTATCTTATATATGTTATCTTTTATACTTCTTTATTTGCATTAAAAAAGTATTTTTTCGGCATACTTACGTTTGATTGATTATTTGAGCAACGAAATATTAATTCTTGTCACAATAAATTATTTCAGTATCACAAGGACATCATACAGATAAGATTTGCCATTTACAGTATGTCAATTGGTCATATAGTTTCGGAGATAATATAAAATTACTAAAACGCAAAATGCCACTAGCACAACTTTCATTCGTAGAGCTCTAGATCTATCTTGCTTTGTGCGGACGTTTTATCCATTTGCCCATAGATGGCGTTCTGTAAATACGTCATTTTTCTGAATCGTGATGACCCTCTCGAATTATTGTGCCCACGTTGTCGATAGTTGGTGTTCAAATTGTTGCATGTCAGTCTGTTGCTTATTGGTTTCAGTTGTTTCGTTCGTTTGGTTGTTCATCTTCGTTGATTCGTACTCCTAATCGTAATAATCGGATATATCGTAATTTCGATTTATTTCGTTGTATGTTCGTACTTCGTTCTATCGTAATATTCGTAATTTCGTTGTACGAATTATAACGATAATACGATATTACGATTGTTTTGTTATAAAGGTGGACGGGTGTCGAGTCCCTGATCCCTCTCCCTCTGTTCATAATTGTTTTTAAGTCTGTGTAGTTTGTTCATTTGTTGACTAAGAGCATGCCTAAAAGGAAATCGCAATTGTCCCGGCAGACATCACAGACAAGAGCAGCTCGAGTACGCCGTACGGAAGAATCTGCCCTTAAAAATGAGCAGCACCCCTCGAGAAATAAAGAATATATTTCGCAAGCACGCGCTAAAGAATCTAGCTCCGAGCGCTTACAGCGGCTCGCTAGCCAAAATGTGAGAACGTCGCGGGCCCGTGCTCGAGAAAGACTCCAGTTTCCAATAAAAACATCATTTGCCCTGACTGTTAACAAGTCCCAGGGACAAACATTCTCTTTGGTTGGCATTGACCTACGAAAATAATGTTTTTCCCATGAACAGTTATATGTTGGTCTATCAAGAGTTGGATTATCCGAAAAGCAAATTATTTTGTTACCGGAAAATAAGACAACCTCAAACATTGTATATAGAGAAGCTTTAAATTAAATAGGTACCTAACTTAAATTGTATAATAGTAATTGATGGTTTGTATTTTTATATAGTACCTACAGCATATAATTTTATTAGTATTTGTGTTATGATGGATTAAAAATATATTATGTCATCGTACCATTTCAACCCGAGGGTGCCGTAAAAGGCGACTAAGGGATAATTTACCTTGAGCAGACAAGAGAACTTCGGTAATCTTCGAAATTACTGATCCGATTCCAAAAATTATTTTACTAATGGGAAGGTATAGTAATGTCGAGTGTTATATTAAAACAAGAAATTTTCCGCGGACGAAGTCGCGGGCAGAAGCTAGTCATAAATAAAGTTATAAAACATGCACATTTCTACATCTCTAAGTTAGTGGTCTTAGAAGCGAGGTCAATAACCGGACTTGGAGAAGGTAGACTAACCTAGAACTAGATAACGTTAGAAGTTAGAATAGTTTATTTAAAATATTAACGGAATTGTTATGTTTGACACCGGTTCTATGTATTTTACATTCGTACAGTTACGGCCAGACACGTTAGGCTGGTAATTTGGCTAGTTTTGTTATTACCAAGAGGAATAAGTTGAGTATCACATTTATCTAAAGTCGCATAAGGGGCCGTTCAAGTATTACGTAAGCAGATTTTTGGCAAATATTAATGTCCCGGGCCTCGTCAGCAAAAGTATGCAGAGCAAAGGCCCCCCATTCTTATGTAGTGATGTAATACTTGAATGGCCCCTAAAGTGAGTAACATAGAGCTGATAATACCTCCTCTAAAATCCCAGAATCATAAATATGACGGCTAAATCCCGATCAGAGAGATCAGGATTCCTCATAAACCTTTATATTTTAGGATTTTGACACTGTTTTTTTTTACTAATAGAAACAGCAAATTAACTAAGTAGTTTTTTGTTAATAATTTGCACCCAACCGTGCGAAGCCGGTGAGGGTCGCTAGTCTTAAATAAATACGTTAATTCAAATCACGGCTGTCCAGCGTGACTATTTTAAATATGGTGATAAACTAAAGCCATAATGTTGTCAGCGGCTTCGCTTGCGCTAAAGTAGATTCTCTAAGCACTAGACTAACAGGCCAGTCAAATGTGCCACTTGGTTGGCCGGTCTTAACATGGAGCATCAGACCTCAACGACACGAGTATCCTTAGATTGACTGATGGTCAGACTTCCTGGCTTCTGCCTACCAGACAACTTTCTCTAATCATACTCGACGGCGTTAAAGTTAAATAATAATTTTCGTACAAATTACTATTATTCGTGTTAGCATTGCACTCGGCCTACATAAACGGGTGCTGAGTGACTTTTGCTTTGAAATCGATGAAGTTAAAACTTTTTATTGACAGAACGGTTCAAGGTGACCTACTAGACGATATTAGTGCTTGTACTATCACTTTCCTTGCGTCAACATTACTGTGAGATCGGCAATGTTCAGTTAGGCTGTGCCTCTGTTTTCTTTTTTTACTTAACCAAACCGTGACTTCGTTTGCGTCAATCTCTGAAAAACAGCATAATGCCATTCTTGGAGATGTCTTTTTTTTGCGCGGACACTAATTCTGTTTATAAATTAATAATAGCATTAGGCCGTGTTTACGGAGTAGCGGCCGCGTCAGCGCTCGCGCAAAAACACACATATGGCAATGTACGACTGACCGCCCGACGCGCCGCGCAACGCACCGCGCAACGCACCGCGTCTCCGTAAACGAACACCTACTGCTTCGCAGAAGGAGGCGACTGCCTAAAGCCCTTGGTTGGGAGGCGCGTCTTCCCAACCACAATGACTGATTTGCGAACATTTTGGCGCGTGGTTTACTTCCATGTAGCCGCAACACAAACCAAAGACAGAAAACGAGCTCCCACCAAGGTGGTTGGGACGCTAGTTTGCAACCGTCTGGAAGCCTAATCTCTGGGGCTCTGGGAAAGTATGAAAATGCATACTGGGGCCCTGGAACCCAAGCAAAGGAGGAACGGGGTAGGTTTTTAGTCATTAAGAGTCTGACACTATCTCCCGCTCCGCCCAAGGGCGGGGGATGTCACTGGATGATTACACCTACTTAAAAAAAACCCCTTTAGTTTGAAGTTTTTTAAATTTCTTTAATTCTTAATCATTTAACGAATCTATATAAAGGATAACTATGCTAACTCCCTTTTTAAGGAGTGAAATAAGGAAATTTAAGAGACTCCGCTCACGGTGTTCGACTGTAATTAGTATGTTAATTTTAAGCCACAAATAGTAAACGACAGTTGCGATAAAGTTTCACAAGTTCTTGCGGTTTTGTTGTATATCTTGATGGCTTTGGCAACTTTTAAAAATACTAGCTTTAGACAGCGTCATCGCTTGCGTGAAAGTTGATAATTATCCCAAGGAAACGTAGGTACTACCGAATTAAAAATCTTCTGATGATTCACTCATGACTTCATGCTAGTTATGATGGCTTGGTCTTTGGATTTGATCCCATTGCCTGACTGGCCTGTTGGTTAGAGACCTTGACTTCTACACTGGAGGTCGTGGGTTCGATTACCTCCCAACACAAATGTTTGTGTGATGAGCACGATCATTTGTTCTGTCTGGGTTTTGTTTATCTATAATATGTATATACGTATTTAGAAATAATAAGTGTTTATCAGTTGTCTAGTACTCATAACACAAGCTCTTGCCTGCTTTGAGACTAGATGACGTTGTATGAAAGTTGTAGAATATATTATTATTGCTCGTAGTCCAATCACCCTGCGACTCCTGAATGCATAATTTCCATGAGTCAGAAATCTCGTAAAAAGGATTGAACTAACTTAAATTACACCCGCTATACAGAGGTTCTTACCCTCTAAAAGACAAAAGCTACAAATCACGATGGGGTGTCTGTCTATTTTAAGGGGAGACCGTTTAGGTAGTCTTATCAATCTGACTAATCAAATTCCGGCGCCGGTCCGCGTCTTATCTTAGTCTGTTTTGACTCCACCTGCGGTCAGTCACCCCGATGTCGTACCTCCTCATTATGCGGCCATTTATATGTTACTAGTTTCTGTTAGCGGCTTTGGCCGTATCTTATTAGTAATTAGTAGTTATAAAATACATCTTACTGTCTGTCAGCGGTTTTGCTCGCGTGAAATTAAATTTCTCCATACAGAATTTGGAACCGCGTTTCATTCTCTTAGGGTGTAAATTTTGAAAAATCTTCTTATAATCAAAATCTTCTTAATTTAAATTTTAGTGGTAATTGTGAATGATTTTGATTTTAATACTGAATTTAATTTTGATTTTAATTTTGAATTCTGATTTAATTTGAATGTTTATTCAAATTGTGATTACGTTGTTAAGAGTAATATAATTTTAAGTGTAAAGATTTTTTTTTACATGTATTTTGACTGTAAGTATGGATGAAGATTATCTGAATTCAATGAATTTTATTTTATTTATTTTTAGTGCCTAACCTATGTCATAAATGAACATCTTGTGTAAAATTTCACAGTCTTAGACCCAGTAGTTTCGAATGTGCATAGGTACGTCAATCATTCAGTTTCTGTTTTCTATATACCTATATAGATGTAAGTATATTACTCTGATATGTAACCTATATTTCTGTATAGTTTGTTCAGTAGTTTTTGCATGAAAAAGTAAAAACAAACATACATAAGTCCTCCTCACAAACTTCAATAGGGTACCTGAATAAAATATTATAAAAAATAATAAAATATTTACGTTTATTTTTATTATAAGTTACTATTGACCTGGCAAAAGTTCGCAATAAAAAAATGAGGGGTGGGGGTTGAAGCGTGAAAAATATCTCTATATATTATCTACACAAAAAAATTCATAAAAGTCGGTCAAGCCGTTTCGGAGGAGTTCGTTAACAAACACTGTAGCACAAGATTTTTTATATTAGAAGTTATTTATAAACTTGATCCGATTGTAACTGGATTCTGCCCTTACGTTTATTTTTAGATTGAAAGGAAAACTTTGACTGTATAATTATCTTTTATGGGTTTTGATCATTGCCGTCGTAATCTTCCCAACTTAATTAGCGTCGTATTTAATTTTAAAGTTCAAATTCTGAAGTTAGTGTGATTGTTTGTGTTACTTTTTTTATTACTAACGCCTGCGGTTTCGCCTGCGTGAATGTAAAAACTTATGGAAAGGGATATACTCCCGGGATAAAAAGTACCTATCCCATGTGCCAAATTTTATAAAAATCCATTAAACTTATCTTAAATTCAATAAAATCATAATCATTTTGACCTTAGGCAAACACAAATGTACTGAACAACTGATTTTTTTTTCGCGATTTCATGTTTGATCCTACAGTAAAAGTTGTTTGTTATCATGACTACAATCACGTGTCAAACGTGAAGGCTCACGTTTGGCCACTATCTCACCTGAGCGATGATGTGGCTAATGGAGCACGCTTGCCTACAAGTAACCGTTATAAGAAACATTTAAATATTTATCTAAAACCCATATTTGGTGTTATTTGTCATCTCCACACCACGACCGTTCATTTTCTTGAAGAGTGCTCAACTTATGTGCCACTTTTATTTCTAAGTTAACCTCGTAAACCTCGTTCACGTTGAACCAAATGTTTTTACAGTTATTCGAAACAATAACTCATAAATTCTGTTTTAATTTGAAAATAGATTGTTCACAAGGATACTTCAACAATAATGTGACTTCCCGCTATTGTTACTATTGTATATTTCCCGGTATTATATTTTCTTTTATTACAAATCTCTCTTGGTTTGCTTTTCTTAGAAAAACGACGTTTGTTGAATTAATTTTTCCGTTTTTTCAATCGATCTGATGTTGAAAAAAAGTCCCTAGTACACTTGTCTCTAATTGTATAGTACGAGGCAAATAAGTTGAACCATTTGAAATAGTTTTTTGGTATTTGGTTTTAAATCGGTTACTGCGCATTCAAGGTCGACCATAATGATGGTTCAACTTATGTGTCGAGGAATATAACCTGATTATAACCGACTTTCGGGTCTCGATCGAAATGGAGGGTAGCGTGTAACAATAGCAAATGATTCAACTTATTTGTCGCGAACTAAACAAGAGTTTTGGTGGGATTTCTTCGAGTGAATTTCAGTGGTCGTTTTAATTATTAGAAGATTGAATCCAAGTCGATATTGTAATATAAAATTGGTGTAGTTTTGCATCTCAAGTGCCTGCGCAACTGGACAATATGTGGAATCATTGAAACAGTTAAAATGCAGCTGAGAATTTTATTGTTGTGTTGACGAAGTTTGCCGAAAAGGTTAACTTATACATTTGCTGCCAAATACAACAACAAAAAAAAACATTGGAATGTGTGTATCCATATACTAATGATAAGCAAATTAACTAGGTGAGTGGATTTGGAACTAGTGACTATTTAATTTGAAAGCCAATTTGCTAAGCGCATTGTGATGTCTAGATGTATGGTTCAAGTATAGTACCATAGTATCACCTATATCACCTTGAAATGTTTAGATGTTCCATGTTTTATTTAACATTTAAGGTGTCAGTTTTTCCACTACTAATTTGATGTTTTGTAGTTAATTAGCAAAGTGCCATGGAGGTCGAATACTTGGTTATTCCTACTACGCAAGTAGGTACTTTGTATTTACATAAAAGTCCACCCCAGTATCTATTAAGGCCGCTACAATCATATTAATTATGTTATTTTTAGAAAAATAATGTAATTATGAAAGTATATTATACTTTGCACGAACGTTTTTAAAAATAACTTTAATGGATGACCTTATATACTACAGCAATTAATATGTAATAACATAAGTTGTTCGGTAACCTTCCGGCAAGGCGTCTTCGTATTGAGTCGTGCATTGATTACGTAAAAACATAAAGAATTAATTGGTACAATAAATATATAACAACTTTATCGGGGTAAACTCACGGTGTGTTACATATATATATATATATTATATAAAGAAAGAAAACACGTGTATTCGTCGCTGATCGTATATAAACTAAAACTACAAAATAAACAAAAAATAATATCATTTGTGTGAGGTTATTGTATAGGTCCAAAACCTAGACAGCAAAAAAGCGCATGAACAGAAGTTCTTCACTAACGAAACGATGATGGTAAGATTGGCGGAGGGTATGACTAGGTTTGGTAGAATACGAAAACACAAACAAGAAAGCTTCAAAGTCACTCCAATCTCTCTCTCCAATCCAAGTCGTTTATGGCGCGCACTGTTCCCGCGCGCCTCAAGGAGTTGTCAACAAACTGTAGGGGCAGCAGGGCCGAAGCCTACTGGGGCCAAGGGTTATGTCAAAATGAACCCCGGGGCCCTGGGACAAAGGCAATGAAAGGAACAGGGTAAGTTTTTAGTCAGTAAGAGTCTGACACTATCTCCCGCCCCACCCAAGGGCAGGATTTGTCATTTGATGATTTTACATACCATAAAAAAACCAATCTCCAATAAAACGACGGAAATTAATCTTCGTAGATAAGGACGTGTAAAAAGACGTAATGAGGACCGCGTAGTACAATTTTTTTTGCACTTTCCAGGACAAATATGAGTTAGAAACCACTCGCCATTGACCAGTGGTAGATAATATACAACCTTATTTTTAGTATATGCGAAACCTGAAACACCTGTCTAATATTTTTATGTAAAGAATCTATTTACAAAAATTCAAAACTGTATTATGAAAAATCAAAGTTATAAGCCTGTAATGGTACCTGTGATTGGTGACATAAATACACGATCACCGGACCACTCGGGCGACTGAGGGGTTGGTTTGCTCCCGCATCTAGCTATGAGCTGGCGGCAATGCCCGCTATGACTTGCCGTGACCTATTTTGTACTTAGTGGCGGTGGTGTCCAACTTGTGACCTTTTTTTATATATTTTTGAGAAAAAATATAACATGGTGTAAAAATTGGAATCGATTCAGTTACTGATTCTGAACAAACTATATTCAGGTTTCGCATATACTACAAATAATGTTAGTATAGAGAGATACTTCATGACAACCCAGGGCACAGCCACTTGGCGCAGGAAAATGAGGAGACTCGACCTCAAATCATGGCACCAAAGAAAGCAAACGTAAAATGAAAATTTGTTTACCCAAATTACAAAAAGAAATCTACCTTGCCTTATTATTTGAAGACAAAATGCGAGATTTGATATTGAACAAAAGGGAGAATTCTCCAGCTTTGATATACCGTTTATTGTCATCGGAAAATATCCCCCTTTCTGCCCTGATATCTGGCCAACTCTTAACTGTTGCATGGTAAGCATAAGCATAATCGGCTACGCTGCTGCAATTGCTGGAATTCACCCCTCCTCTCTTGGAGAGGGAATGGGCCGTAATCCACCACGCGGGCCCAGTGCAATTTGGTGGATGTCACATGCCTTCGATTTTTTAGATCTAGGACATGTTGGTTTCCTTGCTAGATTTTCCTTCACTGTTTTGAGAGCAGTGGTGATGAAATAAATTACACAAAGTAATGCGCCTGACTATTTGAACCCTCGACCTACAATTTATAAGTCAGGGCAGTTCGCATGTTGCATGATTATTTCTCGTTAAATTCTACATGTGTGATGTAGCCCTGTATAGTGTTTGTAATCTTACCATCTAAAAGTTTTTGTACGCTGGCTGAGTATGTAGAACTTGCATGTAGTCGTGTAGATGTCGCAAGTTCGCAGCAACATATGACTATGAGATCACATAGCGATAATGACATGTCATAACGTGCTGAAATGTACTGTCAAGAATGTTAATATCAGGCCCTTTAGCAATTTTCCACTTAACCCTTTACTGTAAATGAAAATCCCAGAGATGTCACCACATTATAGAAGCCCAGCAGGGCCGATACCGAATTTCAAAAGGGAAACCGTGGATCTAAAATGCAAAGGATGCCAAATGAGGGTCATTGATGGGTGTTAGTCTGTAGAAGCTGTTACGCCCTCTCGCTACACGCTAGAGCGCGAGGAGTCAAAAATTAAAAACACTCCCCGTGGCAATTTTCTACTTAAAATATTATTAGCGGCAACGTATCGCTTTAAATGAAAATAATATAATATAATATTCCACAACACCGTCTAGTCCCATGCTAAGCAGAGCTTGTGTTATGGGTACCAGTCAGCTGATAAACATACTTATATATTCCTAAATACATACATATTATAGGTAAATAACACCCAGACACAGAACAAATGATCATACTCATCACACAAACATTTGTCCTAGGTGGGAATCGAACCCACGATCTCCGGCATAGCAGTCAGGGCCACTAACCACTAGGCCAACAGGCCAGGCAAAAAAATGCCAGGGGATTTAACCTTTCAAGTAATTTTTGTTAGAATTTCCTTCAAAACGCTAAGTACAAAATATATGGCGATGTCATTGCTATATATTTTGTACCTGCGGAGAAGTAACGTGATAAGTGACGTAATCGTGATGATCATCAATGATAAAGGCTGCGTTTGGCAGGAACGCTAACAAAGTAAAGTCTTTACTTAGAGTTCAGAAAGAGGAAAAGAAATGTAAATATTTGCTCCTTAATCGTTCTACAATAAAGTTAAGACTGTTGTTAGACATTCTTCAATTTCCTTATTCTTCAAAAAACGCATCGTAAATGTAATCCACTCAGCAGTAACCGTGAATAATTGAAGGCCGCTCCTCAAGTGAATATTGTATAAGCTAGAGGTACGGTCGCGGATGCTGTTTCCTTATAGAATGTGGACTATACCGGTTTCTTGTATACTCTTGCAGTGGTTTATAAATATTAACTTTTGCTTATGGTAATCTGATTGGGCTCTATTTTTATTTTATACATCTCTTTATTCCTAAATTATGACGTTTTTTTCTAAGATATACTCGCTAGTGACGCCTGATTCAGAAAAATCTGAGGTTTTCTTTAGAACTTCCAGTAAGCCCAATGCTAAATTCGTCTTATAATAGCTTGGAATTTTAACGAAAGCAAGAAACTCAATGTCATAAATGTTCTATTCTAAGGGTTATACCAACTATCTCTCTTCATGGTAAGTGAAGATGCGGTCGCTGTCCACCACCGTTTGTCTAGTGGCTCAATTATGGAACGGGCTTAAAAGAATTAAATTATATTGCTAGATAGAGAAATATGCCCATTCAGTAATTTTGCTCTCTTTTATGTAAATGTTTTGCTATGTCTGTCCCGAATAAAAGTTTTTCTAATCAATTCTATTCTAGAAATATGCCACCAAAACTAAAACATTTTACTCCAATGTTGCGCATCTTTTTTTTTCACTATGAATGTGGTTTTAGTCATAAAAAATCTCAGTGGCATGTTCCCACCTTACAAAAAAAGTCTGTAAGCCTGTTTACCCAGCAAGGTGAGGTACAGAGCGCTACAGATATACAGGTCGGACATATCTACTGCATCTTTTATCCCCAGATCTAGGTCAGGCCGTCCAGGGCCGTGTTCCTGATATGTGCCCTACATTGCTCCAGCTAGCTTCTGTTATACATACCTTTTTACGGGCTTTCATTAACTTGCCCAGTAAATATATATGGGTCGAATCTTAAAATTGAATTGTGTAACAGTTATCCCTAAATGATTGAGTTGAAATTTTGCGTTTGCTTTTGATTTGGATGACAATGCATGGTTAGCTAAGTGATGTCATTTTAAATTCAATATGGTGGACAGTTGGACAAACAAAGATGGCGGGCCAATGAATTTTTTTATACTCCTATAATATGGGTATGAAATGAAAGGTTTCCTAGAGAAATACGAATATAAAATAAAAATTTGTTATTGAAAAGATTTATTGTTGATAAATATATTAAGTTAGCTAACGTCAGCGGCTTCGCCCGCGTGATAGTAGAAAATTTGCCCAAGGGAACATACTCCCAAGATGAAAAGTCCTAAAGTCTAGGGTGGGACAAGAGGGCGAGTCAGATTTTACTAACTATAACCTACTTGTGTCCTTCAGTTTCTCTTTACGTTCTATGCCCACGTCGTACACTCTTTCGAACGCAAATAATGGAGTTCATTCTCTTTCTAGAACGCAGAATCAGACAAAGGTAAACTTAGCAAAAAGAATATTATAAACATTTACAATCTCCATTACTTTATTGCTAGCCACACCTGTGCAATGTCTGAATATCACATGTAAGTATGTAACCTTGACTACGATTCCGCTTGGCTGGCTACCAGCCCAGGTGATGCCAAATTACCTAGTTTTGTCTTACCTTACTGCTTATTTCGGAAGGTAAAACTTAATATATTTGATGCTTAATATTTTATGGAGATCTGTCGCTGTGAGCTCTCGTAAATCTGACATCATTTACCTCAATGGCTCGCGGACGAGGGGCAATGGGTAGCTCGCTGTCCGTCCGTCCGGTAACAGACCGGTCCGAGCTCAAGTCGTTTACGGCGCTGTTCCCGCGTGCCGCAAGGAAACTGTAGGGGCCCAGCAGGGCCGAAGCCTACTGGGGCCAAAGGTTATGTGAAAATGTCACCCGGGGCCCTGGGACGAAGGTAATGAATGGAACAGGTTAGGTTTTTAGTCAGTATAAGAGTCTGACAGTATTTCCCGCCCCACCCAAGGGCGGGATTTGTCATTGGATGATTTTACCTACAATAAAAAGGTATCTTAAAAGAAAAAAAAAATTAGAATGACTTCCTTTAGAATTAACTGGTGTGTGTTACTGAAATAACAACTCACAATCATGAAGTTAACAAGCTAGAAGCTTGGGGAAAAGGTTTAAAGGTCGACGCCCATGATTTGCTTTCTATTAGGATAATTAATTTCATACAAGAACTCAATCTAATCAAACCTAAGAGCAGTGGTGGTCGAGTGGTAACGGACTTGAAGAGTTGTAGGTTTCGGGTTCAAGCCCAGCCAGGCGCATTACTTTGTGTAATTAATTTCATCACCACTGCTTTCAAAACGGTGAAGGAAAATATCTTGACGAAACCGGCATGTCCTAGAACTAGAAAATTCGAAGACATGTGACATCCGCACTGGATCCGCGTGGTGGATTACGGCCCGTTCCCTCGAGAGGAGGCCTGAATCCCAGCAGTGGGAAAATTATAAGGCTGATGCAATGGAATGCAATGCATGGGTCAACCTAACTGCATTATTCAAGTAAAAATTTCAGTGCTTTAATTATGATTGTTTCTTAATTTTCTAATTGGGTGTTTATGGACATAAAGCCAGTTACATGTTGCATAATATCTGCTTGTAATATAAAAATATCGTGTCACAATATTTGTTGTCGAACTCCTCCGAAACGTCTTGACCGACATTTATGTTTTTTTTATGTACATATATTTCGTAGATCTGAGAATAGGTCATAGGCTATTTTTTACCCTCCTACCCACACTCTACACGGTAGAACAACGTTGTAGGGTCAGCTTTGTATCTATTAAGTTTTACGTGTTAGTTACACTATTTATAACTCGAGAACGACTAAACCGATTTAGCTGAAAATTGGTGGGAAGGTAGCTTAGAACCAGGAGAAGGACATAAGATTTTTATCCCGTTAAATAAAAAAATAAAAAAAATAAACCCAATACCTGCTCATTTATTGGTATAGTGTAGGGTAGGGTAGAGTAGGATAGAGTAGGGTTTTTTATGGTAGGTAAAATCATCCAATGACAAATCCCGCCCTTGGGTGGAGCGGAAAATAGTGTCAGACTCTTACTGACTAAAAACCTACCCTGTTCCTTCCCTGCCTTGGAGGGTAGAGTAGGGTAGAAGTACGGTAGAGTAGGGTTGAGTAGGGTAGAGCGAGAGCGAAGACGCGGGCAAAAGCTAGTATTATATAAATCTATTTTCATTATTATATGTGCAGGAAAAAGAAGAAGATTATTATGTGTGGGTATGTTAAGAAGACTTGATATAGAGGAAAGAGGAAAACGCACTGAGAAAAGCTTTTGGAAATAATGTGGTTATCTTTAACAGAAGAGAAAAACAGAAGCAAAAATAGACTAATATGGAAAAAGACATTGTAATGCTGCCCTCAAATAAATTGGGATAAAAGCAAAACAACAAGGTTGACTTAAGAAAATTCAGTTTTAAATTTGGAATGCAGTCAACCAACCGTTGAATGTTTATAAATATTATTTTTCGTCTTATAAATATAGCCGTTCACCCGATGAGTGACCGTCAATTATCTCAAGGTGCATCTACAATCTCTTGAGCATCAAACAAAAACTACATAAAGGACGATGCCAGGGTTCCTATGAAATTTTGGTCCTCCTTCCAATCCAATAGCTATGTGCGTTATATCGTTGACTAAGTAATTTTGAACTGATAAAAGTTTCTATGGCACCTAGTTCCAAACCTTAGTCCATTCAGAGTTATTCAAATATTTTTACAAATGTTTCACTCTTTCTCATTCTGAGAGTAGGAAAGAAATAATTTGAAAAGAAATTTTGTTAGTGCGTGTTAAGCGTTACGCGTGCTACTGAATTAGCCTCGTTAAGGGGGCCGCGCGGCGTAGGTAAATTTTTGTGCCTAGTGCTGAATGCGCGCAGACCGCTGAAAACGGAAATCCAAATTTTCACACTGTTTTCGCATAGCAAAACTAACTGTAAAATAACTGTAGGACACTAATGTAATGTAAGGACACTATATTACTGTAGGTCAGTATCTACACACTATGTGTATAAAATACAGAAATAAAATAAACATATAAATAGCATTGCTTGGTTATAGGCAAAACTAACATGTTAAATAAAGAATAACTTTGAAGGGACTAAGATGAAACTAGGTGCTATATTAACTTTTATTCAGCTTAAAAATACCTGTCCAAATAGCTATTGGAAGGTGGGCCCAAGATCGGCATCCTCCTTTATTAAACCGGTGCTGTAACTAACTTTGTAAACAAGCTAAGTCTGTATAAGAATAGTGTTATTATAATAGAATAATTTTAAACTACAAAAAAGCAAGCTCCCATACGACAAACGTGATTTTATTGCCGTTTATTTGCAACGGGCAGTACGGAACCCTTCGCGCGCTAGTCCGACTCGCAGCTGACTGGTTTTTTTTTTGTCATACGCTTCTAAGTAATTTGCCATTTGCAAGTAAAAACATTTGCCATATCTAATAATAAATACAAATCGAACATGAAGCATCGTTACTTGTTACGGTTAATTAGCGAATATCATGCGAAGACCCCTCATATCATTAAAAATAAGCAAAGCTAAGCCCCCCCTCCCCCTGTAGTGCTTACATAATTTTTGAATGGCCCCTAAACATAAAGATGTACATTGATGCTTATCTGTTGTCATACCTAAAGCTAGGGAAAATGATTGCATAGGAAATTAACTATCGACTTAAAATGTCCGTTTTTGCCAATTTTTCATAAAACTCGCACACTAGCTTGGTTTTTTAGTTATAGTGGTTGCATTCACAGATATATTTATTTATTTAATCTTCATGTACAATAGTGGTACATAGGCGGACTTAATGCAACAAGGCATTCTCTACCAGTCAATATGTATGTAAACTCATTTAGAATTCACCAAGATACTAATCTTTTGATATGTAACTGGTTAAAAATACAATTTAAAAATACATAAAAAATAATAATTTAAATTCTTTGGAAAACCACCTGTTTAATACAGCTTTTTGCACTATATAACAAAAACAAAATATTATTTTTACAATAAAAAACCCGGCTTGCAAAAAAGTGTGAAAATAATTTTTTATAGCATTGACCGGTGTTTTTTTGTTTAATTTTTTGCGTGCAGCTTTTGTTTGTGTTTTTAGTGGTGGTTCCTCACAACATACACACGTGTGGGTTGAATATAGAACCACCTTTTTTGAAGTCGGTAAAAATAAATGAGGACGTATGCAAATGACTCAATTCAAGTCAATTCTTTAGTTTCTATTTCCGAGAGAAATTTTCAGTTGATTACACTTTTTTTTTTGGTAGCATCTAACAATTTTAATCCTTTAAACATGAACATTTTATGAATGACAAAAGCGAGCAGCGTTTAGTAACGAGAGAGCCTTTGCAAACATCGCGAAGTGCAGTAAACGGGAATAACGAGATGGACTGGTAAGGGTCTTTGAGACCGTGAAGGACCTTTCTGACGCACACGACATTTACCAACTGTAAATAATATGACCACGACTGTTTTCGCAAGTTTACAATTGTTTTTTTTTTAATTTAGTCATGAACTCTTCATTCGAATCGATTTGACTAAAGCTCCCTACATTAGATCGACACACACGTGGGCCACGCCAGATTTGTACAGAGAGGCGTGTTGCGTGGCGTCGCGTAGCGTGGATCTATTGTAGCTCTACAAGTAGGCAGAGTCCGACGCGCCCTGATCGGCGTACATGGCCTAACGTGGCTCACGTGTGCCCAATGTAGTTCACTTTTAGATCTGGTCCGATCAGTAATTAGCCACCTGGACAGCTCTGTCGTTGACCTCGTATAAGTCGCGTATCATCATCATCATCATCATCATCATCATCATCATCATCATCATCATCATCATCATCTTCCTGCCCATGTCCCGTTTTATTTGGGGTCGACGCAACACGTTTTTTTCTTCCATTCGGTCCTGTCACTCGTCACGCTATCACTAACTCCCTTTTCTTTCATATCACTCCTCATACAATCCATCCATCTCCTCTTTGGCCACCCTCTCCCTCTCCATCCATCCACATGTAAACTCATAACTCTTTTAGTAACATGCGTTTCATCCCTCCTCTTCACATGACCATACTAAGACAAACGATTTCCTTTCAAATTTTCAGTCACTGGACAAGACGCATATCTTGTGACGCCGCTGCACACTTGCACTGTATTTGCGATGGGTTAAGAATAATCCATTTGGCCAGATTATCATGAACTCTTCCATCATATTTATGGAGGGGATTGGACTTAACCGTCACGCTTGTCTGATGCGTTCTGGATGTTTTCCTTGAGATTTGGATAGAAAAAGCGAAGAACCGTGATTGTTGGTAAGAATTGGGCAGGCCTTTACCCAGCAGTAGAACAATACGAGTTAGCTATAATAATATAATAATTATGGACTTTAAATTGATTACAACAAATAAAATCGACCACAGAAGTGGACTCTGATGAAAACAAAATTAAATTGAATACCATTCAGAGTTTTGCAAAAATCTGCAGTAATGTTCCCATCCCTGGAACACAAACCACAGAAATGAGTGTAATTATAATATTTTATACTCTGTCGAAAGATTTCAGCTTAATTAGTAAGCAAGTAACTAATTCTTTATTGCGACAAAAGATTAGCCTTATAGGCATCAGTGATGAAATTCCAAAAATGTTAGTGGCTATTTCACATAGATAAGACCACCAAACTAGAAAACATCCTGTATCTTGGAGAACAGTATACTTTAAATGGATTGATAAGTACATACTGTGCAATAGCCCGAAATCATCGATCACTTTGCCGATTTTTTTCCTGGACTTATACTTATATTGTGGCTGATGATTTTGTTTGTACCAAATAAACATTTTTTTTTAACTATCTGGCAGTTGCCTCGACCAGACATACCATCGCATCCCACATAATGACGCAAGACTAACCTCAGATAAAGCAAGTTGCACAAAAAAGTCCCACGCCACGACAGTAACGCTTTCTCTCATATTAGGCACATTAACAAACGCATAACCTACGATGTTAAAGGCATTCGATTCATGGTCACTCCACCATTCGTGCATGACCTTGAGCAGTATTGTATTGTAAATTGTTAAAGTTTTGCAATAACTTGCCGTAACATTCGATTTTATTTGACAGTTGATTACGTTTCGGAATAGCAACGTTGCTAATTTTAGGTTCTCGGCGATCGATAGGAGCTGAACCTTAATGAGACGCTTGGGACACCAATGGATTCGCTCAGTCTTGATTTCAATCCTTTTATACATTTTCGGGTTCCGTACCTCAGTCGATAATAACGGAACACTTATAGGGACACTTTATTGTCCGTCTGTCAAGATCATTTTTCTCAGGAACGCGTGGAGGTATTAGATTGAAATTAATTTCTAACATTCATTAATTTCTACACCATGGAGCAGAAAAAAATCAAATTTCTAAGATGTGAGACCTTCCAGAGCCTGAAAACCGTAATGATAAATGATAAATGATATTTATTTTGTAAGTAGGTTTTTAAAAACACTTTTACACGTCAAAATTTTTTTTTGTCATTTTTATCACTAGATGAGGCCGGTGTTTCCTAGCTGACTACCCTGAGAAGAAACACCGAAACAAACTCAGGGGTCAAAGTCTCTTTTAAAGTCCATACAGTAAATATGTATTGGTCAAATCACATGAGGACCATGCCGATTTGTCTGAAATGGCCTTTTGAAGAAAGAACCATACAGATTTGAGTGGACCTGTCCAGTCAGTGCAAGCATTTGTCAGTATTCGCAAAGCTCAACTCAGGACACTAAGGAGCTCAACGATTTGACGAACAATACCAAGGAAAGGACATTTGGGTAGGCCGCAGAAAATACTCAAATTGCCAGACATAATTATGCTAAAAATTACTGAAAAGAGAGAAGAGAAGAGAAAAAATAATAATAATAAAAACTAATCCACATTGTCCTCACGTTCACAATATTAAAAGAAAAAAAAAATATAGTTTACAAAATGTAATACTTAGCAAAGTATTTATGTCAAACATTATTTAAAACAATATATTTATATATATATACATCTAATTGTAAAATTAAAATAATCTACAATGTCAAATTGTAAAAGATGAACATAAATATCAAACGATAAAAAAAAAAAAAATATAATAATAATAAAAATGAAAATAATTTCACAAAAGAAAAAAACAAAAGAATTGCAGAGCGTACTGGAGCAGGTCAATCCCAAGCCTTTTCATCCTCAACGTAGTCCTTTACAGTGTAAAAAGCCTTTTCGCAAAGTTTTCGCTTTACAAATGATTTGAATTTATTTAGGCTTAGTTGTTGAATATGACTAGGAAGTTTATTATAGAAGTGTATACATTGGCATCTAAATGAGCCCCCTATTTTTTTGAGCCTGGTAGCAGGAACTACAAATTTATGTTTATTCCTAGTATTAAAATTATGAATATCACTGTATTTCTTAAACATGTTTTTATTTTTGTGGGCATACAAAATATTCTCGTAAATATACTGCGAAGGTACGGTCATTATATTGATATCTTTAAATTTATCTCTGAGGGAGTATCTAGGACTTAATTTATAAATCGAACGAATAGCCCTTTTCTGCAAAATAAAAATTGTCTGGATATCGGCGGCATTTCCCCACAGTAGAATACCGTACGACATGACACTATGGAAGTAGCTAAAATAAACTAGACGGGCTGTCTCTACATCGGTTAAATTTCTAATTTGTCTAACAGCGTATGCTGCGGAGCTAAGTTTCTTCGATAATTTGTCTATATGTGGGCCCCATTGAAGCTTAGCATCTAAAGTTATGCCTAAGAACACTGTACTATCTTCAGGACTCAACTCTTTATCTTTGATTAGCACACTACTTTCCACTTGCCTAACATTAGGCATGGTAAACTTAATACATTTTGTTTTTTTTTCATTAAGCAGTAGGTTATTTACATTAAACCAGTGTACTATTTTTGAAAGAGCTAGATTTATATCATCAGTTACCGGCTGCTGACGTTTAAGTTTAAATAAAAGTGATGTGTCGTCTGCGAACAACACTATATTATGATTATCTTTTATCAAGTAAGGTAAGTCGTTTATGTAAATTAGAAACAAAAATGGTCCAAGAATTGAGCCCTGGGGGACACCCATTCTAACTACAGATCCTGGAGATCTTCTTCCGTTTACGTCAACTCTCTGAATCCTTTCACTCAGATATGATGTAAGAAGATCCAGGGAGGAGTTCCGGATTCCGTAATGGTGTAGTTTCCTGATTAATGTGTCATGGAGAACGCAATCGAAGGCCTTAGACAAATCGCAAAAAATGCCGAAGGCATCGCATTTGTCTTCCCATGCATCATAAATATGTCCTAAAAGTTCAACACCAGCATCGGTTGTTGAACGACCCCTTGTAAAACCAAACTGTTTGGTATGTAACAATTTATGTCTGTTAAAAAATCTTTGTAATTGCTCTAAAATAAGTTTTTCAAATATTTTACTAAAAGTGGGTAGAACTGAAATGGGTCTGTAATTCGTGGGGTCCGATGTACTACCCGTTTTGAACAATGGTATTACTTTACTATTCTTCATCAAGTCAGGAAACTCACCGCGATCGATACAACTATTAAAAATAAAAGCTAAAGAAGGAGCTACAATGTGGATTATAGACTTCACAACGTCCACAGAATTACCCCATAAATCTGCAGTCTTTTTTACATTTAAGGAGTTAAATGTCTTAATGATATCTACACAAGTCACATGTTCGAAATTAAAATCAGAATCACAAACTTTAACATTTTCTTTAAGCAGAGCCTCTGCAGCACTGGGTGATGAGTTCAGAGATTTTGTTGTTGATATGGGAATCTCTGAAAAGAAGTTCTCAAAAGCCGCGGCAACCTGTGAGTCCGATGTGATCACATTGTCATCAATTACAAGTTTATAGTCATTAGATTGTCTTGTAGACCTGCCAGTTTCACTATTTATGACATTCCACGTAGTTTTAATTATATTATTACTGTTTTTAATTTTGGAACTCAAGTAACGCGATTTCGCTACAGAACAAATTTTTTTGAATATTTTTGAATAATTTCGCACATATAAACTAAATTCAGCAGTATTAACAAGAACCCTTTCATCATACAATTCATAAAGCCGAGTTCTGCTTTTGTGAATACCAGTGGTTGCCCATTCACTGAACGACACGTTGCTATTAACCGAAATAGTCTTGGGTATAAAAGTAGAATTAAATTGATTACAGTATGTGTTAAAGAAACCTTCATATTGACGATTGGGATCATTATATGTAGACAAGTCTGGTAAATTATTAATGAGTTTAGTTTTAAAAGTTTCTAAACGACTTGCAGTTTTAGGGTTAACAGTGATATTCTTTTTAGCCACTATGCTGTTTTGATTTTGAAAAGTAATTAATTGCCCGCAATGATCAGAGTCTAATAAATTTATAATTTCTTTGCGGTTTGGTACAACATCCGTATAAATATTATCTATGCATGTGGCACTGGTAGGAGTTATTCTCGTGGGCTCCAGAAATAAGTTAACAAGATTGTATGACTTAAATAGACTTAGAATTTTGCTACATAAACCTGAGTTTTCCAATAAATTAACATTAAAATCACCACAAGTGATTATGTACTTGTTAGAATTACAAATTTTATAAAAAACTTCATCCATTACCTTTTCAAAGCAGTCATACAATCCAGAAGGGGGTTTGTACACACTTAATATAATAAACTGCTCCAATTCAATACAGGCTATTTCAATTGACCGCTCAACAGATAGACTTACAATATCCTTACGTTCTTTATATTTCAGGTGGTTATTTATTAAAATCAATGAGCCACCACGTAATGCATTAATTCTGCTAAACGAGCTACCAATCTGGTGATTACTAAAATTAAACATAAGCTGGTGGCTTTTAAGCCAGTGTTCAGTTATACAAAGAATATCAATATTATTACAATTAAGAAAAAGTTCTACTTCTAAATCTTTATTCATTAAACCTTGAATATTTTGATGCACCAGATTGATGCTATTTATTGAATTTGAAACTCGAAGGGAATTATTTTTGTTCATCAGTATATTATTATTGCTAGAGATTGACTCTGTTGTCTTACTTTCTAATTTAAATCAATAATAATATCAATATTTGATGCCAACTTATTGGCAAAATCAATTGTCAAGTCATTGCGTTGCTCAATATGAGCAATTTGTTTAGCCAAGTTCTTGGCTGTAATTAAAAAGTAATATGATAGCGACACAGCTATCTGTCTTCTACAAAATTTTGAAAGATAGTATCTATCTACCAGATATCTATCTTTTGTCAAATAAAAATGAGGGCCAACATAATTGTTGGTGTCAATTAAATGAAACAAATTGTTATTTAACATCAAATTGTACAATGTCATATTAATTTTATATCTAGTTCGATTTTCTTCCTGTGGCAAACTTTGGCTGTATGGGAATGTGAACATTACAATTTTTCCTACACTCAGGTTACTAAAGTTCTAGAACAATTAGGTACATACGAATACCTACTGCTGCTGTAAATAGATTCGGGATTGCTTGAAATAGTCATTGCGGCTGTGGAAAGCAAAGAGTTAATAAATGAACACAGCTGGATTTTAGTCAGTAAAAGTCTGACAATCCCTCTAGATCCAACAGGAGCAGTAATGCTCACAACGGTGAAGGCCGCACGTGTGAGGCAACGGCGTTCACGCTTCAGCTGCCGCCGAAATTCCGATCCCAATTTCTGGCCACCGTAGGCACGGGCTTACGGACGGCGAGCAATGGGTAGCTCGCTGTCCGACCGTCCGGTAACAGTCCGGAACGAGCCTAAGTCGTCGACGGCGCGTATTGTTCCACGTGTGCCTCAAGGAGTTGTTGTCAGCAAACCGTAGGGGCGCAGCAGGATCGAAGCCTACTGGGGCCAAGGGTCTGCTTTTGAAAGGATGGCTAGGTTTCGCCACAAGAAAAAGAGGGAGGAGTTATGTGATGGTTTCCTATCCTCAAAATAAAAACAAACTGGACATAGCCCTTTTCCAAGTTTTATCTCACCCGGTCCCCTTTTCCCGCCGTCTATTTCAGCTACCGTTTTCAGAAATACTAACTTACATAACTATTTTGTTTCTATGTTATGGCAGCTACTTAATCAAATCTAAATATAGCAACAATAATCTTGTTTCCTTAGCTTGTAACATTTATTTAGTATTTAATCTGATACAATCATCCTATTACGATTGACATTCAATTGACGTCAACAGCAAACAGCTCTTAGCATACCTGTAATCATGGTTTCATAACAGCACCTAGTTTTTTTTTTTTTGATTGTTCGTTACCTCATTGCAGAAGTATTAGCAGTGTGATGGATTTGAGGTTGATGTTCGCGGATATACTGCCATTTTCTATGAGGATGTAGAATCATCATCAATGTCATCAAATTACTTCTTCAGCTGTTTTTTTTTACCGTGGAAGTCATCCAATGACTTCTCGCGCTCTGGGCGGAGCGCGAGGTCGAGTCCGACATTTAGTAAACCACCTCTGTCCTTCAGTTGTCCTTTGCGTTCTAGGATAACGGGTTTCCTTTTCAGAAATACCCCGCAGTCCTAGTTAGCGGGCATCGGCCCTGCGGGCCCCTTGCGGTTTGCTGACATCTCTTTGAGGAGTTTGTGGATCACTACGCGTTGCTGACGACTGGGCTCGGTCCGGTCAATTATCGGACGGCCGGACGGCGAGCTGCCCCTTGCTTGACGTCCGCAAGCCCGCGTCTACCGTGGCTGGTAGTCGGAGTCGGAATCTCGGCGGCTGGGGCGTAAGAACGTTAATTCTCTTAAGCGTGCAGCCTCTACCTTCGCTAGAGTGTGAAGTCGAGAGGAATTTTCAAATTTTTACTGTCTAATACTCTGACACACCCTCACGCATCAAAGAGGGAGAAGTCATTCGATGATTTTTCACCTCAAAAAAATAATTCAAATCTGAAATGAACAGGCATGTCAAAACATAATCCCCTTTTTTATAGTAGGTAAAATCATCCAATGACAAATCCCACCCTTGGGCGGGGCGAGAGATAGTGTCAGACTCTTACTGACTAAAATCTACCCTGTTCCTTCATTGCCTTTGTTCCAGGGCCCCGGGGTTCACTTGCGCCTAACCCTTGGCCCCAAAACATACCCCACTGCACCGCTAACAATCAGGCACAATGCGAGGTCTAGAACCAGTTGATAAGAAAAAAAAATGCTTTGGTGTCCGTAATCTTAACTCTATCAAAACGTCTTTCAGATCATAGAGATCGACTCTATTGTCTATACAACACCCCAAAACTGAGTTGGCCCACCTTTATTGAGACGGCGCCGGCCTCAAGGAGTTGTCAGCAAACTTTAGGGGCCCAGCAGGGCCGAAGTCTACTGGGGCCAAGGGTTGGGTGAAAATGAACCCCGGGGCCCTGGATCGAAGGCAATGAATGGAACAGGATAGGTTTTTAGTCAGTAAGAGTCTGACACTATCTCCCGCCCCACCCAAGGGTGGGATTTGTCATTGGATGATTTTACCTACCATAAAAAAAATCTACGGTTGGGAAGGACTCTACGAAGGACTTCTCGTATTCACAAAATCTTACTAGATTTTCTTCTGAAAACATAGCATTGACTGTTTGTAGTTTCCATTGCCTTGATTTGGTAAACTCACAATAAAAAATACAAAAATAAAATGGGAAAGTCGTCTGACATCGCATTGGTTAAAAATATAATTTGATGCAAATCATACAGCAAATTGTGATTAAGTGGTTTTGGCATCGATGTTTCGTTATTTATTGATATGCACTTCTGAGTCTGACTGCTAAATTAATTCCGTCTAAAACTAGAATTAGGTGTCTAGGTAGGTATGATTTTCTGATGCAATCTTACGAATTCGTAGTCGAACAAGCTACATTCTGTCTAATGAAAACAAGGCGACAAATCCGTGATGAGTCATAATATCTAAAATAACTAGCATTTATGTTATTAGGGAACTTAATTGAAGAACGAGAATTACACTGCTGCACTTTACACGTTTTTTGCGTTATTATCTTATTAACACATTGACATAGCGCTATGACTAATGTTACTAAAACGATAAAAGTACGAAATCACGCTTCATTTTTGCTTGCCATCGCCCCTGCTTTATGCATTTGCCGGTACTAGGAGCGCATGAAATCGCAGGAGTTTCTGCAGCCGTCTCGCCGACTCGCTGCACACTTGCACAACCGGTCCGCGTGCCGCACACAGCATTGAAAATTACGTCATGTATTTTATTTAGCCTTATGTAGAGCTTGGTATACCTATCTATATGCACGACCGGCGAGTAAGTCACGACGCACCTCCTACGCGTTCTAACAGCCTGGTACTTCAGAAGCTAGAAAGGATTCAAAAGGACCTTTATTGCGAGCCTTTTTGCGTTTCCAAGGAAATCGTAATAAGGAGGGAAATGGTTTGAAAAAGATAGCTGTGTTTGTTGTTTTTTTTTTGTATTTTTAACGTTGTTACTTCACAGTTCCTTAATTAGACCTACGCTTTAAGTGTCCTTATCGTATTATCTTATCTTATTTAGTTACATTTATTTAAATCAGCGAAAAGGTTTGCATTGTGCAAGACTTGTCCACTAGAATTGGTTGTGATTTGTTTTTCTCCGACTCTCAAGGTCTCGATTCGACCCGTCTGCTCTTTTTATGTTTTATACATCAGGTTTTGATGGTGTCTAAGTTCAAAAGGCAAGTGTCAGACAATTTCTTAAGTGCTTTGTTATTTTGGGTATTAAAACAAGGTCGATTGCTTCAAATAAAATTATATTTGTCTGCAAAAGAATATTTTGGTGAAGTATGGATGAAAACAGCTATGTTTTTAGATTTTAGTTAGTACTAGCTGCTGCCAGCGGTTTCGTCCGCGTGATAGTAGAAAATTATCCTAAGGTACATACTTACATACTTACGGGATAAAAAGTATCCTATGTGCTATTCCAGGGCATGGTCTACCCGTGTACCAAGTTTCATCGAAATCCATTCGGGAGTTTTTGCGGAAAAGAGTAACAAACATCCATACATACAAACTTTCGCGTTTATATTTTTTAGTTAGTATAAGGTGTCATGTTTCTACAGTTTTCACAGCAAGTGCAATTTTGACTACTTTAATAATTCATAAGAAAGCATTTTATATAACTTTAATAAAAAAAAATTACAACCTTTCTAAATATTTTCTATTTTTATAAGTAAATGAATTCATTCAAAATATTTTAAAGTGTCGTTGCACCGTAACTAACTGTTTCAAGCATAATTTTAAAACTTGTAAGAGGTAGAAAAAATATCTATGGTTTACGTTAAACTAATAGCAGAGGAAACCTTGACACCTAGCCATTAGCTACATAATAAAGATGAATCTAATAAAATAAATTATCAACAAGAACCCTGACATAAAATTGAACAAAAACAGTAGGCTACACAAACCACTTGATAACGATTATGTATTTATTATTTAAGGCGATTTTTCAATGTCATCTTATTAATAATCTTCTTTATTGCAAAATGCTAAAAGTGTGCGTACAGAAGCCTTATTTCGCAAACGCGCTCACACAGTCATATCGGCGTTCTAGTTTACTAGCTATTTGCCGCGGTTTCACTCGCGTCTTTGGCTACAGTCCCGCTCAATAGCATTATGCTATGTTTTTCTCGATAAATAAGCTATCCGACAGCAATTGCTGAGGTTAATGTATTCTCTTGTCTTCTTCCTTGCCTAATCCCTTCATATGGGGTCGGCTCTCCTCGTCTTTAAGCGCCAGTACAGTCTATCCTGGGTTGTATTTGTATCCAGCTGAGCTCGTTCCAGGTCTTTGGATACGGTTGTCTACCACGTCGCTAGAGGGCACCCTCTGCCGTTTCTACTTTCTGGGATCGCTAGGGCCTTCTTTACCGGGTGCTCCTCGTCCCTTCTCATCACATGTCCATGATTTTTTGACTAGTCGACGGGACCGAAAAGTTCTAGAGTGGCGAACGCGTACCTGATGACACAGCATTGTAAGGCCCTCACAAGGTGGACTGATGAGACCGTAGGAGACGCACAGGATCGTTCGTTGTGGTGACACTTGGGAGAGGACTACGTCAAACAGTGGACTTCTTTCAGCTGAAATGATGTTTTTTTTTAGTTATTCCGATAGCTAATGAGCAAATTTAATATTGGTAATCCGCTGCGTTCGAATTGCTTGGAATAATCCCAACATTATTGGAAAAAGATTAGCAGTCATTTTGCTCATTAGTTAAGTATTTTTTTTTTACTTTTTAACCAGTGTTTAAAATATCTTTTCCAAAGTAATGTTGAGGTCAGATTCCAGGCAATCCGAATGTATTTAAACTTTATAACCCTATATCGCGTAAGCATAATCATTAGAGATGCGCCGAATAATGGTTACACCGAATAACTGAATATTGAACAATATTCGGTTAAAATCTTACCGAACCGAATATACTGCAGGATAATTCGGTTTCATGTTCCATAGTTCTGCCGCGCAAACAAGTTTCATTACGCATATAGTAAACCTTTCCTATTACAATCTAATTGTAATTTGCTAATGAGATTATTGCAATTGAAAATTACTGTTCTTTAAAGATACTTGATTTTATGTAACTATCAATGTTAGATTGTATTTGATTACCTGTGTTTAATTATATCTTTGTTTGAGTACTTTACAATAAACGATTGCATATTATTATGATTGCTACAATATGGGATTCCTTTAATTTATTTTATACCAATGGATGATTTGCAATGATCCATTAAAGCGAATATATTCGGCATTTCAACCGAAAAATTCTGCCGAATACGCCGAATAACGAATATAAAACGAATATTCGGCGCATCTCATCTGTCATTCATGTTCCCACTCCTGTGACTTGAGAAGATATGGGCCGTAATCCTCCACGCGAGCGTAATGCGGGTTTACATGTAACCCTGTACTTACTAGGTAATACAGTAGTACTACCACGACCTGTTAACGCGATACAATTTATGACCTAAACTGAACTGTTAAAGGAATTGAGCTATATTGGGAGTTTGTTAAGCTTCATCCTTCCTTCTCGCTCGAACGCCTAAAATTCTAAGACGTAAAAAAAATCACGTCATAGTAAGCCCCCAGTTCTTTTTGGTAGAAATGGTTCGGGGTTGACATATTTTCGGGCTTTTTTATTATTGATAGGCACGCGTTTGACCTCTATCTCACCTGATGGTAAGCAATGCTGTGGCCGACCGACCGAAGTAGCCTATTCATTCTTGTCTTAAAGGCTTCTAAGGATGATCTTCTATATATATAAACTAGCGACCCGCCCCAGCTTCGAACGGGTGCAATGGTGATATTAAATATATTTTGCATGTATTATTTAAACCTTCCAACTACTCGTATATAAACCTTCCTCTTGAATCACTCTGTCTGTTTAAAAAAAATCGCATAAAATCCGTTTCGTAGTTTTAAAGATCTTAGCATACATATGTATAGACAGCGAGAAGCGACTTTCTTTTAGCCTACGTATTGAAGCGTAATACCACTCACTGATTAATCACAATATCTCAGAAACTATAACACCTACAAACTTAAAATTTGGCAGGTCCTTATAGGGTGCAGACATCCGCTAAGAACGATTTTACGAAATTCCACATCCAAGGGGGGTGTAGGGGCCCAGTAGGGCCGAAGCCTACTGCGGCCAAGGGTCAGGTGAAAATGTAAACCCCGGGGCCCTGGATCGAAGGCAATGAATGGAACAGGGTAGGTTTTTAGACAGTAAGAGTCTGACACTATCTCCCGCCCCACCCAAGGGCAGGATTTGTCATTTGATGAGGTTTACCTAACAAAAAAAAAAAACCTCCAGGGGGGTAAAACGGGGGGTTGGAAATTTGTGGAGAAATCTACTTTCACGCGGGCGAATTCGCTGACATAAGCTAGTAACCTATAAACGGAATGACCTTCGTAAACGTAACGCAACCTTTGATCAACACGTGCTCTTTTTTATTTAACTGCAAGTCACGAGCCAGGATATATAATTGCCCATCAATTTTAATTCAAATTCAAAACATCGAGCCAAATTGCTTATGATTCGGACAGTGTCCGAATTAACACATCTTAATTTTTTTTTTCCACTCAAAATTCGACCACCAATAGATTATTGAGCTATTTAGTATAGTTAGATAAAAAAGTTTTAAAATATAATATGTGAAAAACAAGTTTATAACTACTTTTTTTTATAGTAGGTAAAATCATCCAGTGACAAATCCCGCCTTGGGGCGGAGTGGGAAGTAGTGTCAGACTCTTTTCTGACTAAAAACCTACACCGTTCCTTCGTTGCCTATCATACCGGGGCTGAGCCTTCCTCTCAGAAAACGGCCCTTGACCCCAGCAGGGTTCAACCCTGCCTGCCTGCAGCTAGCAGGCTGGGCTTCTACGGTTTGCTGACAGCTCCGTGAGGTGCGCGGGAACAGTACTCGCCGTCGACGACTTGGGCTCGGTCCGGCCGGTTACCGGACGATCGGACAGCGTGCTACTCATTGCATGCCGTCCGCAAGCCCGCGCCTACGGTGGCCGGAAATCGGGATCGGAATCCCGGCGGCGGCTGGGGCGAGCGGCCCGTTGCCTCTGCCTGATGTGGTCGGCCTCCTCCTTAGCAAACTATTTTAGGGTGACTTTAAGGCGACACTGTAATAAGCACCTTCAATAATAATTTGATGGTGTCCGAATTGTGAGTAAAAAAAAAACATATAACTATTGATTTATTTGGCATTATCGACATATTATCACAAATACTTTTTAATTACGAAAGAAAAACCCGTTACTGCAAAAATGTCGCTTAAGATTTTCTTCCTGAAAACTCTCGATGATTTTGTTTCAAATAAATCACTTAGGCTTAAATAAATGCTCACTTATAAAACGTCAGAAGCGAGTACCTACACGGTTTGGTTAATTGGTAGTTTCCTATGGAAAAGAACCGGTAAGAAACTCACGGTTACTCTTTAAAAAAAAATGTTGGAGTTTTAAAATATTGTATATTACATTACCTAATAGGTATGAGAAAACTGTGGAAACCAATCAAATGTTCGTAAAAAAAAAACTGTTATTCTTTGTAAATCTGCTCAACCATTAACTTCCTTCATTGTACTTGTACAAACACATAAGTTTCGCTATGAGAGCCCGCGTACACGCGACCGTAGTGGCGTAGCTACTAAGGGGCTAGGCGGGGCAGTTCCCCGGGGCCCCCAAAACCTGATTAGCAAACCGCTTATTGAACGAGCAAAAAATTTTGTCACCTTCGGAATCTAAATAAAGTTGCATTTTGTAAATATGTTTCTAAATTATATTGATCATAAACAGTTTAGGGGGCCCCGTTTTTTTTTTGTCCCAGGGCCCTTAGTCACCTAGCTACGCCACTGCACGCGACGACCATCGATCGAATCAAATTGCGAACGTAATGCAAACATTTGTAATGAAATTCTTTCTTTCTTTCTTTCAATATCGTGCCGGATCCGATTATATTAAATGAGATTTGTCTTTTTATCAGACTACTTACTTAATATCTTGCTGTTATACATAGCTTTGGTTCTGTCTGCGTGAAAGTAAATAAATGACGGAAAGGAAACGTATTACCAGAATAATAAGTATCCATGTCACAAAGGTACACCGCGATATTAAAATTGTTTTTAATCGATATAAATTAGTGCTTGACTGCCATCCCTATCCCACCTGATGGTAAGCAGTGATGCAATCACTGATGTAAAGCATACCTTTGGATGTCGGGCTACCGATTCGAAATTCTATGATGGACGCCAAAAATAATAATATACCTTTGTTCTTTTGAGGTGCATGAAGATTAAATTAATAAATAATAAAATACTGATAACACACAAAAATCAGTCATGTCCTGTGCGAGTCTCAGAGTTTTTATTTCTTTCTTTCTTTTTATGTCGGGGGCCAGACCCGCCCTGGAAAATTACTCTACATACCAATGATATTAGTGCGCAATCGTGAAGAATCAAAAGTGTCCTAATTAAGAATTTTTTAGGTGATTGGTGACCAGAATAATGTTTGTTTACATTCACCCGTAATTGATAACAATAGCTGTTTCTTTCTTTCTTGTTGGATTTATTATGCAATCCATTTTCTATTATTTTGACTTGTAGTGAAATGTACAATGAATAACAAGTGTGTGTGTGTTACCGCTGCTGCGCGGAACACATTTTTAGATTGTTTTGTGAGTGTATAACATATCTGGTTATTAAAATATCATTGCTATATACGCTAGAAAGAAAGAAAGAAGAAAGGATGATGGTGATGATGATGGTGCTAGTATTATATATTGATCGTATGTAATAACATTGACATTTTAACATTGAGCAGTGGTGGCCAAGTGAGAGCAGTGGTGGCCGAGTGGTAACGGCCCCGACTTACGAGTTGTAGGTCGCGGGTTCTAACCCAGCCAGGCGCATTACTTTTTGTAATTTAATTTATCACCACTGCTCTCAAAACGGTGAAGGAAAACATCGTGAGAAAACCGTCATGTCCTAGAACCAAAAAAATTCGAAGACATGTGACATACACCAACCCGCACTGGGCCCGCGTGGTGGATTACAGCCGATTCCCTCTCTTAGATAGGAGGCTTGTGTCTCAGCAGTGGGAACATTAAAAAGGCTGATGATGCAATAACATAATTGCCAATATACTTACCCAAAGAGAAGGTTGACTTTGACCCAAGACCACTATACCCAAGCTTAATATCCTTACAATTCATAACTTCCCATAAGCCTAGTTCCAACATAGATTAGTTCCAGTAAATTTACATAGACTTAGTGTATCTAGATACGCCGTCCGCTTTCTCCTTTCTAAAGTTCACCCACAACCGTTGGTCCGCGTTGGGCGCTGAGGCAGCTGGACCGGGATCTCTTCCGGCAGGCCGCGGCGGTACAGGCCTGGGTGCAAGCACCGGACAGGCCTGTCGACATTGACGCCGAGGCGGACTGGTTCGGGGAGGCCTTGTCGCAAATTTGCGACGCGGCTATGCCCCGAGTCCGACCAGGACGTGCCCAGCGCCAGGTGCACTGGTGGTCGCCGGAGATTGCGGCACTGCGTGACGCATGCACTGCCGCGCGACGCCGGTACTCCAGACACCGCAGACGCCGCATCCGTCCACCGGATGCAGAGGCCATAGAGGCGGAGCTGTATGAGGGATACAGAGCAGCAAAGCGCACCCTCCGAGCGGAGATAAAGCGGGCCAAACTCGAGGCCCGCAACGTGTGGCTGGGGACTCTCAACGTGGACCCGTGGGGTCGCCCGTACAAGGCGGTGCGGGATAAACTCCGCCCCTGGGCTCCCCCGCTGACGCAGAGTCTCCGGCCCCAGCTTGTGGAGGGTGTAGTGAACTCTCTGTTCCCTGCGCGGGGGGAACACACCCCCCCGCCCATGGCTCCGCCACCTGCGGTGTCCGACGCGGACCACAATGGCGACGACGGTGACCATATTGCTCCAGAGGTGACCGAGGTAGAGATGAGAGTGGCGGTACAAAGGCTGAATGCCAAAAATACCGCCCCGGGACCCGACGGCTTGCCTGGAAAAGCCTGGGTCCTGGCCATGGAGGCTCTCGGGCCTCGACTCAGAGGGCTCCTCAGCGCATGTATGGAGAGGGGCCAGTTCCCGCTTCGTTGGAAGACGGGGAAACTGGTCCTAATCGCGAAGCCAGGGCGACCTGCGGACTCTCCGTCCGCGTATCGGCCCATTGTGCTGCTCGACGAGGTGGGCAAGCTCTTTGAAAGAGTAGTTGCAAACCGCCTCGTCGCGCACCTAGCACGGGTCGGGCCGAACCTGTCGGATGACCAGTTCGGCTTCCGCAGGATGCGCTCAACGGTGGACGCCATCATGCGCGTGCGAGCCCTCACGACGGGGAATGCAGTGTCCCGGGGCAGGTGTGTCTTGGCGGTGTCTTTGGATATCGCCAACGCCTTCAACTCCCTGCCCTGGAGTAGCATTAGGAGCGCACTCCGGTACCACCGGGTGCCCGACTACCTCTGTCGTGTGATCGAGGCCTACCTGTCGAGCAGGTACATTATCTACCCCGGTCATCAGGGAGAATGGAATCGGCGAGAGATGTCGTGCGGTGTCCCGCAGGGATCGGTACTAGGGCCGCCCTTGTGGAACATCGGGTACGACTACGTGCTGCGCGCCGACCTCCCCGACGGGGTCAGCGTGGTCTGCTACGCGGACGACACGCTGGTCCTGGCGCGGGGACGGTCGTACCAGGCGGCGGTCGAACTAGCGACGCGCGGGGTTGCGACAGTCGTGGAGAGGATCCAGCAGTTGGGACTCGAGGTGGCATTGCACAAGTCCGAGGCCATGTGCTTTCACGGCCCTCGGTACGCGCCACCACCGGGTTCCCAATTAACGGTAGGAGGAGTTCACATCGGCGTCGGGTCGACGATGAAGTACCTGGGACTCGTCCTCGACAGCCGGTGGAACTTCGAGGCGCACTTCCGACGTTTGGCTCCCCAACTTAATCGGACTTCGGCTGCACTCAAGCGGCTCCTGCCGAACCTGGGGGGTCCAGACGCCTCCTGCCGGAGGCTCTACGCTGGCATCGTTCGGTCCATGGCCCTTTACGGGGCGCCTGTGTGGGCGCCGACGCTGCGAAGGCGACCGGCGGCCCTGCTGAACGCCTGCCAGAGGGTCATGGCCATACGGATGATCCGGGGATACCGCACGGTATCCCGCGAAGCGGCGAGCCTCCTTGCTGGCCTGCCACCATGGGATCTGGAGGCAACAGTCCTTGCACGCATGCACGATCTGCGCGTGGAGATGCAACGCCGGGGCGAATCCCCGCTGCCGCGACAAGTCGCGGCTTGGCGGACAGAGTTCCGGCGAGATCTCATGGTGAAATGGCGAGAACGACTGTCGCAACCCTGTGCTGGGCACGCCACGATTGAGGCGGTAAGGCCCCTCTTTGAGGCGTGGCTGGAAAGGCCTCACGGCGTCATAACCTTCCGCATGGCGCAGGTACTAACCGAACATGGCAAGTTCGGGCCTTACCTGTACAAGATCCGTGCGGAGGTGACGCCCGGGTGTCGTCACTGTGCGGAACGCCCGGTGGACACGGTGGAGCACACGGTAGAGGTGTGCCCCGCTTGGGAAGAGCATCGCCGTGTCCTCGTGGGGGCAATCGGAGGCGATCTCTCGCGCCGGGGCTTGGTTCAAGCCATGCTCCGGAGCGAGGAGGAGTGGCAGGCGGTCGCCTCCTTCTGCGAAGCAGTAATGCTAGCAAAGGAGGAGGCTGACCGTATCAGGCAACGGCGCTCACGCCGCAGCCGCCGCCGTAACTCCGATCCAAATTTCCGGCCACCGTAGACGCGGGCTTGCGGACGGCGGGCAATGGGTAGCTCGCTGTCCGTTTGTCCGGTAACAGACCGGACCGAGCCCAAGTCGTTTACGGCGCGCACTGTTCCCGTGCGCCTCAAGGAGTTGTCAGCAAACCGTAGGGGCCCAGTAGGGTCGAGGCCTAGTCTGGGGCTCTGGGAAGGTATGAAAATGCATACCAGGGCCCTGGAACCAAGGCAGGGAAGGAACAGGGTAGGATTTTAGTCAGTAAAAGTCTGACACTATTTCCCGCTCCGCCCAAGGGCGGGATTTGTCATTGGATGATTTTACCTACCGTAAAAAAAAAAAAAAAAAAAAAAAAAACCCACAACCGTGACAGCCGTTTATAAGTGAACAAAGGACGGTTTTCTATAAAATGATTGTGTTGAGTTTCTCTGCATATTGTGTTCAAGCCAGCCGTGTACTTTAGATAAGTATCTTTCCACGGTGTACTTACTGGGAGTAAGAATGAAACAAAGTTTTAAGAATTCAAATGTTTGTGTCTGTATTCTTCGTCTTCTATTTAGAGATTGCAAACCGGGCCCCGCCGGGCCCGGTGCCCTTTTAGACATTCATTGGGCCCGGCCATTCATACCGGGCTGGTGACCGGGCCGGGTATGAATTGCTGGGCCGGTCACGGGGCCCGGTATGAATGGTCGGGCCCGGTGGATGTCAAAAAAGGGCACCGGGCCCGGCCGGGTCCGGTTTGCAATCTCTACTTCTATTCGAGTCCTATGGTGAACTCCATCAATTGTTTATGCTGCAGCATTGGGGGCATTAAAAAAAAACAGCAACAAAATGCACGTGTATGGGCACTAGAGGCACTCCAACGTGTGTGTCTCTGAACAGGGGCGCCGCACTCATTGGGTATCTGACGGGTTCAAAAGCCCATTTAGCCATATTGCGTTTGCAGCGGCCTACCTGGATGCGCAACCGATTTAGTGATTTCCATAATGGCTTACTTAATTCACGTTCAGGTGGCAGATGTTTCTGGAGTTTCATGAAAAATCTGGCCCTTAAACAATCCTTACCCTAAATTATGGGAAATTTGGTATGCCGAGAAATAGGTTTACTGAGCTACTTACCTAGCAGTAGTTCTCTAGGGAATAAGACATGCCTGACCCAGGGTTATCTAATTTTTTTTTTAAGAAATAGTTTTTAGAAGGGGGAAAATTGAGACTACATTATAAGAAGAAAGAGTACATTTTTTATAATTTTTCGATTAGGGAATAGTTTAAAATATACTAATTTTGAGGGTTTTAATTTAGTTTAATTTAAAATTAGATTAAAGATAAGTACTCGTATTTTAGAGTATACAATTGCGTTTGTTAATAATAAAGTACTCCTCCGCAAAATAGTGCAAAATAATCTATGGTAGAGTACGGGCATGAATTGAAATAAAAACACGAAAAGATGATGTTATATTCTTTTCACAACAAGAACATCTATTGAACGCTAAATCTTTGATGTCGAATTTGCGACGACCTAAGAATAGCCTCCCTTTGCTATTGATGTGGTTTAACTTTATTGCTGTCATGAATTTTGAACGGCTGGTGGAATGGTAGGTATTAAATTTCAGTTTTGCCTCTCGGCCAATGAACTGTCGCAGGGAGCAAGGTCGACTCGGACTTGCCTTTAATCGATCTGTAATTGAAGAAACTTCAAGGTCACACAAAATCTTTTAGTCCGAAGGAAGTCAAATAAGCTAATATATCAAACAAGATATCTTTTTTAAAATCTTATTCGTATTTGAGGATTACTTTTTTAAGGTGGACTGTTCACTTCTCTCATCATCTGTTGACTTCTCTCGCTTTAGGGTGGAGCGGGCTAGCTTGTCAGATTTTTACTGATTAAAATAACATCTATGTTTCTTCAGACTTTTGCGTCCTAGGACCACGAGTATCCTTTTCGGCCCTGCTGGGTACTTACGGTTTTGCTGACCTGTCTTTCGAGGGACGCGTGGAACACTACCGCGCCTAGTTCTTATAGGATGAGCGATGGCGAGCTACCCATTGTTCATCGTCCGCACCTACATTGGCCGGAGATCGGTCTGCGATTCCCGACGCCCGGGGCGTTTCCTGTCGGGGCGGCTTGCGGCCAGGGGCATGAAGTTGTATGTTTCCTCACTCTTGCGGCCGCCTTACTGTTTCGCAGAAATATGCGACCGTATCCCATTCTCCACCGCGGTCATGTCCCGGCGCGAAAGGTCACGGCGAGGACAGACGAGGCGGCGCTACGCCGAAGCGGGATTCTTATTTAAGGATGTTTATGTTGTTTTAGTCCTACTTCCTAAACATCATCATCACCTTCCTACCCTTGTCCCATATTACTTAGGGTCGGTGCAACACGTTCTTTCTTGCATACTGTCCTGGCAACCGTCACGTTATCACTTTCTCTTTGATTTCATAGGAATCCTCACATAATCCATCCAAAAATGTTTAAAAAAATGTGAAAGTCTGATAATATCTGATTAATTACGTCTCAGCAATCAAAACAGCAGCACATCTGCATATAAGCTGCCCTGTTGTCGCTGGATACAGGGCAAAATACTTCTGAAACCCAGGTAACCTCCGCAAAATGGTCAGTAACACCAAGGTGTTGCTGGCCTTCCTTGAGGAACTGGGGTGGATCGAATAACATACTTGTCCCACCCGTACGCAAAATACGCGCTTAGTCGTGGAGTTGCGGATACCAGCCCGAAATACAAATACAAAAAAAAAAAATACGTCTCAACAACTAAACGGATTGATAAACCTGACCCGGATCCGGACACAGGATACTTTATACCGACAGTTCGTTCTCGTTGGAATTAATTTTCGACGTTCATACGGGCGAAGCTAGTGGTGTGATGGCCCAGTAGTTAAGGCACCCGCCTCTTTACGGGTACGGAATCCAATCCCGCATGAAAATCACGATCTCGATGGCCTGCGGGATTGAATCCTGCGAATCCCGTGGAATTTGCAGAACTGTGATTTTTTTTTTTTTTTTTTTTTGTTTTCGTTACGACCTGCAAAATGCAAAAAACTAAAGACAATTTAAATTTCGCGAGCTAACCTGGCGCTTTCACCTTAAGTAGAATTATTAATTAAATAAAAATAAAGACCAGTTTAAAATGTTTTTTATGATGTTGTAAAGGTATAAAGAACGAATCAGGAAAGAAAAAATATTTTCCAATTGTTTTTCATAGGTATAAATTCTGCCAGAAAAGTCACGAGATCCATTGGAAATAAGTCACTTGTTAATAAATAAGTAAACCGAACAGCGCGTCGTCTAAATGCATTTTTCATAGCAAAAAAAAAAAAAATTTCCTTGAGTGTGTCGAAATACACCTTTTACGACATAAACGTCAGTATCTTTCTTTTTCGTTAACTTAGAATTTACATTTTTCACTGCTTTAAGGGACCACAGACAAGTATATGGTTTTAATTTCAACTCGATACCTCCACTCATTCCTGAGATAAAAGGTGTTGACAGACAGACTGACAACAAAGTGATCCTATAAGGGTTCCGTTTTTCCCTTTTGAGGAACAAAACCATAAAAAAGACAAAATTTTCATAACCGTTCATTTTCACCATCAATGCATCTATAGCAATATTTATTCATTGAATTAAGCATGACTCGTAATAATTGTCAATTATTATTAATTTAGTTTTCTTTTCTTTTTTTCTTTTCTATAAGCATTATATTGGAATATTCGCGGCAGACCAAGGCGAAGGTGGAGAGACGAGCTGGACAATTACCGGAGGGACTGGCCCACAATGGCCGAGGACAGACGTGTGTGGAAAAGGGAGAGGGAGGCCTTCGCCCAGCAGTGGGACATAATAAGCTAAACTGACTAACTAATGGAATATTATTTATATCTTTCTCTCATGATAATTTCTATTGTTACAGTGTATGAAGGCATACGTGGAGTTCGAAGTCTGCAATGGCGCCTACGAGGTGTCTTGTCCTGACGCGAAATGCCGGGTGGGGGCAGCGCTCAACCTCGAAGAGATAGCCGACCTGGTGGAGCCAGGAGTCATGGAAAAACATCTCAAGTTCCGACTTAATCATGGTCAGTATTGCAACATATTACTAGCTTCTGCCAGTGGTTTCGCCCGCGTGAACGTAGATTTCTCCATACAAACTTCCAATCCCCGATTTACCCCCTTAGGTGTTCGTATGATTGCAATCCCACTTATACATAAAGATGTGTTCGTATGTATTAGTATGATACATTTATATATTTGACTTATTTATGTAGGTTTTTTTTATGGTAGGTAAAATCATCCAATGACAAATCCCGCCCTTGGGCGGAGCGGGAAATAGTATCAGACTATTACTGACTAAAAACCTACCCTGTTCCTTCGTTGCCTATCATACCGGGGCTGAGCCTTCCTAGCTAGCAGGCTGGGCCTCTACGGTTCGCTGACAGCTCCTAGAGGCGCGCGGGAACAGTACGCGCCGTCCACGACTTGGGCTCAGTCCGGTCGGTTACCGGACGATCGGACAGCCTGCTACCCATTGCACGCCGTCCGCAAGCCCGCGCCTACAGTGGCCGGAAATCGGTATCGGAATCCCAGCGACGACTGGGTCGAGCGCCCCGTTGCCTTTGCCTGATGCGGTCGGCACTGGATCCTACCCTCGAATATGATCTCTCTCTATCACTTTGCTGATTGAAAACTCATTATTGAGTTGATTAATCTCGCCTTTCTACATGAGTGGTCAAATCACTATTTACTACGAGTATCTATATTATGTTTCTGTGTTTGATAAAGAATAAGGAACAATCCACAGATTTCTTCAACGTAATATCTTCCACACAATGGAATGATTACTCAATTTATTGATCGTATAAGATTCATCTTATTTTCAGATTCTGCTGACACATGTTTTCGGCATTGTTTCATCATCCTTTTAATCCAATCCCCATCTATTTTCTGTTGTCGTCCTTATTTATTTCAAACTGTATCTCTATCAGCCACTAACTCAGTAATCCACTCCTTTCGAAGCATATAATCCTTCGGACAATCTAATCATTGTTTCTTTGATCTTCTTTCTTCTATTGTACATGGTATTATTGCTTTTCATCTCCCGCACCTTTATTTTACATATTCTCCTTCTTCTTAGCGTGTCGATGACAAAATTAATTTATTTTCTAAATTAAATTCTTTTCCTCGCCTTATTTGGCCACAGCAATACCGTCCGCTGACGCTGTCTTTACGTGAACAGATCGAAATGAGAACCCCTTATCTTTATATATTTTATTTTTTATTGTAGGTAAAATCATCCAATGACAAATCCCGCCCTTGGGCGGACCGGGAAATAGTGTCAGATTCTTACTGACTAAAAACCTACCCTGTTCCTTCCCTGCCTTGGTTCCAGGGCCTTGGTATGCATTTTCATACCTCCCCAGAGCCCCAGTGTTCTTTATATTGCATATTCTACCGTTCTCAACTTCTCATAACAATTTATTCAACTTTTTTTTGTTTAACTATGTAGTCACACGCTGGGCAACAGCAGATACACCTGCCATATTTCCCAAACCCGCTTTTCCTCCTTCCGGAATCAATGTAGTTCGTTCCGCATTAACGTTTTTATTGACCTAAAATATTTTATCAATGAGCCAGCTTTTTCCATGATGCCATCATGCTCTGATTGCACTCACCCGCCCGACTCGATCATCGCTGATGCGTGTGCGCTCGTCTGCCGCTGACGTTGAGCTCGCTCCGCTCTGTTTCACGGCGATTACTCGCTCCGTTGCCGCACATTATTGAACCATTTGCTCTACAGGAGACTGTACTATCGCTTTAAGTTGTGTTGTTTAATGCTTCGGTTATTTGTTGGCTAAAGATGACACATTATGACTGACAAGCTCTGAAGGAGGGTTATTATTTTTGAGAGCACTGTCAAACGAGTTGAATAGAAACACAGTGAGAAATAAAACTTTGAAGGATAGCATATCATAATCAGCCTTATACCTAATGTTCCCACTGCTGGGACTTAACTCATCTTCTAGAGAGGAGAATTAAGTGGTGGATTACGATCCACCATGCGGGCTCAGCGCGGATTGGTGGATGTCACTTCTCAAGTTTTTGGTTCTAGGCCATGCCGGTTTCCTCACGATATTTTCCTTCAGCGTTTTGTGAGTAGTGGTGTTAAAATAAATTACACAGAAGTAATGTGTCTTAACATGTGTTTGTGAGAAATGGCTTTAAGAGACTTACAAAAATATAACTCGATGTAGAAAATTACAATGAATTGATGACATTCCAAAATTCTGTCTGGGCTTAGTGTCTCTTCGTAGCACGTAAGCTACACGCTGGTGGACATTTTTTATATTGGTAAAGATAACGCTCCATCGTCCATAGGAAAATATATTGGTTATCTCTGTACAAAATGGTCAACCAAATTTCATTGACCAGACACATAAACAAGGAAGTGAAGAAACTAAAGGGCGTTCTGACCTCAAAATGGTTCCGGTTTCTGATGGAGTGTCGTTAAATTGATATCCTGATCAGTGACACGATAAGTGAAAACAACTTCATACCTTCATACCGGTTATTCGACATTTTAAAGCTCCCTTGAATGATAAGCTTTATCTACAGTGTACTTCCTAGATGTTCTTAGAGCCGAAACACATAACCACCGCTGAAATCGGCAGTGCAGTCCGCCGCTTTTTTTCGCCTCGCGGTGCACATCGCGAAGTTCCGCGTTGCGAATACCATAGCTTTATTAAATGGATATAGCCAGTATCTTCTTTATCGTTTATTTAGAGTAATGTCTTCTTAATAACAAATAAGCATAAGTTTATTACGATCCATGGCAGACAAGCGTCTATCCACATTCGAAAATCTCGAGAAACTGGTTATCCCTGTAGGATACGAACATAAACGCTAAAAGTTGCTTTGCGGCGACGCGAAAAATAGCGTCGGGCGGCACTGCCAATTTTCAACGCTGTTAGGTTTTACGGCCCATAATATAGCGCAAGCTGTAAATACAGACATTCCTTATCTATCTGGTGAATTTCATGTAGCGACATCTATGACGCCACATAAGAACTAAAAAGTTGAAATCCTACATCGCGCAATTAGTTCCCCCCGCGATTCGATGCGCGGCCCAGTGCTGGATGGTTGATGTCACATCTATTCGATATTTTGGTTCTAAGAGATGCTGGTTTCCTTACGATATTATCCTTCACCGTTTTGAGAGCAGTGGTGATGAAATAAATTACTAACAGTATAGCGCCTTACTGTGTTTGAACCTGCGACGTACAACTTTACCTATGTATATCTTAGCGTAAACAACATAATTATTCTCATTTTTGGGACTTGTAGACTTCTCTGTTAGAGGGGCGTACGTTTCACTTCATTTTTGCTAGCCTAAATTCTGCACAGCGCTGGTCGAAAACAATCTCTTGCTCTTTCTTTGCCTCTATTTTATTTATATTACTAGCTGCTGTTAGCGACTTTTCCCATACTCCTGGGACAACAGTTATAATCCTATGTGCCCTTCCAGGATATATTCTACACGTGTACAAAGTTTCATTGAAATCCATTCAGCCGTTCGAGCGTGAAGAAGTAACAAAAATACACACACTCACAAACTTTCGTCTTCATGATATTAGTGTTTTTTTTTATTGCAGAGGTGGCGATGGACTCGGGGCGTGCGTTTTGTCCTCGCGTGGGCTGCGACACAGTGGTCCACGTTCGTGCAGCCAGCCCCGCACATTGCCCCACCTGCCGGCACGACTTCTGTTCACAATGTAACCAGGAGGTAAGATATCTTTTCTATTTTATATCATTTGAACAGGAAACCGAAAGGCCTGTAAACCACGTAGGCCACGAAACAGCGGTTGAGATATAAAACGTTTATTGTAGATCACAGAGAATAGATGTACAGTTACAAGAAGCACAGAAAGTTAGTAGAGAAGATGAAGAATTAGATTGAACATAAAACAACAGCCTCAAACTGACGCGCTGTTTTGGAGTGCAGTACTGCCATAGGTCCACTTGAATTTAAGTGATGAGCGCCCTGTAACATCAAATAGGTCCACTGCTAGATCTATAGATCCAGCCGACACCTCTTCGACTGATCCTGCACTTCTCATATCCAGCTCCAGCCGATTGCCCCTGATCTTCACCAGGTCATCGGTCTAGCTTGTTCCTGTAAGCCAGACCGATGACCTGGTGGAGATTACCGGCTTACCGACGCTACGTCTCCTGAGTGACAAGCTGAAATACCTGCTGATTCCTATTATTTAAAGAACAATGTAAAATCTGAATATCTCAGCAGATAGACAGCGGTTTTTCATGAATGATATCGCAACTTGTTTGTTTGTTTTTTTAAAAACATTGCTGCGGGGCAATGTTGTTTGTTTGAGGTCATTCATAGTGTGGACTAGGCATTACTACCTTTAAATGATATAAACTAGGGCTTAACTGCGATCCCACCTGATGGAAAGCAGTGATGAAATCGTTATCGGTTTTTTTTTTTGGTAGGAGAATCATCCAGTGACATCTCCGCGCCCTTGAGCGGGGCGGGAGATAGTATCAGACTTTTACTGACTAAAACCTACTCCTGTTCCTTCTTTGCCTTAGTCAGGGTCCCGGGTTTAATTTTCACATTCCTTATGGACCCAGCAGACTTCGACCCTGCTGGGCGCTTCGCAGAAGGAGGCGACCGCCTGCCACTCGTCCTCGCTTCGGACCATGGCCTGTACCAAGGCCCGGTGCGAAATCGTTGATGGTGAATCGCACTAATTTATTAAGAGCCTACTGATGTTGATATATCAAGTACTTAATTATCAATATTTTATTTCGAAACGCCTAAAAACTCGTGCAATATTTCAAAACGTCGACATGAAACTCGCACTACTTTCAGTAATGCGGCGGAACGTGTCTTTTCAACGTACGACCATTGTCAAAACAAAAAGGCATCCGTTTCGCTTTCCCTTCTAATACAGGTATTGTTAGGTTTATGCTGTGCTGCCGCTGAAATGAGCTCGTAAACCTAGAGGAATAAGTACCAGAGAATTTTCTGATGAAACAAACTTTTAAATCTTATTATGTAGGGGTACCGTTTGTCTTGGTATGGTCATGTAAAGAGGAGGGATGAAACGCATGTTACTCAAAGAGTTATGAGTATACATGTGGATGGATGCCGAGGGAGAAGCAGGCCAAAGAAAAGACGAATTGATTGTGTGAAGAGTGTTATGAATGAAAGTAATAGGAGGAGTAAAGGAGTCAGTAATAGCATGACGGGTGACAGGATAGAATGGAAGAAAAGAACGTGATGCGCTGACTCCAAATTAAAATTAACAAGGGCAGGAAGATGATGAGTAAACTGTTACAAACGTTTTACTTAATTTAAACCAGTTATCTCGGATTTTACACCAGTCTTACGAAAAAAAAAACTGTAATTCCTACTTGCTCTCTCCCCCACGTGAGACTCGGCCCGACCCCCTCTCCCCTCTAAATGTTTCACGTAATTAATGGACGCTCTCTAAAATACCCTGATGACACTGGAAAATTTACTGTTTTCAGTGCTCATTTTAGAATTCATTTTACTTGCTCCATTCTATATGGCTTTGAAACGTGGTCGCACAAAGGGCCTTTATCAGAAAGGTTAAAGTCACCCAAAGCACAATGGAAAGGGTTATTCCTCAGCGTTTCCTTACGTGATCATATCAGGAATGACGATATCCGCAGGCGAAACAAGTTTACCGACATAACCCGATGAATTGCCTATCTTAAGTAGTTGTGGGTAGAACACATTGCTTGCTGAACAGCTGGCCGATGGGGCGGAACCTTTCCGTTTACCACAACCGTCTTCCGAGACGCAGCGTTGGAAGGCCTCCCACAAGGCGGACCAATGGCTTGGTGAGGATCGCGGGACTCCGATGGATGCGAACCGTTCGTTGTGGCGACACTGGGGAGAGACCTATGTCCGACAGTGGACACCTTTCGGTTGAACTGATGATGATGATAACTCATAGCAACGTCTGCGCGGCGACTTCCCCGACGGGGTCAGCGTGGTCTGCTACGCGGACGACACGTTGGTCCTAGCGCGGGGAGAGTCGTACCGGACGGCGGTCGAATTAGCGACACGCGGGGTTGCGATGGTCGTTGACAGGATCCAGCAGTTGGGACTCGAGGTGGCACTGCACAAGTCCGAGGCCATGTGCTTCCACGGCCCTCGGGGTGCGCCACCACCGCGTTCCCAGCTAACGGTAGGAGGGGTTCACATCAGCGTCGGGTCGACGATGAAGTACCTGGGACTCGTCCTCGACAGCTGGTGGAACTTCAAGGAGCACTTCCGACGTCTGGCTCCCAAACTGAATCGGACTGGGGCTGCTCTCGGGCGGCTCCTGCCCAACCTCAGGGGACCAGACGCCTCCTGCCGGAAGCTCTACGCGGGAATCGTTCGGTCCATGGCTCTCTACGGGGCTCCGGTGTGGGCACCGACGTTGCAACAGCAACCGAGGGCCCAGCTGAATGCGTGCCAGAGGGTCATGGCAATACGCATGGTGCGAGGGTACCGAACGATCTCCCGCGAGGCGGCGACCCTCCTTGCTGGCCAACCGCCGTGGGATCTGGAGGCAACAGTCCTTGCACACATGCACGACAAGCGCATGGAGATGCAACGCCGGGGTGAAATTCCGCTGCCACGACAAGTCGAGGCATGGCGGACAGAGCTCCGGCGGGATCTCATGGCGAAATGGCGTCAACGACTATCGCAACCTCGTTCGGGGCGCGCCACAATTGGGGCGATAAGGCCCATCCTTGAGGCGTGGCTGGAAAGACCTCACGGCGTTCTCAACTTCCGCACGACGCAGGTGCTTACCGAACACGGAAAGTTCGCTAAGTACCTGTTCCGGATTCGTGCGGAGGATTCGCCCGGGTGTCGCCACTGTGCGGAACATCCGGAGGACACGGTGGAGCACACTGTAGAGGTGTGCCCCGCCTGGGCGGAGCATCGCCGTGTCCTCGTGGGGGCGATCGGCGGCAGCGATCTCTCTCGCCGGGCCTTGGTTCAGGCCATGGTCCGTAGTGAGGAGGGATGGCAGGCGGTCGCCTCCTTCTGCGAAGCAGTAATGCTAGCAAAGGAGGAGGCCGACCGCATCAGGCAGAGGCAACGGGGCGCTCGCCCCAGCCGCCGCCGGGATTCCGATCCCGATTTCCGGCCACCGTAGGCGCGGGCTTGCGGACGGCGTGCAATGGGTAGCACGCTGTCCGATCGTCCGGTAACCGACCGGACCGAGCCCAAGTCGTCGACGGCGCGTTCTGTTCCCGCGCGCCTCAAGGAGCTGTCAGCACACCGAAGAGGCCCAGCCTGCTAACTGCAGGCAGGCAGGGTCGAAGCCTACTGGGGTCATGGGTTAGTTCCGAAAGGAATGCTCGACCCCGGCACGATAGGCTACGAAGGAACGGGGTAGGTTTTTAGTCAGTAAGAGTCTGACACTACTTCCCGCTCCGCCCAAGGGCGGGATTTGTCATTGGATGATTTTACCTACCATAAAAAAAAAAAAAAAAAAAACTCATAGCAACGTAATTATTCGAATTCAATAAATCCGTTTCAAACCTGAAACATTTTGCGAAAATACTCGAACGTTTTTCGACGTAGCTTCATGAAAAATGTTGCAGTTTATTCTACGTGTTCTACTTTCCGACATTTCAAGCACCACTCGTGGAGGCATGAGAGCAACACTTCTGAATGTTACATAGGTACTTACATGAAGGTTACGTTGTGTGGTTATACCCTTTATGTAAAGAAATATCGTCGTTTTCCTACTTGCTAGACTGATGAAAAGGCCCTTTGATGGCAAGGTTAATATTAAGAAGCTGAGGCCGTATACTGAACTCTATTTATGTATATATTAGCTGACCCGGCGAACTTCGTACCTTCTAACAGTTAATGAATATAGGGATTACCTTATTGCTGAACTTATAGACCGATTGATTGAGACCAATGTATTTTGACATACGTGAGTTTTTCATACTCGGGTGGAGACGAATCTAGTAAAGCAAAAATCATTAAAGCCGGTTCAGCTGTCCTTATGTTTTATAAATGGTGTAACTAACACAGCTGTGTTTATTTATATAGATTTATCTCAGTCCAGTTAAGCTGTCGACAACCACCCAACGACAAACAAAATAAGATGTAATTCATCATCATCATATCAGCCGAAAGACGTCCACTGTTGGACTTAGCCCTCCCTGTGCATCTCGCATCCATCGGATTCCCACAACTCTTGCCAGGTCATCGGTCCACCTTGTAGGAGGTCTTCCGGTACGTGGTCGATATTCCAGAACCTTTCGGCACCACCGGCCATCCGTTCTGCGAGCAATGTGCCCTGCCCACTGTCACTAAGGTTGGGGTTTGGGTTTGGTTTGGCACTTAAGTTTGGTTTGGGTTTAGTTTTAAAATGTAATTAATTTCACAAATACGAGTGTTTTTCCCCTGCATTCCCAGTGGGCACTTTTACGGTGTTTCTCAGGAAGTGGGTCGAGATGTCGCAAACAAAGCCCCTCGTGTTAGTAAGGTCAGCTGATTAACTGCTCTACCATTCCGTTGCACTTCAATGGAAAATCGTTAATATTTTCGATAGCACTTTTGCTTTCCGTAAAAACTAGGTTATGATCATTGGCGTATCTATTTTGTTTTATTTATCAAGCAGGATTTTTGGTTATTTTTATTGTTAGTCTAAATAACTGTCGTAAGCTATCATTTAGGCTCCGCCTTTATATTCTGCAAAACTATCGGAAACTTTTAAATCAGGGTCAGTTACGGTTATGAAGCATGATCAAAGCTACCGCTAGACGTAGTTCATTACACAAAAAAACTATCCTCCATTCCCAGTGCCCCCTGTACGGTGCTTCTCAGGAAGTGGGTCGAGATGTGGACAAAGCCTCTCGAGCCTCATGTTAGTAAGGTCAGTTGACTAACTGCTCTATCATGCCGCTGCAGGCACTTGAATGAAAAATCATTAGTACCTTTTTTGTAAGGTGAGAAAGCATCCAATGATTTTTCCCGCTCTGGGTGTGTCAGGCTTTTACCGACTAAAACGCCTAAACCTTAAGTTGCTTTTTGATGTCTAAGACCACAGATTTCCTTTTCAGAAAATCCCCCGAATTTAGATAGTAACTACGTTTGGTTTCCACAAAAACTGTTTATGCTTATTGGTGTATCTAGAATTATCTTTTAGGGGAATGGTTGGCTTTATTTCATGAAATTTGTGTGAAGATTTCAATATTTTAATGTCCATCATAAAATTTCGAATCAGTACCAACATCCTGAGTTGGGCCCTAGATCATACTGGTATGTGCATTCGCCCCCTCCCTTCCTTCGTTTATACGTCTATAGTTATGCTACGTATTGCAATCAATGGAACCTTGATGCATTAGCCTCTGCCTTCGATCAATATTCAATAGAAAGCCTCTACGGATACTTAAATTATATAGTCAGAGTTACTAAAACAGTTATGAGTACTTATCAATGGCGTAGCTAGTCCCACAGGGGCCTCGTATCAAAAATCCCAAAGGGGCCTAGTATAAAAAAATGTGCCTTTACAAATGCTTGGTTTACCCTACGAGACGGTTGTGGATAACATGTTACGAATTTTTGCCTACGTCGGGGCACCTGTAGCGCGGGGGCCCCCGTATAATTGATAGAACAGATACGGCAGTAGCTATGCCCCTAATACTTATAAATTTTGATTGATAAACAGGGAGTCTAAAAAGATGGTCAGATTATGTGAGGACTAAATATGACAGAAAAGGGAGGTGACAGTTGACGGAAGAGAATGGAAAACTAAACGAGATGGAGTACCCAGTCGCAAACACACGACCAATCTGATGTTAAACGTGCTTGGTCGACCACAAGTTTTGTTTTTTTTTTTGGTGGTGGGTAAAATCATCTAATGACATCTCCCGCCCTTGGGCGGAGCGGGAGATAGTGGCAGACTCTTACTGACTAAAAACCTACCCCGTTCCTTCGTGGTCTTAGATACCAGGTCCGGGCTTTCCTTTCGGAAGCAAACCCTTGGCCCCAGTAGGCTTTGACCCTGCCGAAGCCTAGTGGGGCCAAGGGTTTGCATGGGACAAGAGCAAAAAAATATGATAAACTTCTATTAAAAAAATGATTTACCATAAAGAATCATCTTTTTCTCCAAGGAGAAATTTTGTATTCAAAGCGTGGCGTTTTTTTGCTTATATTTGAGCGGCCCGGTTATCCTCGCTTTGATGTAAGGATTTGTCGTATGAGCCAAGATTTGCTCACTAAAAGGCTTATTTATGAGAAAAGATTTATATGTACATATTTTGACACTATTTTTAGGTTTTTGTTGATCTAATGTCCCCTAAGTGCACAGTCACGTATCGTATATAATATTCAAATATTTTCTCTTCTATCACGCACCTTAATAGTGTATAGATTTTGTAAACTCGATAAGCTTATAGACTTCTTTTTTTGATATAGGTAGCGGACATAGGCCTCCCTCAAATGTCGCTACAACGACTGATCCTGTGCGTCTCGCATCTATCGGATTTCTGCGACCCTTACAGAGTCATTGGTCTACCTTGTGGGCTACTAACGCTGTGTCTTCCAATACACGGTCGCCACTCCAGAACCTTTCGGTCACATCGACCATCTCATCTTTGAGTCTTTAGGGCTTCTGATCTTTGGGGTATTAAGTTGTTATATTATAGACAAACACACCTTCCAACGCTGCGTTTTCTGAAGCATCGTATACGCGTGGTCAAACCTAAAAGCTATAATTAGTTATGTGACTATAATTCCGTCAGCAATCATCTTCAAACCAGCGTACAGTAACGCTTCTAGACAGTAAATGATAAACAGTAGTCCACCTCAGACGAGATTATTTACTAAGAGCTCTGTTACTAAAGAATTCATAGCTAGAAGCTAGAAGAAGAGAAGAATTAAAGCAGAATTAATTAAAAATATTATGTTGCTAGTGATGAAACAATATTTTGTTTTACGAAATACCGGATTCAATGTGACAGAAGATGCGGGCTCAGCAAACGTTAAACTGTGTGTGCTACACAACCGCAACGCCAGGAACATTATAATTAAGTAAACGAGTCAATGACCTTGTAGGTAGTCGTCGGTCGTTGCGTACTAACTACCTACAGTTCATTGGCCTCGCTCAGCTGACGTTTACTTAAAGAAATAAATTTTGTACATGCATAAATTAACATGTTGAATATCGTAATTAGAGACACAATAGAAAGACAATAGGTGTGCGGACGCCGGCGTCCTCTTGGGATATAATGAATTAATTCGAGTTTTTAAAAAATGTACTTAATTTTTTAATTTTCTCTTTACAAATCAAGAGTATTTCATGTACCGAATCGACCCTCTGCGAGATTTAAAACGACCAAAATTTAACGGTGTATAAGATATTTAACTTCCATGTTTCATTGTTTCTAGTGGCACGGAAGTCTGTCCTGCGAAGCTGCCGCGGCGTCCTCATCGGCAGGGGCTGGGGCGCCGCTTCTACCTGATTCGGAGCTGATCAAGCTCTGCCCCATGTGCCGCGTACCTATAGAGAAAGACGAGGGCTGTGCGCAGATGATGTGCAAGCGGTGCAAGCATGTCTTCTGCTGGTATTGCTTGGCTTCACTTGATGTAAGTATACTTAAGTATTTTTATTTTTTCAACACTACACACAAACAAAAAATACCGTCTTTTTGACCGTCACATGAAAAAACCAAAAGCGTGCTCTCGGCGCCAAGCTACGATTTCATCCTTTTACCTGTCATGTAGTCTTGTCCACTGAAAAAAAAAAATGAAAATGTGACTGGTGGTCAAAAAGGGAAAACCTGCAGCAAAATGAACTAAGTATTTGGTGCAATTTCTTGATAGAAAACGCAAATTGGACACTTTATTAGTATAAATGTACCTACCCTCAGAGATTTATGTTTTGTAGACCTATATCAAAATAGCGGATGATAGGTAAATCGCCTCTAGCGCGTAGACAGCTGAAATTATGCCAATTGGCACGATTTCACATCGGTCGCAAATTCGGCGACAAATGCTATTACGCTCGCACGACAGCGCTGGCTCCTATCTCTGTCCCTGTCTATCAGTGACTACAGGTAGTCTGGATGTGTGAGTTTCGAGTCTAGGTTTTCTGATTGCGATGTTAGTGCGTAACGTATAAGGTTACAATATATAAATGTTTTTAAATGGACACAGTACGTCAATTTGTGTTGCGTGCATTCGGGCCGGGGACGGGTCGCAGTTGACTCTCTAAAAGTCTCGGAAAAACCGGTGTTCCCTTGACACCTATTGTGCGCGTGCTAAATGTCATTTGTCTACTTAACTGTACACATAAGACAATGAGAATCAGTTAAAAGCAATAACACTGGGTAATTTTCATTGATTGTTTAATTAATGTTGTTACAACATAGATTACTAGTCAATAAATTGCTGATTTTACGATAGGTGTGACCAACTTTGTCGTATAATCGGAGAATGGACGATGTTTTTCTAGATTATTCTTAAGTGTTTTGTACTCTAACACCCGTATTTATAAACAAGTAAAACTAAATACTTGAGTAAAAGTAACTACTATTTTTATTCTACAGTTGAGAAAAATTTGAATTTTGAATGCAAATTTCAAACGTCAAGTAATGACTTAATAAGATAACAAGTAAATACTTAGTTAATACGGGTGTTAATGACTACTTTATTATACACATAATAGAAGCGACAAAAAATATGTAGGTAACTAAGATTTATGTTACTCGTAATATGATTTAAAAAGTGTCCATAGAATTTCTTGCACGTTCTTCTCCAAAGAGAAGTACTTAGAGAGAGAGAGTTCGCTTTGGATCGTGCAATTTAGCTTCACTTTTTTTTTTTGACCGACCAACATTTTGACAATTCAAAAGTGCCTGTAATGGGTCTATTTGAAATAAACGATTCTTATTCTGATTACTACTATCATTAAGCCTCCGCTGTCCGTCCGTCTGTCTGTCGATCTGTCAGCGGGCTGTATCTCAAAAACCGCAAGAGTTAGAGAATTGAAATTGTCACAGAATGTGTATTTCTATTGCCGCTACAACAACAAATAATAAAATATAAATAAAGTTAAAAAATAAAGAGGGCGCCCATACAAGAAACGTTATTTTGTCGGGTTTTTTTTTATCGATTTTAATATTGTAGTACGGAATCCATGTTTCTTCTTGCCCTTGTGTTGGTTCCTTCTGCACTTTGGAGAACGTAAAACCGCCACTGCCTCTGTTACTGACGTGGCAACCAACTGGGCCCAAAAAAAAGAAAACTGACTGGCTTGTAAGTCGTGAGTCGATTCCCACCCAAACGTTTGTGTGATGAACACGATCATTTGTTCTGTGTCTGGGTGTAATTTATCTATAATATGTATGTATTTAGAAATATATTGTATGTTTATCAGTTGTCTAGTACTCATAACACAAGCTCTGATTAGTTTGGAACAAGATGGCGTTGTGTGATAGCTGTAAAATATAAAAATCATCGATTCGAGATTATAAGACCTTTCATGTACAAGTCCGACTCGCACTCGGCCAGTTTTTTACAAATTATCTTAACAAAATGATTCTTTTTAAAATGTTTAAATTCAACTTACAAATATTTGTAATATTTTCTTACAGGATGATTTCCTGTTGCGCCACTACGACAAAGGACCGTGCAAGAACAAATTGGGACACTCACGCGCATCGGTTTTATGGCATCGTGCACAGGTAAGACAAAAATGAAAACAATGCTGATTTTGGTAAAAACATATGTAACTAATTGTTTACTTGTCTGGAATGACAGTGAATAATTTATTGGCAAGTTCGCGACGATTGGACGGGGTGTAGCAATATGAAATATACCATTTGTTTAGGTATTTAACTAAATGTAATCAATCTTCACATGTCTTTTATATAAAAGTTGTCAAAAAAAAAAATTAAATGTTTACAATTAGCTATATATATATAGAATTAAATAAATTAAATAATCTTTGTACGTTTACGATACGATTTAAAAAAAATAAAAAGACATATTATCAAGATTGTTTACGTTTAGTTAAGTACCTAAACAGATGGAGTATATAAATATAAATACTGATAAAAATACAAAAAAATATACTTATTACATTACGTATTGATTTAGCTGTCTGTACCATACCCTTTTAAGTACCATGTCTGTGTTTTGTTTCCAGGTGGTTGGCATATTTGCAGGCTTCGGGCTTCTGTTGCTGGTAGCCAGCCCGCTCCTGTTGTTAGCCGCGCCCTGCATCGTTTGTTGCAAGTGCAGGTCTGTTTAAAATCAACTTTCTCATGTTAGTAAACCATCTTGTTAGGTAGGTTTAAGTTCGAGTAAGAAGTCAATTGTTGAAACCGACTCGGTTCGGCAGCGTTCGGGAAGCTGCGCGGGTTCTTTTTGTCAGACACACCACAGCATCTCAAGACAAAAGTCTATGACCAGTGCGTGTTGCCAGTGATGACATACGGCTATGAAACGTGGTCGCTCACAATGGGCCACATCAGAAGGCTTTAGTCACCCAAAGACCTAAGCTTGAAGTTTCATTGCGTGATATACCCCCAGTACCAAGGTTATTGACCTAATGTTTGCTGAATGCCAACCCAGATATTGTCAGAGCAAATTACTCTGTAATATTCTTCACTGCTTGGAGGCACAAACCTCTTCTTTTGAGAAGAAATGGGCCCTAGCAAGCCTCTAGACCCCTAGTGAATGGTAACACGTTTTCGAATCTTTACTGGGTTTCTCACAATGCTCTTTCTCTAATTTAAAACAAAGCAGACATGTCTGATATCAGTAACAATAATCTTAAATTATTTATTTCCTAATTATTTGCTACATCAATTTTTCAGACTATGCAACCCAAGCACGAAGAATCTTGAGGAGGTTGACGAGATCGACAGCATCAGCCCCACACGAGACGACTCAGACGACGCGCCGCGCGAGCGATACCTGTCCGACTGACGCGCTGCCGACGCCGCGCCGGGCACTAGCGGCATCAAGGGCAAAAGTAGCACTACTGGTTTTAAGGGCAAGAGTGGCACTACTGGTTTTAAGGGCAAGAGTGGCACTATGGGCGCTAGCGGCTTTTGGGGCACTAAGGGAACTAGTGGCACAAGTGACACTAGGTACTAGGTGCACTAGTAATGCTTGGTACACTGACGATACTAGTGATTCTTGGTGAACTTAAACACTACGTAGCAGAACTAGTTGCTCTAATATTGTGCTGCAAGGGCACTAAAAATACTTAGTGCACTAGGGGCACTAGTGACACTTGGTGCACTAATAACACTAGTGATATTTTGTGTACTACGGCCATTAGAGTACTGTGCACTAAGGACACAAATAACAGTGGGCGCGCAAATAATAGTGGCACTAGTAATACTTGGTGTACTAATGGCTCTATTGAAATATTGTGCACTAAGGACACAAATAAGTGGGCGCGCAAATAATAGTGGCACTAGTGATACTTGGTGTACTAAGGGCACTAGTGAAATACTGTGCACTAAGGACACAAATAAGTGGGCGCGCAAATAATAGTGGCACTAGTGATACTTGGTGTACTAAGGGCACTAGTGAAATACTGTGCACTAAGGACACTAGAACCATTATTGATACCTACTTGGTGCACTAAGGGCACTAAAAGCACTTGTGATACTTGATGCACTAAGGGCACTAGTGAAATATTGTGCACTAAAGACAAAAATAACAGTGCGTGCGATAGAAAGACTAGTGATACTTGGTGTATTAACCTGTTGCCGGGAGCGTAGATCTACGCGAGACACAATCATATTTAATTGTGTCTCTAATGAGCAGCATACAAAAGGGTTAAGGGCACTAGTGATATTTTGTGCACTAAGGGCAGTAAAAGCACTAGTGATACTTGGTGCACTAAAGGCACTACTTAGTGAAATACTGTGGACTAAGAACGCAAATACTTGATGCGCTAGAAGCGCTACTGATATTTGGTGTACTAAGGGCGCTAGTGATATATTGTGCACTAGTACAATTTCGAGCACCAAGAGCGCTAGGTTTCAGTCGCGGAACGTCACATCACGCTAAACTAGATACACTAAGAACTGAAGTGAACAGAACACTCATTAATATTATGGACGGAAGTAAAGCAGATATATGGCAAATGATACTTACTTTTTAAATTAAACAATAAGAATAATTTCATCTGAGGTTTTCTCCCAAACATGCATACAATCCTTCAAAATTCCGTTTTTACTATTTACTATTATGTGTTGAACATATTCGACTTCTGGTCTTCCGTATTTCCTTAGCACATTGCTGCTGTGGCAGAAATGGACTTAAGATTGATAAGAAATAATGATTTCTTTTAATTTTGTATGCTGGCACTGCCCTTGGTATTTTTGTACAAATATTCACGCAATTTGGGTCACACTGCTTGCGCGATGCAGGATTTGTTTAACTTCAGATATTGTTCTCATATAGATTTCCATACGGGTAATGCAAAATATACTGCAAAAATACCCATAAAGCTATTTGAATAAAGATAATTCTGTATCAGACATAGCAAATATTTTTACCAACACGCCAAATGCAGTCCCAACATTACACACTTCAACCACACACATACAGTGATTATTTCACAATGTGATCTAATTAGAGATGGTGATAATAAGTGAATATTTGCAAGAAAAACTATTAAGGTAGGCGCCAGATAAATTTGAAATAGCGGTCCCTCCTACATTTATTGACATTCCCAATTAAAAAAACAAAAATAAAGACATAAGCTGTCTTGAATCGACATTTATTGTGATCCTTTACATTTTGTAATAATGAATAACAGTTCATTGTTTATTTTCCTGGTAGGTATTAGGAAAAGGTCAATGTACTTTATTCCAAATTTATCTGGCGCCTACCATAGGTCGTAATCTAAAACTGAATCATTTTGAGCCTCATAAACTAATTATTGTAAAAATAATAAATTATTGTCCGTAATTGTTAGTGACACGTGTTTATTACACAATTCATAAATACTAATTCGTTAAATGGTATATTTTTAGTAAAAGATCCTTACTTGTAGTAAGAAAACGTCTGTGTGTATATCTGTCCGTTATAACTCGAGAACTACTTACGGTTTGTAAATAATGAAACAGAATTCTTAATCATCATAAGAAACATTTTTCATGAGACAATGACGCGCAAAGGAATCAAGATATTGAAATCCTTCAAGCTAAAAAAAAAATTGGCAGTTTTAGTACACATTTCCAAAATTACTCTATTGTATTTCAAAGTCCAGTAAACGGAACTTTAGAGCAGGATTCCCGGATTTTAGAGGAAATATACCGCCTTATTCCAAAACGCGATCTAATTGTAGTTCCGGGATTATTACTAGGTTTAATTGATATCAAACCTATTAATAGTCCCGAACCTACATTTAGATCGCGTTTAATTGTTATTAAACCTAATATTAGTCCTGAAACTAGATTTAGATCGCGTTTAGGAATAAGGCTGACTTCCATAAACTGTAGGTAAAATCATATTTCAATATTCAACAATGAATAAAACTATGAGAAGTGTCAAATGTAAATTATGTGTACCTACTAAGAAAAACTTAATATTCAAAGGAGTGTTGGCTTTGATAGAATCAAACGATATCTTTAGGACATAAATTCATGACTGCAATCAAACGATATCTTTAGGACATAAATTCATGACTGCAGTTGTAGCAAATCACAACCTCGAGTCGTGGCATTAAGATTTAATAGTGTTGTCAGATGAACGCTCGTGAAATGCAACAAGTATGTATACTATACTGGACAAATATATATATAAAAAAAAACAAATTTTTAGTTATGTACAAAAATAGATTTATAATATCTACTGTCCTTTTTGTTTTTTTTGGTGTTGACTGAGACTTAATAGTAAGTGATAGACTGATGATGTATGATCATGAATTTGGAAGTTGATATTTATTTCAATTAAAACAAGCTAGGACTTGAATGTCATAAATTCGTAATTTTATTTATGAATTTAATGGAGAAGGCAATGAAAATATTACATAATACTGAAAGCAACATGATTAGACAAATGACGTTAATGTTAGGCTAAGTACAAAATATGTGGTAATGACATTACCTGTGGATAAGTCATGTGACAGGTATGGGCCGAAACACATAAACGCGTTGCGGCGTCACGCCGCTAAAATCGACGGTGCCGCCCGCCGCTACGTAGAGGCAGGCACTGCCGATTTCAGCAGCGCCAACGCGGTTATGTATTTCGGCCCTAATGTCATTGCCTTAATATTTGTGTTTGCTTTGTCTGTAACTATCTAAATGGTTCAAAAGTCTCCTGAAATTGATGAAACGGTTGCCGGTCCCATATTGAACTAAGTATATTTGAAACACAAGGGTAAACAGTACTTATTTCAGTTACTTTTACGAGTATGTAGATATCTATATCATAAGACTTAATAGTACGTAAAACTGCGTTATTTTAAACTCTTTTTGGAACCGACTCCGTAAAAGGTGATAGCAGTATTTAGTTGCTATAATGTACAGATTTTATTGTAGATACTTAAAACTTAGCGACTTCAAGTTCTCGTACAAAAACACTTCTCAGTAAATTGAATATAAAATATACATTATATATTTATACATTTACAATTGTACAGGGTGAGTTTTTTGTGTAAATATTTTTTTTAATCTTGCATTTTTTTTAGAATTTAAAAAAACTAGATCCTTCAACATCAGACATGTGGCTTATCAGCCATTTATTTATTTGTTTTAAAAACCCACCCTGTATATTAAAATTCAACATATTTAAATAGTTAATAAAATAATATGTGATTATAAATACAATACTGTTAGCGTAGGTTAATGATACATTACAAATCTAAATCAATGAAGATTGAAGAAATGTTGAAAGTAAATGTAACTGCAATGCAGTGTGTCAATGCATGAAAAGCCTATAATTGTTATTTTGTTATCACCTGTGAGAGCCGGTAACGAATAGCTCTTCTACACAATGGCCAATGTTTGCGCATCTTACAAAGGTTTAAATTAAATTGCTCAGCGAAATTCTGCAAACGTGATGGTATTGTATCAATATCTAATGACGACAAAAACTTTAATTTTAACTACTTAGAAAAATATTTTCAAGGATCATTACCTCTCTTCTCTTGAACGTCAATAAGTACAGATTTCTCTGCTTTCATACATATGTATATTGTATCATATGTTTCATTTGTTATGTACTGTATATATGCAAATAGTACATCTCGAACTACCTGCGTATCTTGTCTCCTGTCTTCTGTCAATTCTATCCAAAGATTGTCAGTATAAATCGCTTATATTGTTACACAATATTAATCTTAAGCTCTTACTGCACAAATCCATTTTATGACTTTATTTCATAAACGAAATTTCAAATTATGGTTTTATTGTCGTCTGAAATCTATACGCCTCACGTTTGCATAGATTCACTAACCAATTTATAATTCCACGAATGAAACCAAGAGAAATATGTTTATTTATTTTTACGGTCATTTTAACTTGCACACCGGATTGGTCGGACAAGTATTTTCGTGTCCTATTCGCCAGGGTCGTGAGTTTACGCCTGAATACTCCATGTCGTTTAGCTCTTCAATCCCCGTACGTGACAGAAGAGCTGACGAGATGGAGTATTTGGTCATGGATGCGCGACCCAAGCGGAATAAATGCGAAAGTGTTTGTCGGATATCCCCGACGTGCCTTAGGTGCGTATCCTAAGCCACTGTGTACTAGAGCCCAATAATATGCACACTGCTTCCCGTGTCACAAACACGGGGCCCTAAAATTAACTTATTTATAGTACATTAAATATTTATGACTTTACTGTAAATAAGAAATAATATTGTACTTAATTTTATAGTCCAAGGATCGATGATGTCGTTTCTTCCATCTAAATTATATTTAACTATTGTAATATAATAATGACTCTTCTCTAACGGTTTGTAGTGTACAGGGTGGATTTTTGATATAGGACAGTAAAGGCAGGTTATTTTTGTAGCCATATGAGATTTGCCTTAATTAGGAAAAAAATCTATTCATTGTTTTATTGGTCAAGCAAATTGGATCTGCTGGGACAGAAGAATTTTTGAAATCTTAATTAAAAAGAAAGAAAGAAAGAGAAAGAGTTTATTAAAACGAGAACCCTGTTTTAAACAAACCCTCTCCCTTGGGTTTGTTTAAAACGGGATCCATTGGCATTAACATTTTAATCGCCTTGTCGGACATCTCCGACAAACACTTGAGTTTATTCCACTAGGGTCGCATATCCACGACCAAATAGTCTAGTTTCATCAGCTCATGCCTCCTATGACCGTATAATTTCTTCATCCAATTGCTTATGCTACAACTTGAGACGTCTCTGATTACTCGAAAGAAATTATGAGAATCGTAGACCATTTCGTAATAGCTACAATGGTCCGGTTTTATTGTCCCGTTCCAAAAATCTGCCCTTTAAAAAGGAGATTGAATACACTTTGGTATGGATAAATAAAGAAAAAGCTCCATAGAGAAGTCATATTTGTACCTTGGCTAGATGTATGTATTTTTTTAACTGATATTATGACTGCATCGGTCCTTAGTAGCTTGTTGTAGCAAGCTAGTAAAAGCATTTGTAGAATAAATCAAAAATTGTCAGTAGGTGAATAGATGTGATAAGTAAACAGGCTGTTTGGCACTTGCAATATGATTATTAAGGTGAACGCAACCTTAACTGAATCGAACGCGCCGAACGAATCGAAAGAATTTTTCTTCCAGATTTGGACGATTCGCCGCGGTTATGTGTGCGGGATTTATAAATCATATAAAGAATTCTAAGATTCTTCTCTTTCGATTCGATCGACGTGTTCAGCTCGGATAATTGTGCGTTCACCTTTAACGTGTGTTTGTTTTTAAACTCTAATTTTCTGCGCTTGACCTAGACGAAAAATGGGCAGGCCCGTTGCTTTGAAACTACAACCAGGCCAAGTGTGTTTCACTAAGGGCTTCGGACCAGCAGTTGTAGTGGATAATCACGATATGGAATCAGCAATGTCGTCTGATCATCATATTCACGCTTTTACTTTTCAAATGTTTGTATGAATGTGATCCCTATTGTACTAAACTTCATCAAAAATTATTTTGCAAGTGTACAATAACCTTTGTATCTCATTAAGTTGATTGTTAAATGACTTGTCTATGGTATTGAAAGACTTTCATTTTTTTTAATCATTACTATTTTATTGTTTATGGTAGGTGCAAATATAGGTTGAGGATTTTGGTAGTGATATTGGCTGGTCAAAAGATTGAATACAAAAATACAGTATACAATATTTGCATTTACCATTAAAAGATAAAATCGGCATATTGTAAATAAAAAAAAAAGAATTTTATTTTTTGTTATTGATTGTACTTCTTTATTTTTGTGTTGAGATGAGAGGACGTATTTCCGTTACTATAATTATAAACAAATAATAAAGATTTTTCTGATAAATCTTACAGGGAGTTTTATTTTTATGCATGCACTTGTGTTCTATGAATGTTTGTTGCACACCTTTGTGCTACCTTATTCAAAATACTTTCTGGGCAACATTGAAGTAATGTGTGTGATTGTAGCAATAGGTGCGAACGCTATGTTAAACCGCGCGGTCCTATACAAAAGTGCCCCTTTTGCTACTTAAAAGTTCTCCATTGACACGACTACATGCACACTGTTATAGTTGTACTAGGGACACTGCGCAGGTAATAATCCAGTTTCCGCTACGGGGACCGCTGCACACGACACACGCGCATGGTCACGCGGCGGGTACCCGAGCGTGCTACCGCTTGACGCTGTGTTAGCCCTAACTATGGCCCGTAGAGACCCAGCCTGCTAGTTGCAGGCAGGCAGGGTCGAAGCCTACTGGGTCAAAGGGTTTGCTTCCGAAAGGAAAGCCCGGCCCTGGTATCTAAGGCCACGAAGGAACGGGGTGGGTTTTTAGTCAGTAATAGTCTGACACTATCTCCCGCTCCGCCCAAGGGCGGGAGATGTCATTGGATGATTTCACCCAACACTAAAAAAAAAAGGCCTATTTATGGCATGAACTGTCCAGCAACTTCACTAAGCTGGAGTTGCATACCTAATGGAACACCTACACAGTAATAAACAATCCTTTATGTTATTATTGGTGTTGCCTATAGTTTTCGGAGGGTCTTAAGTTTATTTTATGTAGTAATTGGTATCAAGAAAAGTCTTGTTTTTGTTACTTAATATGTTCAAAACGTGTGTTGGCGCTTTTGTTTAGAACATTTCCAGCAATCAATAAAGTTCAAAAAATATCAAATATACTTAGTAATATATAAGGTGTTAAAAAATTAACTGCAAGAAAAGTAAGAACTGGTTTAGAATTACAAATAAAAAAAATTGGCGAAAAAATGATTTTTAAATAACAACCCGTTTCGGAGATATGCAATATTTTCACTTCACACAAAATTATTGAATATGCGCACTGTACACCGCACCCGCACGTGCGCCGGCGCGACCGCCCCGCCGTAGGTACGCGTGAGTCGTTCACCCCTGTGACACGACACGCGACGGCGCAAATTCGTAAACAGCTGATTCTAATTTTTTCATCACATTTCTCAGACTTTGGATTGGCAAATTATCGAGCTTACTTACAAATAGCATATTTTATTATACCTATAGGACTATTAAAAGCACTGGTAGACTCCTAGGATTGTTTGGACAGCAGGCACTCGTCGTTGCTCACCATACAGTTCACGGTAACGGTTACGTGCCGCAGCTAAACTTTGACCAGTCGTAATGTAGGACACTACCATATCTAAGTACTTTCGATTGGAATACGTAAACGGCATTATTAAAAGCACGAAACTGCACGAACACACGTATTCGCCGTAATGAAACAAGAAAACACCCTTACCGCGCGACGGATTTCGGACAACTAAAGGTCGGGAGGGGTAGAGAGAGCTGCGGGAAGAGTAGCGGGCGGCGGGGGAACCGCTAGCTAGCCGCTCGCGCGCGGTACGATGGCGGCCCAAGCCTCAAGCGCAGCCCTGGGTACAGCGCACAAAAAAATATTATACGTAATTATTTTATTTATGTGAAAATATAAAAACGCTCAAAAAAAATTTTTTTTTTTTTGATGTGTTCGTTTTTCGATGGCGAGTAAGTGGACAAAATTCTTGCAGTTAATTTTTTAACACCTTATATACATTTATTAAAAAATACGTTCATGTTCGCAACACTGCATAGACCAGGCATTTTTGAGTCGTGCCGTGTGGCGAGCGTTTTATGAATAAAACCATGGCGTTGAATGGGTTAAGTTCTTGTTACATTTCTTTTTTACTTAATATTTTTCTTCTTAAAGATATTTTTTATTTTTATCAGTAGTTAAGCACATCTTTTGGCATCAATAGACAGGGGAAGAAGAGGACTTATACTGAAGGTAGTTGCCAAGGAGGGGGGGGGGGGGAAATAAAAAGAAACAGTTATGTAATAATGATGCTCAGATATGCTGCTCTGTTATGGGTCAAGTAGTATGTGTACTTATAAAAGAGTATTCTATCTAACCATGAATCTGTGCCACTTATAGGAAAGGGCTATGGTAGTGATATGGGTAGTTTACTTCAAGAATACTGTAATGATCTATGACACTCAAATGAGTACTATTTAGAACAGCTACTGCTAAAACCATTGCAATGGATTAGACCTACACATCGTCACCTGTATGGCAAACTTGCGAGTCTGCTGTTTACGTAAACGGCAGATTTGCAACATTGCCATACAGGAGATGACATCATCTCTAGCCTTTTCCAACTAGTCAGACCCACCAGCACTCAACCTGTAACATGTGTCAAAAGATCAAATAACAACTGGGACCAACTGCTTTATGTGCTTTTTGTGGCATTGGGTGTCGGTTACATCTTAGAAAAATGCATAGAAATAGTACAATTTACATTTTCGTTTTGCATGGTTTCAAACTCACAACCTCTTGCACGAGAGCCGGATGCCATAACCACTGGGCCACCACAACACGGATTTATATGCAGCATAAATTATGATGGATATGGGTAAATGAATAAAGAGGGAGAGATAGCTGAAACTATATATATTTACAATAAATAAAAAGATTTGAAATACATACACAACATCTTCACCACTTCCTCATCAAACCAGCTGTACAGTCAAATAAAAGAGGGTTTTTAAACTCTCCCCTCATATCCAGCATATAATGCATCCATCTGTTTTTAATTTTGAGTGGTAACTGTACTCTTGCTATATTTCTTGCTTCTTTACAACATACACTCTCCATGGGTACTGTCATGATGCGGTTCTTGCCGAAAGGTGTGTATGTGACAAATGTCAAATGTTTGCCGCCCTTATTCAGTATCAGGTAACGCACTGAGCGGAGGGTATACATCCAGATGACAGCAAGGGAGCCACCTCCTGTGGCAAAAACAATATTTTCGTTTGTTAAAAATAAAACATTTAGACATATAGTTATATACTATTCCACTGTATAACAATCCACAATATACTTGACAACTATAAATACCACAAAAGTTCTCTATTACTCAAGCCCCAAGGGAAAAACGGGCGTTCGCACACCTATTGTCTAATTACGGTACTTATTCAAAAGATTAATCATGGAATCTCAAAAAACTATAGCACCAACAAACTTAAAATTTGGCAGGTTGTTTCTTTATAGGGTATAGACATTTGCTAAGAACGGATTTTACGGAATTCCTCCCCTAAGAGGGTAAAACGGGGGTTGGAAGTATGTATGGAGTAACCGACTTTCACGCGTGCGAAGCCGATGACAGGAGCTAGTAATTTAGATGCATCATAAAGAGATTTAATCAATGAATGTACTCACCCACTACAACAGAAACCACTCCTAAAGTATTCCTGTATTTATTTTCTCCGAGGTTGATCTTTCTGAACCAAGGAGTATCATCGGTAATCGTAGACTTATCTACCGGTGCATCTCTCAATGTACTAAATGCAAATAAACCCAGATACGTCCAGAACATGTATTGAACTATTGCAAATACATTCATATACATAAAAAACTTCGGATTCTCGTATCTGAACAGAATTACATCTTTTATTACGTTTGTATTGACATCGTGAATTGTTTTGGTTGTAACACTGCTAAATGATTTAGGTTTAATGCTATTTATGCAAACGTTATATTTAGTGCTGAACCTTGATACAGCTACCCGCTTAAGGACCGTCGAAGCGTACGATAAAAGAGACATTTTTCTACTTAATTAAATATTTTATTTAATTTTTAGTAGTATAACCTCTAAATCGTAGCTGTCATCTTATCATGATCGCGGCATAAATAATGTATTTTTTTTTTGTCCCTATCAGGGTTGGCTAAAGTCTTAGACCATACCGTCTCCTTATTAGTCTTTTTTTTTTATTATAAACAAATTCTGGGTTCCATTAGATGAAACTAAAACATTTTCTAATCTATTTAAAAAATCTATTTTTAAATGTATCGAGTCAGTGTTAGTGGTAAGCTTCGCTGAGATATGCAATAGGTATTACTGGATACTAAAAAATTCTCAGCACCATTTTGCAGAGATCGCGTTTCAATGATTCTGCATGTTGCCTAATTGTGTAAACGCTTGAGATGCAAATCTATACCAATTTCACATTAAAATATCAACTAGGAAATAATTTGAGTATAATTAAATAATGCACTGAACTCCGAAGAAATCCTGCAAATGAATGTCACGCATGTACTCCGGCACTCAGATACAATAAAACAGACATTTTAAAGATGAGAAAGAAATTTTAAACATAGATTAATAAATTAGTATTATATTATATTCTATTGTTTTTTCAAGCATACCTAAATTCCTTAACCTGTTGAATACCGTAATTAGAGACACAAAAATACTTTTTAGTACTTAGTAAAAAAGCTACGTGTAGACTAAGCTTAACATTAGTTGAATAATCATAGTCATAGATAATTGTTCAAGCAAATAAAAAAAAAAACAGTTTGTTTATAGGTAATCTTGGCGTCTTCGTTGTTTCATCGCGGTTGTAAAATTGCAAAGTAAAACTTAGATAAAAATGTTATTTTTTAACTGCGAACGTAATTAGTGTCCATTTTGTTCTGGTTGCCAGACAATCACTATTTCGCGTTGATCGCACGCGTTTTAGTAGCACCCATAACAAGATGGCTGATATAAAGGTAAGTGAAGCATTTGGCGGCATTTTGATCAGTAACGGCCAAAATTGTATCAAGATTTGGAGCAGTTATGAGTTTTTCAGTTTCTGTTTTTGTACTTTCATGAAAAAGTGTTACCGATAAACACAAAATTCTACTTTTTTGTCTCCCAATAATGCTTCAAGTACTTACAAAAAGTACATTAGAGCAATTGTTTAAATTCAACATGTTTGAGTTCATTGTCAACTACTAATAACTGCTGTATTTAATTTTACGTCATATATAAATGAATTTTCATCTGCAGTCACACTTGAATTCGAAGATTTAATTATAACTTTCAAATGCTATGCACTAATTTATTTCTACCCTCATTTATTTTTATGGAACCAGCAATGACTGTTACCTTATTAAAATACTGTGTTTATTTGATGAATAGAATAATCTACATCGTGTCTACATGCCAAAACTTAAAAAAAAAAGAAAACTTACTGATGATTTCTAGGTTTTCAATCAAATCATGTGTGAATTAAATAAGCACCAATTTATGTGCACAATTTTTTTTTTATATTAGCCAGTCCAGGGTTTCTAAAACAGAAGCAAGTTGCTTTCAGCAATTGTTCTTGCAACTTTAAAACAGTTTTATATTTATACATAGCTGTAAATCAAATCAAAGCTGAATTGCATAGCTGAATACAATTTGATGTCAGATTAATTAATTTTATGGCTTTTTGAAAAAAATACAAACTTGTTTTTAAATAGTTTTGGTTAATATATTGATTGGAATACACTAAGTTCTCTTCTTCATGTCCTTGTCCCATGTTATTTTTCTTTTTTTTTCTTCCATTCTGTAGTGTCATCCGTCATGCTAGAAGTGTCTATGAATTACGTTTTTACAATGTACAATGATTTGACTTATTAAGATTTATTTATGTGACTTTTACAGGCTATGTTCAATAAAATGAACACTGCTGGACAGAATGGTTCGGCAGAGGCTGCGCCTCCAGCCAAAGGGCCGAAAGGGGGCACTATCGAGAAAATTTACCAAAAGAAGACACAGTTGGAACATATTCTACTACGTCCTGACACATACATTGGTTCTGTGGAACGAACTACCGAGTTAATGTGGGTCTTTGACAAGTCCAAGGATTGCATGGTCCAAAGAGAATTAAACTTTGTGCCAGGTCTGTACCTAATGTTTTGAAAAACGTGTTAATTGTATTTCTCAAGTAGAATTTACCAGTAAGCTTAATTGTTATGTTATTTTACAGGTTTATACAAAATATACGACGAAATTTTAGTTAATGCGGCTGATAACAAGCAAAGAGACCCCAAAATGGATGTAATTAAAATTGACATAAATCAAGAAACCAATACTATATCAGTATACAATAACGGTTGTGGTATTCCCGTGGTCATGCATAAAGATGAGAAAATGTATGTTCCAACTATGATCTTTGGCCATCTACTGACATCGTCAAACTACAATGACGAGGAAGAAAAAGTGACAGGAGGCAGAAACGGTTATGGTGCCAAACTTTGTAACATATTTTCTACAAAATTTACAGTAGAAACTGCATCAAAACAATATAAGAAACATTTTAAACAGACATGGGGTTCCAACATGACTAAAGCTTCTGAACCAAAAGTTAAGGAAGCTGGGAAGGATGATGATTTTACAAAAGTGATATTCAGCCCTGATTTGTCTAAGTTTAAGATGGAAAAGTTAGAAGATGACATTGTAGCTCTGATGTCCCGTCGAGCTTATGACATCGCCATGACGACGCAAGGCGTCAAGGTCTATTTAAATGGAGAGAGGCTTAAAATAAATAAGTTTAAAGATTATGTAGATTTATACATAAAAGGAAAAGAAGATGAAAATGGACAACCATTGAAAGTAGTCTATGAGAAAGTGAATGATCGCTGGGAAATCGCACTTACCCTTTCAGATAGAGGTTTTCAACAGGTGTCGTTTGTAAACTCCATTGCCACAACAAAAGGCGGGAAGCACGTTGATACAGTTTCCGACAGCATAGTTAAGAATGTTTTAGAAATAATTAAAAAGAAAAACAAAGGTGGTGTAAATATTAAACCAGTGCAGGTTAAGAATCATATGTGGGTTTTCATTAACTGTCTCGTTGTTAACCCAACCTTTGACTCACAGACAAAAGAATACATGACCCTCCAAGCCAAGAGTTTTGGTTCGAAATGTAATTATTCAGAGAAATTCATCACTGCTGTGTCAAAATGTGGCTTAGTAGAGTCTGTACTGACATGGGCTAAGTTCAAAGCCCAGACTGAGCTAGTGAAGGCATCGGGCAAGAAGCAGAGCAAACTTAAGGGTATACCAAAGTTAGAGGATGCTAACGATGCTGGTACTAAGAATGCACATTTGTGTACTCTCATCCTCACTGAGGGAGACTCAGCCAAGTCATTGGCTGTGTCAGGACTTGGTGTGGTTGGTCGAGATCACTATGGTGTGTTCCCGCTAAAGGGTAAACCACTCAATGTCAGGGATGCATCTCACAAACAGGTCTTAGAAAATGTAGAAATCAATAACATGATTAAAATTATTGGACTTCAATACAAAAAGAAATACAATACTGTTGATGATCTAAAATCATTGAGATACGGTAAAGTGATGATCATGGCTGATCAGGATCAGGACGGATCTCATATTAAAGGTTTGATCATAAATTTTATACATCACAATTGGCCAGAGTTGTTAAAACTACCCTTTTTAGAAGAATTTATTACTCCTATCGTGAAAGCTACTAAAAAAGATAAAGAACTATCATTTTACTCATTACCTGAATTTGAAGAATGGAAGAACAATACTGAAAACCATCACACATACAATATCAAATACTACAAAGGTTTGGGTACCTCCACATCAAAGGAGGCTAAAGAATACTTTCAGAATATGGAGAGGCACAGGATAAAGTTCAAGTACTCGGGTCCCACAGATGATCATCACATTGAACTGGCATTTTCTAAGAAAGGTGCTGACCAACGTAAGGAGTGGCTGACTAGCCACATGGACGAAGTGAAACGTAGAAAAGAAATTGGTCTCCCGGAGAGATATTTATATACAAAAGATACTAAAGCTGTTTCATATTCGGATTTCGTCAATTTGGAGCTGGTTCTCTTCTCTAATGGGGACAACGTAAGGTAAGATATGAATCCTACTGCACCTTAGTCAATTACTGCAAAAAATATCCATGCTCATCTAAATATCAATCACCGTAAAGGTAAACCTTCAATGCTTTTTCATTCTTTTCCCAGATCAATACCTTCCGTGATTGATGGATTGAAACCTGGCCAACGTAAAGTGATCTTCACGTGCATAAAACGTAACGATAAACGAGAGGTCAAAGTAGCGCAGCTGGCTGGTTCAGTTGCAGAACACTCAGCTTATCATCACGGTTAGTATTTAACAACAAGCAAAAACAATATAAAACAACAATACATAACAACGAAAATAGAATAAGCAAAACTGTTTTGTACAGGTAGATTTTTAAACAGAATCAACAACTTTTGATGGAGTAGTTCTTGCAGTTGTAAATTCAAGGTCTTACCTTGAATTATTAGAGAAGATTCGAGTGCTTTTCATAGTTCTTATTTTTATTATCACAAGTGTGCATTTATAGTTCAGAAGTGTTGCAACAGTAGTACAATTAGAGTTGTAAAAATACCGTATAATACCAAAAGGCTATGTATTAAACCGGTATTTTATTATAACTTACGGTATTATTGGTATTTTATGTATTTTATATTTTGATACACTTTTTAAGATCCTGCTATTTTACGAAGAGTTCTAGGTTAATAAATAAAATGTATTTTAACTTTCGATTGTATTCTATATTTTAAAATGACTAATTCTAATTTAATGACTACATAATAATTATTAAACTTCACAAATATTATTACAATATAACATTTCCGTCTAATTTTCATTATTGTGTTTGTTAAAAATATTTAAATGTACCGCACAGTAGGTACAATTTACCGCGTGATCAGCCCATCCGCGGCTCAACGTTGCATTCGTCGCCCTCGACACGTTAAGACATGTTCTAACGCGCTGTTTTTGCGCCGTGTAGTGTCGTCTCAATCTGGCCTGCGCATTGACGTCATAATTTTTTGTAGTACCGGGTCGTTTCGGGTTTTTCGTAAAACGAAACCTTACAGTATTTTTTTTTTTAAAAAGACCAGTTCTATGAAATAGTTGCATAAAAAAAACTAAACCATAACGGCGATTGACCTTGAACGTACAGTAGGTAACAGATTTTTGGGTTACAATCGAAGTGGGGGGGAATCTACGCATAACCATAGCAACGACGGCCATTTTGGTTGAACTTAGTTGCAAATGATATCGAACAATTCATACGCACGCGCGTTTCTGTTGTCAATTGATTTTAGATTTCAAAACAAATAAAACGAACGCTTGACCTTCATCAGTCAACTAAAGCGAACAAAACCAGATCTTATTGATCTATTACCATTAGAATATCTTAATTGATTTCTACACAGCTGAAAATAAGTCATTTTAACTTACCTACACATAATTCAAACACGAAAACCTAAAAACTTTCAATTCATATAAATTTAGGTCTTAAATATCACAATTTCAATATGGAGTATATTCCTATCACATCCGAAAAAACGAGCGAATGGTTCATTTCGTTGAGTCGTTCAGCATTTGTGGTAGTTTCAAGTGTTTTTAACAACTTAATGTTGGCTAATTGCAAAACTTCGTTCGTTTTTCATAGAAGAACAGTCCCTGAATGAAACGCCCAGAACTACTGTTATGTAATATATAAATAATACAAATGTAAAATACATTTGATGTTTTATTTCTGTGCATTTCCACTGTATTCAGTATTTTAATGATGGGTATAATTTAGACGGTCACCAAAAATATTTTTAAGACTCTAAGCTTAAGCACCAAATAAAATAAACAACTCCAAAAAAAATCAATTGACTTTATTAAAAGGGCCCTAAAGTATATAATATTATGATCCAAAATAAATAAAATAACATCAGAAAAATCGCAAACCTCGCACAAATATTATTTTTGGTTCCTAAAATGGATCAACGGTCACCAAATTCTATCCAACTCAAAGATTAATATTACTACCAAAAATCTTACTCCAAAATAGTAAGTCGTCATCAAAAATACATTATTTGACCCCAGACTACTTTAATGTAAGACTAAAATTACAATTGCATCCCGGCCTGCGTCGCCCACCTTTCAACATACGCCTAACCTAAACAAGTGACGTTTGTTTGGGAACCTCAATATATTAATTGGTATTTGGAAAATATTCTAGCGATCGTTAGTTTTTTTAGCCTAACAAAAATGACCAAATTAGAAGTCATGGAATTACATAATTGGTAACATCTAAGTAGTGACAATATATAATATTTGGTCTAAAGTGTATTTTAAAGGCGTCCATATATTTTTTTGGCAGTCAATATTACAAAAAAATGGATTTATTTCATAATATTTTAGGAAACGTTATTTGGTGACCATTTATCCATTTTGGTAAACGTTTAGAATTTTTTTGGTAGTAAAATGGGTACTTTTTTGGGCGGTGTTTAAACATAAGCCTTTAATGATTACTCAGATAATTTATTTAAAAATATAGACACAATCGATTTATACATAAAATACCGTAGTAAATGGTATAATACCGTATTATACGGTATTTTTCGTTTTATTCCTTGTGTTGGAAATGGTATAATACAGCACTTACATCTCTAAGTACAATACAGTTTTGTATAACTCAATATCGACGATTTTGTTTTGGATTCAGGAGTCTACACTATAGTTCGTCCTTGGCCTTGTTTGGCTGCTAAAAATTCATAATATTATGATTGATGTTTTTGTAATTTTATATAGACCCCAACTTTTAACTTTGACCAATCGTTTTCAGAATGACTTTTGAAATGACGCACTTAATCCGAAAGTATTAAGAACAAAAGGGGTTTTTTTTCTAAAACGCATACATACTTGGAAACTAGGTTTGTCGCCAAAACCTATAACGACGAAGTGGATTTGTCACTTATATTAACGTAATAATTAAGTATACTCCAAAGGATAACGATGACCATCATTACCAACAGGTGAACAGTCCCTAGCAATGACCATCGTTAACCTGGCACAAAACTACGTGGGCTCCAACAACATCAACTTGCTGGAGCCGCGCGGTCAGTTCGGAACGCGGCTGTGCGGCGGGAAGGACTCGGCCAGCCCGCGTTACATCTTCACGCTCATGTCGCCGCTCACGAGGCTGGTGTTCCACCCGCACGATGACCCCTTACTTGTCGTAAGTAGTTTTAATTCATGTTCTTTCGTTTTATACCGTTCTTTGCGTTAGTTTAACGGTCACAGCGGCAAGGTCGTGAATGGGCCGTAAACGTCCCATCTCTGGCAGATGCCAGGCTACAGATTGTCCCAGAGAGTTATCGTGACCCTTGCAAAGAGCAACTGAAGAACCATTGGGAGTAAGGGACTACAATACGAGGCATATAAATTGAGCCAAAATGGCGATCGATCTTCAATGCGCAGTAACAGATTTTCAGGTTTCAATCGAAGCGGACGGCTGCGTGTAACTATAGCAACGACGGCCATTTTGGTTTATCTTATTTGCCTATACTACTACTAAAATAAAACTATAATTATTCAACTTTTGCTTGTAGAAAATACCAGTTTTGTATGAAGGTTAATACAGTTTTCCCCGCAAGTGGGCATAAAATGAAAACAAATGTGTTTTTATCTTCCATAATTACAGTGTTTAGCGTTTTCGCTGCGCAAGTCATGACGGCCTTTTAAAATCTTACGATGCTGTACGAGGGAAAGCTGTATAAGTTTAACCAAAATCGTTCAGCGAAACATGAATGTATCGGAATAAATGTAATTACTCCTTAACTCTGATATTCCCTCTTGCTCCACCTAGAGCGGGAGAAGTCATTTGATTATATCTCAGCTAAAAAAGAGGTTTAGTGTCCGCTGAGCAAAGAATCGCTACGGCGGCGCTGGCAACGTCTAGAGTTTTCAGTTCTAATAAAATTTGCGGTGAGCGCAGAACTTGACGTCTTCTTGTAAGTGCCTATAATTCATAAGAGTAGTACAAGATACGGTTGAATTGTCGCAGTGATGTTTGTTGGCTCTAGCAGTGGCCGATGTGGCGTCTCATTACTTTATTTGTAGTTCACGTTGAGCTGTACAATGCTTGAAGGAGATAAAACCCGTTTGAGATTAGTTTAAAATAGTGTGTGTTAGCTGTAAAGTGCCGCGCAACGGCAGCGCTGTCGCTGCGTTACAACCGCGCTGCGGCAGCGCGTCGTTTATTTATATGAAAAAACAAAGCAGCACTGCGACCGCGCTGCTGTCGCGAGGCACGTTGCGGCTAATTTGAAGGAGCCCTAAGGCCTAATGTCCATGGACGCATAGCTTCAAGACTCGTATAATGACGAATATGCGTCTATAAACGCGTCCGTGTTGCAGTATTTTACTGCTCCTAGTGCATTGAACTTTAGAGCATTAGAGAGATCTAATAAATTTTTTAACAATTTTTCATATGTATTGATCTTTTTATTTTTAGCACGACTTTGAAGACAATCAGAAAATTGAGCCGATTCAATATATCCCAATCATTCCAATGGTCCTGGTGAACGGCGCAGAAGGTATTGGCACAGGCTGGTCCACTAAGATACCCAATTACAACCCCAGGGATATTGCTGAAAATATTAAGTAAGTCACGGGCACACCTACTTTTTGTATTGTGAACATTATTGGCTGCAAAGATGTTAATTTCATGCTAAAACAGCAATGGGCAGTTAGCAGTATAATTAGAAAGCTAAGTTTCAGCACATTTGATACTAACAGAAATATCTCATAGTTTGTAATCACAATTATAAAGAAAGATAGAAAAACATATTATTTATAGGAAACTATAACTATAACTACAAATCGATTAATCATTAATATATTTTGACAATCATATTATAAAGTTTAAATTGCCCTGACTATACCAACTTAATGTTAATCAATTTTTCAGACGAATGTTAGACGGCGAAGAACCAAAACCTATGCATCCCTGGTACAAAAACTTCCGAGGCACCATTGAGGGCTTCGGCGACAAATACGTAATTTCCGGTGAAGCGGCCATATTGCCTGGCGACAAGATCGAGATCACGGAACTTCCAGTCGGAGTCTGGACCCAGAATTATAAGGAGAATGTTCTGGAACCCATGTTGGGAACAGACAAAGTGAAGCCTCTCATATCAGAATATAGGGTAAGTTGATCATCATCATCATCATCATTTCAGCCGAACGACGTCCTCTCTTGGATATAGAACAATGAACGGTCCTGTGCATCTAGTTCGTCATTAAGTTTGAAGTAGCTTAAACTATTTGAAACCTAATGATAATTGTCTTGAAAATAATTTAAATGAATACTGTGATGATTATTTTTTTAACAGCCTGTAGCAACATCTCTGTCCCCGTGTATGAACTTTCCTGCATCGCGGTATCAGAGTTCACAGCGCGATTAGAACTAGCCCGAAATCAACTACCAACCAGTTGCGAAGAACAGATACAAAACTTGCCTAATCGGAAGATCCTGCCTTTTCTTGTACCGTGTTCTGCTTATCTCAAGGCCTTTAGAAGTCCACTGCTGATTAAAAACTTTTCCAATCACACGACTTTCAATGTGGCCTTATTATGCCCAGTTGTGGATGTCTTTCGGCTGAAATGTTGATGAAGCGACAGAATTAAATAGCAACGCAGAAAAACTTTTCCACACTTGAAATTTTGACCCTCTTATTCGATTTGGCTATAGGAATACAACACAGATACGACGGTGCGGTTCTTGGTGTCCCTGTTGCCGGGCAAGCTTCCCGAGGTGGAGGCGGAGGGCGTGCATAAGGTGTTCAAGCTGCAGACCACCATCTCTCTTACCTGCATGAACGCCTTCGACCACAACTGCTGTCTTAAAAAGTAAGTCATACTGTACCGACGTCTATGACGCCACTTAGGGGTCATTCAAGTATTACGTAAACACTACGGGGTGGGGGGGGGGTCTTTGCTTTGCTTATTTTTGATAGCATGGGGGATTGGATTACGTCAGCAGTTTTTTTTTAAGATAACAATCTGGATGTTGCAAAATCATATGAAAATGAGTAGACAGACACATATCATTGAGCAATGTTTACGTAAGTATGTGGGGGGTTAGATCTTTACTTTTGCTGACGAGGGGGAGGGGAGTTAAAATTTGTGAAAAATCTGCTTATGTAATACTTGAACGGCCCCTTAGGAACTATCCTGCATTACGTATCTCGGGTTGGCCGTTCTTCTTGCCTTTAGCCGCCTAACTTCAGAGTGGCCAACAAATTTTGACCATACTATACTTCACCAGATACGACAAGGTAGAAGAAATCCTTCGCGACTTCTACGAGCTGCGATTAAGGTACTACGCGCGTCGTAAGGAGTACCGGGAGGGACAGTTACAGGCCGAGGCCGACAAGCTGTCCAATCAGGCGCGGTTTATCCTCGAGAAGTGCGACAAGGGGCTGGTGGTGGAGAACAAGAAGCGAAAGGTCATGGTGGAAGAACTCATCAAGAGAGGTAAGCCGGTTTATCTGAGTTGTTATGAAGAAGATAAGTCCATCTTCTTTGTAATTTAATTTTCTTGGCAAAGTAATCAAAGTAAGAACATCTTATTTGTACTGGTTTCTTGCCATGGGCCATTTTTTTTGGTCAAACTTTGACACCGATTGTTTATACATATTAACTCATAAGTGCGTGAAATTAATAGAATCTCCCCTTTTACAAATTATTCTATGTGCTAATCCTGGATACGAGCTATACTTACAGAGTTTCATCCAGAACCTTTTAGTTTTTCGGGCGTGAAACCGTAACAAACACAACTAATATATCGTCCTTATGTGTGTGATTCTAAACGAGAAATATCTAAAATATTTCGAAAACGTATAGTCGGTCAACGTTTTATCGAAAGGATTTTGATTTATGAATTTTCTGTTGCGTGTGTTACATTACGCGCTTTAGTAACGGCTGTTTAACATATCAAATACATAATTTCTTTTAATTACCTTTTTCAATTTATAAACAAAATGAACATTATGTATCAATTCAGCCTCTATAGTTGATTTTTACGCGCCTTTTAAATTCATCAGCATGTATATTTTAAATTGCAATAACTAATGTAAATCCATAACTACAGGTTACGCTCCCGACCCTATCTCTGAATGGAAGAAGCGCGCGAGCAAGATGCAGGGACTAACTGTAGTGGAGGAGACTCCCGAGTCGGAGGAAGAACCTGAACCTGAGCCTGAGAAGGGAAAGCCCGTTGATCCTGGTGAGTTATTAAGCTTTTTAACCTATTTCCTTTACATTATACAGCTTGTTCTCTGAAGAACTGGGCCAGAGGCGTCTTATTTTGCCAGTTATGTCAAGGGCAAAGTCGTAAATTTCATGTATTACGGGGCAAGTGTATTACTATTCTGCTGGGTCTTTCGAATTACCACGACCCTGGAAAAAAGAATTCGTACCTCACAAAAATGCTGTGATAGCAATGCTTTTGCCTCGCGCGTAGTTTGCGTATGGGTGGGACAAATGTGTCATTCTGCTTCTAAACTGCTGTCTCATCCTGAAAATCCACTTTAAAATCCAAATTAGTTGTTTTTTTTATGCAAGAAATGTCATTTCAATTTTACATGTATCTTACAGAGAAAGCATTCCAAAACTTGAAAGAGGTGAAGAAGTTCAACTACCTGCTGGGCATGTCCATGTGGATGCTGACCAAAGAGAAGAAAGACGAACTGCTCAAACAGAGGGACCAGAAACTCGCCGAGCTCAACGCACTTAAGTAATTATACTATTCTTTTGTAATTATTACTAATGAAATCATAAAAATGAAATTCTTTTAGGCTTTTTTCAACTATAATGATTCTTTTTCTTCTTATTGTATCGAGGGATATTTTTTTTCCCCCAAAGCCTCTGGGTCCAGTTGGTTGCCACGTTAGCGGCGTCAGTGGCGTATTTTAGGTCCTCCAAAGTGCAGGTGTAGGGACACTGGGCACTCTTAATAAGTGGGCCATTGTCTGGCCAAGAGCACCACACTTGCACTGTGTGTCGGAGGGGTCTATAATCCCACACTTTGCCAGGTTTATCAGGTTCCTAATAATTATGCATGTATTATAAAATGATATTATTTTTCAAATAAGTTTTTGCTTTTACACATTTTTTTTTTGTCATTTTAAACTGCTGCGGTGTTTCCTAGCTGACTACCCTGAGAAGAAACCCCGAAAACAAACTCAATGGTCAAAGTCTCTTTTAATAAAATTATTTAAATTAATAGTTAAATCATATGGGAACCATGCAGATTGTATCTGACCATGGTCTTTCGAGGATAGAACCACACCTATCAGAGAGTGCAAGCATATGTCAGTATTCGCGTAGCTCAACTCGAGGACTATTAAGGATCTCGACGATTATGCATTATTTATCTCTCTAATGAATTACTCTCTTACAGTCTATTGGACTTTCTACATCCATTTTTAAACACCTCGTATTCAAGTGTACTTAATATGTTAATGTGTGTAGGGCGAAAACGGCGGCGAGTCTATGGCGTGAAGATCTAGATGAGTTCTTGATAAAGTTGGAGGAAATTGAAGAGAAAGAGAGGCAAGAGGAACAGTCCGTCAATAAGAAGACCACCAAAGCGGTCGTGAGTACTTTATGCCTTTTCACTTTGTTTTGTCAAATGTTACTACTCAAAACATTCAAGGACGAACGACGTACGGCGAGTGCATCCTCATTGTTGATATTTTTACGGTCTTGACTAAGCGTTTCGCCTCGTCTTTTTTTTGTTCTCTTAAAAAAGAACTGCCGACTTAATCACCAAAGTCGACCCCCCATCCACCCATATCACCAAAAAATAGCAAAGCAAAGACCCCCCCCACCCCTCCTGTAGTGCTTACGTTATACTTGAATGGCCCCTTAGCACCAGTTGGGATCTGTTTAGAAGTGGTTTAAAAATGAATTTGAAATGTATTTGAAAAACTAAAATTTTGGTTTTGTTTATGCTTACCAGATGGAAAGATTTAAGGTAATAAAATTATAAACATTGTATTTTATTCACGTCATTAGCGATAAGACAGATGAAATATCTCCTAGCTCTGAACTACAAAGAATTGGCGCAATAATTCTTTTTACGGATCATATGGCGTAGTTTTTTCGAGTATGCGCATAGTTCGGAATGCCTACTTCAGAGTGGTGAACATATTCTGACCGCACTGTAATGAGATTAAGACGTAAATACCTGCCATTTGCAGAATGCCAACAAGAAGAACCGCAAGTCGCTGATGGACATCTTACCCTCGGAGAATGGCAGGCGCGTGGAGCCCAAGATATCCGAGGACCTGATCAAGAGGATCCAGGCTGCCGAGAAGGCGAAAACGAGGAAAGAAATCAAGAAGGAATATGATCCGGTAAGTGATGCATTCGATATACGATAATTGTCCTTATTGCTGGTGAATTATGGCGCTTTTAAGTTAAATGTTGCCACGTCAATAAAGCAAAAGCGTGCTATCGCTCTACGATTTCAATCATAAAAAAAAATCTTGTAAGATTTATTAGGGTTTATGTCTGTCATGCAGTCGTGACCGCGGCGTGCTGAACACATCATTTTGCTGTGACGATCAAAAAGATAGTTAATATTTTATTTATTCTTTTGTTTTTAATAGGAGGATCCTACTGGCATCAGTCCAATAAGTGCTGAAAAGAAACCCAAGAGTCGCGTGAAGAAGGAAAAAGTTGAGAAACCTGACAAGGCGGAGAAAGCGGCAGGCGATGGATTGAAACAAACTAAAATTACTTTCAAAAAAGAACCTAAGAAGGTAACCTCTTCTACTTCTACTAATATGACTCAAACTAATTTTTGGTTTATCTTTCAATATGTAAATTAAATCGTATTATAAACCGTACTAAAGTGCCAATGGGCAGGGTGGGTACATTGCTCGCAGAAGAGATGGCCGTTAGGGCCGAAAGGTTCTGGAGTGGCGCCCGCGTACCAGAATACGCAGCGTTGGAAGGCCTCCTTACAAGGTGAACCGATGACCTGATAAAGGTTGCGGGAATCTGATGCGAGACGCACAAGGCCGATCTTTGTGGTGACAGGGGGGAGGCATATTTCCAACTGTGGACGTCTTTAGGCTGGAATGATGGTGACGATAAACCATACCAAATGGTGTCGGACGTAAATAGACCATCTCTTGGGTGTTGTAAGAGGTGACTAAGGCTCTCATCAGAGAATGGGCAGCAATATTTCTCTCTCGTATAACAACTATCCTGTGATTATCAAACACGCTCGTTAAATTTGCCGATTTTGGCAAATGTTGCCAATGATAAACACAAAAAAAAAAATACCCTGCCTTTCCTTTAGTGCCCGGCAGCCTGTCTAGTCTACCCTTGAATTCGGTGACAGGCAAAGAGGATGTAGAATCTACGTATAAGATCCAGCTACCCAACACAAATCGACGACTACGTTTGGCTACATATACATACGCACGAACACTGGACCGACAACAAGTTCACGAGACTCAAGAAAGAATTAGGCTACAGTCCACAAAGTTTTTATGTAGATTCGCCTCTCTAATCAATATTGCATGTTTGACAAATAGCTTTCATAAGTGTAAAGATAATATTGATATAAAAACTGTGTGGTTGTTTACAGAAACGCATGACGTTTAGCGGCAGCAGCTCGGAGGGCTCCGACAGCGAGCGGGAGGCGGCCGCGCCCGCCGCGCCGCGGGAACGGGCCAATGCGCGCCGCGCCGCTACTAAGGTACGTTTCCTTTATGCAATCATGAAATTACTCTTCCCACTCTGGGTGGAGTGAGAGGAAAGTGACTTTAGAATCACCCATAAGCGTTCCTTCAAATGTTCTAGGCTATGATATCTTTTTCGAACAATCCCGTTGTCCTGGCAGGTATAAGCCCTGATGGGTCCCGTTAATCTTACTAACATTTCTTTGAGGTGCGCGTGAAAAACCGACCTCGCGGTGTCCGAAAGTTACTCACGCCCGGGGTGTCTCCTGTAGAGGCTTTTCACCACCTGTTCATTCACATTATTGCTTCACACGCGGAAGCGCCTGGCTGCGACCACAGTTCGACACTGCCTCACGTCTCCATAAGGGTACTACGGTGCTCCGCCTGAACGGGGCGACCCTTTCGCAGCGTGTGCTTCGGGAACTAGTAATTTCCTACAGAAATGTCGAGATTTTTTTCCAATCCATGACTGCATAGATTCTGTAGCATACTCACTGAGCTTATTTTTGTCAAGGTCCAAAAATACAAAGACGGCGACGACGAATCCGACTCTGGGTCTGAAGTGGAGCTGTTGGACAACAAGCTGGAGTCCGGCGACGACGCGCCGCCGCGCGCGCTGTCCATCAGCGATGAAGAGGACGACTTCAATGTCAAGGCCAACAAGGCTAAGAAACCGGCTGAGATGGATTCAGGTCAGTAACACCCTTGTATTTTTTTCAGACTTTAACTTTTTTCTGCTTCACCTAAAGGTTAACTGGTACAAAATGTCTAAGGCATTTAGTTAACCTGGTTATTTTAATGTGCATAAAATATAATGGGAGTTTCTAGCGCAATTTCTTTGAGTAAAGTTCAGTGACTGTTTTAATTATTCGCAAATTGATTCCTAGTGAATATTGTAATGTAAAATTGGTGTAGTTTTGTATATCAAGTGCCTGCTCAACTAAATAATATGTGAAATCATTGAAACAGGCATGATCTATAAAATGGAGCTGAGAATTTTATTCTAATGTTGACTGCCTCAGCGAAGTCTGCTACGAAGGCTGACTTGATACATTTGCTGCTAAATACTACAAAAATATTAACTATTCATACAAAAACGCGGCTTGAAGGACTTAGTATCCAAGGCAAACACATTAACAGAAAAAAAAGATACATTAAATTATCATTAAATATTCCAGATTGCCTATTCGACTCTTTAATCGAAGACACAAAGAAAGAAGAAAAAGAAAAAGCAAAGAACAACGGCGCAGCGCATCCCACGACGATATCGAGTGACGAAAATGAGGTCGTACCCGACTCGCCGCCCAAGAAAAAGCCAGGACCCAAGCGGAAGCTACTCAACGATGACAAGAAACCCAAGAAGAGGCCAGCCAAGGACATGCTTAGTGATGATGATGACGATAGCATATTTGACAGCAAAAAGGTCAGTTAATGGGCCAATTTTGGTGGCGAATTTTTTTTTTGTGGAGAAGAAATAGAAGAGAAGAAACTTTTTCTCAGTTTGGTTTTTTGTTCTAGACATAGATATAACAAGTACACCAATGTTTTGCCAGTTATGCTTGAAGTTTTATGTACGGGGAGAGTCTAATGCCAGTATCCGCCATCAATCTGTCTTAAAAATAACACGCTTATCTATTTCAGGACCAAAAAAAGAAAGCAGCGCCAAAAAAGAAGCAGAAGAAGAAGGTTTCGAGTGATTCCGAGTCCGACGCCGCCAGCGAGACGCTCGCCGCCGTCAAGAGCTCGCGTGCGCGCGCGCAGCAGAAGTACACCTTCAGCGACTCCGACTCGGACTAACCGTGAGTTCGCATTCTTACACATTATACTTATTTGTTCTGCCGGCCAAACTCGATTTTAGGATGAACTAGTTCCGCTTAGGCCAAACCAGTTCTCCCTCCAACACGCGCGCGGGGCTCCTATTTCTGGGTAGTTCGTCCACGACGGCTAAGGCTTCTGCTTTAGCTTCGCTCCGCCCAGCTCCGTTAGCTTTCTATCTTAACCTGTCCGTTTCGAAGTGCGCTCTTGGATTGCGATTGCTATGTATCATATCGTGGGTTTGGCTAAGGCGAAACTAGTTCATCTTAAAATCTGCTTTGGCCGGAGTATAATTATATATACTCTCTCTCACGGAGTCTGTTTACATCAGCGCAGAGAAAAACTTGAGTATGTATGTTACCGGCAATCTGTATAATTCAGGTATTCTATACAATACCGAATGCGCAGCCGGTAATGTGTGTAAAAGACGAAAGTAGGGAAGAAGGTGATGTACAGTTTTAGGGCACCCCGACACGGACAGGTTAGGGTAATTTTTTTATCACCACCTAAAAATACAAGCCTTACTTTAAACCGTATTTTATACATTGGATTATAATTATAGATTGCCGGTAACATAAATGGTGGTGAGATAAAACAACTGTCTGAAATAATATCTGACAGTAGCACTGATGGGATTATTATCCGATTTATTCATTATTGAAAGTCCACACCCTCACCACTGATGAACTTAGGCTTCTTATTAACGCGGAACGCACGATTTTTGAGGGAAATCAGATTTTGTGTACATTCAACAAAAGATGCGAATGATTTTTAATTTTACTAATGAGTTGTTTACTATCAATTTATTTTATTTTTCGTTCATCTATCGATCCCCCCAATCCAAACCCCTTCAAACACAAATTTTATATCACTTACGATCTTCTTCCCATAGATATGAAAGTTGATCTTAAAAGAACATATCACACCAATCAATTAGATGTTTATGATATCAGAATTATAATTAAATGTGTTGTATTGTTTCAGATTCAGTATTTTGACAGCGTGATTTGAGGCTTTACGATGTAAAGTGAGTTGCGGGAGCGACGGAACGCGATATTTTATCATTTGTACACGTTATTTTTATACCTTCAGGCCTACAGTCTGTGACTGATCTGAGAAAACATATTAGTAACATACACCCAATTGCAATACATACTCGAAATACCTATGTTGGAAACTTCGTGTGGTATGCAATAAGCCGGTGTATTTTAAACAAATAAAGTAATTTATAATGTAGATCTAATTAGTTAATAATTAGGTAGAAAATCGTCTGGCACATCTTTGCTCAAAGACAACATATTTGGATTCTTTTTTAAGTTTTTGAGCAACTTGATAACTATAGTTTTTTTATAACAAATTGTAAATAGTTGTAATGTAACAAGAACACTTCAGTTTCTTATTATTATTTTCCGTTATATTTCTTTCCTTTTCTATCTTTGTTTTTAAAATCTGACGTAATTTGCTAATTCTATCGGAATTTTGTCAAATAATTTTTTTTTTTTTTATTGTAATGTTCTTTAACCTAATTCCATATACGATTACTGATTTTTTTTGTCATTATCAATTTGCTTTTCACAACACAGACATTGTGAGCTTTATTTTCCATTTAAGATTTCAGTAATAATGTGGCTCACACAAACACAATGAAATTGAATTATATTGTTACTTTTATTTTTATGTTACAAATGTAATGTCCCAATATTATTTGTTAATTTTAACAATGTGTAAATAAATGAACAATTTCACCATATTTATGTATTTTATTATTTTGTAAAACCTGTTTCAATCAAAGATTTTATATAAACTATCTAGATTGCTCACGAAAACCTCAAAAACGTTCCGAAGAGTACGATACAAAAGGGTATGTTATCCCATTCTACTAGTGTGTCCACAGACTAGTTCGTATTACGGGACAATTCTATTCTAAAGAAGTTCAAGATGTTATTATAGTACGCGGCAAATAAGTTGAATTAATCAAATCAACACAATTACTAAATACCTACGTTTTTGTTTTTAACTTCATATTAACGAAAATATCCGCCGGAGAACCAAGGTTGCCGACAGTACAAAGAATCGTCAAACTAAAGTGGTAATGGGCAGGGCACATAGCTCGCAGAACAGATGGCCGTTGGGGCCGAAAGGTTTTGAAATGGCGGCCGCCTACCGGAAGACGCAGCGTTGGAAGGCCTCCTACAAGGTAGACCGATGACCTGGTAAAGGTTGCGGAAATCCGATGGATACGAGACGCACACGACCGTTTATTGCGGTGACATTTGGGGGAGCCCTATGTCCAACAGTGGACGTCTTTGGGCTGAAATGATGATGATGATTGGACGAAAAGTTAAAGAGATAATACGAATATCGTATGCGCACGCACGGGGATTTAGAACCGAACGAAAAAAAAAAAAAAAAAATGTAGCTGTACGAACCACACTCGAGCCATTTCATTAAAAAAAAATCGTCAATCTGAACTAATTTTTACTAAAGAACTGATCCTTGAAACGGTTACGGTGTAAAGTACCATCTGTTCCATGTTTTTCGTGATCTCTCTTTATGCCATGGGTCCCAAAATCTGTTCTTAACTGGGGAGTTTCAAGTAAGGTTACTAAAAATAAAGCTTCCTCTTTATTTTTATGGTTTTTCACTAAAAAAAAATTGAAAGTTAATTACTTTTGACTTCTTAGTAAATTATACTATTTTTTCAGGTTTCACAGACAAATTAGGAGTTACTGGTACTTCCGTCCATAAGTGTAAAATGCTGCAATGACAAAAATATCAATAATTTACTTAAATAATAAATTTATGGTTACCCTAGTTAAAATAGGTGTAAGACCATCACCTCTTTCTCGTTGTCTTGCATCGAAACGTTTTTCCCCTTTTGCTTATCAATGAAACATAATATGAACCTAATGCTGAAGAAAATAAAGTACACTTAAGAGTGTGTATGTAATATTGCTCCGTAATCAATCCAGTTTGTCCCTAGGATATATAAGATCCTTGGTTTCAATAGACTGAGAATCCAGAAAAAAAAAAGTTTAAATGTAGAATTATTTTTTCTCACTTTGCTCAGAACACTCATTGCTTTTTTATTATCATTAAAAGTAGATTACGCTCTTATTATGTTAATTGAACTCGATGTTCTCTACAAAATTCTGTCCTGCTGAAAAGTCGCTTGACGGCATTAACACAATATAAGGGAAGATAAGATGCGTTACGCGCCAACATCGCTAGTTATTTATTTAACATATGGCTGAACATCATTGACCTCTAGTGGCTGAATATAGTCATAGCCACGTGTCACGAAAGTCAATGTGCCCTTTAGTGGATCAAAAGTATTGTCTTAAAAAAGGATAAGATAAATACTTCAAGTAGTCTCCAAGTGGTGCGGAGCCAATCTAGTGGGATTCAAAGCTGCCAAATCACAAGCGTGTTTGTTCACTGCCAAAAGGAGCTCGTTAACCTTGGCTCCTGCTTTTCAGAATGTATCTTTGGAGTACATCGACCGCCTGCAGCTCTTGTGAGTTGAAATTTCCTCAAGTAATCTTCATAGTACGCAACGACCGACAACTGCCTACAAGGTCATTGACTCGTTTACCTAAAGACACATAAAGAAAAGACACATAACCGAGATGCCGCGCCACGCGCCGCTAAAATCGGCAGTGCCGCCCGCCGTAACGCAGAATTTTGCGGTGTGCACCACGGCGCGAATAACCATTTGAGTACCGTGATTAACGCCGGTGTTCGCTTGGGGCTTGAGTAATTAAATGGTTTTAGCCAGTATCTTTGTCGTTTATTTAAAATAGAGTAATGTTGTAATGCTCCTGAGCATTACAACGGTAGTAACTGAACGTGTCCCTAATCGCATAGGTAGAGGTTAAGATACCGGCCAGGTATTGTTCGCCGTAGTGTGTGTAGTATGTTTCTGAACGCACCTCAGGCGCAAAAAAAACATTCAAATCAGTTTCTTCCATCTTCTTTAGAAATTGCCAAACGACTAAAAGACAAAATTTGCTACAAATTGTCGCAGCACTGCAGTTCAAATGCGGTATACCTAAAAATGTCGTTACGTGTCGCGTTGCTCCACTGCCGCGAAGCGTCGCCCAGTGCGGTCCAGCCTTTAGAGTAAGGTCGAAAGCATTAAACAATATCCGGGTAATAGGAGCATTTCCGTAAGCTGAGAACAATAATAATGAATGATTCAGCATAGTGGAACCGTGCCCGATCATAAAAAAACCATTTGTAAAATAGGCGCAAACACTTACCCCGTTTCCTCCACAACTCTCACTCAAAACTATAATTATCTAATTAATTCACCACATATATAGCACGTATTAAATAAGGTATATTCGAATAAAAATGGCTCAATTAGCAAAAGTAAGGATAATATGATTCAGCTTAACACGATCGTTCGACTCTCTTTGTTCTTTTTTCCACCATGTTTGCGCGGTGTCCCTAATTTCCCGCCACCGTCATTTGTCGAATATCTAGTGATTTTCAAATGAAGTGGCGAGCCTAGTGACGCCATCTATTCTAAAATTGTGGAACAAGATCCTCGATCATTACAATGTCTTCCTAATTGATTAATTAATTAATTTATTTGGTCAGTCAAAACTGCTTACACAAAACATTGACATTGTATATTCATTTGGAAGGGACTTCATTGATAAGTGTAGCAATTAATTATAGGCTAACACCACATTTATTTTTTTTGGTTTAAGTTAAAGTTGTTAATAACAAATAAGCATAAGTTTATTGCGATCCATGGCAGAGAAACGTCTATCCACACTCAAAAATCTCTAGAAACTGGTTATCCCTGTAGGATACGACCATAAACGCTGAAAGTTGCGTTGTAGCGACGCGAAAAAGAGCGGCGGACGGCACTGCTGATTTTAGCGGCGTGGCGCCGCAACGCGGAAATGTGTTCCGGCCCTTACTCCGCACTGCTTCTAGTGTCCTAGTGAGATAGGCCTAACGGCGTCTCGGTAAAAAGGATATTAAAAGAAAACAGTCATTTAGTTACAATTTATACAATATTATTTATTTTACTTCAAGTCACGTTAAGTGTCTACAATTATAAACATGTCTGACACTGCTCAAATAACAATTTAGTATCTAAAAGTGCGACCATTTCAATTATGAAGATTTCTGTGATTTTGCGATCTCGTAGTCGCCAAGTCTTTGCGATAAAAACTATGTAGTTTCCTTATTTCATGTCTAGTAAAAAATAAAATTTCCAACACCTTCCTCCCCCTATTGATTTATTACGGTGATGAAAATTTCATTTCAAACATCAGATAAAAAATCATCATCATCATTAGTTAGGGCCTTTTCGTACTAGCGGATTGCGAGCGTCCTCAGAGTTGAGCGAACGGGTTCCCAACCAATACGTCACGGCCGCGCAACGAACACGCCGCACATGCGCAGCTAATTTGTTGCGGGTGCGCAACGTAGATGCTTTCGTTTTCGTGTCTTCGAAGTAACAAAGCCAAACGCAGTTCTTCCTCGTCGGAATCCATTTAATCGGAATACATTTTGTTACTGAGTTTATTGTACGTCGTTAACTTGCTTACAAAATGCGACGAAAACGTTGCGAATATGCCACGCGTCCGCGACGTCTTCGCTTTGCAGCTGCGGCGTGTTCGCGACTCATTCGCTGTGCACCCGTCCCGCACCTCAGCCGCTCGCAAACCGCTAGTGATAGATAAGGCCTATGGGCTCACACTAGCTTAAAAGCAGCACACAAGTTTTAAAGAGTGCCAGAGCCGCGAAGGAAGACATTTAAATATTATTATTTTCAAAAAGTAATTTTCCCATGTCTTCGGTTTCTGATTTTGTTAATTAAATCTTATATTTGTTAATTTTTTATGCATCTACAAAGTGTTTTTTTTCGGAGACACGCAAAACAAAGAAGAAAACAACCAACAATTGAACCATTGAAAGGAGGACTGATCGTGATTAACATTATGAAAGAATGCTATGTAGTGCTTCAGGACATACAGTTATTATTATTATCTGTAGGTACTTTATGTAATTTCTACGTCACTTCGGTTCGTTATCGTTCCTTTTGAATTCATCCTAAAAAGACACGACTCTCACAAATACTGGGTTCTCGCGTGATTAAAACTTGTGTCTCTCAGGGATACCCCAGAGAATGAAAAATTTTAATCACGGTAGTTTGAAGACAGATTTGCCGGATTGGAAGCCTTCTAGAAGTAGATACGCACTTGTAGATTATTTATGCCAATTTTTTAACATTTTGATCAAAGGTTTTAAAAGGAAAAGACTCTTAGAAAACAATGGTAAGTTATTTAAGATTAATTAATTATTTGAAAACTCGGCGTCAAGTTAAACAAAATAACTTAATGACAACAATACATTTTCCTAAGAGAATTTTCACAAAATAACAAAATGGCGGCAGTAGTAATATACCTACTGGTGCCTATTTAATTATTTTTTAACCGATTTCTTTTTGAACAATGTATAGATACATTATTGATTAATTTACAGTCATGTTATTCACATAATTATTTATATTTTCTGTTCCGTGTTCCCTGCCTGACTTAAATCTAAACACTCTTACAATAACGGGTAAATTAATATGGCATTTAATTCTGAGTGTTTCTTAATCAAGATTATTTACATTAAATTAAATCTTTTATATTATAATAATAATGTTTTAGATAAGTACAATTGTACTTCACAATAAAATTATCTAAGTATGGATACAATAAGTATTAAGGGATTATTATAACCTAGATATTATATTTTATAATATTTATTTATTGGTTTAAGTTGACAAAGTTTTTAGGTAGTTACTTACCTTTATGTTGGAGAAAAACGCAACAGCTACGCAGACTTTTAAAAATATATTTAAAATATAGACAAAGCAGCAAATTGCATCAATTATTTTTTCTGGCTTCGCGAAAAATATTTTTGCTAAAAATGTCAACACATTGAAATCATTTTTTTTTTTAAATTTTATTGAGCTGCGTTGTGTGCGTTAACCCTTACTAAACAATTAAATTGGATAAATAATGCCAATAAAAATGAAAAATTATATTAAATGAAGTGACCAGTCTTTCCTGGGAAAGGCATATTGTATTTAGATCACTGAATGTTTCTATATCTTTAGATCACTGGTCTATTCCAGGATAACATCTCTGGTCTATTCCAGAATGATATCTCTGGTGACAGGATCATTCTACAGCGCTGTTTACACTATGGTACGCTGACGACAGTTTTATTATATTGTCTATCGCCAGAAAATATTTAAAACATAATATTGCAAAGTCAAGTTAGTTATTAGTTAGTTTGATATATTTTTTCCTCAACCGTTCAAAAATTCCATAGTGTAAACAACGCCTAATCGAACGACATATTCAAATTTTTTTTTTTTAATCTTCTTCAATACCTACTCAATTTGCTCTCTCTATCCGAATAACCTTTCGCGCTTTCCCTGTCTGAGTACTTTCCATTATATTTGTTATTATATCTGTCACTGTGACCATTTTTAATGTACTGTTTTTCACTGGCGCTGTAATGGATTTCAGACGGCCCAATGGTTTTGGACCAATGGTGGGTCCAGTAGAAGTCGTCAGGGTAGCGTGGGTATGGATTCTCTCGGCATAGTACCACGCAGTAGATCAGGCTACCAACTAGTGTGATGAAGCCGAAGATCAAGAAGACTATGCCCAGGATCCTGGAAAGAAAAGAAAATTATATATTAGGAAATCCATCAAAATATTTTTTGTGTTAGACGCTGTACAAAACCGAAATTTTCTACAACTCGATGAACCTTTCATTTTTTGGATTTTGTTTACATTTCACACTTATCCTCTATCACAATCCATATTCACCATTCACAATGGGTACTTGGTTGAGATAAGAGTAAACATATTTTTACCACTAGGATTTTCTCTGTAGTAGCACAGAATTTGGAAGTTGATGGTGTGTCATTTCGTCCCAAAGGACTATGAGAATGAGGGAAGAGGGAGCATTATTTACGGCGAACTACGCATTGCTCATCGACCGCTACAAACCCGTACCTACCATGGCCAGATATCGCCCTGCGCTACTGACGACCGGTGCGTTTCCTTATTTAGTACACTGATACCTCCTCATACCAGTTAATTTAAACCTTATTACGTAAGAATACGGTTTAAGCTAGCTTGTACCGAGGTGTACCGAATTCGGTACACTTGTGCCTGAGATAGGAAAACGCGGACTGACAAACAAAGGGGGACTTTATTTTATAATATTTGAGGCTAAGGATACGGCCAACTACCATCAAACACCATGACAAAAATTCTGTTAAGAGCACTACAAAACCTGTCATTTGTTATAGTGATGGAAACTTACCATACAAAAAGCGGTTCAAAGAACTGCAGCACGATGACGAACCCCAGCGTGACGAGGATGAGCCCAAGGTTGAGCAGCAGCATCAGACAGCACATGCCCTTCACGTTCGGGCAGAACGGGTTCGGCGCCGCCATCGCATCTACCTTCACTCCTGCCTGGAATTGGAGAAGGTTCACCGTTAGTGAGGTGAAAGTTGAAGATATTTTTGCGGAGCGTGAGGGTGTGTCAGACTTTTACCTACAGACTAAATCCCCGCTCCTGTTCCTTCGTTGTCTTTCATACCAGGCCCGAGTTTTCCTTTCCGAAGCAAACCCTTGGCCCCAGTAGGCTTCGACCCTGCTGGGCCCCTACGGTTTGCTTACATCACCTTGAGGCGCGCGTGGAACAGTACGCGTCATCGACAACTTGGACTCGGTCCGGACGGTTACCGGACGGTCGAACGGCGAGCAAAGGTACCTGAATCCTCTACCCTTGACGGCACGGTTGATACTACAGTGGTTAAACGATTAAGCATTCTCTACCTTGGTTGACTGGTAGAGAATGCTTAAAGCATTAAGTCCGCCTTTGTAATTTTGTGTTGCATGAAGTTTTAATAAATAAACGAATAATTTCGTATTCGGTGGAATTCTCAGCAATTGTATTTCTAGATAGTTGATATACCTAAATTTTTTTAACATAATTTTTTTTTTAAATATAATTTTTTTTTTGATATACCTAAATTTTTTTAACATAAAAATATTTATTTTGGACACAAAACAGCTGACAATAAAGACATAGATAACGATGTAGTTGTATGTAAATGTAGATACTTTCTTACCTTCCTAGAGACTTTGGATCTGTGTGTAGAGGCGACAGATGGCGCCACCGCGCTTCTGTATGAGTATACGCTGCGAGGTGCTCGCGACTGCCGGCTGGAATAGACAAACATTTTGTTACACCTTAATACAATGGGTCATTTCACTAGGGTATTATTTAGGAAATATAAGAAACTATTCTAGGAGTCGTCCAAAGGTTTTAGTGTGAATTGTCGTTCAAGAGAGCCAAACGCACCACGTTTGGTCATTTGGCTCTTTTAATAAACTAGTGCGCCTCACCATCAACGATTGCATCACTGTTTACCGTCAGATGGGATTGCAGTAAGGCACTAGTTTTTATCGTTTAAAAAAAAGCTTGGAGCGCGTCCATCGGAGTGCCGAACGTCATTGTAATATCTAGTATAATAGTGGTGGGACACCAGGTTCCCAACTCTTAATTTTTACATATTTTAGTAATAGATTCTAGGTAATGTAAAATTAAGGGGCTTTTTTTTATGGGTTTTTTTTTATGGTTGGTAAAATCATCCAATGACAAATCCCGCCCTTGGGCGGAGCGGAAAGTAGTGTCAGACTCTTACTGACTAAAAACCTACCCCGTTCCTTCGTAGCCTATCGTGCCGGGGCCGGGTATTCCTTTCGGAAGTTAACCCATGACCCCAGTAGGCTTCGACCCTGCCTGCCTGCAGTTAGCAGGCTGGGTCTCTTCGGTGTGCTGACAACTCCTTGAGGCGCGCGGGAACAGAACGCGCCGTCGACGACTTGGGCTCGGTCCGGTCGGGACACAGGTTTTGAGCCTAGTCTAGGCACCAGTCTCCTACAATACAATCTGACTGGTTTTTTGTATATTAATTAAACTGTTTGATGTAAACTGCGTATTTTATTAAAACAAATAAAAAGTATTAACCCCTTTTTTTGGAAATGAACGATCTTTGCTTTGTTGATAATTTATTCAATCGATCACACATCAATAGAAAATTTTTCACATGGTTTTTTCGATTAATTTCGATTTAGAAAATTGGCCTTACCTACAAGAAAATCATAATTATAGATACAGTTTTAGGTGTCTCGTGATGTTAAAGATGTAGCTCACTCCGTGACAGCGGCATTCGTTCCGGCGCGCTGTGTGTATCCGATGCTCACGCGCATCGTCGCGTTCCTAATCCGAGTGCACGTATGTCACGAGCGAGACACTTGTCTTGGCGACCTATTTATTTAGTTAAGTTTTAAATAACAATGGCATAATGGTAGTGGTGGTGTAGGTTTTATCGAAGACGTGACAAACAATTGCCTTAGTGGTCTTTTTTTTGAGGTTTTCGCGCTGGTTTTTGTTCTCGGGTCAGGAAATGTGGGTGTATAAATAGTTACATCTCTGCCACCATTTTGAGAGAAACTGGAGCAACGGGTTGGCTTCCAAAAGGGCTACCCAGGGTCCTGGAACGCAAGGCAAAGAGAGAACATAAGAGTTGGCTTTAGTCAATAAAAGTCTGAGATACCTTCCCGCTCCGTCCTAGAGTGGGAGTCATTGGATAATTTCTCACCTAAAAAGAAGGCCGTGGTAGAAAAATGCTACAGATAAAAATGGTTTTATCAAAGATGTGTAAATAAAGTCTCACATTGTTAGTTTCAAAATGATATCACAAAGATATTTGCAAAACTTTATCTGCTGCCGGCCGTTACAAATGGCCACGGGACCTTTAATAAGCACCTCTCTGTCATAGGAGTTACAGACAGCCCACTGTGCAGAGCCTGCACGGAAGGTAACGAGACGGCGGCACATCTGCTTCTAAGCTGCCCAGTTCTCGCTGGTACAGGGCAAAGTACCGGAGAACCAGGTCACCTCCGTGAAATGGTCAGAAACATCATAGCGATGCTAGCCTTCTTTGAGGAGCTGGGGTGGATCGAATGACACATTTGTCCCACCCGCTTTAAGGCGGGTTTCTGAATTGAGTATTTTGAGTTAAGAACGTCTCAAACCATACTTAAATGCCTCGACAGGTTTACAGGCTAAAGTAGACTTTGAGTAATTCTCAACTACAAATGCTTAAATCAGAAATCCGGGGTTAGTCGTGGATTTGTGGACACTATCCCGAAATACTCGTACAATACAACGTTATCTGCTACAATGCGATCGTGTCGGTGAAACATACGGCGATTCGCCCGCCACTGGCACTGGTATCTGCACACTAAATGTGTCTAAGAACACATTCATTGTGCTTACAGCTAAATAATGGAATTCCCTGCCAGAGTCAGTATTTCCTCATTTCCTGACCGCTACAGCCTAGGGGTCTTTAAGTCAAGAGTGAATAGTCTACTTTTACATCACATCATCGCTTTCCATTAGGCGAGATACTGGTCAAGCGCAAGCCTATCAAAAATATTTATTAAAAAAAACAGACGGTAGTCATCTTCTTGTTCCTATGACTAACACATAATTATACAGAGACTGTGTTTTGTTTGAGCTAATTGCTCCGACTTTGATCAAAGGTTAAGATCAAAGAGCCAACAGTGATGATAAACAACAATCAATCTGTCCCTACTCTTATTCCATTTACCGCTCAAAACAAAAAAGATCTAAACGTCTTCTATTAAGTTAAAAATTCAACAAAAAATAATTGGTTGGACATTCCTATTTAGTTTTTTGTTAATCCATGACAGTTTAGAAAGTCCCTAACTAAAATGTCTATGAAACGGACAAAGGACGAAAGCCTTAGTCACTGTGAGATGCTCAAATATTTACTTACAAATAAGATGTCAAAGGCTATAAAAAACTTAAGTGGACACCTAAGGGTTACAAAAGGATTTTGAAGAAGACGTTGATGAGTGTACGCAGTGGTTATTTTGGTTTATTAACTTTATATGTCGGTGTAGGATTAAGTAAAAAATTATTAAGTCAATTTAGAGACAAATATTTTTCAAGTATCGCTAACTAAGACAAATTGTTTGAAATAAATCCAATACTATAGACGCCTTTTGTGATTTAAAGGTTTATTCTAGATAGATCTTTATATTTCTTGAATCCGACCGATGACCTGGTGAGGGAGAATCCGATAGATGCAATGCAATCTTGTGCGTCTACGCACATGACCGGTCGTTATACCTTGCGTTCCGAATTGCGTCAAAAGCGATTATAGCGCGAATCCGACCAAATTTAATTGTCACAAAATATAAGTGCTATTAAATAATAATTGTGACGTTGCGCGTTGGTTGGATTCGTTCTATAATCACTTTTGGGGATATTGAAGCTAGGGGGAGCCCTATGTCCAGCAAAGAACGTCTTTGTGAAAAATTATGACGATTTATTTATTTATGTACACACAAACACTTAAAAAAGAAAAGAACAAAAACAGATAGAAGATTACAAAGGTGCTGCTTATCTCTAACGTAATTTCTTCCAGCTGACCTGCGACAGGAAAGTTGGATGAGAAAAGTAGACACAGTCAAGATCATAAAAACACAGCATCACTACTACTACACATAAAACTTGCTATTATTAGGTACTTTATTTCGCGATAACTTAATAAGAACTAGCTGAGTACGGTCTAAATGTTGTTAAACCTGTGGGAATCAAAATGAAGTCTTGGCGGCGACAATCAAAGGAGTGTGTTGTCATGCAATTGAATTACCAAAACAGGGCAGTAGCTTCTATTGGCCTACAGAACAGGGCTGTCAAAATCATAATAGGTTTTTTCATTTATGTGGATGGTTATAAGCTGACGACCCATCGAATGGTTAGAGATGTGTGGACATCTTCATATTTTAATTTTTTTTTATTTCACATTAGCTGCTTAAAGGTTGGGTATCGCCACTGTGCGGAACGCCCGGTGGACACGGTGGAGCACACGGTAGAGGTGTGTCCCGCTTGGGAAGAGCATCGCCGAGTTCTCATGAGGGCTATCGGTAGCGATGATCTCTCGCGACGGGCCTTGGTTCAGGTTCAAGCCATGCTCCGGAGCGAGTAGGAGTGGTAGGCGGTCGCCTCCTTCTGCGAAGCAGTAATGCTAGCAAAGGAGGAGGCTGACCGTATCAGGCAACGGCGCACGCCGCAGCCGCCGCCGTAATTCCGATCCAAATTACCAGCCACCGTAGGCGCGGGCTTGCGGACGGCGGGCAATGGGTAGCTCGCTGTCCGTTTGTCCGGTAACAGACCGGACCGAGCTCAAGTCGTTTACGGCGCGCGCTGTTCCCGTGCGCCTCAAATTGTCAGCAAACCGTAGTGGCCCAGTAGGGTCGAGGCCTGGTCTGGGGCTCTGGGAAGGTATGAAAATGCATACCAGGGCCCTGGAACCAAGGCAGGGAAGGAACAGGGTAGGTTTTTAGTCAGTAAGAGTCTGACACTATTTCCCGCCCCAATCAAGGGCGGGATTTGTCATTGGATGATTTTACCTACCAAAAAAAAAAGCTGCTTAAAGGTCACCGCTCATTAGAGCCACCCGGAACCCACTCTGCACCGCCTCACCTCCTGCGGTTAGAATTCTTTATATGAATTTGTATGGGTATGCTCACTATATCCACTTCGTAGCATGAACGGATCGCCTCGGTAGTAAGCCCTCCACGCGTGGACGGCTGTGGACCACTCGGTGACAATTCGTTGCTCGCATGCTTACCTCGCGTTGACTGCGCATTGCCAACGCGCGGGTCCTGAGTGGACCGCGCTCTGCCCGCGAATGATTCACGCAATAACTATACTTTATGATATTGTAAAATTTGGAATTACGAAACACACGTGTAGACCAATGAAAAGGCGCCAATTGTTAACCGACTACTCGAAAATTCGTGGACTAAGTTAGGTTACTCGTTGACCAAGCGGAGTTCACTGGTTGACGACGCGAGGTCCACTGTTTGACAACGAACAAATCAAAAGAATCTTTCTTTATGCTTTCTTCCAGATTCGGATGATTCGACGTAGTTATGTGGGGTTTCTTATTAGGATTAAAATAAATATATCTTTAACTAATGTAATTGGCGGATAACCGTTTTTGTTAAAGTAAATAAAGAATTCTAAAATTATTTTCTTTCGAATCGTTCGACGCGTTCAGCTCGAATAAGTGTGTGTTTACCTTCAGTGTGATATTAGTTAAGATAAACTTAATAAGACTTTTGAAAGTCTGAAGCTAGATGTACAGTTTCAATAGGTCTTTTCCTATGGAGAAGAAGTGGCAAGAATCTTTGTTCTGAACTAGGCTCGCCTTTGTACGTTTGTGTAATCAATTTTAATAAATAAACATACATTTTTTTAATTGACATAAACTTGTGCTTGAGTTGGCGATCCCACTTGATGATAAGCAGTGATGCAATCGTTGATGGTGAAGCGCGCTAGTTTATTAAGAACCTATTCACTCTAGCTTGAAGACACCTAAATTATAATCGGATGGGAAAACCGCAGCAGGCAAATTGTTCCAGTTCTTAGTCGGTATATATGAAGAGGCTAACCGTTTAGACCGGACCATAGAGATGTTAACAATGATGATACTGTGTCAGTAATTTTTATTATAGAAAGTTCGACAGCCCTGGATTATTCCTGTATCGTCACACCATCCAAGGGGACGACAGAGAAAGTTAAATAAATTCGTTTCGCCTTACACCGGCGTCGTTACGGCAGTCTATAGGCACCTTTTATATTTGTTAGCCTTTTTTCGTTGACTGCACCGAAATAACTGTTTTTTTACTTCGGACGCTACTGTTAGTTTAAAATTTTAAAATGAATGGATTCTGGAATGTTTCACACGGTCACTGGACTTACTGCAATAAAAAAGGGCTTATAATTAAATGTTAGGATCATCAAAACTGTCGAAATAGTCCAGTGGTTAACGGTTCTCATGAGGTTGTGGGTTCAAATCTGGATAAGTTTACCTAAATGTGAGATTTTTAAATTGTCATGTGATACTAACATTATTTTAGACCTCAGTAATATATGTAAAAGAAAACATTGTAATGGAATAAACTGCCGACGAGGTTGCTATATTTCCGCCGTTTGAGGTTCTCCGCAGTCACAGCGGTAGTACCAGCACAGCACGATGAACTAGAAAGATGGGATGGCAAAAGAGTGTAGACACAGGTAGCGTAGACCTTGGACTTGGAAAATGGGTATCTTCCAAGGAAATAGAGACATATCGTCTGGTCTCTTACCATCGTCGCGTGCCAGCCCATGAGGTCAATATTAGGTTTGGCTAAAAGTTTTTTAGAGAAACTGAAAGTAAACCGCTAACTGTTCATCATCATTATTTCAGCCGAATGACGTCCACTGTTGGGCATAGGCCTCTCCCAAGTGTGACCATAACGACCGGTCCCGTGCTTCTAGCATCCATCTGATTCCTGCAACTCTTACCAGGTCATCGATCCACCTTGTGGGTGTCTTCGAACACTACGTCTTCCGGTACGTGGTCGCCAATCTAGAACCTTCCGACCTCATCTACCAACTGTTCGCATCTGTTCTGTCGCTGAATGTTAATGCATAATTAATATTATGATGTAAAGGTAACTCTGTCTGTCTGTTACGCTTTCACCGTTAAATTACTGAATCGATTTTGATGAAATTTGATGCGGAGGAAGCAAGAACTCCAGGAATGGAAAAAGGCTAATTTTTATTAATTTTCGACTTCGACTTAACGTCCACAATAACCAACATTCACGTAGACGAAGCCACTGGCAGAAGCTAGTATTAATAAATGTAAAAGTAAATCTGTCTGTCTGTTACGCTTTCACAGTTAAACTACTGCGTAGATTATGATGAAATTTGATAAGGAGTAAGCTAGAAACCCAATGAAGAACATGGCTACTTTTTACCTGGCTTCAGCATCGCGCGTACGAAGCCAACGGCTCAAGCTAGTATAACAAGTCTAAAACGGCACAGGTAAGTATATGTAGTGGGACCTATAGCGTTCGATTGAACTCCGAGGTACGTTTATAGGAGCTAATAAATCGTGCCCCAGATACCTGGGTTCGATTCCCGTGTCGCGTCATCATTGCGCTGTCTGCTGAGAATTATACGAGCAATGATTTATAACGTAACTGTATATTTCTTTGTATTAAGTGTATATTTTGTTTGTATCGCCATAAGAACTTCTTGTGGTATTGCTATTACGTGTAAATAGCGATGCTTTGTCGTATTAACGTCTTTTACGCAGCAATTTTGTCCTCTATTCCACAATTCCGGAGAATAGAATGGAATAGGAAATGTTTACTCGACACGAATAGAACCATAGAACACAGCGGTAATCAAACTCAAAAGCATTTATTTCAAATAAACCATTTACAGGCACTTTTGAAAGGTCAAGGTGTCAGTCTGTCAGAAAAAAAATGATGCTAATTGCACATTCCAAAGCGTAGATCTCTATGGAGAAGAATGTGCAAGAAACTCGATGGACACTCTTTTCAATCATTTTATGTATAACAAATATCTCTGTTACATGTTTCTTGTCGCTGCTATTATGTGAGAACAATGTCAATAAAATAAAGTAAAGACAAAAAAAAGGCATTCTAAATAAAGATATTAAAATAAACCACTGGCAGCTAAGAGATGACCAGTCTCAACTGACAGCGCCCGTTCACGGACATGACGCGCATATCAGCACCACTCAGCTCAACCATTTTGAAGGGAACCGAATGATCCAACACACGCGCCACCATCAGTGAGACATTTGAGTGAGCATGACAAACTCTCAACCACCATGCTCATTTATGTCAAATAAGTCCAATATCCAAAAACCGTAAATTGCTCCATGGTACTCACATTTACAAACTTTGAAAATAAATGCTTCTACATTATACAATAATAATTTAATATTAAATAAAAAGATAAAAAAGTATTTTCCAATCAATTTGTACGCCCTGCTGGTAGTGGAGCTGGACCAGCATTAACCCAAGCATTTTTATCTTGAATATAATCATCCAAGCTATAATATGCCCGTGTACATAGTGTGCGTTTAATACAAGATTTAAATTTTGTTTCATTGAGTTCTAATATGTGAGGAGGTATTTTATTGTAACATTCTAAACAGTAACCCATGAAAGAAGACGCTACTTTAGCCAGTCTGAAACCTGGTTGAACTAAAAGGTCCCTATTCCTTGTAACATAATTATGCCTATCGCCTCTTTTACTAAAAAGGTGAAGATTCTTTCTAACGTACATGATGTTTTCATAGATATATTGACAAGGTACCGTCATGATGTTAATATCTTTAAACAGTTCCCTTAGAGAATCGCACCGGCGGAGATTGTATATGGCTCTGATGGCTCTTTTCTGTAATATAAAAATAGAGTGGATGTCTGCAGCCCGTCCCCATAGTAAGATACCGTATGACATGATACTATGAAAATAACTAAAATAGACTAGTCTAGCGGTATCAACATCCGTAAATTGGCGGATTTTTCTAACAGCATATGCAGCTGAGCTAAGCCGTCCTGCAAGAGATGTTAAATGAGGACCCCACTGTAGCCTTGAGTCAAGCGTTATCCCCAGGAAAACCGTTTTATCGACGAATTCTAGTTTTTCGTTGTTCAATACTATGTCACATTCACTACTTTTGACATTCGGTAAGGAAAATCTTATGCATTTAGTTTTCTTCCCATTTAAAACTAGATTATTAGCAGTGAACCAGTTTTGGACCTGCAGTAGGGCGTTATTTTCGTCGTCAAGATTATTAGTCCTTCTATTTACCTTAAAAATCAAAGAAGTGTCGTCGGCAAACAACACCATATTAAGTTTATTTTGCAACAAATGGGGTAAATCATTAATGTAAACTAAAAATAAAAAAGGACCTAAAATCGAACCTTGGGGTACTCCCATTTTAACATTTAACCCCGACGAATTGACACCGTTTATCTGAACTAATTGCTGTCTATCATTTAAATAAGATTTTAATAAGTTTAACGCTGATTTGCCTAGTCCGTAATGCTCAAGTTTCAGGAGTAATGTTTCATGAACTACACAATCAAACGCCTTAGACAGGTCGCAGAAGATGCCTATAGCATCTTGTGCCTCTTCCCACGCATTAAAAATGTGTTTTAGTAAGGAGACACCAGCGTCAGTTGTACAACGTCTTTGGTGAAACCATACTGTTTATCGTGTAAGATGTTATTTGTGTTAAAATGATTAAGCATTTGATCTAACATCACCTTTTCAAATATTTTGCTAAAAACTGGCAACACGGAACCTGGCCTATAATTATTAGAGTCTTTACTGTCCCCGGATTTAAAAAGTGGTATAACTTTACTATATTTCATTAGATCCGGAAATACACCTTGATCTATACACAAATTAAATATTAAAGCTAAGTATGGCGCTATAGTCTCAATAATTGAGGTACAAACTTTGATAGACATACCCCAAAGATCTTCAGTTAATTTAACCTTGATTTGTTTAAATGCTTTTATTACTGTTATGGGGTTTATATGCTTAAAGTTAAATTCAGTGGGGCAGGCTGCAACATTAGCCTGTAATAAACCAAAAGCATGAGATGGTGATGAATTTAGGGCTTCAGTAGTTTTCATTGGTACACTGGTAAAGAAATTTACAAATTCTTCCGCAACTACTTTGCTATCGCTAATAAGACCATGATGAGTCTCTAATATGTAATCATTATTATGTATTTTGTTCCTGTTGGTTTCATTATTTATGATTTTCCAAACCGTTTTTATTTTATTATCTGCTGTTTTAACCTTGTTGCTAATATATAAGGCCTTAGCTGCCTTACAAGTATTTTTAAACATTTTTGAATAGGTAGCAACATACTTATTAAAAGTTTCAGTGTTAATAATAGGCTTAAGGCCATACAGCTCGAAAAGTCTTTCCCTACTTATCCTGATTCCTTTAGTCGCCCAGTCACTAAATCTAAACTTAGGGCAGATACTTTTAGTTTTCTTCTCAAAAGTCTTATTAAATTCGGTTTGGACTATTGAAAAAAAATCGTTATACAAAATATTACCATTGTTCACTGCAAGGTTCCAATCACCTAACTTGTTAATTAAAGTGTTGTTAAATTTATTCAGTTTACCGGATGTTATTGGTCTGGATTGTATTTGCACTTGTTGTATTGGTATAATGGATTCAAAAGTTACCAACAGGCCGCTATGATCAGAAGGCAGATAATCTACAATGGCCTTTTCTAAATAGTCACAGCAACAAAAAACATTATCAATACATGTAGCAGAAGTAGTGGTAGTTCGAGTTGGTTCTATGAACACATTTGATAAATTAAATGATTTGAAAAGATTTAAAAATCTATTGCTATCTGAATTATTTTCTAAAATATTAATGTTAAAATCTCCACAGATAACTACTAGTTTGTTACCAGTTGCAAGTTTTGCCATAACATCTTCCATGACTGACTCAAAAACAGAGTAGTTTTGATAATTAGGGGGCCTGTAAACGCACACTATGACATGTCTATCCAGCTCAACACAAGACAGTTCAATGGTATGTTCAATGGACAGTGCAGCTATGTCTTTACGGGTTTTAAATTTAATACATTTTTTAATTAGTATGAGTGAACCCCCACGTAACATTGATTTTCTGTTAAAACAACTGCCCACATTATAATTATCATTATTAATTAACATTTCAAAATCCTTTAACCAATGCTCAGTAATACAAATAATATCAAACATTGTTTTTTCTAAAAATAATTCAATTTCTAATTGTTTTGAAGAAAAACCCTGAATATTCTGAAGGAACAAAGTAAATGACTTCTGCTTAGCCCCTTTAGTTTGTATGCTAGAAGGTACTTTATTGTAAAGTTGTGCTAAATTGCCAATGGTACCTTCTGTTGTCTTCTTAGTCAGTTTAAACTATCGGAGCCAGCAGACTTATCATTAGTACTACTACTAATTGTGGGACTAATACATTGATACTTCGACATACTAGCTATGTCTGTGTTAATAATAAAAGCTAATAGCTGTGCTATTTTACGTCTAAAAGTAATAGGTAGGTACACAGTATACCTAGTCGACAAAAGTTTATCAACAAACTTGTTGATGTCAAAAAATAAAAACTTATCACTATGATGATGAACTAAAAACTGCATATGCATATTTAGCAAATGAATGTACTTATTTTGCCTATATGACAAGTGCTCAAAGTAGGGAAAAGCACACAAAATAATCTTCTTACAGTTTATCTTCAATAACTCTGTGACATTATTTGTGATATCATCTTTCTTTACATTTGAGCTATTACCCACAAATACAGTTAAAATGGCATTGGGATCATATTCTCGTTCATTAACTAATGACATTATGTTATGATAGGAAGCTTGAGGTGTACAAAGATTTAGTGAAGAGAAAGGGAGGCACCCACTAACTAATTGCCCTAAACCTCTTCCTATACTATCAGAAAACATAATTGATTGATAATCCCCGCTGTTATCAGAGGAAAAACTACAATTTACTGAACATACCCCTTGAGTTAATTCATGCTGAAAGTGGGGAACCTGGCTGGGAATACAATCCTGAGCACTGATTGCCTGGGATGTATCCTCTGCTACCACAAGTTGGAGGCCCGCCAGGTTATATTCTCTCTGACAAGTACATTTGTTAATACTAAGAGTAAGCGAGTCTACTTTGTCTACTAACTCATTTGTAGCAAGAATATGTTCTTTTATTTGATTTTCTGAACATATGTATTTGCTATAAATTGACTTTAACGAGTTATTAAATAATAAACACAAAGTAAGAGAGAAGTACAAAATCATCATCGTCATCATTTCTGCCGAAAGACATCGTTAGCTGACTGGCCTGTTGGTCTTGTGGTTGGTGCTCCTGACTTCTATGCTGGAAGTCGTGGGATCGATTCCCACCCAGGACAAATGTTTGTGTGATGAACACGATCATTTGTCCTGTGTCTGGGTGTAATTTATCTATAATGAGGCCTATAATCCTTCGTAGGCCTAGTGGTTATACTTGTTAGTTGATATCAGTCAGTCAGTTTCTTCTTTTATTTATTTATACTAGTTTCTGCTTGCGGCTTCGCTCGCTTGAAAGTCGGTATCTTCATACAAACTTCCAACCCCCGTTTTACTTCCTTAGGGACGGAGTTTCATAAAATCTTAGCGGGTGTCTACACCCTATAAGGAAGTTACTTACCAGCCAAATTTTAAGTTTGTGTAGGTGTTTTAGTTTCTGAGATTTCATGATTAATCAGTGAGTGGTATTTCGCTTTTATATATATAGACTAGCGACCTGCCCCGGCTTCGCACGGGTGCAATGGTGATATTAAATATATTATGCATGTAATATACAAATATTATAAATCTTGAATCACTATCTATTTAAAAAAAAAGCGCATCAAAATCCGTTTTAAAGGTCTAAGCATACATAGGGACAGAAAGCGGGAAGCGACTTTGTTTTATACTATGTAGTAATGCTGATGTTAGCATAGTACCTAAATATATGGATATATAAAACCGCTAAGTTTAACATACTTAGGTATAAACGGAGGCATAGCTTGCATGTTGCATGCTAGCTTCAATGTAGAGAATGTTTCTAGAAACCTCGGAAGATCATTCATACATGCACCGTAACATTGGCTTTTAAGCAATTTGCCATCAATCCACGAGTTTAATGCAAAATGTTTTGTTCGGTGAGTTGAGCAGACGGGCTGGCGGAACGCAGCGGGTTTTTAAATCCCTTTTTCTTATTCCAGATTCCGGAATGAACAAGATCTTTCATGTTTTATATAAAATCAAAGGAAGAAAATAAATTAAGGCATTAAAAGTTACTTAAGATTAATTTGTGTGCCAGAAAAAAAGGTAAGTTAGATTAACACATTAATTAAGTACTTAAACTAGAAAAGATTTCATAGATTTCAGTGTGTGAGAATGAGATAAGTAAAAAAGAAAAAACTTCCTACGGTTTCCCACATTGGTATGGTCATACGTTAATATAGTATCTGTGGCTATATTCAGCCCTGAATGGTAGTTTATTAAAACACCGACTAAAAATTCTACCATCATCGCCATTTTGGTTTTCCAGAATGATACAGTCCATAAACGATAATATATAAGCTATAAAGTGAACTATCAAACAAAGTCCTGTCCCTCATCGCACGTGATACAAAGTCCTGCGATTATGTACCATGTACTTACGATGCAAATACCTGCCATCTTTAGGTGCTCGCACATACACAGCCACACAAGTAATTACGACGACAATCCGTGAACCTCACTAAAAATGGCAACCGAGTTCTAAGAGCGGTTTAACCGCTCGTCTATTCCATTTCGGGGACGCTAGGCGCGCGCACGTATCGAGCTCCGTTGGACTGAATTAGTGGGATTTAAGGACTTGGCGGAACCAATAGGGTAACGGTGTATTTACATGAGTACATAAGTCAGTGAACCCACAATAACACCATGGGTTTGTTAGCCACGAAACGGTGCTAGATGGAACTATGGGAGGTTATCATGCAAAGTTGCCTTGAGGTGAATGTTTCAGAGAAGCCAGCGAAATTCAAATTATCGTACGTGTTTTTGTAATTTGCAGCTCAGTATTGAATAGGATGGTAACAAAAGTTATGTATGCGGTAGTGACATGTATGTTTTTTACACAACTATACTCATTAATGTCTTTGAGATGTGGAGTTAGACTAGTTGTTTCAAAATCCCTGGACCGATTTCCTTACAAATATCTTAATCTTACAAGAACTGAACATCAAAACTAGACTGTCGACTACCTGTATGCACAGAGTACTAGAGAATTTTGCCACATATCCAGGAAAAACGGCTACAGCTTTTTTCTTTTTTTTATGGTTGGTAAAATCATCCAATGACAAATCCCGCCCTTGGGCGGAGCGGGAAGTAGTGTCAGACTCTTACTGACTAAAAACCTACCCCGTTCCTTCGTAGCCTATCGTGCCGGGTCCGGGCATTCCTTTCGGAAGTTAACCCATGACCCCAGTAGGCTTCGACCCTGCCTGCCTGCAGTTAGCAGGCTGGGCCTCTTCGGTGTGCTGACAGCTCCTTGAGGCGCGCGGGAACAGAACGCGCCGTCGACGACTTGGGCTCGGTCCGGTCGGTTACCGGACGATCGGACAGCGTGCTACCTATTGCACGCCGTCCGCAAGCCCAACCTTGAACAGCTCATCGTAAGTACTTGTTGTATCGCTGGTTACCTGATTTCTGAAGGTGGTCTGTAGGCTGCGCTGGTAACATACACGTCCGAGTCAGCTCTTGGGGAGCCGTTGGTGGTCGGTGGCCGTCTGCCATTTCTGTGCTCTCCTGATGGAGACCGGGTCCTCTCGTCCATTGTCTGGAAAATGTGAGAAAAAAGCGAATTAAATTACGAGTAAGTATCACGACTAGATTCTCCGAAGGGATTTTTTTTTTGGTGTGACAAATTGTTAGATATTTTCTCCTTGGAGCGGGAGAAAATATCTAATAATTTGTCGATATCGTGTGCTCAATTCCACAGTCCGCGAAGGTTTTTTTTTGGGACTCAGGCCTCCTCTTTAGGAGAGGGAATGGGCCGAAATCCACCATGCGGGCCCGGTGCGGGTTGGTGGATGTCATATGTCTTCGAATTTTTGGTTCTAGGACATGCCGGTTTCCTCACGATCTTTTTATAATATTTAAAAATTATCGGAAAAAAAAAAGTTAGGTGAAATGTAGTCCGTTTAAATGAGAATATCCTTGTCGGTACATTCTATCAAAAAGTGGGACAATTAATAGCACAGGTTAAACTGATTGTTATATTGTATTTATGACTTCTGAACCCACTACAACAACTTGTAAACACTAAAGTAGTTCAAGGTTTTGGTTTTGCTAGTAGAAATCTTTGGCGCAGGTTACAGGAGACAAGCGTTTTGTGTATTAAGCGGGTAGAAGACATATTTTTAAACGTCTTTATCATTTTAGGAGGCCAGAGCAAATTGGAATTGCGGTCATAGGTCGGTCGAGGCCTGCGCCCGCGCCTCTCTTGCGATACGAAGCCATGCAGCTCTGTGTTTGGCGGCTTCGGCGTTTTCATTGACGCTGCAGTGTGTCGTCGATTTGATTGAATTAGTCGTGTTCAAGATTATATATTCGAACTTCAAGTTGACTTAAAATTATGCAGAACCGTCGCGATGCGTCTTCTGCAATTTCGGGTGTCATTGGAACAACTTGCGACCCACGGATACCCTTTAAGTTAAGGATCTACAAGTCCATGACTTGTGATGCTGTATGAATCAGAATGTAGGGCTGTGAAAAAGACCAACAAAATAAGATTGCATGTAGCTGAGATGAGAATATTGAGATGGATGATGACGAGTGAGAAATGAGTATATCAGAGAAAGTTTGGCTCTCATTGTCGTTGCCTGAAAAGTTTTATTTAAAAGGGAATCATTTATCTTGGTCTTTTGGTACTTCAATCCATGTGAAGAGAAAGGGAGACACGCATGTTACTAAAAGAGTTATGAGAGGGAGAGAAAAGCCAAAAAAAGATGATGCATATGAAAGAAAATACAGTTAGTGATAGCGTGATGGTTGACAAGACGTCCCCAAGTAACATAAGACAAGGGTAGAATGATGATGATAATAACGTTGAATAAGGTAAGTTGAATCCGCTGGCAGTTGCTAGAATTTTCATACCTAAAGCAAATGTTGTTTGTTGCATAGTGTTGATATGTGTTTCTATGTGTGCCAAATAAAATATTGTTCTTTCTTTTTCTTTCAAATAAAAAGTCTGCTAACAACCGTGCGTAGTTTACAACTTGCGCCGGTGATTAAAATAGTTTATAATCTGATATTAGCTTCGCATTCCCTTCTGCCATGATGTTATGAGCCATCATTTTAATTGATAAACTGTGCAGAACGTATTTGTATGATGAACAGTATACGACGTAAAACAAAATAGCTACGGCCGTTATGTTTTTAACGGAACTTTAGAATTTTTTAAGATGTTGCTCCACTCTAGATTCTCCTGTAGATCGTGTAAATATTTGCCCAGTGCAGCAATCAATCGCTTAGATACCAGCAAGCTTAGTTTGTTAGCTTAGCAGTACAAGATGACGGCGTTTCGCAATCCTGTTCATCATCAACAGCCATGACTATTCTGACAATAGTGTCTTACTAAGAAGAAGAAGAAAGAGGTGTATATTTCGAATGGAAGTGAAACAGGCTAACACCAGTGTTCACTAATTAGCCTTCAACGTACTCAGTAAACAGGCTGCACCTGCACTGGACTCGTGTGGAGGTAACACAGGCTCCACATAGGCGTATAGGAAGGGGTCGAATGAACGGCTCCAGCACCGGTATATTTTAGTGCCCACCCTAGGATTAGGGCTATCGATTCGAAATTCTATGATGGAAGACAAAATATTGATCAGTTTACACAAAAATCAGGCATGTCAGGAGTCAGCTCCCCTCTAAAAAATTACTCTTTTATTGCTTGATCGCATCAGAAATGAAGATATGCGCAGGAGAGCCAAATTTACCGACATGGCCCGAAGAATTGCCAAACTTAAGTGGCAGTGGCTAGGCTTTGCTCGAAGAACAGATGGTCGCTGGGGGCGAAAAGTCCTGGAGTAGCGATCATAAACCGGAAAACGCAGCGTTGGAAAGCCTCTCATAAGGTGGACCGATGACCTGATGAAGGATGATGATGGTGATGGACGAAACACACAGGACCGGTCGTTGTGGCGACGCTTGGGGTGCCCTATGTACAACAGTGGACGTCTTTCGGATGAATGAGTGGTGTGTGGGTTTGTGGGTTTTATATTTCTTCGATAAGTTGAATGCAGGGTTCCTGATGGTGTTTTTGCCTTCACAATAGCGCTCAAACTTAACAGGTAGAATATACATGCAGATGAGGAATCTTACCCTTACCGTGTACTCCGACAGTGTCCTCTCCGATGGTGCCCTGTGACTGTCATTCTCTTCTCTCGACGAAGCTCTGTGATGGTAGCCCCCCGAAGAAGGGGAGTCCACGCCAGACCTGTGCGTCGCTACATAGTGGTTGTTTTTCACTTTATGCGCCATGTTTTATCTTCAGGTTCAACACTGACACATAGCTGGAGTCTGTCCTACTGTCTGGCCTACTCGTCTACCCTCGGGTCACAAGAACGCATAGTCCGATGGTTGTAGCCAAGAGCGCATTTTTGGTGTTAGCTCGATGTTTGAGTGCATGGGACTTGATGATTTTGGTTAGCGTTTTAATTCATCGTTTGTTATTCTTTTTTTCGACCTGAAACAAAGAAAGAATATTGTGAGTTTATTGTTAAGAGGTGATGATTAGTCTGGATCTGGAGATGTGTTGTTGAAGCAGGAATGCGAGATTGAGACTTGAGAAAAGATTAATATCAATGGGATATTTTTAATTGTGCATCAAACATCTTACTAAAAATACTAATTGTACACCAATTTATTATTTGACTTTTTACAATTATTAAGGGATTTGGAGCACCCTGACTCGGACAGGTTAGGTTAGAAGGGGTTTTTTAATCCACCCAGTAGAGCATGTTTTAGTGCATAATTAGTGTTTTTGGTGCAAGAAAAGCCATGTTTTCTAGTAGAAAACATAAAATTGAGGAACAGTTAATTACTTCCCAACAACTATTAAGTACTAAGCTGGAAATGGAGGATATTGCACAATACCTACTTCTCCATATGGTTAGATTGTTTTGGGAACACATTCATTATGCGTGCAGCTAAGGAGTGGAATTCCCTGCCGGAGTCTGTGTATCCTGATAGCTATAACCTAGGAGTCTTTAAGTCAAGAGTGAATAGGTTACTTCTAGGTAAGCGTGCTCCATTGTCGGTTACATCATCGCTTACCGTCAGATGAGCTGAGCTGATGATCGCTTATCAATAATAAAAAAAGTAGGGTAGCAAGGCGTGGGCGATGTGGTCCTTCGCTCACAACTTCGCACTAAAAGGGGCCTTGCGCAAGCCCTGCTACTTTAAGAACAAGGGTTTTTTTTATAAAAGATAGGCTCTCTTTTGACCCCTCACCTGATGTTAAGCGACGATGTAGTCGAACGCTTTATGATAGAGGATGTTTCGTTTTCGAATTTATGAAAGAAAAAGGCGTCGCTGGCCTCGCGCTCTCGCCCACGTCTAAATTAGTCCACGCTACGCCTCTTTTAGAGATCTACGCTTTGAAACGTGCAATTAGCATCATTTTTCTGACTGATATCTTGATAATTCAAAAGTGCCTGGAAATGGTTTACTTGAAAGAAATGCTTTGATTTGATTGATTGATTGAAACATTAAAACGTAAGTTTTGATCAACGCTCAGCTAACTCATTTTTTTCTAGATTGACCTTTTAGTGAGCAAGCAGTGGTAGCAAAGTTGTAGGCCGCGGTTTCAAACCCACCCAGGCGCATTACTTTGTGTAATTTATTTCATCATCACTGCTCTCAAAACGGTGAAGGAAACCATCGTGAGGAGACCGGCGTATCCTAGATCCAAAAATTCGAAGACATGTGACATCCACCAACCTGCACTGGGCCCGCGTGTTAGATTAGGGCCCATTCGCTCTTCTAGAGAGGAGGCCTGAGTCCCAGCAGTGAAAACATTATAAAGCTGATGCTATTCTATGAGCTTTTATTTTAATTTTTCATATAAAACTGAGATTTAACGACGTTAAACCGCGGTCGACATCTGGAAACTATGTTCTATTCAGCAGAATGTAAACGAAATCGAACTGTTTGGGCGACCTTGAACGAATTATGTGGGCCCAACCAAATTAGGGTCATACAGTTCTCGAAATAGAGTTTATAATCCAATAAAACGTTAGTAAGTTAAAGCTATTGCACGAAACAATGGTACATTCCGATCTTTAGTCGATTAGTGACGCAACCATTGCAGATATCGAGTCATATCGATATTATTTACTTGTTAAATTGGTCGGTGTTGTGTTACGATTTTTTTTAGTTTTATCGATTACCAAGATCTATTGAATATAGTTTTAAAATTACGAAACCATTGTGCTAATTACAGTTAAGGAAAAATTGTAGAAATTGCTACCTTTTGAAGACAATAAAGCTAATTGACAGTGGCCTAGTAGGAACGGATCCAACTTACAAGTTATAAGTCAGGAGTTTAAACCCAGTAGGCGCGTTACTATTTGTAAGTTATTTCAGCGCCACTCCTATCACAATGGTGAAGGAAAACATCGTGAGGAAACCGGCGTGTGAACTAAAAATTCGAAGACATGTGACATCCATCAACCCGCATCCCTGAGCCCGCAGGCTTGAGCTCAATTAATGGGAACATTATGAGACTGATTATGTATTATGTATGTATGTACACATGTAACGTTAATTACTTTATAATAGGATAGGCTTAAAACTAACAGATTCACTTTCTACCAGTTTTATTATTACTGTTTTTTTTTTGTCAATGATACTTTCTTATTAGCTTAGCGATTCGATGGCATAAATAGTTTTTTTTTAAATTAAATTCCTTGCCTGGCCCAGTAATTGGCGCTTTCATCAGATCTCTACGTAGAAAAGTAACAAGGCACGTGATGCACGATGGAAGGTGGGACAGGCTCTGCGGAGAAAAACCGCACAAACACTGGTTATGGGAACCGTAAACGAGAAGCTCCACTTGTAGAGACTTCTTTGCTGCGCCCGACCTGGCTGTGGAGTCTGTTTAAAGTTTTCCAGGGTAGCTATGGCAACGCGAGCCCGGACTATAGGCTCTCTGACTGTTCGATGAAATCATCAAGAAGTTTAATCATCAAGAGATTTACTTGCACCATGAGATTTACTTGCATTGCATTGCATCAGCCTTATAATGTTCCCACTGCTGGGACTCAGGCCTCCTCTCTAGGAGAGGGAAAAATAGAGATTTACTTGCTTGCAACTTTTCAGATTATTATACAGGTGACTGGTAATTAGTGAACGATACTTAAACACGTGATTGTAGTCATGATAACAAACAACTTTTACTATGGGACCAAACCTGATATCGCAAAAAAAAATCAGGCAAGTTCAGTACATTTTGACCAGTTAGGCGAACACAAATGTACTGACCGGCAGAAATTTTCACTAATTACAAGTCACCCTATTAGTCTTATATATTAGTGCTTGACAGCGATCCCACCTGATGGTAAGCAGTGATGCATCGCATTAGTTTATCTCTGTGGCACTGAGCTGTAATTGTGCATTATTTGCAATAGTATTAAATTATCTAAAAGCACTAGACAAGGTCCCATGCTCTGCGTGAGGAAGTAGCTCACAACGGTGCATTGCGAACATTTCACGAATTCCTGCTGCAATGAATGAAGTGGTCCAAGTTACAAGATCTTAGTGATTATTAATCAATTTACGAAAATAAATAAAAACCGGTAATTTAAAAAACTAAAAAACCCGACTGCTTTTCTCTGAATATTCATGAAAAAGCCCTAAAACAAGAAAGTCGTTTTACTCGATTGCATTGTATTTGAAGCAGTCGGGACTCATTCTAGAAAGTCAGCCATCTAGTCAGTATATTGGAGTAATCTGCAATTTAATATGCTCTCAATTCGCTAAGCCTTTATTTCTAGAATGGGTCCCGACTGCTTCAAATACAGTGCAACCGAGTAAAACGACTTTCTTGTTTTAGGGCTTTTTCATGAATATTCAGAGAAAAACAGTCGGGTTTTTTAGTTTTTTAAATTACCGTTTTTTATTTTTTTTTATTAAGATATCACTTTCACAGTATTTACAAATCTAATGAAATCTCGCATACTAAAATTCATCGAGTCGTTCAGGCCGCAGAGCGTCCCAAACATTTGAATTTGGCGCCAAAAATCCGCCATTTTGTTTTTTTTATTTTGATATACCCAGTGTCACTCTCACAGTAAATACGAATCTAACGACACCTCTCAAGCTAAAATCCAGCGAGCCGTTCAGGCTGCAGAGCGTGCCAAAAAACTATACATACATACATACTCTCGAAAAACATAACCCTCCTTCTGGCGCAGTCGGGTGAAAAGAAATGAAATTGGTTTATTGGTCACGAAATTGCCTACACTACACGTGGGTTGTAATTCATGTATTTCGCAGCGAAGTTCAATTAAATTACGTGTATCAACAAAACTTGAATTGTTTATGGGAACCAAAATTTCAAAGGACACAAACTGGACGGTTTTTATGTTGGTAATAAAAAAAAAAATTGTACATTATAAATTGGACATTATATAATATTGTACATAGTAAAAATATAAATGCACAACAAGTTCATCTTAATCTAAAAAAAACTTATTTAGGTAATTCTGAAAATTCTTTAAATGTAACGAGCCTCTTCATAAATAAAATCGTAAGCGACATTTCGCAATTTTTGCTGTTTAAAAATATTTTATGATAATAACGTTCTAAAAATGTTAAGACTTGTTATGCATAAAACTACTGATATATTAGAGCAGGCATTTTGACATTTTGACATAAATACTTTTACATTAGGAGAAAAAACAAACTAAAAAGCAAGATACTCAAGTGGCTCCCTATTCGACTTCGCAGGAACTCTCGAATATTGTGTTTGCTATTTAACATCCTTCACAATCCTAAAACGCCCTCCTATTTGCGGGAACGCTTTTCCTATTCACGTCCTTCTGATGCACCTTGCAGGTCGCATCTAAGGAATCTCCTTAAATCCCCTCCTCACTCCAGCAATTTCTATTCCTACTCCTTCACCGCGCATGCAGTACGATTGTGGAATTCTCTACCAACTGACATTAGGGCCTGCCAAACTCTTGCAGTCTTTAAAAGTAGAGTAAAAGAACACTATCTTTCTCTTCCGTTATAGTTGCATATTAGTATGTTTTTTTTTTTTTTTTTTATTATTGATAGATTCGCGCTTGACCGCTATCTCACCTGATGGAAAGTGACGATACGGTCGACGATGGATCGCGCTTACCTAGAAGAAACCTATTCACTCTTGACTTAAAGATTCCCGGGTTGTAGCCATCAGGAAACACAGACTCCGGCAGGGAATTCCACTCCTTAGCTGTACGCATAATAAAAGTGTTCCCAAAACGCTTTGTGCGTATAGGTGGGATGTCCACCATGTACCGGTGGCGCAACGCCGTACGTCTGGTAGTCCGATGATGGAACGGGCTAGGCGGAATTAGGCTATGCAATTCCGACGCACACTCCCCGAAATGTAACCGGTAGAAAACCGACAGGCTAGCAACTCGGCGTCGATGCTCAAGACTTTGAAGCCTCGACTCGACGAGTGCATCATTGCCAATGATCCTCTTGGCTCGCCTCTCAATAGTCTCAAGCGCATCAAGCTGGTATCGGGCAGATCCGTCCCAAAGATGAGAGCAGTACGTATTATATAAGTATGTATTCTTGAGATATTTATTTTACTTTGTGTATGTTTATATTTATAATAGTGTGTTTTTATTTACATATTATAATTGTTTATTATCAATCATTGTGTGTGTACTAATTTTCCTTTTACTATTACACACGGTGTCTACTTCTCTTTTTTTTTCAAACTATCCTTTCGCAGGTGTGCTGGAAGAGATTTCTTTAGAAATAAGCATAACCTCTGTACCTATTTATCTGTTTTCTTCATTTTTTTTCTCCTTTTTTATGTGTGTGTACAAAATTGTTAAATAAATAAATAAATAAATAAAACAAAATCTTCCTGCATACAATCCTTCCTGAAAAAAGCTGAATATTTCCAAATTATACACGGCTAAATTTTTATCGTTTAATCCCGTGGAGGATCTATCCGGTACATGAAACACTATCGATTTGTAAAGATAAAATTAAAAAATAAAGGTTTTTTTACTAAAACTCGAATTAATATACCAATGTACGAAATTAATTTCTTTAAGTAAACATCAGCTGATCGATTGCAATGACCTGTAGGTAGTTAGTAAGCAAAGGCCGACAACTACCTACAGGCCATTGGACTCGCTCAGCTGTGGTTATGACTCTTGTCACTTGTACCAATCTAGCCTGCATGCATATTTTGAACGGGCCATTGTTTTTGAACGTAGCAGGTCGCAGGTAGTGTATTGGTCAGAATGTTCGTGTTATTTCACAATGTAGTATTCAAAGGCAGGCCCAACCAGTAGGTACTGGTGGGAATCGGTAGTAAAGTTGTAGGTTCAAACCTGTGCATTGAAACAGACCTAAAGCAAACTGTTGGTGGGACTAAAGAGGGTTCTTTGGCCCTGCCAACTTACCACCTGCTTCCTTACTTCCTGACCACATGACTGAGCGTTCAGATGACGTCAGAATAAAGGAATTGGGGGCGTGGTTAACTCCAAGCGTCAACGCTTAATGAAACGATCGTATAGGGAGGGCAGGCAAGAAAGAGGCATGGAGCTATACGAACCCTACCCAGGACAAATGTTTGTGTGATGAGCACGATCGTTCGTTCAGTGTCTGGGTGAACTTTATTTATAATATGTATGTATTTAGAAATATATAAGTATGTTTACCAGTTGTCTAGTACCCATAACACAAGCTCTGCTTAGCTTGGGACTAGACGACGTTGTGTGATAGTTGTGGAATATTATATATTATACATCTTATCTAGCTCCAGCAGTTCAGTTTAGGTCGTCAAATGAATCGTGATAAGAGCTCGTGGTTGGGCCTTTGGTAGGCATTTGAAGTTCGTAGGAACTTCAAACAGTCACGACGCGAAAATAACACATTTGGTTAAACACCTAATATGGCGGAGTCCATTTGAATACAGTAGAAATTACCTTGCTACAGAATATTTCGCGAGAAATTCTAGAAAGGCAATTAATTCTAAAGCTATAACTGTTTGTTTTGGTGTTCAAGTGATGGTAAAGTACCTAATAAATAATTAAGATACTTTGTACGCAGTGGTGGCCGAGTGGTAACGGCCCCGATCCAGCCAGGCGCATTACTTTTTGTAATTTATTTCATCACCACTGCTCTCAAAACGGCGAAGGAAAACATTGTGAGGAAACCGGCATGTCCTTGAACCTAAATTCTAAGACATGTGACATTCACCAACCCGCACTGGGCCCGCGTGGTGGATTACGGCCCATTCCCTCTCTTAGTGAGGAGGCCTGTGTCGCAGCAGTGGGAACATTAAAGGCTGATGATGATGATGATTTTTATACGCTACGAAAAAAATCTTTGATGAATAGGATCGGATAGTTGAAGGTCTGTCTGCCACAGCAGTTTAGCTTGCCAGCTTGGCCTCCTTCTTCGAGCTAGCTTTGGTAAACATAACTTTAAAAAGTCTTTCCAAAATATTCCTCATGTTGAAAGTACTTTACACGTTCATCACTCACATACTAAACACACAAACTCACATATTTCTTTTTAAACAAAGAAATCGAGGAACACATTTTTTAAACTTATTTTTCTATATTTTATAAAGGGTGACTGGTAATTAGTGACTGATACTTAAACACGTGATTGTAGTCATGATAATAAACAACTTTTACTATAGGACCTGAAATCGCGAAAAAGTCAGCCAAGTTCAGTACGTTTTGACCAGTTAGGCGAACATAAATGTACTGACAAGTAGTTTCTTGCACATCCTTCTCCTGAATGTACAGTTAGAATAATTTTTATGCCTGATTTTTTACAATTAAAAGTGCCTGTAAATGGTTTATTTCAAATAAATGTTTTGATTGATTGATTGAATGAGGGATAATTCCTCATTACATTAAAAAGAATAATTGAAAACTCTACAGCAAATGTTAACAAGCCCTTAAAGTATTAATGGACATTCTAATGTCACTATATTGGTCGAGTCCGAAATGCCTTGTTAAGCCACACCCTTACGTAGGCTGGTGTAAGGTTAGGCTTGCGAAAGATTTGTCATTGGGTTTGAAACCTTGTTGTGAAATGCTCCTGATAGGAACACTACGCGCCGTCGACGACTTGGGTTCAGTTCGGCTTCGGACGGTTACCGGACGGTTTTATAATATTATGCTAAGGTTCCTTGCCTGCAAAATTAGCTTAAAATTCAAGCTAGAACTACATAAGACCGAAGCACGCGTTTAAGACGCCTCATTTGTACATAGAACGACGTCGCGTGGCGTGGATCAAGTGTAGCTCTACAAGTCTGGTTTCCATATAAAAAGTATGATGACCGGCGCGCCCAGATCGGCGTACGTGGTCCACGTGTGCCCTGTGTAGTTCTAGCTTAAGTATCTCTTCGGAATCACTTAGGGCATAAACTGTAAAGATCTGAACTACGGTTGAAATAAGCTATTAATGAAGGCGTGTCTTATTCGTAAGCTTTAATTGGTAACCATGTTGAACGATATCAAAGCTGTATCAACTACTACTACTGGTACTCAAGGGTTTACCAATGAATGTGGCTAAAATTAAATAAAAGAATTAATGATATAGTTGTATAACACCGGGATTCTGGAACGCAAGGCAAAGAAGGAACATAGATGCGGTTTTACTCAGTAAAAGTCTGACACGCCCTCTCGCTTCGCCCTAGAGCGAGAGAAGTCATTGAATGATTTCTCACTTTAAAAAAAAAAGCATATACTTATAAAACGAAAGTCGCTTACCATGTCTGGCTGTTTATCCACTAAATTAGTTAAGTTAAGGAATGGAATTACCCGCCAGAGTCTGTGTTTCCTGGTAGCTACGACGTGAGGGTCTTTAAGTCAAGATCCCGTCCTTGGGCGGAGCGGGAAATAGTGTCAGACTCTTACTGACTAAAAACCTACCCCGTTCCTTAGTTGCCTTTCGTGCCGGGGCCGGGCCTTCCTTTAGCTTTCCTTCCTTTGCCTAGAAGTAACCTTTCTAGGCAAGCGTATTCCACCTTCGCCTACATCATCGCTTAATAAAAAAATCCATTGAAAATGGAGGATCCTTAAACCTGAAGGGTGTTGTTTCTGGTCTGGGCCGATATTTGAATTCGGGCTGTTTTATATACCTTTTATGTTCAAATCTTGCGAAAAACTGTGAATTTTAAGGAAAGGTTTTTTTTATGGTAGCTAAAATCATCAAATGACAAATCCCGCCTTTGGGTGGGGCGGGAGATAGTGTCAGACTCTTACTGACTAAAAACCTACCCCGCCCCTTTCATTGCCTTCGTCCTAAAGCCCCAGGTTTCATTTTCACATAACCTTTGGCCCCAGTAAGCTTCGGCCCTGCTGGGCCCTTACAGCTTTCTGACAACTCCTTGAGGCGCGCGGGAACACTGCGCGCTGTAAACGACTTGAGCTCGGACCGGTCTGTTACTGGACGGACGGACAGCGAGCTACCCATTGCCCGCCGTCCCGCAGCCCGCCGGGATCAGAATCATCATTACTGCTTTACAGGCGACCGTCTGCCATTCCTTCTCGCTCCGGAGCATGGCTTGAACCAAGCCGTGGCGCGGGAGAACGCTGCCGCCGATCGCCCCCACACGTTTCGTATATGGCGCTACTAAATAACTGCTTTGAAATGAATTGTGAATGTAATGTGTTATGAAAAATCAGACACTTTTTCACGCTCCATCCAGAGCACAGCAGTTATTTGATGATTTCCTACTATGTAATACATAGCACATTATGATTCAAGTGAAGAAAGTTTCTCATTGTGACTGTGGCGGTATTCGTCCGAGCCGCAGGCGAGGGTGTTGTGGAGCCGAGTGCTGCAATGACCCACGAGTACGAAGAAATAAATAAACGGGGTTGACACGTGACTCGTGGGGGTCGCTTAGCACTTAACCTGATACGATAAATACAATCAAATTATTGTTTCCGCACTAGTGCGGGGAACATTAAATTGCTCGAAGCGATAGGAATAAGGGTGGGATTTCGAGTAACTGTATTGAAAATGGTAGTACTTACCTATTTCTATTGACGAGCTTTTTCATAATGATTGATCTCAATAATGAACCAACAGACCTACCATGTGATTTAATCTAGGAACATAATTTTTCCTTCAATTTAGTTCAATTGTTCAACTGGCATTTGACTTGAATGGAACGTATCTACTTACTGTGAACAAGGTGTGGCTCAAGCAATAATAAGCTTAGAATGCTGCTCAACTGAAGTGGCTACTATTACTTACAGTTCCGTTGACTTTCTGATATAATTAGAGAAACCATCAGAGGTCGGGGTAACATTTTTGAGGTAGAATACTACGAGTACTTGAAGTCTTGCAGTTTCAGTCTTCGTCATAATATAACTATGTTTATCAGTCGTCTAGTACTCATAACACAAGCTCTGCTTAGCTTGGGACTAGACGGCGTTGTGTGATAGTTGTGCAATATAATATATATATATATATATATATAATAATTATTATTTTTTAAGTTCTCCTGATTATAATTATTTGATATTTATCATAGTATTTATTAGTTTATAATATTATCGTATTTTATTATTGTAAGTAACTTAGTCCATATTAATTCTGTTCAAGATATTCTGTTATTTATTTATTGTGCACATCTACCACAGTGTTATCTTTTTTATCCCAAAGGTTGACTGGTAGAGAATGCCTTGTTGCATTAAGTCCGCCTATTTACCACTATTGTACATGAAGTCTAAATAAATAAATAAATAATAAATATCTTCTCTAGCTCTGGGTGGAGCGTGAGGGGATGTAAGACTTTTACAGACTAATATCTGTCTGCGTCTCTCCAGCTACCCTTTGCGTGCCACGGCGAGACTGTCAAACAGAATTAGGAGGCGTGGATAACTCCAAGCGTTCACGCTATATGAAACGATTGTAACTTGGCTAGACCTCCACTCTAGGAGAGGAAATGGGTCGTAATCTAGCACGCGGGCCCTATGCAGATCGGTGGATGTCACATGTCTTCGAATTTTTGGTTTTAGGACGTGCCCGTTTCCTCACGATGTTTTCCTTCACCTTGAGAGCAGTGGTGATGAAATAAATTACACAAAGCATCTGTGTACTCAAATTTATTATTTAAATGTTATAGAAAGCCGATACTAAATTGAACATAAAAATAAAAATCCTAATCAAAGTTTTTTCTGGAAATCATCTAATGACTTCCTCCACTTCAGAATAGAGCGGGAGGGAGTGTCAGTCAGGCTTTAACTTACTAAAATACACTCCTATATTCCTTCTCCGTCTTTGTCCAGAACTTTCGAAACTTTCGGAAGCCACTATTCACCATTCAGCACTTCCACAGCAAATGTTGGCTTATTTTTAAGTTTTTAACAAAAGACGATCAAATTCAGCAGCTGATTAATCGGATAGGGATCTTAAGTAGCTGGTCAGTGACCCCGGCGTGGTACGAAGGGCTGGCCACCTGCGAATCGCAGACAAGTGAAGCGGCGAGCGGATTGCAGTTACTAAGATAACGGGCCGAAATGATAAACTGCCCGCGGCCGCGGACTATGTAGGGCTGCCATTTTGATAGTAGATAGTGCTACAACCATATTTTTGTCATGTGGCTGGTCAAGGATGTCCAATTACGAGTTCACAGTTCACACTAGTGATGTAACGAACATTTGCATTCGCATTCATATTCGCAAGAAAAATGCGAATGTTTGGCAAATGTTTTTACGAACAAAAATATTGATTGAATGGATATAGAATAACAAAACAACTGACATGATTTTACAATTTTATATTTACTTTGATATTTTTCTATCCCACAACTTGTATTCCACATTTAAAGTGTCACAAATTGTGAAACAACTATATCACTTAAATTTAATAAATACAATAATATTAACTGTCCTGAAATTATAACATGTTTTTTCGAATTAACTTAATGTAATGATTAGCTTCGTTCAATCAGTCTGTAACGGCTCTGCTATGTTCGGTTTTATCTTAGCTGTCACGAAATGCCAAACTTGTATGATATTTTGCGCGCACTTTGTTGGAAATTCAACATTCGCATATGCAAGAAATCGAACATACGTTACATCACTAGTTTACGCGCCTACGCGTCTATGAAGCTTCGTGTCCGTAGACAGTAGACCTAAAACTACATCTTTATCCCAAAGATCAAAAACTAAAAGATTCAAAAATGAGATCTGAAATCCGCTGTTACGGGGCCGTGAAGTCGACATAGATCCGGGCGGAGTTCATTTCTATTTTATACTCGGTGACTACGGCGGGCTCTTAATTATACCAGAATATTACGTGTGGTGGCGTAAATAAGAAGTAAAAAAACAAAATGTGACAACCCTCGTTGCTCCCGTACACATTGTACATTGTACAAACTACAACATAGATTGCAGACTATTTTTAATCACGCTGCGTCCTAATTTCAACCGTAACAGGTGATGTTAAGGTCGAAAATGAATTTAAGTGAAGTTTATAGTGGTTGATTGTAGCGGAATTAGGTCGGAACCGAACCCGCTACTATTATGAGACGAAAGTTTACGAGCTTGAACCTATGTGGCGATAGAAGTAGAAGAAGGATTAATTTATTTTGGATCGATCAAGTTGATAATTAAGATTGTTATGGCAGATATTAATCCTAATTATTGTTATATCGATTGAGGTAACCTCACGGAACACAGAAAGAACCAGAAACCATAAAGTGTATTTCTGGGTAACCTAATGTTTTGTTTTAAAGTTCCTAGTTCCTAGTAGAAGTGAGTGACTAAATTCTGAGGCTGTCCAAATAATAATAATAATAATAATATTCCACAACTATCACACAACGCCGTCTAGTCCCAAGCTAAGCAGAGCTTGTGTTATGGATACTAGACAACTGATAAACTTACTTATATATTTCTAAATACATACATTCTATAGATAAATTACACCCAGACACAGAACAAATGATCGTGCTCATCACACAAACATTTGTACTGGGTAGGAATCGAACCCACGGCCTCCGGCATAGCAGTCAGGGCCACTCACTATCCACTAGACTAACAGGCCAGTCAATAATATTCCGCAAAACTGTTAACATTCTATTATGTTTTTTTTTTTGCTCTCATGTGGGTTTCATAACGCATGCGAATTTGATCTGCATGCAGCAAGCTTCAAAGGAATAAAAGCGCGTCCCGCATGCGTATTGCTTGCATTTCAATAAATACATGTATGAAAAGGACATTTGTCGGGTAAAAAAGGGTATTTTAATATCGTGATTAAATCCGTACTGTATTAAAAGTATCCTTGCAAGTTCACATGGATTCTGTCGGGCACATCATTTTCATCATCATCAGCCTTTTAATGTTCCCACTGCTGGGACACAGGCCTCCTCTCTAAGAGAGGGAATGGGCCATAATCCACCACGCGGGCCCAGTGCGGGTTGCAATGATGCGTGCGGGTTGCACTGATGTGTGCGGGTTTTAATATTAAAAAATTAATACGGTCTCAAAATTAACTTTATACAAAATTATTACTTTTTAAAAGTACCACACTTTTGAATTGTTTTGTAACAATTTAAAACTACCTGTAAATGGTTTAACTGAAATAAAATATGCTTTGTGTTTTTTGGGTTCAGAACAGAAAAACAAAAGGTCAAGCTTGATCTAAGAAATAAAATTGTTCAAATTCAAGTTGTAATATCATTTCAGCGTCTCAATGCAAAGGTATGCTGTAAGAATTTTATTTCGAAAGGAGCTCTTGCCCGCGACTTTGCTTCAGAAATAGGTATCTACTATTTGGTCACAATTTCAAGAAGTATTTTTTTTTTGCGATAAATTTTGGATTAAAATAATTTTGACGGCAAAATTGGCGCAGTGTTTGAGCGATTGGCTCTTGCGTTGAGTGTCGCAGGATCGGTTCCCGCGCGGAACAAATGTTTTGTGTGGTCTATTGACAGGTGTTTCGGGTCTGAATGTCTTGTGTATGAGTTTACATGTTTGTGAACTTACCCACGATACCGCAGTTAATCGATATCCGAGTGTGGGGCAGCGTTTATGAAAAAAAATTAAGAAATATGTTTTTTTGCGCGGATAAAAGTAAATTCTTTTTCTAAAATATTAAACTTAAGTTACTCCTTATAACAACAGCTATCTATCAGAGAAAGTCCCATCGAAATTGGTCCAGCCGTTTCGGAGATTAGGTCGGAATAAATAGTCAGAGAGAGAAAAACTTTATAAGTTGCATTTTTGTTATAGGTATTGAATATACTTTCAAACGTATGCAATTAGTATAAACACTTATAGACACTGTTGACACTAGAGGGAGTTAGTGATAGTGTGACAAGAGACCGGACCGAATAGAAGAAATAAACGTTTTGCAACGACCCCAAATAACACGGCAGGAAGATGATGATGTATAGAATTAATTTTTAATTTAAACCCAAATTATTTATTTATTTAAACTTCATGTACAATAGTGGTACATAGGCGGACTAAATGCAACAAGGCATTCTCTACCAGCCAACCTTTGGGTTAAAAAAGACAACACTGTGGTAGGTGTGCACAATAAATAAATAACAGATATTTTGTATAGAATATAGTATAAGCTATATTATTAAAATACGTATATATGTTAATATTATAAACTGATAAAAACTATGATAAATATCAAATAATTATAATTGAGAGGACTTAAAATATGACAATTATTATGACGAAAACTGAAACTAAAATTGAAAAGACTTTAAATAGTAGTTCCGAATTTTACGCTTGAAAGAAAATTTTTTTTGTTTTTTTTTTATTGGTTATAACAAGTGCTTGATTGCAATCCCACCCGATGGTAAGCAGTGATGCAATCGTTGATGGTGAGTCGCACTAGTTTATTAAGAGCCTATTCACTCTAGCCTTGAAGACACCCAAATTATAATCGGATGGGAAGAACGCAGCAAGCAAATTTGCTTTCAGCTATTTTGATGTCAAGGGGAAGCACATTTCTCAGTTCAATAATAACGATTAATCCGCTAAATAAAGCTTACAGCCCTAAGCAGTGTTATTTACAATATCAAACACAAACCCGGATGACAGTAAAGAGGTTGTCACATTAATAAGATGTAGCGATAAGCGATAGCGGGCTGGCATTCGCGCTATGTCGGTCGTGACTCCGCTTGAGTCGCTTGACTTACTTTAATGTGCGGCCGGCCAGGTGCTATTTACCTTTTTAATTACCGTTCTAATTAAGTATAGCGATTGGTTATTAGTTACTGAGTTTGTTACTGAGAAGATACGTGTTTAATTATTAGACGTTGTGTTAATACTCGTAATTAGGGCTGTGCTGTGCAGAACAAAAACAATAAAACTATTTAGTTTGTTTTATTGTTTTTCTTTTGTTCTGCTTAGTTTTTTGTAGAAAATTATCCCAAGAAAACATACTTCTGAGATAAAAGGTATCTTATGCGCTATTCCAGGACATGGTTTACCCGTGTGCCAAATTACATCGAAATCTGTACGGCCGTTTTTAATGTGAATGAGTAACAAACACACAGATACAAATTTTCGAAGTTTTTTGTATATATCTTTTTTTTTAATAATACTTGAGTGTTGTTATCATTTGAACCCGTCACCTTGAACTTAAGAACGTACAATGAACAAAGGAGATAGGTAACCAGGGTCGCCAGATATAGTTGAAGTTCTCATGGAAATCGATGTATGGATATGAATGAATTTTAATTTTACTTTAGATCGGTCCCAGCAATTGTCAAAATGACAAAATAGACAGAGGATGTCAATGACATATCCTTTTGAGTTTTCGTTGTCTCTGGTAGAATGTCACTAAATAGTCTGTTTATGCTATCTCTTCAGGGGCTTTGCCATGACGTGTTAAAATGTCAGTAGTGCGAGCAAAACAGAGGGATGTAGGTATGTACCCTGTGTAGGTCCATCCCTTTAGCAGATCAGTTTAGGTCGTCAAATGGGTCTCGTTAAGAGCTTGTGGTATGGTGTCAGGTCTTCCATTACGCGCCTGTACCATCTCAGAAAGTCAGGTGTGTTTCGGAGAGCTTTAAGTGGATCATTATCATCATCATCATCATCAGCCTTTTAATGTTCCCACTGCTGGGACTCAGGCCTCCTCTCTAGGAGAGGGAATGGGCCGTAATCTACCACGCGGGCCCAGTGCGGGTTGGTGGATGTCACATATCTTCGAATTTTTGGAGAGAAGTGGTGATAAATTAAATTACACAAAGTGGATCTGGTGAATATTAAAATTATCACTGGAATTTAAACTTCATCCATAAACATTTCTATGTAAACTCAAAGGAGATAAGTAACCAGGATTGTCAGATATAATTGAAGTTTTCATGGAAATTTTCATGGAAGCTGATGAATACGAGTTTAATTATGTTTAACTGATATTATATCCATTCAGATTTCAGTTAAATATAATTAAATTCATAGTAAATAAACAACATATTTGATAATAATAAGTGAAGAGTGCAAAAAAAAAAGATTTATCGCCTGAACTTCATTCTCTGGCCTGCCAAAATGGCAAAAAATCGCCCTCGCTTCCGCTTATTCTGAGAATATCTATTAGTAAATCACAAGGTCGTTTGTGCGTGGGAACGGACAACTATTCCGCTCAATATTAACTAGATCAACTTAATAATAGTTGCGATTAGCTTTGCATACCATTGGGGAAAAAATCAGCAGCTCGGTTCGTATTAAACGTCGATTGTCGAATTGACGCTGCATGAGTTCAACGAAATAAACACAAAAAAGTTAGGCAGAGTCTGAAAAAATACATTAGTTCATTTAATGTTACCATAGCATAGCATCAGCCTTATAATGTTCCCACTGCTGGGACTCAGGCCTCTTCTCTAGAAGAGGCAATGGGCTGTAATCCACCACGCGGGCCCAGTGCGGGTTGGTGGATGTCACATGTCTTCGAATTTTGGGTTCTGGGACATCGTTTTGTCACAATGTTTTCCTTCATTGTTTTCGAGAGCAGGGATGATGAAATAAATTACACAAAGTAATGTGCCTGGCCGGGTTTGAACTTGCGACCTACAACTCGTAAGTCGGAGCCGTTACCACTCGGCCACCACTGCTCTCAACATTTAATGTTACTAGAACGTCTAAAAAAGACAAGGTTTACGTCCTAGGTTATGTGACTGTTGAATATAAGTCATAATTATCATATTTTAAGTTCTCTTAATTATAATGATTTGATATTTATCATAGTATTTATTAGTTTATAATATTAGCATACACACCGTTAAATTTTGGTCGTTTTAATCCCGCGGAGGGTCGATTCGGTACATGAAACACTATCGATTTGTAAAGATAAGAATGGAACTAAAGTACTTATTTGCAAACTCGAATTAATTCACGCATGTACGAAATTAATTTATTAAAGTAAACGTCAGCTGAGCGAGGCCAATGAAGCCATAAGACTTGCATGGTAGTTAGTGCGCAACTACCGACAGCTACCTACAAGGTCATTAACTCGTTTACTTAAAGAAATTAATTTTCTACATGCGTAAATTAATACGAGTTTTAAAAAAAAGTGCTTTATTTTTTTATTTTATCTTTGCAAATCGATAGTGTTTCATGTACCGAATCGACCCTCCACGGGATTAGAACGACCAAAATTAAACGGTGTAAATGTATTTTATTATTATACGAGTAAGTAACTTATTGATACTAAATCTTATTTAAAATATTTATTATTTATTTATTGTGCACCACAGTGTTGTCATATTTAACCCAAAGGTTGAGAATGCCTTTTTGCATTAAGTCCGCCTATGTATCACTACTGTACATGAAGATTAAATAAATAATATATGTTTACGTGGCGTGGATCAAGTGTAGCTCCACAAGTTTAGTTTCCATATAAAATGTATAGACACCGATCGGTGTGTGTAGCATACGTATAAGCCTACTACATATCTTATGAAAACAAATACTATTCGTATAACTAGTATTTAACTATTATGCTCTACAAATACGAAGATTCGATTTTGATTACGACATTAGTTTCACAGTAGGTAATCAACTCACAAAATCTAATAATTATAAACTAATAGACATAACAAATACCGAATTATTTCTGCTCCATTCATCGATAATTAAACACAAAAGATGGTAACAGCACTACACAAAGGGCGAGTGACGTGCCGACAAAAGGTATCGACACGATGCGTGGTTTTAATTTTACAAATAAACGATTTTTAATTAAACCGTCAATCTAGTGATGCGCTTGCTCATTCAGTCTCGTTCTTTTTTTTTTGATTCGATGGAGGCCTCTTTTGTGTTACTTTTTACTTTTTAAGATGAGTACCTATGTCTTTTTAGGGTTCAGTATCCAAAGAGTAAAACGAGAACCTACTTTTTGCTAGTTTCTGTCTGTAACCAGGCTGTATCTCATGAACCGTGATAGACAATTGATATTTTCACAAAGGATGTATTTCTGATGCCACTATAACAACAAACACTAAAACAACAGAACAAAGTAAACTTTTAAGGGAGCTTTATGCAACGAATGCGTTTTCTTTTTGCTGTTTTTTGCTACAGACGTTACGGAACCGTTCGTGCGCGAGTACGAATCGCACTTGACCAGTTTTTACTTTTTTATGCAAGAACCTATGTTTTAGGTTTCTTGATACAAAAATCATTTGTGGTTTAATGTTAAATTGATTTTTACGTATTCATAGTTTTGAAAAAGGGTTTTTTAAGACCACACCTGCGAGAATTGCCCATAAGACTTGCATTATTATCTTTGCTTTTCCTTTTTAGTTAAAAGTCAAAAAATTAAAAGCTCAGTAAGTAAAATTTTTCATCATCATCAATTCCCGAATCGAGTTTCGAGATTTTCCCGAATCGAAAAAAAGTATTTGTTTTCGTGACATAACGAAAAATGCCTAGTTTTCTGATTTTTTCCAATTTATGTGCTATAAGACCTTGCTTCATGCCAAATTTCAGGATTCTTGGTCAACGGCAAGTACCCTATGAATTTTGAACTCGATACCACGCGTTCTCGAGATAAAAGGTCTTGACAGACAGACAGACAGACAACAAAGTTATTCTATAAGGGTTCTGTTTTTATATTTTGAGATACGTAAACCTAAAAGGAAACCTCCCTCTTAACATTTACTTTCCTTCTCTGTACAGAGGCCGACACCTACCAAAGCTCATGAGTCTGGGGCTCTGAGGAGGTATGAAAATGCATACCAGGGCCCTGGATCCAAGGCAGGGAAGGTACAGGGTAGGTATTTAGTCAGTAAGAGTCTGACACTATTTCCCGCTCCGCCCAAGGGCGGGATTTTTCATTGGATGATTTTACCTACCATAAAAAAAGCAAAGTTCATGAAAATATTTTAACAAACAAATAATTTTATCACATACAATTCAATCTCCATGTTACTTAGTCGAAAATCGGTTTCTAGCTCAGGAATAAACAGATACACTGTTATTCAGTCTTAACTCCATTTTGTGTACTTTCTCATACAGTTTGTCTTAATCTAATTTCAACGTTATGTCTGTTAATTTAGGGTTTACGTTAGCATGGTAAGAATTAGCATAACACTATCTAGGGGCAATGATCATTATTGATAGTATATAGGCCTTCAAGGTAGAATACTTGGAGTTCTTAGATTGAAAACATACGGGTTGGTTTTGTGAGCGTGCCTACTGCGGCAAAGATAGAATACAACGTAATATATACACCGTTAAATTTTGGTCGTTTTAATCCCGTGGAGGGTCGATTCGGTACATGAAACACTATCGATTTATAAAGATAAAATTAAAAAATATAGTATTTTTTTTCTAAAACACGAATTAATATACGCATCTACGAAATTAATTTCTTTAAGTAAACGAGTCAATGACCTTGCAGGGAGTTGTCGGTCGTTGCCTACTAACTACCTACAGTTCATTGACCCCAATCAGCTGAAGTTTACTTAAAGAAATTAATTTCGTATACGCGTAAATTAGTTCGGGTTTAAAAAAAAAGTACTTTTTTTTTCATTTTTATCTTTACAAATCGATAGGGTTTCATGTACCGAATCGACCCTCCGCGGGATTAAAACGACCAAAATTTAACGGTGTAGAGCTATTTTCCTTTGGTGCGGGAAATGATCAAACAACTTCTCCCGCTGTGGGCAAAGCGTGACTATGTATTTGTGCGGACAACTAGATAACATAAGAAACTTTGTGACTTTTCACGATACAGTAATGACATTCGTGTTTCGGGTTCCGCATACACTAAAATTAATTATGTTTAAAGCTTGATTGTAATAAAAATTAGGATTTTTCTTTTGGATGTAGTCTAGAATTAAGGAAAAATAAATCACCTTTAATTTCTCGTCTGCCACAAGGGATAAATCTGAAACAAAAAAACAATTATAAGTTTGGAACCTGGTTTTTAGAGTTATTCATATTTGACACTTCGGTCATAAAGTTTGAATATGAACATTGAATAACCGCATGAAGTTCAACCAAATTGTTTCTGAGACTATCAAGCACATCCAGACGCACATATTAAGTAAAACAGAAAGAAAAAACCATTTTATTTACGGGAAATGACGCAATTTTAGCAATAGCTTACAAATTATAAACATTCTATAAGGAAAATATGATGATTTTATCGAATGGAGATATCCGCAAGAGAACCAGGGTTGCCGACATAGCACGTAGAATCGCCAAACTTAAGTGGCAAAGGGCTGGGCATATTGTACGCAGAACAGATGGTCGTCGGGGAGTGGCGGCCGCGTACCGGAAGACGCAGTGGTGGAACGCCTCCCACAAGGTGGACCGATGACCTGGTCAGGGTCACTGGAGTCCGATGGATGCGAGACGCACAGGACCGGCCATTGTGGCGACGCTTGGGGGAGGCCTATGTCCAACAGTGGACGTCTTTTGGCTGAAATGATGATGATGATCGAGCTGTCGGAGAGCCTTTCTCCTGGACACGAGCTGCCATGGCCAACCTAGAAAACTTTAAACAGACTCCGCACCCAGGTTGGGCGCAGTAAAGACAATCTCCACAGATGGGGGTTCTCGGACGGTTCTGATCTTCAGTGTTTGTGCGGCGTCTCTCCGCAGACCATGTCCCACCTTCCATCCTGCACCACGTGCCCTATTACCTGTTTACGTAGGGACCTAATAACAGCATCAGTGGACGGCATTGCCGTGGCTGAATACTGGGCCAGGCAAGGAATTTAATTAATTTTGCCATCGACACGCTAAGAAGAAGGAAAATATGCGCCATAAAGTATTTCCTTGAAGTATTGCGATACCATCTGATATGATCATACCAACTTATTGAAACGAGTCAGCGATTTCCGCGCACAGTGAGCATTAGATTGCTTAGATTACAAGTCCTAGATGTCTAGCAGTGAGCCAACCGCATATTTTAGGTCTGAAGGTAGCCCTTCACAACAGCCAGGGATCCTTCGAAACAGTTACCATGGACATTCAAAAGATTTATGGTCCAAATATTTGCATGATCAATGTGGCAGAATGTGATAACACCATTAATTTAATTCAAAACCATAAATTATGTACTATGTTCTAACAAACTAAACTAATTTGAATTTGGCCCCCGCTTAGGGTAAATAATGGAACACAAGTGGGTTTTAGTCAGTGAATGTCGGTCACTTCCTCTCGCTTCACCCAGAGCAAGAGGTATTTCATGATTTTACACTCAGAAAAAAAGTGACTTTTTTTGGCTGTTGATTGGTTATATGTATGTATTATAATTATGATTTAATTAGATAATACAATCTATTTTAAATTTTCTAACTTATTTTTTTGAGTTTGAGTTTACAACTCCCATTCAACTTTCATCTCGCAGGTCTGCTGGAAGTTTGCTGAAAAAAAACTGTAGGTATTGGTTTTATCTGTATTTGTTTTTTTTTAGATTTTAAGTTTTTATACGTAAGGTAATAAATAAGTTATTAATAGACTAACCAAATTACCAGATTAGATCCTAAAATTCTCAACTTTTAAATATACATTTAAAGATACAGCCTTTTAACATTAAATCGGAAAACATTTTATGGACGATGTAAATATAACTTAGATAAAGGTTTAGGTACAATAAGATACAAACAAACGTTTTCCGCTGCAGACACGACGGACCTTGTTTATTGTGCAGAGCTCACGTAATGCCGGCGGAGCAGCGTAAGGAACACGGAGTATAGAGTCAATGGAATACACGTACTTTCATTTCCAAGGTAGATACGGGTCCTACCAAGGTTGCAGGATTCATTCGAAAGAGTTACTGTGGCCTTGGAATACTAAAGGCAATGGAAGGAGCACAAGTGTACTTTAGATAGTATAATAGTTTGACGTTCCATCAGCGTTCCCTCTCAACTGACTGTTATTTTAAGATTTCCCACCAAAAAGGGAAGAGAAGGATGTCATTGCTGGTGTCCATGGGCGGTGATAATGTAGATGGGTCACTTGGTTGTTTGCCACGCTGTGGTATAAAAAAAAAGACGGACGGACCTTGTTTATTGTGCAGAGCTCACGTAATGCCGGCAGAGCAGGGTAAGGGACACGGAGTATTGAGTAAATGGAATACACATACTTTCATTTCCCAGGTAGGAAAAGGTCCTGCCAGGGCTACGAGATTATTCGAAAGGGTTATTTATTTTATTTATTTATTAAAGCTTTATGCACTAGTGTACAAAGGCGGACTTACAAGGCCCTTGAACTTAAAGGGTAACTGAATATTAGTTTTAGTCCGTAAAAGCCTGACATTTTAACTATTTTCCTAATTGACAGTCAGTTATTTTAAGATTTCCTATCTAAAAAAAGGTAGGATAGATAAGATCAAACACTTTGGTTACCTCTGGGATTGCAGGTGCCCATGGGTGTTGATTACAACCACCTAAGCTACCATAGACGCTCGCTTGTTTGCTTCGCTATAGAATAACAATTCGCACAAATCTTTCTGATTTGTTGCTTTTTCGAAGTGAAAACCTTATTAAAATCCGTTAGTTGTTTAGGAGATGTTAGCGAAGAAACAGACAAATGCAGAAAGCTATTTTGAACAGATTACCAAGTTTTTTAAGGAGAATTTGAATTTAGAACCAGATACGTAATTAGAAAATAGACTGTAGATTATTCGAATGGGTTACCGTGGCCCTCGATTTATAATCATGCAATGAATTTGAGCACTCCATTGAGTAACGTCAATGGAGTGCTTACTCTAGTCGATTACAACGGATTGCGTACATATCCGTTTTCATTTGCAGGTGTATCTTTTAAATCTTGGAAATTGCCTACCAACATACTTGTTCTTGATCAATTTATCACGAGTTGTGGTAATATTATTTTTATTTGAACATTCTTTGGATCATAATGATCATAACAAGTTCTTGGACCAAAATATCGTTCACATTCAAGTCCCAATGTCATCTCCACGACAGTATGTCAGAAACTTTAGTCAGAATTTTTTAAAATTATAGGTATATTTGACAATTTACAGCTGCAATTTACGAATGCGGAAGTTTAAGAGGGCGCTTCCTGACCTGTCTGTTGTCAACCTGAGCGCGGTTAATAAGCTTGTTGGTTCATAAAACCCAATCCAAGGTAATCTATACTAATATTAAAAAGCTGAAGAGTTTTGTTTGGTTGAATGCGCTAATCTCAGAAACTACTGGTCCGATTTAAATTTTTTGTTAGCCCATTTATCGAGGAAGGCTTTTTAGGCTATATAACATTACGCTACAATCTTCAGAGCAGTAACTATAGATGCGGGTGAAACTGCGAGGGTCATCTAATATTTGATAAAGAGGCATTGCGAAAAAAGAGAGATAACACCTGAATGCTCTGTTGGTATTCAGTAATTCCGTCATTCAATTGAATGTTACAAAAAGAAAAGTTTTTTTTAAATACCATATAAGTTTTTGTAAAAAAATTTTCGTTATTTAGAAACTCGATTATATGTGCAAGTATTTAGAGGTATATTTTGTTTACATTATGAAGGGCCTAAGTTTACGCAAAATTGCTATTTTGCGTGTACTGACTGAAAAAAAAAGACCGCTAAAAGTCTAATGACTTTCAGAGGTAGACTGACTAAAAAAAAGATCTTCGAAAGTCTACGGACTTTCAGGGGTCTTTACTGGATTATCTTTACACATGATTCGACTTCAATAAAAAGCTAGATAATATCCACAAGATCTGTGTTTCCAAAATATCTAGAGGAAAATGTTTTCTAACGTCATAATTACGTAAGAGCTGTTGTATGAATAATTAAATGAATTTCGGGTTGGAGGCTTAAAATACGAAAATTGCTGTTGAAACATCTACAGTCCGGGTTAAGCGTTTCGCCTCGTCGTTTATACTGCGTACATCGAAGGACTGGAACAATAATTTGCCTACTGCGGCCTTCCCATCCGATTACAATTTAAGTGTCTCCAATACTAGAGTGAATGGGCTCTTAATAAACTATTGCGCTTCATCATCAACGATTGCATCACATCAGGTTTTTTTTATTTATTTTTTCGGTAGGTAAAAATTATCCAGTGACAACTCCCGCCTTTGGCGGAGCGGGAGATAGTGTCAGACTTTTACTGACTAAAAAACCCACCTATTCCTTGGTTGCCTTCGTACCAGGGCCCTGGTGTTCTCTTTCACATTCACCCATGACCCCAATACCATCAGGTGGGATTCAAGCACTAGTTTATATAAATAAAAAGAAAAAAAATACTGATTTCATTCCTCGTCATCTTAATTTTAAATTCGCAAAATGAAAACAGTTCCTATAACTAACCCACCGTGCAGTTTACTTACGGCTCGTAACTTGAACATCGTATAAGTTTAGTTTATAATATAAGACAGTTGTCCTGAGTCGTTCTGTCTGTCACGCGGAAGCCCCGAGGCATTTCAAATCGACCGCTACCTATGATTAAGTATCCGATACCAGAAACCAAGAATTTGTTTTAATAGGGACTGGTCTTGCTACGTTAGGTATAAGTTAGAAACTTAGGAAGTTACTGGCTTCTGCCAGCGTCTTCTACTGCGTAAATGTTGAAAAGTATCCCAAAGGATCACTCTTGTGATAAAAGAACTTCTAACATTTGAAACACTATAAAGTTTTCATCATAATCATCATTATTTCAGCGACGACGTCCACTCTTGAACATAGGCCTTCCTCAAATGTCATGATGAACGGTCTTGTGCTTTTTGCGTTCATATAACTCCTATGACCCTTACCAAGTCAACGATCTACCTTATGGGAGGCCTTTGAACGTCTTCCGGAACGCGGTCGCTACTCTATAACTTTTCGGCCCCATCGTCCCCGCGAGCAGTGTGTCCTGCCCACTGCAACTTAAGTTTTACGATTCTTAGATCAATTTTTGTTTTAAATAATATCGGTAAATTAGTGCTTGCCTGCGATCTCACCTGATGGTAAGCAGTGATGTAATCGTTGATGGTGACATGCACTAGTTCATTAGGAGCCTATTCACTAGCTACGTACATAAGTAACATAACATTTAAAGTTTTTGCAAGCTAATTCAAGTTAGATAGATATATAGATAGATGTATTCTTTATTGTACACCAAAAATAAAATTACATAAAGAACTTAAAATTACGTGTTAAGAAACTTTTCTTGGATGGCCCAAGAGGGTATTTCATCAACTGTTCATGCCTTACACCACAACCCAAAAGAATAATGTTTTACCCCCAAGAAGTCCGTCGCCAGTACACAAGCGATGTCGCTAAAGATAATTATGTCAATGTTCCGAGTCCATTATACCACCAACCAGGCTGCCATTTTGATCCCATTACTGTAGGTTCTTGGCAAGCGTATTATCATCGAAGTTTATTCAAACGATACACTATTTGTTTGTCGTTTTTGTTCTGATATTGGTGGCGAGAATGGTAAAAGTTTTGTTTGCGATTGGATTGGACTACTTACTGCTTTAGGCTGAGGTCATTTGTGGGGTGTTATTGGTCCCAGAATTAAGACTTTATCTAAATATTAAAATAATAATTAGTTTATTAATTTGTTATAATAATAAAATTAGTTCAATTCCGGAGTCTGTGTTTCCTGATAGCTAAGACCTAGGGATATTTAAGTCAAGAGTGCATAAGTTACTTCTAGGCAAGCGTGCTTCATCGTCGGCCACATCATCGCTTACCATCAGTTGAGATAATGGTCAAACGCGAGCCAATCAATAATAATAATAAAAAAATTGTTACCAGCCAAATTCGATGTTATCATGAATTAGTTTGCCCTAGGCCAAATACGTGATATTAGTCAAAGAGTGAAAAAAGCAAGCTGAGAATTTTAGGGACTAGGACAGATCAGGTTATTTCTTTTTCATAACTACCTAGAAACAGTCACGCCGAGAGGGGCTCAGCACTTGTTGGGAGAATTGGTGTGGTCTAGGCGAAACTAGTTCGTACTGAAATCGGGTAACATTATCATTATTGGCTCTTACTAAAGGAGACTCTTCGTTGTTGTATATTCTGGTACATGTACAGTCACGTAGGGGCCTAGCAAGGTAGAAGTCTACTGAGGTCATGGGTTATGTATGAGAAATGAATCCCAGTGGCCCTTGATCGAAAACAAAGAAAGAATCTTAGGAATGGGTTTTATTCAGTAATAGTCTGACACGCTCTCCCACCCCGCCCAAAAGCGTGAGAAGTAATTGGATGATTTCCCAACTAAAAAAAAGTACAGTCAAGTTCATATCTGTCAACAGTACTTGTATATGTCTCTAAATTAGCTATTATAGTGAAGTATAATACTTGAGCACACTACACTACACACAGTAACTCTGAAGATTCCCGCTGTCCGTTACCCCTTGGCATATTTTCAATGCTTTCTTACCAGGCATAACTCCTCTGGAACAGCTCATTCAACCTTCAATCCTCAGTATCTGTCATCATAGCGTATCGCGACCGTGGATCGTGATTTGAGCCTTAGATCTGAATGCGTCACGTACTTGTGACATTACTGCCACTTGACAGATGAATTGTGGTATGTTAGGTTTGATCAACACTGATCTAGAGGAAAGAGTATAAGAAAGAGGACCATCCAATTTTGAAATAGATGTTTGCGGAACAGGATATAAGTAGCAACAGGCAGGCAAATGCTCGATAGTTGATTTTGGTCTGTTGTATAATTATATTCTAATCTGATAACAGTGAGCTGAGAGCAGTGATGGCCGATTGGTAGCTGCCCCGACTTACGAATTGTAGGTTGAGGGTTCAAACCCGGCCAGGCGCATTACTTTGTGTAATTTATTTCATCACCACTGCTTTCAAAATGGTGAAAGAAAACATCGTGAGGCATGTCCTAGAACCAAAAATTCGAAGACATGTGAACTTCACTAACCCGCACTGGCCCCGCGTTGTGGATTACGGCCTATTCTCTCTTTTAGAGAGGAGGCCTGTGTCCCAGCAGTGGGAATATTAAAAGGCTGATGATGCTTAAGAGCGGCCAACCCGAGGTTTATACAGACATGCATTCTCTTACAACCTCTCTAACGTGATTATGCCGTTATTACACTTCTTTCTCTAAATATTTTGAAATCACAGATATCTTGTGGATATTATCTAGGTTTCTTGAAATTAAAATATAAATTTGTGTAAAATTAATGCAGTAAAGACTTCTGAAAATCTGCTATATTGCAAATGATTCTCAAAATACGAAAGGCGTTATCTCTTTTTTTTTCGCATTGCCGCTCCATCAAACATCGCTTTGGATTGATTTAGATGAAGCAGCAAGCTTTTTAAACCATGCTTACGTTGATGATAGACGAGTGGGAAAAGCCCCTCTTAAATTATAATATAACCCATACGCAGCCAGGAGGTTGGAAGTAGGCTGAGTACAATGTTCTTCAAACATGTCGGATACACGCTCTTTCTCTAAAATAAGTGACAATATGTGTGGAAAAGTCAAGATGGACCACGTGAATTTCCGTTTGCAATTGTCAATGACAGATATTTTAAAATTCTGACAATACCTTTTCTAACGCTATCTCTTTAATTTGGGTGTCTTCAAAGCTAGAGTGAATAGGCTCTTAATAAACTAGTGTGCCTTACCATCACTGCTTACCATCAGGTGGGATTGCAGTCAAGCATTTTATCATTTCTAAAAAAAATCTCTGCCACAATGTTACTTTGTAGCCCAAAGCAGCATTCACTCACTTTTGTACTTCTGTCCCTTTCTTGTACTAAAGCCTTTGAGAGGTACATGTCACGTCTAAATGACACGGCGATGGTGATCTCATTGCGTTTTTGCACGACTCACCTGCGCAAGAGTGCTCGTTGACAAAACGTCATAAATCTCAGTTGTCACAAGCGAAATTGAAGTCTAAAGTTCAGTGTTAATGGTGATTTTCGTTTGAAATGTAGGGTGTAGTAAAAAAATGTACTTGTATATTGAATTTTACGTATGTGAGAATTTTACGCCATGTCTATTTATGCCGTGTTTTTCTTATGATCGGTTTAACAAGAATTCTAACTATGATGTCTCATCCGTCGGTACATCTGCTGTTAGTATTTATGATGTTATTAATATTTATATTGCGCTATCTTGTCGTATGTTGTAGGCAGAACTGGGGCTTTGACGTGACGTTTTAAAATGATAGGCGTGTGAGCGAGAAAGCTATACACCCTATATCTCCATCCCTTTATCGGTTCAGTTTAGGTCGTCAAATGGATCGCGTTAAGAGGAGCCTTCCCCATTCGCCTATTGTTAACGTCGAGTATGGTTTAAAAGCTTGTTGCTTCATCTAAAGCATTCCAACGCGTATTTGATGAAGAGGCAATGCAAAAAAAGAGAGCTAACGTCTGAAAACTCTGTTCGCATTCAGTAATTCTGTGATTTACTAGATTTTTTCACTAAACAACAACTAAACAACAACAAAAAAACACGTATTTTCTGGAACAACAGAAAATACGTGTTTTTTTTAAAACCCTTAAATTTTTTTAAGAAAAATTGTCGTCATTCAGAATTTTGAAGGCTTTTATAGACGTACTTTTTATATTTTTCTTTTTATCAGTACAAGGGCCTAAGTCCCTAAAATTTGACTCTGACTGTGTGTGTTTTGGTTTGAAAGTGTTACCGTGGTCTTGGACTGTGGTAGCACAACTAAAGGATCTCAGGTGGTGTTTAATCAGTAAAAGTCTGATATTTTATATGTCCCTCTCGCTTCACCCAAAGGGGATGAAATTATTTGATGTCTTCCTACTAAAATAAAGCGGATTAGAAGGGTGTTTTTAATATCGTACGGATTTTATCACGCATGCGATTTTGCTCCGCATGTAAGCCGTGATGCAATCATTGATGGTGAGGCGCACTAATTTATTAAGAAGCTATTCACTCTAGCCTTGAAGACACCTAAATTATAATCGGACGGGAATACCGCTGCAGGCAAACTGTTCCAGTCCTTCGATGTATGCGATGTAAACGACGAGGCATAACTATTAGTCCGGACCGTAGAAATTTCAACAACATGAGAAATGAGTATATTAGAGGAAGTTTGAAAGTGGCACCAGTGACTGAAAAGTTGAAAGGAAATCGTTTGTCTTGGTATGGTCATGTGAAGAGGAGGGCTGAAACGCATGTTACTAAAAGAGTTCTGAGTTTACACGTAGATGGATTGAGAGGAAGAGGGAGTAAGAGGAGAAGTACTTTATTTTTTAATTTTTTCTTTACAAATCGATAGTATTTCATGTACCGAATCGACCCTCCGCGGGATTAAAACGACTAAAATTTAACGGTGTATATACTATAAATGTATAGTCTAACCGTGTTTTATCTTTTTCACTTCTCAAAAGAATCATTAAGAGTCTTACAAATCGTTGGTAAGTAATCGATTTCTTGATCCAATTTTTTGCTCACATCACTGGGAGTAATTTAAAACTTCCGTTTAAAATATCCATTGACTACCTTACAGATGTGAAGAGAGATAAACCATCGAATTGTGGGTGTTTTTTCCTCAACTTTTTATATGAACCGTTTTGATTGTCCGTGGGAATATTTTTATCAATGGAATCATTTTTTGGATTCAATGAAGGGTTAACATGCTGACGGCGGCAATCATTTTTAACCGACTTCGAAAAGGAGGAGGTTCTATGTTCGGCTGTATGTATTTTTTTTTATGTATGTTCACCGATATCTCGGTCAATTGTGGACCGATTTCGTAAATTTGTGTTTTGATTTAAAGATTATACTTCCGAATTGGTCCCATAAATAGATCTTTTTGGGCTGATGATGAACTTCGAAGATATAGTGTCGTTTTTATATATATGTTTACCCGGTTTTCTCGGTCAATTGTGGACCGATTTTGAAAATTTTGCTTTGATTGAAAGATTATACTCCCGAGTGCGTTCCATAGAAATTTTGTTTTGAACTGATGATGAACTCCGTAGATATAGAACGGAACTCTTCAAAAAATCATAGCAGAACTGTCGTAACAAGTAGAATTAATAATAATAATAATAATAATAATAAGTTTTATTAAAGAAAATAGGGTTACAGGGGTGTGAGTATTGCTAAAACATTCAGTTTTCAAAATTTTTAACATAAAGCGTTTCAGAAGACTTCCTGCACTAGGCGAGGCCTGTCCCGCAGGAAGCTTACAAGTGTTCTTTGGAGTTACAAATTATAAGTATGCGCATAATAATAAAGGAATATGTCTATTATATCTAACATTGCAAATAAACTATTTAAGGTCTTAATTAAATTGTTAAAATATAAGCTTATGAGAACTTTATACATTACAAATTACTATTATTATAAAGTACAGATGTCGAAAACTTAGAACTAAGTGCATTAGATGCCTACTATCTATTTAAAAACTATGAGATCTTTTCTTATCATAACAACTGTTTTAAAAAAAGTTCTGTGCTATCATACGTCCAACACATTAATTCTTTGGTTATTTTTATTTTTACGTCACGAAGCGATAACTTACTTAGGCTAAGAATTTTGGTGAAGTTATTATATACACGGGTTTTTATGTAAGTACTGAACCTTTTGGCAAATTCTGTTCTGACGGGAATGATAGGTAGCTTGAACACACGCTTCTCTACCATTTCCTCGTAGTCTGGTAATTTCAGTACTTCTTTATGAGTAAGAAGAGCGATTTTTAGTAGGTATAACTTTCTGACACTAAGTACCTGTGTTTCTTTGTAAAGCAGAACGGTAGGGAAACGGAAAGGTTTTTTTATCATTGTCTTAAGGACTGCACGTTGAGATCTTTCTAAGCCTATGAGATGAGAAGAAGCAGTACCACCCCAAGCCAGGATACAATAAGATAGGATTGATTGACACAGTGTGGTATAAATTTTTCTAAGGAGTTCAAGTGGAGCCACCTCTCTTAGTTCTTTCATTACGTATATAATTTTCCTTACCCTTGCAGATGTTGACGCAATATGCTCACTGAAATTAAGTTTTTCGTCTATGATTACTCCTAGATATTTCGTGCGTGTTACTTTATTTATTTGTTTGCATTCGCATGTTGGAAAGTTTGAATTGAGATAAAGGTCGGCAGATGTTTGGCAAGTATGCACTATTAACATTAAGTCAGGTGGAGGTGCTGAGACGGCCGTTTTATGAAAACAAATAAAGTTTGTCTTTGAGGTGTTTAGGGTTAATAGGTTGTTATTCAGCCATTCAACAAGACATTGGAGTCCAGTTTGTGATGAGGATTTTACTGTATTCCATGTTTTACCGTGAAAGATTACTACTGTATCATCTGCGTAGTTTATGATGTCTGCATTTTCGATGTTGATTGAGGACATATCGTTTAAATAAACTAAAAAGAGCGTGGGCCCGAGGATACTGCCTTGTGGTACACCAAAAGCAATTTCATGCGTGTTACTTGCATAGGAGTTTGTTTTTGTGCATTGTTTTCTACCGGTAAGATAGCTTCGAAACCATTCAAGGCAAATCCCTCTTACTCCAATTGCCTCCAGTTTTCTTAGGAGAATTGGAATTGACACCGTATCAAAGGCTTTCGCCAGGTCAAGGCTTTGTTTATACATGTAGTCGGTGAGTTAATGAAGAAAAAAGGGCATACATAGAACTGATTTGATGATGAAACTAGAAGTTAGGTAAGAACCGGAATTCTGTAATAAAACTATGTATCCTAGCCGTGTTTGGTATTTTTAGTATGGCTATGATGATTTGATGGTGGAATTAAATTGCGGAATGTATCTGTTTAAGTTTGACTGAGGGGTACTACAACTAAAAAGTGTGAAATAAAAAACTTTTTACAAAAAAAAATACAACCGACTTCAATGAAAAATACACAAAAAAGTCCAAAATAACTTTAATTTCGGAAGTCGGTGTTTAATAACGAAGAGACTAAACTATTTTATTACAATATATTTTTTCCCAAAATTATTTAAAAGAAGCCACTAGTTGGACACCACCGAGACTAAGTACAATAGAGGTCACGGTAGGCATTAGACACCAGCGCACAGGTGGGTGCAGGAGCAAAACAACCCCTCAGTGGCCCGGATGGCCCAGTTACCATGTGTTTGTGTGGACAACCAGGTAAAATAACAAGCTTATAACTTAGTGAATTTTCATGATACCGTTATGAAATTTTGTACATAGATTCTTTGCATAAAAATACACGAGTACACCGTGTTTTGGGTTTCGCTTATACTAAAAATAAGGTTGTATATTAATCTCTGTCCTTAACTAAACCAAATTTAAGTTGAGTGAGCGCATGGACCGCTGAAATTGTGCCAATTGGCACGATTTCACATCGGTCGCGACAATCACACACATTCGGCGGCTAACGCTATTTCAGTCGCACGACAGCTCCGGCTCTTATCTCTGTCCTTGTCTATCAGTGACTATATATTTGCGATTGTGATGACACTGATGATCATACATGTATGAGTTTCGAGTCCAGGTTTTCTGATTGCAATGTTAGCGCGTAACGATATATTAATGGCAACAACTTTTTAAAACAATTATTTACGCCATTGATCGCCTACCCACAAGTCCGTTACATAAAGTTCCAAGTGCGAGCCATTTAATACGACTCTAGCGCAGATATCTAGTTACCAGATCGTGTGGTAATCAATACAGGCGCCATGGCTGAGGGCTCGAGTTGCCTGTGACCGCATCCTGTGCACTTCCGCTTTAAATGATGTAATGGTGATGGTCACGGTTGAGTGTTTCCTTCAGAAGAGTACCTTGGTACGGGTTATGGTATGGTACGGTCAAACGCGGGTCACGTAGTCACTTACTACAGTTAGGCGCCTCTTTACGAAACGCGAGAATGGTATGGAGCTATTAGCCCTTTAACAGGATCGTGGTAAGAGCTCCTGGTAAATACTCAGATAGCTGGGCCTTTTTAAAATTCTATGTTCATTTTATCAACTTTTGAATACTGTTCATGTCTGTTCCAATATTAAATATGATAAGTTTTACTTTATATATTTGACTGGCCTGTCAGTCTAGTAGTTAGTGGCCCTGACTGCTATGCTGGAGGTCGTGGGTTCGATTCCCAACCAGGACAAATGTTTGTGCTATGAGCACGATCATTTGTTCTGTGTCTGGGTGTAATTTATCTATAATATATCTGTATTTAGAAATATATAAGTATGTTTATCAGTTGTCTAGTACCCATAACACAAGCTCTGCTTAGCTTGGGACTAGACAGCGATGTGTGTGATAGTTGTGGAATATTATTATTATTATATCAGGATATTTTGTCAGGATATCAACAAAAAGCAAGTCAACTCTTCATTACTCTTTGAATCTACTTATTTCTACCATTTTGAATTTACATGGACATCTCAAAATGATGACAGATATGTGACCTACACGGTGGATACTATTTAAAAATAAAACATCCACATTTTGATTTACATCATTAGCATCTACAATTTTTGATTCTTGACTTTACTACAGGTTATTTTGATGGTCATGATATTTTATGATACAAACCTAGGTATCTTTGCTAATATTTTAAACCTAAACCGCCTTAATCCAAAAACGCTATCTATTATCTTAAGTGCCTACATGTTGTTTCTGTATTGTGTGTGTCTTTATGTGTCAAATAAAATAATTTTCTTTCTTTCTTTCTTCTTTCTATCTAAATGTAGTTTTCGGGATTATTACTAAATTGAATACCGATTAAAAGCGATCTAAATGTATTTCCGGGACCATTATTAGATTTAATGCCAATTAAAACTAGTAATAGTCCCGGAACTATTTTAGATCGCGTTTTGGAATAAGGCGGAGAATTTGTTTTTTGTTTGTTTAGTTAAACGCGTTCATCTCAGGAACAACTACTTAGAATTAAAAAATTGTTTAGTTTTGAATAACCCATTTATTAATCTGTCCTAGCTCAGAGGACACCGGTGTCCTCTCACATCCACGCCACTATAGGCCTTAATTCCGATGTTTAGAGTCTACTTTTGTATGAACAAGTTGGGTAGTTGTGGATCGAAGTGTTAAAGAAGGCTATAGACTATAAAACATCACGCTACGACCAATAGGTGCGGAGCAGTAACCAAAAAGGCGACACACGACATAGAAAGGAAGTAGGAAATATAGGTGCCATCAGTCGTGTGTTTCCGTAATTCGATTAGCACCCGACACTAGCCGAGGTTTTTACGTAATACCGGTAATTCTGTCAACAAACATGGCTGTGTGAAGGTTGAACAGTTATTTTAGACGTGAAGCTGTATTGCATTCGGGATGTTTGCAGAGGCCAACACCGATTGCTTTAGGGCAGGGATGGCGAACCTTTATTGGAGAATGTGCCACTAAATACAAGAAAATAAAACAATGTGGTCATGACGTGACGCCAAAGAATCTTGCTTTTGTTATTTAGTGGTCAAAAATTTAACTTGAAGAAAAGAGTGATATAACTGAGTTATTTTCAAATTACCTATATCAGCATCTTTATATCAATTCAAGACACACAAATTCAAGCACAATATTAAACAACATTTTAAGTGTAAAATGTTGTTTAACATTGTGCTTGAATTTGTATGTCTTGAAGGCAGTGGAATTGCTCGAATTATTTTGCCGCTTGCCAATCGCGTGCAATCGCGTGTGAATTGGTTTGCCATCCCTGCTTTAGGATAATAGTGCAAGAGAGTGGCCTTCCTGATGTGTCCTGTGCGGAGCAGCTCCAACAGTCTTCTATACATCATAACGGAAAGAGTTGAGTTTTCTATTGTGGCGCATTGGAATAAGGTATATAGATCGGTGTTGTCCTTTTTAATTTATAATAAATGGTTGATAGGTTTGAATAAATAGGTAAAATGTACCACAGTAGGCGGAAATAACTTCAGGTCTTGAGTAGAGATTTTCGTTTTCGTGGGTGGAAGCTTCCCTCACTACAAAATATCGAGACAACTAGAAATAACTTGATATTTGCCGCCTTCTGTAACATAGTTTTAAGTTTTATTATAATTTTTAAATATTTTCTGATTTAAATTATGAAAGTTTTTTTTTCTGTAGGTGGGAAAATCATCCAATAACATCTCCCGCCCATGGGCGGAGCGAGAGATAATGTCAGACTTTTACTAACTAAAAACCTACTTCTGTCCTTACGTTGCCTTTCATACCGGAGCCGAATCTTCTTTTCAGAAGCAGACCCTTGGCCCCAGAAGGCTTCGAACCGGTTGGCCCCTATGGTTTGCTGACATCTCCTTGAGGCGCGCATGGAACAATACGCGCCGTCGACGACTTAAGCTCGGTCCGGACGGTTACCAAAGACATGTGACATCCATTAATCCACACCGCGCCTGTGTGGTAGATTGTGTGGTAGGTAAATATACCTTAACTATTATAATGATTAGTAAACTCGTTAAAAAATAAAAGGACCGCTTTGACATTTGAGACAGACCCTAGAATGTAACTTGGGGCAAAACTAAAAAAAGAATAATTTTGTTTTAAAAATATACCTAATTATTTTGACGCGTTATTATGGTGGAATATTTTCCGAGTATTCTTTTCGCGTTTACTTTAAAAAAGACGCAAATGTCAAAACGGGCCTTTTATTTTTTGACAACTGTAGGTGACAACACTAGCGGCCTCTAAAATATTAAGTAAGTACCTACTTAATAATCCAACATCAGCTTCCAAATGACGATCCCATGACTATTACCAAATAACCGCTTAGGGTCATCGAGCCAACAATAATTGCTGACATCGAAGTGCTACGAAGCACCATATCGCACGAACTTCCCTAAATACACCTACAACCTTATGGGCCTAGTTATAAAGTCCAAATTCGAATAGTGAATTTTGAAAGTGCTGTTGGTATAAGTTTGTGGTTCGGCGATGGCATTGACACTATACGTGATGGCTGGTACGTGGTCTGGTTATGGGTTCTTTCTGTATGTATTTGGTTGCAAGGGCTTGGCAGGTTCAAGTCATTACGCAATGGCGAATTGTTTTAGAATGTGTCCTTTGAATTGTAATCAGGTTTTTTTTTTTATGGTAGGTAAAATCATCCAATGACAAATCCCGCACGCAACGCAAAATTGGGTGGGGTGGGAAATAGTGTCAGACTTTTACTGACTAAAAACCTACCCTGTTCCATTCATTAACTTTGTCCCAGGGCTCCGGGTGACATTTTCACATTACCTTTGGCCCCAGTAGGCTTCGGCCCTGATGGGCCCCTACAGTTTGCTGACAACTCCTTGAGACGCGCGGGAACAGTGCGCGCCGTAAACGACTTGGCTACCCATTGCCCGCCGTCCGCGAGCCCGCGCCTACGGTGGCCGGAAATCGGGATCGGAATGACGGCGGCGGCGGCGGCGTGTGCGTCGTTGCCTGATGCGGTCGGCCTCCTCCTTTGCTAGCATTACTTCTTCGCAGAAGGAGGCGACCGCCTGCCACTCCTCCTCGCTCCGGAGCATGGCTTGAACCAAGCCCCGGCGCGAGAGATCACCGCCGCCGATCGTCCCCACGAGGATACGGCGATGCTCTTCTCAAGCGGGGTACACCTCGACGGTGTGCGCCACCGTATCCTCCAGGCGGTGAATTGTAATTAGGTGGCTTTCGTGTCATTTCTGTAGGTAGTTCTTTTTTTGGGTTGAGATATAACACTAATCAGTAAACACACTAATAAAATTATCCCAAAAGAACATTTACACCCGATATAAAATGTCCTATCCTAGGATATCGTCAAGTATCATCCAAATCTGTTTAACGTAACAGGAGTAACTAACATACACATATATGTAGCATAGTTTAGCATAGCATAACATCAGTCTTATAATGTTCCCACTGCTGGCATTTAGACCTCTTCTTTAGGAGAGGGAATGGGCCGTAATCCACCACGCAGGCCCGGTGCGGTTTCTAGGACATGCCGGTTTCCTCACGATGTTTTCCTTCACCGTTTTGAGAGCAGTGGTGATGAAATAAATTACAAAAAGTAATGCGCCTGGCTGGGTCTGAACCTGCGATCTACAACTCGTAAGTCACGGCCGGTAGCAGTCGGCCACCACTGCTCAACTAACATTATATGTAGCTTATTTAATTATTATTTATTTATTAGTTCGGAAAAATCTTTGAAAATCGATTCGTGAATTGAACTGTTTTCATAGGTTTTTTTTTGCACATTGCACCGTTCCGGCGTCTTATTGTCAGCACTGGCCAACGCCGAAAACTAGCGCTGTGTGCATGAGGACACAGCTTTATGCTGAGCGTTCGGCCGTTTTGCACGGATGTGACGCATATCTTTCCTTTAAAATGTTATTATGTTTGTCTAGTTTTTAGTTGCGTCATTTCCGTGTAAATAAGCTGTTTTTCTTTCTTCTTCTTTCTCTCAGGTACGGGACCCTCCAGTGCGCAAGTCCGACTCGCACTTGCCAGTTTTTAGTTTATGTAAAACCTGAATATAGTTTGTTCAGAATCAGTAATAGAAACGATTCCAACCTGTCATGGCAGGTTATAGCGGGCATTAGGCGCTAGCGCATAGCTGGTTGCGAGAACATAACAATCCCTAGTCGCTCGGATGATACGATGACCATGTATTTGTGCGAACAACCAGGTAGCTTATAGCTTTGTGGTTTTTCATAATACGGTTTTGAAATTTTGTACATAGATTCTTTTTTTTTGTTTCGCTACTAAAAATAGGGTTGTATATCGTTACAATAATATTAGTGTAATTATTATCGAAACAAAAAACCCATGGATTTCGTAAATACACAGTGAATAAAATTACCTAAACACGATATATTTACGCTTATAATTCCATTTTTTTAATTGATTTTGATATCATGCTTGGTATTTAGCTGCAAGCGTGTTATATAAATATCGTGTGTGAGTTTATGCGATTTTAAATGCACATTAATTTGTATGCATAATGTAAAATTAGGAATCAATGATTTATGATTGAAGGTTATAAATATTTGTTAGTCAAATTATCGTTTATGTAATGCTTCGTGTTCACATACCGCTTCCCGAGTCGCCCAGTACCTCTACCATGAGTTTTAAGCAATAGTATTCGTCGCTACTCGATATCGACGCCGTAAATATTTTGTATGACAAATTTTGGTTCTGCAAGTGACCGCTAGAGGCGCTGCAAAATTTGCAAATGTCGCCACGCATTGGGTTCTTTGAGTGGTCAAGCGCCGTCGCGATCGGATAGCCGATAAAGAGGTGGTGAGATGATCAAGAGATTAGGACTGGTTGTAGACTGCGCGAGACAAAATATCTGGAAGGACTTGGTGGACTTGGCCTTTGTCCAGTAGGACAGCAGTGGGACAGTAGCTAAGGGTACTAAATATTTTGTGATACAGGTTAGGGAAATAAACTATTATAATTTTTTATACACTCATTTTATTAACATAACATTACATAATCTAACTACTTTATAAAGTTTACACTGCTAAGCCTCAGGCCTCTCTAGGAATATGGGCCGTAATCCACCACGCGGGCCCAATGTAGGTCGGTTAATAATTTTATAGCTCGAGCAAAACTACTATCATTTAACGGTAAAAGAAATTCCATTTTTGAAAATGAAAAAAAAAAACGTATCCAATTGACCCAGTCATTCAAATTTTCAATTTCTAATCGAGAATCATTTATGAACTGCCATATTTATTAATGATATTTCAATCGATTGAACTGACCATAACCGAGAATATTGAATGATTTCCTTATGTATCACGTCCGTACTTTCCTTTTCAATTTGTAATTCACTTTCTTTCCTATTATTGTGACCAGTGGTCATGTTTCATGGCCGATTTATTTTTTGTAACTAATTGTGAGTTCCGATATTTTTATGATTTAGGTGGGAAAGTTTATTGATAGGATACGTGTATCGGTACGCACGGCGAAAGTTCAAAAGTGACAATTCGAGTTGTGAAAAAATGGCGCGCATATTTTCTTTGTATTTTGGCGCTAAAAAAGTTAGGTACTTATTTAAGGTGTTCCATTCGTTTGTCTGCTGTGATAAAATGATATTCTATTTTCAGAGTATTTTCTGTTTGATTGTTTTGTTGTCTATGGTTCCCTAGCGACTTTTTTTTTTAAATCTTGGTTCACGTATTTTCTTTTAATTCTTGGATTAGATAATGTTTTCGCGAAGCCAGAGAAAAAATATGCAAAAGCAATGCTATCTTTCTTCCTACAACGAGCTGGCATAAGTTCTTTAGGACCGAAAATTATGAAAACATACTAACAAGATTCTCACGCTTCGTCTAGTAATTTATTTCCAGAATTAAATTCTAACGGCATGTATCTGGGATGCAGTAGCGTAACTAGGCGTGGGCGATGTGGGCCCATGCCTATGGCCTTATACCCAAAGGGGCCTCGCGTAAGCAATCACTTTTTTTAAGAACGAGGGTTTTTAGGGTTCTGTACCACAAAAAGAAAAAACAGAACCCTTATAGGATCCCTCTGTTGTCCGTCTGTCTGTCTGTAAAGATTTATCTCGGGAAAGCATGGAGGTATAGAGTTGAAATTAAAATTATATAAGTACTCGAGTCTGCGGTCACAAAAAAAATTACTTCACAAAAAAAATCGTCGAGACTGGATTCGAGAATTGAACTATTTACACAAATTAGTTTATAATAATTTTTTTTAATAGATTGGCTCTCTTTTGACCACTTCTTTTCACCTGATGGTAAGCAACGATGTGGTCAAACGCTAGGTTGCGACAGTGGTAGTCTCGTTTTAGAATTAATGAAAGATTAAGGCCTTACTGAAGCGCCCACGTATAAACTAGTCCTCGCTACGCCTCTGCTGGGATGAAATTATTATTAATTGCAAACAGACGGACAACGTCTGTTTCTAGTTAGTAAGCTGAAATGGTGTTTATGTTAATGTTAAAACTGATCTTTGAGTTAACTCGGGAAATGTTTTGCAGTTATGACGGGTTGCCGACATTACTGTATTTATAGAAATGTCGGAGATGAAACCAGAGTTGGGACGTACCTAGTTTCATATTACATAATCATATTTGGGTCGATTAAAATATTAAAAACTGGGCAAGTGCGAGTCCGATTCGTAAACAGAGAGTTTCGTACAAATTAACTACAAATTTACAGTTTTCAGATTTATTACTATATTTGTGCTATAAGACCTTGCTTCATGCCAAATTTCAAGGTTCTAAGTCAACGGGAAGTACCCTATAAATTTTAATTCCCTTCAAAGTGTCAAAATATATGTTTTTAATAACATGAACACCCGTATCTGTTGTCTTAGTTAACTTAGAAGTTTGATTTTTTCACAGCTTCAAGGGACCGCATACCTGAGTATATGATTTTAATTTCAGCTCGATACTTCCACGCTTTCCCGATATAAAAGGTTTTGATAGATAGACAGACAGACTGACGGACAACAAACAGATCCTGTAAGGGTTCCGTTTTTTTGCTTTTGAGATACCGAACCCTAAAATACGTTAGATCAATGATGTAAAATGAGCAAGCAATCAATACCTAGACTGCGCACCCAAGTAGGGTGTTGCAAACAAAACCTGGCAAAATGGGAGATTATGGACTCCCCTCCGACCCTACCTATGTAACCCATGTATAAGGATACGCCGATCAGCGTCTCACCGTCAACGACGGCTGGCGCTGAAAATCAGCGCTGTGGCTCTGTCTTACACACGAACTCCAGCATTTTGCTGAGCACTGACCGTTTTGCGCGGATGTGACGCATATCTTATTATGTACAGTCAGGGGTCAAAAGTGCAGTTGCACTCTACCGATACTACAGTATGTAAATTTTCTTTTTAAAAGAGGGTCAATGGATCATAATCGATTTAGTTTGAAGCATAGAATCTAAAATATTGAATAAACTAGTTGCAGAACACTGGATTTCTACTACAAATAAATTTTAGACAGTTTAGCATTGTTAGAGTGCAACTGCACTTTTGACCTCTGACCGTACTTTTTTTTTATTATAAAGAGTCGTTGTTTGTAGCTGTTATTTTAGGATATGCGCGATGATTGTGGCAAATGAATTCTTTTTCTTTCTTTTTCTTTTTTTTCAGTGCGAGTGCAGTGCTTCTGACCATGATAGCCCACTTATTAGAGTGCCCAAAATGCCCCTATATAGGCATTCTGGACGACCTACAAGCCACTGACGCTGCTATCAACGTGGTAACATTCCGTAACATTCTGGGCCCAAATTCTTTGAGGAAAACGGTAACCATCAATTTGAGAAGAAGAAGTAAGATACAGTACGCGGCAAATGTTGAGCCGAGTGTTGTAGTTACTTTTCACGTGTATCAAACGACGTATTTCAATACACTTACGTAGATATAAATAAATAAAAGAGCGTTGTCACGCAATTTGTGCGGATGGGCCCATACCCAGCCTGATACGATAAAAGTAATAGATTGAGGTACTTTTCCGCACTAGTGCGAAAAGCAGAAAACAGTAAACTGCGTACCTAAAGTGGTAGGGATAAGAGCGGGTTTTCGAATAAGTGTTTTGAAAATTAATTTTCAACAGTCGAATATAACTGTTTGAGTTTGGAAAAAAAACTGTTATGTCTAACTGAAGTAGACATAACTGTTTCTAGTGTAGGTATGAATAGAGTCTAAGCTAAATATAGTGCTACAAGGTAAAATGATCGTTTTGCGCAGTAATGACATTGTTAGGGCAACGTGTTTGTTAAACATTTGAAAATTACTGTACCTAGAAATGTATTTATTGAACAAAAAGTACCGATCCAACTACGTATAGGCATTTGTTTAGGTACTTAATTTTTAAACTATCTTCACATGTCTTTCTATATAAAAATTGTATCTAAAAATGTCTACAATTAGTTATTTACCAACACAAATGTTAGGTAATTAGCTTAAATAATCTTTTTATTTTTATACAATTAAAAAAAAGACGTCTAGATTGTTTATGTTTAGTTTTGTACCTAAATAGATTGAGATTAGCTCCAATTCTGGCCTGTTGGTCTAGTGGTTACTGACCCTGACTGCTATGCCGGAGGTCGTGGGTTCAATTCCCACCCAAGACAAATGTTTGTGTGATGAACACGATCATTTGTTCTGTGTCTGGGTGTTATTTATCTATAATATGTATGTATTTAGAAATATATAAGTATGTTTATCAGCTGTCTGGTACCCATAACACAAGCTCTGCTTAGCTTGGAACTAGACGGTGTTGTGTGATAGTTGTGGAAATATTATTATTATATTATAATTTTATTTTTTATATCGAAATGTGAGGACTAAATCATCAAATGACTTCTACTCTAGGGTAGAGGAAGAGTTATTATTGTCTCTGCTAGAAAGAGAAAAAGAAATTTCTTTTGAAATAAACAATAGATATCTTTGCATAATTTTTTTATCATGATATATATCTACTTCTGTTGTATGTGTGTACACGAATAGTAATATAAAAAAAACTCAAAAAAAATTTGAAACATTCAAAAAACGAATTCACTAATTAAGGCTGGGTTCCGCTACAGAATTATTTCATTAGAGTCAAGTCCTATTAAAAATGATTAAAACGACACATGGAGAGCGTCGGAATTAAAAGGATCTTCAAGATAACTACTGAGAGATATTAAAATGTTTGTAGACAGTTAAACAGCATATAAAAACAGTATATTACGTGACTTCCTGATTCATTATGATGCCGCACCCAACTGTTAAGATTTCTAGGGTCCCGTTGGCATGATAAAAAACGGAAATATTTCATAAAACGTCATAAGGAAACGCTCATGTATGCAATTTTCACCTTTTCTTCATTGGCTGTTATAATTGGTTTTTACTAGCCAGCTGTACTCGGACTAGGAGTTTATCTATTAATTATTCAGGATGAATTAATATTACCGTTTTTTACTGGATACGGTTTTTTTCATGTTTTTTTTTGATAATATTGCAGTATCTTTCTTAAAAGACAAACACCTCTGCGATAGAAATGAACACTTCATGATATGGCCGACCATTTCATGAAATTGTGACATTTTATAGAACTTTGCCCGTTGGCCAGATTATGCTATGAAAGCAATGTACACTCTGCGCTTAAACGATATTACTCATATTAGAGTGTTTACTGATAAATCATACGAAGTTTTTAAACGTACGATTATTTCACGAATTGTCAAACATGAGAGATCATGTCGTAAAATAATTATTTGGTCCACTGGTAGAGAAGCTGATTTCGATTTGTTTTCATAGTCATAGTTATAGTCATAGTACTTTATTGGTAAGGGATTATACATAATTTCATTATTATTCTTTTTTCGTGATTATTTCGTGAAAAGTGCTATGAAATATAATTACGACTCAAATTTATTTGTTATAATAATTGATACGGGCCTGCAGTCAATCAGATTTGCCAACGATGAAACGATTTGAATTAAAATTGGCATTTTTTTTATGCATACATTTCATATTTTAATTTTAAAGCTTATGTTTATTCTGTTACATATCGTCATACCTAGGTTAGGATTTGGCCAGATTTTGTTGGTTATGAAATATAATAAATGTAACCATTTCATGAAATAGTCGGCCACATCATGAAGTGGACAATTCTAAGATATGGCCACGATACAAAAAGAAACCCTTTTGGGCTATGATGTGCCTGTGGTATAGGTACTTAGACGCTAAGTTGACAATCAGATGTGATGGTCACTTGACTATCCCTTTTGTTAAAAAAAAGGTTAAGACAATATTCTGACGTCATAAGCTGGTATTAATGAGTATAATGTGCCGGCTAGGGTAACGTAACGCGTCGCATTTTTGCACTGCTCTCTATGTGCAGTACAGAACTAGGGATATCATTAGCAGATGCTGATACGCGTGATAGTAAAAAAATATTTCAAGGGACCGTACTACCACGATGAAAAGTATCTTATGTGCTGCTCTAGGATATGTTCTACCCGTGTACCAAGGTTCATCGAAATTCATTCAGCCGTTCATGCGTTAAGAAGAAACAAACAAACACATATACTCAAAAAATACTAAGTATTTTAATAGATAAGTAGCTGTGGTCGTGGACGAATAAACATTAAACCATATTTTTGTTCTCAAGGAGTTGTCAGCAAACCGAAGGGGCCAGCAGGGTCGAAGCTTACTGGGGCCAAGGGTCTGTTTCTGAAAGGAAGGCTCGGCCCTAGTATGACAGGTAAGGAACGAACAGGGTGGGATTTTTTAGTCAGTAAAGGTCTGACACTATCTCCCTTTCCGCCTAAGGGCGGGATAAATAATTGGATGGATTTGCCCACCAAAGAAAAAGAACATATTTTTGTTAGAAAAGTATTGTCATTAATACCTGATTTCTAACCAAATAAAGACGAAAAAACCCCTTTCCAGCGAAAAACACAAACTTTCGGTTACGACTTTCTTCCTAAAAGGGTTGCTATTTGCACTTCATTCCTTTTATGTATTGTTGCACTTTCTCCCATCGATTAGTTGACACGACAAGTCATTCCATTGTAACCACATTACACCGATCATTTTCCGACATTTTGTAACAAATGGTAACAAACAATAACTGAGATGCTATCAGGTGCGTGATGATTGAGGGTTTCTCATGCGTGGTTCTTTACACTTTTTGTTGGTTTGGGCGTGAGTAGAATTCTATGAACTTTCCGAGACACTTTTGGCTCTGTATCCTTTTTTTTAGATTTTAAAAATACTTTCACCAATAGAATGCTATTTCATCACTGAGTGACTATATTTTCTACTATCACGCGGGCCAAATTGCTGGTAAAAGCAAGTCAGTAATGATAAGAAACTTTCCGACTGAATTTTGGCTACGCTGGATATCCTCAACATAGGTGCACTCTGTTCATAGTCCGAAGGGACGGCAATTCAAAACATCCATAGTGAGATCAGGCGCAGGATAGGTCCTGCGATTGCACAATATGCGGCGTATAGGTCAATCGAAGTGCGGTACAGCGGGGGCTGCGCGTAACCATAGCAACAACGGCCATTTTAGTTTAACTTATTTGCCGCGTACTAGAAAAGATTTTCGTGTCTCGTCGATCGAATCGAAGTGGAGGGCTGCGTAATCATAGCAACGGATTCAACTTATTTGCCACGTACTATAAATGCTTTCCGAGGCATGGGGGTGTCACAAAACTGATTTCCAAACTCCGGGCTGAACTGAAAATACTTAATGGAAAAAGCTATAAGTCCTCAAGCATAACATACCAGTACGAGTATAACAGTGTTAGCCAATAGTAATTAGTTAGTACAGCTAATGTTTCCGTTTGAAGCGTTATGTCCCCTAACTCGGTTAATAAGCCATTTGTTCCTATTTGGTAGTTAGGTATGCATACATGACTCGTAGAATGCTAAATCACTGTTAAGCTCAATGCCATTGTCTGGGAACACACACAGACTCCAACCAGGATTTCCTAATGGAAAATCCAATGCTAAATGCAATAATAGATTTATAGCTTTTCAACTGAGATTTGACAGCAGATTAGCGATTTGAGACAATCACAAAAAGCTTAAAGTACGAGATCCGGTAGAAGAATTATATTCCCTCATCTGTTATTTGATGACAATTAAGATTGTATGCTAGATAATTTGTTAATTGTTACATTGCGAATAAGTTACTTATCTAAATCAGATGCTGATGTTCGTAGAAGCTACGTTACGCGCTAAGATCACAATCAGAAAACCTAGACACGAAACTTACACATCTATAATCAGTGTCATCAAAGTCGCAAACCTATAGTCACTGATAGACAAGGACAGAAATAGGAGCCGCTGTTGTGCGAGCGAAATAGTGTTAGCCGCCAAATGTGTGTGATCGTCGCAACTGATGTGAAATTGTGCCGATAGGCACAATTTTAACGGTCCACACGCTAGAGGCGAGTCACTTAACTTCCGCTGTTTTGATTTAATCCAAGGTGTTAAACAATATAATTTCATTTTTTTCAACAATTACCCTGATTTGCCTGGTCGAGTAGGTATCACCAGAAAGAATGTGCCCCAAGGAATTGAAAATATAGGTTGCCTACTTTTCCTCGGTGCAACAATGGAGTTGCCACTGTTGCCAGGTTTAAAGAGGTGAATAAATATTCATATTATACCCTGATCTGTTATTTAATCGAACTACATATTCAAAGAAAAGTTATTTATAAACAAATAAATATTATTATTATTATATTAATCCAGCCATATTAGGTTGCCTTACCAATAAAAGAAGAAAGAAAAGAAAAACGTTATTGCGTGCCTCACACAATCGTGAAAAAAGAAAATTATAATCTGAGCGAGGCCGAAAAAACATCTAACTCAGCATAATAATTCTTCAGCACATAAATTTACAATTTTTCCTTCTACAAAATAACGGTGTACGACTCACACGACAAATCACTACAAGGCTGTACGATGTTCCCACACAATAATTAGCCAAATTACATAATAATTACGTAACAACCACACATGCACACATGAAGACAAACAAACGAACAAATTACGTACATTTTTCAATGACATACGTAACACGAGTGACATACGTCACTTTGTGTTTGAACAAAACAGTTACGAGAAACCAACGTGACTGTGCCTTTGAATGAATGAAAGGAATGGAAACGGAGTGAATGAATGGTTGCGGGTTTTGACGTGAAGTGTAAGGGCTAGACTTGACGTGTATCCGTGTGTCAGTGATGCAACCTTTGGTAAAGTAAAGAGACGATTGTTACCAATGGTACCTTTTTTATTTTTAGTAAATATTTTTAAATTAAGATGTAATAAAACAAATTCGGTTTTTGGTTGTCGCTTGCATAGTGTGGATGTCATTTCCCCTCATTCTTAAATTCCTCAAATTCCTGCTATCCCTAAGCCATCCGGCTCGAAGGACCAAATTTTATTGAAATGACAACCAAACCATGCAATCGAACCAAAAACTGTATTTGTTTTATTACATCTTAATTTAAAAATATTTGCTCAAAAATGGTTTGGAGCCCTCTTATGTGATTAGGGCGTGCCTAGAAGGGACACGGGTGTCCTTTAAAGTCAGTAAAAGTTAGACGCTCTCGCTTCACCCAGAGAAGGAAGAGTTTGATTTCAAACCCCAAAAAAAGCTCAAGTAAAGGTTGAGTAGTTACATAAAGAATAAAATACGTGTTCGTCTCCATGTCTAAGCGAGACATAAAGACTCGCTTGTATTGTTCCGACCAGTGACATTAACACCGTAATGGCCAGTAAACGGCCCCTGTATGGACACATGGCCGCGGTCGTGTACACAATGGTCAACACTTTCACTGATGTCTGTTTGTTTAGCAGTACAGTCGATGTGTCAAGTTTTTAAGTTTGAAATCTATATTATATACACCGTTAAATTTTGATTGTTTTAATTGCGTGGAGGGTCAATTCAGTACATGAAATACTATCGATTTGTTAAGATAAAATTAAAAAATAAAGTACTTTTTTTTAAACTCGAATTAATGTACGCTTGTACGAAATTAATTTCTTTAAGTAAACGTCAGCTGGACGAGTTCAATCACCTGTAGGTAGTTAGTATGCAACGACTGACAATTACCTACAAGATCATTGACTCGTTTGACAATAATTATTAACCACATGACGATTCAGAAGTGCAAACACTCACACACACACACAGTGAAATTTTAATGTTTGTTTTCCCGCGGCAGAACGACTTGACATGAGTAGTACTTTCGAAGTATACAGCAGAAGTAAAAAAATCAACTTAAAAAATAAATACCAACTACCCTAAAAAAATACACTAAAAGAATCAAAATAACTTTAGTTTGTTTGTTTCTTATTTTTAACATTGCTTCGAAAGTACTCCTTATGGTAAGTAGTTCTACCGCGGGAAATCAACCAGTAAAATTTCACGGTGTATAACTTTGGCCTTGGGCTGCAGGAACGTTTAAAAGAGCCACCGTGGCCCTAGAACACAACTGGCAACTGAAGGACACAGGTGGATTTTAATCAGTAAAAGTCTGAAGTAATTGAATGACTACCCACTTAAAAAAAAGTATTTTGGCCTAAGTCCACTTAAAAAAAAACTTGATCTTTTAGGTAATCGTTATGGTTACTAAAAGTTTGATTAACCGCTCTCTGGTCAACATCATCATCATCCTCAGCCTTTTTTCTTAATGTTCCCACTGCTGGGACACAGGCCTCAATCCACTAAGCGAGCCCAGTGCGGGTTGGTAGATGTAACATGTCTTCGAATTTTTGGTTCTAGGACATGCCGGTTTCCTCACGATGTTTTCCTTCACCGTTTTGAGAGCAGTGGTGATGAATTAAATTACACAAAGTAATGCGCCTGGCTGGGTTTGAACCCGCAACCTACAACTCGTAAGTCAGGGCCGTTACTCTACTCTCTCTGGTGCTTAATATAAATTAATTTAAAGAAAAAAATATCTTTAAACTGCATAACACACAAAATCTATCTTTCAAAGCGCTTTTTTCGTCACAACTTTTAGACCAATTCCTCCACCTCCATTTAAATATCTAAATCGGTGCTAGCAATATGTCAGTGTAGTCGTCTGATCCGGCGGCACTTAGCGATTATTTGCAATAGATTACAGGGAGTTATGCAAAGCTCAGCAGAACTGGTATAAACCTTATGAGAGAACTCCATAAAGGGAAGTACAGCCACGCGTAAAAGTTACAGGTTTTAGAAATATTTTTTTATTTTTTATTAAGATGCTGTTTAAAAACCTAAAAAAAGTAAAACGTCTGTATTTCCTGAAATGTTAGGAATTTGCTTAATTCGCAGTTTTTGTGGATAAAAACAATAAAAAAGCTTATTCCGTTAAAAAATCTAACATCTAAACTAAGACTTCCTTTCTCGTAGTGATTGGTTTCTCTCAGTAGACATTGAAATAAAATATAAGATCAAGAACGGGTTTTTTAAATTGTGCACAAACCCAGACCCGATAATGAAATGAAAACAAAAAAAAATAAAAAAAAATAGCACTATACGACATATCATCAAATAAGTTTCAATTAAGGTAGAACGATACAGTAGGCGTAGTAGTTAAGTGATTGGCTGCTGTACTGCGTGGATCGTGTTCAATTCCCGCACGGAACAAATATTTGTATGGCCTACAGTACCTCTACCATGAGTTTTAAGCAATAGTATTCGTCGCTACTCGATATCGACGCCGTAAATATTTTGTATGGCAAATTTTGCAGCGCCTCTAGCGGTCACTTGCAGAACCAAAATTTGCCATACAAAATATTTACGGCGTCGATATCGAGTAGCGACGAATACTATTGCTTAAAACTCATGGTAGAGGTACAGATAGTTGTTCCGGGTGTGTGTCATGTCATATGATAGTTTTCATGTTTGTTAACTCACCCACGAATCACCATACAGGAGTAATAAAAAAATAAAAAGTTTGAGGTGAGATATTTTTTTTAAATATAGTAAGAGGGCGCTTTTAATTACAAAATTATTATACTTTCGCCCACTCTTTAATTACTTAGCATTTAAAAAGACAAAATGCATCAACCCATTACTGGACAGAAGAAAAAGCGTTGTCAAGTGACATGTCTGCCGACCTCCTATATTTGGAAGCTTGTAAATGACATCATTCCGTCAGAGGCTTGTCTGACATATATCCACAAACCGGGTTTCCACTTGGGATTCGTGTTTTTTCCTTTGTCTCGTTTTTTTTTTTTCACGCAATGCAAGTTTTTTTTACTTAGGAAATTCAATGAATAACCAATATTTATTTAGGTATGAAATAAATAAAAAAGTGACTAATACTTAGTGAGTACAAGAAAAAGAGTCAGAAACTCTTAAATATGATATCTAAAACAAAGTTGAAGGTTTGTATGTGTGTTTGTTAACAACTTATTCCTTCACGATCAAATGGTTGAACGGATTTGGATGAAATTTGGTTTCTTTGAAATTTTTTTTAGGTTGGAAATCATCCAATGACTTCTCCTACTCTAGGGCGGAGCGGGAGGGTGTGTCAAACTTTTATTAACCCACTTCTATGTTCCTTCTTTGCGTTGCGTTCAATGACTCCGGGTTTTCCTTTTAGAAGCGAACCCATGGCCATGGTCTTAGAATAACACATAGAATTTTTTTTTTTTAACGGGAGCATTTTTCTTCCGCAGGTAGAAGCTATTATAATATAAAAATCAAAGAATACCCCTTTTCTTCTTCGTCAAAATCCGTTAAACAATTTCCTAGCACTTTTCCTCTCGACAGTACACAGACAATCTCGTTCGCAACATGTAGTCTACTTTCGATTTTCAAACTACAACCTCGCGATACCATATCGCATTACCATAACTACACGGTTTGCGTTTAGGGTTACGTTATAGGGTACAGTGTGGGCGAACGTAAGATTTTGTGTTAAGATACAAGTTTGTAATTAGGGTATATTAAGGTTTTCATTGTAGGACTATGAACAATACCAAGATTATTTTCTTTGTTGATAGGATTGCGTTTCCCATTATCTCACCTGATGGTAAGCGATGATGTGGTCGACGTTAGAGCATGTTTATCTACGTCGATCATCAATGGTCTTTTTGACAGAAAATCATGCAATGACATTTCCGCGCCCTTGGGCGGGGCGGATGATAGTGTCAGACTTTTACTGACTAAACCCACTCCTCTTACTTCTTTGCCTTTCATACCGGGGCTGAACATTCCTTTCAGAAACCGGTACATGGCTCTAGGAAGCTTCGACCCTGCAAGGCCCCTACGGCCTGCTGGCAACTCTTTGTCCGTACAGTTACCGAGAAGTAACCTAATTAATCTTGATTAAAAACCACTCTTTCCATCTTTCTTTCTGCGCACAATGAACGTATTGCCAAAACATTTTGTACGTATGGGTGGAACCCTAATTTCTCAATTAATTCCTAATTTCTTTTCCTAATTCCTCCGGCTTTTGATGAAGTGAGAAAGAGTGTCAGACTGTTACTATACAAAACAAACAGAGTTCCTTCAGTTGCCCCTTTTTGCGAGGGCTAGGTAACTCCTTAGAACAATTCACAGCCCTTCCATACTCCCTTGCTTTTGTATCAATTCTCCTACAATGCCTTACAACAGTCCACAGCCTTTATATGCTACCCTCACATGCTCGCTCGCGGACGGTGGGCAATGGGTAGCTCGCTGTCCGTCCGTCCGGTAACAGACCGGTCCGAGCTCAGGTCGTCTACGGCGCGCACTGTTCCCGCGCGCCTCAAGGAGTTGTCAGCAAACTGTAGGGGTCCAGCAGGGCCGAAGCCTACTGGGGCCAAAGGTTATGTGAGAATGTCACCACTGGCCCCGGGACAAAGGCAATTAATGGAAGGGTAGGTTTTTAGTCAGTAAAAGTCTGACACTATTTCCCGCCCCACCCAAGGGCGGGATTTGTCATTGGATGATTTTACCTACGTTAAAAAAAAAAACCCTCACATGCTCACAATCCATCCAAGATTGATGGATTCTTTGGCCTTCCTTCCCCTCTCCATCAACGATGAAAAATAGGAGATAACCGAGGCTCTTATGTAATATAATGAAATCAATCTGGCGTGTGGTGTAACCGGTATAAAGTCTTCGTCAAATGACACTCAATCTAATTTAAATGCTAATCGGTTAATGAATAAAATCAGCTTTTTGACTTATGGCCCACTCATATATTTATATGCATTAATGGAACTATTAGCTAGATACTGCCTCTAGCGACCAGTTTATTTTTTTGTGTTTTGATCAGCAATCAACCAACCAACTACTGAAATGCTTTCCGAGTGAGTGCCTCTTACACATTTATCGTGAGACACCTAACTTCAAAAAGAGGATATTTGAAAATTGAACCTAATTGAAACTATAGTTAAGTCTTTTTGTGATTAGTGTTTTTGAATAGTGTTAACACACGCTCGAATTTGGTACGATTGGCGGGTTTGGTCCGTTCCGTACCAAGGTCGAGCGACACTTAGCGTAAGTTTGAATGAAAGAAAAACAATTTATTCACGCGAAATGACCGACGCTTAAAATTTGCCAATAAACATAATCATTATATAGGAAAGATATGCGTCATATGCGCAAAACCATTGAACGCTCAGCATAAAGCTGTGGTTTCATGCTTAATGCGATGTGCTCACAGCGCTGGCTTTCAGTGTTGGCCGGTGAAGACATAAAGGCGACGGAACGGTGAGGCGTGCAAATAGTTTGGGCTGTCGTACCAAGTTCGAGCGTGGGTTAATACAAATAATGCTAAGTCACACTCGATTTTGGTACGGACCGATCTCAAATTTATTACGACGGACCAAAAACGACGTTCCAAGTTGGAGCGTGTGTTAGCAATGATCATAAATGTAACACCATAAAATAAACTAATCTTAGTCAGGCCAATTATTTTCCTGATTCCCACAGATGGAAAACAGTGTAAAGATTCAGCAATAGTTTCTCAATGTGCGTGGAAAATACAGACATTTCCCCGTGAACGATGCTAGTGCAAGAACGCGTTAATAGTGTTGTGAAAGGTGACTCAAGATCTGCGTGAAGTTGTCTAGTTTAATCGGCAAAGCAATTATTGCATAACGTTACATTTTATGGAAATGTTATTGTGCTGTATTATGTTGTATGATGATAGGTAAAGTACTGTTCATGATAAGCTTTAATATACTTTCTAGTGTTTAGTAAACCAGCAGTAGTAGTGTTATTTTGTACCTACTTTTGGCACAATAGTTTTCTATATGCTTATCAAGAACATGGTCTACCTCAAGGTTGCGGATTTTTCAAAGGAGTTACCGCAGCCCTCGCAAAAAAGGCAACTCAAGGAACACTATGGGTTTTAGTCAGTAAAAGTCTGACTTCCCTCCCACTACATGTCGAGCGATTGAAGTTATTTGATGATTTCCCACACAAAACTTGGCATGGTCTACCCTTGTGCAAAATTTCATCCAAATCCATTCAGCTAATCATAAACTGGTAATAAACTTCATAAACTGATGCCAAAAAGACGAATAAAACTTCAAAACACCAGTTTGAAGTTTTATTCTTATTTTATTTTTAATTTTCAAATTTCCTCTGATACATATTTCTCACATTGTCCATTCTCGTCACTTTATACACCCATCTCAGCATTCTCATCTATCAGACGACGAGCAATGGGTAGCTCGCCTTCCGACCATCCAGTCACAGTCCGTGCCGAGTCCGAGTCATTGACGGCGCGCGTAGTGTTTCACACGTGTTTCAGGGCTGAAGTCTACTGGGGCCATGAGTTGACTTCCCAAAGGGAAACCAGTGGTCTACGTCTAGGTCTGGTCGTGGACGCTAGGGCAAAGAAGGAACATAGGTGTGGTTTTAGTCAGTAAAAGTCTGACAAGCACCGTTCTAGTGCGCAAGAAGTCATTACACGATTTTCCACCATCAGTAACAGAATAATTTATGCTGTGAAAACACGGCATAATATCTCGGATAGCTCTGTCTACATAATTTATTGAGAACGGTCGTAACTTAAGACTTATGTGTTGAAAGAAAATGTCGTGAGGTAATCAGAATTAATGGTCTGAAATTGCCAATACGCACTCGCTGAGCTACCGTCGTGATTAATGCTCGGCAAGTAGGAAACGTATTGCCTAATGCTTTAGGCACAAGGGCTGCATAGAAACCATTAGTATTATTGATAATCAGAATACCTATAGGACTCGAGTAAGAACAGTATTTTTACATAAAGTTCGTGCAAGTAAAAAGTTATCTGTGTTTCCTGATAGCTATGACCTCCCCTAGGTTCAAGAGTGAATAGGTTACTTCTAGGCAAGCGTGCTCCATCGTCGGCCACATCATCGCTTACCATCAAGCGAGATAGTGGTCAAACGCCTGCCTATCAATAGTAATAAAAAAAAAACACTGACTCCGGTAGAGAATTCCACTCCTCAGCTGTACGTAGGTACAATAAATGTGTTCCCAAAACGTTTTGTACGGAGGGATGGGATATCCATCATTCAATAGTGGCGCAACGCCATACGTCTTAGGCCGTGTTTACCGCGACGCGGCGCGTTGCGCGGTGCGTTGGCCGTTTCGTCGTAGATTGCAGCAGCGGGCCGCGTCATCGCTCGTGCAAACACAAACCAAAGACAATGCACAATGGATTGCCCGACGCGCCGCGCAACGCGTCGCGTCTCTGTAATCGAGCACTAATGGTCCGATGATGGAGCCATCGGAACTAAAACCCAGCCATATTCCTTCAGCTGGCCTATGCGTACCAGGGCCGGTAACTCCTTCGAACAATCCAGAAAGTCTTTGTTCAATCCCCTTGAAGTGAAGATCACGTATTAGCAACCAGCGTGGAACGAGTTCTAGCTATATGGAACGGCGACCTTAAAAAGATATTGGGACAAACAAATGGCCAGAGGCAGAGACCTTCAGTAAGTTCGTCCGGATGTTGTCTGCCGGACCGGATTTTGTGGCGCCAGTCAGGGGCCTGTTGACCATTGATATATTATAAGGGAAGATACGTTACGCGCTAACGTCCCAAACAGAAAACCTGGACTCGAAGCTCACACATCTCCACTGCCTATAGTCACTGATAGACAAGGACAGAGATAAAAACCGGCGCTGTCACGAAATAGCATTAGCGAATGTGTGTGATCGTTGCGACTGATGTGAAATCGTGCCAATTGGCATAATTTCAGCGCTTCTTCCGTTGTTTTGATTTTATCTAAGCTTACGACGTGTTAAAACGTCAAGCGTGCGAGTGTGAAAGAGAGAAGGAGCTATATACCCTATACACCACTATTTTTTTATAAGTGCAAATACTTAAAGGGCTTATTAGAAAAGGTCTTGTTATTATTTAATTAAAGTCTCAATAAATAATATTCATAAACAGCAAAGTTGCGTTTTTTATATCAGCGTTTGTTTATATCCCAAAATCACACTCGATTTATGAAAATATTTATGTTTATGAATGAAAAAAATGACAATAAAAATGGAAAAACACTGTGCTTAGTATTTTCTAGTGGTAGTTGTTATGTATGATGATTCAATTATGAATTTACCAATAATGACAAATTTTCGTGGATAATTTTGGGATTTCGTTTTTTTACTTTTGACTACACTAATATGATCAATAACAGGTACTGATTGAGCCCCATTTTTTTTTTGCACTAATTAATAAATAGGGGTGTATAGCTCCATCCCTTTAACAGTTCAGTTTAGGTCGTCAAATGATTAAGAACTCATTGTAGAGTCTCAGGAGAGAGAGACCTTTAGAGATATGGCCGTATGAGGAACAGGATGTTGGGCTGCAGAATGTTCTAGATACGTGGTTAAGCACTTGTAAGAAGCAGAATGTGTGCGACTTCAGTTTCAATTTTTACTTCGAATGTAGCGCTACAGTTGTTGCCATAGGCGTACGTCAAAGTATCCCGTGGCAAATCTTCAAACAATGGCCCTGCGATAGCACACTACTACAAGCTTATACCGCATGTGTGCGTGCCAACTGACCGCTTGTCGCGTACTGAGAGAAACCGGTTCATACCGACTCGGCCAGTTGTTGTATTCAGGGCTTGGCGCCTACAGATTGCGTGCTCATCACGTCATATTCGTTTTGTTTATGTATCGACATAATATGTGTTTTATTATTAACTAGCGACCAGCTCTAGCTTCGCACGAGTGCAATGGTGATATTAAATGTATTTTGCATTTATTATACCTTTATATAAAAACCTTCTCTTGAATTATTATTAAAAAAAAAAACGCATCAAAATCCGTTGCGTAGTTTTAAAGATCTAAGCATACATAGAGACAGACAGCAGGAAGCGACTTTGTTTTATACTATGTAGTGAAGTTCATTCATCAAAACCGGTTCTGTAATTTGATCGTTACGGTGAAATATACAAATGTACAGTCAGGGCTGAAAAGTGCAGTTGCACTCTACCGACACTAAAGTATGTAAAATTTCTTTGTAAAAGAGGGTCAATGGATCATGACCGATTTAGTTTGTAGCATTTATAATATTGAATAAACTAGTTGTAGAACACTGGACTTCTACTACAAAGAAATTTTAGACAGTTTTGCATTGTTAGAGTGCAACTGCACTTTTGACCCCATACCGTACATGCGTAGACTGCTAAAATTATAATCTTTCCTTTTGGCTTCGCTGTAGTCGGGCGAATCTTTGGTTTCTTTTCCTCCTATGCTAACCCTACCACAATAGGTCACGTTCTTTAGAAGATTTATCTCAAGTTATTCCATTTATGTCCAGCATTAGAACACACAATAAGGCTAACTTTATAGAGTCATCATTACAGAATGATTTTCTTTTGCCGATTATCGGGTTTATTTTTCTACCTCTCCGTGTCGTCATAGAATCATGCCGTTAAAAGTGGGTCGGATCCGTGACAGGGACGGGACTGCAGCACCATCTTACTTTCATCGGATGACCTCACGACATGACCCAGGGTACTAGACCTCAGTTACGACACAGGGTAAATAGAATATATCTTTAGTTCAGATTGGATGTTTTCTTTTTAGTCTAGACTAATGAGCGGTTTGAGTCCTAGGTGAACTCATCATACGCCGTATGATCTTCTCAGGATATTTATTTGGTACTTGCGTGGTAGTTAAAATAGTATGGATTCATGGAAAGATGCGTCGCAGGTGAAAGATTGTGAGTGTGTGACTTTGTTACTCTTTTACGGTGAAATGGATTCTGGGATTTGGATGAAATTTTGGCACACGGGTAGACCTTGTCCTTTTTTTTTTCCTGTCCTGGAATAGGATTTGGCGAAGCTAGTAGCAGCTACTTAGGTATAAATAAATGTGAAATCCTGATTTTATTTTGGGGTAGGAAATCATTAAATTACTTCTCCTGGTCTGGGTAGAGCGAGAGGAAGTGTCAGACATTTGCTGACTAAAACCCGTATGTGATCCTTTAGTTGCTCGATGTTTCATTGTTGTGGTGACTGTTTCAAAGAATCTCACAGACGTGGCTTAAAACCTATAAGTTTTGTTTTAATTACCGAATTTCGATAACAGTTAGATCATAGGTTAAAAGAAATGTTCCAGTGAAGCCAGTAAAATTAAAATTATAGAAAGTGTTTTTTTTTTAATTGCAACTTAGTATTAGAGAGTAGGGTAACTTAAAAATATTTGCCGTAACGACATGAATGTATTTACACAACTATACTTATTAAAATTATCGTCATACCGGTCCAACATAGAGAAACGGTAAATTAGAGAGTTATGTAAATGGTGGTTTTAGTGTATAATTGTATACATTTAAATCATTACCACAATACACTCGTAATTTTAATAACATACATAAATGCTACTGGTAGATACAACCAGGAAAATAATAATAAAAAGTAAAAAAAACTAAAAACCGACTACGACAAAAAAACGACGCTGTTACTAAAGTCTAGTCTAGTCTTAAGTTGAGTTCCGATAACTAGATTAGAAGCTATGAGGCAACAGATGAACACACACATATAAGTATATGTGTTGTGCACACAGGCTGTGTCAAAATCATAACCCTTCTTGGGCTTCGCACTAGTCGGGTAAAAATCATAACCCTCCCTTCTCTTTGCAGGCAGTCAGGCTCGAAGCTTACTGGGGTCAAGGGCTGCTTTCTGAAAAGAAGGCTCGGCCCCGGTATGATAGGCAATGAAGGAACGGAGTAGGTTCTTAGTCAGTAAGAGTCTGACATTAATTCCCGCTCCACCCAAGGGCTCTGCCCTATGGGGATCTGTCATTGGATGATTTTATCTACTTTAAAAAAAACCCTCCCTTCGCTTTGCCGTTGTCGGGTAAAAAAAAACCTTAAGGTATTGAATACTTTGACCACGGTAACTATTAGTACGTCCTTTGGAGAATTATTTTCGACATTCGTGCAGATGAACCCGCTGGATAAAGCTAGTAAGTATAACTTACCAAGTTTAAACTGGTTATAATCTGTTGTGTGTGACGCATTCATTACCTGTAATTAAAAGAAAGTGAATAATTAGATATACATATTATTATGTAGTTATGATTCTCCTGAACGTATTTCGATCACGGTGGCCAATGGTGGCCAATCTAAACGAAGATTAGTCAAGAACGCAGGAGATAATATCTATACACATATAGGATGACTGGTAATTAGTGGCTGATACTTAAACACAGTCATGATTGTAGTCATCATCAAATAGTAGTAGTCATGATAACAAACCACTTTTACTAAGGGACCAAACCTGAAATCGCGAAAAAAAATACTAGTCGGCGATATTCGCCTAACCGGTCAAAATTTACGGAACTTACCTTTTTTTTTTCGATTGGATTTCGATGGTCCCATTGTCACAAAAAGACCATAATTTAACGGTGTATATAATGCCTATATGCACCGTTAAATTTTGATCGTTTTAATCCCGTGGAGGGTCGATTCTGTACATGAAACACGATTTGTAAAGAAAAATTAAAAAATAAAGTACTTTTTTTAAAACTCGAATTAATTTACGCATGTACGAAATTAATTTCTTTAAGTAAACGAGTCACTTCACTACTCTGGTTGTAGCTAGAATTATGTATAGGGTGTATAGGTTTACCCTCTGGTTGCACCAATTTGCTATGATCCGCGATTTTGTTTTTTGTAATTTATTTTTTGGCCTAGCAATCCTATCCCTTCCGTTTCCCTTCCCCCGCACGACCTCAAGAAATGGAATGACATTACGTGTTTGTGCATCGATTGTGAATGTGACCGCTCCGCTAACATCGCCCGCTCGAAATTACAAGAAAATTGACTATTTCGTGATCCAACCATTCAAAGACTCAACAATAGTGCAGTGTAGTGCAATACAGGACCTGGCAGTGATTGAAAGTACGAAGTCGGGGTTCGCCGGCCGGCGCCACGTGGAACCTTCGAGGTCAAAAGGTCAGTGTTCCTCCCTAATACATCCATCCCATGCCAGGCACAGTACCTGCATATTGTTAACAAACCTTAGATCGCTTTTTTAAACATACAGTCCACAGCTTATTTGCGCAACCATTACTTTTGGTCCTACGAGCAGGATCGTGAATCATTTTCTTGTAATTTCGCAATATAGTATTTGTTCCATAGGGAATAAACGCAAGCGCCTGTTTACCTAGATATAATAGTAGAAAACCCGCATCTAGGCATTTAGGCAACTAAACGTTATTTCGCTCGTATAGTTAAAGAGCCATTGATAATTACGGTACCTACGCCGTCAACCGCACCGCATAATTATAGTTAGCTACGTAAATATCAGCGTAGATATATATCGATCGCATTCTTTTTCTTGACAAAATTCATTCGGAAGTCCTACAAATTGCATGTAGGTAGACGCATTTCAAAAATACCCGTTCATTGTTGAGTGAATATTTGTAGGAAACGGATAAACCATAGATTATATACGCATATGAACGACGTGAATGATTTAATCGAGAAATTGGGTAATATTCACTCATTGATTCAGGTTATTCCGTTCGTTCGCCGTTCGCTTTGTTGTTTACAATATTACCATATTGTTATCTGATAATTATCGCTTACTTAATAATTCGTTAAGTGTTTGTTTGAGTGTATAGTGTGAATATATCAAAACAAGATGTCTCTTAAGGGAACCAAGGTTAGTACTGATTTAAAAGTTCAGTTAAAGCTTTTATACGCTGAAAGGGACTCACAGTTTTCACGTGTTCAATCAATTTGTGATAAATCTTTGCAAATCTCGGATCTGACGATTAGAGATGCTTTCTTGTGTTCGTTGGAAACTTTAGATAGTTTGCGCGCGGATTTTAAATCTACAATTAAGAATATAAACATTTTAGAGTTGGAGTTAAATCCTGATTACTGTGTGAGTTATCAGGCATTGTCGTCCTTTGATGACTTGTATTGTCGTATCAAACGTATTGCTAGGAGTTTAGAGACTCCCCCCCCCGCGAGTGGTTTATCCAACCCTCCTCGCGAACGCCCACGATTGCCGCCAATTCAAATACCTGAATTTAATGGTGACATTCGAAATTGGAATTTATTTATAGATAGTTTCGAAAATATAATACATAGGAACACATCGCTGACAGATCACGAGAGATTGCATTATCTCGTAGAAAAATTGACCGGTAAGGCAAAGGCTGTCTGTGCTGGAATTACGTTTAGCGCTGAAAATTACAATTTAGTTTTGAACACTTTAAAAACAAAATACGAAGATAAACGATTAGTAGCCACCGCATATTTAGATCAATTATTCGATTTGAAAAGTTTTTCCGTTTGTAACGATCATAATTTAGAGAAGTTTTTAAATATTTTCGCATCATCTGTTCGTGCAGTAAAGAACCTAAAGGTCAATGACCTCTGTGACTTTTTGTTTTTGTATATCGGTTTAAAGAAATTAGATCCTGAAACTGTTCGTCTGTTTGAAACGACTCGGCACGGTAACGAAATACCTAAGTTCGAAGATTTAGAATCTTTTATTCGCGACCATATTAAGGTATTGCAGCGCACGTCGGCACGTCATGAAGTCACGAATAGGACAGGTTCCGATCGCCGTATAGACGCGTCATCGAAGTCAGTCAAGACTGCACATACGCTAGTTAATACCGCCTCAACACCTGACTGTTCTCTGTGTAAGGGTAGCCATACACAGCTGTACAAGTGTTCGGAATTTCAGAGATTATCGCCTAGTGATCGTTACAAGTTTGTCCGCACTAATAATTTGTGTTTTAATTGTCTAAGTGACAAACATCTGGTTACGTCATGTAACAGTGGTGTTAGCTGTCGTAAATGTCTAGCTAGACATCATACCTTCTTACATTTTGAGAGTAGTAAGCTGCCATCGCAGCCGCAGCCTGCACAGACGCGCGACGCTTGTGACGCGCGGCCTGCTGCAAGTGCAAACGACATAACATTGTGTTCGCTTTCCACCGCTGGTACTCAAATCACTACCGTTTTACTTGCGACCGCGCAAGTTGTCATTGTAGATGCCTTTGGCAAACCGCACACCGTTCGAGCGCTACTAGATGGGGCTTCCCAGAGTAATTTTATTACTCGGGATTGTTGTCAACGCCTTGGTTTTAGTTTTAATAATTGGTCATCCCGCTCAGAAGTGAAAGGTTTTGGAGGTTTAAAGGCAACCATTCACGGTTCCATTAAAATAATATTTAGTTCACGTTTTAATCGTAATATTTCGTTTGAAATGGATTCGCTAGTAGCAGATAAGATTACGGAACGGTTGCCCACGGTACCGGTTGACACGTCCATGCTGACGGAGTTTAAGAACTTGCAGTTAGCCGACGGAAATTACGCTTTCCCTGGAGATATCGATCTATTGATCGGTGCTTCGGTTCTCCCGCATCTCCAGTTATCACGTAAAATTCAAGGTCTTCCGATGTACCCCGCTCCGCACGCTCTGGAAACAGTTCTCGGGTTTGTTATAGTTGGTTCCGCACCCGCTTGTTTAGATAGTTACTCGACTGTGTCGCACTGTTGCACCGTCGAGCCGCCGCTTGAGTCTACCATCCGCAAGTTCTGGGAGATTGAAGAGGTCAATGTCCCGCCTATTCTCAGCCCTGAGGATCAGGTCACTGAGGAGATTTATACCCGCACGACTACTCGTGATAAAGATGGTCGTTATGTTGTCGCGCTCCCTTTCAAGGGTGATATTTTTTCGCTCGGTGGCTCCCGTGCCTCCGCGGAAAAACGCTTTCTATGCTTGGAACGTAAGATGCAGGCGTCTCCTAAGTTGAAGCAAGCCTATGATGATGTGCTGATCGAATATTTAGATAAAGGTTATATCTCATCAGCGCCTGCCGAGACTGAGGAGACACGTGATTACCCGTTTTATATCATCCCGCACCATGGAGTTGTTAGAGAAGACAAACTTACAACTAAACTGCGTGTGGTTATGGATGGTAGCGCTAAAACTAGTACTGGCATATCGCTTAACGATATCTTGTGTTGTGGTCAGAACCTCCAGGGTAACTTATTTGAAATAATAGTAAATTTTCGCTTGTTTGCTATTGCGCTCTCTGCTGATATTCGGCAAATGTTTCTTAGTATTGGAATCAGAGAATGTGACCGTAGATTCCAACGCTTCTTGTATAGATTTTCTCCGCAGGAACCTTTGAAGGTTTACGAATTCAATCGTGTTTGTTTTGGGCTTAAGTCTAGTCCCTTTCACGCTCTTCGCACTATCAAGCAGTTGGCCGCTGACGAGGGTGATACATACCCGAAAGCAAGGGCCACTATTGAAACCGGATTGTACATGGACGATTTTGTGTACAGTGTACCTAGTGAAGCAGAGGCTATAGAGACCGCTGCTCAAGTAATCAGCCTCATGAAGTCCGGTCAATTTGATCTGGTGAAATGGACAAGCAACTCGCAAGCTACATTAGAGTCGATTCCACCGTCACACCGGTTGACTTCGGTAAAGGAATTCGATGATAGTGATTCGCATAAGATCCTTGGTTTAAGTTGGTCACCCGCAACTGATATGTTCAGTCTTAAAATTAGCTCGACTCCGCCAACTTGTACCAAACGCGTTATCCTAGCATGTGTAGCTCGGATATGGGATATAATGGGTTTTGTAGCTCCTGTCGTTTTGTATGCAAAGCTGCTTATAAAAGAGCTTTGGCTTTCCAACTGTGATTGGGACGACACCGCTCCTGACAGTGTTGCTAAGTTGTGGGCTCGCTATAGGAAAGAGCTTCCAATGCTCGATCAGATACAGATTCCTCGCCATGTTGGTATAGTACCAGACACTGTTGTTAATGTGGTAGGTTTCGCAGACGCCAGTGAGAGGGCTTACGGGGGAGTGGTTTACTTTCAGGTCCAAAATGGCGATAACATTTCAGTTTTCCTCATTAGCGCAAAATCAAAGGTATCTCCTCGTAGGGTTGTCTCTCTTGCTCGTCTCGAACTCTGCGCTATTCTTATGTTGGTTCAATTGATTACATCTATAGTCAAAACTTGTCGTCCTCGCATTATTATAGAGAGAATTGTAGCGTTTTCAGACTCAACCGTTGCTCTATGTTGGGCCCACTCTTCACCCCATCGATGGGGCACGTTTGTCGCAAATAGGGTGGCTAAGATTCAAGCTGAATTGTCACCGGAAAATATATTCCATGTCGCTGGAACAGAAAACCCAGCTGATTGTCTCTCACGGGGTTTGCTTCCTGCGCAAATTTTAAATCATCCGCTTTGGTTTTGTGGCCCTCCCTGGCTTCATACCACTCCTAACGAGTGGCCAAGTGCTCCGTTTAACCCCGCTACTGTTTCAGAGCCACCCGAGGAGAAGAAACATACGCTTGTAGTATCAGTTCCGCGTGAAGAGTCAGTTGTTTTGTTGTTGTCTAATCGAGTCTCGTCTTGGTCGAGACTATTACGCTGTGTAGTTTACGTCCTAAGATTTTTGAGATTATTACCATCGCGTGGTTCTATAATCGCAGCTGATTTGGATAGAGCTGAATCAGTTGTACTTCGAGAGCTTAAGAAATTTTATTTTTCAATAGAATTTCGTAGTTTAGAATCACATAAACCTTGTAGTCACGCTCTGCTAGATAGCTTAGTTCAGTCCTTTTGGAAGCGATGGAGGACAGATTATCTGCATACGCTGCAGTCGCGTCAAAAGTGGAACACTCCTTCAGATCCAGTCACAGTCGGTACTGTGGTGATACTGAAGACTGAGAGTGCGCCTCCTCTGCACTGGTCTCTTGGTGTAGTGGAAGAAGTTTTTCCGGGTTCGAACGGAATAACGCGAGTCGTAAAGGTTAAAACCGCAACTGGATCGTACCTGCGTCCGGTTATTCGCCTCTGCCCTCTGCCTAATCAGCAGTAGTGGCATAGTTAGTTATAAGTTGTTTCGCTACCTAGTATTGATAGTTTAGATATAGTAATAGGGTTTAGTTTCGCTTTTGTTTTTTCCTTTTCTTTGAAGGTAACCCTTCAAACCCGGGGGGAATGGTTGCGCCAATTTGCTATGATCCGCGATTTTGTTTTTTGTAATTTATTTTTTGGCCTAGCAATCCTATCCCTTCCGTTTCCCTTCCCCCGCACGACCTCAAGAAATGGAATGACATTACGTGTTTGTGCATCGATTGTGAATGTGACCGCTCCGCTAACATCGCCCGCTCGAAATTACAAGAAAATTGACTATTTCGTGATCCAACCATTCAAAGACTCAACAATAGTGCAGTGTAGTGCAATACAGGACCTGGCAGTGATTGAATGTGCGAAGTCGGGGTTCGCCGGCCGGCGCCACGTGGAACCTTCGAGGTCAAAAGGTCAGTGTTCCTCCCTAATACATCCATTCATCAATAAAGGCACAGTACCTGCATATTGTTAACAAACCTTAGATCGCTTTTTTAAACATACAGTCCACAGCTTATTTGCGCAACCACCCTCTTTCTTTCTCGCACGCCTAACGTGTTGATATGTCATTGTAGGGCCCCAGTATGTTGTGTTGTTGATCAATTACTCCTGTATCAATATCTGAACGAATTTCGATGACAGACGGGTAGATCATGACCTGGATTAAGGTAAATGCTCTGTCATCGTTTGGTCCCTAAGAATCCTAATGGTGCTTTTACACATGGGACCAGCCTCGGCCAATCGCCATGCCTAGCTAACACTGGAAATCTCGTTTACACAATGGCAATTGGCCATGGCTGGGCCCACGTGTGAACGGCGACACTCGGCAGTCGCGATAATGGCCACGACACCAATGACGCAGTTAATACGCATTTCTACGGTAAAGATAGGTAAAATTACTTACTACGTTCATATTAATGATACGGTACAATAATAACAGAGATATCATTCATGTGATAATATTGATAAATACCTGTGGATCTATAATACTAGAAGTATCTAAATTGCGTAATTTTAAGTAGGTGCTTAATAATGTGTTATTTTCACATGGTACCAAGATTCTAAACTACCGTATGACAAACTTAAGAGATCTCTTTTTAGATCAAAGACGTGCCAATGGCACTCTATTCCCTGCTTGGGTTATGGGTCAGTTTCTGAAAGGAAGGCCTGGCCCCGGTACGAGGCAACGAAGGAACAGGGTAGGTTTTTAGTCAGTATGAGTCTGACTCTACTTCCCGTTCCGCCCAAGGACGGGATTTGACATTGGATGATTTTACCTACCATAAAAAAACCACATTTCCTTTTCTAGTCGCTATTCCATTTATTACTAGGTTAAAGTTAATTTTCCTTTAGTCCTTAAATATTGAAAAAATAATAGTATAATATTTTTTCTTAATAATTATTAAGAAAAAATATTATGCTATTATTTAATATATAATATTTATATTATATTTTATTTAATATAAATTATTATATCATATATTTTATTTAATATAAATTATAATTTGTATGCCAATTAGCAAAACATAGCGCATTACCAATTTTTAAGATCTTTTATATAATTATCACCTATGTTTACGTAAAAGTACGTAAAAGTATTTTATTACGTAACAAAAAAAATACCATTTTAAAATTTATTTCTATATCTGTGCTGTAAGACCTTGCTTTATGCCAAATTTCAGGATTCTGGGTCGACGGAAAATAGGTAAGTACCTTATGAATGTTGATTTCCTTGAGAGTGTCCAAATATACATTTTATGAGACACAAATAGCCGTAGCTTTCTTTTCCTTGACTAAAAATTTTGATTCTTTCACAGCTTCAAGAGACCGCAGACTTAAGTACGAGTATGTTGTTTTAATTTCAACTTTATACTTGACTCCACGCGTTCCCGAGATGAAGGGTCTTGACAGACAGATAGACGGACTACCAATGATCCTATAAGGGTTCCGTATTTTTCTTTTGAAGTACGGAATCCTAAAAATGAATGGGTCTTGGAATACTCTTAAGCTAGAACTACATTAAACCGACGCACACGTGTAACACGCCTAATTTATACGTAGAACGACGTCGCGTGGCGTGGATCAAGTGTAGTTCTACAAGTCTAGTTTCCATATAAAATGTATGGAGACCGACGTGCCCAGATCGGTGTACGTGGCGCACGTGTGCGTAATGTAGTTCTAGCTTTATTATACTAACCTTCATCTTCATCTACCGTTTCGAAGAATAAAGTACTGGTGCTTCATTAAATATTTATTTACAATATGACACATACATTTATGAATGAGTTGGGTTACGTCACCGAAACTTGGCTTCTGAAGGTTCAATTCGAGGTTAAATTATTTATGAAGGCATTGTGTATTGATCGATGCTTTGTATGAAGAGCAGTGTTATATCACCTGTGTAAATTGTTATTGCTACCTCGGAATATGATGTGTAGGACTGGGTAACTATACAACCTACACTAATCAAAAATGTTTTTGGGCCTGTCTGATTATTATGGTAGTAGGTATTTTTAGGGTTTCGAACCTCAAAAGGAAAACACAGAACCCATATAGGATCATTTTGTTGTCTGTGTTTAACTGTCTGTCTGTCAAGACCCTTTATCTCGGGAATGTGTGGAGGTGTAGAGTTGAAATTAAAAAAATAAATTCAGGTTGGCAGTCTCTTGAAGCTGTGTAAAAATCAAACTTCTAAGTTAACGACAAAAAAAGATACGGCGGTTTATATCGCAAAAAAATTACATTTCGACACACTCAAGGGAATCAAAATTTAAAGGGTACTTCCCGTTGACCTAGAATCCTGAAATTTGGCATGAAGCAAGGTCGTATAGCACAAATATAGGAATAAATCTGAAAACTGTTTTGTAGTTACGTCACTAAAAGAAATTTTTGATTCGGAAAAATCTTCGAGCCTCGATTTGTTAATTGAACTATTTACATAAGTTAGTTTATACAGAACCCTCTGTTTGCGACTTGAACTTGTCCTGTTATTTTTTTTAGGGCTCTATACCAAAATCAGCAAAAACCTTATAGGATCACTTTGTTGTCAGTATATTCGTTTGTCAAGACTAGTTTTCTCAGGAACTCTGAAGTTCTTAGGGTTCGCCTAGGTAGGTGTACCTAGCAGCAGTGGCGGATTAGCTATATAGCAAAAAAGTAACACTTACGGGTACGGGCCCCGCACCTTCGGGGTCGGGGGGGGGGGGGGGGGGGGGGGGTTTGGGGTGGCAATGACAAACTTTGTGCAATTGTATCAAAAGGTACTACTCGTATTTCTGTTATGTGTGTACGTAATAAATAATAAAATAAATAACCATAAAGATTGGAAGATGACGTTGTTTTTCATGGTGTTACTCGATACAACATTATCCTTAACTATTTAATACGTGTATTAAATTATTAATTTAATGTAAAAACTCATAAAACAGACACGGTAATAAACACATGAATACTGACGTAGTAAATGTCGCGATGCAACTGTACTTCCGGACATTTGTCATTACGACGAACGAGGAAGAATTTCGGTTCCGGTATTTACTTACATTATGTTTTAAAAAAAACTTCTATCTTTCTATGTATCTCTGAAGTATTGTGTCATAATCAAGCTGCAGAGCAGAGCCGGTTGTAGGTAGTCACTGAGTATTTTGTATGAACCCCGCGCCTCAAGGAGCTGTCAGCACACCGAAGAGGCCCAGCCTGCTAACTGCAGGCAGGCAGGGTCGAAGCCTACTGGGGTCATGGGTTAGTTCCGAAAGGAATGCTCGGCCCCGGCACGATAGGCTACGTAGGAACGGGGTAGGTTTTTAGTCAGTAAGAGTCTGACACTACTTCCCGCTCCGCCCAAGGGCGGGATTTGTCATTGGATGATTTTACCTACCATAAAAAAAAAAAAAAAAAAAAAAAAAACCCGGGTCTATGTCGATTTCGCGGCCCCATAACAGCGGTTTTATTTTTATAAAAAAAAATACATAACTATTCAAGATTTTTGTTTTAGAAGCCCGTTTAAAAACAAACTTTTTTATTTTTTGTAACTTTAAAATATTTCCGTGATGCAATCTCGTTGACATACACGTTTGAAACCGTAATTTAGGGTCAGATTCGCGATTTTTTTTGCCAAGCCAATTAATTTATATCATATTTTGATGTTTGCTCTGCGGTTAGTCATATATTCAATTTTAATAAAAAATATTTTTTCAAGGCGTTTTCTTTTATACTTTCGGCAGAAATGATAATAATAATGGATAATAATATTGTGACGATGTTAAGACCAAGGGAAAGCGAAGAAGAAGTAAATATTGTTTCAAGCAAAATTAAATTTTAATAGTTTATATAGTATAATCAGCTTTATAATGCTCTTGGAAAAGGAGTGGGCCGTAATCCACCTCGCGGACCAAGCGCAGGTTGGATGATGTCTCAGATTTTTGATTATGTTTTGTTCTAAATTATGCCGGTTTCCTTACAATGTTTTTCTTCACCGATTTGAGAGCAGTTGTGATGAAATAATTACATAAAGTAATGCGCGTGGTTGGATTTAAACTCATGTCCCACAACTCGTGTCTTTTTTAATTATTTTTGTTTACCATATGAGGCTTGAAATATATTTCAACATAACGACGTAAGTTTTACCAATATCCTTTAAAAATAAAGTATATACGATAAGAACCAGCAAGAAAACCTACTCATTACATAAGACTCTTACTTAATCGCTTGAGCAGTAACATGGCTGACATAGATACTTGTAAGTCTAAAGCTGGGTTGCAGGCCAAGGGCTTAGCTAAGTCACTAAATAGAAGGTCAACTCTCATACTCACTAAGCGTGGATCCATAGCGTATACCCATAACTCTAATAAGCCAAGCTAGCATAGCTTAGCTTTTGGTGCTTTTTTTTCGTTGGATAAAAATCATCCAATGACATCTCCCGCTCTTGGAGCGGAGATAGTGTCAGACTTTTACTGACAAAAAACCAACCCTGTTCCTTTATTGTCTCCGTACCAGGGCCCTGGTGTTCACTTTCACATTTACCCAAGGCCCCATAGTCTTCGACTCTGCTGGGTGCCGGTTTGCTGACAGCTCCTTGAGACGAGCCGGAACAGTACGTGCTGTCGACGACTTGGGCTCGGTCTGGGCGGTTACCGGACGGTCTGACAGCGAGCTACGCATTGCTCGCCGTCTAGCTTTTGGTGTGCAAACAGCTTCAGGCATACTAAGATGATTGGCACATATTGATGTGTCAATCATCCACCATCGTGTATCGACCATTGGGTCGATACACTTCAGTAATTGCAATATTATGTACACGCGACGTAGGTGCTGTAATAATATTGTTTGTACAGTATCAAGGTTAGGTTAATTTAAAATGTTAAAGCTGCTTCGTATTAGGTACTAAGTACAGTTTTACTATATTGTATTAGGTATTAAGTAGTTTTTATTACCTATTATATTATTCTTGGAAGTAATTAAAAAAACCTATTATAGTAGTGAAGTCATCTTAACGCTCAGTCACGTGGTCAGAAAAAAAGTTTTGGGGGCGTGGCCAACTCCAAGCGTCACTCTAAACGAAACGATTGTAACTTGGCTAGGGGGCAGTTATCGTGCTGAATTAAGTTAGAAGAGAAAGTTTTGTGTGCAAAAAAGAATAAGAATTACAAACACAGAGCTGCATTAATTGAGTATCCCTCCCTAGAGCTGCAGGAACTTTTGAAAGAGTGACCATGGCTGAAGGATGAAAGTGTATAAACTGTAAGGGCCAACGCTGCGTTAAGCTGGCGCACGCCCAGGCGGGGAACCGTCGCAGGCAGCCGCACCCCGTGCCCCTTTTTCTACGTAATAATATATTAAATTTCTCCATCGACACGACTACATACACACTGTTATAGTTGAACTAGCGACACTGCGCAGGTAATAATCCGGACATAATTTATATAGACAAATCCGAGAGAGGCATACCACTCCACAAAAGAATGACTCTCTCCCGTCAGCATAGGCTTTGACGTGCAGAATTATTCCTACTTTATAAGTAATTTTAGGTTTTGGACTTGATGGGATCTTAAATCCAAAACTTAAGTATTAGAAGTTTTAAATAATTCAACCGTGTGTTACACATTAGGTTGCAAAAGATCCCCTTTGGGACATACTGCACCAAATAAAATACATCGAATGCACTTGTAAAATTCTGATTTGTAAGTGACATGTAAGTAACCTGTTTTTTACTAACCAAATAAATATTTATATTCTATTCTAGGTAAGAGAGTGATCAAAATCGAGTCTATGAACATTAAAATAAAATAAGTAAGCCGCTTTAAATACTACATTGTTACTCTAGGGGTGAAAGTAACTTATTTAGTCCCGAGAAGAAGTTTGGCGTCCGAGCGGAGAGGTCGCCAATATTCGAGAGACTAAAGAAGTCTTTAACCCCTAAAGTAACAATGTACTATTTAAAGCGGCTTACTTAAACAATGTGCTTTTCATTACGAATTTAAGGAAAATAAAAATAAAAACCTGAGTCGTCGTCAAAGGTCGTCGTATGAATATATTTCTTTTTAATTCTTAATTCTTTATTGTACACAAAACTTAATATGAATACAATTATTAGACAATTGATGTACAAAGGCGAGAGTTTTCTACCAGCAAACCTTTGAGTGACAGAGAGAGATCACATTCGAGGGTAGAATTCAGTGTACAATATAATCCTACATAAATAAGTCATACTAACATATATATATTCTTTTGATTTAGGCTGTAAAAGGTTTCCGACTACTGCTTCCTCCATCCTTAACTAAACTTACAAAATCTCTTGCAGCTGAGATTTAGAAAAGTATAAACAAAATTCTAAAATTCGAAAAAGCCAATAAAAATCGGATCGCCGTTTTCCCGCCATTTCTTTTTTTGGTCAAGCGGCTGTTTTGCCTTCATTTTTCATTTTTATCAGTGAAAAAATGGTAAATATTTTTCTCAAATCTGCGAGTATGTTACTTTTAAAGAAATTATTGAAAGTCAATTATAATTAAGTCATTTAAAAAATAATTACTTATCTTCATGTTTCTGTACATCACACGGTTATTGAGCGGCTGTATAGAAATAGACATGTTTCAATAGAAATGTGGAAATAGGTAGAACTAGTTTTTTTTTAAATAATTTGACAGCTGTCAGTTGTAAGTGTTTCTTCCTAGGGATGAAATTCCTAGGTATTACTTTTAACCCGCTCCTTAGGCAATTTCAGACCTACTTTGAGACCATGAGTAATGAAAAATATCAAAACAAGCTATTGTATAACGCATTTAAGTAAATGTATGATTGCTAAAATTAAAGAACCCATGTATGTAATAAGCACGTTTTTCCTTAGCAGAGAAATCTTAACTCACAGTGCAAGCAAAATTAATAGTCATTGGAGGTTGCAAACTATGTAGGCGCGATTGCGTCATCTGTTTCTTTAACATGCAAATAAATGGCGGCCATGCACTCGGTACTTTCTCCGTAAAGTCTAATTTCTCTTTTTACTGCAACTAACTTGACTTGCATTCTTGTTGGCTTTTTTCTAATGCACATGTGTTTAATTAAATGTGTTGGAATGCTTACAAATAGCCTCTATGAGAGGCACGCCGATTTCTTTCATCGTTTCTTTTTTTGTTGAGTTATTTTCTTCTTTGACAAAATGTCAAAGACTAAAGTCATGACCAACGAAGCGCCAAAAAACATAAAGTATACAGGGAGACAATACAACATGTCCCAGAATATCTTTACTTTGGCCATGCAGTCTCTTTCCAGGCGAGGCAAGACAAAGAAATCGCAAGACGAACTGAAAACGCCTGGAAGAGCTACTTGTCCATGAAAGACTTATTCAAAGGTGAATTGCCCATGGCACTAAAACAAAAGCTCATGGACATGCTCATGGACATTCCATGGCTATTCTCCCTTTGTTGACCTATGGCGCACAGACTTGGTCTTTGACTAATAACCAAAAGTCCAAACTCAAGGTTTGCCAACGAGCAATGGAGCGCAGTATACTTGGTGTTAAATTAACGGATCGAGTTCGAAACACTACGTTGCGCTCCAAAACCAAAATAGCTGATGTGGTTCAAAAGGCTGCCCAACTGAAATGGGCCTGGGCAGGACACGTTTGCCAAAGTAGTACAAAGTTGGTGCCCTGAGACAGTGCGACGAGGTTGCGGCAGACCGCGAAGGAGATGGGGCGATGATAGACGGATTCCTCCAGAACTGGCAAGGAGAAGCGTGGGCCCGCGAGAAATGGAAAGACTGGAGGGAGGCATTTGCCCAGGAGTGGTGGGACAGAACAGGCTAATAAATAAAAAATAAAAATAAATCTTCTATTTATTTATAAGGAACACCAACGACATATTTACAAAAGATTTTACATTTTTGTAATTGTACATAGTAGATTAATTTTGTGCAAATATAAAAAAAAGTAAAGTAAAAGTAAAGTTTGTAAAGTTAAAATTTTAAAAAAAGTACTGCAATGATCTGTAGGTAGTTAGTACGCAACGACCGACAACTACCTACAGGTCATTGAACTCGTTCAGCTGTTGTTTATCTAAAGAAATTAAATTCGTAAATGCGTATATTAATTCGAGTTTTAGAAAAAAAGTACTTTATTTTTTAATTTTATCTTTACAAATCGATAGTGTTTCATGTACCGGGATCGACCCTTCACGGGATTAAAACGATCAAATTTTAACCGTATATATTGTGCAAAATTACAAGTCAGTATAATTGTAAGTCAAACTAACTTAGCACATTTAGTTAGACAAATCTTCCGGCACACCAATCAATGCTCTGCCAACAACAGACAGTACCTAAGCTGATATTCGAAATAAACTAGACAAATAATTGGACCGAATATCAACGTCTAGTCACCAACGGGGTCCATATTTGGACCTCAAGGCGATTTGGTCCATCGCCCACATGTTATGCATTTGCAATACCAGTTATGTGATGAAAATATCAAGTCTATTCAAATAACTGGTCCAAGGCAACATTTTGTTTGATTTAAACTGTTTTATTTGTTTTTGTATTTGCTAATGAAGCTTTTAGTTCGGGTTGGTCATCGTGGAAGTTGCAAAAACATTTTATTTTTGAGTGTCAAATAAGTAGTGGCAGTCCTTGGTCCTTTGTTTTGTAATCATCATCATCATCATCATCATTTCATCCGAAAAATGTGCACTGTTAGACGGCCTATGTCCCCCATGTGTCGCCACAATGAACGGTCCTGTGCATCTCGCATCCATCGGATTGATATGTAACTGACAGTGAAAAAATGTTTTTTTTTTATTAAGCTTAAGTGACGGGTTTAAACCCAGCCAGGTGCATTGCTTTGTGTAATTTATTTAATCACTGCTGCTCTCAAAATGGTGAAGGAAAACATCGTGAGAAAATCGGCATGTCCTAGAACCAAAAACTTCGAAGACGTGACTTGCACCAATCCGCACTGGGTCCACGTGGTGGATTACTGTCCATTTCCTCTCCTAGAGAAGAGGCCAGTCTCAGCGGTGGGAAAATTAAAAGGCTGGTTATTTTATGTTATGACTAATGCGTGATTCATGTGACTTCATAAGAAATTGTTGTTAATATTTGTAAAGTCATCGTTAGATAAAAAAATCATTTATCATTCTTCTGTATTATATAATCATTTTTTAATCTTGACAGAAAAATTTCAGAGTAGCGTCATCCCAAACAGACCTTTTATTTTTCGGTTAGTAAAAATAATTCTAAGGCATCTCCCGCCCTTGGGCGGAGCAGAAGATAGTGCCAGACTTTTACTGACTAAAAAACCCACCTGTTCCTTCGTTGCCTTCATACCAGGGCCGAGGCTTCCTTCAGAAGCAGACCCTTGGCTTTTTCAAAGCCTACATTGCCGAATCGAGATTCGAAGATTTTTTCGAATCGAAAGAAGTATATTTTTTTGTGACGTAACTATAAATTTTCACTTATAATACCCCTCAAGGTTCCCTGCAAACAAATAAAGTCGTCAAGTTTTTCAGGAAAAATCACTCGCGCCGCTCGTGATTTTTTAACCTGAAAAACTTGACTCCTTCATTTGTTTGCAACGAACCTATCGGGAAATATCCGATAATTTTGAAGCTCGTGTGGTATTCGGGGGATTATTTTTCCGTCCCAAATGTCGGCCAATAGAATTGCACCATTCGACGTCACGTGGTACAACGAGAAAATTTTCAAAAAATTATCAGTTTTATTCCTATATTTGTGCTACAAGACCCTGCTTCATGCCAAATTTCAGGATTCTAGTTCAGCGGGAAGTACATTTTTTGCGACATAATCGGCCGTATCTTTTTTTTCATTAACTTAGAAGTTTGACTTTTTCACAGCATCAAGGGACCGCAGACCTGACTATATGGTTTTAATTTCAACTCGATACGTCCACGCATTTCCGAGACAAAGGGACAGACAGACAGACGGACAGCAAAGTGATCCTATAAGGATTCCGTTTTCCTTTTGATGTACGGAATCCTAAAAAGTACAATAGGCGGTCTTGTACTTTTAAACAAACGTCTCTACTTAAAAAGTACAACAAAATATGTACTGAAATCATTTTATTCAACTAACCCCATGTTTGTAAATCAACAGAAAAATTTCACACGTAGCTAATCCTGCTGCAGGATTCTACAAAGCAGTCACAATGATCCTAGAACACAAAGGGACTCAGAAAAAAGACGAGTGGGTTTGAGTCAGTAAAAGTCTGACACGCTCTCTCACACCGCCGTAGAGCGCGAAAAGTTATTGGATGACCTTAAAAAATACCCTCTCGCTCCACCCTAGAGCACGAGAAGTGATTTAACGCTTTCCTACCTCAAACAAAATACCTCTCATACACGGGATTGTGGAACACGATTTGGTTTTAGTCAGCAAAAGTCTGACATTTATATATCTCTGTTCTGGTCTCAAGATCTGGTCGATGTCATATACTTATAGTCGAATTTTTAGTTTTAGGACACACGGTTACCTCACGGTCCTGACTTAGGCTACACCCTAGAGCGGGAGAAGTGATTGGATGATATCCCACCTCATAAAAACCCTCTCGCCCTTAGAGCGGGAAAAGTGATTGGATAATCTCCCACCTTAAAAAAATACCCTCTTGCTCCATCCTAGAGCGAGAAAAATAGTGTCGTGCTCAAGTCATAAATTCTTCTGTAAAGTGACAATAACGAGTTCACAACACTTATTCATCTTGGCAGAAGAATTCCATTCCACATTGATAGTGCCGTGTGAATATAAGCTAACGTTGTTAGTACTTCACATATTATTATTATAAACTAAAATGCTACATAAATGTGTTTTCTTCGTTCTGATTTTTTCAGTAAATATAGCTAAAACCCACCTGGGCCCTTCATTTGTCCGTTACGTTTCAGAGCCAAGGCAAATATAAACTAAAATGGCCGCCGGTGCTACGGTTATTTCGATTGAGATCCGAAAATCTGTTCATCAACATCATCAATTTAGCTGAAGGAGGTCCACTTTTGGGCACAGGCCTTCCTCAAGTGTGATCACAAAGAACGGTCCTCAAAAACACTACTGAGCAAGGGCGTCGCCAAGGGGGGGCAGGGGGGGACTACGGCCCCCTCTAGAGGCTTGCTTTACAGCTTCAGAACCTAGTTTAGGCACCAGTCTCCCACAATATAATGCCCATCCTATATGTTACCGTAGATATAAGGCTAGCAATTAGTATTGTGGTGAAAAAAAAACTTTTATTATTATAAAAAAAAAAACTAATTATTTTTCCCTATACTTAAAATAGCCCCCCCGGCTATTTTAAGTATAGGGAAAAATAATTAGTTTTTTTTTGATTATCTTGCTACTGAGCATTGTAGGTCGATAGCCATTGGTTCAACTTATATGCCGCGTATTGTACCGTATTTTCCAGCATTCCTACGTACCTAACAAACTAAAAGGTAGTTAAAAATGAAAGTATTAGAAGCTATCACCATATTCTACATAAACCTTTATATTCACACGGCACTTCGGGTGAAGTACCCCAGTCGCGATTTGCACGCGTTTCGTTTGCTTTGCGTACGGCACTTTATCTTTTGCACACGAGTCGTCACATCGCATATTATAAAAACAGTTCCATTCGTCTTATCACTATCATTACAACTGTGCCGGTGATTAGACGTGTGGCGTGTTGATAACAGTGAGTTGTTATTGTTTTGTGAATTTAAGCGGTGAATCATTTTATTAGAAAAGGTAAGTTTACATTTTTTTTTGGGTTTCAGCGAAATTATAATAATAATAAAAAATAATGGCTCGTATAGTCAGGAGGTTCCTTTCTCCGGAGCCCTGACCGCCTGTAGTTTGGACCCTGTTCCCGATACCGGTGGGCTTCTACTATCTTTTATATTTTTATGTTTTTTTTTTTTAAATTTTTATTGAAATATTTAAAAATATAATTTATATGTACATTGAAAGAATAAACGGTATAAAAAATATAAATACTGTGAAGTTTTTATATTTTATGAAATATTTAAAAATGTAATGAATCTGTGTTAATAAGTGGGATAAAGAAATAATAATAATAATCTACAACTATCATACAACGCCATCTAGTCTTCAAAATATGCAGAGCTTGTGCTATGAGTAATAGACAACTGAAAAACATATTTATATATTTTTATGTGATACTCCCTCAAGTTCCACCACGGGCGATGCCTTCACGCCAAAAAAAAAAAAACATTTTTTTTTTAATGTTATGTAGTTAATTCAAAGACGAATTACATGATTGTGTACTGTATAATACAGTACAATGGTATCAAGCATGTTTGTTTACTACGTGTGCGGAGATTTTCTCATGCTATGTAACCATTATTATGTACATACTAATTTGTTGTTTGGTTGCTATGTAGAATAACAGATTACATAGTCATTAATAATGATAATATAATTAAATAATTCTAAAATTAACCTTGATTTTACACACATTTTAACTTTAGCAGTACCTATCAGAAAACATTTTTAGTGATATTAGTTTTAAATAATTTATGTTTTCTTTTCAGAACCAACCATGCCGTGCTGCAAAGTATCCGTCAAAAAAACCCTCGTCTGCACCATGAGCGAGTGCGTCTGTATCCCAACGCTGGGCAAACCCTACCTCTGCCTCAGCAAAAACGACGAAGGAAAAATCGTGTCCTGCTCGGACTGCAAAGCTGTCCAAATTAACGAAAACGAATGGAAATGTGTCGACTCCTCTTGCATCTGCCTTCCAACCGATGGGAAAACTTGTCTGTGCATCTGCACTGACGAAGAAGATGCCATCAAATCCTGCGATGATTGCTCTTGCATCAACGCTGAAGAATGCAAGAAAACTTTCAAAAGATGTGATAAAGCTGGATGTGTCTGCTTACCAACTGGTGGCAAATCATGCATCTGTGTCTGCAAGAAGAATGGAAAGATTGTTCTCTGCGAGTGCAATGGATCCGGAACATGTGGTAACTCATGCGTCTGCGTTTCTACCGAAGGTGGAAAATGTGTTTGCGTCTGCTGCGATGCGAAAGGCAACATCAAGGTCTGTAAAGACTGTACTTGTGATGCCAAGGAACAAAAAGCCGCTAGCTGCAGTAAAAGTGGATGTGTGTGCATCCCAACTGATGGAAAATCTTACATCTGTGTGTGCAAAACTCGGGAAGGGAAGATTGTGTGCTGCGATGACTGCACGTGTGATGATTCTGGCAAGTGTGACAAGCCAGATTGCGTCTGCATCCCAACTGATGGAGCCAATTGCGTTTGTGTCTGCTGTGATGACAAGGGTGACATCAAGGTCTGCAAGGACTGCACTTGTGATGCCAATGCAACTGCCGCTAGCAAAGCTGCCTGCGTTTGCATCTTGACCAATGGTAAACCTTGCATCTGTGTGTGCAAGAATAGTGAAGGTAAGATTGTACGCTGCGATGACTGCAAGTGTGATGATTCTGGCAAATGTGACAAGCCAGACTGCAGCTGTATCCCAACTGATGGAGCCAAGTGCGTTTGTGTCTGCTGTGATGACAAGGGTGACATCAAGGTCTGCAAAGACTGCACTTGTGATGCCAATACAACTGCAGCTCCAAAATGTAGCAAAGCTGCCTGCGTTTGCATCCTCACCGATGGTAAACCTTGCATCTGTGTGTGCAAGAATAGTGAAGGTAAGATTGTACGCTGCGATGACTGCAAGTGTGATGATTCTGGTAAATGTGACAAGCCAGACTGCACTTGTGTCCCAACTGATGGAGCCAAGTGCGTTTGTGTCTGCTGTGATGACAAGGGTCACATCAAGGTCTGTAAAGACTGCACTTGTGATGCCAATACAACTGCAGCTCCAAAATGTAGCAAAGCTGCCTGCGTTTGCATCCTGACCGATGGTAAACCTTGCATCTGTGTGTGCAAGAATAGTGAAGGTAAGATTGTACGCTGTGATGACTGCAAGTGTGATGATTCTGGTAAATGTGACAAGCCAGACTGCACTTGTGTCCCAACTGATGGAGCCAAGTGCGTTTGTGTCTGCTGTGATGACAAGGGTCACATCAAGGTCTGTAAAGACTGCACTTGTGATGCCAATACAACTGCAGCTCCAAAATGTAGCAAAGCTGCCTGCGTTTGCATCCTGACCGATGGTAAACCTTGCATCTGTGTGTGCAATAATAGTGAAGGTAAAATTGTATGCTGCGATGACTGCAAGTGTGATGATTCTGGCAAATGTGACCAGCCAGACTGCAGCTGTATCCCAACTGATGGAGCCAAGTGCGTTTGTGTCTGCTGTGATGACAAGGGTCACATCAAGGTCTGTAAAGACTGCACTTGTGATGCCAGTACAACTGCAGCTCCAAAATGTAGCAAAGCTGCCTGCGTTTGCATCCTGACCGATGGTAAACCTTGCATCTGTGTGTGCAAGAATAGTGAAGGTAAGATTGTACGCTGCGATGACTGCAAGTGTGATGATTCTGGTAAATGTGACAAGCCAGACTGCACTTGTGTCCCAACTGATGGAGCCAAGTGCGTTTGTGTCTGCTGTGATGACAAGGGTCACATCAAGGTCTGTAAAGACTGCACTTGTGATGCCAATACAACTGCAGCTCCAAAATGTAGCAAAGCTGCCTGCGTTTGCATCCTGACCGATGGTAAACCTTGCATCTGTGTGTGCAAGAATAGTGAAGGTAAGATTGTACGCTGTGATGACTGCAAGTGTGATGATTCTGGTAAATGTGACAAGCCAGACTGCACTTGTGTCCCAACTGATGGAGCCAAGTGCGTTTGTGTCTGCTGTGATGACAAGGGTCACATCAAGGTCTGTAAAGACTGCACTTGTGATGCCAATACAACTGCAGCTCCAAAATGTAGCAAAGCTGCCTGCGTTTGCATCCTGACCGATGGTAAACCTTGCATCTGTGTGTGCAATAATAGTGAAGGTAAAATTGTATGCTGCGATGACTGCAAGTGTGATGATTCTGGCAAATGTGACAAGCCAGAATGTGTTTGCATTAAGACTGAAGGAGCGAAGTGTGTTTGTGTCTGCTGTGATGACAAGGGTGACATCAAGGTCTGCAAAGACTGCACTTGTGATGCCAATGCAACTGCAGCTCTAAAATGTAGCAAAGCTGCCTGCGTTTGCATCCTCACCGATGGTAAACCTTGCATCTGTGTGTGTAAGAATAGTGAAGGTAAGATTATACGCTGCGATGACTGCAAGTGTGATGATTCTGGCAAATGTGACAAGCCAGACTGCAGCTGTATCCCAACTGATGGAGCCAAGTGCGTTTGCGTCTGCTGTGATGACAAGGGTTACATCAAGGTCTGCAAAGACTGCACTTGTGATGTCAATGCAACTGCAGCTCCAAAATGTAGCAAAGCTGTCTGCGTTTGCATCCTGACCGATGGTAAACCTTGCATCTGTGTGTGCAAGAATAGTGAAGGAAAGATTGTCTGCTGCGATGACTGCAATTGTGATGATTCTGGCAAATGTGACAAGCCGGAATGCGTTTGTATTAAAACTGAAGGAGCGAAGTGTGTTTGCGTCTGCTGTGATGACAAGGGTAACATCAAGGTCTGCAAAGACTGCACTTCTGATGCCAATGCAACTGCAGCTTCAAAATGTAGCAAAGCTGCCTGCGTTTGCATCCTGACCGATGGTAAACCTTGTATCTGTGTGTGCAAGAATAGTGAAGGCAAGATTGTATGCTGCGATGACTGCAATTGTGATGATTCTGGCAAATGTGACAAGCCGGAATGCGTTTGTATTAAAACTGAAGGAGCGAAGTGTGTTTGCGTCTGCTGTGATGACAAGGGTAACATCAAGGTCTGCAAAGACTGCACTTCTGATGCCAATGCAACTGCAGCTTCAAAATGTAGCAAAGCTGCCTGCGTTTGCATCCTGACCGATGGTAAACCTTGTATCTGTGTGTGCAAGAATAGTGAAGGCAAGATTGTATGCTGCGATGACTGCAATTGTGATGATTCAGGCAAATGTGACAAGCCGGAATGCGTTTGTATTAAAACTGAAGGAGCGAAGTGTGTTTGCGTCTGCTGTGATGACAAGGAAAATATTAAGGTCTGCAAAGACTGCACTTGTGATGCCAAAGAAACTGTAGCTCCGCATTGTAAGCCAGCCAGTGAAAGGAAGATTGCATGCTGCGATGATTGCTAGTGTGATGATGCTAGCAAATGCAACAAGCCAGAATGTGTTTGTATCCCAACTATGAAATCATTTAGATTTGTCTGTGAGTGTCTGTGTTTGCTGTGAGAATAGAAAAACAACCATTTGCAACAATTGTACTTGCTGTAAAGATAACAAATGTGGTAAAGACTGTGTTTGTTATTTGACCAATGGAAAGTCTTGCATTAGTGTCTGTGTGAAAAATGGTAAATTAGTTCATTGCAAGGACTGTGTGAATGATGACACTTGTAAATGTGAGAATGGATGCTATGTCTGTATTCCAACTAGAGGAAAAAACTGTGTTTTTGTTTGTAAGATGCGAAAGGCAATATTGTCGTATGTAACGATTGCGACAGTGCCTAATCAATATTGTAAATCATTGGTATCTTTTAAATCGCATTATTATGCGTAATTTTTTTGTATATAGATTAATTAGTATCCATGATAGTAGTGTTTTTAACTATGTATAATTAATCATTGTGCGTATATATTGTTGCTATCCCGATTTTGTATTCCTACTATTTTTTTATTTCGTCTTTATTACAATAACTGTATTCAATAACATATATTTTTTTAAATTTCAATAAATAAATTATCAAATTCAACGTTTTTATTTCCCTGAAACAGCAAAGTTAGTCATTTTAGAAGGTCTTAAAAATGGAACGCCATTTTATAGGTGGCAATTATATTTGGCCGAAATACTTAGAGAAAAAAAAAACCATCGATTCGAGAAGAAGCAGAATTAGTATGAAAAAATTCAGGACTAATAAAATACAAACCGTAAGCCTAAATCTACGGGCTAAAGTTGCTTTTTGTTTCGTTCAATCCATCCAAAGGTTGTCTGGTAGAAATTGCCCTGTGAAATAAGATCGCCTATTGTTAAAGGAGGAGGCCGACCGTATCAGGCAGAGGCAACGGGGCGCTCGCGCCAGCCGCTGCCGGGATTCCGATCCCGATTTCCGGCCACCGTAGGCGCGGGCTTTCGGACGGCGTGCAATGGGTAGCACGCTGTCCGATCGTCCGGTAACCGACCGGACCGAGCCAAAGTCGTCGACGGCGCGTACTGTTCAGGCGGGCCTCAAGGAGCTGTCAGCAAACAGTAGAAGCCCAGCCTGCTAGCTGCAGGCAGGCAGGGTCGAAACCTGCTAGGGTCATGGGTCAGCTTCCGAAAGGAATACGGAATCGGCCCGGGCACGATAGGCAACGAAGGAGGTTTTTAGTCAGTAAGACTCTGACACTACTTCCCACTCCGCCCAAGGGTGGGATTTGTCATTGGATGATTTTACCTGCCATAAAAAAGAAACCGCCTATTGTACACTTATTTTTTATAAATGTTTGTCCTGTGATAAGCGAGCCTAGAATAAATAAATAACAATAAATAAAGTTGCGTAATAATATATATAAGTTAGAAACAGTAACAGACACAATCGTCAGTTATTTTAACGGACTATAAGACAATTAGAAATGACGTCTGACAGAATCCATTACTGTTTGAAACGTCAAACTCTGTGACGTAAGCGCTTGAGTTGTCAAAATGACAGACATGGCGGATGACGGGCTACATGGGTGGTATTTTATAATAGTAATCTTTTGTTTGATTTTGACTTGTGTTCTTATTGTTGTTTTTAATTAAATGATTATTACGGTTGGGCTGCGAGGTCTAGGAATGCATTAAAAATAATATGGCTGTGATTGTGTACCTTTTTTTTTGAAGTGGGTCATCATTAAGTGATATCTGCCGCTCTAGGGTGGCGTATAAGAGCGTGTCCCATTTTTACTGATTAAAACGTGTCTCTGTCCAAGCCTTCAAGAGCCGCGGTAAATTCTTTCGAATATTCTCGAAGCCCTAACAGACATACCTATACCCCATACTGCCCTACTAAGCCCCTTTGGTTTTGCTGACATCTCTTTGAGGCGTGCGTGAAACACTACATGCCGTCACCTACCCTACCTGTAAATTTTCCTTCATAAGTCCTTTGTGTTGGCCACGGCAGCTCTTTCAAATGTTCACGGAGGCAACGGCCCTTCAGCGTATACTGTTGCTAGGTTGGCTATAATATCTCTAATAACGTCACGCAAATATTCTACGGGTTAGATAGAACAGCTACCCTCACATCCCTTTAAAGCTTGTTACAATCTAAGGCTCATAGTATCAGCCCATCACTGGACACTGCTCACTGAATAAGCACCTCCATACAATATTATAGGCATCACAGACGGTCCCCTGTGCAAACCATTCTTGGAGGAGGAGGAGACAATTGCGCATGACGTAGTGTTCCTTGACTGCACAGGTTTCAGGTTGTTTTTAATATCATTCGGATTTCATTCCGCATGCGGATTTGGTCCGCAAGCAGGGCAGCTGCCCCATATCACGCTCCGTATCCCGCGTGCGTTTTCCACGCATTTCAATAAATACTTGTATTTTTTTTTTTTTTTTTTTTACGGTAGGTAAAATCATCCAATGACAAATCCCGCCCTTGGGCGGAGCGGGAAATAGTGTCAGACTTTTACTGACTAAAAACCTACCCTGTTCCTTCCCTGCCTTGGTTCCAGGGCCCTGGTATGCATTTTCATACCTTCCCAGAGCCCCAGACTAGGCCTCGACCCTACTGGGCCCCTACGGTTTGCTGACAACTCCTTGAGGCGCACGGGAACAGTGCGCGCCGTAAACGACTTGGGCTCGGTCCGGTCTGTTACCGGACAAACGGACAGCGAGCTACCCATTGCCCGCCGTCCGCAAGCCCGCGTCTACGGTGGCCGGAAATTTGGATCGGAGTTACGGCGACGGCTGCGGCGTGAGCGCCGTTGCCTGATACGGTCAGCCTCCTCCTTTGCTAGCATTACTGCTTCGCAGAAGGAGGCGACCGCCTGCCACTCCTCCTCGCTCCGGAGCATGGCTTGAACCAAGCCCCGGCGCGAGAGATCGCCTCCGATTGCCCCCACAAGGACACGGCGATGCTCTTCCCAAGCGGGGCACACCTCTACCGTGTGCTCCACCGTGTCCACCGGGCGTTCCGCACAGTGACGACACCCGGGCGTCACCTCCACACGGATCTTGTACAGGTACGGCCCGAACTTGCCATGTTCGGTTAGTACCTGCGCCATGCGGAAGGTTATGACGCCGTGAGGCTTTTCCAGCCACGCCTCAAAGAGGGGCCTTACCGCCTCAATCGTGGCGTGCCCAGCACAGGGTTGCGACAGTCGTTCTCGCCATTTCACCATGAGATCTCGCCGGAACTCTGTCCGCCAAGCCGCGACTTGTCACGGCAGCGGGGATTCGCCCCGGCGTTGCATCTCCACGCGCAGATCGTGCATGCGTGCAAGGACTGTTGCCTCCAGATCCCATGGTGGTAGGCCAGCAAGGAGGCTCGCCGCTTCGAAATACTTGTATGAAAAGGACATTTGCGGGGGCTACGCATGCGGAGCATATCCACATGCGTAATGAAATCAGCACGATATTAAAAACACCCTCACTTATACACGCATATGAACCTTAGGATCCCTGAATTCCCTCACAAACGCCTTGAATACCTTGAAAGGTCTAGTCAGTTTTTGGAGAGAGGTTGGCTTGTAGGAATAAACCCACCAAAGTTTTTGGCTACCATGGCCCATGCATAATAGTCCACACAGGACTAACAACGGAAACCAGACTCAGATGAATAGATAGGTTGATAGAAGGCCCTTAATACACAAGCAAGCGAAAAATCTTCGTACGAATGAATTGAATTTGCGTCACCAACACAAAAACTTGTCATTGTATTTAAAATCTTGGTTTTATTGAGGAAAATAGACAGAACCGGTTTACACATTGTGTTATTAACATAGTTTTTAATATGTGTATTTATTTCAATTTACTTTGTGTTCTTAATTTTAACACTACAGCTAAAACGGCAAAGGAAAACATCGTGAGGAAACATGCATATTGTCCTAGAACCATCGGTAACTTCGAAGACTATCATATTGATGAATATCCACTAGACTACCAACCTGAGCTGGGTCGTGGTTGATTACGGCTCATTTCCTCTAGCAGAGTGAAGGCCTAAGTCCCAGGAGTGGAAACATTATAAGATTGATCCTGGACCCCAGGGTCCAAAACATTGGGAAGGCGAAGGGCTGAGATACTTTTCATGGACCTTTGTAGTAACCGCTGATTATCCCTTTACGTGCTATGCTAGTGCACCCAAGGACAACCCTCGGTTACTGTGATATATGATAAATACAGAGGGCTATGGTTTGATTATACCAAATTCAAAAAATAATAATTCAATGATTTAACTATAGAAAATAAACAAGTTGTGTAAAGATCTGTGGAAACGTCTAGTTGATACTTCGCACGCTTTTGCCACGGTCATTGCCATACAGCGTGGCAATGCCGCCAGTCTTTTGGCACAATACCAGTCGACGGCGTTGTAAAAGAGTTTTTTGACGCCATATCTTAGTTTGTTTTTAATTAGTGTAGGGTTTTTATTATTTTACTGTAATAATAGTTAAATAAGTATTTTTCAATAATTAATATGTGAGTAATTAACTAAATGATGACATGGGACCAAGGGCGTCGCCAGCCGATTATCAAGGGGGGGGGGGGGGTATTGGAAGTATAGAGAATAATAAAAGTTTTATCTCCACAATATAACTCCTAATTGCTAGCCTTATATCTACGGCAACATATTTGATAGGCATTATATTGTGGGAGACTGGTGCCTAAACCAGGCTCTGCGTAGCCCCCCCTGCCCCTCCTTGGCGACGCCCTTGCATGGGACACTGAGACGTGGTTATTCAAATGGGTCTACTCACAAAGTTTATAGTCACCCAGAGGTCCCCCTCATTGCAGAGGTTGGAAGCTGTCTGAGGGAAAATTTCAAATTGTATCCAATGGAATCGTACGTGTTACCTGAAACAAAAAAAAAACATAATTTGTTATTGATCTTTTATAAAATACGTATCTTCGTAGTGCCATTTTGTAATTCCCTTTAACTCTCCATTGACTCTTTGGGTACCTACATCTATACATGTAAAAGGAGAAACTGCCTGACTGATATGACTATCAACGCATAGGTGAAAGTACTAGGACCAAGAGGGTGAAATTTTGAACAAGGTTTTATTTCAAATCTCGCCCTTGAACAAGGTCCTTTTATGACGTAGGCGAGCACTGACACCCGATGAGAGACCTGACATTTATAAAGAAGTAATTACTTGTTACTAAATAATTTCTTAATAAGTCATTACTTAAGGTTAGAAATCTTCATGAAAAAATTCAATTTTTCTTAGCAATAGAATACAAATTGCTACTAAAGTTGTGACTTTTACTCAAGTAATTAGTTTTACTTGTTCATAAGTACGGGTGTAAGAGAGTATTTTCCAAAATTCACTCGCCACACAGGCCAGGCGACGAAATGAGGGTCTAAAGAAACCTAATTTCACGCGATCAAAGCCGCTGGCATAGACTAGTCTTCGATAAAAGTAGTCAGTTTATTGAGTTAAGAATTATAATAATAAGGACGATGACCAGTCAAGATTTTTAAATGATAATGAGTCTACCAACCGCGGCAGTCTGTCTGTCCACCATAAATTGAAAAACAACTAATCAGATCTTCATGCGATTTTCACCAATAGATAGACTGATTAAGGAGGAAGACTTAGATGTACAATGCATGCATATAGTAGTAGAGGAAACCGAAGAATTTGACTTGTTCGTCAACTCGCTACTGCAAAACTCGCGCGTCCGAGCGAGCTGGCACCTTCCGATTTTGCCTAATTTTTCTGCCGTCAACTCGCTTGAACATAAAAATCTGACGTATTTATGTACAACCAGCTACAAAAACTTCTTACAAAATGTATAATATAAGTACCCACAAATTTTTTACTATTACAATTTTTTAGAAGAGAGACAATTTTTTACTATTAAATTAATCTTGACTATAAGATTAATTTAATAGCAAAAAATTGTCTTCACATACAAGAATGAAAAAATAATTTCTTGAACTATCATAATCAGCCTTTTAATGTTCCCACTGCTGGGACTCCAGCCTCCTTTCTAAGCAAAGGAATTACTAATCAAGCACGCGAGCCCAGTACGCGTTGGTGGATGTAACATATCTTCGAATTTTTAGTTCTAGGAGCCATGCCGTTTTCCTCAAGTTGTTTTCCTTCACCGTTTTGAGAACAGTGGTGATGAAATAAATTACACAAAGTAATGCGCCTGGCTCGGTTCGAAGCCACGACCACTCGTAACTACACAAGTATCAAAAAACGCTTGCAACTTAAAAAAACCAACAGACTAAACCAGAAACTATTAAAACAAGATTAAGTATGGCGTACCATAATGTTTTATGGTCGAAGCTAATTTGAACCGCCATGGTCCAGTTAGCAAGTGTGACGGTGATGGCAACCGAAATAGTTGAACTTGAACTAGACGCAAGAGTTAAAAGGCCGTGACACAAGAGTTTTTGCGGTTAACAGACAATGTGTATTTAGCGATTGCAGTAACTAATTAACAGATGAGAATGATGAGGATAAAGTAATATACACCGTTAAATGTTGGTCGTTTTAATCCCGTGGAGGGTCGTTTCGGTACATAAAACACTATCGATTTGTAAAGATAAAATTAAATTTTTTTTTCTAAAAGTCGAGGTAATATACGCATGTACGAATTTTTTTTAAGTAAACGGGTCAATGACCTTGTAGGTAGTTGTCGGTCATTGCGTACTACCTACCTACAGTTCATTGGCCTCATTCAGCTGACGTTTACTTAAAGAAATTAATTTCATACATGCGTGAATTAATTCGAGTTTAAAAAAATAGTACTATATTTTTTAATTTTCTCTTTTCATATCGATAGTGTTTCATGTACCTAATCGACCTTCCACGGGATTAAAACGACCAAAATTTAACGGTGTATAAATTAGTCCCGTAAGTCGCAGAGTCGTACAAAGCGTTTTGGGAACACATTCATTATGCGTACAGCTAAGGAGTGGAATTGCCTGACGGAGTTTGTGTTTCCTCATAGCTACAACCTAGGGGTTTTTAAGTCAAGAGTGAATAGGTTACTTCTATGCAAGCGTGCTCCATCGTGGGCCATATCATCGCTTACCATCAGGTGAGGTAGTTGTCAAACGCGAGCATATCAATAATGTGGGTAGGTCGTCATCGGGCCGTCCGGTGACTTTCCAGACCGAGCTCAAGTCGTCTATGCGGTGATGTCAGCAATACCGTAGGGACACAAAAGAGAGACAGTACAAAAGACAATCTTCATACAAAGCGCGCTCGAGCAACGCACACATAGACAGCGCTCACGGACACGATATCTTGTACGTGACTAAACCGTGCTAAATCAGTGCTAGATCACAGAGTGCTTGTTCTAGCGACCGCCAAGCGTTGGTATAAAAAAGTAAATACATGAGATTGATTTCTGTATCTATCTATTCTGTGGTGGGGGCCCAACACGACCGATGTTCGCTACAGACACGGCGAAAAAGAAACCTGTGGTCCGAAAAGGCGAAGGGCGATTGAAGGTCACAGGTGTGGTTTTAATCAGTAAGTCTGATACGCCCCCCCGCTCCAGCCTAGAGCCATCCAGTAAGTATGGTGTTGTTTAGTAACTGGATTATGTAGGTCTGATAGGCAGTCGCTTCAAGTAAAACACGGGGCTCTGCCATCGCATCCGTTTGGGCTGGGATCTGACCCCAACATAGTTGGGAAAAGGCTAGAGATATTATGATGATGAAACAGCACATTTTGAAACAAGTGCAGAATGTTTGTCAAGAATTCGCACGAACCGAAGGCAAGTGTGTTATGGAGCCGAGGGCTGCAGTGACGCACGTGTGTCAAACGACGTTTTTCAATACACTTATGACTAGTGGAGATTGAAGCTCACTTCGTGGGGTTCGACGCGCGCCCACCCTAATACGATAAATACATGTAAATTGTGGCGCGGGCGAGTACGCGCAGTTTTCTGCACTAGTGCGGAAAAAATTGCATGCCTAAAAGTGGTGGGATAAGAATGGGTTTTCAAGTAAGTATATTGAAAAATTTATTGAGGGTCAGTGCTGAGAGGCAGTCGCTCCATGTAATATTCCGATATTGAGCCGCATCCGGATTGAATATAATAGAAGCCGACTAGGCTAAACTACTAAGCTAAGGCTAAGTAGATTAACGGAGCATGTCTTCCAATTCCACACATCTAGTTATTTATCGTAATTAGAGTTTATTTATTTATTTATTATTACTTTATTGCACACCTTAACTTAGAGTTGTGACTGATATATTAGTATTCGCTAAGATATTAGTGATATTCAATGGATTCATGTATTAGTAATCCGACTAAGTCTGATATCGTCCACCACTTTAGAACCCTGCCTTTTATACATTTTGAAGGTCAATGGAATGCAAAAACTCTCATGTGTATAATTGTTTTGGGGGTAAAAAAGTGGTGTCGCCAATAGTGATATATAAGAGGTCTTAAAGTCGCAACGACGATATGCTAATATTTCATATTCACATAATATGTAAGGACCATTCAAGACAGGTCGAATATTATAATGAAAAAGAACTCTGTGAATATAATATCACTCGGGATTCATACGATTACCGCGGATCATAATCACTCACTACTATGGCAACAAATGTACTAATGAAAATAAATGTTGTGTCACTCATAGGCATTAACATTAATTATCTACTTAGCAATATCAAATAGTATCTAGATACTATCTCAAAAGTAATATCTGTTTATTGAATACAGCAGTGATATCTATGTATTCCATCATATTCAGATATCACATATCACTAATACTCAAATATTAGTTTAAATATTACGATATTACTAGACGAATATATTCATATTAGCTAATACTGACAAATATCGGTATTAACCCATCTTTAATCGTAATCACCATCTCAGAAGTCACATGAAATTGAATCATTTTTTAAAAAATGCGTCAACTGTTTCTTTTGTCTGTCTTTCTTTTTTGAGGTTGGAGAAATGAGCTAAGACTGGCCCGCAAGTGAGAGCAGTGATGGCCGAGTGGTAACGGCCCCGCATTACTTTGTATAATTTATTTCATCACCACTGCTCTCAAAACGGTGAAGGAAACCATCGTGAGGAAACTGGTATGTCCTAGAACCAAAAAATCGAAGACATGTGACATTCACTAACCCCCACTGGGCCCGCGTGGTGGATTACGGTCCATCTTCTATCCTAGAGAGGAGGCCTGAGTCCCAGCAGTGGAAACATTATAAAATTGATGCTATGCTATTATGACTAACCCCACGTGTGTTCCTTCAGCTGCCCTTTCCGTTCTGACTCCTGCAGAGTAGCAAATGTTTTTTAAATTTACACAAAATAATCACATAGTCGACAAGAACACACGTTCAGTCAATTAGCATATTTCTCTCAGCACAATTTTGTACGACCCATATGCCAAGTCAGGTGTGACCAGCTTTGTTTCAAACTAGATTTTATTGTATTCAGGTTAGAAAAATGCAAGTACAACTTCAAACAAAGGTTTTACTTTGAACAATGGTTATTGGTAACTCATAGTGAGAATGGTAAAAACTTTTTTTTTACATCTATCACACTATGTCGTCTAGTCCCAAGCTAAGCAGAGCTTGTGTTATGGGTACTAGACAACTGATAAACATAATATACACCGTTAAATTTTGGTAAAGACAAAATTAAAATATAAAGTACTTTTTTCTAAAAATCTACTACTAATAATATTTTTTTTTTTCAAATTCACCTAGATAGACCAGCTAGATGGATTTCGCACAAAGATCTTTGAAAATTTTGTCTTTAAGATGTCATGCATAAACATGAATCATGGAGAAACCGCTGCGATGTTTTCCTTCACAGTTTTGAGAGCATGACGCCTTGAGCAATTTTCAGAAACGTTATCAGAAAAATCCTGATATTTCTAATATCGAAAGAAAGAATCACATAATAAGAATTAAACTCAGAGACTTCCTTACATATTATAAAAAAAATACCTTATTTCATCTGTCTGTATGTTCGCGATTAACTCAAAAACTACTGACCGAATATTCATGCGGATTTCATCAATACACAGAGTGATTCATGTAGAAGGTTTATGTGTATAATTCATGCATTTAAAGTGGAGAAAAACTGAGAAATTTAAATGCTTGTAACACGTGTGTAGCTGGGACGGGTTGCTAGTACTTACCTAATACTATACTAAGTATATACTTACATCATTTTCTCTTTACATGAATAATAATTTATAAGATTTTTTTTGATAGTTTTGTTTTATGTGGGAAATCATCTAATGACATCTCCCGCCCTTGGGCGGAGCGGGAGGGTGTGTCAGACTTTTACTGACTAAAACCCAATCCTATTCCTTCTTCGTTCCAGGGCTCCGAGGTTCTCTTTCACACAACCCATGGCCCCAGTAGGCTTCGATTTTCGATAGTAAGTGGCTTTTTAATGTCATGGTGTAGGTATGTTAGATTCACATATGTGACTATTGTTAAGTTAGAACTACACTGCGCACACGTATGCTACACACGCCGATCTGGGCGCGTCGGTCTCCATACATTTTATATGGAAACTAGACTTGTAGAGCTACACTTGATCCACGCAAAAATTGTTTATAAGCCTTCGTCACACAAGTTGAACTACTCATGACGGTCGACTTCGAATGCGCAGTAACCGATTTTTGGGTCTCAATTGAAGTGGGCTGCACGTAACCATGTAAATAGTTCAACTTATTTGCCGCGTACTAAACGTGTTTGTGATCAACGATATAGTTCTGTATGTTATTAACTGCCTCGAACTTTAAGTAAATGAGCCTATACGAATTTCCTGTGATTGTACTTCAGTTTTGTGAGTTATAATGCAGAAAAACCAGTTCATTTAACCCCGTTTTCCCGCGTTCACACATTCCAGATCGTTTGTTCGCATACTATTTGCTTAGTAATTAATTGGTTGACGCGATAAGTACTGTTATTATGGTGTAAAGCGTAGCGGGAATTGTCGAGGGATTTATTCAAAGAATGGAAGAGCTTTTGATTTCTTAGCAAACAAACAAACATTATTGACATACATTATTGGAAATGAGACGAGTAATTCATCAACTCGTACCATATGGGTACGGCCCATTTGGGACGACATGCAGAAAATAAAAATCCTATCTATTAATATTATAAACGCGAAAGTTTGTATGTATGGATGTTTGTTACACTTTCACGCAAAAACTACTGAATGGATTTCGATGAAACTTGGTACACGGGTAGTTCATGTCCTGGAATAGCATATAAGATTTACGTTTTATCATGTGAGTATGTTTCCTTAGAATAATTTTCTACTACGAAGCCGCTGGCAGCAGCTAGTAGATTATATTTTCATTCTACGACTTGTCTCACGTTACTAATGAAAAAAGGTAAAATCCTTAGCACAAGAGTCATAGTTATCAGTTTTTGTACTAATAATAACCGGAGAAACATCACTGGTCAAAAAATAAAAGATATCGCGCACTGGTTACTTTAATTTGTCACCGTGACTTTTAACAAAAAGTCACCGTGCTTATGAACCCAATATGTAGTGCGCGCATTTGAACACGTGACAGTTCGGTAAAAATGTGTAAAACAAATAACAAAAAAAATATTGTCACCCTGACAAAAGTCACCAGTGCGCACTAGCTCTAAGATTTTGTTTTATATTCATTCTTTTCAAATGTCTGTCCTACCTCAAATGTAACGACTTTTGCTACTGTTTACTTACGTACTATTTCAGTAGAAACACGCGTGAATTTGCTTTCGAAGAAAAATGGCATATAACCAGGATTATTTTTATTGAGGAAGCCAGTTTCTCTGAGATAATACGAAGCCTGTCAGAAGATAATATCTCAATAAACTGCAATTTTACATTAACACATACAAATAGCAAAAACCATGAAACAGACTCATTTCCCTGTCACCTCATCATTATTTAATGGCGGTAAACTACAGCTTACTTAGTCTATGGCAACGTCAGTAGGACTCGCCGTCGTCGTATGTAACCGCACGTCTCGCAGACGTAATGTTGTCTATGACGCTGTCAATCGTTTGAGCGGCGTGTAATGAGTGCGGGATCACCCGTTATTTTGTGACAGTGAGCCAAGGTATAAGCGGTAGCGAGTTCGACTCATCGTCGAGACGAACTGTCGCAGTAAACTTATAGCCATTTACAGTACGTTCGACGGTTCTTGGCACGCCTGAAGTTAGGCTCTGCGAACTTTAGCGCTTGTGCACTCGTAAAAAAATAAATGGTTTGTAAAAATAAATGCCAGTAGCAGTTGTTATTGCTGTTAACAACTGTTATTGACATTTATTTTTATAAATCATTTATTTGACGCGCTTATTTTGAGCGCTAAAGTTCGCAGAGCCTAACTTCAGTCGAACGTACTGTAACTCGATCACCATTGACCGTTGTTTCTTTTGAAGTTTATAGTATACTAGCTTCTGCCAGCAGCTTCATCTGTGAAAGTCGGTTTCTCCATACAAACTTCCAACCCCCGTTTTACCCCCTTGGGGTTTTTTTTTTTTTTTTTTAACGTAGGTAAAATCATCCAATGACAAATCCCGCCCTTGGGTGGGGCGGGAAATAGTGTCAGACTTTTACTGACTAAAAACCTACCTTTCCATTCCTTGCCTTTATCCTGGGGCCCGTGGTGACAGTCTCACATAACCTTTGGGCCCCAGTAGGCTTCGGCCCTGCTGGACCCCTACAGTTTGCTGACAACTCCTTGAGGCGCGCGGGAACGGTGCGCGCCGTAGACGACCTGAGCACCCCCTTGGGGTGGAGTTTCGTAATATCCTTGCTTAGCGGATACACCCTATAGGGAACCTGCCTGCCAAATTTTAAGTTAGTAATAGGTTTTGTTATTGCAATTATTTATCATGCTGTCAGATTCGCAATTTATTTGGTGATGGCGCAGTAGGTTTTCCTATACAAGTTTTTTAACAAGTGCGACGAGTGTTCTCAAAAGAAAAACACATTCAAGAATTATGTGTATGACAATTGGTTCTAAATTACCTATTTCATGACTAAGTAATAAAAATCGTGTTTTGTACACTTATTTCTTAAATAGCAGAAATTAATATAGAATGAATATGTGCCATTGCTCATTATTGTACTACTACTGTACATATATTTTTTTAATTAATATAAAATAGTGCTTAACTGCGATCCAACCTAATGGTAAGCAGTGTTGCAATCTTTGATGTTGAGGCGCACTAGCTTATTCACTGTAATCTTGAAGACACCCAAATTATAATCAGACGGGAAGAATGCAGCAGGCAAACTGTTCCTGTTCAAGGGTGAATATTCGCCGGAGTTATCCGATGGTAGCAATAAGATGGTGGAATAAAGTCATGCAAGCGCACACTTTCCAAAAGGCTACTCTACGCCTGTGCTCAAGGCTTTGGAGATTGGCACTTAACCAATTCCTTATTTATTTTCTTTGCAATAATGATTATCATTCCTATTAACTTACGGCCCGAGGCAGCTGGCTGAGTATTTTGAGTTAAATACGTCTCAAATCATGCAACTTGCTGCTAAATATTGACAGGTTTTCGGGCCAGAGTAAAGTTTGAAAAATACTCAACTTTAAATGCTCAAATCAGAAATCAGGATTGAGGGCAGTCGCTGTCGCTTGTCACTTTGCCCAGCCAGCCCATATCTTGTTAAGATCAACCAAGTTACGGTAAGTGCTATATAGTAAGTCAAACAAATAGCTGACTATGAGATTATCGACGATATACCGCCGTTACTTAGTAAATACTTTACAAACATACTATGACGGCCGTGACTGACGGAATGGTGACAGCAACTGCACTTAAACTGTGGTATTGTCGCCTTAATTGAGATTTGTTACATGAATCGATTCTTGATTTCTTGATCGTTCTAATATCTTTAGATATTGTTGACGTGTGTTGGTTATTTTCTTTTCTATTAATCCATTATGACACCAACCAATAAATAATTTATTACCTGTTTATTTCTTTATCCTCAAGTTGGAACGCATTACAGTAATTAGTTCGGTTGTGGTGGGGCACGTACGCTCGCTTACGTAGCATCAGGTCAACATCAATAATAATAATAAAAAAAATCTATTCATCGTTTCTTTGGCTTCCTTCTTCCTCTCCATCCATCCACATATATATTCATAACAGCATGACACCAATAAGGACCGTTATTGGTTATCTCGTACATTCGTAATCATCAATCTAGATACAGACTCAAAGGGAGTGGTTTAGAGTCACTTAAAGAGTAGTGAAAAGGGCCATCCTTTTAGTTTTGTTGCGTGAACAATTTAGAAATGGAGATGTCCGTAGAAGCACCCGTTGGTGCCATAGCCCGAAAATTCGATGAATTATACGCAGAACGATAGACGATGGAGCTGCAGCAAAGGTCTCCCTTAAGATTGACCATGAAGAGACCACGAGGAAAGCAATCATGATCTTTATGATAGGGGCATTGACTATGGAAGTTATTTTTTGTATGTACAGTCCGCATTTGCATTTTATCTGATGAGACGGTACAAGTCATTTTGGTGGTTATTCAGATATACACCGTTAAATTTCGGTCGTTTTACTCCCGTGGAGGGTCGATTAGGTACATGAAATACTATCGATTTGTAAAGAGAAAATTAATAAATAAAGTACTCTTTTTTAAAACTCGAATTAATTTACGCATGTACGAAATAAATTTCTTTAAGTAAACGGTAGCTGAGCGAGGTCAATGAACTGTAGGTAGTTAGTTTGCAACGACGGACAACTACCTATAAGGTCATTGACTTGTTTACATAAAGAAATTAATTTCGCACATGCGTATATTAATTCGAGTTTTTGAAAAAAAGTACCCTATTTTTTCTTTACAAATCGATAGTATATCATGTACCGAATCGACCCTCCGAGGGATTAAAACGACAAAAATTTTACGGTGTAAATTGGCACCTGTACGTCTACTATATTATATAGTATCATAAATGTTGTAGCCAAATGTTACAGAGAAATAAGAATAGTATAGTACGCTAAAAACGCATTTTTTTTGTGTAAACATAATCCTAAAAAAACAAGCGAAAAAATATCATGATAATTTTTTTTTGGCAAGAGTTTTAGGCTTACGAAATAATCATATATGTTTATAATAATCATCATCATCATCATCATAAGCCTTTTAATGTTCCCATTGTTGGGACACAGGCCTCCTCTCTAAGTGAGGGATTGGGCCATAATTCACCACGCGGGCCCAGTGCGGCTTGGTGAATGTCACATGTCTTCGAATTTTTGGTTCTAGGACTTGCCGGTTTCCTCACGATGTTTTCCTTCACCGTTTTGAGAGCAGTGGTGATGAAATAAATTACACAAAGTAATGCGCCTGGCTGGGTTTGAACCCGCGACCTACAACTCGTAAGTCGGGGCCGTTACCATTCGGCCACCACTGCTCTCATGCTCTCATCTCTCTGCTCTCTCTCATGTTTATAATGTTGTACATGAATCTATAATAAAGATATATTTTTTCAAGCCTATTGACTTAGCAAGAAGTAGGCTTCAGAAAGTGACTGTTTTATTTTAGGCATAGCTGCTCGGGAGCAATTGACCGAGTATCATTTTGACAGCGTAGCGTACTATATATTGACCTTTTATGCTATTATTATGTCACTATCTATGATATATAAGATTCTTGGTCACTTTTAGTCAGAATCCAGCGTTTTTAATCGTCTCTTCCCAAACTTGGCTGATTTACATTTTAGGAAGTTTTTTTTTTTTTTTTTTTTTTTTATGGTAGGTAAAATCATCCAATGACAAATCCCACCCTTGGGCGGAGCGGGAAGTAGTGTCAGACTCTTACTGACTAAAAACCTACCCCGTTCCTTCGTAGCCTATCGTGCCGGGGTCGAGCATACATTTTAGGAAGTTGATAGTATTGCTAAAATATAAGCAAAGCGATCAAAATATGTAAACAAAACCACCGTGACCAATTAAAATAATGATAAATAATTATTGGTGATATCATATACATATCACGCGATGGAATAAATTTAATTGGTTCTCGGATACATCATATGCAAATTATGACAAACAAAATAAAGAATAAAAGTCAATTTTCTTGTTAAAACTAACATCCCGATTTAGTTATGATTAATCACGATTTTGCATACTAATTAGTGTTCAAAGAATTTTGATTTGCAGAAGAGCCTTTTTTAATTGTTTGAACGAATATTTATATTAAGGAAAACCTTACGGTTTTAATTAAATTAGTTTTTATCCGCATTTTAAAGGAAACCCTAAAGAAACGTAAAACTAAAATGGCAATGGGGCAATAAAACATTCAAATTAAAAAAAAATCTAAATTCATTTTATATAAGAATATAGGTTATTTATAAGTGTTTTTCAATACAAATCTCAATTATACAAACCTAAGGCTCGGCCCTGGTATAATAGGCAACGAAGAAACGGGGTAGGTTTTTAGTCAGTAAGAGTCTGACACTATTTCCCGCTCCGCCCAAGGGTGGGACTTGCCATTGGATGATTTTACCTACCATAAAAAAATATACAAACCTAATGAAGATGCAAAATGGTCAGTAGTTCCTTTATTTTCCTTTGAAGGAACTACCATGACCAAAAGAACTACTAAGAATAATCGGAAAATAAAACCAAATCTCATAGTTTTCTTGTAAATAAAAACCTTTTTTATTATGTATCAAGTAAGCCCTCGAAGACCGCACATAAAAAATATCTGACGGCTCTAGGTTTTTTAGCCATCTACTTAATCGAATCTGTCGGCCAAAATAAATGTCAGGACGTGACAAATAATTAATGACAATCTGTCTTTGACATTTAACTGACATTCAATTTAGTTTGGAGTGGTCAAGCGATCTTTTTGTGGCGCTTTTAAGTAATTTTTCGCGCATCGTTAAAGCGCTGCACTTAAAAAAAACACGCCTTTTTAATGGCGTGTCTCAGAAGGGGTAATGTGTGGTACAAGTCTAAAGCGTTATTAACATTAACATTTTTTTTTTTTTTAGTATGGCAGTGTAGTAAATATAATAATAATAACTGTTTTTCAACATACTTACTCGAAAACTCGCTCTTATCCCATCGCTTTTAGGCACGCAATGGACTGTTTTCCGCACTAGAGCAGAAAAGTGCGCGTACTTGCACTCGCCACAATTTTACTGTATATGTATGTGTTTATCGTAACAGGCTGGGCGCGCGTCGACCCCACAAGAGGCGCATGTCATCCCCACGAGTCGTAAATATATTGAAAAACATCGTTTGACACACGTGCAAAGTTACTGCGGCCCTCGGCTCCACAACACACTCGCCTACGGCTCGTGCGAATTCCGCCTCGGTCGCAATGACAAACTTTCTGCACTTGTATCAAAATGTACTATACCTACTTATTCTTAAAAACAGATCATATATACAGTACTGGCCATATCATTAGGGACAACGCTCAGATTTTTATATTGTCTACTTTTAACAGAATTTTGCAGGCAAGTGGTTGTTTTTAGGTCCTATTGGCATTTTTTATTTAAAGTCTTTATTGATCTAGGTTATAAAAACAAAACAAAAAAAAATAAAGCAAAATTATTTTTATTAAAAAAAAAAGATACATAATAAGATGGACGAATATAACTAGTATTTTGCGTCAGATTCCATTCGTCGAGATATGCTCTCTATGCAAGTTCTAGCATTATGTTGCAGATTTGTGTACTGATGCCAACTTTTATGAGAGCTGTAACCAGCTGGTGCTTAATAATAATAATAACAACTCGACCAACATCTGAGGAGGCTCTCGTTAGGCAGTTGGAGGGCCGGGGGGCTTACTCTCGAGTTTAATTCCGATTGATTGACATTGGAATTGTGACGTTAGGTACTCTTGAATTCGATGCTAGGGCCAAATTGCGTGACCTTTTTGGTAAACTAAGTAAAATGGGGGTTGGGCATATGCTCACGCAAGTTTCAACCAATTTGGCGCTAGCATCGAATTTAAGAGTACCTAAAGTCACAATTCCAACCGACCGATCGGAATTAAACTCGAGAGTAAGAACCCTGATTCAGAAGGCTGTACTCTTGGACACGGCGCGTATTGTCGGGAGGTTTCTCTCTCAGGAGCCCTGACCACCGGCAGCTTGGACCCGGTTCTCGATGCCGGTGGGCTACTATTTTCTTTTTTTTTGTATAATGTTTTTGTGAAGAAATATTTAAAAATGTATCTACTTATAATGTAAATAAATGGAATAATAATAAATCATTTATTTTCTTAGTGGTGATTATTTGCTAAGCGATCTGTACCAACCGTGCCGTCAATTTATATGGTAAAACAATCTTTGCTGGGTTAACTAGTTTTGAAATAATTATTTTTGCTTAAAAACTGGTACCACGCACGCCTGTCTCACATTATGTAACCAGTTCTGTTAATGTATTCCGTTGTCTTATTCACAAGTCCTGTAGGTCACTCTCGCGGTGTTCGTGTCGAGAAACGTCCTTTGAAACCGGTTGGCTCACCTTTACGCCATGACACCCTGATTTTATGGTAACAAACAAGGTTGGGGAAAATGGCGGATTTAATGATTGCGAAGTTTTTTTTTTTAATGATTTTAAAACCAACGTCACGTCTAAACGGTTAGTCCGTATGTTTATGAAAAAAAAAATGTAATTTTTTTTTTATTCTTTGTTTTCTTTTTCTTTCTATTTGTTTCGGCCTACTTATTAAAAAAATATGCACTAACGTATACCTAATTATGGTGTCACTTAAGTAATGCATAGTTAACATTGATATGCGTAGTACATAATTATTATGTCCCAAAAAAATAGGCAGATAGAGATAGGCAGTCTCAAAAACGGTGAATGAAAACATCGTGAGGAAACCGGCATGTCCTAGAACCAAAAAATTCGAAGACATGATGATGCTATGCTACACTAACAGAATAGCTCAGTGACAATATTCTACAACTGCACTAATAAAACGGTGGACTGCCGACTACCCAAAATACGGGCAGTGCTCAGTTTGGGAGTCATAGACTCGCTTTTTGAACTAACCTGTGTAATGTGATCTTTTCATTGTGTTTTCTGCAACTTTTTGAAAGAATAAAGAAATTCTTATTATTATATTTTATTTCTTTTTTGAAGGATGAAATCATCAAATAATTTCACCCACACACACAGCGAGATCGAGTATCAGACTTTTACTGACTAAAACCCTTGCGTGTTACTGCAGTTGCCCGTTGTATATGCTCAACCGAGCGACCAACATGTATCTTCCCGCCAAATCCGAAACAACATTGTCCGGTTGACACATGAGTCTGGCGCGAAATGCGGACACCGTTGTCCCTTTCTGTCCACTCCTCGAAGAAAGGGACTTATTGCCACGATTGTGCCCAAGAATTTTATACCTCGATCTAAATACGTTGATATTATAGAAAAAAAAACTTGAAACATTAATAATATAATTATAATTTAAAAAAAAAAGGATTATTTTCATCTCAGATATAGTAGGTAATGCTGGTTTTACAAGTAATAATTTATTATTATAATCCTGTTGCTAGATGTGAACTTTTAACCTTTTTATCATTAATAAACTTAAATAAAAAACTGTTCAGACAAACCTTTTTTCTAAGGACTATCTATAATTAATGTTATGATCATAGAAGATGGCACTTATGGTTTTGTATGGATTTTTTGTATGAGTCTATTTGAAATGTCTGAATGTCGTTATTTAATTTTTGTTAATTCATTCTTGTGTTTACACAATTTAGTTTTAAAGGTGAAATTTTGAATGTTTGTTTGACACTCAAACGTTTGGCGTTTGGCACACGGGTAGATTATGTCCTGCCCCCTAACCAAGTTACAATCGTTTCGTTTACCGTGAACGCTTGGAGTTGGCTACGCCCTCAATTCTTTTGTTCTGACCACGTGACTGAGCGTTGAGTTGACGTCAGGACAAAGGAATTAGAGGCGTGGCCAACTCCAAGCGTTCATTCTAAACGAAACGATTGTAACTTGGCTAGAGGGGCAGGAATGGAATAGAATATATGACATTTTTGAATCCTGAGACTTTTTGTCCTTTGGGATAATTTCCTAATTCATGGAGGTGAAACAACAGGCAGAAACTAGTAAAATAAGTGGTTTGGTTGGCTCTATTTTTGTTTTACATACCCAATATGAGTTTCATGAAAAACAGAAAAAAATATGAAACACATAAAGACATGGTTATTAAGTTCAAGTGAAAAATTAACCTTCTTACTTAACCAACTTACAATCTGGGTTAAAAAACTAACATCATATTATGCTCACGTACAAATGTACAACTACAATAAGTACCTAATGCATACAACCACGGTTGTACATAGGTTTATCACATTTTTTAGAATGTTTAGTATTTTTCATAAATCATTGCAAATAATGTAGATAAACTGAGAGCAGTGGTGGCCGAGTGGTAACGGCTCCGACTTACGAATTGTAGGTCGCGGGTTCAAACCCAGCCAGGCGCATTACTTTGTGTAATTTATAACATCACAACTGCTCTCAAAACGGTGAAGGAAAACATCGTGAGGAAACCGGCATGTCCTAGGACTAAAAAATTTGACCTAACCTAACCCAACCCGCACTGGGCCCGCGAAAATCTATTTTTTAATTTTTATTTTATACTTTTGAATAAATATTTCGTTAATCACCAAATATTTTGGTACATCTTCCACACAGCGAATTGAGCGAATAGCTAATATATTTTGGCCTTGTATGGAATTGTAGTACTTAAATATTTATCAATTGTTAATTAAAAAAAAAACATTGTGTACTGTATTAGCATCAGCCTTATAATCCCCTCTGCTGGGACTCGGGCCTCGTCTCTAGGATAGGGAATGGGCCGTAATCAATAGTGTTTCATGTACCGAATCGACCCTCCACGGGAACAAAATGACTAAACTTTAACGGTGTATAATACACTAATATATATTTATATTACAGGCTAACAAAAAAAAAAAAAATAGGGGCAACCCTAGTCGTATGTGTCTCATACTGAGCTTTTCCTTAATTCTAGTTTTCACCGTACTCAGGCAAATACACGTGACCAGAATATATGGCTATTGGAAATATTTTAATTACTTCTCATATCCTTATTGATACCAGTTTCATAACAAGTGTGTTTGTAATACTTGTCATACAAGTTGTATGAGCCAAGAAAGGCTGTTCACGATTAAATTTAATGTGTATTAAGTTTATAATTAAATATTTTTTTTATACGATGCTAATGGAGGCGTCTCATGACAATTTGAGGAAAAGAATAGTCACGAGCGGCATATTGTATTACAAATAAAACGAAGCTAGCTAATTTTTGATCCCGAACGCAGTGAGGGGTTTATATAATTAACTCCCAAGCACTACAAGGGAGTTAACATAGAAACCTGAGTGTGTGCTTTTACATCTACTGTGAGATAATTAAAAGATACTGAAACAAATTATATATTAGAGAATTATAAGTAATAATTATAAGTTAATGCTAACTATTACTCTACATGTTTTGATATTTGAAGCAAACAAAATTCACTACCGAATTGAACTAAGTATACTTTTAATGTTCTATAACACTCTCGCTCTTTATTTTTTTTAGATACAACAGTAACAACATTTTACTCTTTTTTTTTATTAGTGGCCAGTTTATTTTATTGCGTTATCTTGTGGGACATTACTTCTGTCTATGAGAGCTTTTATCCGGAATTTCACTGACACGCACACTCACATGTTTATGAAAACTATTCGTTGTTAGACAAGGTTCTCATAAACATGTAGTGACGTAGGTCACTTAAAAATCTTTTTAATTTAAAATTCAAAATCCTACTTCGTGGTAAATATTAATGTTTTGAAATCAACTATTGAGCTGTTGCCAGACCAGACAAAACACCCGTTTGGTCGAAGGATTCGGCGTGTGAGATTTTGCTCTCTCTTCCTTATACCTTAAAAACGTAAATTAAATATTTCTGCTACACATGTATGACTAACAAAAATACGGAACACAAGGATTTGTGGTGTTAAATGAAAATAAATATTTCCGCCACACACATGTATCAAAATGACTAACAAACATAACGAGCATGAATACTTGAAAAACTATGCCAAGGTGAATGCAACCCATTCATTGATGCACGCCCACATGCTAGCAGGCTAACATAATCGATTCCTAATTAGGAATCGAAAAGTTTTATAATCGAAGTGAATAAAAAATTGAAATATGCAAATTATAAATAGGCTTTTTATCCAAGTTTTTTTTAAATTATATAACTAGTCCTCGCTTGTAAGCAGTGATGCAATCGTTGATGGTGAGGCGCACCAGTTCAGTAAGGTCCGGTTCTACTCATTTAGAACTTTTTTGAACTTCTGAAGAAAGACAAATATAAAAGAGAACACGATGAAAATTATATAATTAAAATTAACCAAACACTGGGTAAAATCAAAACATGATAAATTAGTTGGCTCGATAAAAGAAAATCACGATTCTAACCCTAGCTTACGACTTCAAACATGTATATCTACGAGATCACGTCATGGCAATATTTGAAAAAAGGGTCTGGCAAAAACAAAACTCTTAAATATATTTTTTTTATAAAAATAGAACCGCTGTCACAAGGCCGCGAAGTCGATTTAGACCCGAGCGCAGTTCATACAAAATGGGCGACTCTAGTAGTTGCTGTCGTCCTAATATATCGAGCACTTAAAACTAATTTAATTCAGTACACGTCGCAAGGTTAGCCATTGTAGGTGTCTCACAATATTTACATACAAACAAATCAGTCGAAGGCTTCTTTCAATTCAAGCCACTAAACAGAATAATAGTGAAGAAGGTCAGTCTTAATTTGGTGGTCTATTGCGAAAGGGGGATAGAGCTCACCTATTATCTCCGTCTCTTTTTCTCATTTTGAAAATTACCAGTGTGTTACTCTATCTCTGTATTCTAATATGTACTCAAATATTTTTTCGGCTTTGTGAACGTTCCTTGATGTAAGAAGTACGACATGTCCAGATTTTCAGACTACGTTATCGATTCGGTTGATGATGCCTTCAAGTGTTTTGTTTTCATTCTTCCCAGCCTCTTCCTTCAGTTCGGCCTGGGCTTCCAGTTTAACCATATTGAATTCAGAATTTTACAAGAAGCGACTGCCACACCACACCACCAACGACTGCGTGTTCGGTTTTTGGCTTTTGATTATCTATAATGACTAAAAAATTACTAATGACATCTGGGACCGATGGTTTAAACGGTTCCGCGATGGATGGTCATCCATCTATGAAGGAACCTCGGGCATTGTAGCTTAACCACGACCCATGAATAATACTATTCTATTATTATTATTATTATTTAGCCATATCTTTCACTGTCCAGTACAGTGATTTGCTGACCAAAGATTTCTTACCCACTTGAAACTTTTCTTTAACCAACTTGTAGTGACATCTATGTCGTCACAAATAAACTAATCCTGCATCGCGCAAGTAAGATTCGCGGCGCGATTGGAACATATAGAACAAACCCGAAATCATCTATCGGGCAGTAGCCCACCAGATGTAACACCTGTCTGGTCGGAGGACCCTCCCTTTTCAACGGGGGTAAACTTGAGATAGTTCGACTGGATTCATTATGTGGGTGCTTTTGGATGAAGTGAATTTACTGATTATTTTTTACCTTGTGCCATCTCCTATGTATGTCAACTTCGATCATCGCCTGCGGTATGATATAATTGATGTGTGCGCGGAAATTATGAAATAATTGATGGCAATCAGTCATTTGTCATAAGCTTTTTATGGTAAAGAAGGAGGAGGTATATCTATTCCATAAATGATTGAATTCTAATCTAAAATTCAATGATTCACTCTCTCATTATTTTTCAACGATCCTGAACGCATAAACTGACTCATAAAGTTATAGTTGTTTATCGTCAAAATAACGATGTTTTGTATGCGTACCAAATAGCGAGGAACTACGTTGAACTTTCAGAATTCTGACGTAAAGAAAGAAAGAAAGAAAACACGTTTATTTGGCTTGCAATGAAGCACAATACAAGTTTTAAAACTTAAACTTAAATAAAATAAAATAATTAAAAATAAAAACAATAAAAAAGAAATCAACAGCAACAGGAATATGCCTCACGGCTGCGCCAAATAGGTTCAGTTCAGCATGATGCCAGACAACTTTGTAGCAGTTGCCTGACGCTGGTTTTCAACTGAACCTTGGGTGCAATCACGGATGAGAATAAGTTTAAAATACGAGTATAATGTGATTTAATAAAATGATATATAAAATAATTTAAAAAAACAAATAATTTTGAAGACGAATATGTGTGTTTTAGCTGTGTAAGTATGTAAATAAAACAAATAATGCCATAGTCAATAAAATTGCCTTGCAAGTTGCAAACACGAACTGCGAGTACGACCACTGAGTCGCGAACAAAAGAAAACGAGGCAGCTGTTAGAGACACCGGTGCCCAAGGAACCTCCATCACCCAAAATATTGTAGCTATGTATACACTCTTACAATATCGCAACATGACCCATGCACACACAAAACGACGATAATAATTGAAAAATTGGCTCACATATCATATTATAGAAACATTTATATTAGTCAGGTCCAGTTTTCGCTGCGCATCAATCAAATACTGCCGTAAACGTCTTCTAAAAGTACTTATTGTGTTTATTGCTCTAATGGGGGGTGGAATATTGTTCCATACCTTAGATGATGAGTAACGGAAAGTGCCTCTGAACGCCGCTGTACTATGGGGCTGTGATGAGAGTTGCTGTGAACATTGCCTTCTTCCGCATTCTCGTTTGCCAGTGATCCAACTCAATTTGTTGTATAGGTACTCTGGTTTTTTTAATTTAATTACACCAAATAGCAGGCATGCCAAGTGTAGCTTGCGTCTCGATTTCATTTTGAGGGTAAAATGCTTATTAAGGTATGGTGTTACGTGACTTCTGGGAGGTATTTTATAACAAAAGCGAGCACACGCGTTTTGAACCCTTTGAATGAGCCGATCGGTACGAGCCAGTAGGCGTGGGCCGTACACCGTATCTGCATAGTTCAATCTAGACAAAACAAGACTTTCCACAAGTTGTTCCCGAAGTGATTCTGATAGATAAGGCCTCATCTTATATAGAATTTTCAGGCGATAAAAACAGTTTTTTACTGAGTCTGCGACATGCTTTTCAAACCGTAGTTCTTTGTCTAAAATAAGACCAAGGTTCCTTGCTTCATAGACTCTGTCTATCGGTTTGCCCATTAGTTGAAGCGAAAATATAGCGGGTAGTTTAGCTAGTTGTTGTTTAGAGCCAAGTACCAAGAATTTGGTTTTGTTTGGGTTTAGCGACAAACAATTATCTTCGGACCAGACAGCAATTCTACTAAGATCGTCATTTAGGTCTTTAATGGCATTTTCATACTCGTCAGGATAAAAAGAAATATAAAGTTGGACATCATCAGCGTATATATGGTACTTGCACTTCTGGAGGCAATTGATGATATCCGCGCAATACAAGATAAAGAGTATTGGACCTAAGATAGACCCTTGTGGCACTCCTCTCTCTATGGCACTAAGTGCCGATTTTAAATTGGTGCCATCCCCCAAACGCAAATCTACAAATTGCTTCCTATCACTGAGGTAGCTCCGGAACCATTCCACAGCTCCAGGGTCAAAACCATAATATCTTAGCTTCGACAATAATAACGGTATATTAATTGCGTCAAATGCACGGGAAAAATCAAGCAGAACCAGACACGTACACATTCCCTTATCTTGGGCAGACAACACATTATCAGTAACATCCAGTAAAGCAGTAGCGGTACTTCGTTGCTTTCTGAAACCTGATTGTAAGTCTGGTAATATGCTGTTCTGCTCCAAAAAATGTGTTAATTGGTCACACACGACCCTCTCCAGCACCTTAGACAGACATGGTAAGATGCTAATAGGCCGGAGGTCTTTCAGATCAACGGGATTTGAATTTTTGGGTAAGGGCTTGACTGAGGCAATCTTCCACTCCTCGGGGAATTTTGAAGTCACTATTGAGCAATTTATCATGGCTGTAATAGCATTTAACGTGTGGGGTAAGGTCATGACAATCATGTCCAGGGTGATGCGATCATTTCCCTCGGCCTTACTTTTAAGGTTAGAGATAATGCGAAAGATGTCAGCTTGCTCCACTGGAACGATTGAAAAAGTACAAGTCAGCCGTGGTAAACAAACATACAGGGTGTGCAAAGGAGACGGCTGAAAGTGTGAGCCGCTGATAGGCCTCATGACATCTAGCAACCAGCAAAGCCCCTTTAGCCAAGTTACAATCGTTTCGCTTAGCGTGAACGCTTGGAATTGGCCACGCCCCCATTTTCTTTGTTCTAACGTCATCTCAACAAAAGAATAGGGGGCGTGGCCAACTTCAAGCGTTCGCGCCAAACGAAACGATTAAAACTTGGCTAGGGGGGCTTTGCTGGTTGCTAGATGATTATTTTTAGTATTATGCTATTCAACAGTACCTTACCTACCGTCTATCTTGTGGCCTGCCCCCTTGGCCAAGTTACGACCGTTTCGTTTCGATTATCTTGCGTTGAACGCCTCGAGTTGGCCACGCCTCCAATTCTTTTGTTCTGACGCCATCTCAACGCTCAGTCAACGGTAAGAACAAAGAAATCAGGATTTTTTTTCTCTTTAACTTATTATTTATTTATTTTATTTTTATATTGTATTTGGAAACTTAAGTTGACTCATTATTTCGTTTACTAGTGGTTGTTGGTATAAGATTAAAAATTATATCTGTGTAGGATTTAGCAGTTCAAGCATAAATGTAAATATTATTATATTACATTGACGTAAGTAGAGGAATTTGGATGTAAATAAACATTTAAGTACAGGCACGTATTTCATAAAGTTTTCTTTAAACATTTTTTTTTAAACATTTACATTTCAAGAACATATATTGCATGTAATATTACGTAGGCTGTTTATTTATACGGCTGAGCGTATTCTGAATTACAATTATTCGTAAAGAGATTATTTATTTTACGAAGAAGTAACGGGATGCTGAAGATAGATATGAAATTTACACCGTTAAATTTTGTTCGTTTTAATCCCGTGGAGGGTCGATTCGGTACATGAAACACTATCGATTTATAAAGATAAAATTAAGAAATAAAGTACTTTTTTTTTAAACTTGAATTAATTTACGCGTGTACGAAATTGATTTCTTTAAGTAAACGTCAGCTGATCGTGGCCAATGAACTGTAAGTAGTTAGTACGAAACGACAGACAACTCCCTACATGGTCATTGACTCGTTTATTTAAAGAAATTTAAATACCTAATTATGGTGTCGCATAGTTAACATTGATCTGTGTAGTACATAATTATTATATACCAACAGAATAGGTAGATAGAGATAGACAGTCTCAAAAACGATGAAGGAAAACATCGTGAGGAAACTGGCATGTCCTAGAACCAAAAATTCAAAGACCTCCTGCACTGGGCCCGCGTAGTTGATTATGGCCAATTCGTTCTCCTAGAGAGGAGGCCCGAGTCCCAGCAGTGGGAATATTATAAGGCTGATGCTATGCTATGCTATTTTAGCTAGATAAACTGGCTATTTCTTTGTGCTGTTTTCAAGTAGGTATTTTAAAAAACAAATGAGTAATTTACGTCTTTTCTCACGTAGGTTGATTTTACGACATCTAGTGACTGTCGGAATGTTGTTGTTTCAAGGAAATATTTTTAGATTTTATTCAGGTTCGCATCGTTCAGAATAATTTTATTGTATTGAAAGCTTTTGATGTTTCGTCTTGTAGTAAATGGTTAATAACACTGTGAAATTAGTTTTGCTTGGTTTATTATAATAGTGTAATATGTAGTGAAATTAGTTTTTGAGAACGAAGTAATGTGACTGTTGTTTGTCACACAGGAATAGAATAGAATAGAATAAAACTTTATTTTACACCAAGGAAGTTACACAATCAATACTTAAACTAAAGTGATCCACCCCATAATAACAGACAACTCTGGTACAGTACGATCGACGAATCTTGGCGCGTCTGAAGTTAGGCTCAGCGAACTATAGCGCTTCTGCACTCGTAAAAAAATAAATGGTTTGAAAAAATAAATGCCAATAAGAGTTATTATTGCTGTTAACAACTGTTATTGGCATTTATTTTTATAAATCATTTATTTGACGCGCTTATTTTGAGCGCTAAAGTTCGCAGAGCCTAACTTCAGACGCGCCAAGATCCGTCGTCCGAAGTGTACAGGTACACGAAGAGAGCGTATAACACTCTTCGTGTACAATATAATAATGCCTTTAGAGCCTTGCTCAAGCTGCCCTGGCGGTGTAGTGCGACTGGCATGTTCGCTGAGAACAGAGTTACTGACTTTCATGGGCTCTTAAGAAGACTCTGGGCATCTTTCCTGTCTCGACCTTCGCGATGTGGTAATAAGGTTGTGTCTGAAGTGTTCCAGGGTGTGTACTGGCTTAAACGTTGTTAATTTTAATTTTTTACTATCTTAATTATAACAATTTAATAATGTTGTTAAATAATTTATCAATAATTTTATCAAAGTTTCAATAATTATAATTATTTTTTTATAATCCAATGTATTTATTTTAATCTGTATAATACGCTATTATGTACGAGTAATACTATGTGTTACTATGGGTTTAATGCCTGAAATAAACGATAAATAAATAAAGAAATAATAAATAAAGAGATATGCAAACCTTAATTTGTTTTTTAAAGTTTGCCCCACACTTGGAATTGTTATCCTGTATTATCTCCATTCTGTATCGTAAAATTAGTTCTAAAGAAAGGAAATGCATTTATTTGGCACAACATAAGGCACTCATATAATATTTGAGTACCTACAATTGAAAACAATACAGATTACGAGTGTGGATGTGTGTGGTGAAGAACCTACCATGGTGGCTGTAGCTGGATAAGAGATGCCTAAGTGTCGAGAAAATATTTATGTCCAACCGTATTTGTTACTGGCAGATACGATGATCAATGAATAAAAGCACCCTCATCATCTGCTCGCCTTGTCTCATGGTGATGAGTCTTTTTTTATTTATTGCCCACCCTAGGAATTGCTCTGGTATTTAGATGCGTTCACAAACCGTAATCTCCGGAATGGTCCACTTCTCAAAATGACAAATGCTTGCACTGACTGGACGGCTCCACTCAAAACTGTGTAGTTCTTTTCTCAAAACACTATCTAAGAAATCAATCTGCATGGTTCCCGTATGATTTGACCATTGCCTAAATTTTTGCTATATGGGCTTTAAAAGGGACTTTGATCCCTGAGTTTGTTTCGGTGTTACTTCTCAGGTTAGTCAGCTAAGAAACAAAAGCCTCACCTAGTTTGAATTGACGAAAAAATTTACGTGTAAAAGTAAAATTTACGTGTAAAAGTAAAATTGACGTGTAAAATTGTTTTTAAAACCTTTTTGTAAAATAAATATCATTTAGTTATGCTAAACAACAAAGCCTACACGACCACTTATACATCATGATGTCAGCATCTAAATGCAGAGATTATCGCCATTTTGAATTGATTGTTGCGGTGTGTATCCGCATTTGGATTGATGCATTCATTGGCAATGAGCAAATCGATCAAGTCTTATTAATAACATGGCAACAGTTAAAAAATTGCATCGAACTTTACGGCTGTTGAACTTGCTTGAGGGTTTTCAATTCTGTAATTTTAAATGAGAGGTTCAGACCGCAGAAGGCGATTTCTATAGGAAATTTCAAGAATACATAGACAACCTTATTTTTAGTCTAAGTGAAACCTGAATCACGTGTCTAGTATTTTTATGCAAAGAATCTATGTACAAAACACAAATGTATCAGGAAAAACCACAAAGTTATAAGCCTGTTGAGTTACCTGTTTGTTCACACAAACACAATGTGTTCAGGTTTCACATATATTAAAAATAATGTTGTATAAAATAATCCGTCGTCTTCTAATAGTGCACAATGTTTCTATTACTTAGGATTCCTTGGCTTGGAGCTGAGTTTGAAACCATGACCTATAACTAACAAGCTTGGACTGTTACAACTGGGCCACCACCGCTCTTTATAATTGCTGCTGAAGGTGGTGATACCGTGATACTGTGTATAGAATACAGCACATCAAAGATAAAACTTGTCTAGATACGGTCCATACCAAATTACATGACTTTTCAATCGCTCCATCTTCAATCTATTGCCTCACAAGTCAACGCTAAATGCCTCAACAAAGTAACAACAGATTCACATAAAACCTCAAAAACATGAGATATGATACTCCACGTTAATTTTGGAGCCATTAACTCAAAGTTATAGTTGCCATAACTCTCTCAAGTGTAGGGTTACCATATCTCAGGATTTGTCCTGAGATATCAGAATTTTTGGAGTATTCTTAGGATTGCTGCCAGATTTTGCAAATCTCATGAAATCTCAGGATTTTTAACATATAGCTTACAATTAAAAGTTAAACCAATATAACAAAAAATAAATTTAAAAAAAACTTAATAAAAAGTAAAAAAATAAAATAAAAATACTCTTTCTTTGGTAAAGCCCCCTCTTCCACTTTAAGAGCGTCGTGTGACGCGTGAGCGAAATCCTCAGGATATAAAAATAATAATATTACAATTTTTTTTTTAAATTTTTTGAGGAAATTCTCAAACTGTACAAAAAATATCAGGGTTTTTCAATGGCAATCAGGCCTTTTCCCCAGACTTTTGATTTTTTCTAGTGGTAACCCTACTCAAGCGTAACAAGGCCAATATTCTGATGGAGGTTAATGAAGGATATTAAAAAGGTTTAAACACGTAGAAGGTACTGCTAGCTAGATGTGTTTCCCACGGTCACTGGGTAATGTTTACGGTAAGATTTAACCTAAAAGTTTATTGCGACCTGTAGCACCTGTATAAAAATTTGTATACACCGTGTCTTAGATATCGACGTAGAAACGTGTACCATGGATTTAGTACATGATTCTGGATCCCCAATAGTCGGTGTTGGATTCATGCACTGCGGGTTCCGTACAAATTTACCTACCAAAATAGTTCAAGTCCCGAATTGAGTTTCAAAGATTTTTCCGTATCGCAATTTTTTTTTTGACGTCACTACAATTTTCAGATTTTTCCTATACTTGTGCTATGAGATATAAACTTGATTTATTTACAGCTTCAAGGGACCGCAGACTTGAGCATATGGTTTCAATTTCTGCTCGATACCTCCACGTGTTCCCGAGGGTCTTGACAGGCAGACAGACAAACACCAATTTGATAAGGGTTCCGTGTTTTTCCCTTTGATGTACGGAACCCTAAAAATTTTGAAGACTACTAGTTACATACATTTGACATCTATGGAGTGGAATTCCCTACCGGAATCTGTATTTCCTGGTAGCCTTGTGTCTGCTAATCTTGTGACAAGATTGAATAAGTTACATCTAAGCAATCGTGTTCCATAGCCAACCACATGACCAGGTGAAATAGTTCAGTAAAAAAATAAACATGTTTTTACTCTCATTTTTATTTCACATTTGAAACATGTATTTTCCATTTCGTCATGGTTGCTTATTATATATGTAGTATATTATTATAATTATAATGTTATTCAGTTAGTATTATTGCAATATTTATTATATATATATAATAAATATTGACGGAGGTAAGTAAGTAATTAAGTAATTTCTGACGGAGCAATTTCGATCCATCGGCCTCGAACTAAACTATTCGAAATGTGAAATTTTTGTTTCTGACAATACTGACAGACAATCAACTCTACAGAAATTTAATGCAATAGCCCCAGATATCAAAATTTTAGAAAAATGTTCACTGCACCTCCTAGGTTCTCCAATTTTTGAAGACAGTTTTTCCTTATTCATTGACGATAAAATAAAATCATTCAACGATATTTCGGACAGACTATCAAAAATTAACTTACATTCCGCTTTCACCCTCATTAGATATTGCTGTTTTGCACCAAACTTTATGTATTTTCTCCGCTCTTCCCCTTTATGGAAACAACCACATCTCTTAGACAAAATTGACGAAACTATTCGATACACTCTAACGTCCATCTTAAATGTGGCTTTGGATGACCGAGCATGGCTGCAAGCCACACTACCCATTCGCTTTGGTGGGCTCGGCATCCGCAAAATTTCTAGTGTCAGTCTACCGGCGTTCCTGTCTTCGGTCCACAGCACTCAACAGTTAATCGAAAGAATCTTAACTCCATCACTGGTTGACTGGGAGGTGCCGTGCTTGACCGATGCCGTGAATGTCTGGAAAGTGGCTTGCCCGGACAAGGCGTTGCCCGAAAATCCATCTTCCCAGAGACAGTGGGATGAGCCGCTCTGCAGGTTGGTACGGAATAATCTCATTAATCTGTCCTAGCTCAGAGGACACCGGTGTCCTCTCACATCCACGCCACTATAGGCCTTAATTCCGATGTTTAGAGTCTACTTTTGTATGAACAAGTTGGGTAGTTGTGGATCGAAGTGTTAATACGTCCACCAATACTGCTGAGCGTGCCCGCCTACTGGCTGTGGGGGAATGGGAGTCGGGTCTCTGGCTACAGGCTCTACCGTCACCCAACATAGGTACCATGCTGAGTGACACCACCTTCCGGATCGCTACATGCTTGCGTTTGGGTGCTCCTAGTGGAGCTCCACATCGATGTCAATGCGGTGAAGCAGTCGACCGCCTAGGACACCATGGCCTGTCCTGCAGTAGAAGCGCTGGTCGGATAGCACGGCATGCCAGCATTAATGACATCATCCGCCGAGCTCTCGTCATCGCCGGGGTGCCAGCTGTTTTAGAACCTATAGGCTTGGCACGTGACGATGGAAAGAGGCCAGACGGGATGACCATAATGCCCTGGAAGTTAGGTAGGCCTTTGGTGTGGGATGCAACTTGTGTCGACACCCTTGCGCCATCCCATCTTCTGAGTACGGCAGGCTGTGCTGGGGCGGCTGCTGCAGGTGCAGAAAATCTCAAACGGCGTAAATATAATAACCTTATCGGTAGTTACATGTTTGAGCCGTTTGGGGTTGAAACACTAGGGCCATGGGGTCCGAGCGCTCATCGAGTTGTTCGTGACATCAGTAAACAGCTAGTCGACTCTTCGCGTGACCAGAGGGCTGGGCTTTTCTTCGGTCAACGAATCAGCATTGCCATCCAACGTGGCAATGCTGCCAGCGTTCTGGGCACTTTTCCCATTGATATCGATGTGGATGAATTTTTTGATGCCCAATAAGTTCTTTTTCTGTCCGTTTGTACATATTATTAATTTTTAATTTGTATATATATCTATTAAGTTTTATATCGAACTAGAAATCCATATATTATACCGGTTCTGATATATATATATATATAAATATATATATAATATATGTATGTATATATTTATATTGTATATTTCAATAATAACTGTTTTGTTTGTACTTTTATTTATATTACTCTTACACTCGGTGTCTACATCTCTTTATTTTCCAACTCATCTTTCGCAGGTATGCTGGGGAAGATTTCTGTACAAATAAGCTTCACATTTGTACCTATTTTTTTAGTTTTTATCGACTGTGGTCCCAGATCTTAGATTTCTCAGATCTGCTAGCAGACATTTTAGTTTCATGTGGATAAGCATGTAAAAGCCATGTTTTATTAACATTTATCTTAGAAAATGGAGTACAGTGCCGTTCACTTCGTGGCTAGATCGTAAGCTTAGAATTAACATTGCTAGTGAAATCAGATATTAACAAATTAGCTCACGATCCGATAGCGGGCTTGAGTTTGCTTTTACATATAACTATAATTATCATCTATGTATACTTACTGCTTCGTTAATCTCGTGGGGTCTTGGGTACCACACACCCGGGTCAGTCAAGAGTACTTTTGGGTTTTTCTCTTTAGCAGCTCAGAGTTTGGAAGTAGTTGGTGTGACACACCCGTGCTTTGGGAATCGTATAAAGTAGTTGGGCCTATTTGCCGTCCCATTGAACTATAAGGTTTACAGAAGCGTGATTATTATTACACATTTTTCTCCAGATATTTTGGATACACAGATATCTCGTGGATATTATCTAGGGTTCTATAGAAATAAAAAAATAAATTGGTGTAAAACTAATCCAGTAAAGACCTCTGAAAATCTTCTATTTTACGCGAACTTAGGCCCTCCATGATATATACTCATATATTAAAAATATAAAAAAGTACATCTATAGAAGCCTTGCACATGTAATCGAGATTCTGAATGACGACAATATTTCTTAAAAAAACTTTTAAAGGCTTTTTACCCGACTGCGCCAGAAGGAGGGTTATGTTTTTCGAGAGTATGTATGTAAGTATGTATGTATGCATGTATGTATGTATATATGTATAATTGTTTGGCACGCTCTGCAGCCTGAACGGCTCGATGGATTTTTGCTTGAGAGGTGTCGTTAGATTCGTATTTACTGTGAGAGTGACACTGGGTATATCAAAATAAAAATAAAAACAAAATGGCGGATTTTTGGCGTCAAATTTAAATGATTGGCACGCTCTGTGGCCTGAACGGCTCGATGGATTTTAGTTTTCGCGGTGTCGTTAGACTTGTAATTTCTGTGAAAGTGATATCGTAATAAAATAAAACTAAAAAAATAAAACATAAAAAACGGTAATTTAAAAAACTAAAAAACCCGACTGCTTTTCTGAGTATTCATGAAAAAGCCCTAAAACAAGAAAGTCGTTGTACCCGATTCCACTAAACTATATAATATTTTAAATACAAGATAAATTATAGCAGTCGGGACCCATTCTAGAAAGTCAGCCGTCTAGTCAGTAGATTGGAGTAATCTGCAATAGGTATGTGCTCTCATTTCACTAAGCCTCCATTTCTAGAATGGGTCCCGACTGCTACAATTTTTGTTTTATTTAAAATATTATATAGTTTAGTGGAATCGGGTACAACGACTTTCTTGTTTTAGGGCTTTTTCATGAATACTCAGAAAAGCAGTCGGGCTTTTTAGTTTTTTAAATTACCGTTTTTTTTTCTGGAACGAGTATTGTGAAATATTCGAGTAAATCACGGAACTTCCGAATGCCAACAGAGTTTTCAGGCGATATCTCTCTTTTTTTGCGTTGCCTCTTCATCAAACATCGCGTTGGATTGTGTTAGATGAAACAACAAGCTTTTAAACCACGCTCGATATTGATGATAGTTGAGGAGGAGGCCCCTCTTCAGAAACTCCAGGGTAGCCATTCCAACAGGAATCTAACGTACAAAATATTAAAAGCCAATAAAATATAACCATAAACACATTAGAACTTCCACTAATAAACGTAAAAATAATGACAAAACTGTAAACAGGTTTTAATTTACGATTGCTTTTGTAATAACAAAATGTTTTTCCATCATCACTGTGTTTATTTCTAAAGGTTTGAAGATAAACTTTTTTTGTAATTAAAATTATTATTTTTTTGTATCAAATCTATGGTAAACAAGTTGTTAAAATATTTTTATATCAGGTAGATGCCCGGTCATTGAGGATTTTGGTTATAGGACAAAGAAACCATCTTTGTTTTGATCGTTAAAATTTTTATTGTAGGTACCTATTCTGAAATTATTAATAAAAAGCTTCTGCCTGCGAGCAAAGTAAGCGTGGTAGGCTTTTACTTTGTATAATTTATTTTATTACCACTGATCTTAAAACGTTGAAGGAAAACATCGTGAAGTAACGATAATGTTCTAGAAATAATAGTGTTCACTGGATTGTGATGGTGATCTCTCTCTATCACTCAATTGTTTATTGCAAGAAAACTCAACTTTGAGTTAAGTTCGATGACAACTCCCAAGCCGCCAAACACAGAGCTGCATGGCGTCGCATCTCAAGAGAGGCGGTGGTATAGGTGCTCGATTACGAAGACGCGGCGCGTTGCGCGACGCATCGGGCGGTCGGTCGTACATTGCCATATGTTTGTGTTTGCGCGAGCAATGACGTGGCCCGCTGCTGCAATGTACGACGAAAGCCCTACGCGCCGTACAACGCGCCGCGTCTCCGTAAACACGGCCTAAGACTCGACTGAGACTTGACCATGACTACTCTGTCAAAAGTGCACGATTAAAAATTGATTAGCAGGATGTAGTAGGATTTGAGGTACGGCAGGCGCCTTCTGCGAAGCAATAGTGCTAGCGAAGGAGCCAGTTGCACGCGTGAAGGACGTACTACCTCACACCCCAACCGCAGAGATATCAATCCCAATTTTCAACCACCTTAGGCATGGGCTTGCGGACAGCGAGCAATAGGTAGCTTGCCGTCCAGAACAGCTCGTAGTGTTCTACGCGCGCCTCAAAGATATGACTGCAAAACCGTAGGGTCCCAGCAGGGCCGAAGACTGTTGGGGCCATAAGTAGTCGGAAAGGGAACCCCAGGGTCCTAGAACATATGGCAAAAAAGGAAAACTAGGTGAGGGTTTTAGTTAGTTAAAAGTCTGACCCGCCTTCTCGCTCTGTCCTAGAACGGGAGACGTAAAAAACAATTATTGATACACTTATGATGTTCTCCTTGAAATAGATCGATGTTATTGATTCATGACTGTCATTGTATGGTTTCCCAGCTTAAAAAAGGATGTAGTAAGATTTGTAGAAAGTAGGATATCTTTAATATTTCCTGACAAGTTTATGAATTTTAAAAATTTTATCTCACTCATTACCTCAACACTTTTTAAGCGATTATGTAATTCCCTCAATAAACATTGTCAAGCAGGAAACGCATATTTCCTTAAGCGTTTTTAATGTCGACTGTTGTCAACCTACAGGCGGTATTCACATCTTATGATCACTCAGAAAATCCACAGACTTTTTTTTATGGTAGGTAAAGTCATCCAACGATAAATCCCGCACTTGGGCGAAGCGGGAGATAGTGTCTGACTCTTACTGACCAAAAACCTACCCGTTCCGTCGTTGCCTATCATACCGGGGCCGAGCTATCATTTCAGAAAGTGGTCCTTGGCCCCAGTAGGCTTCGACGCTGCCTACTTACAGCTAGCAGGCTGGGCCTCTGCGGAAAATCCACTGACTTCAAATAATCACGTTTTTGCGGGATTGTTTCAAAGAGTTACCTTGGCATTACTTATTCTGTGCCGCGGCCCTAGAACGCAAGGGGTAAAGAAAGAACACAAGTAGGTCTTAGTCATTAAATCTGACACTCCTCCTCTCTCTCTCTACATAGAGCCGGACAAGTTATGTTCAATACACTTACTCGAAAACCCGCTCTTATCCCACAGCTTATAAGCACGCAATAGACTGTTTTCCGCACTAGTGCAGAAAAGTGCTATCATAATTTTATTACATTTATGAATATATTTATCGTACCAGGCTAGGCGCGAGTCAATCCCCGTTTTTTCATTTCTTCGTAAGTATATTGAAAAACGTCGTTTGAAACTCGTGCAAAGTCACTGTAGTCCTCGGCTCCGTAACACACTCGCCTACGGCTCGTGCGAATTCCACGTCGGTAGCAATGACAATCTTTCTGCAGTTGTACCAAAATGTACTATTTTTGATATTGCAATCGATACTGGTTGAATTGCTTTACTAAGAGCCTATAATTCAGTCTGGCCTTGAAGACGCAATAATCGGACGCGAAGACCGCTGCATCCAAATTGTTGAACCTCACGCTCAGCGACCTTCTGCAGACCAAACTGCTTAGTGACGTAGGTACCTAAAGGTCGTCAACTGCCTGCAATCAGCTTCCTATGCGCCCACGCATTGTCTCCGTACATATATTATGTGGCTATTGGAAATAAAGTCGTTTAGTTTCGTTACTGACGTCATTAGTCATTGACACGTTTAATTGCCACGATAGTGGGAGGTGGAATGAATGAGTTTAGAACTGACTATATTAGAAACATGTACTTGACTATAAACATGACTATAAACATGACTATAGACATGAATATACAATATTAGTTTAATGTGGGACCCGAAACACTGGTCTAGTATTTTTATGCAAAGAATCTATGTACAAAATTTTAGACCTGTCATAAAAAATCACAAACTTATAAGCTTGTTATGTTACCTGGTTGTCCACACAAACACATGGTCACCGGGCCACTCGGGTTACTGAGGGGTTGTTTTGCTCCCGCACCCAGATGTACCCTGGTTCCTAATGCCCGCTATAACCTGCGGTGACCTGTTTTGAACTAGGTGTCGGTGGTGTCCAATTTGTGGCTTTATTTAAATATTGGAATCGATTCAGTTACTGATTCTGAACAAACTATATTCAAGTTTCGCTGATACTAAAAATAATGATGTATACCTACATGACTTAAAAACCAACTCTTGCTTTGCCCTTCTCATATCTACTTCCCTTTGTCCATTCTTTATTTTATAAATACTGTCCATTCTTCTGTGAAATTCGCTATCTTTCGGTATCAGGATGGCCGTCCGTGAAATTATTATTTTTTTAAGTTTTTTGCATTTCACTGGTCAGACTCAAGTTGTATGTTTTTTTTTTTTATTTGGAGTACGTGTCACTGACATTTGACCACTGTCTCACCTGATGGTAAGCGACAATGTGGTCGACTTGCCTAGAAGTAACTTATTCACTCTTGACTTAAATACCCCTAAGTTGTAGCTATCAGGAACACAGACTCTAGCAGGGAATTCCATTTCTGAGCTAACCGTACGATGAATGTATTCCTAAAACGTTGGGCGCGTAAGGCCGTGTTTACGGAGACGCGGCGCGTTGGGCGTTTTGTCGTATATTGCACCAGCGGGCCGCGTCATCGCTCGCAAAAACACACACATATGGCAATGTACGACAGACCACCCGACGCGCCGCGCAACGCACCGCGTCTCCGTAATCGAGCACTTAGGGTGTGATTTGTGAAAGGAAATAAAAATAAAATATTTGTATTTGTCATGTCTACCACGTACCGGTGACGCATCGCGGTACGTCTTGTGGTCAGATGTTGGAAGTCGGGCTTGGCGGAATCAAATTATGTAATTCCGACGCATACTACATGCACGATATACAACCGGAAGAAAACCATATAGCAACACGACTATGAAGCTTGATTAAAATGTAATTCTCTGGTGTAATAAGTATTTATTTTTGTATTTACCTGCTTTTTGAACATGAGGCACTTGTGAACACCAGTCTGTTTTTTAGTATTTGGATCAATAACATAGTGATGAGGTGGGGAAATGTTGTACCTAATCTTCGCAAACGAAATAAAAACTGGCTAAGTGCGATTTGGATCGCACACGAAGGATTCCGTCTGTACCATTAGCTATACATCGTCAGAATATTTATTTCATTTTAAATTTATTTATTGTTTAAGTAAATAATTGAATATACAACTTAATATTTTGTGAATATTTCAAGCGTCTAACGTGTTGCCGTTATTAATATAGAGCAAAAAATGGCCAAAAAAAATTTTTATAGTACGTGAGCACTACTTAAATATTTATTTAAACCTATTTTTAGAATTTTTTGTTAAAACGGTAATAGAAATACATCATTTGTGAAAATTTCAACTGTATAGCTATCACGGTTCGTGAGATACAGCCTGGTGACAGACAGATCGGTGATGGAGCCTTAGTAATAGGGACCCGTATTTGCCCTTTGGATACGTAACTCTTAAGGTAAAACTACACTGCGCACACGAGGGCCACGTACGCCGATCTGGGCGCGTCGGTCTCCATAGAATAGAATAGAATAGAATAAAACTTTATTGTACACCAAGAAAGTTACTTAATCAGTACTAAACTTAAATCTATGGATACATTTTATATGGAAACTAGTCTTGTAGAGGTACACTTGATCCGCGTCACGCGACGTCGTTCTGCGTACAAATCAGGCATGTCACACGTGTGCGTTGGTATAATGTAGTTCTAGCTTTATACGAGTAATAAAGTCTCGTTTTTACCCTTTGGATTCGGAACCCTAAAAGAAACAAAAATAATCGCGCGTTAAACTGCACTGTGTACTGTGTTTCATTTTTATTGCACAAACAGATTAAACGTAAACCATTTTAATTAGTTTACAACATTTCAATGTTTGTATTTTCCACTTGAAAATGGAAAACCAGTAAATAAAGCGTATCAATCGGTTCTTTAAGTCATGTAAATAGTAATTTGCGATGCAAATGCCAGGTAACATCTTACGCATGGTTTGGAGGACCATGTGGTGATCTCATAGTTGCGCAACACTTTCGCTCGGCGACCGGTTTCCATCCGATTTCTTTACGAGAATGGCGAATTACGAAATTTACGCCTCCTTAGTGTCAGTTCTTCGTTGTTTTTGAGTGGTTGTAAGATGTTTTTTTTTTTCGTGTGGTTTGTATTAAAATGTAACTGACACTTCACAGTTTTAGCTTCTTTTTGAAGTCCAGACGATGGTGTAAGAGTTATACTTAGTTGTGTTTAAATTGGATAGTTGCCTCTGAATATTTTGTATTAGCTGCTACCAGCGGATTTATCCGAGAAAATTATATCAAGAGAAAATTATGTTCTCACCCGGGATTTTTCCCGGGTTAAAAATATCCTTTAAGTCCTATCCTACAGACTACCCGTATGTGAAATGCAAATTCTTTTATTATTATTTATTTGCTTCAGATACAAGATCCATATTTTGTGTTAGAAAGTAGGTACTAAAACTATGTTAGTAGCCGTCACTTTTAGCTGTCATAAACATACATACACTGTCACAAATTTAAGCATTTATAATATTATAGTCTGATAGCAATTTTTTTTTTAAATAAATTATTTTCCTTATTTCTTGGAACTTTAATTATATTTATACATGGAAAAAGCTCTCTGCATTGTATAGTATAGGCACCCATTACACGATAGGTTTTGCTGTCAGTTTTGCCACAGTCAAAATTTTGACTGACGAATAACCTATCGTATAATGGGATAATTGACGTAGCATAGTATTGATTGACGAAAACCATCATTCACCATCATTAATGATTGATGGCAATAATTGAAGTTTGCATGACCGTGTACGGGCGCCTTACATCGCCGTCATACGTTTAAAGTAATCAGATCGGCTCTAATTTAGCAAGAGGGTCACGTTACCGACTGTGGTATGTACCAATTGCTGGTTTACCATAATCCAACCGAACCTAAAACCTTGTCACTCAGCTGTAGCACTTGACCGAAGCAATAAAAACAAAAAAAAAACATAATTTCTTGTGAAATTAACCAAATGACACCACAGACATAAAAGATTACAGAGCAAAGAATGGTGAGTACTACCAACGGATACCGTTGTCCGGTGGCATCCGTTCCGGGTCGCCGGACAGCCCGACCATCTGGCAGACATCACACCACCTGCTACTAGGGGAGACGGTACACTGTTATCTTAATATCTAGCAGTTTCGAACGGTATGTGACTGACGAAATACGGTCAGCTGTGATATGTGCCACTGAGCTGACAGTACCATCACATGTTGACTGGCCTGTTGGTCTAGTGGTTAGTGGCCCTGACTGCTATGCCGCAGGTCGTGGGTTCGATTCCTACCCAGGACAAATGTTTGTGTGATGAGCACGATCATTTGTTCTGTGTCTGGGTGTTATTTATCTATAATATGTATGTATTTAGAAATATATAAGTATGTTTATCAGCTGTCTGGTACTCATAACACAAGCTCTGCTTAGCTTGGGACTAGACGGTGTTGTGTGATAGTTGTGGAAATATAATTATTTATTCAACACACAACATTATTTAATAACAAACTTCCAATTAAAAATGCACAAAATTTAAATAGCCACAATTTCGGGAAAATTTTACTAAACTGGCTCAGTAAATTAGACTATGAACTAATAGAAAATCTAGTCACCAGTAACCCAAATAAATAATGACAGACTACGTATTACGAAGACTTCCACACACACACAAACACATCATAATTCTTACGAAGACATCAAAAACACACCATCATGCATAACACACCACACCACACATTCACAGAGTAATTTTTTGTGTATCCTTATAATTACCATTTTTTTTTTTGTATAAAAACATGTCTTATTTCATATTATTTTTTAATATTAATATAATTGCATAATTAGCACTGTAAGTAAACAAATTGTAGTATGTATAGGAAGGGTACTGTCTCCTGAGATACAGGTTCACCACCTAGTTCAGGAGGCAGAACATTTATGTAACAGTGACACTTGTTTTGCAAATAAATAAAGATTATTATTATTATTCTTATTACCATCACAAATAAAATAAATACTTATCAAGCGAAATACCACTCACTGATTAATTACGAAATCTCAGAAACTATTACATCTACAAACTTAAAATTTGGCAGGTAGGTTCCTTATAGAGTGTAGACATCCGCTTAGAACGGATTTTACGAAACTCCACCCGTAAGGTAAAACGAAGGTTGGAAGTTTTTATGGAGAAACCGACTTTCACGTGGGCAAAGTCGTTGGAAAAAGAAAGAAAAGAAAGAAAGAAAAATATTTTAGGTATTTGACACATATAGACACACACAATGCAGAAACAACATGTAGACACTTAAGATAAAAAAAGGATAAAATTAACATTACTATATAGTAATTATTTTGTACGTATGTTTGCCACCTAATTCTTCCAAAACGACTTCAACGATTTGGATGAAACTTTGTTGTGTAATTTGTAAACTAGCCATAGTTTGAAAATACAATTGAGCTCGGTAGGTGGCGCTGCAATCGTTTTCTCGTTTTTTTTAGAGTTCCGTACCTACAAAGTTTATGCCACAAAAAACGTACATTTCGATACTTTCAAGGGAATCAAAATTCTGGTACTTCCCCTTGACCTAGAAACCTGACATGAAGTTTGTCATGAAGCAAGATCTTATAGCACAAGTACCTAGGTATAGGAAAAAATGTGAAAACTGTCAATTTGCAGTTACGTCACAAAAAAAAGTATGACACGGCCTATACCGTAATTAGAGACACAATAGAAAGACAATAGGTGTGCGGACACCGGTGTCCTCTTGGGGCTTGAGAGTAAGGCCTCCCACAAGCTGGACCGATGACTTGGAAAGATAGGTGTGTGCACAGGACCGGTCATAGTGGCGACAGCTAGGAGAGGAATACGTCCAGTAGTGGACGTCTTTATGACTGAAATGGTGATGATGATGATGATGACGACCTCTTGTTGCACCCAGAGCGGGAGACATTAGTTGATGATTTCCCACCTCAAAGAAGACACCTTTAAGACCGAAATAATTGCAACAAGAGAAATAAGTAAAAATGATACGAAGTTAAAGTTAATGGTAGCAAAAAAAATGTCTAGAAGTTATAGTTTTATTTCGGTTACTTATTACAAATTAAATTAAGCTTTTTCCTGCTACAGAATATAGACAAGAAAACCTGTACACTTAGTAAGTATTTTGTAACTATAATAATAGCCTAATCAGCCCTAGAATGTTCGCATTGTTGGGACTCAGGACTCCTCTCTAGGAGAGGGAATAGGCCGTGGTGTAATCGGCCTCGCGGACCCAGTGCGGATTGGTCGATGTCAACATGTCTTCGAAATGTTGGTTCTAGGACATGACCGTTTCATCATCATGTTATCCTTAAACTTTTTGAGAGCAGTGGTGATGAAATAAATTACACAAAGTGACGCGCTTGCTTGGGTATGAACCCACGAAGTACGATTCGTAAATCAGGGTCGATGACACTGGGGTACCACTCATCATCATCATTTCAACCGAAAGATGTCCATTGCTGGATATAGACCTCCAGGAAGCAGCGCCACAGAGACCTGTGTGTCTTGAATTCATCGGATTCCCGGATCATCGGTCTACATTGTGGGAGGCCTACCGACGCTGGGACTTCCAACATAATCAGTATAATTCAGCTATTCTTCTTAGCGTGTCGATAGCAAAATTAATTAAAATCCTTGCCTGGCCCAGTGTTCGGTCACAGCAATGCCATCCACTGATGCTACCGTAAAAAAAAAAAATGGAATCCAATGATGCTGTCATTAGATCCCTACGTGAACAGGGCACATGGTGCAGGATGGCAGGAGGGACATGGTCTGCGGAGAGACGCCGCACAAACACTGAAGATCAGAACCGTCCGAGAGCCCCCATCTGTGGAGATTATCTTTACTGCGCCCACCAACCTGGGTGCGGAGTCTGTTTAGAGCTTTCAAGGTAAGCCATGGCAGCTCGTGTCCAGGAGAGAGGCTCTCCGACGCTTCGGCTCGATAAAATCATTAGGAGGTTTGAAATTATCCCGCCAGAATCAGAGAGAGTTTAGATTCAGCTATTTATGCTGATCCCAGTACTGGGACACAGGCTTGTATACTAAAAAGTAAGTGGCAATACACCACATAGGTCTGGTGGCCCGCGACCCTCACATCTCCATTGCCAGCACAGCTAGCATGACTTTGCAAGTAAACAGTTTCATCATCATCAGCATTTCAGCCGAGGGACGTCCACTGTTGGACATAGACTTCCCCCAAGTGTCCTGTGCGTCTCGCATCCGCCGCATTCCGGTGACTCTCACCAGGTCATCGGTCTACCTTGTGGAAGGCCTTCCAAGGCTGCGTTTTCCGGTGTGCGGTCGTAGTACACAGTTTAGTTAAAGTAACCTCTGCCAGCGAATTCCATCCCGTCTTATCAGATCGGAGAGAGGCGAAATAGGCCTTGACTGCAATCCACAATGATTCATCCGTATGTACGACGTACTGACGGAGTAAAGCACAATGGAAACGATGTTAAGGCTACCTTTTTTGGTACATTGAATTCGTCTGGTTTTCATTTATTTGTGTGCACGAGATAAGTTTTTGTGTCCTGTCAACTGTGACATCATAAATAAATGAGTGTGTCGAGTTGATTGAAGGGTCGTTTCTTCGAAAATAAAAAAGTTATAAATTAGAGTGCTTTGTGCTTGGACATCCATTTTTAATCGCACGTTAAAGCGACACTAAAAGCCAGCGACCTTGAGCGAACAAAAGTCGAGCAGGCGGCACTCCCCGCGCATCAAGATTATTCAAATACGTTTATCTTTCATTTATTAAAAACAGTATCAATAAAAACCGTATATCAAAAGACTGGTAATTACATTATCTTTTAGTTTGTGAAAGTTACATAAAAATACACCCAATGGTTTTTTCCTGATCTTCGCTTTTTGATCTGTGTTAGATATAACTTTGAAAATAAATCACACCAAGTTCTATGAAAAAAAAATGTTAATATTCATATATCAAATTATTAGACAAATAATCTAGTTTAACACATATTTTTTTTTAAATATAGGGACTAGCTGTAAGGACGTCATGTTGGATTTAAAATCATCAAAAATCATATATAAGTTGCAGGGCGATTCGAGACGAGCAATGGGCCGAGTCTACTGCACATTGTGTTCCACGCCCCTTAAAGGGATGTTATCAAAAAGGGAATGTTTAAAAGAGTAATCCTTGTTCTAGAATCAAGAGGGCAAACGGCAGGGCAAAACAAATAACACAACTAAGTCTTAGTCAGTAAAAATCTAACACCACCTTTAGCCCTACCATAGAGCGCGAGAAATCTTTTGATGATTTCTCAAATAAAAAAAAAAGGTATCGAAAGATAAGGTCGTCTATGCTCCGTTTTTGGCGTACATATTATATTTTGACCCTCGCAAGAAAATCAAAACCTATAGGTTAGTACCCGTTGTTGAAAGAATGAAAGTCAGTAAGAAGGTTTTTTGGCATCTTGCCAGAGAATGAATCGGTCCATGAGAGGGTTCATGGACCGATCCATTCTCTGGCAAGATGCAAAGCTTTATGTGTAGCACAAGTCTGAAAATTGTAAAGCTATTAGACTTTTTTGAGATTCTGCAAAATTGCCCAGCCTTGATTCGGGAATCGAACTATTTCTAGGTGCGGAACCTTCATTGCACGCGTCCGACTCGCACTTGACCCGTTTTTTACTAATGAAGTCATCATGATTTACCAACGAACAAGGTTAAGACTGCAGTTTCACGTTCATAACTAAGCTTAGACGGATTTTTTGCAAAACAATTCAGATTCGACAGACAATTCATTACTAAACCGGATTTATGATAAAAAATCGGCCAAGTCGGACTCGCGCATTACGGGTTCCGTACGAGCAATGGGTAGTTCGCTCTCCGATCGTCCGGTAACCGCCCGGACCAAGCCCAAGTCGTCGACGGCGCGCACTGGTCTCTTGTGCGCTTCAAGTCAGCAAACTGTAGGGCCGACCCTGCAGAAGGGTCGAAGCCTATCGGGGACGAGGGTTCGCTTCTGAAAGTAAGGCTTGGTCCTGGTATGAAAGGCAACGTAGGAACGGGGAGGGTTTTTTAGTCAGTAAGAGTCTGACACTATCTCCTGCTCCACCCAAGGGCGAGAGTGGTCATTGGATGATTTTCACCCACCATAAATAAACGGCCGTAGCATAAAACGGCAAAAAATCACGTTTATCGTAAGCCACACATAGATATTTATTTTATTCTGTTTTTAGTAGTTATTTCTTGTTAAAGAAAAGAAGAGATGGATGGATTGTGTGAGAAGTGATATGATAGAAAAGGGAGTTAGTGATAGCGTGACGAGTGACAGGACAGAATGAAAGAACAAAACGTGTTGTGCCGACCCCAAAATAAAACGGGACAAGGGCAGAAAGATGATGATGATGATGAGTAGGTATTTCTTGTTATAGCGGGAATAAAAATACATTATCTGTGAAAATTTCAACTGTCTAGATATCATGGTTCATGAGATAAAGTCTGGTGACAGACAGACCGACACTGGAGTCTTGGTATTAGGGTCCTGCTTTTTACCTTTGAGTACGGAACCCAAAAATACTTGATGCAAGTCAAGTCCGAAATGATTTCAGCATAAGAATGTAATTATATGAATCTTAACTAAATCTACTATCTACATAAGGCTATCAGCCTCAAGCAATTTCATAATCATTGACAACAAAATGTGAATGTGCTATAAGATACTAAGTACAAACGTACATCCAGTATAGTACGCGGCAAATAAGTTGACCCATTAGGTACCTATACGTTGAGCTATTACGCGCATCTCCTACTGCGATTGATACCCTAAAATCGGTTACTGCGCATTCAAGGTCGAGCGCCATGTTGGTTCAACTTGTGTGTCGAGGATTAGAACTGATTTTCGGGTCTCAATCGAAGTGATGGCAACGAAAGAAAAGAAAAGTGGGGGGCTGCGCATTACCATAACAAATGGTTTAACTTTGCCACGTAATCAGATAAGCATATTAGAAACAGGTGACAGAATTTATGAAACTTTATTTGCATGTGTGGGTAAATCTATCTGTGATTGTTCGAAAAAGTTACCTTGGCCCTGGAACGCGAAGGGCAACTGAAGGAACATAAGTGGGTTTTAGTCAGTAATAGTCAGAAACTTCCTCTCGCTTCACCCAGAGCAGGAGAAGAAATTTAATGATTGCCGACTTCAAAAAAAGGTAAATCTATCAATCAACCTCATTAGTATTTTATTGAATCGTAATAAATTACATCTAGTCTAGTCTATACTGTCCCACTGGTGGGCTAACTTCTTGCCAATTCCCAAGGAAAGCATTTAAGTATTACCACTATCTCCATAATCTAACGCGAACCCGTCGTGCAATTTTAGGACACCCGCTTTGAATCCTAAGTTAAAAAAAAACTGAAATAATAAAAATACCTACTAATGACTATTTTAAATAGAATTTCTATCAAATGCTGTGACTAACTGTACCTAATTAGCGATGACGATAATGATACATAACCTACTGCGTTTAAACAGATCTCTAAAACTTCTGACTTTTATTAAATATTTCTGAAACAACATTGTTTTCAACATAGTCCATGACCCGAATGTTTTAATGAGTTCATATTAAACGAACATCAAACACCTTAAAATTCCGAATTAACATCTCACATGATCTCAATCATAAACACACCAACAATAACACCTACACATAACATATTTCAACGATTTACAACCACGCATAAAGTTTAAAACGATCATTTTGTTACACATTAACCCAAGGCACGTCGATAAGACGTATAAATATACGTAAAACTATAGCAATATCAACGAAAACGCGAGACCTGTATCGATAAAATTGTGAAACGACTAAAAAAAATCGATTGCATTATCGATACACGGATTACAGAACATTCGGTTACAAAAAACAAAAGAAACGTTTCGGAAATCTGTAAGCTCACCTTGATAATCCGTTTATTTTGACAGCTGGTGCACGTCAACAAAGAAAACAATAGCCTGCACTTGTCGACAACTAGGTACCTCTTATTTTTAAGAAAAAACAACATCCAATACGATTTTCGAGGCACAGCACTATAACATTTTAAACACTAGGTTATAAAGAACACGGTTTTTTAAATAAAATTCGGAACACAGAACACTCTTTCGAATATTTCGTTGTTATTTTCAAACTTGGAACGCGTCGCGGCCTGCGCACGCGTCGCGATCGCACACAACACTGACTTCACGCAGCCGCCATTTTCTCGGCAAATGGTGGGAGTAGGCACCGAAATAGGAAATAAAATGGAAAAAGAAGGCTGTTCGGCTAGGTTGGCGTGCGCTACTCATTAAAAAAAAATTATGTGGCATGCATCTTTTCTGTTGTGGAGAAAATTGAGACGCCTACTTTGAAGTCAGGCTGTGTGTTAAGGCTGATTGAGAAAGGCATATTAATCATAGATATTACAAGTGTCTTCGAGTAGGCTGTTCATTCAAAGGTTTAAAAACTTCATTTTAACCAGAATAAGTAATTAGTTCTGTATTTCAACGCAACTGTTCAAGGTCTTTTTGAGGGCCGCATCAGATGTGAAACAAAGTGTTAATGAACTTTCTCAGATTGATTAATTAGACCTCAATTTTTTTCTTGAATTATACAAGCAACGCATGAAAGCCAAAAATATGAAGGATCTATGCTTAGACCGTGACGTCCGTGACCTGATGGTTTTCAAGATGATATCGTCGACCGTAGGTTCAATTGAGGTAAGGGACAAAATACGGTTTTTCAGGAGAAGCCGACAAAGTTTTTTTTCGGACTAAATCGCCCATAACTTTTTTGGTTATTAACCTTTTTTGGGTCTGATTTCACACATAATCTTGTATTTTAGTGCTCTATCTACATGTGTAACATTTATTTAAATAAGTTAGCTATTTTAGAAAATAGATGTCCCTTACAACAACGTATTTTGTTAGTAATGTCCCTTACTGACCAAGTATCTTGTAGTCCCGTCCCTTACATTAAATTGACCTCTACGTTGGATCCAATCTATTAATGAAAAAATAGTGTAAAGGACTTGTTGAAAAAATTTATGCAAAAAATATAGTGTAAAGAGATTTTTGACAGAAAATGAAGTACACACTTTTGAGGTAGGGATATCTTAAATCTTGAAATCGTATGTTGCTTACATGCAATGTTTGTACTTTGTAATAGTCAATTTGTATTAGTTTGAATAATACAATTTTTATTTCATTTAATAATTATGTTTATTATAATCAAATTATTAAAAGAAATGATAACAATTTTACCAACACTTACTTTGAATTTTTATTCAAATAAAAGAGTAGCTGAAAATAATCATAATAGAGCCTAAGAGGCATTGTTAATTAATCAAATTAAAATAAAAAAATTTACTTCTGCTCTTAATCAGTCATGAGATCAATGTTTAATCATTATAATCATTAAAAAAATATATTAATAAAATTGAGATCAATAAATGTTTCAGAATTAGACGTTTTTTTCATCAACATTATCTTTTTCGTCCGTTTGATTCAAATTGTCAATCACTTTAGCGCAATATGGTAGCTCCAAACAATCTTGATGAAATCTACTGGGCATAGCATTCACGTACAATTTTTTTAAATCTTTGTATTTTGCAAACGATATTGGCAGCCTGGTGTTATACAAAGACCTTAGTTCTATGCAATTATTGTCCACTGTTAAATCAGGCGAGTCTGCTAGTTGTGACGGCACACTCACAGATTGTTTACTCTTAACCTTACCCTTTCCCGTCCCTTTTCCTTTTCCCTTCCCACTTTTTGTTTTACGTTCTGGATTACTCCCTATCTTTTTGGCTGCCAATTCTCCATTTATTTTGATGACATAAATTATCATATTTTGGGTCCCAGTCAATGAAATCGTTGTGCTCCATAACCGTTACGACGTAGGGACGAGGATTCTTTCTAGCACATTCCATGTAACTAAGCCTTTCCTTTAACTCCAAACAGTCAATTTTCGCATTTCTCGTTCAATAACAGAATGCATGCTGTCAACTGGCATGTAACTATGACCGGTCAATAAGACGTTAATCTGAATTGTTTCGATATTCTTGGATATTGACAAAAAATAATGCAATATTGCCAGCAGAATCGTAATAGGACAATCCTATTACGATTTTGTCCAGTGCAAACATCGCAATAAATAAAAATATAAAAAATATAAACATGTTTAAAAAATATAGTGATATTCATAATTTAATACTAGGAACAAACACAAATTTGTGAGTCCTGCTCATCTAAATGAATTTATCTCATCTTATCTAAACGAGTCCCCTTTTTTTTAAGCCTAGTTGGCTTAAAAAAATGGAGGCTCGTTTAGATGCCACTGCATACACTTATATAATAAATTTCCCAGTCATATTCAACAACTAAGACTTAATAAATTCAAATCCTTTGTAAAACGAAAACTTTGCCAAAAGGATTTTTACACTGCAAAGTACTATATTGCGGACGAAAAGGCTTGGGATTGACCTGCTCCAGTATGCACTACAACTGTTGTTATTTTTTATTTACTTTTTCTTTTGTTTTTATTTTCGATTGTGTTTTTATTATTTTTTTTTGACATTTTGACAATTGTTTTTTTTTACAATTTGACGTAAATTAATTTTAATTTTACAATTGGACATTGTAAATTATTTTTATTTTATAATTGGACATATATTTTTCTATTTCTTTTTCTCTTAATTAATGTTTGACATCTTCCTTAATTATTGTGAATTTGAGGACTGAAAAGAAAAGAAAAAAAAGCAATCCACATATTTTTTTTTCTTTTCAGTAATTTTAATGTATACATACATAAAAGTGTTTTTTAAAACCAATTTGAAAAATAAATATCATTTATCATAAAATACAGGATAACTTTTCTTATTCCTCTATCATCAACGTCTTTCAGATACATGAAAAGGCAAGACGCTATCTCTTTTAACCCTCGTTTCCCATCGCATTCACCCCAAACATAGCAAAACCCGTTTTGAGTAGTAATTTCTGTCTGCGTCGAAGTAATAAGTTTAAATGGTTTTGTTTTCCATTTTTACTACATTGTTTTTGTCAAAAACCGTGCACAATCCCGACCAAACGACAGGTGAACTCGCACTGATAGCGACTTTTTTGATGCCCGTGCGCTGCTTTCGCATTGGTATCATCCTCTCTTTCACACACAGAAAGACGTTGTGAGATAAAAAAGGATGGTAATAGTGCAAGTACGTGAAAGGTAACAGGGATAAATATTCATTACTTCTCACGAGCAAATTGGTGTAACGGACACCGAACCTAAATATAATTCTAAACTGCTTAAAGTATGACAATGCAAATTGAGGTAAGGTACAACTATGTCAAAACTCGTGCAATCCATTTAAAGTATGGATGATATTAATTTTTTCAGATAACAAAGATATTAGTGTAAGGCCAGTTTTATTATTTTTTCTTCAAAAATAAACCATGTAATGGTTATTCGTTGATTGGGAAGACCCTTACCTTATTTGAAGTGGATTGGCGGCGATAATTACACCATTTCACGTTCCTATATTGCATAGTTTTTCAGATACATTGTTATTATGGGGCTGATTCGAAATTTGGATCCAAAAATCATTAAGGTAAGGGACATTTTTTTCAAGCTAGAATTTTTTCATATACACCATTCCATAGAGCGAAAAATTCTGAACAAAACTGTATACTCAACTCATTTTGGGTATTTTGTCCCTTACCTCAATTGAACCTACGGTCGACGATATTGTTTGTAATTGACATACTTGGATCTCTGATCAGTGTAGGTACCATAAAACTTCTACCCAGAAAGAAAGAAAGAAGAAGACAGGCGGGCATGAAACACAACGCTCCGTTATCCTGAACTTGGTTTTTACCGAACGGCCGAAAGGCGAGCTACCCATGACTCTCTGTCTACAATCCTGCGCTCACGATGGCCAGAAATTGTCTCTATCCCCAACGCGCGCAGCGTATCCGGTGGGGGTCAGAGGGTTGTTATAGCCTGCCTTCTAATTCAAAGAGCTTCCTTTCCAATTTGCAGTTTTACTTTTATAGGTATTTGGATACGATATATCCAGTCCCACCATTCCTTTTTGGCCATGCTGAGTAACCATTTCTCATTGATCATTTCTGTCCATTGCTTCTCCCAAATGTTACGTAACCCGTATAATGTAACCCTGCTGGATATCCTATTCTGTTTATAATGGCTAGGAAGTCGTCATGGAAGCATCTATCTGGTCAGGAGAGCTAGCCAAGTTACCGTTTACTTACGATTCTCTCGCGTCGAACGCCTCGAGTTGGGCATGCCTCCAATTCCTTTGTTCTGGCATCATCTCAATGCTCAGTCACGCGGTCAGAACAAAGGAATCGGAGGTGTGGCCGACTCTAGGCGTTCGACGCAAGAGAATGAAAACAAAACGATTGTAATTTGGCTAGAAAAGCCGAACATGGGTCTGTCGGTCACATGCTGACCCAAAACTCGTCCCAAAAATTACTACCATAAAGTAAAGAAAGCAGTATACACTTGCAAATGCATAGAATTTCCTAGAACTGGGGTTCTGTAGGTCAAATTATGTGACCACTAAAGTCCCATCCATACATGTTCGTGTAATTACAAATTATAATTAATTTTCACAGTATGATGTGAACATCAGTTTTGCCAAAGGTTAAGGAAGGCACCTTGAAGAATTTCTAATTAACCGAGGACAAGAGAAGACGTACTTCACGTAAACTTTTGATTATTTCCTCGATACAACAGCCGGTAGGTATCTACTCACTACACTATAGTTTACGGCGGGTTTTTACATAATGTTACCGGCAATCTGTATAATTCAAATAATCCATACATACCTAGGCAATATATATATGTAGAATATCTGAGGCCTCTAGGCAATGTATCAAATATTATGAATATTGTTGTCCATTACATACTTTACCTATGTAGGTATACAATTCCTAGGGATTGTATGGACACATAGAGTACCTTCTGGTCGTTTGGATATTATGTGTAAAATAAATACTTAGATTTTGGTCTGTATTTATCAATGTTAACAAGCCTTTTTTTTGTTTTCGAGGGGAAATTTTCAAAAGGCGCCCAGACTTTGTGGGTAAGTCCGGGGAGTGTGGGATTTTTACTTCACTAAAACCACCCCGGTGATCACCATCAGCCCATAGAAAGGGGGCCGTTATCTACCTATAAAACAACGGACAAATAAAATATTTGACATAATTTATCTATACACACTCACAGACATATTATAATGATGAGTAGGTACATACATATTGTTATATACACCCAATTAAACGCATTATATTAGATCTACAAAACTATTGAATTCCATGAATTGCTACTTTTCCTTTTCCTCTCTCCTAATTTTTGTTGTGCTTGACAGGGTCCATATTTATCTGTGACAATTTTCAACACCATCTATGTACACAAATATGGAATTGCAATAAAATATTGAGTATTGAAATGAAAAAAGTTCTATTACTGAAAATCAATGTGTGTAAAAGGCGAGAGCAGGGTAGGAGGTGACGTAATTTTAGGGCACCCCTACACGGACAGGTTAGGTTAGAATGCTAAGGCGGGGCTCAAAGGTCTGCAATTGCGCCCGGGGTCCGGTATTCTTTTGTTTGTCCTTTGTGTTTTAGAGCTGAGATGACTTTCTTTAACAAAATTCTTGGATAGAAAAATCTTGACAAAAGTGATAATTTATCAAGTTTCTGTATTTAGAATACAACAGTTTATTGTTAACAATTGAACAATAAGAAAAGTAATGTCATTAAGGCCATTACGGTTGTAGAGCATTATAATATAATTTATTATTAGGAACGACAATAAAACCGCAATTGGGCATTCGGCATTACGGTTTCGTAGCCACTAGTGGGTTATATTGATTTTTTTTAAATGAATAATGTACAGTCATATGAAAAAGATGAGAGATTATCCATACTAAAATACTATAAATGAAAAAGTAACTTTATCAGTACCTCTACCATGAGTTTTAAGCAATAGTATACGTCGCTACTCGATATCGACGCCGTAAATATTTTGTATGGCAAATTTTGATTCTGCAAGTGACCGCTAGAGGCGCTGCAAAATTTGCCATACAAAATATTTACGGCGTCGATATCAAGTAGCGACGAATACTATTGCTTAAAACTCATGGTAGAGGTACTGTTACACTTTCACAGTTAAATTCTCTTCTTCTTCTTCGTCGTTTCACTCTTGTCGGAGTGGTCGTGGTTATCACGAAGATATCTCTTCAGAAGCTGTCAGGATACGCCGCACGACTTCCCGCCACTTTTGCCTGCTGGCAGTCATCCGGGCGCACTCGTTTAATGGGCTGCCATCAGCCGCTTTAAGCTGTGAAGCCCCAAGAGAACACCGGTGTCCGCACACCTATTGTCTTTCTATTGTATCTCTAATTACGGTATTCAAAATGTACTTGGTCAGTCCATCGCATCGGTGATCTGCCACGCGGCCACAGTTAAATTACTGAACTAATTTTGATGAAATTAAGTACGGAGTAAGCAAACCCTAAGAAAAGACATAAATTACTTTTTTTATCTGGCTTTGACTTTGCGTCCGCTATAAACGACATTCACGCATATAAAATCGTAGGCGAAAGCTAGTTATATTTATAAGGGTTATTGGTAAGTCGATATATTACCAACTAACAACATACCATCCAAGTACGGCGAATTTCCACCCTTACGTTGTTGATACTTCCACGGTCCGGACAAAGCATTTTGCCTCGTCGTTTATACCACGTACATCGAGGGACGGAACAATTTACCTGCTGCGGTCTTCCCGTCCGATTATAATTTAGGTGTCTTCAAGGCTAGAGTGAATAGGCTCTTAATAAACTAGTGCGCTTCACCATCAACGATTGCATCACTGCTTACCATCAGGTAGGAGTGTAGTCAAGTACTAGTTTATAAAAAATGTATAAAAAAACACCTGTTAGAAAGTGACTTATTTGCAACAATTTGGCACCCGTTGAAGCTTCAGCCTGCTGACTGCAGGCAGGCAGGGTTGAAGCCTACTGGGGTCATGGGTTAACTTCCGAAAGGAATGCCCGGCTCCGGCACGATAGGCTACGAAGGAACGGGGTAGGTTTTTAGTCAGTAAGAGTCTGACACTACTTCCCGCTCCGCCCAAGGGCGGGATTTGTCATTGGATGATTTTACCTACCATAAAAAAACCCGTTGAAGCTTAGGCTGCTATCTGTGGCTTTCTAAAAAGTCCAATACTTTGAAAATACTCGTAAATTAGCTTCTGCCTTCGGCTTCGCCCACGAAAAAGTCTCCACGAAAAAGTTCTCCATAAAAACTTCCAATCCCCGTTTTACCCCCTTTTCATGGTGGGAAATCAAGGGGTGAAATTTCGTAAAATCCGTTCTTAGTGGACGTCTACACCTTTTATGGAACCTACCAGCCAAATTTTATGTTAGTAGGTTTTTTTTTTTTTTGGTAGGTAAAATCATCCAATGACAAATCCCGCCCTTGGGCGGAGCGGGAAGTAGTGTCAGACTTTTACTGACTAAAAACCTACCCCGTTCCTTCGTTGCCTATAGTGCCGGGGCTGAGCCTTCCTCTCAGAAAAGCGCCCTTGACCCCAACAGGCTTCGACCCTGCCTGCCTGCAGCTAGCAGGCTGGGCCTCTACGGTACTCTATGTTTGTAGGTGTTCGTTTCTGAAACGTGATTAATCAGTGAGTGGTATTTTGCTTTTATATACGAGTAAGTATATATGTATCTATATAGAAGATTACGTTTTGAATAGATTACAAAAAAAAAAATGTGCTTAATTTTTTGGCTGCGGGATTGTTTCAAAGAGTCACCGTGGCCCTGAAAAGCAAAGAGCAACCGAAGGAACACAGGTAGGTTAGTCAGTAATAGTCAGACACTCCCTCTCGCTCCACCCACAGCTGGAGAATTTATTTTATGATTTAATTTGTTTTTTTCTCTGATGCAATCTGTCCTCTTATTGACATTTACCATCTGTTGTATTCAAATGTAATGTTATCATGCTGCGCATGCGCCCGCTGGTGCACCAACATCAATTCATGTGTCTTATAGCCTTTTAAGTCTCCTGAATGTTCTGGTCTTCATCAAGCCTGATGCCACTTTTATTAGGACTTCATGATACAGTCCTTGACGCTTCATGGACCTGTACAACCCTTCATCTTTTTAAATTTGTAACCACCCCATTTGATAGTTTAACTTAAGCTACTTTTATTACCAAAAAAATATTTCTTGAAATTGTGACCAAATAGCATTGTACTAAATTTCTTACAGCACAGCAATTGCATTGAGTGTCGCTGAAATTATATTGCGATTTAAATTTGAACTACTTTATTGTGTACAAGCGTTGACCTTCAGCACTCAAACAACTTACAGCATTTATTTCAGTTAAACTATTTTACAGGTAAGTACTTTTGTATTGTCAATGTCGCTTTGTCAATAAAAAATAGATGAAGCTATTTTGCACGTTCCAAAGCGTAGATCTCTATGCAGAAAAACGTGCAAGAAACTCACAAATACCGTGTCAGCAGATGCATAATTATGTAACATATTTTTTTATTTACGTTCATTTTAGTGAGTACTAGATATTTGTACGTGATATTGCCTCCTGGAGTCAAATAGTTTCAGTACCCTACATGACTGTCACGAAAAATCAATGTTTGAAGACGCGTAAATAGGTGTTAGAACTCCGCCGTATATATTTTTTTTATAATTTAGATGTCCCCAGTGTCATTTTCACAAGTAAGATGAATCTAAGAACACTTCTCAAGCTAAAATGCAACATGCCGTTTAAGGCCGAAACTGCGTTACGCGGTCATCCGTCGCGGAAATCCGCGCCCCGCGCGCCTTTTGCTATGGAATAATACATTAAAGGTCTCTATCGACACGACTACATGCACACCGTTGAAGTTGAAATAGCGACACTGCGTAGGTAATATTCCGATTTCCACCGCACACGACACACGCGTGACGTCACGCGACGGGTGCCTTCGCGAACGCAGTGTTGGCTCTTAGGGCTCTAGGACGTGCTAAAGAATTGTATCTACATAACATACATAACGTACATATTATTATATAGGTACACTCGAAAAACATCAGGACTGTTACCGAACGGCTGGACGGCGAGCTACCTCGGCGAGCTAGCTAATACAATAATCACCTATAGTTTTCCATTAAAATGCGGATGTTATAAGTTCTAATCTGCAGTAGGTATTTGGCAGCAGTTTCCTTGGCCAGCACATTAAAACGTTTTAACCCTTTGAATACTGTAGTTAGAGATGCAATAGAAAGACAATAGGTGTGCGGATACCGGTGTCTGCTTAGGGCTTGAGTAATTAATTAACTATAAATAAATTAATTAAATAAAATTAAAGTTCTAAGTTCCTTTTTTACCACGATCGCGCCTCATCCATTGGTTAAACTGAAGTTATGTCTCTAGAAAATTCAACAGCATGTGGGATCACTATAAACTTGTGTTGTTTTTTAAGTTGTGATGTTATTAAGTAAATCAATAATTGTAGATCATACGTTTTCGCATTGGTAAATCCTTTACCAAAAAACATGAGTCTTTGTTAAACATTCAAAAACCAAGAGGACACCGGTGTCCACAAACCTATTGTCTTTCTATTGTGTCTCTAATTACGGTATTTAAAAGGCACTGCCAGGGCACGGTAATATTATAGATAATATTACCGTGGCCAGAGGCTTCGCCCATGTGATAGTAGAAAATTATCACAGGAGAAAACACTCCCGGAATAAAAGGTATCCTATGTGCTATTACAAGATTTTAGTCTACCGTTTACCAAGTTTTTGCGTGAAAGCGTAACAAACAATCGCGTTTATATAATATAAGGTTTATCTTTACCAAAAGTTATAAATTGTAACAAAAACTGTAGACACAGGTATATGATCACCAGTTATGTTTAAGTCCTGTGTTTAGACTATATTGCCATTATACAGACCACTTAAAAATGTCCTCATTGAAAGCTTGTCGACGTGTGATTGGACAGTATGGTAGAAAAAAAATGTGTTGCGCCTGTCCCAAATTTCACGGGAAAAGGGCGGGAAGATGATGATGATCGAAAGATCGTCTCAATAGATACTAAGGAGTCTCTTACCACCTTTTCATCGTGGGAGTCGAACCCAGGATTCCCAACGCAGTAGTAGCGCTTACTACAAGATAATCGAAATAAATAATAAATTAATATTTTATAGAAAACAACAAATCTAATTTCGAAACCCTCATAATCACTCAAGATCCTTGAACTTTTAAGTCGTTGATCGCTGGTATAAGATTACATTCGCTTACAAGTTCCAGTTTTGTACTATCACTTCAACATCAGCAAGCAGTTCACCGTTTAACATGGGCCTCTCGAAATGCCTGCTATTGGGCTCGATCCTCTCTAGCCCTCTTGTTCTGCTTCTATCAACCATGATGCGAAGATTGAGGGTACTGATATTTTTTTTTTAGTTGTGTGTCATCCAATGACATCTCCCGAGGGAGGGCGTGTCAGACTTTTACTGACTAAAACCCTCTCCTGTTCCTTATTTGCCTTCGTTCCAAAGCTCCGGGGTTTTCTTTCACAAAACCCTTGCCCCCATATACTTTTACCCTGCTGGGCCCTTACGCTTTTGCAGACATCTCTTTGTAGCGCGCGTGGAACACTAGATACGCGTCGTCGACGACTTGGGCTCAATCCGGGCAACATGGTTGGTGTTGCCTAGCTGGTGCCCGAGACTTCGACCGCGCTGGACTCATTAATTTAGGTCTCACTATTGGTGAGTTTCAACTGTTTAGTCTATACTTTGTATCCTAATAAAAATGAAAAATTAAAAACAAAGTTAAAAATGAGATCAAAGTGAATTTAAAAACTAAAGTTTAAAATGTAGAAAATATGACTTATAATAGGGCATTATCAAGCAGATGGTGTAAAAATTAATTTGTCTGCAAGTTCCTACTTAATTGAGTTGACAACGAGTCGACGTTGCGTGGAATCAAAAGAGTAAATCATCAGGCGTTTACTTGATAATAATATTTTTTACACCACCTGTTTGACACCTTTTATATGTCATACAATAATTTAAATCAAGTTATTCTCTCCGTACGGTGATAATTTAGTACGGGCTAGCTGTAGACAATAATGAGATTATAATTTGGAACGTCAAAAACCATCATTTACAAAAAAAAATACACGAGTTAATGGAAATGTTCGTACATCAAATAAGTTTATTCAAAAATCAAACTGGCCACTAAGAAAAAAAAAAAGAATAAAATATATAGTTACTAACGGGACTCGAAAAATAAGTAATGTAAGAGCGGGATTGTTACAGAAAATTAAAACTAAGTACGAAATCTTAAGTAGTGATTGATTTAAATTTTAAATGTTACTTATATTGCTCTACACACATTTAAAAAAAAGGCTGATGATGATTATGATATTTTTCTTATATATCATTTGTTTTAGTGTCCTTACAAGTTCCAGTGTGCGATGCGAAGCATCCGCAAGTTCTTGAGATGCATCGAGCAAGCTCGCAAATTTTTAAGACGCGAAGTCGCATCATGGTTTTATGTTTGGGTCCATAAGACATCGCAGATTTTTACGATGTGACGTCGCAGGTTGTTAAGTATTAATCAGATAAACAGCTAATTAATACTAATTATCCGGAAAGACGAAGAGTTGGTAGGCATCCCACTAGGTGGACCCATGAGCTGGTGAGGGTCACTGGAGCTTGATGGCTGCGTGACGCACAGGACCGGTCTTGTGGCGACACTTGGTGGAGTCCCCAACAGTGGACGTCTTTCAGCTGTAATGATGAATGATTACAAAAAAGTTGTTGTAAGTTAAGTTTAATCTAACGACATGAACTGTCGTAGGGATTTAGAGGAAAATTCAAATTCAAACACAAAATTAATGACCGGGTCAGTCATTTGAAGAATGCAGTCATACATGCGGGCTGTTGTGGATGATAATGCGGGAATGTTTTCTATAGACGGAGTTCTTTGTGATGGTGTCAGGGTTGATCGATCGAAGAAATTATACAACGTTAAATTTTGGTCGTTTTAATACCGCGGAGGGTCGATTCGGTACATGAAATACTATTGATTTGTAAAGAGAAACTTAAAAAATTAAGAACTTTTTTTAAAAACTCGAATTAATTTACGCATGTACGAAATTAATTTGTCTAAGCAAATAAGTCAATGACCTTGTACTGAAGACCACAGTCACCGACGCCGTCCACATGGCCGAAGATAGGACAACATGGCGAAATATAGTCCAGAAAAAAGTGGTTCGTCAAGGTCACGACCCTCAGTATTGAAGATAAACGATGCACGGAGGAAGGGCTTTTAAGACTTTTTTTTCTTAATATCAAAAACTAGTACATAACAGCGATCCCATGTTATCGTACATGGTGAAGTAGCCTTGAAATCACCTAAATTATAATCAGACGGGAAAAGTACAATTGCTAGATGTATCAATCAATCCCCAGGCTTATTCCATAATGTGAATGTGATGTGTATTATTATTATTGTGAATGTGAGGAGTATGTGGATTGCTTTTTTCTTTTCAGTAATTTTAATATTTGTATGTATGTCTGAGAATTTGAATATTTTCTGCGCCCTATCCTGTCTGTCCTGTCTTTGGTATTGTTCGTCAAATTGTTGAGCTCCTTAGTAGTCCTGAGTTGAGCTACACGAATACTGACAAATGCTTGCACTGACTGGACAGGTCCACTGTATGATTCTTTCTTCAAAAGACCATCTCAGACAAATCTGCATAGTTTTTCAAATCATGTGATTTGACCATTACACATTTATTGTATGGTCTTTAAAAAAGACTGTGATTCCTGAGTTTGTTTTGGTGTTTCTTCTCAGGGTAGTCAGCTAGGAAACAACGGCCTCATCTAGTTTAAACTGACGAAAAAAAAAATTTATGTGTAAAAGTGTTTTTTAAAACCTATTTGCAAAATAAATATCATTTATCATTCTATTGATGATACTGTTACGCTTTTCTAGGCGATTTTGTGTAATGAAATTACACAAAATCGCCGTTTACGCGTTTACGTTCATTTTGTATCAGGAGAAATTTTGCATGGCGATTGTTTTACGGCCGGTTACCAGCTGACGCCAAGCCACCGTAGGCGCGAGCTTACGGACGGCGGGCAATGGGTAGCTCGCTATCCGTCCGTCCGGTAACAGTCCGAGCCCAAGTCGTTTACGACGCGAACTGTTCCCGCGCGCTTCAAGGAGTCGTCAGCAAACTGTAGGGGCCCCGTAGGGTCGAAGCCTAATTTGGGACTCTGGGGAGGTATGAAAATGCATACCAGGGCCATGGAACCAAGGCAAAGGAGGAACGGGATAGGTTTTTAGTCAGTAAGAGTCTGACACTGTCTCCCGCTCCGCCTAAGAGCAGGGGATGTCATTGGATGAATTTACCTACTTAAAAAAAAAACCTGACGCCAAGGCTGTAGCCTTTCTCAAAGACTGAAACGCTGCCATTGATCTTCTTGAGATTCTTCCGCTGCCGATTCTTCAACAAAGTACAACTACTATACACCCCTTTTTTTTTAATTAGTGCCCAAAAAAATGGGGCTCAATCAGTACCCGTTACTGATCATATTTGTGTAGTAAAAAGTACAAAAAACGAAATCCCAAAATAGTCCACGAAAATTTGTCATTATTGGTAAATTCATAATTGAATCATCATTCATAACAACTACTACTAGAAAATACTAAGCGCAGAGTTTTTTTCTTTTTTCTTGACATTCTTTCATTCATAAACAATAACCTATACAATGTTTCTATAAATTGAGTGAGATTTTGGGAAATAAACAAACGCTCATAACTTTTCTGTTTATGAATATTATTTATTGAGACTTTACTTAAATAATAACAAGACCTTTTCTAATAAGCCCTTTAAGTATTTGCACTAATTAAAAAATAGTAGTGTATAGGTAGTTTAAAAAAAAATACACAACGATTTTTTTTTACTCACATCCCTATTTTACGAAGTTCCATGTTGGTACCTAAATAATGCAATTTGAGCCTAGGTTAAATATTTCATAGAAACACGGTCTTTTGCACGTTTAAACGTATTTTTTGTAAAGTTTAAATCATGACTGGTGTCTCATTGCCAATTAGTCTATTGTTGTTTATTGTTGGAGGTTTTTGTGATGATTTAGAAGATATGGACGATTGTAAGTATTTTTTTTACACAAGACTTTCTTTCAATAGAGCTTGCAGTAGAGTTTAGCACCCTTCTTGTATCGACACTTGGGGGAGGCTTATGTCCAATACTGGACGTCTTCGGCTGAAATGATATTGGTCATGATGAGTTGCATTTTTAAAAACCCCTTCATAGTGTTCGCTTTTATCTTAAAGAAAGCCTTGTGTCATGTTCTTAGATCCAGTAGTAGCATCGGTTGAGCGTTGATATGGCACTGAGTCAGGTTCACCTTGTATAAACCACATGTATTGTAGCACGCGGGCTTGCGAACGGCGTGCAATGGGTAGCACGCTGTCCGATCGTCCGGTAACCGACCGGACCGAGCCCAAGTCGTCGACGGCGCGTTCTGTTCCCGCGCGCCTCTAGGAGCTGTCAGCAAACCGTAGAGGCCCAGCCTGCTAACTGCAGGCAGGCAGGGTCGAAGCCTGCTGGGGTCAAGGGCCGTTTTCTGAGAGGAAGGCTCAGCCCCGGCATTATAGGCAACGAAGGAACGGGGTAGGTTTTTAGTCAGTAAGAGTCTGACACTACTTCCCGCTCCGCCCAAGGGCGGGATTTGTCATTGGATGATTTTACCTACCATAAAAAAAAAACATGTATTGTAGCAAAACAAATACACATTCTAAAAATAGTATGTTCAGATCAGAACCTATTTCAGCTATTTTTGAAGTACTTATTTTTATACCCTAAAATAATTCTTGATTATTTCAGGATAAGGGATGCATTATATTATACCAGGCCGTGCCCGGGGCGTGCCGTGTACGTGGCCGGGACGGGGCCCGGATTTGAAACATAGCATACATTTTGTATGAAGTAGTTTATATTAGACAGTGTATGATCCATGTCGTCCGGGCCCGGACGGGACACGAGTAATATAAACCACTTCATACAAAATGTATGCAACGTTTCAAATCCGTTTTCCGTTAGGGTCACGTACACGGCACTCCCTGGGCACGGCCTGGTATAATATAATTGATCACTTATTTATTAAATTACCTATTTTCATAAATTCTTGGTAAATGGTGATTGTGTCACTAGACTGTTTGTGTGTGCTAGTGTAGATACTTACACCGATTCTTTACCAGTGTAGTGCGTCGATTCCCATAATATTTTTTGCCTACATTTAGGATGACTATTAATTTCTTAAATAAACACTACCGAAGTGTAATTAAGTACTTACTTCAGTGCTTAGATTGTGAGTGCTTGGTCTATAACTTAATTTTATAATTGGAGTGTTATCTGTAGTTACTTGTTGCGTATCTGTAGATTTAATAAACTTGTAGTTGGTTGATTAGAATAATAAATAAATACGAGTATCCATATTACAACCGCAATTATGACAAAAAAAAACTATTATATATAATTATATGATACATATGCAGCTATCAAAATGCGATCACTAACTTAAAATTATATTTACTGATATCTAAATAATTTTAGCTGCCTCATTATTATATTATTTTAGTCGTAAAAATGATTGTGACCCGAAGTTTTTAACTTTACATTAAAATCAGCGATATTCTTTTGTTAAATCGTAATTTAATTACACATCCGATTATAATTTGGGTGTTTTCAAGGTACTGGTTTATGACTCCCGACGTCCAGTTAGTTTTCTATCTCTGTCTCATGGTTTCCACCACCTTCCTCGCTTGCATTACGGCTTCGCAGAAGGAGGTGACTGCTTTTCATGCTGTTTGGCCCTTACTATGGTTTGGCCCACCCGGATGCGAGAGGTCGCCTCTAAAAATTGATGGCCTGGGCCAGTAGGCGTCGCGCCCATGTCCGTACGGCCATTGTCGCTCTATGATTCATATCGACATAATAATTATACACCTAGACTCCACGCCATACAAAGGTACCAAGGTCTCATTTTTAAGTGCATACGTACTCATCATAACATATTCGACTATAGATTCATATCGTACAAAGTTTTTACTACATAAAATTATTAATAAACTATCATCATTATGTTACATTTTGGTAGCTATAACTAGACAACTTCAGTTAAGGCGTTTAGACCATTTGTTTTTCGAAATAAAACCCGGAATTATCATTCCTCTTTGATGATGTCGCGTGGGTGGTCTGGAAAGGTTCCGACTTCAATGTGAAGATATCAGCACTCGTTAATAAAAGCTTGTGAATGTAGTTGTGCATCATTTAATAGTTACACACCAAAGTTTCAGTGATTTTTGACACGCAGTTTTTATTTGACAGTCGTTTGAGTGAGTCGATGTGAGATGCATAGAAAGATCCTTTTTCACCAAGACAACGCGTCGTCTGACACCTCAGCGGTTGCCACGGCGAAAATTTACGAATTTCGGTTTGAACTGCTTAATCATCCGCCTTGGTCACTAGATCTAGCCCCAAGGGACTTATTTTTGTTCACTTATCTAATAATTACGCACGGAGGATAGAGCGATTTTTGTGAACCTCCCAAATCCAATCACCTTCGTGAAAGTTGTTTTACAGAGAAACGCCGACTAATATTTGAATGGGTTAGAGAGATGAGGGCATCGCTGAATGAAGTGTGCAGAGTTGCAATGAGTCAATGTAAAAAAAGAAAAATAAATTGTAACAAAAAATGGCTTGCATCTTTGTTAGGTGGAAACTTTTCGGACCATCTGTGTTATCTACAATCGAATAAAATACAGCATTTAGTCAACCTTATAATGTTTCCGCTGATGAGACTCAGGCCTCTTTACGGCCATAATCTACCACGCGCGGGCCCAGTGTGGGTTGGTGAACATCACATGTCATCGATTTTTTGTTCTAAGACATGTCGATTTTCTCACGATGTTACCCTTCTCCGTTTTGAGAGCAGTGGCGATGAAAAGATTACACAAAGTAAAGCGTCTCCCTGAGTTTGAACACAAGACCTACGATCGTTTAGCCGGGACCGTTACCACTGGGCTATTACTGCGCCTAGTTCCGGCCCATATTACTTAAAAAAAAACCACCGCCAAAAAATATGCTGTGGATTTAAAAATATAGGATCTTACAGCAGACACATTTAGGTACATATTATAAACTTTTCACCCATACCCCAGACAATATCATAAAGTCAATTAAATTCCGACTAGTAGATTACTAGTCAACACATTATACATAATTATTATTTATTACTTTTCCTAGTTTACAGTAATCACTTCCTATATTATAGAACATTATTGAATATGATATATCATTTAATTTTAAAGACGTATCGTCAACGACAAGCAGAATACCTAGACAGATATTATGTAATTATGTATGTTCTATGTAAAAGTTTATTTTTATAAGTAGTTTTTAAAATTTCAGTACACTGAAATCCCTCTCATAAAGACCTTCTGAGTCCTCGTAGTGGGAAGCAGATTTTCACAAGGCTTTTCTCCCCTTACCACAGGAACCGTGTATTCTCCGTCGGACATACCAACGTACGGCGAATATCCGACCTTACGTTGTTGAAACCTCTACGGTCCGGACTAAGCGTTTCGCCTTGTCATTTATACCGCGTACATCGAAGGACTGGAACAGTTTGCCTGCTGCGGTCTTCCCATCCGATTATAATTTAGGTGTCTTCAAGGCTAGAGTGAATAGGCTCTTAATAAACTAGTGAGCCTCACCATCAACTATTGCGTCACTGCTTACCATCAGGTGGGATCACAGTCAAGCACTAGTTTAAATAAATAAATAAAGAACAAACATTATATATAAACACACAGGTTTACCTTTTGGTAATATTAATTTAGAAATTTAAATTGGTGACAAATCAAAGACTGTCATCACAACAGAACAAGCAGTTATAGCACGTGACAAATAAGTTGAACTAGCTCATCGCTCCCAAAATATCCAACGCTTTTTGCAGGTGCCTGTACCTGGTCTATAATTACAGGTATTTAAGTTCTATCTAGAAAAAAAACTAAAAGATAATTTTTATCACCATCAAGGTTACTTTATCAGCGCTGTAACTGAAGTTGTATAGTTATACAAAATGTGCATTCATCCTCCCGATGTCGTTGAACATTTGGACAGTGTCTCCGCTTGTTTCCTGACGTTTTTGTTAAAAATATATTGATATTTTTATCTTTATTATGTTTCGTGTGTATTTATTGAGTGTATTATTTGTAAGTGAAGTTGTTTGCATGTACAGTTCGAAAGCTCTGGAAGGTTACCCAGCTGGTTATTTGGCTGATTGTAAGTTACCCCATCTTGGTAAAACCTTTTTTGTGTGGGAAATCAACAACTAGCTTCTCCCGCTCTGCCCTAGAGCGGAAAAGACATTAGATGATTTTTTTGGTTTCATTTTTTTTTTTTAGTCTAACTGGCCTGTTGGTCTAGTGATCAGTGGCTCATTGCTATGCCGGAGGTCGTAGGTTCGATTCCCACCCAAGACCAATGTTTGTGTGATGAGCACGATGATTTGTTCTGTCAGGGTGTAATGAATCTATAATATGTATGTATTTAGACATACAAATATATGTATCTTTATTAGTTTTTGACGACCTCAAAAAAGTATTGTCTATTACAGTGGTTCTCAACTTTTTTTCAACGGAACCTTTTTGGAATGCAAAATATTTCAATATCATCATCATCAATAATCAAAAAAACTTTATTTCAATTTTTACTTTTAATAATTTTTTATAAAAGTAAATTTAATGTGAGGTAAAATGGATTTATGGAAAATACAAGGAGTCGCATTAAGGGCCAGTTGTAGTCAGAGTCACTGAGTATTTGATATGAACTTTGCCCGGGACTATGTTGACTTCCCGGCCTCAAAACAGTGGTTTTATTTTTCAAAATAAAAAACAATAACTATTCAAGATTTTTGTTTTTGCGAGGCGCTTTTAAATAACAAGCTGTATTTTTTTTAAACTTTCAAATATTTCCGTAACGTAATCTCGTAGATAAACACGTTTGAAATCGTAAATTAGGGTCGGACTCGTGATTTTTTTTATCGAAAAAAAAACCAAATTTATATCATGTTTTCATATTTGCCCGCCGCTTGGTCATATAGTCAATTGGAATAAAATATTTTTTTATGATGTTCTCTTCTATATTTTTGGATTTCCAGAGGTATAAAAAACTTCAAAATGAGTAGAACCTGGCCCTAAGTTCGGAGTCCAACTTTTGCGATAAGCAGAAAAGGGTTTTGCATAAGTACGTGATTGAAAACGGGAGAAGCACATTCACACATAGACACTTCTATCAGATTTAAATTATTCGGCTGTTTTCACTGCTGCTCGTGTCAAGACGGGAACGAACCGAACGCGGCGCGACACGTGTTGTGAGAATGTGTCACGTCCGACAGTTAACCAGAGAGAACAGTACCTCTACCATGAGTTTTAAGCAATAGTATTCGTCGCTACTCGATATCGACGCCGTAAATATTTTGTATGGCAAATTTTGGTTCTGCGAGTGACCGCTAGAGGCGCTGCAAAATTTGCCATACAAAATATTTACGGCGTCGATATCGAGTAGCGACGAATACTATTGCTTAAAACTCATGGTAGAGGTACAGGTATAGTACGGCTGACGTAACTTGGTGAGTCTAAACATAGGCTCTTAGCGCTTGAACACTAGTAAAAAATAAATGGTTTAAAAATTAATATGCCATTATCAGTTGTTAACAGCAAATAACAATTGTTATTGGCACCTATTTTTTTAAAACATTTATTTTAGTACATGCGCTAAAGTTCGCAGAGCCTAAGTTCAGACTCGTTAAGTTACGTCGGCCGTAGGAACTGTACCTTCTCTCTGGTAACTGTCGGACGCGACACTTCTAAAGATACAGTCTTTAGAATTTTTCACTGTTTTGTTTACATGGAGCCTCGAAAAAGGCTTTGTGGAGCCCTAGGGTCCCGCGGAGCACACTTTGAGTATAGCTGGTCTATTATGATTGTGACTGATTACAAAATTCCCCTTCGTCACCTTTCTTTCAAGTTGGGTGTGGAAAAGTGACGATGGCACCTCAAAATGACGTGTTGAAACAATATTTGTTTTAATAACAAAAGGGAATGGGTATCGATGTGCAAACGTTGTTTCTGTATGTTTGTTTGTTGATAAAACTTTCAAGGATCGAAGCAGTGTTTCTGAAGTAGTGTTTGTTTGCTAAATACCTTTCGATGATTTTGTTTAAATAGGAGTGTTGGGTTCGATTTTTGGGTTGAGACAAAAGGTTATTTATTTATCTTTCTATAGATGTACTAGAAAGTCAAGACACAACGAAGGAACAAGGAGCGTAAAGCGCATTTGGAGGAAAATAGGCAGGTTTTAATCAGTAAAAATCTGACACGTTAGAGAGGGCGAGAGAGTGAGAACTACAACCAGAGTGAAAGAAGTTATAGTAAATAACTTTGATTTCTGAATTCAAATATAAATCTCTCAATTTAAATAATAGTATTAATATTTTTGCTAAACATATCAAAAACCTACACATTAGCTCAGTCACTGATTAATTTGATCAGGATATGACCTTGAAAATTTGAAGTTTAGATTTAAATTTAAACTTTACCAGCTTCACTTATTACTGGAAAAATGTTATACTTTTAAATAGACACAAATTTATAACTAGAAAAAACAGAAATTACTGCTTTTAAACTAATAACAGAAAATTTGACTAACTCATAACCAGAAATGTGTTTGATCCAGGTTCAGGAAAGCATCACATGCTTGTACTTTAACATATTGACCGACTTCAGTTTAGAGAAACCAAATATGTATAGGATACCCGTCTTTTTTGCTAGGTTTAATAATAATAGTAGTTTTGCGAAACTTAGATCTCTTCATGGAATATGAACGCTATATATATTTGCATAATATAGATCAGTAAGAGACTAAGGCCAAGTATGCTATCCTTTGGTAAACCATAGAATATCTAAGCTAACATGTTCCCGAATTTTGACTCATTGTCGACGAAACGAAGAACAAATCACTAAGAAAGTTCTTACAGATTTTGAGGGCCAATACCCCGAATACCAATCTTTCCAGCTAGTCTGGAACGAACCGAAGGTATCAAAACGGTATCTGAAGCCTTGGTCAGATCAAGGAAAATGCCAATTATTTTTGTTTTGTATTTTATTATATAATATGATTATAAATTATATGTTTAATATGTGTATTGTTTATATATATATGACTATAAATGATTGAACAATATGACATAATGAAAATCATGTCAGGGGGTGGTTTAGGGTCGGCTTCCAATCTAAAAAAAGGTTTCTCTACGAAAAGGCTAGGAAATGATGAATTAAGTATATTTTATTGATCTTTCCAGGTCCCGGAACCAATATACCACAGCACATTCCCCTAGACGAGCTGAAATACCTGACCATACTTGTCCAAGGCAAAGGAAATATCTTTACTCCTAAAACCAAGTACAACTACTACCAAATTAAGAACTTGGCCAAAGATCCTCAAATTGACTTTAAGAAACCTACCGTGATGTATGTAGGGGGGTTCTTGGATCATCCCCAACTACCCTTCGCTATGACGGTAGGGGTTGTGTATAAGAAGTTGGGATATAATGTGTTACTGCTGGACACAAATAGGTTTACGACTGTTGCTTATCCTGTGTGAGTATTAAATCAGTTTTCTTTAATTCTGTATTAGAGGCCGGTTTTTGTAGATGTCTCTCACTAGGCAGGGCCTTAGGGTTAACTTCTAATATAGACAGAAGGCCATAAGTAAGACTAGTCCAAGATACAAACCAAAAAATTAGGGTAGAAAATGTCTTTATGCTTTACTTTTCATAACGTTTAAATAATATTGCAATGAGAATTAAGAAGGGAAAGGCAATGATTGAACTTACTTATCTGGTTTTAAACGGGCAATTTGGTAGAAGTGCTTCTATCTTACCTCCATTACAATATGTAATTCATAAAAAAACAATCTCATCCATATGAGTATATGGCTACCAGGCTGCTGAGAATGTCGTTAACTCATTATAAAATTTAATCTTAATACCCAGTTTTTTTCTATTTATTTCAGAGCTGCCGCCAACATGCGGACCATCGGAAAACACGTCGCCGAAATGCTCGCCACCCTGACAAAATTCGGCTTAGACCCCAAAAAACTAGAACTCGTGGGTCTCAGTCTTGGAGGCCACACTATAAGCTTCATAGCCAAAAACTATCGACTTCAAACAGGAATGAACATCTCCAGAATAACTGGCTTGGACCCATCTGGACCTTGCTTCCGAAACTTAGGACCAGAAGACCGATTGGACCAGACCGATGCAGATTTTGTGGATGTTATCGAAACTAATATAGATGGCTATGGAATGGCTACACCTGTCGGCCATGTCAATTTTTACGTCAACGGTGGAGAATTCCAACCTGGGGATATACTTTGGGTTCCTTGCAACGTTATTTGCAGTCATGTTAGGGCATTTACAATTTGGATATCAGCACTTTTAAATCCAAATAGTTTTATAGCCATGAAATGTGATTCGGTACAAGAAGCAAGGAATCGAGACTGCTATGATAAGAATCCGGTAGTAACCAACATTGTGGGTCTCAATACTGATAGAAATACACAAGGAATATTCTACTTGGCGACTGAGAACAATTTTCCCTATTTTATGGGTTTGAAAGGACTAAGAAAAGAATACGAATTTTTCGATTCAAAACTAAATTTGAGTAAAAATACCAGTTGGTCATTATTTTGAGCTGAATTTTGTTTGGTTGGAATAAACAGTAGGTTTGGGTTAATTTCTGTTTCTTATTGCTTCAGTATAGCTACCACAAATTCTAAAATTCCTTTAATTCAGATTTTTATTTTATTTTTATAACATTGACTGTTCTGTGGAGGGATGGAGAGTGAGATCCCGAGACTAAAGAAGAGATGGATGGATTGTGCGAGGAGTAATATGAAAGAAAAGGGAGTTAGTGATAGCATGACGAATGACAGGACAGAATGGAAGAAAAAAAAACGTGTTGCAAGTAAAACGGGACAAGGGCAGGAAGATGATGATGATTATGGGTGTTCTACGTATTTATTATATTTATTACTCACTCGTACACTTAATAGTGTGTATAAGGCAATCATTTACAAATGAAATGTAGATTAGGCGATTTTATCGCTGAGGATAATCTCAAAAAATCTAAATATCTAATACAATATGTTAATAAATCTCAAATGTAGGATTGAGAAAACAGTGTAAAAAAGTTAAATAAAAAAAGAGCCCACCAAAGCAAACAGCTTTCAACTTGACACCTTTTTTTTAATTGGAGTTGGGAAATCATCCAATATCTGAGAATATCCAATACAGTGTAAGTAATAGGAAAGATGCTGTTATTGAAAGAAACCTGTAAATGTGTCGACCAATCGACCTAGAGGCAGTCCGAAAACTACCAACTTGGGTTATAGAATAATTTAACATTAGGCAAAAATCATCCAGTTACCTATTCGGGCCAGGTCTATATTAATAGCCCAATATAACTTCCCAGAGGGAATTGATAGATATACTCTTTATTGCACATCATAAAATTACAATAGGTGCTTCAAATGAATAGGTCTTATCACTGAAAGTGATTTTTAACAGACAACTTTTGGATGGACTTGAAAGAGAAGGAGAAAATATATGCAGATGACCTGCATATATTAGGTGTGACTTTGGAGATCATATAAGTTGAGTATACGTTGAGTGATAACATTCATAGACAGTGCGAATAGTAGAGGACCTAAAACGTCACCCTGTGGCGTAATGTCAATTTTTTTTTGGGAAAAATTTTGCAAATGGATTTCGAAACAGTTACCCATAACCCATTCAGCTAATAAATTATTTTGTTTTCCTTCGTAACTTGGATGCTAATACATTGATATGGTACCATGCAGCTGGTCTGATGATAGAATCGGATAGCGACTATAGGAACTATTGAGTGCAACAAGATGACTCAATCGTGGTTGGAGCTCTTTGGAATGGTTTTGATGAGGAGAGTGAGGGGTAAAAGCTGGATATGAAAAAATATTTTTCATTGAAAATTTATTTCGACTGCTGTTGCTTCATCTGTTATCTGCTTCTTGTAATGAGTTTGTTCAAGAAAATTCACACCTCCAGTTGGCGCTACTTAGAAGTCAGGTCGAATGTTAGATGTCTAACTAATTTAATTAATATAAGCGTTTTGACAGGTCGCTGGACTTGACCCCTCAGTGCTGCCATCTGGTAGACGTCGTTTTAGAACATTTTCATTGAACATTTCGGTTGTGGTTCGCGCTTCTTCCGAAAGTAAATAGGGGGCGCTTTATGGTTTAGTTTCATATGATTTACACAGATGGCGTTAGTAGGCATTACCCTGCCTGGGAAAGGAGTTTCGAGTGTATTAAGAAAGTTATACAGAATAATTCATTAGATTTGGATTTTTACATACCTATTGTATTTTGAAGGTTGTGCAGTGGTTCTTATCTTATTGAAAAACGTAAAAAAATTGAGGATAATTAACCATTCAATGAAGATGATGAAGAAAATATAATTAAGATCTGTATTTTATAATATTTCGATCTGCCTTTATTTTTTTAGTTAATAATGTTTTTCGTATTATTTATTAGCGTCTCATTACCGTCATGTAATAAAAAAATATCTGTACAATTTCTCCAAATCCCAAAAAAGCAGTTTTTTTCGCACCCATTCATCGCAATATCTAAATATAAGCTTCCTTGTTCTAGAGGTCAAATCTGGTCCAAATTAAAAGTGCATTTTAATACGGAGCTGGTTACCTGACCCCTATTATGGACCACCGGCCTATATTATTTACGCTTGTAATTACACAAATATAAATAGGTAAGGGTCATGTTGTCCGTATCTTTGGCATCTTTTTAGCTTTTGGCTGCTATTTTAAACTATTTTTGATGATAATAAGTATTGTAGATGCAGTGTTTTCCCTTATTGCGAATTTAGTTCAGTTTTATATACTTACAGAGGTTTACATATCAAGTGGGCAGGTTCATTAGGCTCACACAATACATTAAATTGGTCCTAGAAGATAATAATTATGTTAAAACTATTTTTATCTCGACTTTAATTAGCTATACATTTAAGTAGTTTCTATGATCAAACTATTTATTTTAATGAATAGTTGTGTTGTTGTCACAAATGGGCAAATATTTAATTCAAGCGCAAAAAATCTTTACGCTTGAATTAAGTAGGGTCAGTCAAGAAATTTCTATAAAGCACTTTCAGTACTATAGATATTTTTTTTTAGTTTAATGGACACCTGGCACTAATTTGAATATAATTATTATTCTGCTGACCGTATTTGGGGTCCTTTTCAAACGGGTCGGATATTATTTTTACTTGTCTATTGTTAATTAGCTGACGGTACTCTGCCCATCCTAAATGGATGCTGGTTGACGATATTATTATCTAAAGGATATTTAATCCCTTTGGCCCTTCATAATTTGCATTAGGGTCAATAGGAAGAGGAGAAAATGGGGCAAGTGTGAGTCGGACTCGCGCACTGAGGTTTCCATTTGTAAGGTAAAACGGAACCCAGGATCACTTTGTTGTTCACCTGTCTGTCAAGACCCTTTATCTCGGGAACGCGTAGAAATATCGAATTGGGGTAAAAACCATATCCTTAGGTCTGTGGTCCATTGAAGCTATGAAAAAATTAAACTTCTAAGTTAACGAAAAATAAGGATATGGACGTTTTTGTCAAAAAAAACGTATATTTCAACACTCTCAAAATTCAAAGGGTACTTCCCGTTAACCTAGAATCTTGAAATTTGGTATGAAGCAAGGTCTTATAGTTGAAATATAGGAAAAAATGTGAAAACTATTTGTAATTACGTCACCAAAAAAAAACCCTTTTTAGGCGATTGGGTAGTTCGCCATCCAGCCATCCGGATCGAGCCCAAGTCATCAACGGCGCGTAGTGTTCCAGGCGTGCCTCAAGCAGATGTCAGCAAACCATATAGGGTCCTACTGGGACTTTGGGTTCACTTCTGATAGGAAAATCCGGGGCCCTGGAGCATTGCAAGGCAAAGAAGGTACATTGGAATGGGTTTTAGTCAGGAAAAGTCTGACACGCACTCCTGCTCCGGCCAAGAGCGAGAGAAGTCATAAAATGATTTCTCACTTTAAAAAAATCTAGATGTCATTAATCTCCTTTGTTGTTAAATAGAGCAACCCGGCAACTAAAAACATATTTGTATAAAATAATATTACAGTTCCTGGTGTGACTGATTACATAGATAATTATGTCAAAAAAAGCAATGATTGCAAATGCATCAAATGGCGCTCACTAAGTGACTTTAAATTATTTTCTGATACTGAAATAATTTGGGTAACTTTAGTAGTTACTTTTTTTTCTGCTGCATCGGATTTCGGACTGCCTGTTATACTTCTACAACCCAGTTACTGAACACCACGATACTTCTTGTATAGATAGCTGCACTAGCCAAGTTACGAACGTTTCGTTAAGCGAAACGCTTAGAGTTGGCCACGCCTCCAATTCCTTTGTTCTGACGTTACCTCAACGCTCAATCACGTGGTCAGAGCTAAGGAATTGGGGGCGTGACCAACTCCAAACGTTCATGTTTAACGTTTAACGATCGTAACCTGGCTAGGGGGCTGATAGGCAAACTTTTTGGCATCTGACTACATACCTGTAACAACTGTCAAAGATCTACGAATGCCAATCTGGATCACAAACTTTACGTGCTTTCCGAAGCACGGGGTTTCCTAATATCCTAGATAAACTTAGAACTGAAAAAATTCCATTGGTACTTGCCTGGTTTCGAACCCACAACCTCAAACATTAAACGCGGGTGCCTTAACCACTGAGCAATCACACACATCCCATCATCATAAAATATAATTATAGTTAAGTTCCTAGACAAAAACATAAGACCATTTTTTACTACCAACAAGGTTATCAACTGCATCAGCACTATAACTGAAGTTCGTATAAGTAATACGAAATGTGTTTCAATCCTTGCCATGTCGTTGAACGTTTTGGCTGGCTCTACTCGACCAGTGTCGTTTATTAAAAATATATTATCATTTATTTTCATAATGTTTCGTGTGTGTTTACTATATGTTTTGTTTGTGAATGAAGCTGTTTGCATGTACAGTTCGAAAGCACTGGAAGGCTATCCAGCTGGTTATTTGGCTAATTGTAAGTAGTACATTAACAGTAAATTTCTGTTTTGTTCTTCAGTCTTCTGACTATATTTGTGTGGTTGAGAACAAAAGTTTGTGAGTTTCTGTAGATATTTTTTTTCAATGAATTCAATTCATAGATTCCGATAGAGGTCATCATTTTATTTTGCAACATCTACGCGACTCGTAATAAGTTACTTTTTGATGAATTTGTCTGTTTGAGTACTTGTTTGACATCGCTATTTTTTATGGAGCCTCAATTAAATAGTTAGCTGTTTCGGAAAAGTTCTAATAGCAAGCCACTCTTTTGTAATTTGCCCCTTCAGTAGTAAGATGTAGCCCAACACAAAGCCTACATGGTAGATAGGCCTTAAATCTGGTGAAATTGGTTATCTCAATTCCACGCAATCATTAAGTTTAATCCATCTTTTTCCAGGTCCTGGCACCAACATACCCCGGCACATACCACCAGAAGACCTGAAATACCTGGCCATATTAGTTGAAGGCAAAGGGAACATCTTTCCCCCTAAGACCAAGTACAACTACTACCAAATGAAGGACTTGGCCAAAGACCCCCGAATTGACTTCAAGAGACCTACAGTCATGTATGCAGCAGCGTTCTTAGACCACCCCCAACTGCCCTTCGCTACGACGGTTGGGCTGGTGTATAAGAAATTGGGGTATAATGTGTTGTTGCTGGATGCTAGTAGGTTTACAACTGCTGCTTATCCTGTGTGAGTTTGATTTTTTTTTAAATTTTGGAGGTGTATTCTTTGGAGAATCCTCTGCCTGTACCTGCGATGTGTAAGCGTGAAGACCTGTTATTCCTTAAATGACTTCACCCGTACTGCAAAGCAGTAATGCTAGCGAAGGAGACGACCTGGTAGCAGAATTTTACAAAGTTTTTAAGGAACTAACTCTTTTGGCAGGAAAATAATAAAATAACTTCTGCCACTGGGTAGAGTTAGAAGGAGTCTCGGACTTTGACTGACTAAAATCCATCCGTATCCCTTTAGTAGCCCTTTGCTTTCCAGGGCCATAGAAGATCTTGCAAACAATTCCGCAAGTTCTTGAAACTGCCTTGTAATATGGATCATAATCTCAATGCTCACATTTATTTCTCTATATTTCAGAGCTGCTGCCAACATACGGACCGTAGGAAAACACGTCGCCAAAATGCTCGCCACCCTCTCAAAATCCGGCTTAGACCCTAAAAAACTGGAACTCGTAGGTCACAGCCTAGGAAGCCACACTATAAGCTTCATAGCCAAAAACTATAGACTCCAAACAGGAATGAACATCTCCAGAATAACTGGCTTGGACCCATCTGGGCCTTGTTTCCGAAACTTGGGACCGGAAAACCGATTGGATCAGACCGATGCAGATTTTGTGGATGTTATCGAAACTAATATAGATGGCTACGGAATGGCTGCACCTGTCGGCCATGTCAATTTTTACGTCAACGGTGGAGAATTCCAACCAGGGGATATACTTTGGGTTCCTTGTAACGTTATTTGCAGTCATGTTAGGGCATTTACTATTTGGATCGCAGCACTTTTAAATCCAAACAGTTTTATAGCCATGAAATGTGACTCCGTACAAGAAGCAAGGAATAAAGACTGCTATGATAAGCATCCGGTAGTAACCAACATTGTGGGTCTAAATACTGATAGAAATACACAAGGAATCTTCTATTTGGCGACTGAGAACAATTTTCCCTATTTTATGGGTTTGAAAGGACTGAAAAAGGAAAACGAATTTTTCGATTCAAAATTGAATTTGAGTAAAAATACCAGTTGGTCATTATTTTGAGCTGAATCTTTTTATTTTTTTTAATATTAAACAGCTTTGGTAAATTGGCTTTCCAATTATATTATTTCATCATCAATATTTAGTTATTTTCAAATGCGTTTATTTATTTATTTATTTATTTTATAATTTATGTACACACATATAAATGAAAAGGACAAAAGTATTATGACAAAAAAAAATGTACAAAGGTACTGCTTATTTCTAAAAGAAATTTCTACCAGCAGACCTGCGAAAGGAGAGATGAGAAGAAATGAAGGCAATAGTGTGTAGAAGTGAGAAGAGTTAGTGAAATCTTAAATTAAAGCAATAAATACTTAAATATATAAGCTATAAATACCTTATACTAAAAATAAATACATAATACATATATATATATATATATATATATATATTTATATATATAATTAATATACTAGAGAGGAAAGATAGTGCTCTTTTACTTTAGCTTTGAAGAGCGAAATAGTTTTTAAGTCACGTATACTAGGCGGAAGAGAGTTCCACAACTTTACTGCATGGACTGAGAAGGAGTAGGAGTAGTAGCTGGATTTATGTGGAGGGGATTTAAGGAGGGATCTTAGGTGTGATCTGCACGGGGCGTCGGACGGACGGGCGTAAGAAAATCTGTCGCGCAAATAGGAGGGATAGGACGGGTTGTGAAGGATGTTGAAAAGGAGACATAAAATCCGAGTGTTCCTGCGAAGACGGATAGGGAGCCACTTGAGTTCCTTGCGAAGATGAGAGACGTGATCATACTTACGTAGACCAAAGACAAACCGAATGCATAAGTTTTGCAGTCGCTCAAGCTTGTTTAATAGCTCCTCAGTAGCATCCAAGTAGCAGGCGTCAGCATAGTCTATAATCGGCTGAATAAGAGTTTGTTCTATAGAATTGAAGTTTTCTGAATAGTAGCGCTATCTGCTAGCGACTTTTAGAACTTACAATCACTAACATGGCTACAGAACTTTTTGTGGATCGTGTTTCCTCTGAATTAAAATAGAGGGCGTTTTGTAGTTAAATATCGCAACGCGTTCACAGATGGCGTTAGTAGCACGCACAATAAGGCATTCAAATATATTGACAATAAACTTTTAATTTCGAGTATTTGTTTGCTTGATTTTGTTTATTCGTTTTTGACTCCGATTTTAGAAATTATATTTTTATGTAATTTTACTTTAGATGTTGATTTTGTGAAACTTATTTATTTTCTGCTTTTTAGTAGTATTGAAGGTTAGGTTTTAAGAGTTTTTTTACCTTCAACACGTAGTTCTACCATAGAACATTTCATTAAAAAAAAGAGAAAATAGCGCCTATGTCTTTTTTTTAGGTGAGAGAGTCATCCAATGATATCTCCGCACCCTTGGGCGGATCGGGAGATAGTGTCAGACTTTCGCTGACTACACTACTACCTGACCCACTCCTGTTCCTTCGTTGCCTTTCATACCAGGGCCCAATCTTTCTTTCAGAAACTGATCCTGGCCCCAGTAGGCTTTGACCCTGTTTAATCTCTACGGTGTAATGACAACTCCTTGAGGCGCGTGTAGAACCATACGCGCCGTCGACGACTTGGGCTCGGTTCGGACGATTACCGGACCGATGGGCAGCAGCATTCTCTGTGGTAACAACGATAACCTGCCTGCCAAGCGTGGCGTGTATGGCAACCTCCCCCCACCAAAATGAAGAACACAACAAAGAGATGGCCCCTAGTGCCTGGCAGTCCTTCTACTCTTGACTCCGGTAGCGGTCAAGGCGATGGCGAGGAAAGGGGTACGCAGCGTTGGAAGGCCTCCCACAAGGTGGACCGATGACCTAGTCAGGGTCGCTGGAGTCCGATGGATGCGAGACGCACAGGACTGTTCATTGTTCTAGGTTAACAGGAAGTAGGTACTATGAATTTTGATTCTCTTGAGAGTGACGTATCTTTTTTCCGTTAGAAGTTTGATTTTTCACAGCATCAGGGGATCGCAGACCGAAGTACCTATATGGTTTTTATTTCAACTCGATACCTCTCCTCCTCCTCGTGTTCACGAGATAAAGAGTCTTGAAAAAGAAAACAAAGTTGAACAAAGTGATCCTATGTGGTGCTGTTATTTTTTCCTTTTGAAATACGGAACTCTAAAAAAACAAATAAATTGATAGGTACACGTACTAGTCCATATCTTAAAAACTAGATACTGATCCGATTTGGAAGAAACTTGCACTGTTCTATAAGATAAAGCAAATGTAGCAAAGCCAAGAAAAGCTTTCGTAGAAATATGTACAAAAACATACAAAAATGAGATATTGAGCAGTCGCAACAATTTTTTAAAAATTATGATGTTTTTAGTGCTTGATTGCGATCCCACGTGATGGTAAGCAGTGATGTAATTTAAAAATGAAAAATATATAAGAAACCATAATCAAGCAAATGTTACTTTATAAATAATCTAGAGATACGGTTTGTAAGTAGTAATTAATTGACAGCAGGTTTACTATTCTTTATTTGTAACCTCGTAAGCACCCGATAAAAACTGCCCATACAATAATTCATTCATACCCAAATCCTAAACAAAATTTTAAACAGTTTTTTCCTCACCCATTCATCATCATTTCTAAAGATAAGCTTCCTTGTTTTGGAGGTCAAATCTGGTCCAAATTGAAAGTGCATTGTAATACGGACCAGCTGGTTACCTGACCCCTATTATGGACCACCGGCCTGTATTATTTACCCTTGTAATTATGCGAATGTCAATAGGTAAGGGTCATATTGTCCGAAACTCTAACCCTTTTTCTAACAAGGTTTGCGCGCGGATTTGGCTGCTATTTTTCGTGATGAGTGTTACCGATGGTGAGTTTGTTTGAAGGAAAAGAAAAATTGGATATTATGAAGAAAATAAACAGAATACACTTTGGAAGTGACCCGAAGGCCCCAAACTAGGCACAGCTTGTATCTTGGTGGCAATTTTTTTAGTTAGAATTAAGTATTTTTTGATTTTTTGAGGATTTATTTTAGATTTACAGTTTGAAAAGTGCCCCTATTGTTTTGTGGACGTAAGGGCAAAGCCGCCAACCTGCACTGGGCCCCCGTGGTCGATTACGGCCCACTCCCTCACCTAGAGAGAAGGCCTAAGTCCTAGCAGTGGGAACATTGTAAGGCTGATGCAATGCAATGCAAGCACAAAGCTGAGAGTACATAGTTGTCAGGTGGTAAGTGCAATTTTGCTTTTAGTCACAAATTACTCAGACCCAGTCTGATGTTTGGTTTGTGGTGTGACACCCTCGTGCCAAAGGCACGACCAAGACCAAAGACAAGACCAAAGGGTCTTGCGCCTGATCTCTCCCCGATCATGTTGTATTGTCGTCCCATCGGACTATGAGAATAACGGAACAGAGACTGCACCGTGTCTGGACTTTGGACACATTCCTGCAGTATAATATCTTCTGCGTACCTGACTAATTTCCCTTGAGTTTGATCATCATGAACGAAATTCAATTGGAAGGATTTTTAATTACTTATAACATAAACTGACGATTGCTATCCTACTTGATGGTAAGCAGTGATGCAATCGTTGATGGTGACACGCACTAGTTTATTAGGAGACCATTCATTCTAGCCTTAAAGACACCCAAATTATAATCGGACGGGATTATGAATAAAGAGGCTGACTATGTAGTTGGGTAGCTGGTTGAATTCCACTAAGCATACATTTTGCTTGCCAGAAAAGGCAAGAAAAATATGGGAAATCTTATTAATTTACTAAATGAACAAACTGCCATTTAGAATATTTTTTTATATAGACAATGCACAAACTAGTATCAATCGAATTTCAACTCACTCTACACGTTTTAAAGTCCAATATCCATTAAATAAATGAAAACAATAAATACTTTACGCCTCAATTAAGTAGGGTCAGTAAAGAAATTTGTATAAAGGACTTTCGGTACTATTGATAGTTTTTTTTTAGATTCGAATGGACACCTGGCCTTTATCCGTATTAAAATATTATGTATGCGGAAGTAACTCTGTCGCTTTGTCTGTTACCTCATCACGTCTTTTTTAGGGTTCCGTACTTAAAGGGTAAAAGGGGACCCTATTACTAAGACTTCGCTGTCTATCTGTCTGTCGGTTGCCAGGCTATATCTCAAGAACCGCGATAGCTAGATAGTCGAAATTTTCACAAATTATGTGTTTCTGTTGCCTCTGTAACAACAAATACTAAAAACAAAATAAAATAAATATTTAGAGGGGGCCCCTTACAACAAACTTGATTTTTTTTTGTCCTTTTTTGCTCGATATCAATAATGGCAACAGGTAGGCACTTAAAATATTTACAAAATACTCTGTTATACTTTTACTTTAATAATAAAATTAAAACAAAAGAAATATTTAAGGGGGGGCTCCGACTCGCACTTGGCCGGTTTTTTAGGGTTCCGTACCCATAGATTAAAACGGGACTTTATTAATAAGACTCCATTGTCTGTCTGTCTGTCAGTCACCAGGCTCTATCTCATGAACCATAATATCTCTATTGGTGTGTCTGTTATGTTATTATGTGCTGAAAGTTTTTCGATTAAAAACCAAGTCTAGGTATACACATAGGATACTTTTATCCCGACAATATTTAAGTTCCCTTTGCAACATTTTCGATATTCCCGCGGGCGAAGCCGTTGACAAAAGCTAATAGTTTGAATATAATTATTATTCTGCTGACCGTATTTGGGGTCCTTTTCAAACGGATCGGATATTATTTTTACTTGTCTATTGTTAATTACCTGATGGTACTCTGCCCATCCTAAATGGATGCTGGTTGACGATATTATTATCTAAAGGATATTTAATCCATTCGACCTTTTATAATTTGCATTTGCTTGTAAAGCTATGTGTGCTGAAGAAAAAAACTTGCACTCATTTTATTATCTTTTTTCCATTCATGCGGTACGTGGCGTTCAAAACCTCGTTTGAAAACTATCATTATGGCGGCAAGGGGCTTACTAGACCCCGTAACATTTAAGAAACTAAAAACTTTTTGGTTAAAAGGTACGAGGTCGAAGTGACCCCGTACGAAACTCAACAGAACTCACCTTTGTATAAAGGCTTCATTTCAATAATAATTATGTATATGAACACCATAATAAACATTTCCTATATTTTGTCCTGCCAAAATAAATTCGACCCACTATATGCGCACCCGGCCATAAGCCATTGTAATCGGTCCATAATCGTTTCGTAATCGGCCCTTGTTTTACCCATTCACATGTGACAAGCAAATTAACTCCCATAAAAAGTGAGTAAACCTGAAAAACCACTTATCAATAACCACTTCATGTGTATAACTTATTTATAATATACCAGCTTTGCCTCGCGATTTCACTACACGTGTTTATTTCATCATCTCTCAGCGTTCTTTCCTACTATTTTAATTTTTATTCGATGTTGACTCGAGAACTACATAATTATGACCGACGTACAAGTGGGCCATGTCTGGTTTATGCGCCTTTTGATAAATTGCCTGCTTTTCCCGGCCGATTGTAATTTAGGTATCTTTTATAGAATAGGAATTAACAGAATAAACTAGTGCGCCTCACCATCAACGATTGGATCACTGCTTACCATCACGTGGAATCAAAGTCAAGCACTAGAACACCACATGAATTAAAAAAAAGTTTTTTTTTCACCTTTCTACAAACATACAATTTAGCAAGCAACAGCCTTCCCACTGCTGCGACTCAGGCCTTCTCTCTAGGACAGAGAAAGGCCCGTGAATCACCACGCAAGCCCAGTGCGGATTGCTGGATGTCACATATTTTCGAATTACACACAATAACATACAATTTTACTTCTTTATTATATTAATATTAAGTACCTTTCTTTGTGTTCGAAAACAATTTTTAAATAATCGTTTAATTTTACTCGATTTCGAAAGAGCAGGTGGAATGTGACACATGTCATTGTGACATTTGTGTGACTCTAACGATGTATCGATTCCTTAATCGATTGGGATGGAACTGATATCGGAAAGATTATCGCTGTTTTACTTAGTGAGCTGGTTTTGTTATTTTCACTTTCTTTCGCTCTTTTTCTGATGCTATCTGTCCGCTTATTGACATTTGGCATCTATTGAACTCATTATAATTTTGAATTTATTTGATATGAACTCTTGATCCGATATTATTATGATTTTAATTTTGTTTCTGTTTTAATTTAACTTTAAAAGTGATTTTAAATTTTATTTTATTTTAATGTTGTATTTAATTAATTTTTATCATTTTTGATTGAATGTAAATAAAAATAAATATGGAATAGAATAGAATAAAACTTTATTGTACACCAAAAAGGTTACACAAACTGTAAATAAATCTAAATCTACGGGTGCAATGGCGGTCTTATCGCTGATAGCGATATCTTCCAGACAACCTTAGGATGGATCGCAGGACTTAAAAAATTACATGGCCTGTGGTGCACTGCTTACAAAATACTATATAATACACTATAAAATAAGCAAATATATAAAATAATTATAAAGCTAATATATATATATTTAGATGTATGTATATACATATTGTAATAAGTTACACAATTTCATTAAAAAAATGAAAAGAGAAAAGAATAAAGTACCTACAGTTGGTGGAAGAAATAAATTAAGTAGAACCAGGATAGCATTAAAGAGACAGGAAATGGTCTTTAACTGGATTTTGAAATTATCCTAGTCACTGAGCTTGGCTAAGGGGTAATGGCAATATGAAAATTCGGCCCCGGTATGAAAGGCAAGGAAGAAACAGGAGTGAGTTTTTAGTCAGTAAAATTCTGACACTATCTCCCGCCTTGCCCAAGGGTGCGGAGCGGAGACGTCATTGGATTTTTTCCCACCGAAAAAATAAATAAAAGCTGGTATACAAATAAAACTGGTAACTGACAATATTTTTATTATATTTTGGTGCACTTTACGATTCTACGCATAATAAAAACAAGAGTAGAAAGAACATAGGAATGGTTTTTTTTTGGGATTTTTATCTGACCAGATATGCCAACCCCATCGTACCCTTTGACATTATTAATGTCATCAACTCATCACATATACCTAAATTAAAATAATTAAGATATTATGTATATACACTCTACTATAATAAAGATTGAAGTCACAATTGAAGGGCTGCTACCAAATGATATAATTTCCTGGCATCATCAGCAGCTGGCCGAGACAAAATTAATAATAATAATATTCCACAACTATCGCACAACGTCATCTAGTTCCAAGCTAAGCAGGGCTTGTGTTATGGGTACTAGACAACTGATAAACATACATATATTTCAAAATACATACATATTATAGATACATTACACCCAGACACAAAACAAATGATCGTGCTCAACACACAAACATTTGTCCTGGGTGGGAATCGAACCCACGACCTCCGGCTTAGCAGTCAGGGCCACTAACTACTAGACCAACAGGCCAGTCAACATTGACTGTATTAGTCCCACACCCACATCAAGTCTATTCAGATTTAATTCCCTCAAAAGTGACTCCCTCTCACTCCTATTCCGGACACAATTCATCAGCAAATGTTGCACGTCCTCAATCTGTACATGAGTAACTTCAAGAATGTAAGTAGGTATGTGTCATGCCGATACCACAAACTAAAGGGTTGTTTACTCCAACCTCCATACCGATTACGTTCATTAACCGATTACAAAATAGGTCAATGATCATCTTCACTAATGACGTGAACGTATGTGTCGAATCGATTCTATGGGAAGATTTGGGAGCATTGGATCTGCTCGAGTGCTCATACGGAATTTATAAATTATAATCGATGATTATAATATATTCAAATAACAAATTTATATCCAGAATCTCGAATTATCATGTTAAGCCCTTTGAATTTTAAATAAATTAAAAGCAATATATTATGTCTCTTGAATTGTTTCGATTCGTAACGATTAGAAATTTTGGTAATAAAGTATCGATTTTATTTGTTTGTGTGAACATCAAAAGGATTATTACACGGCGATTAGAGTAGCTACTTTTTTACATAATGATTTGATTTTTTTTCTTTATAGGTATCTATATGAATGTTGAGAACGTGTTGCCTCTAAGATACATATCTTGATAGGGAAAATGATGAATTGGAGATGATTGAAGACCAATAATTAATTGCTTAGGATTCTCTTGACTCTCATAGCTAGCGGTATTAAGCTAAAAACAATCTGAGGTCGCGTAAGTCACATATGCTACGTATTATGACAACTAGACACTTTAGAATTAAAGAAAGATTTGAAGATAGACTGGTCAAAGGGATTCCTATCACATTGTAGTCACAGAGACAGATGTTTAAACTCTGTCCATCTATCTAGGGTCTATGTCTACTTCGTGGGCCCGTAATAGTGGGGTTATTTTTATTAAAAAAACATAGTAACTATTCAAGATATTTGTTTTTGCCAGGCCCTTTTAAAAACAAGCATTATTATTATATGTAATTATCTCGTAGATATACACGTTTGAAATCGTATATGAGGGTCAGATTCACGATTTTTTTTTATCGAGTCAACTAGTATATATCATGTATTCATTTTTGCCCGGCGGTAGGTCATATACTTAGTCAATTTTATTAAAATAATTTTTCATGGTGTTCTCTTTTATATTTGTGGATTTCCAGAGATTCAAAATGAGAAGAAACAGGTTTTAACCACCATGGAATCTTTAATTGAAAAGGAAGCGTTAAGACCCACGGCAACCTTGGCAACTCACTTTGCTGGTAGAAACAACGGCCTGACTTAGAGCGAGGTGAAGCGCGAAGCCCAAATCCGATCTTGATTAAGGATTACTGTGGATGCCCTCAGCCCCAGCTAGATGGCATAGGATCTTAAGTCAAGTCTCACAGAATCATCTTAGAAACTCCCTAGCCTTTTCTCAACTAGCTTGATGTCGGATTTAAATCTTGTAGAATGAAGTTGTAATCTTAAATAAGAAAATGAATAGCTGTTCGTTAGTCTCGCTAAAACTCGAGAACTGCTGGACCGATTTGGTTCATTTTGATCTTGAAATATTCGTAATAGTCCAGGGGAGGTTTAAAAGGTGAGAAAAAAAAGTATTTATTGTCTATTAGGCGGTACGAAGTCGGTCGGGACAGCTAGTATTTAACATAAATATTTTTATTGAGAACAGTTAAAAATATTTATATTTTTGTAGTCATTTTTATATTTTTAAAATTATAGTCTAGATAACAATGTTCTGACACAATTCCACTTATTTTTAAAAGTTAAAAAACCTGTTTTTTTTTTGTCCAGTTTTGTTTATACCTACCCATTTACGAAGAACACTATCAGCCAATTATTGTAATTAACTTGTTTTTACTTCAAAAAAATATTGAATATGTACTTATCAATAACTTTCTCCGAAACAGCTGCCTTTAAATGAGTAAACCAGTAGCTTATGAATAAATAATTAAGTCGTTATACTTTACTACTTTCGATGAAAACGTACTTACCTAGTTATTGCCTTTAAGAGCTCCCAACCCGAGGTACATTTTCATACAACGGCTCGTATGTAATTATGATGTTATTACACAAATTCCTCCAGATATTTTGGATACACAGATATCTTATGGATATTATCTAGGCTTTAACAGAAATAAAAACATAAAATTGTGTAAAACTAATCCAGTAAAAACCTCTGAAAATCTGCTATTTTACGTGAACTTTGGTCCTCCATAATTTACTCATATATTGAAAATATAAAAAAAATTACTTCTATAGAAGCCTTGCAAATTTAATCGAGATTCTGAATGACGACAATTCCCCACAAAAACTTTTAAGGGTTTAAAAAAGACCACGTATTTCCTGAAACAAGTTTTGTGAAATATTCGACTAAATCACGGAATTACCGAATGCCAACAGAGTTTTTAGGCGTTATTTCTCTTTTATCGCGTTGCCATTTCATTAAACATCGCGTTGGATTGCGTTAGATCAAGCAACAAGCTCGACGTTGACGATAAGCGAGGAAGAAGGGCCACCTTAAATTTTTCAAGGTGCTTTGTGTGTTATATAATATAACATGTTTTTGTGTAAGCATAATTAGCCTGTTCCCACTGCTCGTTGTACGTAAACCCATACCTATGGTGGCTCTGCTGGGGCCAAGGGCCGTTTTCTGAGAGGAAGGCTCAGCCCCGGCACTATAGGCAACGAAGGAACGGGGTAGGTTTTTAGTCAGTAAGAGTCTGACACTACTTCCCGCTCCGCCCAAGGGCGGGATTTGTCATTGGATGATTTTACCTACCAAAAAAAAAAAAAAAAACCTATGGTGGCTGGAAATTGAGATTGGGGTCTCAGCAGCTGGGGTGCCTCCTCGTTTTGGACCATGGCCTGTACCAGGGCCCGGCGATAGAGGTCGTTGCTGTTGCAAGTGGATACGGCGGTGCTCCACCCAAGCGCGGCACGCATCCCCCGTGTCCTCCGAGTGGTCCATACAATGGTGACACCCGAGCGTTTTAGCCGCACGAATGAGGTGCAGGAACCTCCCGAATTTACCATGTCCGATGAGGACCTGCGTATCGAGGGGACTTATAGCCCTAACTATGGCATGCCAAGCACTGGGTTGCGACAGTGGCTGTAATTGCTTACACTTTTGAGGTTGGGAAATAATCGAATAACGTCTCTCGCTTTAGCCGCTCTTGGCCAGACACTCTCTCTGGAGTGTCAAACTTTTAATGGCTAAAACTCACCCTTGTACCTTCAGATGCATTTTACTTTCCGTTGTGGCTCTTTCAATAAAACCAACAATTCTCTATGTCATGCCTAACAAGACCAAAAATACATTTCGGTACAAGTAGAGAAAGTATGTCATTGCAACCGAAACGGGATTTGCCCGAGCCGTAGGTAAGGGTGTTATAGAACCGAGAGCCGCAGTGACTTTCCACTTATACCAAACGACGTTTTTCAATACACTTACCATGACGACTTGTGGAGGTCACTTACCGCCTAGCCTGATACGATTAATACAATCAATTGTGACGGGAGCGACCTCGCGCATTTTTCCGCACTAGTGCAGAAAACAGTAAATTGCCTGCTTACAAGTGGTAGGGATAAGAGCAGGTTTTCTACATTGAAAAATAATTATCCCAAACAACTTTAAAAAAAAAAGTCTAAAGTTCTTGTCTCAATGACTGAGATATGCGCACACCGGCTTTTGAAGTCGATAGCAAATTTATCGATACTTAGACACGTCTAGTGCATAGATTAATCGAGTACCCTTGAGGAGCACTATGCTAAGTGTTTAGTTCCAGTCAGCGATCTAGGAGGAGCTGTTTTTAATTTTTTTTGGTCTTTTTTATTAAATTACAGTAGGTGTTAGGTCCGTATAGGGGGCACACACACGTATATTTTGTGACTGTGTCCGTGTTACCATACAGCTGGAACTAGCTGAATGAAACCAATTATGTTTTTTAGGGTTGCTCAATGGTTTGCTGGAAGAAAACTCAACTTTGGGGGGGTTTCTGAATTGAATATTTAGAGTTAAGAACGTCTCAAACCATACTTAAATGCCAAATTTCAACAGGTTTACAGGCTAAAGTAGAGTTTACGTAATTCTCAACTTCAAATGCTAAATCAGAAATCGGGGGTATGAGTTAAGCTCGCCTTTGTACATGACCATTTGTTATCCATTTGTTGTATTAGTTGTTATGGTGTATAATAAAGAATTAAAGAAGGTATCAAGTTGAAATTAAAACTATATACTTAAATCTGTGATCCTTTAAAGTTGTGAAAAAATAAAGCTTCTAAGTTTACGAAAAAAAAAGATACGGCAACATATATCGCAAAAAAAAACGTATATTTCAACACTCTCAAAGGTATCAAAATTCATAGGGTACTTCCCGTTGACCTAGAATCCTGAAATTTGGCATGAAGAAAGGTCTTATAGCACAAGTATAGGAAAAAATCTGAAAACAGTACATTTGCAATTACGTCGTTCCGGAAAAATCTTCATAAATCAATTTGGGGATTGAATTGTTTTTCATAGGTAAGTTTGTACTGAACCTTAAGTGCGCGAGTCCGACTCGCTCTTATTATTCTTACATGCGGGGATCAAACCCCCACCTCGCAGCGCAACAGCCGATCGCTCAACCACTATGCCAATCGTGCTGTCAACGTGTTTTGAATGTGTTAGCATAGCATCAGCCTTTTTATGTTCCCACTACTGGGAGTCCAGCCTCCTCTCTAGGAGAGAGAATGGGCCGTAATCAACTACGTGGGCCCAGTGCGGTGTGTTGGATGTCACATGTCTTCGAATTTTTGGTTCTAGGCCATGCCGGTTTCCTCACGATGTTTTCCTTCACCGTTTTGAGAGCAGTGGCGATCAAATAAATTACACAAAGTAATGCGCCTGGCTGGGTTTGAATCCGCGACCTACCATTCGTAAGTCGGGGCCATTACCACTTGGCCACCACTGCTCCCAGGGATTTAATCATATCTTTTTTAATAACAAAGTAATAAAAATGAAATATTATGTTTATTTTATATACCTAGGTATTTTTATTAGTCTCCACAACTCCTGACAAAAATCGGAAATAAATTGAAATTTTTAGCCGACATCAAAAAGAAGGAGTTGTAATGTTAAAAATATTCCTCAGCCATTTCGATACTGTTTTGGAAATATCATCATATATTAGCTACATGAAAAAATAGATAAGAATAATAAAAACTTAATCACAAAAAATAATAATGTAGCCGAGGATCGAACTCATGGTAAAGTGTCGGAGGATACGGATATAATGCAATATATTTCTCACCTTCTATAACAAATAGTGAGATAATTTATAGCGTTAGTGTGGACCTATTATTATCATCACTTTTTCAGCCGAAAGACGTCCACTTTGGATATAGGCCTCCCGCAAGTGTCGCTATAACGACCGGTCCTATGGGTCTCACATGCATGCATCGGTCCACCTTGTGGGAGGTCTTCCAACGCTGTGTGTTTCGGTGTACGGTCGCCACTCCAGAACCTTTCGTCCCCATCGACCATCTGTTCTACGATCCCTGCCGGAGTCTGTGTTTCCTGATAGCTACCACCTTGGGTTCTTTAAGTCAAGATTAAATAGATTACTTCTAGGCAAGCGGACTCTATCGTCGGCCACATCATTGCTTACCATCAGGTGAGATTGTGGTCAAAACACGAGCCTATCCTAATAACAAAAAACTGCTATTTTGAGCTTGCAATACGTCCAAATGACTCATATACCTGTATACAACGAACCAGGTAAGGTAAGAAACATAGGCAGCGTCAGTATATGAGGCCTGCTTGAGGGTAGCTCCGTTCTGCGCACTTAGGTCTGTTGCACGGGGTGCTGCACCCCTCACAAAAAGAAACAAGCCGTGGCATACAGGGTGTCTGTGTGCCGCGATAGGGAAGATTTGATACTTTTCGTTTTTAGTTTGGTAGTTACGGCTACATTTAAAAATTTCTGTCTCGTTAGTGGTAAGCGCTGCTGCTGAGTGTCTGAGTTTGATTCTCGGGGTCAGGTAACGCGTTATCGGTTTCCATCTGGAAATACTCAGTAGCAAAGTGTGTAGTGTTTTATGCCCCGTTGATTGCTAACTAACGTGACTTTACCGTTATATTAAGGTAACGTGTGTTATTATATCAATCGTGATAATGAGTTATTTTACTTCAAAGTCGCGTGATTTTGTGGAAATAGTGAGGGTACATGAATGCGGGTCAAGCAAATTCAACGTGACGCGGCGGCAGTGTCTTAATGTCCTATGTGCGCAAGAAGTCACCGCTTTAGTCGCTATTTTAAAACAAGTAATAATAATAAAAAAAACACGAGAGTCTGACACTACTTCCCGCTCCACCCAAGGGCGGGATTTGTCATTGGATGATATTACCTACCATAAAAAAAACCGCCATGCAAAAAAATTGCAAAAATTTAATTTTTTTTTTACAAGTCAGTTTCGATTAACAGTGTAACATTTATATTCTTGGAATCTGCTCGTCAAATCTTTGACGATAATCACATACATTAAAACATTTAAAAAATGTTGGGTGGGTTGGGTTGGGTTCATTTATTTATCATACCACATTGGATTTTTATATTTTTTCAATAGCCTATGTTACTCGGGATGATGCAAGGATTACTCGGGACGAAGGAAACTCTAACAATACCTCATACATATAATTCACGCGAAAATATCAAAACCACAATGCGTTCGCGAATCGACATTACCATTATTTTTTAGTGTTTCGATTGATTGGTCGCAAACACCACCACCAAACACACACATACTACCAAATTCAATTAGTCTTTAGCAGTAGACAATAAAGATTAGAGAGAGATTGGTAATATTATTCTTATCATATGTACAAACTTACAGTTTTCGTATCCATACCTACATTACAGCGTAATTCTTTAGTCATTACCTTCCATGTTTTTTTCGAGTCTTACCAAGTTTGAAACCCAAGTATCAAGATTCATGCTCCAACTATAGAGTCCCGTTGTTAATAAGGAAAAGAGTGGGTACACAAGGGAATCTTGCGAGCGTCGGTCCGCCGGGGAGACGGCGCGGTTCGAATTTTCTTTTTCACTGGGTTTTAGCGCTGAAGCCTTTATTTATAACCGGATTTTTTGCGAAACCTACCTGCGCGTTGAATTAAAGGGTTATATGACTTTGAATATTCGGTAAAAGGTAGGTTGCCTATCTTCCTTCGTTTTTTTTTAGGTGGGATATCATCAAATAACTTCTCTCGATTTAGGTGGAGCGAGAGAGAGTGGACTAAAATCCATCTGTATTCCTTTAGTTGCCTTTTGCGTTCTATGGCGTGACCATATTATGTTTCTGGTCCCATAGAATCATACCAATTGCATAAAAAGTATTCTTTTTGCTATTCTAGGACTTGGTTTATCCGTGTGTCAAATTTGGAGGATGCAAATCTTTGTCCCACGTTCTTATAGCTATGTGTGTTACATTTTATTTTATTTATTTTATTTGTTATCCAACAAATGATACTCAATAAACAATATTACTAAATCACAAGTAGTCCAAAGGGTTCTTAGCGTGTGCTCCTTCAGTTACAGATGACCATAGCTTGCAAATAATAACTAGGTGACAGAATAATATATAAAATTAGGGTCAAAATATAATTTGAATTATGATAAATTATACAATTATGCAATTAGAGTGATAATATTAAGCAATAAATAAAATAACAATTAAAATGGCACATCGTTGGATAGGTGTTTTGAGTAGAATAAAAGTTAAATAATGTGGCATGGCCTAACTGAGTGAGCAGTGGTGGCCGAGTGGTAATTGCTCTGACTTACGAATTGTAGGTCGCGGGTTTCAATCCAGCCAGGCGCATTACTTTGTGTAATTTATTTCTTCATCACTGCTCTCAAAACGGTGAAGGAAAACATCGTGAGGAAATCGACATGTACTAGAACCAAAAATTCGAAGACATGTGACATCCACCAACCCGCACCAGGCCCGCATGGTAGATTACGGCCCGTTTCCTCACCTAGAGAGGAGGCCTGAGTCCCAGCAGTGAGAACATTATAAGGCTGATGCTATGCTAATGTGGCATTAAGTTTCAAAACTTGGTCTGTTCAAACTTCAGAGTCCCCTGGAGATGAGGTCTTGAAACAATTTTCTGTTTTCACATAAGCGGAGCCGCTAGCAACAGTTAGTTGTATTCATAATAGAGCATTGGTGTCGCACTGGTAAAAGGCTCGACTTATGAATTGTATGGCGTGGGTCAAACCCGGACAGACGCTTAACTTTGGTTAATTTATTTCATCACCACTGCTCTCAAAACGGTGAAGGAAAACATCGTGCAGGAACCGGAATATCCTAGAGCGAAAACTGTCGACGATACGGTACATATGATATTCACCAACCCGCACTGGACTCGCGTGGTGGATTGGAAATGGACCGTTCTCTTTCCGAGAGTACAGTCCCAGTAGTGGGAATTTTTTAAATTTATATTTGGTTTTTAAATGAACATTTTTTTATTTATTGCGTTAAGAAATGATTTTTTTATTATCTACATTGCTATTACGTACAGAAAAATAATTTATTATCATTTTTATTTATTATACGATTTTATATTTTATTTTTATCAAACGATACAAACTATTACTTAACTGCGATCTCACCTAATGGTTGCAATAGTTGATGGTTAAACGCACTAGTTTATTATGGGCCTATTCACTTTAGCTTTGATAACACCTAAATTGAATGGGAAGACCGCAGCAAGCAAATTAAATTTAATGTACTCGTTTTGGAAAATAAAAGGCTTAAAGTTTTATTTTATGATAAAAATTTTGCAATTTATTTATTTAGATACCGCATTAAAACAAAAAATAAATAAAAACACTGAACTAATTCAAACTATATCCTATACATACATACGATTATTCCTAACTAAATATGGCGTTATAAGACTCCTCCGCATCACTGTCAACTGGAAGTGTGCCCAAAAGGCTCTCGGCATTGCCACTTTGTATGGCAATGCTTAATCTCTGACCGAGGTCGAAGCCAGCCCTTGGGTCACGCGAAGAGTCTACTAAGGGTTTGTATAATTCTATAAAAAGCATAAGAGCACGCGGACCTCACGGCCCAAGAGTTAAAAGTCTTAAATAAAATGTATGTACAAACATAATATATCAGCACTTTTTCATAACAAATGAAGCGACCTAACTTGAGGAAGTACCCAAAGAATTCCACTCAAAGGTGGGAAAATCAACCCCTATTTTTTACACACGGATAAACATTCGCAGAGGGTTATTTAGCATTTTCTTTTAACAAACCCTTTGAAATGTAAAGGGGTTCTTAAAGAAATACTCTTGCCCGTGGATTTCTATTTGGGAACCCATAAAAGTGTGCGTGGCTAATGGTTTTTCAAAGACATGGTTACCTTTGAAAGTTTCTTTGAAGTCGGGATTCTTATTTGAAAGTTACTCGATATGTTTTTAACCCCACTTGAGTGAAGAATGGTAATTGGAAATGGAAATTTTATATTTACATGGAAAGTTTTTTTGCTATTATTGTATAAATAGTCTGTGAAATGAAGAAACACATGCTCAAACGCTACCGACCTTTAAAGCAATGGTGAAGGAGCATTACCATTCACCATAAAATTTCTTTATTCTCCTTTTTTTATATAAAATAGTGCTTGACTGCGATCCTGCCTGACGGTAAGCAGTAATGCAATCGTTGATGGTGAAGCGCACTAGTTTATTAAGAGAATATTGACTCTCCTAGAAGACACCTAAATTATTATCGGACGGGAATACCGCAGCAGGCAAATTGTTCCAGTCCTTCGCTGTACGCGGTTCCAACAACATAAGGGTGGATACTCGCCGTACGTCGGGTTGTCCGATGGTAGAAATGAGATGGCGAATCATTTCATGCAATTCTCCATTTGTATCAAAATGCACTATTTCTATTCTTCACACCATTTTTTCGCTATATAATAATAAAAGCATATCGTTTATGGTGAAGCGCACAAGTTTATTAAGAGCCTATTCACTCTCCTTGAAGACACCTAAATTATAAACGGACGGGAAGACCGCAGCAGGCAAATTGTCCCAGCCCTTCGATGTACGTGACAGATCATCCTTTTAAATTAAGTCATACCCACCAAATTATTTTTAAATTTAACTCCTGTAATACAGTTTACACTAGCGCAGGAGCTAGGGAATTCATAAAATGCATGTATCAATTATGTCAATAAAAAAAAATAAAAAAAATAAAGCATTGCTCAAGGCACCATCTTGATTTTAAGTCACTATCGTGATAATGTTAAAAGTGCCTTCTACTAAGGTTTTAAAAGACATGCGCAAAATCTAAACAGTAATCAAAAATGGTTTCTATTCCAATTTTAATTACAGATTAATTATTAGCGCTCCGGAAACGTGCGTCTGCGTCACTGCCGGATTGAAACCGGTCTACCACCCGCACGGCCGGATATTGCGAACGCAGTTGGCACCCCTGTACCGTAGGATTTACTCCTTGATTATATTATCAAGCATTCCGTCGCAGAGTTTGAGCATGTTTGGAGGTTTAGATAATATCGGTCAAGACAGGTATTATTATTTTTTCCAAAGTTTTTCTGTGTACTCTTGCCGTTCGTAAGTTATCCCACCTTATGGTAAGCAATGATGCATTCGTTGATGGTAATAGCACTAGTTTATTAAGAGAATATTTGACTTTAACTTTGAAGACACCTAAATTAAGTATAATGGGACGGGAAGACCGCAGCATCAATGAATGCTGTAAATAATGGCTTTATAAGACTTGGAAATATCAGAGAGACGGAAGATTCCATTTGTTTGATGAAGAAAACTGCGGTAACCAATCAGTCTGAAACCACCACATTTATTGCCGTAGATATAAAAATCCTCAAAACATCGCAAACAAATAATAAACACACACAATCCTCAAATGAAACAAACAGAAATCACAAAGCAGCTAATTCACAAAACAAATCCGCATATTTAAAGAAAATTCTCGATAAAAATAGGTAAAAAACATCTCACATAGCCATTTTTATTTACTCGTTATAGCGTCTGATAAATCGATGGCAACGAATGCTATGCCGCGGTATAGTACGCATGCGTCGCAAAAATGGCGGCCGAAAAAAAGCGGGAAATAAGAGAAAGAAGTGGCGTGGGGTGACCCCGAAGTAAGGAGAGCTCGCGGTGACGTGCTGGTGCTAAACTAGTGCAAATATTCTGGTTTGTCTGCAATTTTCTGGAGTTGGTTTCAAATGATGGCTGATAGTTGGTGTGTGTATTGAATATACATGGTAGTAAATCGTTTCATATTTTGCACTACAAATTATTAATATTTATTAGGTAGTTCGTCAAATATTGTTCAGCTTTGCAGTAATCCCCTGAAATGTATGATTAATTTCCTGTTCGTAGACTTGCTGATTAAAAATGTTTAAACACGTTACACTTACACATTCACCATTTCAATTTCTTATTGAGGTATTAGTTTTAGCATATATTTGTGGTATGACCACAAATTAATCTTTCATTTGATTTGACTCTAATAGTAACAGAAGAACGGACAAAATTATTTGAATAAAAACAACGAACGCCAACGTTTATAAAATAGTTTTGCTCCTGCACCGCACCGCGAGCCTAGGGGTGTGTCTTCCCCTCGGTTCCCGCCCCCCGGGAGGGGTGAACGTGCCCTCGTGAAGACTTCACTTAAGCCTCGTTCACTTACTGGCAATAAAAACTCGCGCCAGTAAACGTGCCAGTGAGAGTCAAAAATGACGGTGCTGTTTAGTTGTTAGGGTGCAACTTTTGGTCAAGTTTTATGTTGTGTACCTGTTTTACTTACTATTGGTTTTACTATTTTGTGGTAAATAGATATTTTTCTATTCCTAAAAGTATGATTAAATTTTATTCCTTATCCTTATTACTAAATTTTATTATGCGAACATTTATCTTGAGAGAAGGGAACTGGATAAGTATAGATAGGTATGCACCTACATAAAAAATTGAACAAATATTCTACTAGCGTTCAACTTATAAGTATTTTGTTCTACCACTAACTGTATTTTAGAATATTTGTATCACAGCACAATTCTTTGTCTTGCAGTAAACTGCGTTAGGGCGTTGATCATTATCATTTTAACCATATTATTATCTAGCTTACGTTGCTAGTACTTGCTCAAGTACTATCCGGCGTCTAAACAAGCATAGATACAGGGAACGTCACATCCATCTTTTCTTCATCCCGATAATGTCAAAACACGGATTATAGGCACCATAGATAAGCATTTTTTTTTAAGAAAAATTACAAATGGCGCCAGTGTCTACTTCTGACTAAAATTAAAATCTGTCATGAAATGATATATCTGAAAGTAGACTTTTATTTTTAGAACTTTTAACCTCGCTTCGCCGACTTAGTTGAGAACTTTTTGAATTTCGAACATCAGAATGGTCTCTTTGAAATTGAAATTAAACAAAGTCTGCTTGACTTAATGTATAGGTTTACTTTGACATAGGTCAAGAATAATACATTACCAGCAATCGTATATTCAGATATTCTATATAAAACCGAATGCGCAGTCGGTAATGTGCGTAAAAGACGACAGCAGGGAAGGAGGACGTGGGCCCTAAAATTACATCAAATTTTAGGGCACCCCGTCACGGACAGGTTAGGTTAGAGTTATTTTTTTTATCATCACCTGAAAATAAAAGCCTTACTTACGTATTCTATACATTGCCTAGCTATTGAATATAATACCGGATTTTATAGATTGCCGGTAATATAGTAGATATTATCTACTAATATTTAAACTGACTGTCTGTAATACCTATCAACGTACAGCCGAAACTACTGAGACTAATCATAGGAATATGGAAGGGGGAATAAAAATTTAAACTATTGCCATACATTGCTGGTATATAATTTTTTTCTTTTCGTCAGAAGTTACCTTGGTCATTTCTGAATGGACTGTATGAGAAATCAATAACAAAACGAATTATATCTACCAACCATAACCAAACGAAATTAGAGACTATTTAGTGGATTGCTATTAGTTTTTTTTATCAGTCGTTATTTTTGATTTTGTTTTCGGTATTAATAGCTTATAATAGTCATAATAAATGTTGGTTTGCATACGATCATTTATGTAAAATCTAAAGGTAGTCTAGATAATCTTGGCACAAGGGCACAAGGGATTATGTTAAAATAGATACAAAAATTAGAATCTTAAATTGGATTTAGGATCTCTTATTTTATTTTTCAGGACTTTATTTAATATTTGTACTCGTAATTACTAAGTATAACTAAAACTTACTGTCGTTGATGTAATGTTGAAAGTTGTAAAAGAAAGAAAGACAAAAAAAAATCGGTAATACAATAATTAGGTAGGTAAGTGGTTGTTCCAGGTAATTTTTAAGGAAAAAAAAATCAGTTTTATTGTATATCCGATTTTTTTTCTTATCTAATTTTAACTTTGTTTTTTTTTTTTAATTGTAATATTATCTGTTTGCCTACCTCAAATCACCTTTATAAAATTGTTGTGCCCGACAGGGTCCATGTGCACTTGTACAAATATTTATAAGACCTAATGCAACACTTGTGATATGCAATAAAGAATTGAATTGAATTGAATTAAAATGGAATCCTTATAGGATCACTTTTTTATCTGTCTGTCTGCCTGTCTGTCAAGACCCTTTATCTCGGGAACGCGTGGAAGTATCGATTGGAAATTAAAACCATATACCCAGGTTTGCGGTACTTTAAACCTGTGAAAAAATCAAATTACTAAGTTATATAAAAAAGTACATTTCGACACTTTCAAGGGAATCAAAATTCATACCGTACTCCCCGTTTATCTTGAACCCTGAACTTGAAGTAAAATCTGAAAACTGTTTTGTAGTTACATAAAAAAATCGATTCGGAAATTGAACTATTTACATAAGTTAGTTTGTACGGAAGCCTCGGTCTGCGAGTCCGACTCACACTTACCCAGTTTCAGTACCTACAAGTAACTATTGAAACACATATATTTAGCATAATCAGCCTTATAAAGTCCCACTGCTGGAACTCAGGTCTCCTCTCTAGAAGAAGGAATGGGCCATAATCCACCACGCGGGCGCCAGTCCAGATTGGTGGATGTCACATGTCTTCAATTTTTTGTATTTTTAGAACATGCCAGTTTCTTCACGATGTTGTCCTTCACCGTTTTCAGAGCAGCGGTGATAAAATAAATTGCACAAAGTAATGTGCCTGACTGGGTTTGAACTCGCGACCTACAACTCGTGAGTCGGGATCGTTACTACTGGTCTATTACTGTTGCTACTGTTAATTATTGCAGAAACAAAAGAAACTTAAATATTAACTAATTATTTATACTAAACCTATCTACATAAAAACTAAACTAAGAATGTATACTAGACCTAACTATGTACAAATATAATACGAAAACACCAAATACACTCAGGCGTCGAAGTACTCCTCCACATCGCTGTCATCTTGGGGCCAAAAGTTATGTGAAAATGTCACCCGGGGCCCTGGGACGAAGGCAATGGATGGAACAGGGTAGGTTTTTTGTCAGTAAGAGTCTGACACTATTTCTCGCCCCACCCAAGGGCGGGATTTGTCATTGGATGATTTTACCTACCATAAAAAAAACCCGTAAGACTGGCAACATTGATACGTTGAATGGCAATGCTAATCCTTTGGGTAAAGAATGAGCTACTGTTCATATATTTACTAATTTCACAATTAATTTGAGGGTCGGCGCAGCGGTTGAGGGATTGACAGTTGAGCTGCGCGTGGCGGGTTTTGATTCCTGCACGGAGCAATTATTTTTGGCTACGGACAGTTCCGGCTTTGAGTGTCTTAGTATGCGAGCTTACATGTTGGTTTTGCCACTGAGTTTGTGTACACCAGGGCCCTGGTACAAAGGCAATGAAGGAACGGGGTGGGGGTTTTTTAGTCAGTAATAGTCTGACACTATCTCCCACTCCACCCAAGGGCCGTTGTCATTGGATGATTTTTACAAACCATAAAAAAACCCTGGGTTTTTTTCGGTATTTCTTCTCAGGGTAGTCAGCTAAGAAACAGCGACCTCATCTAGTTCAAACAGATGAATAAAATATTGACAAAAACCTATTTGCAAAATAAATATAATTCTTTCTTCTTTCTTTTTTTCTTTCTAATTCCGGTCTGTAGACGATAGAGTGATTGACGTCAAAAGACATCAATTTATTGAACCTTTGCTTAGCAAAAAGACCAAAGGTTACCAAAGAACAAAAACAACAAAAATCAATAGTATACATGAGATACTCTCTATTACACGAATATAAAAAAAAAAAAAACTGGGCAAGAGTGAGTCAGACTCACGCACTGAGGATAGACCTACTTATGAAACTATTCTTTTTTCCAAATCGAGTCTCGAAAATTTTTACAGTTTTCAGATAATTTCTCATACTTTTGCTGTGAGACCTGGCTTCAAGGTAAATTTCAAGATTCTAAGTGAATGGGAAGTACCCTACGAATTTGGATTTCCTTGAAAGTGTCGAAATATACGTTTTTTACACAGCATAAACGGCCGTATTTATTGTATTCATTAACTTAGCCGTTTGATTTTATCACAGCTACAAGGGACCACGGACCTAAGTATATGATTTGAGTTTCAAATCGATACCTCCACGTGTTCCCAAGATAAAGGGTCTTGACAGACAAATAGACAGGTAGACGGACAAGAAAGTGATCCTATCAGGGTTCCGTTTTTTTTCCTTTTGAGAAATGGAACCCTAAAAATAGGCGAAAGTTTGTGTGTATGTTTGTTACATCTTCATGTTTGAAGAGCTAATCGCATTTCGATGAAACTTGGTACACGAGTAGACCGTACCTTGAAATAGCACTTATGATACTTTTTACCCGGAGATTATGTTCCATTGGGATGATTATCGACTTAGACACGGGCAGAACCACTAGCAGAAGCTAGTCTTATATATAAAAATGAATAGCTGTTCGTTAGTCTCGCTAAAACTTGAGAACGGCTTGACCGATTTGGCTGATCTTAAAATATTCGTGATACTCCAGGGAAGATTTAAACGGTGAGAAAAAATTGAAGAATTCACGAAAAAAATCGACTATTAGACGGTACGAAGTTCGCCGGTTCGTTTAAAATAAAACGAACTCAATTAGTTGTATGGACACATTCAGGTTATACCAGAAGGGTATTGGCAGTAGGTACTGTTCGATGCACTTTTATGCGGGGGCGAGATGGGGTGCAATGCATAAATACAGCCGAGGGAGGGAAGAATACAAAATAGGGTGCCAAGAGCTACCGGCGCCATCTTGGCATCACCCTCGCTATGTCGATTTTTCGTGACGAGGGAGATTTTTATTCCCCATTTTCGCATTTTGATTGTTCTTCAACTTCAAGTTAGAAATAAGTTTTAACGATGTGGTGTTTTGAAGAACTTGTTTTTTTTTTTAAATATAAATAAGAAGAGATGTGAATCGCACTGTGATTGAAAAAAATCTCGAGATATGCTAATTAGGGTTGATAATTAGATATGCTTATTACTTGGGGTTGAAATTAAAAGAAATTGAGTTTTAGTTTTTTTTCTTCTTTTTGTTTTATTTACTTTAATAAACTTTGCTCGTGGTGGAATATGATTAAACCAAGACTAATTAAGATATCTGGCAATTGTTTTTCTCTTAGATCTAGACGAGTTCTAATATCCAGGATTTTATAATTAGAAAACAAAGTGAGAGATATTATCTAAGTAAACTACTAATATAGTAAGAGCTATCTTCATTTTGGTTCAACTTTTATGTCTAGTATTGTACTAGTTTTTAAGGGTAAAGGTAACTAAAGGTACTCTTGTTAAAGTTATGGATGACCTAAACATAAGCCGCCTTATACTTATTGTTGCCACTGTTGGGACTCAGGCCTCCTCTCTAGGAGAGGGAATGGGATGAAGATAACTAGGAGAACCAGGGCTGTATGATTGATCGAAAGAGTTAAGGTAGAAATACATTGAACCCACGTGGGCCACGTACAACGATCTGGGCGCGTCGGTCTCCATACATTTTAAATGGCAACTGGACTTGTAGAGCTACATTAGATCCACGCCACGCGACGCGACGCTTCGTAAAAATCAGGCGTGGCCCACGTGTGTGCCGGTTTAATGTAGTTCCCGCTTTGTTACGGCCTTGGAACGCAAAGGGCAACTAAAGGAACACAGGTGGATTTTAAGCAGTAAGAGTCACCACACAGACACTCAGAAAATAATAATTTTAGTCATTTAACGTATCAAAACCATTTTTTTTAAATTTCCTTAAAGCTGCAGGGTAGTATGCAAAATTCAGATGCAAAGTTTTTTTTTTACAGTTTGTCTCTCATTACTTATCCAACAGTATGGTAACAATAATTATATTTGCGGTAAAGATATTAAGTATATATTTATAAAACAACTCAAGCTCATTAAAACTTCTAACTTTGAATCGAGTTAACTTTTCTTTATAAAAAAAAAATATTTTTATTGCTTTATATAACATAGAGACATAATAATTTAATTACCTAATTACGTATAAGTAATTTAAAAGGTACACAGAATAAAAATAATACAGACTAAAAATAATAATATTTACAAATAGGCATAAAAAAAGGAACTTGTTGGGCATCCAAAAATCATCCACATCGTTGTCAATGGGAAAAGTGCCCAGAAGGCTGGCAGCATTGCCAAGTTGGATGGCATTTTTTTTTTATTTATGTGGCCTCTTGCAGGTCAACCTATGACGTTGTCGGCTGCTTAACCGGATTTGCCTATGGCAGCCTCGATTCGAGAATCAAAGCCTCCAGCCAGGGCTTACTTAGCTAACTCACAAACTAAGCGAGCGAGCTAAAGCCACCCCGTACGGACCTCGGCTTAAGGCGTCGCTGGAGAGGGCAGCAAGGGACAAGCTGGATCGAGCAAAGCTGGATGGCAATGCTGATTCGTTGACTGAAGTACAGCCAAGCAAGCAACAGCAAGCAAGTTCGACCAGCTGTTTGCTAATTAAACTAGAATTGTAGAATCTCCCCTCATTCATATACAAACAATTTATTCTAACATGATAAACTAAAGTGCTTGCATATCAAAACCCCATCTATCTACGATCAACCATAAACTTTCCATTTGATTTAAAACTAGAAACCATCACAAACCATTAATTTGCAGTCTTTTTTGCACACATTAAGTATACCCACAGTTCTATTCTTCGCAATTCACTAATAAATTTATTCTGTAACGCAATAAATTATATACTAGTGATATCAGTTACTTTATATTCTGTAAAAACCGTAGTGTTATCGTTGTGCCATCTTTACGCCTACAACATTGTATTGTGGGTAACAGCCAATAGACTTACAGCTAGAAATAATTACTGGTAGCGGAAACCACGCCCTAACCTAGTGAGATGGTTAAATTATGAGTTCAGGTGCTTGCTTACTAATTACACTGATTACCCTGCGGTGAATAAGCGTAATAGTGTAATAGTGGAAGAATAGTAATAGTACATTTTTATACAAGTGGAGAATTGCGTAATTTGATTCCATCATCTCATTTGTACCATCCGGAAAACCCGACGTACGGCTTGTCGTTAATGATACTTCTACGGGTTTATACCACCTACATCGAAGGATTGCGGTCTTCCCATCTGATTATAATTTGGGTGTCTTCAAGGCTAGAGTGAATAGACTTCTAATCAACGATTGCATCACTGCTTACCATCAGGTGGGATTGCAGTCAAGCACTAGTTTATATCAATTTAAAAAAAAGTGGAGAAAGTTTGTCATTGCGATCTATGAGGAATTCATTATAGAACCAAGTGCTGCAAAGACAAATTTCGACGTGAATCAAATGACGTTTTTCAATACACTTAAATTTCACTCCACGAAAAAATAAATAAACGGGTTTGCTCGCTCGACTCGTAAGAGTCGCTTAGAGTCCAGTTTGTTACGATAAATACAATAAATTGAGCACCTATCGGCACTAGTGCGGAAAACAGTAAATTACTTGCCTAAAAGCAGTGGGGATAAATACGGGTTTTCCAGCAGGTGTTTTGAAGAAGATATTTCAACAATACTTTGTGGGTTATGGCTTCAGGAAATCTATAGAAATATTAAGGATAGATGTTGGAGTGTGTTGTTTTACCATGTGTGACGAAATTGGTGACTTTATTCTGCTATTAGCTATGCTTGCATTGAAACAATCTATGCAAACAAATTCGGGGGCAATTGTTGAACATAAATAATTTAATGAAACCTAAAAATAGAGTCAATAACGATATTCTTTAAATTATTTTTCCCCTTCTCACTTATTTGTAAAAAACTTTTTTCTGTACAAAGTTTTGTATATCATTATTTTCAACATTTCTAACAGAGGCACCGGCCGAAAAAAAAAACGTTAAAAAGGTCTCAAGCTCCTTTTTTCGAAAACAAAAAGATTTAGAAAAACATCACAAACTTTTTTCATAAACCATTTCCAAATTTGAATTTCGAATGTGTCATTTTAAATCGAATGTGACATTTCAATCACATCTTTAATCGGTACATTATTTAACTTACAAACTAAATACATACCAATTTTTCATCACGTTAACTATCGACCCATGGGGGTGAAACACTCATAAATAAGTACATAATGATGTACTAACCATTGTGATTACGTCCCCCTGATGAAAAAATGGCGAAAAAAACCCTGAGGGGTGAAGTTCCACCCTCGCGTTTTTTGCCGTCCATCAGTCACCCCCGTTTTTGATTTTTCGTTTCTATTGGTACATAATAGGTATTGATTTTGGGGTTGTGTCGCTTTTGTGTTCTGTTATATAGAGTAAAAGATTTTTATGTAAAGGCGTATGTTTATTATGTTGTAGCTTGTATCTACAGGATGCTGCATTGTGCGGGCTATTCAGAAGATAACTTCTTCTGAATAGTGGCACTGGAACGCAAAGAGTAACTGAAGAAACATAAATGAGTTTTAGTCACGGAAAGTGTGACACTCCCCTCTCACTCTACAATAAGCGTTTATGATTTTCTGGTACATTTGTTACAGTTCTTTCTTGCCCTTATTGTCCCACTGCTAGGCAAAGGCCTCCTCTAAGTCTCTCAGCCTTTCTTCTCCCGCGTCGTGTCGGACCAGTTCTCGCGGTACGCGTCATCCCGCCACCAGTTTTTAGGCCGGCCTCGACGGTGCTTTATATCAGCAAAAACCAATTAATACAGTAAAGGCGCTTGACAAAATGATCTTTCAAGACTTTTTTCACCTCAGCTGAAGATGATCGTCCAGCAAAGAAGATATTTCGGCAGAGATGAGAAATTAAATCATGCTCAAGTGTTCTGTGCATCTCGCAACTGCTAGATCCCCTCGATAATCACCAGACCACATTCTGGGAGGCCTTCCAACGCCGTGTTTTCCGGTTTGAGATTGCTAATCTCAATATTTTAGCCCCGTTGATCTCCTTTTCTATGAGCAATGTAAGTACCCTACTCACTACTACTTCTTCGAACTATTCCGGTAATCATTTGAAAACCGCCATTAGAGACAAAATAGAAAGACAATAGGTGAACGAACGTCGGCGTTCGCTTGGGGCTTGAGTAATGGTAACCACACACGTTACAGTATACTTGCGCAAGTTAAGACTTGCACAAGTATTGTTGAATCACTAATTCAACATCACTGACTTTATCCACACAGCACTTTTATTTCCTTGACTTGCCCTTTCTAAAATCGACAACCGACTACTCTCGTGGGTTCGAACACCCGCTATTAATAAAAGTGAGGACCGGATCTACCGCCATCTTGGCAGAAACAGTTAACTATTTATTCAAGTCAGTGTATGTATAAAAACAACCAGAAAAATCCTTACAAAAATATAAATATCTGAAACATTTGATTTAATGTCACATAAAATTCAAGAATTATTTAATGCGCCACATTAAATGTAAAATCGTCATTTGACAAAACAAATATCAAAACTAACGCCATCTAGACGACAGTTATTTCTAACTTTAAAATATTAGCTGTCACATACGACAACAAGTGTCATTGTCATTTGAAAACCTTATCCAAACAATAAGATTCCAACATTCGGCCATCCGCATAACTTACGCGTCCCTGCGTAATTGCGAGAGTGTCTTTTACTTTAACGATCAAATTTTAAAGAAATGAAGGTAATGGTAGTTTGCGGGACTTCGTTCTTGTTCACTGTTCCGCATACCTCTAACCAACCTCTGGTGAACCTCGACTACGAACATTAACGCAGCCTTCATGCAGCTACCACATCGTGATGTCATATATCACTTCCTAAAACTCTTGAACCCTGCAGCCAGCACCTACGGCTTTAAAAGGTAACCTCACCACAAGCATGCTAACCTGATCTTAGCCCCATCAGTGACCTTGACTAAGCAGACTGTACTTTTGGCCATCATGTGAAGAGACTTTCCTGGTTGACGACAGCAGTCAGACGTAATGGCTTGCATTGAGTTACACATCATCGCTCCGACCCTCTGGTACTTGCAGCACTTCTCCGACCAACTGGAATCTGCAGAATTATCTCGACTCATGGAACATCACCACTATCTCACTGGGGCATCCCCGAATCATTGGGACAGCACCACCCTGACTCACTGGAACATCACCACACACAGCTCAGAATCACCGAGATCTATGCGGTATCCGGTTCTGACTCACTGGAACCAAACTTCCACTGACCTGGCGTGCATCACGACGCCTGAAAGACTCTTATCAATCATTTATGTTGCCACATAAGAAATTAACGACAAAAAATTATAAATCCTGCATTGCAGTTCAGAGTTCTCCGTGCGATCTAACCACATAAAAATCTGACATCAACCACCAGACAGCTGCCCGGATGAGACAACAACATCCATCTGTTGGGAGGATGCTTGGTTTTTGATGAAGGTTTACGGGGACTTCACACCCTGTCCCCGTACCTGTAAATTACAATTGCATAAAAGAAACACTACCATTAATCGATAACAATCAGTTACATACAACTGTATGTACATATAGTATGGTGTAATATATACTACATACATTACTTGTAGAACAAGGCGTTACTATCTTGAAACTTAAAGAGCGGTGCAAGTCGCTTCTACCTTGAAGCCGCCAACATACAACTGTACGTTATAAACCATGTATTCGGTCAATATGTGGCTCAAAAACTATCCTTAAAATTTATGACTGTACCAGCTATGTACATTTACGAAACTGCTTTGTTTGTTAGAATCAGTTTACATCTGTTTCAAAAGCTATCGGATTTTTTTTTTTTTTTTAAAGAGACTGCAGTGCGTCCTCAATGTATGAACAAATCGTGTGAAAATAAGCTTTTTTTTTTTTTGGCATCGAAAACCCAATAATTCAAAAATGTACCCTTATTAAAATTTAAGAAAAGTCTATCTCGCTATTAATGGATAAATGTTACTATACTTTTTTTTTATGACAATTTGTAATATTTCTCATTATGCAACCACATGGTTTACATATTGACTGTTTTGAGATAGAACCTATGTTTAACAAATTGAAATTCTGATTCTGATCCTGACTAATTACGTTACTAGTGGCACAAGTCGCTACTACCATACCACTGGAGCTGTACAAGTCGCTACTACCTTAACACCACTGGGGCGGTACAAGTCGCTTCTACCTCGAAGCCGCCAAAATAAAACTGTACGCTATATACTGTATTACTAGTGGTACTAGTCGCTACTACCTAGAAACCACTAGGGTGGTACAAGTCGCTACTACCTTGAAACCACTAGGGTGGTACAAGTCGCTACTACCTTGAAACCACTAGGGTGGTACAAGTCGCTACTACCTTGAAACCGTCAGAACTTGTTCTAATAATTATGCTTTGCACACCTTATGCATAATTGCGCTGTGCACTCAAACAACTATGCTTTGCACAGCTTGTGCATTCCAACAACTACGTTTTGCACGGCTTGTGCATTCTAACAACTATGCTTTGCATACCTTGTGCAATCTAACAAGTATGCTTTGCATACCTTATACATTCTAATACAGATTCATATTTGTTTATTTGCACAAACAAATCAAAAAGAAATATTTGCTCTAATAATTATACTTTGCACACCTTTTACAATCTAACAACTATGCTTTGCACACCTTGTGCCTACTAACTATGCTTTGTTGTGCATTCTAACTACTATGCTTTGCACATCTTGTGCACTCAACAACTACATATTATTATGTTTTGCACACCTTGTGCAATCTAACAAATATGCTGTGCACACTTTGTGTATTCTAACAACTAAGGGCTGATTTCATCATTCAATATAAAAACTTAGTTCAACTAAACTGAGCTCAGCGTAATCTAGTTTAGACCCGTATCATAAACATGGGCGACAACAAAAGAATTAAAACTGAGTTAGCCTAAACTAGATTCAATTCATATCGGTGAAATGCAAATGAAGCTATAATCTCGATTAGACGCTCTAACTGTATTTGTTTTAATTAATCGCAATTAGTTTATTGGGGAATTTGGCTCTAAGCTTTGCACACTTTGTGCGTTCGAATTCAGATTCATATTCCTTAATTTTTTTTTCAAATAAATCAAACCTATATATTTGCTCCAATAATTATGCTTTGCTCATTTTGTGGATTCTAACAACTATGATTTGCACATATTGTGGATTCTAACAACTATGATTTGCACATATTGTGCACTCTGACAACTATGCTTTGCACATATTGTGCACTCTGACAACTATGCTTTGCACATATTGTGCACTCTGACAACTATGCTTTGCACATATTGTGCACTCTGACAACTATGCTTTGCACATATTGTGCACTCTGACAACTATGTTTTGCACATATTGTGCACTCTGACAACTATGCTTTACACATATTGTGCACTCTGACAACTATGCTTTGCACATATTGTGCACTCTGACAACTATGCTTTGCACATATTGTGCACTCTGACAACTATGCTTTGCACATATTGTGCACTCTGACAACTATGCTTTGCACATATTGTGCACTCTGACAACTATGCTTTGCACATATTGTGCACTCTGACAACTATGCTTTGCACATATTGTGCACTCTGACAACTATGCTTTGCACATATTGTGCACTCTGACAACTATGCTTTGCACATATTGTGCACTCTGACAACTATGCTTTGCACATATTGTGCACTCTGACAACTATGCTTTGCACATATTGTGCACTCTGACAACTATGCTTTGCACATATTGTGCACTCTGACAACTATGCTTTGCACATATTGTGCACTCGGACAACTATACTTTGCACATATTGTGCACTCTGACAACTATGCTTTGCACATATTGTGCACTCTGACAACTATGCTTTGCACATATTGTGCACTCTGACAACTATGCTTTGCACATATTGTGCAATCAAACAACTATGCCTTGCACATATTGTGCAATCAAACAACTATGCCTTGCACATATTGTGCAATCAAACAACTACGCATTGCACCCCTTGTGCATTGATTACATTCCCACTCGACTGCGCTCACCTTGCCTTGCGCGGCGTCTGCCTAGGGCACTGCGCGACGCCTACTTTGCGCACTGCGCGACGCCTACTTTGCGCACTGCGCGACGCCTGCTTTGCGCACCGCGCGACGCCTGCTTTGCGCACCGCGCGACGCCTGCTTTGCGCACCGCGCGACGCCTGCTTAGCGCACCGCGCGACGCCTGCTTAGCGCACCGCGCGACGCCTGCTTAGCGCACCGCGCGACGCCTGCTTAGCGCACCGCGCGACGCCTGCTCCGCGCACCGCGCGACGCCCGCTTTGCGCACTGCACGACGCCTGCTTTGCGCACTGCGCGACGCCTGCTTTGCGCACTGCGCGACGCCTGCTTTGCGCACTGCGCGACGCCTGCTTTGCGCCCTGCGCGACGCCTGCTTCGCGCACCGCGCGACGCCTGCTCCGCGCACTGCGCGACGCCTGCTTTGCACACTGCGCGGCGCCTGCCTTATGCACTGCGCGGTGCCCACCATGCGCACTGCACGCACACCACAATGCATTCGCATGGCATACCACACTGCGCCCGCCATGCGCACCGCGCTGCGCTCGCCATGCGCACCACAATACGCTCGCCTGGCGTACCACGCTACGCTCGCATGGCGTACCACGCTGCGCTCGCATGGCGTACCACGCTGCGCTCGCATGGCGTACCACGCTGCGCTCGCATGGCGTACCACGCTGCGCTCGCATGGCGTACCACGCTGCGCTCGCATGGCGTACCACGCTGCGCTCGCATGGCGTACCACGCTGCGCTCGCATGGCGTACCACGCTGCGCTCGCATGGCGCACCACGCTGCGCTCGCATGGCGCACCACGCTGCGCTCGCATGGCGCACCACGCTGCGCTCGCATGGCGCACCACGCTGCGCTCGCATGGCGTACCACGCTGCGCTCGCATGGCGTACCACGCTGCGCTCGCATGGCGTACCACGCTGCGCTCGCATGGCGTACCACGCTGCGCTCGCATGGCGTACCACGCTGCGCTCGCCTTACGCATCACGCAGCGTTCTTTTCGCGCACCATGCTGCGGTTGCTTGGCACACCACGCCGCGGCCGCTTGGTGCACCACGCCGCGGCCAGTTGGCGCACCACGCTGCGGCCGCTTGGTGCACCACGCTGCGGCGGCTTGGCGCACCACAGTGCGCTCACCTTACATAATACGCAGCACTTGCTTCACGCACCACGCTGCGGTCTCTTGGTGCACTACACTGCGCTCGTCTGGCGCACCACGCTGCGCTTGCCTCACGCATCACGCTGCACCCATTGCTACTGCTTTTAGAACAATAATTGCACACAACAAATGTTATAAAAAGTGCTAGCTGTTAGTCTCGGCCTTGTTTGGAAAACGACTTTATAGTTCAATCGGATTTAAGGTTGGATTATCAAGCCTTTTAATACTAATGTAATCACTAACAATGACTGCTTAGTGGCCGTAAAAATTCAAATTTAACCAGACCGCTAACTGTTTTCAAATAGAACCAAATAGTTGAAAACAATATGATGAACCCGTACATTCATATAATTATTGTAGGTAAGCAACACAACACATCAGCAACATATTTCAAAGTTGTACCTACTTGTCTCAGATTAAAGTTATGATTAGTCTGATACAAGATCATTTGTTAATTACTCAAGCCCCAAAAGAACGCCGGAAATTCGCACACCTATTGTCTTTCTATTCTGTCTAATTACGGTATTCAAATGATTAAAATAAATCCACAAACGATATTGCCGTCCATGTTAAATTTATATCAATAAAATACCAGTAAAAATAAGGGTAATAGCCGTTGGTTTAAAACAAAAACCACTACATTTATATTCATTTCAATTAAAATACAATGAGGGTAACTTGTAAATCCACAGCTCGAAATAAAAACTTAGCAGAAAAATATAAATAGGTACCCATTGGTTTCTTAAAAAAATCGATATTGACCTTACTGGATCAGTGAATCTCTTCAATGATGAGGAAATTATAATCAAACTCAGTTTTTCTTTGAATATGTACCAAACAATTGTGTCAGTTTAAAGATAAACAAACCTATTTGCGTTCACAAATGCTACTAGCACAATATTTAATACTACAATACAGTGTAAGGTACTGAACCAACACAATCCGTTACAACAAAGACAGTTATCTTTTAAATACAGGAACATTACAAAAAGGAGAAAAAAAAAAAAACAGGTAGAAAATAAAATTAGTTTTCTTACCCTATGACAGCGTCAAATCAGAACAACCAAACTTACGTATGTGGGCCTGGATATAATTGGCTGGTATAACCGACCAACTATTAATATCCCGCTTCTGAATTGTTGAATCACTAATTCAACATCACTGACTTTATCCACACAGCACTTTTATTTCCTTGACTTGCCCTTTCTAAAATCGACAACCGACTACTCTCGTGGGTTCGAACACCCGCTATTAATAAAAGTGAGGACCGGATCTACCGCCATCTTGGCAGAAACAGTTAACTATTTATTCAAGTCAGTGTATGTATAAAAACAACCAGAAAAATCCTTACAAAAATATAAATATCTGAAACATTTGGTTTAATGTCACATAAAATTCAAGAATTATTTAATGCGCCACATTAAATGTAAAATCGTCATTTGACAAAACAAATATCAAAACTAACGCCATCTAGACGACAGTTATTTCTAACTTTAAAATATTAGCTGTCACATACGACAACAAGTGTCATTGTCATTTGAAAACCTTATCCAAACAATAAGATTCCAACAGTATACTGAAACGTGTGTTGTGCAGAAATTTGCGCAAGTATCTTCCAACACACGTTTCAGTATACTTGTGCAAGTCTTAACTTGCGCAAGTATACTGTAACGTGTGTGGCTACCATAACTACGTACGTTTTGTAAATTTTTACATGAAGGTTTTAGTAAATAAACATGGAAATTAAAATGAACTTTCCTTGAATAATATATAATTAAAATAAAACACATTTTAAAAAGTATTTTAAAGAACTAATATGAAAAAAGGACATTTATAACATACTTTTGCTGTAAGCCTTGAAGGGGTCATGGGAGTTTGATGGATACGAGATACACAGGACCGGTCGTTATGGCGACATTTGAGGGAGGCATATGCCCAGCCGTGGACATCTTTTGGCGGAAGTGATAATGATGATACATTGAAATTTTCAAAGAAAATAATTTTAACTTAATTATGAAATGACTGTACGTGTTGGCTGATTCAAACTTCACTACAATATAAATTAACTTGAAATTAAGTGAGATAAGATACCTATATTTTCTGTAATTAGGTAGCCGAAGTGAAAATCACTTTAGTCACTGAGACATTCCTCAAAAGAAAAACAGACGGGCCTGAAAGTACTATGCCAGAAAAATTCCTCGTCAAAAAAAAATAATTGAGAAAAATACCTCAAAACAAACGCATAATGAACTCTTGAAATCAATTAACAATTCGCTGAGTTTAATAAAACCATTTAATTAATTAGCTTTTGAAAGTTTAGCGAAGTTTCACAAGGGGTTGAGTTTTTCCCCGCACTTGGGGGTAAAACTGGACTCCCGTTATTGCCGACTTTGTACTGGCTTCCACCCCGTATTTCAATTCTATTTTTAATGGAAAATAAATTAAAACTTTAAGAACCAATAATAACGTTATTATGTAGGTATTAATATGACCTCACAAATAACTTGAACTAAAATGGCCGTCGTTGCTATGGTAACGCGCAACGCCCGCTGTACCACACTTGGATTGAGACCCGAAAATCTGTTCGATCGCCATTATGGTTCAACTTATATACCTCGTATTGTAGCGGAGACCCAGCTCACATCTTGAGAGGTTTAACATTCCATGCCAAATTTCTGGATTCTAGGTCAACGGGACGTATCCCATGAATTTAGATTCCCTTGAGTGTGACGAAATATACGTTTTTTGCATCATAAATGGACATATCTTTTTTTTTGTTACGTTAACTTAGAGGTTTGATTTTTTCACAGCTTCAAGGGATCGCAGACCTGACTAAATGGTATTAATTTCAATTCGATATCTCCACGCGTTACCGATGTAAAGGGTCTTGACAGACAGACAGGCAGACTGACAACAATGTGATATTCTATGGGTTCCGTTTTTTTCCTTTTGAGGTACGGAACCCTACAGAAGTTGAAAAACTACTTGGAGGAAAATCGCTTGGAATTTACCTACTATTTCGGGTTTTTTTTTACACCATTAAGAATTCGACCTCCTTTACCAACACCAAATTTTTTTTTTTCACATCCTTTCACCACCAGTTTTAATACATTCGTTCACACAAAAAATCCTTAAAAAATCCGTATTATTCGTAGAGATTATATCTGCAAACGTTATGTAAGTAGGTAAACTGGTTCCCCACACAATCCCATAGGCAACGGGTTCCATTGATCTTAAGAAAACATTCCCCCCTGTGAACCAAGTTGTACGCCGCAAGAAGTACTTACTGTTGAGAATAAAAACAAAATAAATTATGTTTTTTTGGCGACGGTTCCGTAGAAAATTATATGAAGTAAATGGCATGAATTTAATACAGTTTTTTAACATCGAAAAAGGCTGTGGTTGTACAAATTACATCACTAATGTTATTAAATTTTGACAAACAGTTACTTGTTTATTTTTTAAGATATAAAATAGTCCGATGACTGCTCCCGCTCTAGGGCTGAGCGGGAGAAGACAAACAATAAGGTTAAAACCACCAAAGCTTAGCACGAGAATATGTAATATGCAATAATATAGTTATAATAGTAAAACGTTCAGCTATAATAGTGCTCTTCTGTCAATTGCTTTTTAAATTTCGAATAATTGAAGAGAATTTGAAAATGGAACCTTTGGTGCAGCCGAATTTTATTGTTTTTTTTTTTATTGTTTGTCACTTTTTATTTTATTTATGATATGTGGTCCTGGTGACTTCCACCAAACATTTTATTTTTTCTTTCAATTTATTTGGATTGAAATAAACAGTCACCGCTTCACACGTAAATGTATTTCGAAATATTTTTCAAGAAAAAGCTGTGGATTTGGTTCCAGTTTAATCATGTGACATATGTTTGTGTGATGAGCACGATCATTTGTTCGGTGTCTTGGTGTAATTTATCTATAATATGTATGTATTTAGAAATATATAAGTATGTTTATCAGTTGTCTAGTACCCATAACACAAGCTCTGCTTAGCTTGGGCCTAGTCGACGTTGTGTGATAGTTGTGGAATATTATTATATTATATATTATTATTGTGGAATATTATATAGATTACTAAATATTTACAGCTAAAAAACAGCACGATTTTACCATTTCACTACGGAACCCTTATTCGATAACCTACGAGTGAAGTTCAAGTTTGTATAACTGGTTTCTGCCGCTAGCTTGGACCTGTTCCAAGACCAAGGTTGGAATAGCGGTGTTACAGCTAATGTGTTGTGTTCCAGCCTGGAGAGGAACGGCAGACATCTGTGAACGATGAATGGGAGAAAACCAAGTTGTTTTGTACAAGATTTTCTGTAATAACGAAAACCGAATTAAGGTTGAGTGAGAACCTTAGTTCGGTCTTCGGTTCTCTTAATTATAATGAATTGATATTTATCATACTATTTATTAGTTTATAATATTCGCGTAAATACGTATTTTATTATTATAAGCAGCATTTCAATGATACTACATTCTATTTGAAATATCTGTTATTCATTTATTGTGCACACCTACCACAGTGTTGTCTTTTTAATCCAAAGGTTGACTGGTCCAGAATGCCTTGTTGCATTAAGTCCGCCTATGTACCACTACTGCATATGAAGATTAAATAAATAAATAAATGTGATAAACACACGCTAAAAATGACATATAGAAAAAAAAAAACATCAGATTTATTTAACTGGTATTGTGGAAAGTAACGAAAGTCTTGCGAAGAATAAATGAGAGAACAAGACAATTTTTAAAAGATTTTGTAGAGGGATCTTAAAAGATTACAGAATTGATGCAGAAAATTAAATATATATACCTATATATAAATAAATAAATAACGGGTAATCAAAAGATGGATACAAACTTAAATTATTTTTCTTTCCAAACCCTTTTTTTAATTTAACGGCAAAAAGCATTAACGTTAGTAATATTTGTTTAGTTATGCATATTAAAAGTAGCAGTAAAAAAAAATCAAAAGTACTTTCATCTCACGGTAAAAAGATCGCAACCAGAAAAAAGTCCTTCACGAAAGTCACACGTTTTTTCTAAAAAAAAAAACAAAAAAACAGGAACCAAAAAAGAATCACAAACATTAATTCAAAATACATCTACCGTAACGAGTTAAGTGGCAAACATAGACAAAAAATAAAAAAAAAAGTCTTGGGTCCCATAATTAAAATTCCGTTCACACATCGGATCAATTTTTGCGGACAAAAAAAAAATTAGAATAACAAAAACGGATAAGAGGTTTTTTATCTTAGAAAAAAAAAATGGCAAGCGTAATCTTTTTTATGTTAATTTGAAGGGTATTTTTTACCTGTATTCACTTAAGGATCGATTTGATCAATAGAGGTGTTGATCCATTTCTTTTCAATCGCTTATTTGTCAGGCACGAGCCAGAACTAATAGGGGATCAATATGTTTTTTTTTGTATTGTTAAGTGTGGCAACAATTGAGTTGTTTGTTGAAAAATATTTGATGAATTATCATTTTAGGGTGCATCTTTTGATCTATTCTTATAAAACCACAAAGTGGTGGATAAAAGGTGGACGCCAACTTGGGAGCTGGTAATGTTGCTTTTAAAACTTTATCTGATCGCCTCTATCTCTTCAATCCTCATAGGTGATAGAAGAGCTGACGAGATGGAGTATTTGGTCGTAGATGTGCGTCCCTGGTGAAGGAATTTTCAGGATTCAGCTATTATAGGTTTTTTTTTTTTCGGTAGGTAAAATCATCCAATGACAAATCCCGCCCTTGGGTGGAGCGGGAAGTAGTGTCAGACTCTTACTGACTAAAAACCTACCCCGTTCCATACTTCGCCTTGGTCCCAGGGTCCCGGGTGCCATTTTCACATACCCTTTGACCCCAGTAGGCTTCGGCCCTGTCGGGCCCCTACAGTTTGCTGACAACTCCTTGAGGCGCGCGGGAACAGTGCGCGCCGTAAACGACTTGAGCTCGGACCGGTCTGTTACCGGAAACTATTATAGGTAATGAACCTATTTTTTTTTTCGGTTGGTAAAAATCATCCAATGACATCTCAATGGCGGAGCGGGAGATAGTGTCAGACTTTTACTGACTAAAAAACCCACCCCGTTCCTTCGTTGCCTTCAGGGCCCTGGTGTTCACTTTCACTTTTACCCATGGCAATAAAGATCATTCTTCCAATAAACTATGATTGATAAAAGGCCCAAAATGTAAAGAATTATCTCTGGCTATCAAAAAGCCATATGGCCTATCCCAAAAATTTTCATAATCCGTCATTCTTTTTTTTATTAGTCATAGGCTCGCGTTTGACCACTATCTCACCTGATGGTAAGCGAAGACGTGGCCGACGATGGAGCACGCTTGCCTAGAAGTAACCTATTCACTCTTGACTTAAAGACACCTAAGTTGTAGCTATCAGGAAACACAGTCTCCGGCAGGGAATTCCAATCTTTAGCTGTGTGCGTCTTTCTCAGAAACACCTACAGTTTCCACAAAGAATCACGTAATACAGTAGGCATATAACCGACCAAAAAATATTCGCCTCAACAATTTCAATTTCGCTGATATCTTATTTAAAGGGAGAGACTTATTTTTCACCCCTAAGTGTACGCCGCCCCTTACGCTCGCGCACTCTTTGCGAACTTCAAAGGGGGTTGTTTCCCCCCCTTGTTAACAAACTTCCACCTATCTGCATTTTTATTTAAGTTTCGACACAAATTTTCCACCCCTTAATTCAATTTTTTTTTCTCTCAGTCGCTCTAGGAAATTAATTAGGGAGCATGAAGCTGATTCTAGTCGATTTTGAATATTAACTGATTTGAATAATGATGGTGAATTTGAAAATAAATTCTACCTATCGGTTTTTTCTTATGTACTATCTTTAGTACCTAACAGTTAAGACTAACACGTGTAGAGTTTCAATAATATATAAAAAAATATACTAAAACTATGTAGGGTGACTGGTAATTAGTGAACGATACTTAAACACGTGATTGTAGTCATAATAACAAACAACTTTTACTATGGGATCAAACCTGAAATCGTGAAAAAATCAGCCAAGTTCAGTAAATTTTGACCAGTTAGGCAAACACAAATATACTGACCAGCAGATTTTTTTCGCGATTTCAGGTTTGGTCCTATAGTAAAAGTTGTTTTTTATCATGACTACAATCACGTCTTTAAGTATATTTCACTAATTACCAGTTACCCTATATATTTAATAGTTGAATCGGCAAACGTTTCTGCCGTATAGATTATCAAACAAAGGAGGGTTGGGCTGTGAGGGTATAAAATAGCTGACGACTATTCTAATCTGAGATGAACGAAGTACCGGGTAAAGAATAGTTATATGAGTATCATTAATTCAACATCAGATTTACTTGCTTATCCGGTAGGTACTGTGCAGGTGGACATCCCTTCCATTCTGCAACACAACAGTAACTATAACACAACGCCGTCTAGTCCCAAGCTAAGCAGATCTTGTGTTATGAGTACTACACAACTTCTTCTTCTTCCTGCCCTTGTCCCATATTACTTGGGGTCGGCGCAACACGTTTTTTTCTTCCACTCTATCCTATCAGCCGTCACACTATCACTAACTTCCTTTTCTTTCATATCACTCCTCACACAATCCATCCATCTCTTCTTCGGCCTCCCTCTTCCTCTCCATCCATCTACTTGTAAACTCAGAACTCTTTTAGTAATATGTGTTTCATCCCTCCTCTTCACATGACCATACCAAGACAAACGACTTCCTTTCAACTTTTCAGTCACTGGCGCCACTTTCAAACTCCAGTACTACACAACTGATGAACATATTTTCTAAACACATACACATTATAGATAAATGACATCCAGACACAGAACAAATTACCGTGCTCATCACACAAACATTTTTCCTTGGTGGGAATCGATGCCACGGCTTGCGGCATAGCAGTCAAACCCATAAGCTCCAAACGTTACAGCTAAGGAGTGGAATTCTCTGCCGAACTCTGTGTTTTCTGATAACTACAACTTGGGGGTCTTTGAGTCAAAAGCGAAAAGTTTACTTCTAGGCAAGCGTGCTCCATCATCGACCATATCATCGCTTATCATCAGGTGGGATAGTGGTCACGCACAAGCTAAACAACAATAATAATAAAAAAAAACTTCATTTTGCTGGATTATGTTTGGTTGATGGCACCTTATATACCCTATAAGACGCCTGTCACTTGGCACCTTATGTGCTCATCGCCAAAATTAAAAGTGAAGACACCTAGAGGTGCCCCCTATTTGATTTCCATAATTGCAATAGCAAATTGCGAAAAAGAAATGCTCATTTCTGGGGTGCCAGAGTGGGTGTTTAGCCAAATAATTTTCATCTTAAATATAGTACGGATAGCAAAAGTGTCTAACGAAAATTCTAAAATATAAAAAGATATGCCAAAATTGTGAAAAAGAAATCGAAAAATAATAAGACTAGTTAAACTGTAAAAAATCTGTTAGATTCTGTAATTCCAGGCAGGTTTGCGGGTGGTCTTGGACCGCAAAGGGCAGCTGAAGGAACATATGTCAGTTTTAGTTAGCAAAAGTCTGACACACCCTCTCGCGCCACCTAGAGCAAGAGTAGTGTTTTGAAAGGCAAGCGTGTAACATTGTTGTCTGTATCACAATTGTTATTGCTGTTAACTCAAAAAATACTGCATAAATTACATAACCTTTTTATAATACGATAGCCTTGATAATAAAATTTACGAAATATGTTATTTATAATAGCTAAGTACTAAAATAGTACTTAATGCTCGGCTCGAGTGTAATTAAAAAAAAAATCGATTTTATTTCATTTTGTGGTTGAGTAATATTCATTTATTTACACGGATAATTTACATTTAAAAAGACTTAACAAACAATAATTATAGTAAAACCAAAAAATAATAATAAAAAAAACTAAACTAATTACAACTAACAAAAATATGACGACCAAAAACTTCTCCAGATCGCTGTCGACTGGTAAAGAGTACTCAAAAGGCTGGTGACATTGCCACGCTGTATGGTAATGCATACGCAAAGAGACGGTCGTTACAACTAGTCACGGGACTTTTAATAAGCACCTCTCTATCATAGGAGTTACAGACAGACCATTGTGCAGAGCCTGCGTAGAGGAGGATAAGACAGCAGCACATCTGCTTCTAAGCTGCCCTGTTGTCGCTGGATACAGGGCAAAATATTTCGGAAACCCAAGTAACCTCCGCAAAATGGTCAATTACACCAAGGCGCTGCTGGCCTTTCTCGATGAGCTGGGGTGGATCGAATGACACATTTTTCTCACCTGTAGGCAAAATACGCGCTTTAGTCGTGGAGTTGCGGACACCAGCAAATACAAATACAAAATGGTAATTCATTATATCCTCTATCCCAAGTAAAAGCTAGCCCTTGGGTCATGCGAAGTGTCAACAAGACGTTTCGACAGATTTGTGATAATTTAACACATATTTTTCTTAAATACCAGGTTTACGGTTTTTATTGTACATTCGGATTCCACTTTTGCTGACGCTACACGATTTCAATCGAGGAGACGTTGGCACGCGTCTTTAATTATTTATTTTTTCTTCAAAGCCCTAATAATAAATGCAAATAATACTCAAAGCGCCATTCGCCGAATTATTGAGCCTTAAGCTTATATTATGCAGTTTTCTGTCATGTACTGTATTTTTAATGTATCCTACTAATATTACAAACGCGAAAGCTTTTATGTACGGATGTACGGATGTTTGTGATTCTTCCACGCAAAAACTGCTGATTAGATTTCGATGAAACTTTGTATACAAGTAGACCATGTCCTGGAATACCAGATATAATACTTTTTATCTCTTATTATTAGTTATTTTCTGTTTTATGGATATTTAAAATGTAAAGTGCATGAAATTGTTGTACCTAAGAAAAAAGTGTACATCATGTTTTCAAAGATATTTCTTCCTTATTATTTAGGTTCTAAATTTAGTACTCGTAGTTATTTATTACAGTTACAGTGGTAACTAGAAAGTATTCCTGTTTCGGCCCGATTTTTTTAGGACCATAGTTTCGGCACCAATAGGTATTTTTGATATATTGTTTCCAGATTCGGCACCAAGCTAACATTGGTGCGGAAAAAATTGGTGACGAAACAGGAAAACTTCGTAACTAGTAGTAGTAGTTAGTTAGGTACAGTAGTTAGTATTATTAGTGAGTTATTGTTACGGTAGTTTGAGACACAATTTCTTTTTATCCTTGGGACAAGTCGCTAGCAGCGGCTAGTATTATACGAGTATTATATAGCAAACAGATACACGTATTTAAAAGTTAGTCAGAAATCAGAATAAACATCAGAGCTCTATAGCAAGAATAAAAGAATCATAAACACATAAGCCAGTCGTCAATAAACCAAAAGGAAATAACTTTAACAATTAAAGATTCGAGGTAGCCGAAGACGGAAAAAAAATATAAAAATCTCGAAGAAAAGAAGCCATTAAAAACAATCACCAACAATAATTCTTGGTGAAGTTTGAAGTCCAAATCGCTTGTCCTTTGCAGGGTCTTGATAAATATGAAGGGACTGAATTTAACCTGATCATTTTATTACGGGGATATTATATTTTATGAGGTATGGGGTTTGGTTTTGAGAGGATATTATCAAATTTGCCTTTAAGAGCGCCCAACCTCAGATATATTTACGTACAACCACTCTTACGTAATTATGACGTAATAATTACACGTATTTTTTCTAAATATTTTGGAAACACAGACGTTCTATAAGATATTTTTTATATTTTTTATTATAATTCACAAAACTGATGTACAATCATACATACAAAAAAAAATCGCAAAGCAATATACGAGTATATAGACTTCTATTGAAATAATTAAAATATGAGATCTTTACCTCTTGTTGGCACGGGACCGGGACCACTCTTGTTGCGGCGATGCTTGGGCCTATGTCCAACAGTTGGCATCCTTCGGCTGAAATGATGATGATAAAAATTTACTATTTTGCGTGAACAAAAAGAAAACGTGAGGTTTCTATAAATTAATTTTCTTTGCTTTTTACGATTAATAATAATAATTACGATTTTTTTCCAAAAGGTTCTAAGTATGCAAGCATGTAATAAGGTAAGGGGTTGACATATATTATCCTTATTTGGACAAAAGTACCGCAAATAAAAACCAGAATAAAAATTAAAACTGTGATAAACTACTGTAATGATTAAAAAAGCGAAACGGCGAACAAATTAGCATCGCACATAAATTTTACATAAACTATTGGATAGGGGTTGTCGCACCCCATCGGTTCACCCCCGCGATTCGCCCCGTGACCCCAACAAGCATGGTGGTAGAGGATTTAAAAATCGATACATTTAGTTCAGTGGTATGCTTCCATGGATGCCATGGGTGAAATAGAGGTCAGATGTGCCGGTCATCAGGCCATGGGTGATAAGATATCTCCAAGGCTAGAGCACTCTTAATAAACTAGTGCACTTTACCATTAACGATTGCATCACTGCTTACCATCAGGTGTCAAGCATTAGTTTATATCATTGAAAAATCATTGGGACTTAGTTAAAAGTTATGGGTCACCTAAGCGTAGGTAAGCTGCCTTATAATGTTCCCACTGCTGGAACTCAGGTCTCCTCTCTAAGAGAGGGAATGTGCTGTTAGGTGGTTTTGTGGAGAAGAATGTGCAAGAAATTCCATGGAAACATTAGATGACGGCTAGTCTATAATATATACACTCAGAAATACCTAAATACTTTAATGTAGGTATGTAATTAGGATCGTGCCTTTTTAGTAAAATGTCATGATCATGAAATACATAAATATACGCTTATTTTTGCAGGAAATCTTCCATGCTCGAAATAAATAAATACTCCTCCTAATTAACCTACGAAAATCAAAGTAACTACCTTTTCGTTTTTACCCTCGAGCCAAACACGGACCGTCTTTTACACACCCACCCCAAGAAATTTTTACAAATAGAAAAAAAATATATTCAAATTCGATCTCCTGTTCATGGAAGGTCGAAAAATTTCTCCCCTTCTGTAATCATATCAAGTATATAAGTAAGCTTTCTGCGTATGAGGTTTCAAAGAGAAAGCGTGCTTTGAAGAAATACGACTTTTCTATGTACCCTCTTGGTACAGTCGAGGAAAATGATCTTAGGGCTGATTTCATCATTCAATACAAAAACTTAGTTCAACTAAACTGAGCTCAGCGTAATCTAGTTTAAAGATCCGTGTCGTAAACATAGGCGACAAGAAAAGAATTGAAACTGAGTTTAGCGTAAACTAGGTTCAATTCATCGCGGTGAAACGCAAAATGAAGCTATAATTTCGTTTAGTCGCTCAAACAGCGTTTTGTTTGAACGAATCGCGATTAGTTTATTGGTGAATTTGGCTCTTAAAAGGATAAATTTTGAACTTAGATTAAATCAAAACAGCGGTAGATATGTAGCGTGTGGACCTACGTAAGGTTACCTGCCTGACGAACTGAGGTGCACACCATAGAACTGCTTGCATTTTGTTGTCAGCGCGAACTGGTTGCACCGCCATGGCGTCTTAGGCCGTGTTTACAGAGACGCGGCGCGTTGGGCGTTCGTCGTATCCGTAAACACGGCCTTAGTGAGCCACAGGCCTAAATGAAAACACGGTTTTGAATATTAATTTCCTAATCAACTTTTTTTGGGTGGAGCGTGAGAACGTCTTAGACTTTTACTGACTAAAGTCCACTGCTATTGCAGCTTATTGTGGCTTCAATTACAGTACCGAACTCACTTAGAATTTTGCGGGTTCAAACCCAGCCAGGTTCATTACTTTGTGTAATTTATTTCATCACCACTGCTCTCAAAACGGTGAAGGAAAACATCGTGAGGAAACCGGCATGTCCTAGAACCAAAAATTCGAAGACATGTGACATCCACCAACCCGCACTGGGCTCACGTGGTGGATTACGCCCCATTCCCTCTACTAGAGAGGATCCCTGAGTCCCAGCATGGGGAACATTATAAGGCTGATGCTATGCTATGCTATAGGCTAAAGACATGGCTTTTACTTTAGACACAGGATAAGCATAGGCATACAGCGTGGAAATGTCTTTTGGGCATAAAACCAGTCGTTTCCGACGTCATATTTTAAATTGTTTGTAGTTATCTATTTTATTAAAAGGTTTGAATTATCGTTTTCATCATAATATAAATCGGAATTAGTTTTCTCCACAACTGTACGCAACATGACACCCCAAACTCGATGGGATGTTTTTTTCCTAAATCAGATGCACTCCCCCATCGCTTGTTACCGTTATTATTAGATTTGTTAGTACACAGACCGATTTTTATACATAACCTAATATATATACTTCCTTCAACAAGCCAATAGCGACCTTAAATTCATAAAAATTAGACACAATTTAGTGTTTTAGGTTAATGTGCGTATATTTTTGGGTATTGATTTTATTTGTTTACTGATGTGTCTGACTGTGATTTTGTCTGTTTTGGATATAGAACCGCTAGCAAATGGTAGATAGATAAAATTATAGAAAAATACCATTAGATATTTGAAAGAAAATTACTGTCAAAGCGGTATACTTGCTTAATATAAAACAAAGATCTCTCCGTCACGACTATCAGACTATATAAACGCGGTAAACTCAAAAAAAGCACACACCTAAAAAAAAAGCACATACAGTTTTTACCAATAGACAGAGTGATACATGAAGAAGATTTAAGTTTATAAATGCTATCAGTGTTGTCCTATATTATTTGAGGTCCCTGCCAAATTCATTGGAGTGGGCCCCAGAAAAATCAACCCACATGTGATTTTTTTTTTTTAATATGTTTGGTTACTTCTTCTGAGAACGAATGATATGAGTTGTGATGGCCAGTGGTAACGGCCCGAACTTACGAGTTGTAGGTCGCGGATTCAAACTCAGCCAGGTGCATTATTTTGTGTAGTTTATTTCATCACCGCTGCTCTCAAAATGGTGAAGGAAAACATTGTGAGGAAACCGGCATGTCCTAGAACCAAAAATCCACCAATTCACACCGGGCCCGCGTGGTGGATTACGGCCAATTCCATCTCCTAGACAAGAGGCCTGAGTCCCGGCAGTGGGATGAGTGAAAGGCTGATTACTTCTTCTGAGCTCGTGGCCACTAAAATCGGGGGCCCTGCCGAATCGGGGGCCCGAGACTAAACTTGAGTAAAAGTATCTACTTAAGTAACAATTTGTATTCTATAGGAAATTTTTAATAAAAATTTCTAACCCAAGTAATGACTTAAAAAGAAATTACTTAGCAACAAGTAATTAGTTCTTTATAAATACGGATGTAAGTGTAACTTTTAATTCCCTAAGTGGAGGCTAAGTAATTTTAATTCCTAGTAAAATAAATTAAGTAACCAAAAATTATGACTCAAATTACACTGTAGCCCTCGACATTAAAAAAAAAATTGAGCTTCTATTAACAGACATTCAACCCATCTGCCGACACCATAGCCAATCCAGCTTGCAATAAAACAAAAATAACTGCCTTCTAAAAAAAAAAACAAAAGACACCATAAACAATAACGTCCGAAAAAGGGGTCAAACATTCCCACATCCAAAACGGTATAACTGAAAAAAAAAGTAATTTCAATAAACAAAAATTTATTCAAATTTTTGCACCTCTATTTTCATTAAGACAATGTAACGTTTCTGATTTGGCTCGACATCTGTTTTTAACCCTTGCATTTATTGTTTATAATATAAAAGCAACAATAGTTGCCGTTGACAATCACGGTGAGCAGGAAAGGTGAAGTTAAAACAAAAAAAAAAAGATTGTTATAGTAAGGAACAGGTTTTCATTATCATTAGAAAGGGTAAAGTGAGATGTAAGCCCGTGAAGTGTTCTGCTCATGAATGTAGGGTTGTCAACGAAACTATTATTTGTCGAAATTGGATTGGCTACTGAACAATATTTTAAGCGTTTATTAATATTTGTAATCTATATATATAAAAGCAAAATGCCACTCACTGATTAATCACGAAATCTCAGAAACTATAACACCTACAAACTTTAACTTTGGCAGGTAGGTGTGGTCTATTGGTCCACTGCTGGGCAAAGTACATAATCTACTTATATTTAAACCACAAAAAACTCTAAGTACTCACTAACTCTATATTCATATGTTTTTATTTCTTAAAACATCAATTTTAATGTATGTTTGGCAATTTGAGTATTTTCTGTGGCCTGCACAAATGTCCTTTCCTTGATATTGTTCGCCAAGTCGTTGAACTCCTGAGTAGCATTGAGTTGAGCTTTGCGGTCCACTTAAATTTGTATGATTCTTTCTTCAAAAGACCATCTCAGACAGATTTGCATGGTTCTCATGTGATTTGACCATTACATATTTACTGTATGGATTTTAAAAGAGACTTTGTGGTTTTTCTCAGGGTAGTCAGCTAAGAAACACCGGCCTCATCCAATATAAAAAGACGAAAAAAAAAATTACGCTTAAAAGTTTTTTTAAAACCTATTTGCAAAATAAATATCATTTATGAAATCGAAAATGTTAGAATGTCAATTGTCTTACATTTATTTATCAAATCGCCAACCCTATCGTCTCCCGTATTTTAATTATAGCTTCCTCTTCCCCTGCTCCTTGAAGACATTGTCCTCATTTATAATTTATTCATACATTTCATTAGAAATTATTCACAGCTCGAACCGTATGCAAATTCACCAAAATTAAAATATAGACAAAGTATGCATTCTCTTATTTTTTTTTAATAAAAATAGTTTTGTCATTGCAACCGTTCCCACCGAACGGGTTCTGTTTTAAAATTGGAACGAGAATGTCATTCGTTTTTATTAAAACATAAATTGTTTTTTTTTAATGTCATTCTTTAAGCGGAGGAAATGTTTTTATGATTAGTTTTGTCTAATTTACATCTTAAAAATTAATAAGTGCATTGTTAGCGTTCATAATAAATTGCTTTAAAGGTAAGATGCTGTGGGAACTATTAAGTCTTGGCATGAACCTATTTTAATTGCTCAAGAAAACGGAAATAGAGTTATCCTGCAGTTCCAGTTTTACCAGATCAGGTCTGTCGTACCATCAGATCTAAAAGTTTATAAATTTTACTTAAATCTTGATTCACTATCCATCTTACAAAGAGTCTAGAGATCAGAAGCTATTATTTTAGTGGTGGGTAATCATCCAATGACCTCTCGCGCTTTAGGGTGGAGCGGTGGTGGCGGTGTGGTCGTACGGTGACGGCGTGGTGATGTTGCACGGTGGCGGTGCCGTGTCGTAGACATGTGTCCACGCCCTTATAGTTTCTGAGATTTCTTGATTAATCAGTGAGTGTTATGTCGCTTTAATACACTCCGTTAAATTTTGGTCGTTTTAATTCCGCGGAGGGTCGATTCAGTATATAAAACACTATCGATTTGTAAAGAGAAAATTAAAAAATAAAGTACTTTTTTTAAAACTCGAATTAATGAACTGTAGGTAGTTACTACGCAACGACCGACAACTACCTACAAGTTCATTGACTCGTTTACTTCGAGATTTAGAAAAAAAACACTTTATTTTTTAATTTTATCTTTATAAATTGATAGTGTTTCATGTACCGAAACGACTCTCCGCGGGATTAAGGGCTGATTTAATCATTCAATATAAAAACTTAGTTCAACTAAACTGAGCTCAGCGTAATCTAGTTTAAATATCCGTGTCGTAAACATGGGCGACCATAAAAGAATTCAAACTGAGTTTAGCGTAAACTAGGTTCAATTCATAGCGGTGAAACGCAAAATGAAGCTATAATCTTGATTAGACGCTCAAACGGCGGTTTGAACGAATCGCGATTAGTTTATTGGTGAATTTGGCTCTAAAACGACCAAAATTTAAAGGTGTATAAATTTAAATTTTACATTACACTTGAATTGAGAGTAAAACCATTGGTAACAATAATTTAATAAGCATGGTGACACATAAACCATGATATGATCAACTTCTGGTTTCTAGTTGAATTATAAATTCAAAGAACTAGACATGCAATTCAATATACATATTATGAGATACCGCTGTTTTCCCTTTCGCCGCCCATTAAGGTTCCCGACAATCACGATGTCAATTTAATACAATTTATTATAGAACATTTACAATTTCAAATGGTTGTAATTGCTATAGGACAATCAATACCCGTCTCAAATATTTTCTATTTTCACAATTATCTTACACCTTAAAACCTTTTTGGCAAAGAATTTTGAACTTTATACGATTGAGTTAAGGTTCTGTGATGATGAGGTTGAGTGCAAACTAATGCAACGTGTGAAGTGTTCCGTATATTTGTAACTGTCAAACTGTAAATCTTGTGGTATGAAAATAAACCGGTTTTTATGATAATTAGCTGGACGGTTAGTTAAAGTTATGCGTAATTTTAAAGGTTTTACCATTTTCTCTAGTGATGGGAATACAAAGTTGATATTTTACAAAGTTGCCAAAGACTGGAAACATTTCAAAGAAATATGAAAGAAATTAATTATAAATATTTTTTTTTTTATCTTTATCACTACCGGCGTCACGCGGTTGCCCGCAAAATTAAATAAATTACTGCTCTGCTCCAGTGGGTCTTAGCGCAATATTATTAGGCTTTCTCGAATGGGTTAATCAGCAGTAAAAGATTATTTTTAGGGTATAGGATCACTTTGTTGTCCATCTTTCTCTCTGTATCTTGGGAACGCGAGAAGGTATCGAGTTGTTAAACCATATTCTCAAGTCTGTGGTCCCTTGAAGCTGTGAAAAAATCAAACTTCTAAGTTAACGAAAAAAAAAATACGGCCGATAATGTTGCAAAAAGTGTATATTTCAACACTCTCAAAAGAATCAAAATTTCCCGTTAACCTAGAATCCTGAAATTTGGCATGAAGCAAGGACTCACAGACTAACACCTGTATTTGTAAAAAAGTTATCACTCGTTGCTAAGAAATTTCTTATTAAGTCATTACTTGACGTTCAAAATCTTCATTCAAAATTTAAATTTTTCTTAACTATAGAATACAAATTGTTACTTAAGTTGTTACTTTTACTCAAGTAATTAGTTTTACTTGTTTATAAATACGGGTGTAAGTATAGAAAATAATCTGAATGCTGGAATCGCGTGCTGGAATACGTCTCATACCCTCTCCTAGAGAGGAGGCCTGAGTCCCAATGGTAAAAACATTATAAGGCTAGATTATGCTATGTTTAAGTTTATAATAAGATGTTTGCCTGCCAGTTGTATAATTAATAAAAGTTTTATTTAAAAAAAATAATATGCTCTAAAAACACAGTACTCGGAGACAGTTAAAAAGGGAACAAAAGATATTTTGAAATATCTTTAGCATTAAAAACTGCCGTAAGTAATAATTTATTTTAACACTAATTGATTGTGTTTACCGCTCCGTACGAGGATACTCATATTATAATTATAGTTCAATTTATAAGAGGTAGCGGAAATGACTTTCCTTTGTTGTGTTCTAATCATTCGTTTTAAAATCGCGTCAAAAAATTAACTGTGTTTTTATTCCCTTCAAAACCTTCTTGTTTTGAAGGGAATAAAAAACACGAAACAATTTTTCGTACTTTTTGCCGGCAATGATTTTGACACAAAGACGTTGGAACGGTATAGTGTGCAAATAGATTTGCACACTAAGAATAAGGAAAAATAAAGAGGAAACATAATTACGTTTAGATGTATATAGTGGAAACATCGCGATGCGTCTGTAACATAAAAGCGATGTTATTTTGATCAGATTGATCAATGAAGGACATTTATATACACATTGTTTTTTGTATATGCGAAACCTGAATATAGTTTATTTAATTTTTACACCATGTCATATTTTTTTCAAAAATATTTAAAAAAAGGTTACAAGTTGGGCACCACCGAGACTAAGTACAACACAGGTCGCGGCAGGTCATAGAAAGCATGACATACTAGCACAAAGCGGTGTAGCAAAACAACCCTTCAATATTATTAACGTAAGTATTGTTGAATTTATTTACAAATTATCATTTTAAAATTAATTTAGAGGATCGATATAATTGACTTAGTGGCAATTGATTGACATTATTTTGTATTCAAGTATACAAACTCGCTACCGCTTAACCTTTGCGCCACACACACAGCTTTAAAATTGCTCTGACATACGCCAGCAGAGTCACGTATGCCATCCTGTATTATATACGGAAGCGTCTGTAAACACATAACTCACCTTTTATCTATAGAGTCGGTAAGAAGAAAGTTTTTATTACCGCCAGACGGGATATGTAGGAACGTAGGGTGAACAGAAACAAATCTTTGATTAGGATTTTCACTTTGGTATACAGCTTTGTTTTTAGTATATACGAAACCTGAATATAGTTTGTTCACAATCAATAACTGAATCGATTCCAATATTTTTTAAACCACGTCATATTTTTTCCCAAAAATAAAAATACGGGACAAGTTGGATACCACCGACACTGAGTACAACACAGGTGACGGCACTTCATAGCAGGCATTAGGAGCCAGCGCACAGCTGGTTGTGGAAGCAAAACTACCCCTCAGCCGGCCTGGTGGCCTGATGGCCATGTATTTGTGCGGAAAACCAGGTAACATAACAGACTTGTAATTTTGTGATTTTTCATGATACAGTTATGAAATTTTCCACATAGATTCTTTACATAAAAATAATAGACACATGTTTTGGGTTTCGCATAAACAAAAAAAAATGTTGTATACATTATTGATTTCTATCTGATAATCAGTTTTTATCACAATTATTTAATGAATAAATAACGTAAAAAAGAAACTTGCTAAGGTCCGACAGTATTTCATATCGGGAAAGCTTCTGATGTACAGGTACAGGTCCGATTGTGTGTATACTGTACTGCAGCCACATATGGGCTGGTGCTGCAAAATGCCATTTTTTCGGTTTTTTTTTAGAGCTTTTTTTGCATTACTAAAGCAGATGGTTGTCTTGTTATATATGATAAATTATCTGTATCCTATATAAAGTGGTTTATCAAAATAATTAACTAGAATATACATGTCTATTTCATCACCACTGTTCTCAAAACGGAGAAGGAACGAAAAATTTGAAGACATGACATCAACCAACCCGCACTGGGCCCTAGTGGATTACTGCCCATTCCCTCTCCTAGAGAGGAGACCTGAGTCGCAGCGCTGGGCACATAATAAGGGTCATTATACGCGGGCATTGACAGGACCTAGTATAATATAACAAGCAAAAAAGGGTATCATTTAATGACGCAAAAAACACCTTGTTTAAAGACTCGATACCTAGACTTAGATCCGAACAAAGGCATTAGGAACATCTGCCTAACATGTGCAGTAAACGGCTTGAAGGCTTGAATGTTAGATTAGACGGTGAAATAATACACGGTTTGTTTGCTCAAATCTAAATATATTTGTGTCGTAGTAAGCTGACATTTTTTTTTCACCTGTCTGATAATATTACGATAAAATTGAAAAATTTTACACCCGTATTTATAAAGAAGTAATTACTTGTTACTAAGTAGCATGGCGGATAGAGTTCCGGCGGGATCTCATAGTATAATGGCGTCAGCGACTATTGCAACCCAGTGCTGGGCGCGCCACGATCGAGGCGGTAAGTCCCCTCTTTGAGGCGTGGCTGGAAAGACCTCACGGCGACCTCACCTACCCCATGACGCAAGTGCTCAGCGAACATGGCAAGTTCGGTAAGCACCTGGACCGGATTTGTGCTGGGGAGATACCCGGTTGTCGCCACTGTGCGGAACGCCCGGAGAGCACACTGTAGAGGTGTGCCCCACTTGGGCAGAGCATCGCCGTGTCCTCGTGGACTTTATCCTTACATCAAATAGCGTACAGCTGACTGGAGCTTCATGCCGGAGTCTGTATTTCCTGATAGCTAGGTTACTTCTAGGCAAGCTTGCTTCTTAAGCTTGAGTGATTATAACTTACCACCGGGTGAGATAGTGGTCAAACGCGAGCCTATACATAATACAAAATATGTATAAAAATTATGTGACACAGTGTTTATTAGCGAACTACTTTAACATGATTTGACCAGTTTTATGAATTTTTTTGTGTATATTTTGTAGGTCTAAGAATAAGTCATTACTTGTTGCTAAGTAATTTCTTATTAAGTCATTACTTGAGGTTTTTTTTATGGTAGGTAAAATCATCCAATGACAGATCCCTCCCTTGGGCGGAGCGGGAAATACAGTAGTAAATAGAGTAGTGTCAGACTCTTACTGACTAAAAACCTACCCCGTTCTTTCGTTGCCTATCGTGCCAGGCCGGGCCTTCCTTTCAGAAACTAACCCATGACTACCAGCAGGCTTCGGCCCTGCCTGCCTGCAGCTAGCAGGCTAATGTTTGCTGTCAGCTCCTTGAGGCGAGAGGGAACAGTACACGCCGTCGACTACTTGGGCTCGATCCGGTCGGTTACCGGACGTTCGGACAGCGTGCTACCCATTGCACGCCGTCCGCAAGCCCGCGCCTATGGTGGCCGGAAATAGGAATCGGAATCCCGGCGGCGGCTGGGGCGAGCGCCCCGTTGCCTTTGTCTGATTCAGTCGGCCTCCTCCTTTGCTAGTATTACTGCTTCGCAGAAGGAGGCGACCGCCTGCCATCCCTCCTCACTCCGGACCATGGCCTGGACCAAGCCCCGGCGAGTGAGATCGTTGCCAAAGATCGCCCCCACGAGAACATGGTGATGCTCTGCCCAGGCGGGGCACACTTCTACTGTGTGCTCCACCGTGTCCTCCGGGTATTCCGCTCAGTGGCGACACTTGGGCGACTCCTCCGCACAAATCCGGAACAGAAACTTACCGAATTTGCCGTGTTCGGTAAGAACCTGCGTCGTGCGGAAGTTGAGAACGCCGTGAAGTCTTTCCAGCCACGCCTCAAGGATGGGCCTTATTGCCTCAATTGTGGCGCGCCCAGAACGTGGTTGCGATAGTCGCTGACGCCATTTCACCATGAGATCCCGCCGGAGCTCTGTCCGCCGTGCCTCGACTTGTCGCGGTAGGGTAATTTCGCCCCAGCGTTGCATCTCCACGCGCTTATCATGCATGTATGCAAGGATTGTTGCCTCCAGATCCCATGGCGGTAGGTCAGCAAGGAGGGTCGCCGCCTCGCGGGATATCGTTCGGTATCCACGCACCATGCGTATTGCCATGACCCTCTGGCACGCGTTCAGCTGGACCTTCGATTGCTGTTTCAGCGACGGTGCCCACACTAGAGCCCCGTAGAGGGCCATGGACCGAACGTCATTACTTGAGGTAAGAAATCACCATGAAAAATTTCAATTTTTCTTAACTATAGAATACAAATTGTTACTTAAGTACTTAGTTACTTTTACTCAAGTAATTAGTTTTACTTGTATACAAATACGGATATTAGGCTATTTTTAACCCTCCTATCCACACCTCCATTTTTTCTTTTATATTATTTATATGGTAGAACTACGTTTGCCGAAATACGTTATAATAAGCGAAGTTACTATAAAAAAAAAAAAACACATGAATTTATTAATTACATGTTTCGACACGTATACTATAGAAATTGAAAAAGTGACATTTTCGTTTTATTATCGTTAAAACATTGAATTCAATATTTGTGTTCACTTTATGCACTTTCGATTCTGTTCAATTGAATAACAGTAGGAGATATAAAAATTGGTACATTTATATAAAAATTATAAAGCTCTACCTCTACTTGCCATTAGTGCAGTAAATTGAAAATAACATTTTGCAATTTCGATAATGTACGTGGGGGCGGACGATTTATTTATTATTCACTTGTTTCCACCAGGATTTTTGCCTGAGTAAGTATAATATATTTTATTACTAATTATGCATATGCCATTCAGTGATACAGTAGCTGATGAAAGAATTCTTAACATCGTTTTCTAGTATTTTATAAGTTTCTCTTTATCCCAAAAAAAAAAAAAAAAAAAGACAAAAAATATAAATTTTTCCTCTTTAAAATATTATCTAGTATAGAACTTACATAGATTCACAATTTTCATATAGAAAGTTACGGTATTTTCTCTTAGTATTTCTTTTCACAATCAAGTTTTAGTCATGATAAATAATATCTGAATAATAATAATAATACGAGTATCTCGAATGCGGGTTTAAGTAATAGTTTTTTTTTGCAGTATTTGACAGCAAGTGTCAAAGTATGACTCGATAGTCATCATCTTCTCGGCAATCTTCGCTGAGATAGTCGATACCCACTATGGACAATAAAGTTCTCAACTTTATTTTACAGAGATCACGCCTGTTTTAATGATTCCACTTATTTTCCAGTTGTGTAGAGATTTGTAATATAAATCTATACCAATTTTACATTATGACATCTAAAATAGGAATAAATTTGCGAATAAAACAAAACTGTCACCCTGTCGAATCCTGTCAAAAACTTTATATACTTTTTGATTTGCCTACCTAAGTATAGTTAGTAAACAAATTCTGTAACTTTTAGATTTTATATTAAATCGTCATCATCATCATTTCAGACGAATGACGCTCACTGTTGGACATAGGTCTCCCCCAAGTGTCGCCACAACGACCGGTCCTGTAAATCGTTCCTAAATAATTTTCATAAAACATAATGTTATCTCATCTTTAGTCAAGAATAGTGCTTATCGTGCAATATAAAGCATGGTTTATGTGCAATGTTTTGATTCCATGAATAAAAAATAATAAATAAATCTGGAACCGTTAAAAATAAAGATGTGACATCTACTGATTCTAATCAAAAAACAAAAAAAAAATGTATTGTCTTCCCCAAATCCAGTATTTTTGCTCAACTCTTGTCATTGTAACGTAAGCTTTAAATCAAAAAGTATAAAATGGTAATAGTCGAATTTCATCTTTTGTTTCATTTCAGTGACATTAAAATGAGGGTCATTTTTTATTCACTTTGCAAAAAATGACCCTTGATAGGGGTATTTTTTTGTAACGTTCGAATTTAAATTAAGAACTCTATTGTCGTTGTTTTTTTTTAATTACGAGCCGCCGGAGTCATTTTTCATGCATCGCTTGCAATCTGATTTACCTGCCAGTAGCTTTTTAATTTTTTTTTTGTTGTTTTTTTTTTTGGCTGTTAAGTGTGACCCAGTTACGCATAGTTATGTTTATTGGGGGACAGTTACATGAGTCACAGTCACATGTATTTTTTTTTTTGGTAATATGACTCCAAGTGTTTTTTTTATGTTCTTCGTCAAATAAAAACAGTTGCAGGCTACTGTAATATTTTAATAATAACAATAAGAAAAATTTTACAAAGCAAATCGTATCGAAGAGCACTGCCTTTTAGTTATATCTATTATATTATTATTTTATTTCATTGGTCATTATGAACTTGATAGATTATACTCGTACAGTTATGCAATAAAAAAGCTTACTTGCGCATGTAAGATTCATTTATAAAAAAATACTATTTTACGGAATAAAAAAATACTGGCAACTTGGCCTGACCGCCTTTTTTATTCTTTTGTGAGAATCTATTTTAAAATTCGAAGTGGTATTTTTTTATATTTTAATTTGATATAAACTAGTGCGTGACTGCGATCCCACCTGATGGTAAGCAGTGATGCAATCGTTGATGGTGAGGCGCACTAGTTTATTATGAGCACTCGGCCTTGAAGACACCCAAATTATAATCAGATAGGAAGACCGCAGCAGGCAAATTGTTTGTTACACATAAGACAGCTTACATTAGATATATACTATAGCATACATTAAAGTGCTCATACATCTCCACTTGCCGACAAAATGTACTGTAGTTTGGCAAAAAATACGTGAAAATACTTTTATAAATTTTCTTGAATAAACCATTAAAAAGAAACACTTTCGAAGATTTAATGAATATAACCGATGCTGCAGTTAACGTAGCTACCTACTCGAGCTTACCATCGACACGAAAAGAAGAAGACCAGAACAGAGAACTAATGATTTAGTTCAAAATTTTTGGTACGTACTAATTAAGAGGGGACTCTATTATATAGCAGGTGCACCAAACTGAAAGAAAAAAAAAAAATTGTTAATAAAGCATAAAAAACTAGTCAAAGCGTAAAACATAATATTTTCTAGTTGCGTGCTTGCATATAGCCTGAAGGCCAATTTCAATGTAGTTGCTTGCATCTAAAATAATTGCATAGGCATTTAAATATAATTGTAATAATGTAACGACATCATTTGCAATTTTATTTTCGCAGAAAACAATGCGTAGCCATTAATAATTTAAATAATAATTATAGTTTTGGAGCTACGTGAGTGTATTGTCCTTAATAAGTACAGTTAACAACGGAAGTAGATTATGAATTTGTACTTACGAGTGCATAGTTGGTGTAGTTTTAATAATAATAAGTTTTTTAAAAAATATTTAAAAATGTAATAAGTAAGTTTGTAAAATGAATAAAGGAAATAATAATTTATAATAAAAAATAAGCAACTGTTTCTTTTCCGTTCTTTTTATAAATTGATTTTTTTATTTGTTAAAAAGTTGTGAGATATTTTTTTATATGGATTATTGGAACTGTCTTAGAGAAAATATCCTTATTTGTTTTTCTTAATTAACCTACCTTTATTTTTTTTTGTGTGGGAAATCCACAAATAACTACTCTAGCTCTTGTGTATTACTAAAATCTTGGTTACATTAATAGTAATCTTCGGTATTAGAAAACCACTTACCTACTTTTACTGATTCATATTTAAGTATAATTTTCTAAGACTTTTTGTGTTTTGAGTTTATTTCAGCATCATTTTAATTTCTACATTTTAAACTTTAGTTTTTAAACTCACTTTGATCTCATTTTTAACTTTGTTTTTAATTTTTGATTTTTATAATTGTTTTTATTCTTTCATTTTCTTTCATGCACTCCAGTGGGAAAAAGCAATGTACATACAGTGGGAAAAAGATATGTCAACTCCGGACCCCAAGATACAGGTGCAGCCAAGTTTAGGATACAAAGTATAGACTAAACAGTTGAAACTCTCCGATAGTGAGACCTAAATTAAGCTATTATTATTCTAATGGTTAACACAATGGCTTATACTATTATAGTGTCACAGTTTCACCCGCTCCGCGTGAAAATAAACAATTATTCCAAATGAACGTAAGTACTAAAAGTTTCTTTGTTGTGTATCGTGCCGAATCGTTCTGGAGCGACAACAACATACCGGCAAAGACGCAGCGTTGGAAAGCTTCAAGGTAGACCGAAGACTTGGTAAAGGTTGCGGGAATCCGATGACGAGACGCACAGGACTCCTCGTTGATGTGATACTTGGTAGAGACCTATGTCCAAAAATGGCCGTCTTTCGACTGAAATGATAATCCTATATGCTGATTTAGGTTATGGTCTCCCGATTTGCTTAATTTCATCCAAATCCGTTCAGCCGTTTGAGTGTGAATGAGTAAGTAGGTGTTGAGGTAATAAACATACATATTCCTTATAATATTAGTGTGCTGGGACATGATGTGATGTGATTTGTTACGAGTACTTGTATCTAGAATGATTCGCTAAATAATAACAGGTTATTATATTATTACTGCCAGCGATAAAGGAGGTCTACTATTATTTCAAGCTTTTATTCAGAAGGTTGTAAGTGGCCATTATGCGCAGACAAAAGACTGATATTCAATACTGAGCTGATTTTGTATTCATCGACTTCAATAGCCTTTGTAAAGTATTTTGCAATGTTATAGTATTTTAACATTGTTTTCAATATGAGAATATCAAAATAACCTATTTATGTATAGTACTTATAATTATTTTATTGACTAAAACTCACCTGTGTTCCTTCAGTTGCCGTTTGGGTTCTAAGATAAAAAGGTATTATGAATTTACAGCTTATGAATCTACGATGTTCGGCGGATATTTCAAGCGTGTTTTCTTATGATGATGCCATCTAGCGATTTCGGCTACAGCGACCGCGTTCCATGGCTCCTCATGGTGGTTGTGAGGTCTAATGTGCTGGTCTGTTATGGCCCTCATGTGACTTCAATATCCAACTTTGGTCGAAAAACTCCCAGTACAGAGCGGACATGTCAGAACATCATTAACAATGTTATAAATTATAGCTGTTGGTAGTCTAGCCTTGAGGTCGTCATGTTTTTTGATCTAATTCGAACCTCCTTTTATTTTCAAAGACCTGTGAATGCCCCTGCAGGTACATGATGCTTCTACTTAGGCCGATTAATTGTGAACTCCAGCAAGGGAAACGAAATCGTGGTGGACAGTTTTACCGTTTCAAGGATGTTCGCATGCAATTCAATAATTGCATTGCATCAGCCTTATAATGTTGCCACTGCTGGGACTCAGGCCTCCTCTCTAGGAGAGGGAATGGGCCGTGATCCACCACGCGGGCCCAGTGCGGATTGGTGGATGTCATATGTCTTCGAATTTTTGGTTCTAGGACAAGCCGGTTTCCTCATGATGTTTTCCTCCACTGTTTTTGAGAGCAGTGGTGATTAAATAAATTATACAAAGTAATGCGCCTAGCTGGGTTTGAACCCGCAACCTATAACTCGTAAGTCAGGGCCCTTACCACTCGGCCACCACTGTTCTCAAAGATGTTCAGAATAATAATTTAAGAATTTTTATTTTTAATTAATATACACCGCATTTCACAAACATATGACTATTTTACACATTTGAAGTGCTAATTTTGTTGAACCCAAATTAAGATTCAACTTGTATTAAGGGTACCAGGGCCCTCGCTCGTATTGATCTATTACAAATAATTATAATTGTTGAATTAAAAATAGAATAGTTCACACGCGACTTGGGAGACATAGGCACAGTTCGGCCTATTTTTTTATGAAACAGGTATAAATAATCTATTTTCACAAAGACGGCTTGGAAATCGATCCCAAGGTAATTGTGATAAGGCTAGGCAGATTTAAAATGCTCATAAGCTATTTTTTATCGCAGAAAGATTATCGTCGTAATGTAGGAAATAGTTATTCTATAGAAAAGGTGATTGGATATTTTTTTCCCCTCGCCAGTTCTCAGTTTTTTTTTTTTTTTGGGGAGCTAATCATCAAATAACTTCTCCCGCTCTGGGCAGAGAGAGAAGTTATAGAAGTTTTTTACTGACTACAACTCACCTGTTTTTTTTTTTGTTATCCACAGGTATATTCTAACTGGCAGTTACTATTTATTATTTAACTGTGTTTGTTCAGTTACTTTTACGTTCCAGAATCGCGGTGTTTTTTATTCAAAGAATTACGTGTACAATGAGGAGACAACAAAACAGTAAATATATTATGAAAATACTTGTTACTATATAATATTTTATAAGAATACCTATTTTAAAACTGTTAATTAAAACTTAATTTCGACATTAAATGAACCAAAATTAATATAATTGTTAACATTAAAAAATATAGGTAATTAATGTGTTTTTTTTTTAAACTATTATTATAAATGCTATTTCTTATTCATATACTTATTGTGTAAGTGTCTGATGCACATTTTCTCTCTTCAGAAAAATGCCGCTAAAATTCATGTATTCCAACTAACTTCACAGTGAACGCCACCCAAGAATTTGAATTTGGAGCGCTTTTGTTCACGCACACATACACAACCCAGACCCTGTATCTACGAGGGTGCCAGGAACGTCATATTTGGTTGTAAAACAGTTTCGTGATGTTGCTACTCGATAACAGGTGGCGCTGGGAACGCTTTCTTAACAAGCTTCATAAAAGTTATATTGTTTTATTTTTTTGTTATAATTGTAAATTTTAAAATAACTAGTGTTTAGGAAATAATATTTTTATATTACTCTTCGTCGAATCGTCATGGAAATGCTTTATTTTTAATTAGTTCTTCATTGGTTGCATAGATGGCAGTACTAGTAGCGTTATCTACAGTCAAGCCTAGATAAGCAAATATCCTGTTTTCCACCTCCCTGTACGTGACTTTAAAAGTAAACTGTCTCATTTTCTGTTCAAATTGCTACCTCACATCTTATTCTGTACGCTTTCAAGCATTTATATTCATTTCTCGACTCTTTTATGAAGATGCATGTACTTTATAAGAATCTAATAAGAAAATGTCGGTACATTCTAATTTTAGACCGATTAGAATTTACTGTATTAGAATTTTATTAGGAAATTAGAGTTGAAAGACAATAAAATCTGATAAAAAATACTGTAAGGGACATAAATAACTTGGTACAGTAGGTACTATTTCATTTTTAATTAATGTAGACATTGTGCTTTACAATAAAGTCATAATTGTATTCAATATTTTTCTTTGTCTTTGTCAGGTTGAATATTGTCAATAATATTATTGTTATGAAATAAATTTTGGACATTAGTTATTTCTATTGTCTTGTTTCTTGGAGTTGAAGAATCTGTACCGAAACAGAAAATATATTTTCGACTGAACGTTGTCCCTTAACCAACATAAGGTATCGATTTAAAATTGTTCTTATTTAAGTTAAGTAGGTATTATATACTACAAAACTCTTTTGTGAGATGCCTAAGTGTAATCAAACCTGTTGATTGTTCAAATCCAATTATAACCGCAAAAATTTTGTTACGAATAATTTTGAGTTTTTAAAACTACTTTACAAATACTTACATTTACTAAGAAACCTATTGGCTTGGCAGGCATTTTATTGTGACCATTTTAAGAACATTAATTTTTGTAATATTGTAGGTACTAACTTAAAAATTATACTATTAAAAAAAATCCGATCAAATTTTGACTTAATACGAGTTTTATGTAAACGTAAGTTTTATTATTATTAACTACTAGCTGCCGCTAACGACTTCGCCCGCATGATATTAGAAAATGATCCCAAGGGAATATTATTCCCAGGATAAAAAGTATCATAAATGCTATTCCAGGATGTGGTCTACCCGTGTACTAAGTTTCATCGAAATCCAATCAGTAGTTTTGGCGTGAATGAGTAACAAAGACCCATACATACAATACAAAGTTTCGCGTTTATAATATTAGTAGGATTCCATTTTTATATTTTATAATTTTGAAACAAAGGAACGCTATAAATATGTAGATATTTTTTTAACTAAACTCTGTCGGTATAGTGTACTCATACCTTTACACAAAATAAAAATTATTATTCTATACAAACATTGCCACAAATATATCTATCCTTTTCTAACTCTACGCTCTTCTAACTTTTTTTGTGTGATAACGTACTTCTCTTTCATACATTGGCACACCCCTTTTTTATAACAATACAATTTTTTTTGCCGAATTTAAACTTAGGGTGGGGGACATTTTGCAACGAATTACGATCGATTTTTATTTCATATTAGCTGCGCAAGAGTGTATAGTGTTTGGAGTGCTATTGAAAATAATTTTTAACTACTTACCTACCTTACATACCGTTATGTTCTGATTGTGAATTTTCTTTATGTTTATAAGTAATATGGGAAGCTAGTGTATTATTTTTTGTTTCATTTTGGTATATTTTAAAAGTGTTTTAGTAACTCGGCAATAGCAATTGGCAGGGCTTTTCAGTAGCTGATTGTTATAGCATAGCATAGCATCAGTCTTATAATGTTCCCACTGCTGGGACTCAGGCCTCCTCTCTAGGAGAGAGAATGGGCCGTAATCCACTACGCGGGCCCAGTGCAGGTTGGTGGATGTCATATGTCTTCGAATTTTTTGGTTCCTACACCGTTTTGAGAGCAGTGGCGATGAAATAAATTATAAAAAGTAATACGCCTGGCTGGGTTTTTAACCCGCGAGCTACAACTCGTAAGTCGGGTCCGATACTATTCGGCCACCACTGCTGTCACGCTCACCGATTATTATAGGTGGTTGTAATTAGCCATCTATACTCAAAACCTAGTTGTGGTGGCTCGGTGGTAATGGCCGCGGGTTCCAACCCAGCCAGGTTGAAAAAAGTTGTGCCGCTTTGTGCTATTTGTTTCATTACCTCTACTCTCAAAACGGTGAAGGAAAATATTGTGAGGTATATAAACCGGTATATCCTAGAACAAAAATTCGAAGACATGTGACATCCACCAACCCGCATTAGGCGTGGTAGATTGTGGCTCATTCCCTCTCCTAGAGAGGAGGCCTGAGTCCCAGCAGTGAAAACATTATAAGGCTGATTATAATTATGTGTGTATGTATGTACTCAAAACCTAGCAAAAACACATTAAAAAAACTCGTATACAATATCGTGACAATACAGCAAAACAAATGGTGATAGCGATAATGACATACAGTATCCCATAAAAGATAAAACTAGTGATTTGCCTCCACTCCGGCCTCATGTAGGTACTACTGACGTAACGTCAGCAGAACACTTCTTTGTCCGGACCCGCTACCGTGAAGAGATGCTATCAAGTAGCGATAGCAAAATCAGGGACAGTAATTGGGTTAAATAAAAAAAAAATTTTTCGATACTCGAAAATATATTACGCACGCTATTTAGATATTGTTTTCTACAACTAATGCAGAAAAGTGAGCTCGCTCGCTACCGCCACAATTTATTGAATTTATCGTATCAGACTGTTCGCTTAGCGACCCCAACGAGTCGTGCGTCAGCTCCCATTTATTTATATATAAGTGTATTGATAAATTTATTTCGATACACGTGGAAATTTTACACTGCAGCAATTAATCATTCAATCAAAATTATTTATAATTGTTTGTCATAGGTAGTTTAGGTCTTAACATACAATTACATTAGACGCCCTGTAACTTATCAATAGGGTGTACAATACTTTAGTCATTATAAGTTAAAATCGATTATTAAAGGATGTATTACACCACTCGACATTCAGATCGGTTTTGTCGACGTCGCGTAGTGTAATAAGGGTCAGAATGTCTTACTCGGAAGTAAACTTTAAGACAGTCTGTGTAACTTGTGCGGAATATCGATTAGTGTAATAGACGTTTAACATTAATATTATTACAAAATTATTCCTCATGTCACTAATTCAGCATTCGGCTTTATAATCCTACACTCGAATCAAAATGTACCATTGGGGAAGTTGCGAAGAACGGTGATCATCACCCAAGCCGACATCCACAGCTGGACATAGCCTCTTCAATCCTTCACACGTTGGTCCAGTTCATCTAGTATCCAAAGAAATCCTGAAAGTCCAATTATATAATGTGTTTACATCTCTCATCCAACTCTTCTGTCGCAGGTCTGCTGGAAGAAATTTCTTTTGAAATCAGCAACACTTGCGCTCTTCTATATCTGTATTAAGTGTTTTCGTTTTTAAGTCTCTGTGTGTACATAAATAAATAAATTATTATTTATTTTTTATTAGCCTATTATGTCCCACTGCTGGGCGAAGGCATCCCTCTCCCTTTTCCACACACGTCTGTCCTCGGCCATTGTGGTTAATAATTCAGTCATAATTATTAGTTTAGTAAGTTAAAATTTATTAAGTAAACCGAAGTTCTTATTTCAAATTACCTATAGGATAGGCACTACATATGGTGAAAAAAAACAAAAGCTAGTTGGTTGCTTTATTGTTTTTAAATTACCTTTTCTGCTATCTCTACAAAATTTAAGTTGCATAGGTGTTGTATACGAACAATGAACAAATTGAATACCTAATCACTAAGCTTTTGAGAACCTACCATTCACTCAGTAAATGCTAACAAATTAACATTATGTGCAAGAACTTGGCTCTACTCTACAGAGCAGAGGCCGATGACCTATCCGTTCACGGGTTTTTATGGCAATCGGGAATTATGACGAGCATTGATTGTATTATAAGAAGTAATGTAGGCGCCAGATAAATCTATATACGTAGGGATCCAGCAGGGCCGAAACCTAATGAGGTCAAGGATACGCTTCTGAAAGGGAAACCTTCGGGATCCTGGAACGCAAGGCAAAGAAGGAAGAGGGTCAAGAGCAGTGGTGGCCCAGTGGTAACAGTCCCGACTTACGAGTGTAGATCACGGGTTCAAACCCAGCCAGGTGCATTACTTTGTAGAATTTATTTCATCACCACTGCTCTCATAACGGTGAAGGAAACATTGTGAAGAAAGAGTCTTAGAACCAAAAATTGGAAGACATGTGACCTCTACCAATCCGCCGAGGGCACGCGTACTAGATTAGGGGCCCTTTCTTCTCCTAGAGAGGGGGCCTGAGTACCAGCAGTGGGAACGTTATAAGGCAAATTGTGATATATGCTTATAGTATAGTATGGTCATTTTATGGATGTCTTATTGGTGGTTGATAGCGGTTTACAAGAATATAATAACAGGTTAGGTTTTTTTCTAATTGATATAAACTAGTGTTTGACTACGATCCCACCTGATGGTAAGCAGTGATGCAATGATGGTGAGGCGCATTAGTTTATTAAGAGCCTATTCACTCTAGCCTTGATGACACCTAAGGTTAGGTCAGGTAGACTTTTCTTGCGTAAACTTATTAATATATATATTATAAACCTCTTGATTAAGGCTCGGTTCTACTCATTTTGACCTTTTTTAAACCTCTGGAAATCCACAAATATAGAAGAGAACACCATGAAAATTTATTTTATTAAAATTGACTATATGGCCAAGGGCTTGGCAAAAATGAAAACACGATATAAATTAGTAGGCTTGATAAAAAAAAATCGCGAATCTGACCCTAATTTACAATTTCAAACGTATTTATCTACGAAATTACTTTACGGAACTATTTGAAAGTTACAAAAAAAAACTTGTTTTTTAAAAGCGCTTTGCAGGAACAAAAATCTTGAATAGTTGTTGTTTTTTTTTATATAAAAATAAAACCGCTGTTTTTGGACCGCGAAGACGACATAATCCCGAGCGAAGTTCATACAAAAAATAACAGTGACTAGAACCGGCCCTTAATACCAGAATTCAATATAAAGCTTCAAGTTCTAGACATTCCGAGAGTAAGGTTAAGATTTCAGTAGCCAGCTGTACATTTAGTATTTTTGGTTCAGTTTGGTAATAAGTAATTTACTTTTTTTTTTCAAGAACAACAAATCATACTGTGTGATCTTTTGGATTAACGTTTGTCATCAGATGAGATACTTGTTAAGCGCGAGCGTATCTAAGTATCTATACTAATATTATAAAGCTGAAGAGTTTGTTTGGTTGAACGCTCTAATCTCAGGAACTACTGGTTACTACTACCGCAGGGGACAGCTTGTCTATAATGAACACCGGCCAAGTGTGAGTCCAACTCGCACATGAAAAGTTCTGTATCTTCTTCTTCTTCCTGCCCTTGTCCCATATTAATTGGGGTCGGCGCAACACGTTTTTTTCTTCCACTCTATCCTATCAGCCGTCACACTATCACTAACTTTCTTTTCTTTCATATCACTCCTCACACAATCCATCCATCTCTTCTTCGGCCTCCCTCTTCCTCTCCATCCATCTACTTGTAAACTCAGAACTCTTTTAGTAACATGTGTTTCATCCCTCCTCTTCACATGACCATACCAAGACAAACGATTTCCTTTCAACTTTTCAGTCACTGGCGCCACTTTCAAACTTCCTCTAATATACTCATTTCTCACTTTATCCATTCTCATCACACCACACATCCATCTCAACATTCTCATCTCCGCTTCATGCAGTCTTTTTTCATCATTCTGTATAACAATATAAAAAAAATCTAGCGTTGCCTATGTTAAAATCGATAAAAAAACGGCAAAAAAAAACTAATTTGCTGTATGGGAGCTCCACCCAAATATTAATTTTATTCTGTTTTTAGTATTTGTTATATTAAAGTGCCCTGTCAGACGATCCGCAGAATATTATCAATAGGGTGCCATTTCTACCCCTTGGTTACGGAATCCTAAAAAAGTTAAAATAGAACCAACAAATAATAAAACAATTTCAGAATAATTTAATGAATGACCTATGAAACTACAATACCGTATATACTTATCTAAGACAAGCGACGTGGGTGCTTAAGAGAGGCGTAGCGTGGACTAGTTTTAACGTGGGCGAAGGCGCGTTAGCGAGGCCTTTTTATTTTATAAATTCGAAAACGACACAGCTGCTGTCGCAACCCAGCGTTTGACCAAATCGTCACTTATCATTTTTTTTTTAATTAATATAAACTAGTGCTTGACTGCAATCCCGCTTGATGGTAAGCAGTGATGCAATCCTTGATGGTGAGGCTCAATAGTTTATTAAGAGCCTATTCACTCTAGCCTTGAAGCCACCTAAAATATAATCGGACGGGAAGACCACAGCAGGCAAACTGTTCCAGTCCTTCGATGTACGCGGTATAAACGACGAGGTTTAGTCTGGACCGTAGAAGTTTCAACAACGTAAAGCCGTACAAGTCATGCAATTCCCTCGCACACTCTCCAAAATGCATCATCAGGTGAAAAAGTGGTCAAAAGAGAGCCTATCTATTATTAAAAAACCCTCGTTCTTAAAGAAGCGAGGGTTTTCGCGAGGCCCCTTTGGGTAATTCCGTGGCCCACGAGGCCGTAAGGACCCACATCGTCCACGCCTAACTATGCCACTGGTGCTTACCCTGCTCACTTGAACTAACGAGCGATTTTCAGATACACTCCCGATTTATTCACAGATAACATCATTTGGACGTTTTATTGCTGCCTGCTTGTAATTGGTGGACAGTGGACGGACTGGTACACTTGACGGCGATATTGGACTTCGGAAGTGGTAGTAATCAATGGGGTGTTGCCGCATTTATCGTGCGAACAGCTAAAGAGTGAAATTCCCTGCCAGATTCTGTTTCCTGATAACTACAACTTAGGGGTCTTTTAGTCAAGAGAGAATAGGTTACTTCTAGGCAAGCGTGCTCCATCGTCGATCATTTCGACGCTTACTATCAGGTGAGATAGTGGTCAAACATTAGTCTATCTTTAGTAAAAAAAATGTGATCTCATCAGCCTTTTCCCCCCTCTAGGCGGGAAGGCATATCAGACTTTTGCTAACTAAACCCACACCTATGTTCTTTCAGTTGTCCTTTGCGTCTCAGGACCAACAGTCCGTTTCACCGTTTCAACCCTTTCAGAAATCGACCCTTGGGCCTAGTAGGCTTCAGCCCTGCTGGGCCCATTCGGGTTTACTGACATCTCTTTGAGGCTCACGTAGAACATTACGTGCCTCGAAGAGATGTCAGCGTAGAGAATTAATGTAGATGTATACTTATCTTGCTAAGTTGAGGTAGCATAGACCCATCGAAATACTAACCTATCAGTTTAAAATTATATTTTTTACATTTTATTTGCTATGACTGGCCACAATAAGACATGACCTATTGATTTTAAAAGGGACAGTCGAAACGTTCAGCAGTTGCGATCAGAATGCTGTTGTTGCTACTTAATATACGGGCCAGTTGAGAAGCTGCTTTTTTGCGCATGATGGCCTGGAAACCATCAGTGCTCGCTTCAGCAAACATCCCAGTGGCACTGCAGAGCCACAGCAGACCCAACAACATCCTTATAGTTTTTCTATTTCTTCTTAGTCTTAGTTAGTTAGGCCTGAGTCCCAGCAGTGGGAACATTATAAAGTTGATGCTAACTAAAACTAACTTGACATTCAGGTAGTATTATCATCATCATTTCAGCTGAAAGACGTCCACGGCTAGCCATAGTCCTACCCCAAATGTAACCACAATGAACGGTCCTATGCGTCTCGCATCCATCGGGTTCCCGAAACTTTTGCCAGGTCATCGGTTCACCTTGTAGGAGGCCTTCCAACGCTGCGTCTTCCAGCACGCAGTCGTCCCTCCGAAAGCTTCTGGTCCCAACGGCGGTTCTGTGAACAATGTGCCATGCGCATTGCCACTTAAGTTTGGCAATTCTTCAATTCAATTGGTTCTCTTGCGAATATCTTCATTCCTGATTCGATAACGCCTGGAAAATCCGAGCCTGTATAGCCCTTTCCATTGCGCTTTGGTGATCCAGGATGTACTAAGGATTATGCCAGCTCTAACAATTCTGCGGTTATAGTAATTATGCTTACAAAGTTGCGAGCACTAGCTACTTAGTTTACTGATAAAATCATTTCAACATTTTATGACTCTTCAATATTTTGTAATTGGCCGGTTCCAGGACGGTCGAACACCCCGCACTGGTATTGGTCGAAGGGATATTAAATTTTATGAATAATATTTTAATTTTTCGTGGGTAGATTTTATCTGAGAGATTTTAATCGAGTGTGAATGATATACAAGTTTTGATTGGTATTCTTTTGGTGAAGTAAAAGTTGACATAAACGGCCGTATCTTTTTTTTTCTGGTAACTTAGAGGTTTGATTTTTTCGAAGCTTCAAGGGACCGCAGATCTGAGTATATGGTTTTAATTTCAACTCGATAACTCTCAATGCATTCCCGAGATAAAGGGTCTCTACAGACAGACATACTGACACAAGGACTACAAAGTGATCCTAAAAGAGTTTTTTTAGGGTAGGTAAAATCATCCAATGACAAATCCCGCCCTTGGGTGGAGCGGGAGATAGTGTTAGACTCTTACTGACTAAAAAGCTACCCCGTTCCTTCGTTGCCTATCATACCAGGGCCGAGCCTTCCTTTCAGAAGCCGACCTTTGGAGCCAGAAGGCTTCAATCTTGCCTGCCGGCAGCTACAAGGTTGGGCCTCTATAGTTTGCTGACAGCTCCTTGAGGCGCGCGGGAACAGTACATGATCCTAAAAGGATTCCATTTTTCCCTTTTAGGTACAGAAACCCAAAAAACGATAACTGAGATTATCCTTATTCAACTAAGTTCAACAAGTTTGCCATTCAGGTGTACAACAGATGTGTAGGAATGCGGCACGCATTACGTGTGGCGACCTCTACCGGCGAACACTGAAACTAACCGCAATAATGTACAGATTATCTGATCTTTTCGCTAATTAAATACTCAAAGTATAGTCGTTCGCGTAATCGTTGGAAAACTGTTAGATCCTATCAGAATGACCCGTGGCTTATTTCATTATAAAAAGATAGCGGTTTTCTAGCATTTCTAAGTATATTTTCTAGGCTGTGCTTCGAAATGAGGGTGTTCAGAAAAATTTAGACTCCCAGTTAGCGCCACTTGGCCGTTAGGTCTTGTCCTTTGAAAACGTATACGTCATTTATTTATTTAATACTTCTTGCACATTATGTACAGATGCGGACTTAATGCCTTAGGCATTTTCTATCAGTCAACCTTTGGGTGATGCAGAGAAAATAGAGGCAGGTGAAATAATAGAGAGAAAAGAAAAGAGAGATCAATAAATTATAAATAAAATGCAACAATATAATAGATACCCAAATACAATACCATTTGACGTCTAATTAATAATTAATAATAATACAATTTATTTCATCAAATAACTAAGATCCACCTTTTAGACAAGTAAGACTAAGCAGGGACTTTGTCCACTGTACTAATTTCCACATAAGTGAACAATCGTGTCTATTAGCAATGACAAGATGCTCTGGCGACTTCCACGCAGCCTACTGATGAAAGATGCAGTCTTCTTGCGCCAGAAAGCTGCAAAGCCATCTGTGTGTACTTAAGCGAACATTGCTGCTGCGTTACAGAAACGTGAAGGCCGCAACAGCGCCCTGAAGGCGTTGTTAAGTTGGACCCGCTGAGCATTGCAAGCTCTCTGGGTAAATGCCATTAACATAAGCGTTCTAACAGGTGCCTAAGCTGGACCTGACACCTCAGTGCTGCGACCTGGTGAACGTCATATTAGATACCATCACAGCATACCTTTATTCCGCTAAGCCTGTCCCATCAACAGACCAACAGACGTAAACTGTACGGCTATGCGCCATCAGTACCTACATGGTGGACATCCATGCGCACAAAACGTTAAAGGAAGACATTATATTAGTAGAAAATTTTTCCAAGGTCAACGGTCTATCCGTTAGCCAAATTTCATTATAATGCGTTTGGCCGTTCCAGCGTGAAGAAGTATCAACCATACACGCAACTTTATGCCTTTGTAAGTGTGAAAGTGTTTGAGGATTATTCTTGCATGAAAGATGCAAGCATGCAAGATGCAAACAAGATACATCGACCTCACAACTTAGTCTTCAAGTAGGGCGATCCCCAGGCACCGTAGGTGCGGGCTTGCGGAAGACGAGCCAGGGGTAATTTGTCACGTCACGTAAACAAAAAAATAAGACGATACAGTGGGTTGAAATTTCGAAACCTAAATCTCGCGCTCTCTTAAAAATTTAAATTGACTAGTTTTTCTACATTGCTATTGATTAAAACATTGTTATAAGCGTATTCGATAGGAAACAAGCTAGCGTGGGAACATTATATTATAATAATAAATAAATTATTCCTAAAACCGATTTGCACTGTTTTGATAAGGTGAACGAAGCATGACTGTCCTCTTCTAAATCCTGATGTGCAACGAGAGAAGACCCTAGTAACTATTCTTTCTAACCCTTTAGTTACCATTAAATTAAAGATTTTACAGGCACAGGATATTAACGAAATTGAATTTTGCGTGACGACTAGCCTACATTCCTGATCTATGATGCATGTTATCTTGCAGCATGCATGCTAGCATGCAAGATGCAAACATGCAAGATGCAACTATGCAAGATGCAAACATGCAAGATACATCGACTTCACAACTTAGTCAGTTTCCAAGTAGGGCGATCCCCAGCCACCGTAGTCTCGTGAATCTCTCTCTCTTAAAAATTTAAATTGTCTAGTTAGTCTACATAGCTATTGATTAACTCTTTAGTTACCATTAAATAAAAGATTTTACAGGCACAGGATATTAACGAAATTGTCCTGAATTTAATGTCTAAATTAGAAGTGACGTAACTAGCCTCCAATCCTGATCTATGATGCATTTTATAAATTTTTACTGATTTATTAAAGCAAAACATACTTATCCAATATAATTTATTTATAAATACAAATACTTAAAAAAGAAAAGAACAAATATAGACAGAAGAGTACAAAGGTGCTGCTTATTTCTAACGAAATTTCTTCCAGCAGGCCTGCGACAGGAGAATTTGATGAGAAATGTAGACCCAGTGTTGAAATTCATAAAAGTTAAAATGGACTAAAATTAAAATTATTTCATACATATAAATATATCAATAATAGTAAATAAATGTACACAATTACAAATATACATCGTTAAATTTTGGTCGTTTTAATCCCGCGGAGGGTCGATTCGGTACATGAAACCCTATCGATTTTTAATAATAAAAATGAAAAATAAAGTACTTTTTTTAAAACTCGACTTAATTTACTTAAAGAAATTAATTTCGTACACGCGTATATTAATTCGAATTTTATAAAAAAGTACTTTATAAATCGATAGTGTTTCATGTACCGAATCGATCCTCCACGGGACGTTAAACGGTGTATAGTCAATCCATAAATTAAATTATAATAATACATAATATAATCTATAATTTATAAATTTACGAAATAGTAGAGAGGAAATGTTATTTGACTAGCTTTTTCAAGATAGAGATATGTTTTTAGCGTGCTGGAAGTGTTCCACAGTCGTACTGCAAGAAAAGAGAAGGAGTTGGAATTGAAATGAGTTTTTTTATTACTTTATTTGACTGACACAATATTATAATTTCTTACTGAAGGAATATGGCCATTGACTTGCTACTGCAGTATTTAAACCTAACTTACGAGTACAAAGCGCGCACTATGCTTACTCTGCTTCTCGAATAATGCACGCGTGATGTTCGTGCTCTCCGTGTCATTGCATTAATAGCCTGAAACTCAGACATGCAAGTCAAAAGCATTATGGTGTCCGGAAAATACTGTCAAAGGTATTTATATAATTTTATGAGCGCCCATTCCCATTAAACTGGAAGACGAAATGAAGAATAAATAACATAGGCCATTTATTGCTGATCAGATAGGTCATAGGAAAATTTTACTCATAAAATAACGGTCTAGTACTAAGATTAAATCAAAACAGGGGAAGATAGGTGACTGGCCTCTAGCGCGTGAACCGCTGAAATTGTGACTATATGGCACAATTTCATATCAGTCGCGACGATCACACAAATTTGGCGGCTATCGCTATTTAGCTCGCACGACAGCGCCGGCTCTCATATCTGTCCTTGTCTACGACTGTGATGACACTGATCATAGATGTGTGAGTTTTGAGTCGGTCAGATGTTAGCGCGTAACGTATGTTCCCTTAAAATATATCAATTTATTTATTTATTTATTTATTTATAATTCTCGCACATTATGTACAGAGGCGGACTTAATGCCTTAGGCATTTTCTACCAGTCAACCTTTGGGTGATGCAGAGAAAATAGAGGCAGGTGCAATAAAAGACAGAAAAGAAAAGAGTGATCTATGAATTATAAATAAAACGCAACAATATAACAGATACCCAAATACAATAATATAATAAATACCCAATTTAATAAACTAAATACATACATACTTAACATTGTCCAAATTGACAAAGAGAGAAACACTAACGTAGTGATGATACTACTGCCAACTTCTTACAAATATGCTCGCGAACCTCAATTTTGAATTTTAAACGGTTTGTGACTATCCTGATCTCCTGGGGGAGCGCATTCCACAGAGAAATGGCCTGAACAAAGAAGGAACAGTGAACGAAGTCAGTGCGATGAGTAAGACATAGAAGAAGACTGTTATGAGATGAACGTAGATTTTTATTGTGGTTGGCGCAAATACATTGAAAGTGAGGGGCTAAATAACTAGCGAAATTGGAAGAATTGAGAAATGAAAACAAGGTAATAAGCGCCCCTTGTTCTCTGCGTTGACGTATAGGCAACCACTTTAGAAGCGATCGATTTGCAGAGACATGATCATATTTGCGCAGATTGAAAACAAATCGAATGCAGTAATTTAGAAGACGGTCAAGTTTATTGAGGAGATCTGCATTCAGGTCATAGTAGCACACATCACCATAATCGATGATAGGAAAAATTAGGGTCTGTACAAGCATTGCCTTCGTCATCAATGGTCTAGTAAAAAAGTATGTAAGGTAGCAAAATAAACCTGCCAAAAACTATAAATAGTATAAAACTGGCAGAATATTTGAATATTTTCTATATTTAAATATTGGCCGAAAACGTGGTTGAGGATGGTGAATTTCCAAAAAAAAGCATTGCTATAACGAATCAGAATATGTAAAATGTAAAACCAAGTCTCAAAATGTTGTTGTGTTTACATACCGTGCTATGAAAGAAAGCAAAGAAAATAGAAAACTGATAGGCTGGTGGGTACTTAGACGTCTGCCTACCCCCATAGGCCTTCATTTTAAAGTAAAACGACAGACAATTATCTTTGAATAACGAATGACCGTTATTTTGACAGCTGTCAATTTAAAACTCCGACCGAATTTCGAATTCATTCAAATTTGGAATTCGCTGCGAATACGAATCAGCCAACCCTCCAATGCCGAATCAAATAAAGTCGATGCATCTTATTCGTAACATGACATCAACATCATAAGAAGTCATTAGGCATCCGAGCGTACGATATACGGACCCTAATTTCGTTGCGAAGACCGAATAACTCCCATATACCACGTTTACTGAGGCATTTTTTGATAATGAACCTCCAATCTAAAAAACACCTTAACTTCTTCAACTTAAGATAGAAATTACGTCAGAAATTCGACATGACAATCGTCCACATATCAAAAACGCCTCTAATGCAAAATCAACCTAGTTTCAAAGAAAGAAAGTTGAGTTTCATGTGCAGAAAAGTTTAGTCAACAAAAACACACGCGAATGAGAAAAAAACCGGGCATCTTTTTGCGTCCCCTTTCTCCCCTAAGCCTGTGGGGGAGGATGGGGTGAAGAAAAATCCTCGCAGGGTGAGTTGGGGTGGCTGTAGTAGTTTTTCGTTGGTATCACGCGTACGACAGGCTTAGTATTGATTTTCCAGCACATGGTGCCTTTCAGGTGTCCGCATTTTTAAAGAAACACGCCTTTTTATCCGGCTGCGACCAGAAATATCAAGACTTCGGAAATTGTAATATTGTCTATGCTTACGTTTACTTTTAAAAAGTTGGTACAGAATAAGAATTACTTCAATTGAAACTCGTTTGAATTTAGAAGACTTTTAATTTGATTGCAGCTAAGGAAATCTGTTAAAAAATTATGAATTATTATTTGACATGAATTAGTTTTTTACAACTCTTTCGAATTAGAAAGGGTTCAAGTGTAGAAAGAAATGATCAGTTTAAACGATTTTTTAATAGGTTTAAGGTCCACTAATGTAACACGTCTGTTTTTCAATGCCTTAAGGAAAGGTATGCTTATGTTTTTTTTACAAGATTTTATTTAACTGGCAATGTTTGTATGTAGATAAGTTTTGTTTTAGGGCAAAACTTGCAAATGGGTTTTGAAACAATAAATCCTAACCGATTGAGCTGATGTTTGACCTGTGTTACTTGGGTGACAAAGCATTAATTTGGTACCATGGGGCTGGTTTTCATAGAGTCGGTAGTGGCTATAAGTATTACCAAGTGCAGCAAGGTAATTCTATCGTGTTTGAGCTCTTTGGAATCGCGTGATAAAAGTATTATGAAATAATGTTTTTCATTGACATCCCGTCCCAATTTCCGTTCAACAGGCTCACCAGTAGCAAAAACATACTAGTTTGATAAACTATTAAACTCTACAACATGTCACCCTATTCCGAATATTATTTTTCGCACACTCAGTTAAGCTAATGCACACACAATATGCAAATTCAAGGAAAGGTGTAAAAGATTAGCATCTTATTGTGATTCGAGCATTCGTTCCGAACTCTTCATGTTTGTTCGCGATTCGATACGGACCGGTGTGGCGGGACCTTAATGTTTAACCGATTTTGCTTATGGTATATTGTTTTTTTTTAGAATAATGATCGTGGTTTTTGAAATTGACTTTTGATTTGTTTGTTGATGGGTGATTCTTTTGTTTTTTATATGTTTGTCTAAGAGGGGAAATTATGTAGGTGTTGATTGTTCGGCCAAGATATTCATACTAACTCTGTCTGTTATATTCAATTTTCACGGTAAAATAACTGAACTTATTTTGATGAAACTTGGTACGGTGTAAGCTTAAACTCCAAGGAAAGACAAAAAAAGCACCTACAAAAAGGACGCATAACGCAAGCGAAGTTGTAGGAAAAAGTTAGTTTGTAATAAATAAATTGATTTAAAAGAGTGTCCATAAAGTTTCTTGTACAATCTTCTCCATAGAGATCTACACTTTGGAATGTGCATTAGCTTCATTTTTATTTATTTCAACTTCATGTACAGTAATGGTACATAGGCGGATTTTTCTGATTGAATGACTATGTAGGTAAATACTATTTGCTTGATTGTCATTTTTGCCACTGAGGGATTATTTTGAGGTAGAATAGAATAGAATAGAATAATTATTGTACACCGAAAACTTAAAATTGTAGGTATTCAATTATGTCTTTCGCTCTATGATGGAGCGCAAGGGCGTGTCAGACTTTTACCAATTAAAACCACACATGTGTCCTTCAGTTGCCCCTTGCATTTTTATACCACGGGCTTTCGTTTCAGAAATTAACTGGGTAGAACTTGGATGAGTTAGGCACTTAAGAGCCCATTCTTCAATTTCTAGATTGGGACAAGAAAAGAGAGATCTGTGCTCAGTAGTGGGAGAAAAGAGGCTATGAATGATGATGGTCAATATTGATATTTCGTGTAACATGAATTATAGAGTTTTTGTTTTATATCTGTTTTCTTGGTTATTCGATTTGGTTTGTCTTCTGCCTTAGAACTTTTTTTTTAATACAATACATATATTTATATCCATAGGTTGCTTTGCTTGTAAAACAGAAAGTCGATTGGATCGACAGGTTCTGGAGTGGCGACCACGTATCGGAAGACATGGCGTTGGAAGGCCTCCCACAAGGTGGACCTATGACTTAGAGAGGGTCGTGGGAATCCGATGGATGCGAAACCCCAACTGGTTGTTATGGTGACACTTTGGGTCATTCTGCTGAAATGATGATGATATCTTTAGGCATGATTCGAAGACATCATCAGGTGGACTACGGCCTATTCCCTCACATAGACAGGAGGCATGGTTCCCAGCAGTGGGTACATTATAAGGTTGATTATTTATGTATTTTTATTTGATTTTATTTTATTGTATTTGGGAAACAAACAATCGTACATTATTACATAACTTCTTAATACACAGTATACTATAAACAAATGTACAATCCACTACGTTTCCACATGTTACTAATTAATAATAATAGATACAGTTTGGCAATTTCACCATAAAATCAATATAAAAAAAAAAACAAAATTAAAAAAGCTTTTTTTTCCGCTAACGTGATCAATTAAAATCAAATGATTCACCCAGTTAAACAATCACACAATAATTAAAAACTTTCAGCAAGGCGCTTAGCAATCTCTTTTTTAAATTTATTTTTTGGCAGCGCAAAAACATCGACATCATTAAAATTATTATTATATACCTGAACTATTCTCTGGAGCGGCGCTCTTTTTCCTGCATTTGTACGGTAAGGTGTTGTAGCGAACAGTGGATAAGAGCGTGCCTCACGTCTTGTTACTGTTCTGGGTACAATATAATATATTTTTCTGATTAAATCAGAGCAGTCAAACCTATTATGTATAAGTCCATGGAGCATCATTCCTTGGAGCAACAAGCGTCTGGAGCGTAATGATAATAGTCTAAAGTCTAGTATAAAGGATAGATGATATTTCATTTTCAAATGACATAGGTATGGCGTTAACCCCATAAACATATAGTTGATGCACTCTTAATATAATTTTAACGCTGTTATTACTAATTTTACACGTCATTTTTTCAATCTAAATGTTGGATATTAGTTTCTATGAATCCATAAATAAAGTTGATATTCGTTTGTCCATTAATTGTCACAGTGTTCGAAATATAAATGCAAGCGCGAACAAAAAGGTGCGTTCTTTGTTTCGACCCAACGATTTTGTTCTCAATTTAAATATTTTATACAATGTGACAATAGACAAAAACCGGTACTTGTAACTGTAGAAAATTAAATATTAAAAATTATGACGGGTTGCCTTTATCAGGTAATGTATGCAAATTCGTGTTAGGTGATGCTTGGAGCCGCGATGTGCGGGAGTCTCGTTCCAATTGTGTATTTTTTTATTATTTTACTGGCTTCTGCCAGTAAAAGTAAAATATTAAACCTAAGGAACATACTCTCGGAATTCAAAGTATTCTGTGTACTGTTCCAGGATATGGTCTACTCGTGTGCAAAATTGCATCTAAATCCATTTAGCGGCTTAAACGTGAAAGAATTTCAAATATAGGTACACATACGTACAAATTTTTACCCATAATTTAAAGTGTGATTTTTTCTCAGGTCGAATAAAAAATAAAATATTGCCACGGAATGTATTATAAATAATTTATTATTTAGTAGTTTCTACCGTATAGAAAGAAACACAGTATTTCTAAAGTTATTTAGTTTTTAATAATCTGATAGAATATTAAGTAATTAAAAATAAAACATAAATTTCCTCTAATGAACAGTAAATACTGCAATTTCTTCTAATAACACCTATTAAAGATACAATTATAAAAATAATTTAGAGCAATGTATTGTACATTTCTCTTTTTAATTGTCTTGTAAATATAACTTGTGTGGAATGAAAGCGATACATAGCTTATCTTTTAATTATAAAATTCTTTTGCTGACTGGTTTGCTGTAAAATAAAATAATAAAAGAAAAGGAAGTAACTGTTACTGTTATTTTATTACAAAATAATACTAACAGATAGTTGTTGTGGGTCAGTATCTTGTCTATGTGAGTGAACAGTAGTAATTCCTTGGATTGAAATACTAATTGGCGACAAAAAAAAAAAACTGTCATCACTTTGACATTTGCTGTAAGGCGCCCCCTACACACACAATAATATTGCGCAATATATCAATGTTCGTAAAATGTTTGCACAAATTAGTCGAATACTCAATTCGTTACTCAATTCACTGCATATCTGAATCATATTCCTTGTAAATATTGCCGTATAAAAAAATATGATTCATATTATGATTTTACAAAAGTGGCCTTTTTATACCTGCTGATTGTACATTATTATTTAACTGATAAATATCATGAATCAATTAATTTATGTTATTCTCACATTGTTGATACATTGCAGGCCGCTGCTATGCTGTGTTCTCGTGCAGGTGTACAGAAGCGGTGCAAAAAGGTGACAGGGTGGAATTACCACGTGCGGGACTATCATCAAACTGCTAGGTTTCATTTCAAGGTTTGGGTGGAGGCAGGGAAGCCATTAACGGGATTAATTTTCGATAAAATGCGTAAAACTCGAGCTTTGTTTAAAAATAAAATCAAATGGTGTCAGAAAAATGAGGATTCTATAAAAATGAATATTTTGGCTTTGCATAGAAATGAGAAAAATTTTGTTAAGTTTTGGAATGCTACTAAAAAGATTAATTTTAAACAGAGCTTACCAGTCTCTGTTGACGGATTACAGAAAACATCACAAATAGCGGACTTATTTGCCAGTAAATTTAAAGCAGAACCCTTGCATGCGGATTGCCAGCTCAGCACTGATACCATCGTCACTGAGTCCATGCCAATATTCACGCAAGAAGATGTAATCTCTGCTGTGAGGAATATGAAGCGTGGTAAGTCACCAGGACATGATGGTCTCAGTGTTGAGCACCTAATCTGGGGTAGTGGCAACTTATATCACCATTTAAGCGTCCTATTTAACTTATGTGTGAGGCACGCCTACTTACCTGAACTCTTGATGAAAACTGTGGTTGTCCCTGTTGTCAAAAACAGGACAGGCGATTTGAGTGCATCAAGCAACTACAGACCAATCTCGCTCGGTACTGTTATAGGTAAAGTTCTGGAACGTCTCATACAGCCCGAACTGCAAAGGTGTATACAAATTGACGATGCTCAGTTTGGTTTCCGACCCGGGCTCTCAACAGACTCAGCAATAATAAGCCTAAAGAGTACGATAGCGTACTACACCAGCAGAAACACCACCGTATACGCTTGTTTTCTAGATCTTAGCAAAGCTTTTGACCTTGTCAATTATAGTATCCTCTGGGACAAACTAAAAAGGTCACATGTATCACACCAACTTGTAGATTTGTTGAGATACTGGTACGGAAACCAAACCAACCAAGTAAAATGGGGTGACGCTCTATCTAGCAACTATAGGCTAGATTGTGGTGTTCGCCAAGGGGGGTTAACTTCTCCGGACCTCTTTAACCTTTACGTCAACGATCTGATTGCGGAACTCAGAGGAACCAGAGTCGGGTGTCACCTAGGCAATGTCTGTGTGAATAGCTTAAGCTACGCCGATGACATGGTTCTTCTGAGTCCCTCGATCAAAGGGTTGAGGAGGTTGCTGTCGGTCTGTGAGCATTATGCTAATGCTCACGGATTGAAATACAACGTTCTTAAAACGGAGTCGATGGTGTTCAGGTCTGGAGCTGGTCCGGAGAACATACCCAGTGTCAAACTGAACGGTACGACCATAACTGTCGTAAAGCAGTTTAAATATCTTGGGCACATACTGACAGACAGACTCCGGGACGATTGCGACATAGAACGAGAGCGTAGGGCCCTCTCAGTGAGGAGCAACATGCTTGCACGCAGATTTGTGAGGTGCACCAATGATGTCAAGACCACATTGTTTAGAGCTTATTGTCTGACAATGTACACTTGCCAACTTTGGTGCAACTTCACAAAAAAGATGTACGGTACTTTAAGGGTTCAGTATAATGATGCTTACCGAACTCTTATGAAACTGCCAAGATACTGCAGTGCTTCGAGCATGTTTGCTGAAGCGGGGGTCCCGGACTTCTACGCAATCATGAGGTCGAGAGTTGCATCTTTTTGGCAAAGTTTGAGACGTTCCAGTAACAGTATTTTGAGAGCAGTCACATGCAATCTGGCTAATCCCATATTTAAACACTGGAATTCTGTACACCTGAACGAGAACAAAAAATGACGTAAGACTTAGTTCTTATTATGTTTTTCTCTCTTTTTTTTTTTTTTTTTTTTTTTTTGATGACTATGGGTACCTATACATACCTCAATGATTTTAAAAGTTTTTAGAAGTTAATGTATTTTAGAAGTTTATTATATTGTATATGGGTATTTTATTGCCTGAATTAAACTATTATTATTATTATTATTATTATTCCCTTTATTAATTATTTATACATGTCTTTTATAATTTTTAAATATTTCCTAAAAAACGTATAAAAAAACATTTAAAAATATAAAAAAAACAGTAGTCCGCCGGTGTCGGGAGCAGGGTCCAAGCTACCGGTGGTTAGGGCTCCAGAGACAGGAACCTCCTCACAATGCGAGCCGTATCGAGGAGTACTGCCTTCTGTATCAGGCCCTTGATCCAACCACGCAACGATAACTTCGACAGATGGTCGTCGAAGCTTTTGGCTATAAGGCCGTTGGCAGTCACGACAATCGGCACAATGACAGCCGTGTCCACATTCCACATGTCGACAACCTCGTGTGCTAAGTCGAGATATTTGATTTGTTTCTCTTTCTCAGCTTTCACGAGATTCTCGTCATGTGGGATGGTGACATCGACTATCATTGCGCGGCGCGCTAATCGGTCTACCACCACTATATCCGGCTTATTGGCTACAATAGTCCGGTCAGTGATGATAGACCGATCCCAGTACAACGTGGCATGGTCATTTTCGAGAACTGGGTCGGGCACATACCTGTAATACGGTACCTCAGAATCCACTAGGTTGTACTTCAAAGCAAGTTGCTGGTGAATAATCCTGGCTACTTGGTTATGTCTGTGCAAATACTCGCCGTTAGCCAGACGAGAACAACCAGAGATAATATGTCTGATGGACTCACCCGGTCGATGGCATGCCCGACACACGTCAACCGTCCCGTCCTTCATAATATGTCTCCGGTAGTTGTTCGTTAGAATAACTTCGTCCATAATCGCACATACAAAACCTTCAGTTTCTCCGAAGAGGCCACTGAAACGTAACCAGGCCACGGACGCCGTGAAATCTACATCGGGCTCATGAAGAGTCCGGTAAAAGCGTCCATGGAGCTCCTTGCCTTTCCATACTTCCTTGCGGTCATCAGTAGTAAGTACCACAGGTTTGCGCCAGTTCTCTTTAGCCATGGACAACGGGGTGAGTCCCTTATCCACTGTGACCACATCGCGGTGCATACCCACGTCGGTCTTGAGAAAATATTCTCTGAGGTTGCACACCTCACGGTTGTGTAGAGTCTTTGCGTTCAAAAAGCCCCGACCTCCACACTTCCGCGGGATGTACAGTCTCATCACCGATGATCGTGGGTGATGCATCCGATTTGCGGTCAGCAATGTACGGACCCGCCTATCCAGGGCGTCTAGCTCGGTCTGAGTCCATTTGAGTATGCCGAAAGAGTACATTAAAATCGGCATGACCCAACCGTTGAAGGCGCGCACCTTATTTCCCCCTGATAGAAGGCTGTTTAAAACCTTCCTCAGGCGTCCAAAGAAACGCTCCTTCAACGTTTGCTTCATGTCAATGACGTTAATGCCTAACGCTTCCGACATACCCAAATACTTATAAGTTTCGGTCGAGGGGAGGGACCTAAGGTGTATGGAATCCGAGAGTTGAATTCCCTCGGATTCCACAATCTCACCTCGCTTTACATGCATGACTGCACATTTATCCACACCAAATTCCATCCTGATGGCACTACTGAAAGTTTCAGTTACTTTCAGTAGTTCCATCAGTTGCAGATTGCCGTGGGCAAAGAGTTTCAGATCATCCATGTAAAGCAGGTGAGATAGGACCTGACCCCCTCTTCTCAACCGATAGCCCAGGCCTGAATCCTCCAGCAGCGTGCTTAGAGGATTCAAAGCTAAGCAGAACCAAAGTGGACTCAAACTGTCGCCCTGAAATATTCCCCGTTTAATCCATATTGGTTCATCATTTGCCTGGATCGGTCGACATCCTGGATAGCAAAGGACAGTTTTCCATTGCCTCATACATGACTCAAGGAAGGTGCGTAGAGTTGCATCTATTTTATACAACTCCAACACCCTCATGAGCCATGTATGTGGAACGGAGTCATAGGCCTTTTTATAATCTATCCAACATGTCGACAGATCCCTGCGGGATCGACGAACTTGTTGGCTTATGGCCATGTCAATGAGAAGTAGCTCCTTTGTACCACGGGACCCATTCCTACATCCGTTCTGAGAGGCAGACATAATCGAGTTTTTGTCTATATGTACATTAATTTTTACTCTCAGAATGGATGTAAGAAGTTTATAAACCGTAGACAAACATGTAATCGGTCTATAATTCTTGGGTTCCGTGGGACAACCGGTCTTATGGAGCAGATGGGTGATACCGGTTGTTAGAAACTGAGGTAGCGACCCAGATTCTAAAGATGACTGGAATTGAGATGCCAGGGGCGCGTGTGAGCTGCTGTACCATTTTAACCAGAAATTGTGCAGTCCGTCCGGTCCTGGAGACTTCCAATTCGGTAACGGGCGGACTGCTCTGGCAACATCAGATGGGCTAATGACAACTTTTTCCATTTCTGGTACAGCTACGCACATGCTCTCGACATCACGCATCCAGTCATCCTCAGTGTGACAAACGGGCACGGACCAGATGCTGCGCCAGAAAGCATTCGTGGCGGCATCATCCGGCCGGAGCACGTCAGTCACATTTTGATCAGGTCGCTCCCAAGCCCTGTACACCCACCTTTCATCGCTCTGGAACATGCGATTCTGCGAGTATCGATCAACCCGCCGCTTATACCGCCGGATACGGTTGGCCCATGCACAAACTTTCTGCTTCAGGAAGTCGATGCGCTCCGTGACACGGGACATGTATTCTCGGGGAGTAATTCCCGTTCCAAAGAATGCCCGCCTCACGAATCGCATCACACGTGGTCGTGTATTACCCTCCCTGAAGCAGTACAGTTTGCTAATGAGTGCTCTGGCCTCATCAATGCGCCTCTCAATCCTACATTGCCAGGCTGGTACAGCAGGCTTCGGTCGATTAGTTGCATCTATATTTGGGAACTTGACTTTGGCTAATCGACATGCCGCAACAGCCCCACAATACAGGATTGAGTGCGTATCAACAAGGCTCTCGCTACTCTCAAAGATGTTTTTGAGAAGCGAGTCCAAAGCACACACAGTTATTATTATTATTTCCTTTATTTCTTGTTTTACATATTTTTTACATTTTTAAATATTTTTAACATATAATATATAAAAAAAAAAAAACATTTAAAAATATAAAATATAGTGTCCCACCGGTATCGGGAACAGGGTCCAAGCTACCGGCGGTCAGGGCTCCAGGGAAAGGAACCTCCTAACAATACGAGCCGTGTCCAGGAGTACCGCTTTCTGAATCAAGCCCTTGATCCAGCCGCCTAACTATTTTTATTATTATTATTATTAACGTGTAGGAATAGTACTGAAACATTGCGCAATGATTTAACAAAAGTTTGAGCGAGCTTCAATTTTATTGTGCAATATTATTGTAGATGTATGGGTCGCCTTAGAAAATCTAAGTGCTGGGTTAAGGTTTTGGATTTTTCTGAATCATCTTTAATAAGTTAATAAAACTGCTCACTTCAGTATAAAATAATATAATTATTTATTACTCAATCATTTGATTTGTTAAGTCAGTCAGTCAGAAAAGTAATGCTAATTGCACATTCCAAAGCGTAGATCTCATCTCTACTCTAGTTCTTCTACTTTCGTAAGTTTTTGTGTCAATTTTTATGGAATACATCCATTTCTGGTTATCAGTACTGTGCGACAGCCATAATAAAAAAAAAAAAATAATGATAAAGATTTTAAAGTTATATTGTCTAACTTTAAAATCTTTGTCACTTTTTTTTGTCAGCTTTTAATAACGAGATATTAACCTATGTATAGTACGCGGCAAATAAGTTGAACTAAAATGGCCGTCATTGCTATGGTTACGCGCAGCCACCTGCTGTGCTGCTCGATTGAGACCCGAAAATCTTTTACTGCGCATTGAAGGTCGATCGCCATTTTGATTCAACTAATATGCCGATTTATTCTTTGAAACTGTTGAGTCAAAAGGACTAAGTTATATGTATATGTCGTGGCCAGATCATAGAAATTGATCACTTTATGATAAGGCCAAGTTAAACAAGTTAGAAAATTTCAAACGTTAAACTTCAATGATATGTCAATCCTCGTTTGGCCTACTTTCTTTAGACTTTTTATTATCATACAAATCCTACATTAATGATATAGCCAAACGAGTATTGACATATCATCAAATGGCCAGTTTTGGTTGGCCTTATCGTGAAGTGATCAATTTCTACGATCTGTACCTCTACCATGAGTTTTAAGCAATAGTATTCGTCGCTACTCGATATCGACGGCGTAAATATTTTGTATAGCAAATTTTGCAGCGCCTCTAGCGGTCACTTGCAGAACCAAAATTTCCCATACAAAATATTTACGGCGTCGATATCGAGTAGCGACGAATACTATTGCTTAAAACTCATGGTAGAGGTACTGGCCACGAAATATATACAGTTTACTTTATAGTATAGTTAAAGTTGTTTTGTAAAGAAACTTTGTAAAGTTAAACAAGAATTCCTAAACCATTGTGTAAGTTTTTCTTTATTTATTCTTTTTAAATTTGTATAAACTCACGGAAACAGTAAAAGACAAAAATACATTTTAATACGCGTATAAGGGAACTACTTATTTTTATAGAAATTTCATTTATTTATTAATATAATAATAATTGTTGTTTATTAATTGTTATATATTTAATTGTTATATATACTATGGCAGCTAGGCCCAAAACTTGTTAGTAACAGAATTCTTAAAAACTATGATAGGAACAAAACATTTGACACACACATTGTGAAAAATTCATAAATTAGGATGTTTTCAAACTGACCCAATTGTTTTTTAATTTATTAAAACAAAAATACATCTCTTTCCTCTTTATAATATTAGTATGTATACTGTATAACTTTTTGTAAGAAATATATATTTACTATTAAGAGATTTCAAAATTCAATTATTATTGTGCTTACAAATATTTTTTTTCTTGATGTATGATAGATTTTCGGTCATTATCAGGCCTTGACAATAAACTAATAAATAACAACAACAAAAACTAAACAATCACAAATCTCCAAAAGTTAAAATAGTAAGCTAAAAAATATGCAAATTAAATCAATAAATAATAATTTCTACGTTTTAATTTATTCAAACCTATTTTATTATCTGTGAACTGTATGAAATGTCAATTGTTTATTTTATTTCAGTCAATTGTTAAATAATTCACGTGGCATAGACAACGGTTTGTCTATTGTTATTGTAATAAATGCAATTAATCTTGTGTTTTGCTGCTATTTTCACTTTGAGAGATGTAATTTTGTATAACGTATGAAGTGTCTATGGTATTTGTAGGATAGTGACTTTGAAATTATGTTTTGTTGTACTTTATCATTTTATACGACTTTTAGATTAATCGTTAAAATCATTTAATTTAATATTATATAGACACAGTTTCTAAGTATTCTGCTCGTAAAATGCAGTTCATTATAATAACTCCTTTGATACAGGTAATTTATGCCTACTTTTATCTTCCAAGTCTATGGGAACGTTCTACAAAAACCATCCGTCACCTCTACATAAAGACACGAATAAATTAGACTACAAAATACAAATATGACAACACAAGGAAAATATTTTATCTCATTACGCATTCAAAGTTACGCATCGACCGGAAAAAATCAATAATACGCACACCAAAAGCGTCTTTGTACCCTTGTGCGAAAAGTTAAAAACGCACAAGGGAAGAAAAAGATATGCAAAGCAGATTCCATGCATTCAGATTCGATATTCAAATTACTAGACCATCCTGTGAATGCGGAAGAACAATTTTGACACTGGCAAGAATAACCCTTCCACTCTATATTCAAATTTCGAACGTCTTAAAGGCCAGTCCGAATTTGAATATCATAGATAAAAACCTTTTTTTTAATGTATTCATGGATTTCGTGGGAACGGATCTTTAGGTCGTGAGAGTTGAATCCTTTATGTCCTTTATGGTTTAATCGATGGGGTCGCATGTTATGGAAAGCTGTGTCAACATTTGCTGTAATATGGTAATTATTGATCGGTAATAAAGGAAAGGTGTCATGATGTATCGATTGATTTTAATTTATTGGGTGTTGAAATCGGGAGAGCAGAATGTATGGGTACCTACCTAAAGTAGTTTGTAGGATGGAACAGATCTATAAATAATAAATTTGTAGGTTAGTTTCAGGAACAAAATAGGTTCCTAACTAGAAGAGTTAAAAACGTTTACGCTGATATTCAAGCAAGCACTGAATGCTCGCTGAAATATGTGAAAAAAATCTGTGAAATAATTATCATTTGTTTGCTTAACAAAACTCTACTTGATCAATAAACAAAATAAAAATCAACCAGCGTAAAGAACTCCAAAATGTGTATGGGGTTGACGTTGAAATGCGCTACCGACATGTCACATGATCGAAGTGTCAATAGTTTATCCAAATTACTTTCAACTAAAATAAAAGACAAGCAAACTAATTTCCAATTAAAAAAAAACACATTCGAATAATTCCAAAAATTTTAATAAAGAAACCGAACATAGAATTCCAAGTTTGAAAAAGTTCTCGTTCGAAACGAATATCTTAACCCTTCCGCGCTGGGCATTCAAATTCAAATTCGTGTCCCCTCTGTCTGGCAGGTGTACGGTGTCTTTGTGACGACTTCCGTCAGTTAGGACTTGAGATGTCCGTTGTCTTGCGCTGAGCTTTTGTCGCGATGTTGTTAAACATGTGGTTCTTTGATGGAAGTTTTGTTTTTGTGGCAATTAGAGGAACGGTGGTACGTCGTTATGAGGTAGACTTTTTTGGGTGGTTTAGTTGAGTTGGGGTGAAAAGTTCAGCTTAGCATTGTTAGAGATATCTTTATAAAAGCAGGCTTAGGCAGGGTGCGGGAGTACGTATAAAAAAAAACGTACTTAAATAGTACTCCTGAAAGTAGAATCAGTTTGTTAGTTATTGAAAACAAAAACATGATAGCACACAACTTAAGACACATTATGTATTTAGTTTAGATAAATATTTTGTAGTTTTCTGTAGTTTCTATGTATATGAGTATGCTTATCTAAAAAGTCATTTAGGTGATCAAAAATCAATTTAATTTGGGTAATGTACCCAAATTAAACAATTCCAAAACTCGTATTAAAAATTAAAAAAAAAGCGACAATTCATACTCCACATCTTAAATCAAAACCGGTGTACGTGACCTCTTTTTAACTGAATGTTTCCTAATAATATTATCCGGTATCCCCAAGTCGTATGCAAATTGTTTCTAAAATAATAACACACCTGGGTCTGAAAGACCGGTCGTGATTTTGCATCCGCGACTCATTTGCATGCAAAGGGTTAATTCTTCGCGATTATTTGCGCTCACGCATATTTTTAATTATTCAAGGGTTTAATGTATTCTGTTTTAAAAAAAATGCAGATACGTTTGTGAATGTGATTTTTTTTGTTGCAGTCAGTTTGATTTTGAATTTCGTTGTGAGTGGATGAAGAAATTGGTGTTGATATAGCGTTTGAGATAGTGTTCCATTTTGTAATGTCTTCGAAGATCTGTTAAATAGTTGTAGGTATTTGGTATAGTTATTGAGTTAAAATGTGGTCAAAATGTTACACGTGAGTATTTAGATTCATTTTCCATCATGTATTTTTTTTTGTGTTTTTTGTATTATTTTTAAATCAAACAATTATAAAGAGTTGCCTATTATTATGTTATGAAATTGTGAGACGTTGGACAACATAACTTAGGTAGATAGTATCACAGCTAAAAACTCGTAGGCTGCGAAATAGTTCGAAAGAATTACCGTAGCCCTGGAACGCAAAGGGTAACTGTAGGAATAAGGATGGGTTTTCTCTTAGTAAATTAACACTCTCTCTCACTCTACCCAGAATGGAAGAGATTATGTGATGATTTCATAACTTCAATAGAAAAAACATATGAAATTGTGATTAGATTTGTAATCAGCCATTTTCTGGCATTTGTCTCCATTTTATTGCTTTTTCCATACTTGTCTATTAATCATCATGAGGATAAGGAGTTACCTCCTTTACAAAATTACATCTCACTGCTAACTACGAAAACAAACAAAAAGTCAACCACCGAAAAACTAATTTTCTCAAATTCGAAAATCCCAAAACCTGATGTACCACCGGTCATGCATCAAGTTTAATGATTGGATTCGCCCCGCCTACGTCATCAATCACTCACAAACTGACTAGCGGGTGGAAGCAATCCCTAATATTCGTCCCAACGAAAGTTGACACTTGACTTCATTCGTCCCACCCCCTCTTTCGTCCCGTTTTGAGAACCACAGCGGCGGCGGGAGGGTTAAGTTAAAATGGCCGAAGTGCTATAGGGAGGATTTCGCGAAAGCATTGTGTCTTGTTAGAACCGTAATGTCTTGGATAGGAGATGTAAGTAAATTATGTTTTTTTTCGGTTGGTAAGCCTGGGGTAGTGAGTAGGTATGTATTGGGTGGAAAATCGTATGTGATTCTGTTGACATTATTTTGATATTGAAGTTCGTATGATATCAAATTTTGAATTAGTTGTCTTTGAAAATGGGTCAGTAATTTTTGAATGAAGATTTGTCCTTGCATATTCAGTCTCCTACTGCGTTTGTCTGTAAGTTTGTTTGTTCGCAATAAACCCAAAATCTACTTAACGTTTCTACTAATATTCAGAATAAATCATGAGGATGGTTTAAGCGTTAAGCGTAATACATACAAATTATAGTAAAGAAAAGCCGAGAATTTAAAAGATTTGTAGCAACCGTCTGAAGCTGGGTCGGGTCACTAGTATCTAAATAAAAAATTGCATGAGAAACTTTAGTTATTGAAAGTTAGGTCTTTTATCACTAACTTACCATAATGATACTACGCTAACATAGTCTATTGAAGGTTGATGTCTAACATCACGAAGTTTTATTTCTAAATTGTACAATTTATTAATGTTATACAATACATGCATTCAAAGGTACGATGACGTACGAACGGCAATGTAAAGTGCCTATCAACTTACATATAATTTAATAGTTCAGCAGAAGTATGGACGTAAAACAAATATCTAATAACACCGAATCTATAAAATATGTACACCTAAAAACGACTGATGCTATGAGAAAGAAACCACTTTCAAAATAAGAACTCGTTCAAAAACATTCAAAATTGGAACTCGTTCATAAGCATTCAAAATAAGAACTCGTTCTACCAAAATTCATAAATAAATCCAATTTATTCGACTATTTCCTTCGTCGCGGCGATATAATAAAAAAAGAAAAATCGCCCATGCAGGGGGTAATCCCGGGGGAGGGGTATACCCGTAAGGGAGGGGTATCCCCGTATTCCCGAAATTGAGACGATGTAAGAAGATTATGTTTGATGCATTACGTGACGAGAAGGTGGTCGGAGGTGGATGAATTTTGGTTGCAAGAAAAAGGCTGAAACATTATGAGTTCAATGACACTTACGATCCGGAAAATATATTGGTTGACAACGTGCGTAAATTTTCCGCCAGTGTAGGAAAAGTATGACAGGTAATAATCAAAATAATGCAAACTATTTATGTAAATTAACTAAACTCTTTATTTTGATGTATGTAAGGACATTTGTAAACATAGCGGCCTGAAAATATTATCTAAATTGAATTTTGAAGATTTTACATTTATTGTATCTCGGTCTATAAAAGTTTTTTCTTGAAAAACATTCTAAATATAAACCTCCAAAAAAAAAAAAAAAAACAAAACATTCATAGAACATTTCATACATAAATAATACACGAACTGCTCCCAAACTCAACAGAAAACTTGCACAATATATCTTCGTTTTAAAGTTTTCTAAGAAAACTCGCAATTTTATAGGTGTACATAATTATTGCGAGATACCCACAAATCTTTGGAGCAATATCACGGGAAAAATGTATTCGTAAACTGTGTGTCTACGTAGCTATGTTTATGTGCTATCTGTTGTAAGGCTGAGGACAGAAGGACTTTTTTTAAGATCGAAAATCATCCAATGACTTTTCTCAGTCTGGGTGTAGCAAGAGAGCGTGTCAGACTTTGACTACTGTATTATTTGACAGGCCTGTTGGTTTAGGGGACAGTGGTCCTAACTGCTATGCCGCAGGTCATCATGTGATGACACTGATCATAAATGTGAGAGTTTCCAGTCCATGTTTTCTAATTGCGATGTTAGCACGTAACGTATCCTCCCTATATAGGGTGACTGGTAATTACTGAACGATACTTAAACACGTGATTGTAGTCATGATAACAAACCACTTTTACTATGGGACCAAACCCGAAATCACGAAAAAAAACAGCCAAGTTCAGTACATTTTGACCAGTTAGGCGAACACAAATGTACTGACCAGCAGATTTGTTTTCGCGATTTCAGGTTTGGTCCCATAGTAAAAGTTGTTTGTTATCATGACTACAATCACGTGTTTAAGTATCGTTCACTAATTACCAGTCACCTTATATATCAATGATTCCAAAGAAACCGTAATCAGATTGTGTTTCCCACTTTTCAAAAAATTTCCATTTTTTTACACCACAATTTTTCGCTATTCTGTCTGCGCCTTTACCCTGCCGAGCTTAGGCCACATTTCCATACATATGAGGCAGCCTCGCTGCAAGGAGCCGAAACGAACCTTCCTTACACCCGCTTTGTGAGCCGAGCATTTTTTTTACCTTCTTTTGTCTCCACTTTTACTTAGTATTTCGGTACTGGCTTGTTTAGAATACTTTTGTAGACATATTGGGGGTATTTCCGTCAGGTATGTTTGTGAGTCTCGAGTGTTGAAGGGTTGGGGAATTTGGCGTTTTTTTTTTCGTCTTGATTTGTGCCGTCTGGTAGGTAATAAAAGCATGAATTGGACTATATGTCTATGCATATCTCTGCATAGCTCTGATCACCAAGCGAACGCTGGCGTTCGCATAGATTATAAAATGTTGAACGTTTTTATTTTAGAGTATTTATTCAAGAACGTAAATAAGAAGTTTTCGTAAAATAGTCTGTAAATATCGGAATTTTTTACTCAATACTTAATACTTTATTGATTTAAACTCAATATTTAATTGATTTATACTGATATAAACTAGTGTGACTGCGATCCCACCTGATGGTAAGCGTGATGCAATCGTTGATGGTGAATTGCAGTAGTTTATTAATAGCCTATTCACTTTAGCCTTGAAGACACCCGAATTATAATCGGATGGGAAGACCGCAGCAGGCAAATTGTTCCAGGCCTTCGATTTACACCGTATAAAGCGAAGTCCCCTTCGCTCCTATCTGTATATTCGTGATAAACTGAAAAACTAAGGGATTTTCACGGAGTTTTTCATGAAGAAGATTTAAATGTGTATAATTTGTTAAGGTGTATATTTGTTGAAATATGAGGATAACTAATAATTGATAATATACTTTAAATGAAATCGCTGGCTATCCTAATAATGTTCTTCTATTCGTGAGAAGCCGAGGCAGGTCGCTAGTGAAAACCTTCAGATATGTAGGCACCAATTTCTATCTGGTATCATGTAAGATACTAGCTGCTGTCAGCGGCTTCTCCATACAAACTTCCAAACCCCGTTTTACTCCTTTAGGGGTAGAATTTTGTAAAATCCGTTCTTAGCAGATGTCTACACCCTATAAGGAACCTACCAGTCAAATTTTAAGTTTGTAGTGGTTATAGTTTCTGAGATTTCGTCATTAATCAGTGAGTGGTATTTATTACGCTTTTATTTATATAGATTTTTTATTATTCCATATGACATCCCTAGAAAACTAGCACAATCAGTAATCACACAAATTCCCTACAATTTTTATAAGTAATTCAATTTTCTACAAAAAAAAAGTAAACAAAAAATATTCGAGGGAAATTGTTATAATATCGTAAAGGAGGCGACGGTCCAATATATCATGTGACGTCACGCGGCTATGTGGCTGACACGAAAATATTGCGATGCATCAAAACTGCCAAGGAATAGGGAGAAAAACGAACTTTGCTGGGTGTGTGGTACAAGTTATGGGAGGCTAGAGGGGGTAACTCACGCTCGAGAGATTTTCCGGAGAAATTCTTTCTCACGTTCAGTTCTAGAGTTACATTTAGTTTTCTAGCCATCACGGAGAAATTCTTTCTCACGTTCAGTTCTAGAGTTACATTTAGTTTTCTAGCCATCATTGTCATAACTCTAAAGCAGAGGCCCTCCTTTCAGGTATTTTTCTCTCGTGCCGTTTCGACTCAGACCTAGTAGTACGCGACTGAATCATTTCGCCACTTCTTTCTCCAGGAAATTAAAGCGTGGAGATTCTTGCTTAGAGGTCATTGTACATGCGGATAACGTGTTTCATAAGTAATTATAATACTGGATTTGGTCGAGACGCGAATAAAAGATAAGAAAAATAGGTAATCTCTACTTTTAACAACGCAATTAAATTTTAATGGTTGTTAAGAGAACGCTCTGATTAAAAAATTTGATTCCTATAAAAACACAAAACTTTCTTGGTCATCATGGGCGCGAATTACATACGGCGAGTAAAGGGTAGCTTGAACTCAAGTCGATGGCGCGTTGTATTCTGAGCCGTCAGCTAAATTGACAAGACCACGTGGGTGCCAGCGTTGCGTGAATGTTCGAAAGTTACCTTGGCTCTGAACAGCAAAGGGTTACTGAAAGAACACGGGTGAGCTTTAGCCACCGAGAGCGGAAAAGTCATTTGATAATTTCCCACTAAAAAGGTTAAGATAAACTGTTGGCATAAACCGCTTTCGCTTATAAATGACACCAAGCAATAATACGTTCAGAAAAGCGAGGGTGGATTGTGTCTTGAAAAATGCTTGCTGGAGCTCTGTGGCGATGGGTTGTATATCATAAGACGTATCGCAAGATATATCTCGAGATATATCTGCGCTTGTGGAACTAAGTGAATATTATAAAAATCTTTTTGCATAGATTGAGTAATGAGCTGTTAGCATCAATGGCTGTTTGTTGAATTTTGAGATAGGAATAGTATGATTCTTCAGTCAGGTCCGAAACACATAACCGCGTTGCGGTGCCACGCCGCTAAAATCGGCATCGCTGCCCGCCGTAGCGCAGGATTTTGCGGTGTGCAACGCGGCGCGCATAGCTTTATTAAATGGATATAACCAGAATCTTCTTTGTCGCTTATTTAAAATAGAGTAATGTCTTCTTAATAACCAATAAGTATAAGTTTATTACGATTCATGGCAGATAAACGTCTATGCACATTAAAAAATCTCGAGAAATGGTTTATCCCTATAGGATACGGCAATAAACGCTGAAAGTCGCGTTGTGGTGACGCGAAAAAGAGCGGCGGACGGCACTGCCGATTTTTGTTTTTTTTTTTTTGTTTATAAAATTCTACTACGCTTTGAAGGTATGGTTGGACCCATAGGAGTAAAGCGTTGTGGAAACACATTGATTGTGCTTACAGTTAAGGAGTGGAACTCCCTGTCAAAGCCTCAGTTTTCTGATAATTACAAACTTAGATTAGATCAAAATGGTGGAAGATAGATGACTCGCTAAAAGCGCGTGGACCGCTGAAATTTTGCCTATATGGCACGATGTCACATCGGTCGCGACGATCACACACATTCGGCGGCTTACACTATTTTTACCCACGACAGTGCTCTTATCTCAGTCCTTGTCTATCAGTGACTATAGGTAGTGTAGATGTGTAAGTTTCGAGTCCAGGTTTTCTTGTTGCGATGTTAGCGCGTAACGTATCTTCCATTTTAGTATATCAATGGCAAGTATAATAAAAACAGTTTTGAAACTTTGCTAGCAAACACTTTTACTTCCAACATCTCAGAACTTTATACATTTCAACATAAGTCCTTGTATCCCGAGCCAACATATCGCGAACCAACATATATTCACATACAATATTTACACCTGTACTGTCTGCCTTTTAAATCGCACGGGAAGTGAAACTCTAACATCTATTGAAAACCCGAAACAGGGGTGTGTTCCACCCCACACCCCCACCCCCTCGTTATTCGACTTCCCTTCTCCCCTTTCTTTCCACTAACTTCGCATCGTCATCCGTATTACTTGGGCCCTAACTTATGTGGGGTATATGAGGTGTGTTATGTATTTGAATTTAGACTCTATTTTGGAACTAAATAAGGTTAAAATTCCCTTGCCTCAAAAAACCAATTTACAACAGCACAGTCTAAACGATTCTATTCTTTATTTTTAAGGAATACGAGCGATTATCGCTTGTACAATCACAGATCAATTTTGTGATAGTCTGTGCTGATTCCTTTGCATTACTTTTTCCTTCTTTGTGGATGTATTTTATACGAGTTTAAGGTCTTATGTGGATAGTCGGTATGTCGCAAATGTCGATGTGTTGTAGTGTGCGAGGGTCTTTATAGCGAGGACGATTCAATTTTGTATGGAGTACCTATTTTGTAATAGAATTTCAGGAGTGTTTAAGTTTTATTGAATTTGTTTCTAAAGGCAGGCGTAGAGTATAAAGTAACGGTGTAAATTTCTCAGGACATTTTCATGAAAACTATTGTTCAAAATGGCTAGGATGTCCTCTGAAATCTCGATTTTATACCTACTTGTTTAATTAGAAATTTCTTCTAGATAGGTAGAGTCATCATCATCATCAGCCTTTTAATGTTCCCACTGCTGGGATTCAGGCCTCCTCTCTAAGAGAGGAAATGGGCCGTAATCCACCACGCGGGCCCAGGGCGGGTTAGTGACGTTTTGAGAGCAGTGGTGATGAAATAAATTACACAAAGTAATGCGCCTGGCTGGGTTTGAACCCGTGACCTACAACTCGTAAGTCGGGACCGTTACCACTCGGCCACCACTGCTCCTAGGATAGGTAGAGTAGATAAAGCAAATTGAAACTCACCCGTTTCCCTACCTTGTGGAGGCGTTCAACGGCGCTGACCTGTCGTGCCGGGCCCTTGTTTGGGCTATGTTCCGAGGATGCAGGCTTATCCTTCTACGAAGCAGTAATGCTAGGCGTCAGGAGACGCCTCGAGCGTTTGGCAACGCAGAGTGATCTCCGGCCACCGTAGGTGTGGGCTTGCGGATGACGAGCAGAGGATACCTAGCTCCGCTCGTCCTATAGGGACCGAGCCTGAGTCCACGCGTGTCTCAAAGAGATAATGAGCAAACTGTAGGGGTCCACCAGGGTCGATGCCTGTTAGAACCATGGGATTCGTTCTGAATAGGATATACTTATGGTCCTGGAACTGAAAAGGCTACTGAAAGAACGTAGGTGTGGTTTTAGTCAGTAAAACTCTAACACCTTCTCGCTGTAGAGTTGAGCGAGGGGTGTTAGACTGCAAATGGTGGGAGTACCTACTCATAAGATGTTTTTTTTCGGTTTATTGGAACTGCCTTGCTTGGCAATCAGCATTTATTAAATAATGGCGTGGCATTCGCAGGCTGATCAGCACTATAATTTAATAATAATATAATATTCCACAACTATAACACAACGCTGTCTAGTCCCAAGCTAAGCAGAGCTTGTGTTATGGGTACTAGACAACTGATAGACATACTTATATATTTCTAAATACATACATATTATAGATAAATAGCACCCAGACACAGAACAAATGATCGTGCTCACCACACAAACATTTGTTCTGGGTGGGAATCGAACCCACGACCTCCGGCTTAGCAATCAGGGCCACTGACCACTAGACCAACAGGTCAGTCTATATCTATATAAACATGTTTCAATCTATTTACATTGATACAGTGCTGATCCAGCGCCGTAATCAAGTGACGGCGCCAGCTACTGAATCGATGTAAATCAGCCTTCACTTATTCGTACCTAAATCTATATATATAAAAGAAACTCGTGTTAGTTACACTATTTATAACTCAAGAACGGCTGAACCGATTGGGTTGAAAATTGGTGGGAAGATAGCTTAGAACTAGGAGAAGGACATGGATCATTTTTTTACCCAGTTAAATAAAAAAAATCCTGCTCATTTATTGGGATAGTGTAGAATAGGGTAGAGTAGAGTAGAGTAGAGTAGCGTAGAGTAGTGTAGAGTAGGGTAGAGTAGGGTAAAGTATGGTAGACTAGGATAGAGTAGGGTAGAGCGGGAGCGAAGCCGCGGGCAAAAGCTAGTAAATAAAAAATATATTTTGTTTAAAATAAGATTTATTATTTGATTGTTTATATTAAGATTACACACTTTCTTCTTCTCTTGTCTCCTTTACACTATTGGCTATATCTTTTACCTTCTCCTTTCGCAGGTCTGCTGGAAGAAATTTCTTTGGAAATAAGCAGTACCTTTGTACTACTGTCTATTGTGTGTGAGTGTCTTTTTCTTTTTTGTTTTTTTGTTCATAAAATGTAAAATAAATTATATAATATAAAAAAAAAACATTTTTATCCTAGGCGCCTACAGGGGCTAGTTTGAGCTGGCACAAGAAAAGTATACCTGGAAAAAGTTGCAAACCCAGCAGTGACTGAAATATAATTGATTAGTCTCTTTGAAAACAAGTTTTGTCTTCATAAGTGTATTAAAAACGTCGTTTGATACACGTAGTTTGTCACTGCAGCTCTGGGTTCCATAACACCCTCGCCTGTGGCTCGGGCGAATTCCGTCTAAGCTGCAATGACAAACTTTCTCCACTGGTAGCGAAATGTACTATTTTTGAGTTATTATTAAATTGTATAATGCAAATAATATTTTCTTATACATACCATCTGCTTCTCTGTCGCATTTCAAAAGAATTAAAATCTCCTTACATTCTGAACTTCATTAATTTAATGTTCCCATATAAATTAGGATTTAACTCAGCCAAACAAATTGGGTGTTCATCATTAATGAGACATAAACAGACAAACACTCCCTCTTTACCCAATATAACAGGCAATTAGCGGTCTTGACAAATAACTGCAAATATTTGGGGCGACTTATAAATTAGAAAAAATCTCAAACAAAACTCAACTTTGTCATTGTCAACATAGAGTCTAAATTAAGTTTGAGACGTCTTAGAGGTATTAAAATACAATGCAGGAAAGAAAAGTTGTGTTTATTTACTTTAATGACGTCATTAAATGCCATAACATTGTCCAGACGGGGATTATCCGGGATATTGTCAAAGAATAAACAATGAATTATGTAAGAAAAGTCCTATTGACGACAGATTAGGTCTTAAGAACGAGTCGACAGTAAGACGCTTTCAGACTGGATTGGGAAAAAATTAAAAAGCGAGTCGACACTAGGAAATCGCTTTTTAGGGTTCCTTTCCCAAAGATTAAATAATACTAAGATAAGATCATTTATTTGTAATAACATGTGTATGTTAAGAAGGAAATACGATAAATACAGTCGACATGTTTTGCCGTAATCGGTGTACAAAATTATTCTAATATAGTTATTATTTAGTTAGAAAATTGTAAAAATTCCATCGATTCATATAGTCAAATCAGAAAGTAGTCAAAATTCAATCAATTCTTTTACAGTCAATACAGAAAATAAATAAAAAATAGAAAAAATAAAATAAAAATAAATAAGGAAATAGTCAACATTCAAAATTTCTCATTTAGAAACTCCGCAACATTATAGTGACACCTACTAAGTAGCAAAGTTTTAGTGCACTCTTAAATGAATTGATATTCATCTTAATGGAATTGGGATTTTTATTATAAGTAGCCAGCGGTTTTATCCGCAAGAATTTGGGTTTCTACATACTAAATTTGGACCCCGTTTTACCCCCATATGGGTGGAGTTTCGTAAAACCCGTTTTTAGAGGATGTCTTCTTAAAATTTAGTTGGCAGGTAGGTTCCTTATAGGGTTATAAGGAACCTACCTGCCAAATTTTAAGTTTGTCGGCTTTTTTTTTTACGTATATAGAATGTTGGAGCCGAATACTTCATTGTCCGTCTGTCTGTGCGTCAGGCAACTGCTACGTCTCGCTATTTATTTATTTATTCACAAAATCCACAGCTCTTTTACAAATTTTACTTAATGATAAACTAATGTTACAGCCAATTACGGATTTACAATTTATTATCCAAACATCTATGAAAACAGTTACTGTGTCCCCGGAACGCAAACGTAATTTAAAGATTTTCCACCTCAAAGAATAGGGCAACTGCTACGGTTTTTTGCTGAAATGGACTTATTTGGCGCAGCCACGAGAAACACCATATCATAGCTTTTTTCTTCTTTTAGTAAGACTGCACTGCCTGCTGATCACTAGCATTTAGACAGGTTTTGGTTTTTTTATGGTGGGTGAAAATCATCCAAAGGCATCCCCCGTCCTTGCGCGGAGCGAGAGATAGTGCCTGACGCTTACTGACTAAAAAGTCCACCCCGTTGGGTTTATCATACGGGGGCCGAGCCTTCTTTTCAGAAGCCGACCCTTGGCTCTAGTAGGCTTCAACCCTACTGCAGGCCATTTTAGACAGTTGAAATTTTCACCAATGATGTACCTATTTACATAATGTTGCTGCTATTACAACAAATACTAAAAACAAAATTAAATGTATTTTGTAAAAAAAAAGTTGTGATTATGATACGGAACCCTAGGTGCGCGAGACCGATTAAAAAAAAAAAAAGTTTCAGCGTACTTTTATCTTATTTATGTGTGTTTTTGTTGCCACATATACATGTTTTCTTGCTTACCTTTTCTTTACTTTGTAATCTTGGTTTGGTTGAAATAATCTAGATACAGACTAGCCTTACGACTTACTAGGGAGCCGTGGTGGTCGAGTCGTAACGGCCCCGATTTACAAGTTGTAAGGTAAAGGGCCCAATAACCGTGAAGTTTTAAACTTCCCTGACTTTGCATGCGTGCTAGGCTAAAACTAGTGGACTTATATAAATAAATTTTATATGACTAGTTAGATAATTTAATATACTTTTAGTATATTATACTTCTTTTAAATTAGTGTAAATGTTAATTATCAACAAACCAAAAATAAATCAAAAAGGGCTGATTGTACCAGTACCCGGTAGAGTTGTACTAGTTAACGTTAAATTGTCCCGGAATCCGGTAATTTTAACCGCGAATTTGAACTCTATTCCTTTACGTTAAAGTTCACAGAAATAAAATATTTTCAAATAAAAAAAGGTGAAAATAATTAGGGTCTGTATTTAACAAAAAAAAAAACATGATTCGTTTTAACTTTTAATGTTTCTTTTTTTAATTTATGTTGTACAAATTATAGGTTAACACTAGTAATATTTTTTTCATCTTGACTAACCTTTGGTATAAAAAATATCACTAACATAAATATATTTACAACTTTTAATCAGAAACAGTCGTTTTAAAACAAACATAAGGTTTTATTTGAGCCTAAATATTTTTTTAATCAGTCATTATAAATAGGTAAAACCAGGTACCTCTTTTTTAATATATATAAACTAGTGCTTGACTGCGATCCCACCTGATGGTAAACAGGGATGCAATCGTTGATGGTGAGGCGCACTAGTATATTAAGAACCTATTCACTCCCTTGAAGTCACCTAAATTATAATTGGACGGGAAAACCGCAGCAGGCAAACTGTTTCAGTCCCTCGATGTACGCGGTATAAACGACGAAGTAAAACGCTTAGTCCGGACCATAGAAGTTTCAACAACGTAAGGTTTTTTTTAAGGTAGGTAAAATCATCCAATGACAAATCCCGCCCTTGGGCGGAGCGGGAAATAGTGTCAGGCTCTTACTGACTAAAAGCCTACCCCGTTCCTTCGTTGCCTATCGTGCCGGGGCCGGGCCTTCCTTTCAGAAACTGACCCATGACCCAAGCAGGCTTCGACCATGCCTGCCTGCAGCTAGCAGGCTCACTCACAGCAGGCCACTCCTCCTTGCTCCGGAGCAAGGAGGAGTGGCAAGCGGACGCCTCCTTCTGCGATGCAGTATTTCTAGCAAAGGAGGAGGCCGACCGCATCAGTAACGGTGCTCACGCCGCAGCCGCTGCCGTAATTCCGATCCCGATTTCCGGCCACCGTAGGCGCGGGCTTGCGAACGGCAGGCAATGGGTAGCTCGCTGTCCGTCCGTTCGGTAACAGACCCGACCGAGCCCAAGTCGTTTACAGCGCGCACTGTTCCCGCACGCCTCAAGGAGTTGTCAACAAACATAGGGGCGCAGTAGGGTCTATGATAAGGACGATGCGTACCAGGGGCGTGGAACCAAGGCAAAGAAGGAACAGGGAGGTTTTTAGTCAGCACACTGGCGGGTTTTGTCATTGGATGTTTTTACCTACCATAAAAAAGCTACCTTGGCTTTGAAATCAATGAACCGCCCAAAGTTAAGGTCGGAGGAAATTTCGACTCCCAAAAGCTGAAGACAGTCGGTGCACCCCACATTGTGAAAAGCAGGAGCCCAGGTTAACGGGCTCCTTTTGGCGGTGAACAAACACGCTTGTGTTTTGGCGGCGTTGAATCCTACCAGATTGGCTTCGCCCCAGTTGGAGACTGCCTGAAGTGAAACATTCGTACGCTCTACCATAGCCTCTCTTTCAGACTGGATTAGCTCCTTACTAGCCCGAGCACCTGGCAAGTATCTCTCTATAATTGTGCTATCATCTGTATACCTATAGATACCGGGTACCAGCAGATCGTTGGTATGCAGCAGGAATAGAGTTCCAGAGAGAACAGAACCCTGAGGAAACCCGACTCGTCATGGGCTCTTATGAGCATCCATCGACAACTCGAAGAGACTATTTACTCAGGAAGTCGTTTACCAGTTAATCGGACCAGAGGAAATGCCGTACGCTGGAAGTTTACTCAAAAGGTTAGCGTCCCAAACCCTGCCAAAGGTCTTAGAGGCGTCTATGGATACGGCAATCGCTTCCCCATTCCTCTCGAGGGCCTCGCCCTACAAGTGGGTGCATACACTAGTAGGTCCCCAGTAGACCGACTGCGGTGAAACCTGTAGTGTCGGTCACTGAGGAGATCGTTACCTTTCAGGTATGCCATGAGGCGCGAGTTCAAAACATGCTCCATAATCTTGCAGGGTATGAAGGTTACCGAAATCGGCCGACAGTTGGCAGGATCGGCACGACTGCCCTTTTTGGGCAAGGGTTGCACGTTGGCCAGCTTCCAGTACTTGGGCACTATACCAGTCCTAAATGAGAGGCGATACAAGCGCGTCCATACAGGAGACAACTCGGGCACACAAGCCTTGAGAACTATTGCTGGTATGCCGTCTGGTCCACTAGCTTTATTCACGTCAAAACGACACAGTGCTCTCAGAACCTCTTTGTTCCTTATACAAACCTCAGGCATCGTGGTGTCGCAGAGAGGCAGAGTCAGTGGAGTGGCACCGCAAGTCAAAGTGAGTCAAGACGAGAATTATGGGTGAAGAGAGATGCAAAGAGACTTGCTTTTTCTCTCGCGGTATAAGCTAGTGTTCCATCATCCAGTGGAGGCAGTGTGGGCCGACAGAAATTCGCTTCGACCGACTTGGCAAGGGACCAAAAAGCTCTGCTAACGGATGGCTATGCAGAGACTTTGTGCCGATATGGGTAATGCGGTCGAAGCGAACCTTCCTTAGTGCCTTTTTGTAGTACTTGGCAGCTCTCTTTTTTGAACTCAGATGCGGTGCATTGCGGTCACGGCATCAACCCAGGTGAGAAACGCCGAATGCTTACGCTCTTCAGCTTGAATTCAATCAGCGTTGAACTGGCGAGCTGAGCCTCCGATGACTACGTCACTATAAGGGATGAAATACTCCATAACTTGAAGTATCACATTGGATATAGCATCCACACAGCTCGACGGACTTTCAGAAGAGAAGCAGACCTGCAGCCGAAACAAACCAGACACCTAGTAACTACATTCTATTGAGTCAACGGAAAATAATACTTAACTCAAGGCAATAAGAACCGTGACGGATTTAAATACAACTGTTAATGCATGTCCCAGTATCCGGCAGAAAATATTTAATATAAACTACAGTTTCAAAGGAAAATGAGACCTATTTCAAAGCAATAAGGATACAATAACGGGTTTCGGTGCAACGGGATGATAGTGTACCAGTATCCGGTAAAAAACATCCGAATTTACCGGGTACTAGGTCAAGTAGGGGTTTGTGAGTACCAATAGATGTAAAATGCAAAAACATTTACTTTTCGGTGAGATTTACCTTAATTTATAGTCTACATCGTTAAATAATACACACAATTTTTTATAAAGATTAACACTTTTACCTTAATTTTATCCATCGAAGTATGGCTAGATGATCTCTGCGACCGGGTGGTCTCGTAGTTCACTGACAGAACTTTGAACTTATAGATAATTTTACTATAACGTATTTTTAAGTTGACACAGTTTTCAGCCTTTATACTTTTTGGTGAGTATTGCCATTATAATTGTATAAAATAGTACCAAGAATAAATTGCCATTTGCAAACTTTAATTTGATTTTGGTAGAAAGACGCAAAAAATAAAAAACTGACAAGTTAACGGGTACTGGGACACTAACGGGAATACGTACTTCTACCTTAGGTCGCGGCTGCAAACCCAGCCAGGCGCATTACTTTGTGTACCAAATTCATTTCATCACCACTGCTCTCAAAACGGTGAAGAAACCGGCATGACCTAGAATCTAAGACATGCCTGTTTCTTCACGATGTTTCAATCTAGGACCTAAAATCAAAAAAAATCGGAGACATGTGACATCATCCACCAACCCGCACTGGGCGTGGAGGACTACGGCCCAATTCTTTTCCTAGAGAGGAGGCCTGAGTCCCAGCAGTGGGAACATTAAAAGGCTAGATACTTATGCTTAGGTCTAGCCCATTTAAATCCTATCACTGCCAAAGAATCAAGATTTCTTGCAATTTAATTTCGTTCGTAAGAGTGCTGTCTACACTTGAATGTTTTTCGCACTTATTGATCGAATATTCTTTCGTGTGTCCCTTCTCATATATTATTTATTTATTACGTGGGGGAGTCAGAATCAGCCGTTGTCATTGAAGACATAGCTTGCTTATAAATCGGTTGAGCATTGGTTTCAAGTTATAAGTTTTCTTTTGTAGTTACAATCTCAATTTATTATGTTAAAGAAGTAAAATTGAAAGTCTGTAGGGGTCAATAAATATTATATTTTTGGCTCCATCTCGTTGCTAAAAAATTTTCGATAATGATTTTGGTATTTCAGTCATTACTGACACGCCGTGGCTTCGAAAGTAAAGCCTGTGGTCCCGGTTGTCATTCGTAAATCTTTGACAGTCATGACAGGTAGTCAGATGCCAGAAAGTCTGACCATCAGTCTATAAAAGGAGCATCGTGTGGCCCAGTAACTATTAAGTGGAAGTCTGATAGGCAGTCGCTCCATGTAAAACAGGTACTCAACCACATCCGTTTAGAATATAAGTTAAAAGTAAAAAGGTTAAATACTTTTAGGCGAGCGTGACCCGTCCTCGTCACTTAATGTTTTCCTTTGACTGGTCTGTTGGTCTAGTGGTTAGTGGCCCTGACTGCTATGCCTTAGGTCGTGGATTCGATTCCAACCCAGGACAAATGTTTGGTGATAAGCACGATCATTTGTTCTGAGTCTGGGTGTAATTTATCTATAATATAATTACATTACACCCATGTATTAAGAAATATATAAGTATGTTTATCAGTTGGCTCATAACACAAGCTCTGCTTAGCTTGTGACTAGACTGCGTTGTGTGATAGTTGGTGGTATATTATATTATATTACCATAAATGCTTACCAACAAGTGAGATAGAGTCTATCAATAATAAAAATGAATTAAAATATATAAAAAAAATAGTAAAAAAAATCAAGTTAAGTGATATTGACTTGGCTCGCGAGGTTGTTGACACGTGAATTCGGCGATCATTGCACCGATAGTCGTGTCAGCCAATGGCTTAATAGCCACTAGCCTCGACTAACATCTTAGGAAACTTGCGATAGATCGCTGGATCAAGGGCTTAATTCAGAAAGTGGTACTTCTGGAAATGGCTATTATTGTGAGGAAGTTCCTCTCTTTAGAGCCCCAACCGCCAGTAGTTGGGAAACTGTTCCAGACACGTTCGGAGGAATAATATTGTTTATATTTTAAATGTTTTTGTACTCTGATTTGTTAGTGTAATACCATGAATACAAACGGTAAGAAAAAAAAAAACTATAGAAATGTTGATTTATGTTGATGTAGTGAAGGCTATTTTAGTGGGGTATGTGAGCCTAAGTCTCAAAGACATTTTTTTTTTCACAGAAAGAAATATTTTCATTCCTTTGAGATAGCAAAGCTTATAATTAAACTTATTAGTTTTCAGTATAAAACGATATTTAATTAGTAATTCATGAAACATCTTGGACTATTACAATTCCAACCGCATACAAGTTTTATTTAATGAAGTCAAATGTCCATATCATATAAATTCCGTCTCTAAAGAGCACTAAAATTTTAATATCCTTTCGCATTCTTACAAAATATCTTCGAATATGGTCGTTAAAGTTAACCCCCCGTTCGCGGGGGTGGTTATTATTCATTTTTCTCCAGTCAAATTCAGTGTAGGGTTCACTAATGTGCCACTCTAAAATCAACCCCTACGAGGTTTTCGCGACCATGTTTTTTCCCGTAGAAGTTTTTTGTTTGTTCCTTGTCCCTTTCTTTTAGGAGAAAAGTATATGTTTGTCCCTTTCACTCTATCACATTGCGTGGGGTGGCAACAGCGAAATTATGATACGTTTTTTTGGGGCTTAAATTGATTTTTAGGAAGTATGTAGAAGCCATTTTATAGCGGTTTGCGAATGAACTGATTTATTCGTTGTTTAATAAAGTTTGGGCTTAGTTTTCAAAGTTTTAATTAATTCAATGTCCAAGTGAAGCCTTGGTTAATTAAATGTGGATAAAGCAAAAGTAGTAATAGGCGAACAATACCTATTGTTTCAATGTAACTTTGATAACGTTCACATATCTTTTGGGTTCACGTTTCCGGCCGCATTAGTGCGAGTAAGGCATTTTTAGATAATCACAGATATTCCACAACACATTTCCAACTCTAATTTAATTGTGTGTTATTCAAAAACCGTTCTTTTAAGGGCCATTAAATTCTTTTAATATGTTAAACTTAAGATTAGATAAAAACGTAGAATTAAACTTAACACGCGGTTTAGAAATAAAACTTTAAGTTCCTACAACACAGTTGATATAATCTAAACTATTCGATACAAACGAAACTATTTTTCTCGTAAATGTCATAACTTTAAAAATTATTACTCTATCATAATTTAATATAAAAAAACTTTGTATTTCCTCAAATCATATTCCTACGTTAATTGCTTACGGGTTCCCATTAAAAACCTATAAAAATGTGGAATATAAAAATTAATAAATGTCCCAATTATGTTTAGGGTTATTTTTTTTATCGTGTTTTTTGTATGAAACATTTCATTTTGTTGTTGAATTATGGGACTATTATTAAAGTTGGATAGTGATGACTATTGATTATTATTATAATAATATGTGTCGTCTACGTGATCATGTGGCAGGTGCGGGTTAACTTGTCAAGCCCTGAAGTTATATCTTTATTATCATTTTTATTAGTAACAAATAGTTTTTTATTAAAATTTAACCTAACTTTTTTATTTTAACTGGAATGTTTGCGTATGTTTAAATTTCGAATGTGTTCATTTATCATCAGTTGTTTGATAGCCACACGGTTACACCAAACTGGTTGTTTTTTTTTTGTGTGTACGGTAGTTAAAATCATCCAATGACAAATCCCACCCTTGGGCGGGACGGGAGATAGTGTCAGACTCTTACTGAATAAAAATACACCCCGTTCCTTCATTAACTTTGTTCCAGGGCTCCGCAGTTCACTTTCGCCTAAGCCTAGGAAATATTGGTGTATTAATTTGTCTCCCTAGTACAAATGGAAATCTATTACACGTAGTTGTGATGAATAACAGTTTACAAATCATCATTCCAATAGAAAAACGTCCACTGTTGGAGATAAGCCTTCCCCAATCGTCGCCACAACGACTGGTCCTGTGCGTCTCGCATCCATCGGATACCCGTGATCCTCACCTGGTCCATCCACCTTGTAGGAAGCCTAAAACGCTGTATTTTCTAGTATATTATGATTGCTACTTCAGAAGCTTTCGGTCCAACGAACAGTACCTCTAAAATGATTTTTAATCAATAGTATTCGTCGCTACTCGATATCGACGCCGTAAATATTTTGTATGGCAAATTTTGGTTCTGCAAGTGACCGCTAGAGGCGCTGCAAACTCATGGTACATGGTACTCATGCTTAAAACTCATGGTAGAGGTACAGATGGTTGTAATACGAGTTTACTAATCGATTATACTCTTAGATTAAATCAAAACAGCGGAAGATAGATGGCTCACCTCTAGCGCGTGGAGCGCTGAAATCAGGCCCGTCATCTAATTTCGATAACGCGATTTCGCTCGCACGACAGCGCTGGCTCCTATCTCTGTCCTTGTCTTGAGGTTTGACACTGATCATAGATGTGTGAGTTTTGAGTCCAGGATTTTTGATTGGGATGTTAGCGCGTAACGTATCTTCCCTTATAATATATCAGTGGTTATATTCAATTATGAAACTAGTACTGTAAAACTAATCAGTTCTAAGATTGGCAGAATATTACATTTTTTGGGTGATAAATCGTTAAACATTTCTCGTGCGGTGCAGTGAGGAGTGCCAAACTTTTAATAACTAAAACCCAACCGTGTTCCTTCAGTTGCCTTTTGCTCTGTTCTTTTTTTTTCTGGTTTTTTTAGAATCGCGGTGAGTTCTTCAAACTATTACGTCCCTCATTATTGGGGTTCTTGCATACTTTGTGGTTTAAAAAAGAGAGTGATAAGAGAGTTATGGATTCAGTTAAAGCAGGTTAAAAAAAATTGTGGTGACACTTGGGGGAGACCTATGTCCAGAAGTTTCGACTGAAATGATAATAATGATTATGCGTTGATATTTTATAAGGGAAGGTACGTTACGGGCTAACATCGCAATCAGAAAACCTAAACTCGAAACACACACATCTACACAACCTGTAGTCACTGATAGACAAGGACAGAGACAAGCCAGCGTTGTCGTGCGAGCGAATTAGCGTTAGCCGCCGAGAGTGTGTGATTGTAGCGTCAGATGTGAAATCGTGTATCACGTATAAGCGTATCTTCAGTTGTTTTGATTTAATCTAAGTGATGAATCGAAATATCATGTGATTTTCCGGTCGAAAAACTTCTAGTGTTAGATCGGAAATAAATAAGTATACTTAATTGAAGTAGGTACTAAAAATAAGTACTAAAGTAGCTATAATTATTGAGCTATGAAAACCAGCGATTGTTAACATGATCAAGTTAATAAAATTGCGGGTAGTATGAACATATCGATTTAAAGCATACCGCTCTATCACGATAACGAAATAGTTGAGGCTTAGAAAAACTTAAACTGTGTTAAGTTAGGGTGTCGATACACGATACGTACAAGAATTAATAAAAAAATATGGAAGAACTTTTGTTTGATTTTGTGATAAAAAAAAATATGCGCTAATATTTTACTTCTTGTTAAAGTTTGAGTAATAATTATCGAATCCTAATTTTTAAAGTAAGAGTTTGTTAAAACAAGTAAATAGTTCCCTAAAAACTATAAAATTTTGATGAACTAATAAAAATAAATTAAATGTACTATACAAATTTTGATACACAGGCCAGCCAGTATTTAAATATAGATTGAAAAACTAATTGGAAACAATCAGCATCTATGTATATTACACAATAACAAGAGTACCTAACAACGGTGAAATAAACAATGAAAAAAAGTTAAACCATTGTTCAACGAGCGTCGTGTAACCACATCCTAACCCATTGCGTGTTAATACTGTTAGCTATCTGATAAGTCCCAACGGTTAACATCAACCAGGTTCACAATTAACCATTCAGATTGTCGAGATAACCGTCTGAATGCAAATTAAACGGCCGAAAAAAAAAAGTTTACAAGGGCCATTCTTTTCTGATTTTTGGTTCGACAATTTGCAAGTACTGAAAAACGACTGCGTAACTGAATGAGTAATCCATTTATTTTATTTATTTGTGTATTCATTTTATTTTTTATATAAGTTACATTTTTAAATATTTCAATTAAATAAAACGTAAAAAAAAAACAATCATTTATTTATTAGCCTGAGCATCAACATTTTTTGACACATCATTTTTTTTCTTTCTTTTCTAGTTAGACAAAGTGTTTGTTTCACACGATCGCACAAAAACTTAATATCAATCATATAAAAAAATATTATAACGAAAAAGAAAACCTAAAATCTCATGCTCAACTCAGCATAACTATGCTATATTTCACTACATATATACATAGTATATATGTAGTGAAATATAGCTGTCTGTCTGTCTATGTATGCTTAGATCTTTAAAACTACGCAGCGGGTTTTAATGCGGTTATTTTTAATAGATAGTGATTCAAGAGGAAGGTTTTTATGTATAATACTGTTGTGAGTATTTAGTACATCCCTATCGGATGTCGATGCTCATCACTATCGACCATAGAAGATGGCGTCGGTCCTGACTAATTGTAATGGTCTCAATAAGTTTAATTTTCTTAATGTATGTGAAAGAGAAGGAGGTTGTGAGTATTTAGTACATCCCTATCGGATGTCGATGCTCATCACTATCGACCATAGAAGATGGCGTCGGTCCTGACTACTTGTAATGGTCTCAATAAGTTTTATAATAAACGTGCTTAAATATAGAAGGTGATTTCATTATAATATTACAAATACATGCATAATATATTTAATATCGGGTTGCTAGTAAAATAATAAATCAATAAAAAATATGTAAGAATAGATTTACTTATTAAATAAATTTAGCGCACTAATTATGCGACCACAAGCATTTGCCAGCAGCTTAGCCCGCGTGACTGTCAGAAATTAATAACGTAGAATACTTTTTAACCCTACGTACCCTCGGGGCAAAAATTTTCGGATGTGCTATATAGGGTGACTGGTAATTAGTGAACGATACTTAAACACGTGATTGTAGTCATGATAACAAACCACTTTTACTATGGGACCAAACCTGAAATCGCGAAAAAAAATCAGCCAAGTTTAGCACATTTTGGCCAGTTAGGCGAACACAAATGTACTGACAGATTTTTTTTGCGATTTGTGTCCCATAGTAAAAGGTGTTTGTTATCATGACTACAATCACGTGTTTAAGTATCGTACACTAATTACTAGTCACCCTATATAATATATTATGGTCAACATTGTAAACCACGTCTATTTTACTAGACATACTTGTAGAGTCCACAAGTATGCATAATGGCATACGAATTCAGCTGTTTATGCGTGAAGGAGTAATGAAATTGAAAGTTTTATGTTTTAGTTCTATGTTTACAGAACTAAAACTTTCGCCTTCATAATGGTAGCATGAATATGTTCATTTTTTTTGGTGCTATCAAATCATTCACTAACTTCTTCCACTCTAGGGTGAAAGAATAAGGTATGTCAACTATTTTTCCCTTTAAAAAAATCCCGGTGACCCTATAAATAAGTTATTTAACGTCTTATTCATAATGATTTCACAAAAGTGACAGTTTAAATACGAAAATTGTAACTTAAATACATGGACACAGGTTTTGTTCATCGATAAGTAGAATGGCCCTACCGCACGTAAACGCACTTTTGTGGGCGTTCAGTCGTTCCGTGTGAGGCTACACTAATAACAAAATTACTTATTTTGATAGGTGATGTGTGAGGCGTTCTTTTTTTGAAAATGATAGGTTTTTTTTAATAATTGGCTGGCTGTATTTGCCTAAAGGTGGTGCACAGAGAAAAAAATACTGGTCAAGTGCGAGTCCGACTGCACAAAAGGGTTTCATGCTATAATATTAAAAAATGGCAAAAAATCAGGTTTGTTGCTTAAGAGCCGCAATTTTTTTTTCCTGCTTTAAGAATTTCAACTGTCTAGCTATCATAGTTCATGAGACTCAGCCTGGCGACAGACCGACAGACGGATATTGGAGTCTTACTACTAGATTCCCGAATACTCTTTGGGTACGGTAAAGAAATTCTACTCCTTCGCTGTACGCACAAAGAATATGTTCCCTAAACGTTTTATGCGAACGGGTGGGATGTCCACCATGTACCGGTAGCGCATCGCCGTACGTCTAGTGATCCGATGCTGGAAGTAAACTGTGCAATTACGATGCACACTCCCCGAAATGAAAACTATAAAAAACTGTCAGGCTAGCAACATCGTTGATAACATCGTCACTTTCATTGAGTGAGTAAAGTGGTCAAGTGCGAGGAAATCAACAATAAAAAAAAAACTCTCTGCATCAATGCTTAAGGCTTTCGAGTTTTGAATCGAGGAATGCATCATCGCCATAGATATAACATCGCCCATGATCTTGTCAGGTTCTTCAATCAGTTCAAAGACTCAACAAATACATCATCGCCGATGATCTACAAATGTTTTTGTGATGAGCACGATCATTTGTTCTGTGTCTGGGTGTAATTTATTTCTAATATGCTTATCAGTTGTGTAGTAGTCATAGCACAAGTTCTGCTTAGTTTGGGACTAGATGACGTTGTGTATGTTGTGGAATATTATTATTATGTTTTTCAATCAATTTTAAAAATTGGACTCATTTGATTTTTTTTTTTTGATTTGAATGATCTTGTAATTTTTTTTTCAACAAATTTTAAAAATAATGCTATTGTCGTTTTTAACTAAAAGCGTTTGACTTATATATATTCTCATTCATCATTATTATTCCCATAAAGGAATGGGAAGTGACATCCACCAAACCGCACTTTGCTCGCGTGGTGGATTACGGTCCATTCCCTCTCCTAGAGAGGAAGCCTGAGTCCCAGCAATGGGAACACTTTCTAAGGCTGATGCTATGCTATGCAATTCCCATAAAAGTTCAATTTCATGAGCTAAAGAAAGGCGTTCGTTTAAAATCTAATCATATTTAAATAATAATATTGTGTTCTATTGTTTCAGATTACCACAAAACTTTTATGCAATGAAAAAACAAAGGAATAAAGAAAAAGGTCCATTTGGAATTGTTTGAAAGAATCATGGCGGCCTTGGAACGTAAAGAGAAAATGAAGGATTACGGATAGGTTTTAGTCAATTAAAGTCTGACATTCCTTCTGGATTCACCTTCAGCGAGAGAGGTTATTTTATGATTTCTCATCTTCATAAAAAAAAATACAACCGATTTGAATGTAAAAAAAAAACACTAAAAAGTGCAAAATAACTTTAATTTCGGAAGTCGGTATTGAATAACGAAGAGACCACTATTATAGAAACACCGACTACCGAAATTAAAGTTATTTTGCATTTTTTAGTGTTTTTTTACATTGAAGTCGGTAAAAAGATTTTTTATTTTACTCTTTTTATTTGTGGTACCACTACTAAAAGTACTCCTCAGCCAAATTTGCATAGTGTGCAAGTTCTATAGTAAGGTACCTATCAAAAATTATTAAAACATTGCATAAAAATTCCAATATAATAATTTGACTGGCGTGTTGGTCTAGTGGTTAGTGGCCCTAACTGCTATGCTGGAGGTCGTGGGTTCGATTCCCATTCACAACCCAGGAAAAATGTTTGTGTGATGAGTACGATCATTTGTTCTGTGTCTGGGTGTTATTTATCTATAATATGTAAACTATAAAAACCGTCAGGCTAGAAACATCGTTGATAACATGGTCACTTCCATTGAGTGAGTAAAGTGGTCAAGTGCGAGGAAATCAACAATAAAAAAAAAAACTCTCGGCATCAATGCTTAAGACTTTCGAGTTTTGACTCGACGAATGCATCATCGCCATAGATATAAAATCGCCCATGATCTTGTCAGGTTCTTCAATCAGTTCAAAGACTCAACAAATACATCATCGCCGATGATCTTCTTGTCATGTTTGACAGGCCTGCTGGTCTAGTGGTCAGTGGCTCTGACTGCTATGCCGAGAATCGTGGGTTTGATTTCAACCCGTGACAAATGTTTTTGTGATGAGCACGATCATTTGTTCTGAGTCTGGGTGTAATTTATTTCTAATATGCTTATCAGTTGTGTAGTAGTCATAGCACAAGTTCTGCTTAGTTTGGGACTAGATGACGTTGTGTATGTTGTGGAATATTATTATTATGTTTTTCAATCAATTTTAAAAATTGGACTCATTTGATTTTTTTTTTTGATTTGAATGATCTTGTAATTTTTTTTTCAACAAATTTTAAAAATAATGCAATTGTCGTTTTTAACTAAAAGCGTTTGACTTATATATATTCTCATTCATCATTATTATTCCCATAAAGGAATGGGAAGTGACATCAACCAAACCGCACTTTGCTCGCGTGGTGGATTACGGTCCATTCCCTCTGCTAGAGAGGAAGCCTGAGTCCCAGCAATAGGAACACTTTCTAAGGCTGATGCTATGCTATGCAATTCCCATAAAAGTTCAATTTCATGAGCTAAAGAAAGGCGTTCGTTTAAAATCTAATCATATTTAAATAATAATATTGTGTTCTATTGTTTCAGATTACCACAAAACTTTTATGCAATGAAAAAACAAAGGAATAAAGAAAAAGGTCCATTTGGAATTGTTTGAAAGAATCATGGCGGCCTTGGAACGTAAAGAGAAAATGAAGGATTACGGATAGGTTTTAGTCAATTAAAGTCTGACATTCCTTCTGGATTCACCTTCAGCGAGAGAGGTTATTTTATGATTTCTCATCTTCATAAAAAAAAATACAACCGATTTGAATGTAAAAAAAAAACACTAAAAAGTGCAAAATAACTTTAATTTCGGAAGTCGGTATTGAATAACGAAGAGACCACTATTATAGAAACACCGACTACCGAAATTAAAGTTATTTTGCATTTTTTAGTGTTTTTTTACATTGAAGTCGGTAAAAAGATTTTTTATTTTACTCTTTTTATTTGTGGTACCACTACTAAAAGTACTCCTCAGCCAAATTTGCATAGTGTGCAAGTTCTATAGTAAGGTACCTATCAAAAATTATTAAAACATTGCATAAAAATTCCAATATAATAATTTGACTGGCGTGTTGGCCTAGTGGTTAGTGGCCCTAACTGCTATGCTGGAGGTCGTGGGTTCGATTCCCACCCAGGATAAATGTTTGTGTGATGAGCACGATCGATGAGCGAGGAGGAGTGGCAGGCGGTGGCCTCCTTCTGCGAAGCAGTAATGCTAGCGAAGGAGGAGGCCGACCACATCAGGCAACGGCGCACACGCCGCAGCCGCCGCCGTAATTCCAATCCCGATTTCTAGCCACCGTAGGCGCAGGCTTGCAAACGGCGGGCAATGGGTAGCTCGCTGTCCGTCCGTCCGTTAACAGACTGAACCGAGCCCAAGTCGTTTACGGCGCGCACTGTTCCGGTGCGCCACAAGAAGCTTAATCTGAGGCTCTGGGGAGGTATGAAAATGCATACCAGGGCCCTCGAACCAAGGTGAAGAAGGAACAGGGTAGGTTTTTAGTCAGTGAGAGCCTGACACTATCTACCGCTCCGCCCAAGGGCGGGATTTGTCATTGAATGATTTTACCTACCAAAAAAAATGCCTGAAAAATTTCTCATGACCAACCCAATAGTAACTTGCTCGACTCGAGAAGCATATCTAGGACTTCACGCTCAATAGTAGCACTTCGACACCAAATAGCCAGCCCCGACCACTTCCGATATCGAAAAAAACGGACCTACGGTAAGAATATTGAAAGAGCGTGTCGTAAAAAAGACATAAAATTAAATAATTATGTCATTATCCAGCTATTGTAATATATTGTAATTTTGTATCTCATTACAGAAATTACAATTAAGAAGTTCTTCCTTAGATTGTAATCTATATAATTAATTGGATTCATTTTTAAAGTGTAATAAAACACATTTTTATGGTGAATTTAATGTCAAATAAGCAACTATGGCCTTTTATATTGGCTTAATTTATAGTTTTTGGCTATAATTATAGTATATGTTTTATATTCACATAATTTTTCGTATCATTGTTGTTGTTAGAAAATAAAAAAAATACATGTTTAATTGTCGTTTTTATGGGGAAGTGGAACGACTTCTGGTCTATAATAAGCGTATCATAAAAGTTGATTAAGGGTGGTTTGGGTACCATAATACGATTTAGTGTTTGGTATTTTAGTCAGTAATTTATGCACGAGTATAAAGCGGTACAGGTACTGGCGCTTCAAAACTAGGTTAGCTGTTATGGCTCAAAAGGCTTCCCAACTTAAGTTGGACTGCAGGCCTAGTCAAGTTACGTTTCGTTTCGTTTCTCTTGCGTCGAACGATTCGAGTCGGCTACGCCTCCGATTACTTTATTCTGACGTCATCTCAACGCTCAGACATGAGGCCAGAACAAAGGAATCAGAGGCGTGGCCGACTAAGCGAAGCTAGGGGGGCTGGACGTGTCTGACGCATGGCCGATAAGGTGACCAAAATAACACAAAAATGGTCCCCTGAGATAGTGAGACGAGGTCGAAGCAGGCCACAAAGGAGATGGCGGGACAAACTAGATAAATTTTGCCATAGCTGGAAGGAGAAAGTACGAGTCTAGCGAGGTTTTTGCCCAGGAGTGGGACAGAATAGGCTAATAATAGAAAAAAACGCATACATTCATGCATTACGACGATAAAGACGACGCCGAAGGCTGGCGCTCAAAATCAGCGCTGTGGCTCTGTCTAATACACGAGCCTCAGAATTTTGCTAAGCGCCGTTTTGCGCGAATGTGTTGCATATCTTAGTATTTAATAGAGTTATATACTGTTTTATTTTTTTAAAGTTATGCGCCATGTTTGACATAAATAAACTCTTTTTTTTCTTTCTTTCACGTATTTTTTTATTAGCGCTATACTTCACCAACTCTAAGGTGATAGGGTGAGGGAGAATGTCAGACTTTTGCTGACTAAAACCAACAGTTGCCATTTGTGTTCCAGGAACACTGAGACTCTTTTAACCTATCGTTCAACAAACATCAATTTTACCAACATATGAACATCGTCAAAATACATTTCTGCTACTATCTACAAAGTATCTTTAACTAAATAATTTGTCTACCGAGACTAATTACCTAAACAAAGTCAAGTATCAGTTTAAGATTAACTTTTTTCAAATAAAAAATTAAAACATAAAAAATGGCTAAAAGCACAAAATTGTGCCTCAGAATGGGCTTAATCACAAGCATTTTAATTAAATTATAAACTTAACGACCATAAAATAGGTGTTATAAATAAATTACAATAATAATTTATTAACAAAAATAATTGATTTCAAAATAATTAAACTAACAGCATACCAACAAAATTCCACTCACTTTATCGAAAATATGAAATTAAAAAACATAGTATATGCAAATTAACGAGATGCTTTTGAGTCTTAATTATGATAATTATAGGTTCACCCCTAATTCATAATCGTCTTAACTTGCTGTTAATAGGGTTGCTACTATCGGCCCTTAAATTAAAAATAAAAAAGGTTTCAAAGGCAGTTTAGTAACTGTCTTCACTTTCAACGACATGTTTTAGATTTTAAAGGTTTTTTGATGCAAAAACTATGTAATGAATTATGAGTCTGGTATTTTTTTTTTACGTAAAAGTCATCAAATAATATTTTAAATAATATGAGTATATTTTTCAATTAGTCAATTAATTCATTTATTTCACAAATACACAATTATGTACATTATATAAAACAAAGCAAACCCTTGGCCCTTTCGGAAGCAAACCCTTGGCCCTAGTAGGCTTCGACCCTACCTGCCTGCAGCTAGCAGGCTAGGTCTCTACGGTTTGCTGACAGCTCCTTGAGGCACGCGGGAACAGTACGCACCGTTGACGACCTGGGCTTGGTCCGGATGGTTACCGGACGGTCGGACAGCGAGCTACCCATAGCTATGCGAGCGATAGGCTGCGATAACTCCGAAATAGTGTAAAAAAAAATATCTGGAATTTTTCTGGAACTAAGTCATGGTCTGGATTAAAGCACTTGGTAATTTTAATAAAGTAATTAGCGATATGAAAATTTACGGACACCGTCATGCATCTGATGACACAAAAATTTCATTTCGGAAAACCCTAACATTATTTATGTAATAACAATCCATATACACACATAAATTAAAAAGACAAGAAGGAAACAAAAGGTGTTATTTTTTCAGTTGGTAAATCATCTAATGACTTCTTCAGCCCTTGGGCGGAGCGAGAGGATGTGTCAGACTTTTACTGACTAAAAACCCATTCCTGTTCCTTCGTAGCCTTTCATACCAGGGCCGAATCTTTTTTTCAGAAGCAGACCTTTAGCTCAAGTATGTCGTCCCTGCTGGGTCCTTACGGTTTGCTGACATTTCTTTAAGTCGCGGGTGAAATAATACGCCCCGTCGACGACTTGGGCTCGGTTTGAACGGTTACCGAACGGTCGACGGCGAGCTATCCATTGCTCACCGTCCGCAAGCCCGCCCCTATGCGGTGGCCGGAAATCGGGATCGGTAATCGGCTGGGGCGTGAAGGCCGCTCCCTCACGCGTGCACGTGCGGCCTCCTTCTTTGCTAGTATTACTGTTTTGCAGATGGAGGCGTCCGCCTGCCACTCCTCACCGCTTCGAACCAAGGCCCGTCGCGAGAGACCGTTGCCACCGATTGCCACCGCGAGGACACGGTGGTGCTCTGCCCAAGTAAAGCATACTTTTACCGTATGCTCCACCGTGTCCTGTGGGCTGTCCACAAAGTGGTGGCACCCGGGAGCTTAGGCCGTCTGTCCACGGTCTCGGTGTCTGAAACGGGTGTTGGAAGATACTTGCGCAAGTTTCTGTACAACACACGTTTCAGTATACTTGTGTAAGTCTTAACTTGCGCAAGTATACTGTAACGTGTGTGGCTACCATTATTAGACATACAAAACGATGATACTGTGCCGACAAAGCGACAAAGACACGACAGTACAACACGGCCGCTTCATCGACACAGTATCATAGTTTAGTGTACAAACTTCATGCAGGCGTGCACCTAGCCTATAATAACGAATACGAGTCTATGAAGCTAGGCCTTCATAAACTCTAGGCCTTAGTGAAACAAAATAGTTTTTGCCACTAATTAAAATATTGAAATATCTGTCATCGTAAATAAAACATTATCAAGTATTATAGCAGCTTAACATCAGGTGGGCAGTCAGTCATTCATTACTTAAAAAGTCAAATGGAATATTTAAAGGTTCCAAAATAACCACCGAGTTAACGCTTTCACTGTACATATATTAACATAGTAAGTGGGTATAAATATTTATACACAAAAAAGCTATGTAATTAATGGTCACTACAATCCTGTTTTTGGGTTAAAATGTACGGAATTACTTGCGATGGTTATCGGGTAATCGATGATCTTTTGGGGTTCCGTGGGGGGAATAATAAAATGGGAATTTGAATGAGCTTTAAGTTTTAACTTTTACTAGTTAGATTTTGATAAATTAAAAATTCAAGCGTTGTTTGGATAAAAATGAGTTTAGTCAAATTGTTTGTGGTAAAAAATTATGCCCTTATAAAAAAGCGAATGAAAAAACAAGTCGTTTGAACACAAAACACTCATTGATTTATTTGTAAAAAATAAGAATTTGAAGGGACTAAGATTTGGAACTTGGTGCCTGGCTTGAAAAGTTGCTGTTGTGTTAGTTGTTAAATTTACCTCAAAAATATCTGTCCAACGATGTAACACAAATAGATATAGGAAGGAGGGCCCAGAATTCGCATTCTCCATTGTAAATAAAAATATCGTCATTGTATCGTATCATTATTAAGGCAATCATAAAAAAAGAAAGAAAATGAAGAAAGATAATGTATTTGGTACATATAGATACAAACAAAAAAATGTAGAAACAATACCTAAAACTTAAGGTTAAAAAAAAGAACACTTAACATTCTGTGTCTCACGGTAGCACTCAATAAGTCTAGTTCAGTAAAAATGTCAGACAACTATTTGGTTGTTGCCTGACGCCGATTTTTAACTAAACCTTACTGAGAGTTTACTGGATGTAAATCACAGTTTATTTAGTTATCACACTCGTTCAGTCATCTTTTTAGAGCTATATTTTAAGAAAAAGTTATATTTTTTAAGAAAAAGTTTTGGTTTTACAAATTGATCTCTGTTGATCTATGCAAAACAGTTTTCATCACAGAAAAACGTAAGGCACCTGTAGTATCTATATGTAAAAAAGGAAGTAACTTTAGTATTATGATCTTTTGTTACTATTTTGGTGTACTAATAAAGTTTATTCTATTTTATATTTTTAACACAGCTAAAAAAATTCACGGCAAATATAATTTACATATATACATAAGTAGTTTAACTTTAAAGACCATTATATACCAACTTGCATAATTTTATTGTTCACAAAATTACAACCTTTAACGACCACTCAAAAATGCATATCAAAACATAATTACCTTTAATTAAATGTACAGAACCCTCAAGCCATTTTCGGGTACTTAAATTTACTATAATGCGTTGTATTATTCATCTATTTTTTGTGAAGTATCCCCGATAACTATTACAGTCCGTGTTCAGATAAAAACTAAATTCATTAAACTAAGAGATAATGATGTTATAGTAGTAATAAAAGCTTTTTTGACCATAAACAAAGACATTTGTTGTGGTGTGAGTAATTTTGAGCCACACTGTAAAAACCCGTTTATTTGTCTTATTTATGATCCGTTTTTCAGCAAACGGTTGGAATAATTTTGATGATTCCTCACTAATTCTATGTAGAACGTTTGAACTTTCGTTTATTTTGAAATATGATAGAATTGTATAATTTTCATTTCACGTTTTTATGGGTGTCTTGTACGTTCTCCTCCATAATGATTTATTGTTTTGGAACGTGCAAATCTTTTAATTTTTTCTTTGACTTTGTTAAAAATTCAAAAGCTCCTGTAATCATTTGAATACCGTAATGAGATAATACAATAGAAAGAAAATAGGTGCGAACGCCAGCGTTCGCTTTGGGCTTGAGTAACTACAAACACGATTGAAATAAATGCTTTGAGTTTATCAACCCTTTTACGAAAAACATCGTAAGTGACAATTTGCAATTAATTGCAGGAATGAGATTTTTCTTCCTTAATTAAAAAGTAAAAGAATAAGAAAGTAGTGGTGGCCCGGAGGTACCGGGCCCAACTTACGAGTTGCAGGTCGCGGGTTCAAACCCGGGCAGTCGCAATACTTTGTGTAATTTATTACATCACCACTGCTCTCAAAACGGTAAAGGAAAACATCGTGTGGAAACCGGCAGGTCCTTGGGCTCGTGTGGTGGATTATGGCCCTTCCCTTTCTTAGGGAGGAAGTCCAAGTCCCAGCAATGGGAACATTATAAGGCTGTCTAGTCTATGCTACTTATGAAAGATACATAACTTATTATTAATGTACTGATAACCACCAATAGAATTGTGACTTATATAAAAAAGGCTTAATATTTTATCAAGCGCTTATCAGAAAGTAGTTAGGCGATGATTGTAAAAACTAAAAAGGTGCTAAAAATGTCTAAATAGTGGAGTCATAAAGGCCAATATTATCTAGTTATCTATATACTTACAAACGACAGTTGCAACTTATACCCGTCACTTTATTAGATCGTTACGAATAGAAATAATTATTTTAAACCCTCTTTTATGGTAAAATATTAAGCCTTTTTTAAAGTGCATTGAAAGGTGTTGAGATACATATTCGCATACACACTTATATTGAAATAAAACGCACATATCAATGCACTAACCATTGAAATACTTGACAGTTACAATTCCAAAAGTTTTTATTTAAAACATTTTCGTTCTAGCAAACATCTAAACTGATCCTACTCAATTACAAAACATTAACCCTTATTTACAGTTGGCTAAAAATAAACAAAATTTTATTTTACTCGGAGCGAAAATAACCTTTTTGAAAATGGCGCTCACGGGACAATTAGGATTATATAGATAAGTGGGGGGACATGCCAAAACATAGTGCTAATGACGGCATGACAGTGGACAACGTGACAGCCTAATGTGACAGCATAATTGTCTGCGAAATGTCACTAAGGACGTAAACACACCGGCGTTTGTTTGACGATGTATAGAGTAGAAAAAACGTCACAAAATTTGTAGGTATGCGAGTTTAAGAATGCTGGTTTTTTAGACAGTGCAAATGCTGCCTTTTATTTTGTTTTTAGTTGGGAAAGGTTAAGTGTCTGTCAAAAATTACATTGCGACAATGTTGCAGTAAAAACACCAAATTTTAACATGAAAATTATTCCGACGATTTGAGAAACAGCCTTTTTGGAAGTCGTTTTAAACGTGAATGTTTATGTTTTTAACAGTTAGCATCAAATTAATGAACATAGGTATTCCAGTACTGAAGTATTTGAGCCAAATATGAATAGGTATTTCCTACTTAGGCTTTTTTTTTTAATTTACTTAAAGAGCCGTGACAGTGAGTGGAGTTCAGCACAATTTCATTTAATTATGTACAAATAAATAATTGTTTAAATCAGCACTAATTATCAAGGTACAACCATGAACATAACGAGATCAATTACCTACATGACAATAATTATAAATGTCAAGCAACATACAATTTAAAATTGAGAAATTACAGCACTAATTAATATTTAGTTAAGTTATTTTTTTTTACTATTTAGTTAAAATGTAACAAAAAAGAAGAAAATAATCCTTTTTCTTTTTAATTTCAGGCCAGCTACATTGTTATATCAATTGCGTCGAGTGACGTGACGTAATTACGGTAATAAATTTAAAAACCAATATGGCGCCCAAGATGGCGGCGATAGCCGATGTTCGCAATAAACTGTTTTTAATGACTTTAAGCCACCTGCACGAATTTGTCCCCAAGACATCGGTTGTAACATTTATTATAAAGAAAGCGTTATTGTTAAAAGTGGTTACAGTTAACCATTATTTTCGACTGTTTTATGTAAACCCCTTGATTTGAAGGTAGTAAATCAAACTAAAGTATTTCCCTTTTAGATCGTTTTGGTCGTTAACTATTAATTAGAATCTAAAAATAATTAATTTGGTATTCGCGTTTTAGTACTGTTTTCCATAAAATGAATTCAAATTCACCCATTGCCTTCAATTTTATTAAAAGGGTACCTTTTTTGATACTGAAGATTAAAAAAAAAAATATTTCAACACATTAATATCCTTCATAATATAATAATTAAAACCGTAAAACCGTTATTTGTCTTAACCCTCAACTGCCTGAATCCAAATAAAGATAAACCCTACCCGAAAAATGTTCATTTTCGCAAAAGATTCTTTGGGGAACTCTAAAACAAAAAGGTGCTTGGAAAATCGAATTAATTAGCGCATCAACAGGTGGCGAAGATAACTCAGTTACGACTTCAGGCGTCTTTAATAATTCCATTTCTGCTCGTCCATAGAGTTTTAACGATTTTGCTAAGTGAGCCCTGAAATTATGGATGCGGCATCATAAGAGTATGTCCTTGGTGATCGATGGAATGGACAGAAAATGTAATGGACCGTCTATCATTTTTTTTTTTTTTTATGGTAGGTAAAATCATCCAATGACAAATCCCGCCCTTGGGTGAGGCGGGAAATAGTGTCAGACTTTTACTGACTAAAAACCTACCTTTCCGTTCCTTGCCTTTGTCCCGGGGCCCGTGGTGACACTCTCGCATAACCTTTGGCCCCAGTAGGCTTCGGCCCTGCTGGACCCCTAAAGTTTGCTGACAACTCCTTGAGGCGCGCGGGAACAGTGCGCGCCGTAGACGACCTGAGCTCGGACCGGTCTGTTCCCAGAGATCCCACTATGAACGCCCTCTTTTCCGACTGGGATCAGCCCACATGGCAGTCTCCTTCTGGACTATAATGATCTCACGGAAGGAGGTAACTTTCCTTCAAGGTTCTCTCTCCGCCAGCCATTACTAGAGAAACAGATCTTTCCCTCATGTTCGAACTTAGTCGTCAAAGAAAGTATTGTAGCTGCTACCTGTCGATAAGCTTAGCAAAAACAAAATAAAATATACTCGTGTACATATATATTTTTAATAAAACATTTTGTTAAATTAAACACACACACACACACACAACACTATACGTAATAACAAAGACAAAATATTATTAAAGAGTTACAACATTATTTTTTTATTGTTGTTGAGAGGCTTATAATTGACTGCTATCTTACCTCCTCGCAAGTAATGATGTGGTCAACGATGGAGCACGGTTGCCTAGAAGTAACCTATTCACTCTTGACTTAAAGACTTGTTGCTATCAGGAAACACAGACTCCGACAGAGAATTTCACTACTTAGCTGTGGATGTTACATTTAGTATCAGAAGTATTTGTAATGAATTCTGGTACCCATATATACATTTAACTTATGTTATGGGTATACCAGAGCCCTGAAACCAAAGCAAAGAAGAAACGGGGTAGGTTTTTAGTCAGTAAGAGTCTGACACTATCTCCCGCTCCTCCCAAGGGCGGGAGATGTCATTGGATGATTTTAACTACCATAAAAAATAAAAATAAACTCATGTTATGGGTACCAGTATTCTTACGCTAATTTTAAAAATGAAAAATTACATTAATTAATTAATTTAAACTTCATGTAAGTACAGTAGTACATACTTTAACTTAATGCAACAAACCATTCTCTACCAATCAAACTGCGATCGAGTTGCCTCCTCCACTTCTTCGCACATCCAAACCAAATTGAAAGACCCCACAGTTTCTTTTTGTCTCAATTTACTTAAAGATTGCATTTTCTCCTGTAATTAATGATTAGTCTGTTGCTGATTATCGCTAATGACTGCGATTGTCTCGTTTGCGCAGGCGGCGGTGATTTGAAACAATTTGTTTTTCTATCTCTTTGGGTGCCAGGGAAGGTGACACCCGTCTATGAGTTAGAGTAGGTATACTCCATCTGTTTAGGTACTTAACTAAATGTGAACAATCTTCACATGTCTTTTAGCTAAAAAATGTTATGCAAAACTGTTTATAATTAGCTATTTACCTAAACCGATGTTAAGTAAGTTAGCATAGCATAGCATAGCATCAGCCTTATAATTTTCCCACTGCTGAGACTCAGGCCTCCTCTCTAGGAAAGGAAGTGGGCTGTAATCCACCACGCGGGCCCAGTGCGGGTTGGTGGATGTCACGTGTCTTAAAATTTTTGGTTCTAGGACATGCCGGTTTTTTCACAATGTTTTCCTTCACCGTTTTGAGTGCAGTGGTGATGAAATAAATTACAAAAAGTAACCCACGACCCACAACTCGTAAGTCGAGGCCGTCACCACTCGGCCACCACTGCTCTCATTAGTTAGGTAATTAACTAAATTTAAATAATCTTGTATGTCTTTAAAACGTTTTTTTTTTTAAAAAAAAAAGGTAGCAAGATTGTTTACGTTTAGTTAACTACATAAAAAAGCTGGAGTACAGCTATTGGTTTGTGTGGTGATGTAGTTTTGAATTGTCAAAGTTGATCACTCATGAGTGCTTGACGATCCCTTCTTTGAGGAGTGGTTAGAGAGGCAACACGGTATCTTCACTTTCTGCTTGTCGTAGATCCTCACCAGACATGAATGTTTCAAGAGGCTACTGTTCCAGATTTGGTGGGAAGAGCAGTCCACACAATAGATATGGTCCACTAGGGCCGATTCCTGTTCCAAAAAAGTTACTGCGGCCCTGGAACGCAAAAGCAGCTGGAGGAGCACAGGTGGGTTTTAGAAAGTAAAATCTGACACTCCCTTTCGTTTCGCCCAGAGCGAAATTATTGGATGATGAAAAAGACGAAACTTCTCCATAGAGATCCTTTCTTTGGGACGTACAAATAACTTACACGTACATTTCATTTTCTTTCTTTTTTAGGGTTCTATACCCAAAGGGTAAAAACAGGAAGCTATTACTAAGACTTCACTGTCTGTCCGTCTGTCTTTCACCAGGCTGTATCTCAAGAACCGCGATAGCTAAATAGTTGAAATTTTCACAAATCATGTATTTCTGTTGCTACTGTAGGTAACAGCAAATACTAAAAACAAAATAAATTATATATTTAAGGGACCTCCCTTAAATATATAATTTATGACAAAAATGACGTTTTTGTATAGGAACCTTCCTATACAAAAACGTCATTTTTTGCCCATTTTGTTGTTGTCAATAGTACGGAACCCTTCGTGCGCGATTTCGACTCGCACTTGGCCGGTTTTTTTAATTGTCCTTCATTGACAAATCAAAAGTGCCTGTTTGGAATAAAAGCATTAAGTTTAAGTGCATTAAAGATACTAATTAATGCTAGCGGCTTCGCCCGCGTGACATTACAAAATTGTTAGAAGGGAACACACTCCCGAGATAAAAAAAGTCTTATTTGCTATTCCAGGATCTACCCGTGTGCCAAATTTCATCGAAACCCGTTCAGCCATTCAAGCGTGAAATAGTAACAAACAAACACTCACAGACTTTCGCCTTTATAATAATAGAATTATTTTTTTATACTCTTGGCGAGCAATGGGCAGCTCGCCGTTAGACTGCCTAATAATCGTCTGGACCGAGCCCAAGTCGTCGACGACGCGTATTGTCCTCAAGGAAATATCAGCAAACCGTACCCAGCAGGGTCGAAGCCTACTGGGGCCACGGGTTATGCGAAAGTGAACCCCAGGGCCCTAGAACGTAGGCAAAGAAGGAACAGGAGTGGGTTTTTAGTCACTAAAAGACTGACACACCCTTCCGCTCCACCCAAGGGCGGGAGATCTTTTTGGACGATTTTTCCACCTAAAAAATAATAATTTATATATTCCACAACTACCACACACAACGCCGTCTAGTCCCAAGCTAAGCCGAGCTTGTGTTATGGGTACTAGACAACTGATAAACATACTTATAAAATTTCTAAATACATACATATTATAGACAAATTACACCCAGACACAGAACAAATAATCATTCTCAACACACAAACATTTGTCCTGGGTGGGAATCGAACCCATGACCTCCGGCATAGCAGTCAGGGCCACTAACTACTAGACCAACAAGCCAGTCAAAAAAAAATACATATTTACTTACGTTATCAAGACACAATTCTAATACCAACCTCGACACAATACTTGTATACCGTCTTTTCTTTTATGTACAGTTTACCACAAAATATATACCTCTTATATACAGCCTGCACCCTTCTCTGCGCCATAATAAAACTGATTTATATGATATGTTCTTAACGTTCGCAGGCCGAGTCGTTTCCGGTGGCGGTCGGCGCAACTTCCGGTTCCGTGTTTCCGCCGTTTTCCTCTGGAGGGAAAAGAAGGTTTTTATGTAAAAAAAAAGAAAATATATTATGTACGGACATTTTGAGGCTGTTTTATTTGTTGCTCAAAAACTAATGACTTGAAATAGCAGGAATAAATGAATATTAAGAAATTGAAATGACTTTTTTTTCTCTCCTAAATACCAGGTTTATACACCGTTAAAATTTGATCGTTTTAATCCCGTGGAGGGTCGATTTGGTACATGAAATACTATCGATTTGTAAAGATAAAAAAAGTACTTTTTTTCTAAAACTCGAATTAATATACGCATCCACGAAATTAATTTCTTTAAGTAAACGTCAGCTGATCGGGGCCAATGAACTATAGGTAGTTAGTACGCAACGAGTGACAACTCCCTATAAGGTCATTGACTCGTTTACTTAATGAAATTAATTTCGTACATACGTAAGTTAATTCGAGTTTAAAAAAAAGGAGGTAATTTTTATATTTTATCTTTACAAATCAATAGTGTTTCATGTACCGAATCGATCCTCCGCGGGATTAAAACGACCAAAATTTAACGGTGTATAACAAAAATATTTTCATAAGAACTTAAGTGGAAATGGGCAGGGCACATTGCTCGTAGAACGTATGGTCGATGGGACTGAATGATTCTGGAGTGGCGATTGTACACCAGAAAACGCAGCGTTGGAAGGCTTCCTTCAATGTGGACCGATGACCTGACCGAAGTCGTGGGAAACCGATGGATGTGAGACCACAGATATAGATAGACTAGATAACGCAAGCATCACGATCTGTATGAAAACCAAGCGTGCCATTTTTTGACTAACTATTATGACGTCACAAGCACTATTTAGTGAAGACGCCGCCGCGTACGGCGTCCCCCTCGCTCCACCCCCACACCAACAGCACAATTAACCATTTTTATTTTTTAACTGCACCCGACTAGCGCTGTACTCCGATGCAGACTGAGCGCGAAAATGACCACTTACGATTTTTGTACGTAAGCTAGGCACGCGAAGTAGTTGCTCTTGCGTTATCTAGGTATATCTATATCTGTGTGTGAGACGCATTGGACAGCTCGTTGTGATGACACCTGAGAGAGGTCTATGTCCAGCAATGGACCCCAACTAACCGAAATGATGATGATGATGATGATGATGAATTAACACGAGTGTAGTTTGTACATATAAGTGTACTATCTTCAGCCAGCGGTTTCACCCGCATAAAAGTAAACAATTATTCATAAGGAACCAAAAATTCAAAGACCTGTATTTTTTTTGGTATGTAAAATCATCCAATGACAGATCCCGCCCTTGGGCGGAGCGGGAAATAATGTGAGACTCTGACATCCACCTAATCGCACTGGGCCCACGTGGTGGATTACGGCCCATGCCCTCTCCTAGAGAGGAGGTCTGAGTCCTAGCAGTGGGAACATTATAAGGCTGATGCAATGTAATGCAATGCATCATACTCCGATTTTTTTTTATGTGTATATAATATTCCAAGACATGCTCCCGCAACCCGTGTCAAAAATCCTAATCTGTTTAGCCGTTTGAGCATAAAAGAGTAACAAATAAACACACGTACAGACATGTGATATGACTTTTACAAGCTTTTATTTAGTTCCACATTTCCCGATGTTTTTCTGTGATCCTACAAATTAAATTTGATCCACTTCGGGAGGTTACCGATTGAGCTGAAATTTTGCTTGCAAGTGTAAATCAGATGACAATGCAAAATTATTATGAAGTGGACCTCATTTGATGATTAAACTGGAAGGTGGCTATACTAATTAGGTAATTAGGCGACACAACCCCATCGAGTTTGGGCTCGTGTGATTTGTCGTGACGAGAATTTTGGTGCTAGGTGGTAACTAGGGTCTGATGATGGAACTTGAAGATGGCCATAGAAACACGGTAATAAACGCAATAAGATAACCCTATCGTGTTTGGTTTTCTTGGAATGGTCTTGATGAGTTTTAATTTTATACGTATATATCGCGATATAAAAGCTTGCTATAAAAAAAAAAATCATTTAAAACTTGTTTATTATCAGTATGATTACGAACTATTTTTTTTTTTAAAAGAATGTTCCACACTAGAGATGACTCCTTTATCATGGGTGCATTAAATCACATACACAAGGAATCGAAACCAGAAACAATCATCTGTAGGTCATACAAATATTTGTTCTGTGCGGGAATCGAACTCGCAACACGCAGTGTTGCTGCCAATCCCTCTACCACTCCGCCAACCGTGCCATCGATTATATTAGTTTGATGATGAAGTACAATTCACATTTTATATTACATAACAAAGATTCTACTGAAACAGAATACGACTATTCTTTTCTACATTTTCAGAATAAAAATATCTACATTTACGTTTTAACATAATGCAGCATTAGATGGCGGTTGATACAATTTATGGTACGCATTCGTAGAATTTATTGCTTCTAAGAAAATGATGGGGGTTTCCTACCCCTTAAGCTTGCACCCCCTGCTGCGCAAATATAAATATGTTGCGACTCTTAAGACACATTTGTTTTGAAGAAAGCGTTTATTGACCTCTGTGTGGATATTATAATTTTGCGTTTGTCGTGTTTCTCTGTATAGTTTGGGTTCGATCCCAGTATTCCAGAAAATTATTTTTGAGTTTTTTTAATTAAGAAATGAATCTTGTTTCTTTGAGTATTGAAGAAATCCCCAAGAGAAAGATATCCAATGTTACCGATATAGGCTGAAGAATTAGGTAGGGCACATTCCTCGTAGATCAGATGGTCGATTTGGACAAAAGGTTCTGTAGTGGCGACTACGTAACGAAAAGCACAGTGTTGGAAGGCCTCTTATAAGGTGGACCGACGATCTGGGGAGACGTTCGGTGGTTATGGCGACACTTGGTGTAGGCATATGTCCAGCAGTAGACGTCTCTCGGTTAAAACGGTGATGATGACTTGACATATTTGGCGAACAGAAAGTGGCAGTGTTATGTCTTTTTTAGGGATCCTTACCTCAGAAGGAAAAAATGGAAAACAAAATCCCTTATAGGATCACTTTGTTGTCTGTCTGTCTGTTTGTCAAGACCGTTTATCTCGGGAAAGCGTATAGGTATCGAGTTGAAATAAAAAAATATATGCTCAAGTCTGCGATCCCTGGAAGCTGTGAAAAAATCAAACATCTGAACGAAAAAAAAAGTCCTAACTATACCTAGCATAGATATAAGAACAGAAGCAGTACCATGAGCTCTTAACGCGATCCATTTGATGACCTAAACTGAATTGTTAAAGGTATGGAGCTATATACGATGTACATCACTCTTTCTTGCTCGCAAACACGCCTGATATTTTAACATATCATAGTAAGACCGTTGGACCTTAGTATCTAACTATGCATTATATAGCAGTTAGCTAAACTAATGATGGAGTTTATAAGGGTCATACGGATTTCATACGCATGCTGATTTGCTCCGCATGTAGAAAATTTCGAAAGGCAATTTACAATAAATACTTGTATGAAAAGGACATTTGCGGAGGTTACGCATGCGGAGCAAATCTGCATGGGTAAGGAAACCGCACGAAAACCACCCGAGTACTACATTTAACTGACGCATACGTGGGCCACGCTTGATCTAATGTAGCTCTACAAGTCCAGTTGCCATATAAAATGTATGGATATCGACACGCATAGATCGGCGTACGTGGCCGACGTATGCCCAATGTATTTCTACCTTTACCATTATCCACCCGCAACTAAAACCACAAGCCTGATCAAAGTGAAACAGACTTAGCACTCGCTGAAATAACACTAGAAAATAAAAGAAAGAAAAAGCAAAGAAAGAAAACATCGAGAAAAGGATACCGTATTGGTATTAATGTGGAAGACGTCTCAATGCTGGGGTAAGGAGGGTGCTGGTAGAGATATCTGTGTCTGCTGATACCCGATGGTGAAAGGCTGATGTACACTACAAGCTGTAAGATATGGACTAACTGAGGGTCCTTGGACGCAATTGCATATTGTAAACTCACTTTCACGGTTACCGAACTTAGCGAGCGAAAGTTCAAAATCCATATTAAGCGTGTCCTTGCTAAGAAAGCGTATTTCAAGGTTAAAGACTACGTTGAATACACGCTTGTTTGGTAATGACTACTTCTGCACTTTTTGTTCTGCATTTATCTATTGACTGCTCCATGATTGTTTTAAGTTCATTATTTGTACTTTTGCTTGTTTTTGACTTTTCAGTGAGAGTGTTGGGTTATTTGTAGTAGCTTGACTTGTTCAGAGTCGTTTTAGAGATTTACGTAACAGAGAGTGAAGTCCTGCAAACCTTCGTTGAAAAAAGAGGATCCTCTTACCGGACGAGTGTTATGTCTGGTATTGTCTCTGTTTGCCTCAAAATAGAAGCTGTTAGATACAAAAATAAAAATAAGCCGATGAATGAATAAGATGTTGAAACAGAGGAAGATAGGTGACTCGCCTCCAGCAGGTGGACCGCTGAAATTGTGCCTATATGGCACGATTCATTTGGCGGCTAACGCTATTTTGCTCGCACGACAGCGCCGGCTCTTATCTCTGTCCTTGTCTATCAGTGATAGTCAATGATAGACAAGGAGAGATAAGAGCCGGCAAAATATCAATGAAAAAAGATGTGTGTGATGACACAGATCTTAGATGTGTGAGCATCGATTCTGATTTCGATGTTAGCGCGTAACTCGCGCGCGTATCTTCCCTTGTAATATATCAATGGTTTACAGTAATAAATTAGGTAGGTACTAATAACAAATTAGTAAGAAAAACCGATTACATAATTCTAATAAGATTTTCACGATGTATAGCATTCAGTAGCACATCTTCCACTGTCCAACCATCCTAAAAAACGAATGTTTTCCCCGTCCTTTGTTCTCAGCAGAAGATACACTGCCGTTCACACATGAGTGCCTCCCTTTTTAATACCAGCGAATTTTCTCTTGTAAAGGAATAACGCGTTTTTGTAGGGTACGGTGAGGATTAAACTTTAAGGTGGTGGAAGTTTTTGTACTTAGTAGTTTCTTTTTTTTTGTTTTTGTTTTTTTAGGAACTAACCAGCATCAGTTTTTTTCCGCGTTTTTGGTTACTGCTCTGCTCTCGTGGGTTTTAGCGTGATATGATATAGGTTATTACTGTTTTCCATAAATGGGCTATCCAATTTTGGGATTTCTTATGTTAGGTAAAATCATCTAATGATAAATCCCTACTTGGGCGGGGCGGTAGAAAGTGTCAGACTTTTACTATTCATTATTTATAAATTACAAATATTTACTATTACTTTTACTGACTAAAAAATCTGTATAATAATTCAGGAATTCTATACAATACCGAATACGCAGCTGGTAATGTGTGTAAAAGACGAGAGCAGGGAAGAAGGTGATGTAGTTTTAGGGTACCCCGACACGGACAGGTTAGGTTAGGTTTATTTTTTATCACCACCTGAAAATAAAAGCCTTACTTTAAACCATATTTTATACATTGCCTAGGCATTGTATAGAATATCGGATTTATTTATTTATTTAAACTTCATGTACAGTAGTGGTACATAGGCGGACTTAATGCAACAAGGCATTCTCTACCAGTCAACCTTTGGGTTAAAAAAGAAAATACTGTGGTAGGTTTGCACAAGTATATAAAAAGTATAGATCAGGTACAATAAAAGTATTGTCCTTTCTAGTATTGTCTTTTTTTTTCTTTCCTGCTGCGGTCTTCCCGTCCGATTATAATTTAGGTGTCTTCAAGGCTAGAGTGAATAGGCTCTTAATAATCTAGTGCGCTTCATCATCAACGATTGCATCACTGCTTACCATCAGGTGGGATTGAAATAAAAAAATATATATATTATGTACCTATCTACTTTAATTATGTTTACCTGATTCAGGTTCAGAGTTGAAATTATTTAATTTTGCATAAAAATCCAGACAAAATGATTCATCGCTTTCCATCAGGTGAGATAGCGGTCAAGCGCGAACCTATCAATAATAATAAAAAAAAAAAATAACCAAACAAATCAAAAACAGAATCAACCTAAAGAATAAAATTACAATTACAATCCAACCAAAATTAAATTTAAAATCAAATTAAAATTATAATGTGTAAACTATTTACTAAATTAACCATATTTACCTAACACTTGTGATTTTTTGTTCTGTACACAACTTTATTTTAATGCAACTTAAATTAATTTAACTTAACTTGCATTGGTAAAAGGTGTTCCAGTAAAAAATATATTGCACGAGTAATACTATTCTTTAAAACTTATAAATTTACGCACTTTAAACCATTTAGCTCCTGAAATAAGTAAAAATAGAAAAATAACAAACAAAAACTTAAGTTAAAGTATCCGAATGCACATTACCGTCGGCAACTTCAAAGAGATAACACCCGACGGCGGCACTTTGATCTCGCCGCCCGTCGGCAAAACGTCTTTTATGTCACCGAGTTGCATGGTTATATGCTATTTCTTGACACAATTAGTTTTATTTATAAATTAAATAGGTAGCAGTAGTATTATTGCGATTTATTTAAAAGTTTGAATAATGTTATTTGTCTTTATAATGCGACTTCATAAAAAAAAAAACCGCTAAAACCATGCAGTGAATATGTCAAATTAGTCCAAATATTTAGAACAGTGCATTAAAAAAAAAATCTAAGACAAAAGACATTTTTTTAAATATCGAATCCTTACTTTTTAACTGAACACTCCAAGCTATTATTCAAGAAAGAAATCAAATCCATCCATATCCCCTCTACCTCGATTAAACAATGCAACCAAAGTTTTCTACACACTAAAATTATTACAAAAAATAAACATTGTCTTTTTTCTCAACCCTATCTCGTCCGACCCAGTTCTGGTGAACTGGGGTGAAAGTTCAGCCTTGGTCAAGGTGAAAGAGGCGCCCATTAACGTCTGCACTTAGAACAACTCTCTTGGCAGCACCGCCTTAAGATTTATAGCGAGAACACCAGAACTTGATACTTGGATAATTAAATTTTAATTGGACTTTTTTGAGTGAATGTAACCCGATATTACAAATGCTTATTTTTAGAAGGGCAGAAAAGAAATTTTAATTCCTAGAATTTGAAAAAAAAAATGAATAAACTAAACAAGTTTATAATTTAACTGTGCCCTTTGTTACCCCAAAGCAACCCACATATAACATACCTGTAGTTAGTTCTTATTTAAAACCAAAAATACCCTAAACGATAGGTTTTTTTTTTTTTTTTGGGTAGGTAAACCCTAAACGATAGGTGGAGACGTTGCGAATTTAGGCATAGAGAAGTTGCAGTATGGCAAACATAAATTCAAAATTATATGGGAACTAACTTTCATAAGTTCCCATAGCTCATGCTAGTGCACGATTCTTGGTTCGGGGGGGCGGCGAACCGGCAAGAAACTCTACTATTACTCTTTAAAAAGTAGAACAATAATCATAAAGCTAAGTAAAGGCCACATTAATTTGATGTACACTGTCGATCTAACATCTATTAATATTTATTACTTAGTCTGAGGAACAGAAATAATTATAGGTACTCTAATTTAAAGAAATTTTACTATTGCTAACATAAACTGAAAACTGAAATAAATTCATTATCATTGCTTACCATCAGGTGTGATAGTGGTTAAACTAGAGCCGACCAATAAAACAAAAAATAAAAATGTTATAATTGAAAATAAAGCCAAATCATACTCGGAATATTGTTCTGTTTGGTGATAATTTCACATTGTTAACATACAAAATCCGCAATCGAATCATATTTTTTATAATTAGTCGCCAGTATCAAAACCTAACAGTCATCGTATACAAAGTTGGCTAAGTAATAAGATAATGAAGAACAGCGGGGTCGAGCTACGAATTAAAACGAGAAACGTGCGGCACTGTGGAGGCACCACCTCGGAGTTGCACGAACAACTTTAGTAACTGTCATTATTTGTGTTTTAAATAAAGGGTCTATCGTTTCCTACATATTTGATTTTTGTATTTGCCTAATATGAAACAGAACTTACAAAATGAAATAAAATAGTTGTCTATATGGGATAGTTTGAAAATTCATATAGGAAAAAATGTTAATTGGATGTTGCTACAATATGAAAATTCTAATAAACATATTTTGACCAGACACTAAAATTGGTTTTTCTTTATTCCTTTTCTAATTTATTTTGCGTTTTTTTGGCCAGAATAAACATGTTTTCTTTCTTTTTACTTTAATTTTTTGTCTGGGACAAATGTATTGTTAGTTTTTTTTTCTTATAAGACAGTCATCACGCAATTTACTGTCTTAATATCTACGTAACTATAAATTGTAGAAACTGGATCAAGATCAAAAACTAAAAAGAAGGTAAAATGTACCTAAGTGGTCCCGCCAGCATAACGCACACTTCTCTTGTTTATTTAATGAGTGAATCGGAGACGACCTCGTTACGACGTCACTACTTCTTGAACATCGCGCGAACGAGACAGAAGATCCCAAAATTAATATGCAAGAAAGGGATGCAAATACCCGCTGAACCTTGAATGAATAGGTTTTCTTAAGTACTCCGCTTTCTTCTAATGAAATCGAAATGAAGATGTGTCAATGGAAGTTCAGTTTTAAACACTTTACGAAGATTTCAAGGTGAATGGTCTATAAGGAAAAAGTTGGTTCATTTTTACGGTCTTTTTTCTTTTAAAAGGGTAGTAGGAAGTCTTGGCTAAGTGAAGTATTTTGTGAGACTTTCAGTTGCTTCGAGTCTGTTGACTTTGTTAAGAGTAAATTGTAAGTCTGAAACTCTGAAGACCTCTATTTGGTTTCGATGACTATTCGTTTCGATGAAGTGTGTTTTTTAGTTAGTTCATAGTTTACTTGGTTTTTCATGAGATATCTTTGTGATTTTATTCTATATATCTGCCTTATTCTATGCCCTTTTAATATCAGTCGTTTAATTACTTTGTTTCATATAGCTCAGTGGCTAAGACGCCCGTCTCTCATGCATGAGGTTGTTGGTTCGAAACCGGGGAAATACATAATTATGTGATTCTTTTTCCTTTTATTTTTCTAAGTTTATCCAGGACATTACCCCCCCCCCCCTTCCCCATCCCGTGCCTCGAACAGCTCTCAAAGTCTTTGGTCCCGGTTATCATTCGTAGATATTTGACAGTCGTTACTGGTAGACAGAAGCTTGAAAGTCTGACCATGAGTCTATCCAAAGAGTATTGTGCTGCCCAGTATCTGGGTTGTGGAGGTCTGATAGGAGTAGTTCTATGTACAACACGGGCATTCATTCGTAAGGTGGACCGATGACCTCGTAAGGTTTGCGGGAACCCGATGGATGCGGGACGCGTAGGACTGTTCCTTGTGGCGACCTCTTGGGGGACGCCTATGTCCAACAGTGGATGTCTTTCGGCTTAAATGATGATGATGATTCAGTCGTATCCACTTAGACTGGAAGTTGACTCCAAGCAAGTTAGGATAAAGTTAAAAAAACGATGATTATTTTGTCACTCATACAAACATGGGACAGAAATCGAAAATTCTGTCGATAATTTTTCCATTTCGTAAGTATGTAACACAAATTCTTATATAATAATGTGCGGATTGGTGGATGTCACAGGTCTTCAAATTTTTGATTCTAGGAAATGCCGGTTTCCTCATGATGTTTTCCTTCACCGTTTTGAAAGCTGTGGTAATGGAATAAATTACACAAAGTAATGTGCCTGGCTGGGTTTGAACCCGCGATTTACAACTCTCAAGTCGGGGCCGTTACCATTCGGCCACCACTGCTCTCATTATATAATTCTTATATAAATTTTAAACAAATATATTTCTCAGTCAATATAAAAAACCGCGTTGAATTATCGATATAATTACAGTCTGGGTACACGACGTATCTTTTTTTCGAATTTTCTTCTAAATTTATGTTGATTTCGTTACCAACGCAAACCCATTTCACGATTTCTTTTTAACATTCGTGTAGCTCGGGGCTGTATTCATAGTCTGGTGTTGGTTTTTGGTAGCCTTTGGTCTTATTTGAAGTTTTAAATAAGACTGCAGGGAGATTGGAACGTTGTTGTATTTGTTTATACTAATAAGAATTGATTTAGTATGTTGGCATGGTGGTATCGATACGTGAATGAGAAAAAACATCTATCGAGTCTGCATAAGGTATTAAAAGGGATATTATTAAAAGAACGGTTTATTTAATACCATGTTTATTTTATTTTGTGAATTTTAGTTCAACAGCTGCCTTCATCTTGAATGAACTGTAAGTTTTCATTGACTATTAAACGTTACGCTACATTGTTTTTTTTTTAAAGTTATATATAGTTACCTGGAAAAACAGACCTTGAAAAACTGCTATTTGGAAGACAAATCATTTTTTTTTGTGCCGGAATCGAACCTGCGACATGTAGTGTAGCAGCTAATCGCTTAAAAATTGCACCAAATGAGCTGTCATTATATTTGTGGTCGAGACAATAACTCTTTGTATTTTTTTTTTGTATATTCAAGCCCGGTAACAATAGATAGTATATTTCTGATTTTTGTAATAATTTTACTAATGTCAGAATACAACAAAATAGATCTAATAGTTACTAACGTTCACGTTATAAAATTTCAATAAAAAACGTTACTGGATTAAAAAATACGATATTTTGAATTCAAATCATGATCAGAACATGTAATTTATAATTACATTCTTTATGCACAAAAATTACGGCAGACTTTTATACCTGTCAACCTTTGGGTGATGCAGAGACAAATTATGGTGGATGCAATAATATATATAAGCATTACATATTATTTATGTCACACTGTAAATTATACAAATATATACCTATATACTATAAATATAATCTATATGTACGCAAACTAGAAAGATGGAAAAGAAAAAAGTGTATAACGAATCAAGTGAACAATTGATGTAGATAAACATTCTGAAAACCAATTAGCATTGTGACGATACTGCTGCCAAATGCTGTTTTACTGACTGTCTGTCCACAAACTTTTACTTCCAAACAAAAACAGTAAATTTTATTCTATTTTTATGGTACTGCCTATAGATACGGCGCGAGCGTTTTTCATTAGGCTACGATCACATTAGGCGGGCGGACAGACGGCCAGATTATTGGATCCGACGGACGAAAGACTTCGATCCGTTGCCTTTTTTACGTTTTTTTCTCTTTTTTGCCTCCCAGGCACCGTCTGGAAAGCCTTTTCCTCTTATTTATTGCTTATACGAAGCCCAAATTGGATATTTGTGAAAGGTTGAGTCGTTCGCCGATAGAAAATATTAGTTTTTTTTTTTTTCGTTTTCATACTTTTTTTTTGGAGACTGCATTTCTATTTGAGTTTGTAATGTGGTTTGGTTTTATTAATAAGTTGTTTATAGTATATGTTTATAATATATTTATTTGAATGTAATTTTTTCAGAAAAAATCTTTATGTTAAACAAAAAGATAAATCAATAAATTTAGAGGCTAGAGGATAGGGTTCATAGACCAGGTACAACCAGGAAATAACGCATTTACTGTCAAAAGTTAAATAAAAAAAAATGTGTGCATGGATAAAATAATGTAGTTTTAATAAAGGTTTCCTTTATAGTTTCAAACTAAGCAGAGCTTGTGCTATGAGTACTACACAATCGATAAGCATACTTAAATATTTCTAAATACATAAATATTATAGATAAATTACACCCAGACACCGGACCAATGATCATGCTCATCACACAAACATTTGTCTTGGTTGGGAATCGAACCCACGACTTCCGGCATAGCAGTCAGGGTCACTAAACACTAAACCAACAGGTCAGTCAAATTTGAAGATTGACAGCTAATCCTGATATTGAGAGTTGGAAATAGTTTTAATGTAATAAAGAAAAAGGTGTGTTTTAACGGATCTCTGGGTATTTTTTCCCAATATTCTTTTCACAAGAACTTTAGAAAACCATTTGTAAATTCCAAACGTTTAAAAAATTAAAAGATATTAACTTTCATTTACCAAAGACAATCTCTTAATCATCATCATCATCATCATCAGTCTTTTAATGTCCCACTGCTGGGACACATGCCTCCAAAAAGACAAGACATCTAATAAATAAGGAATTGTTTATTTATTTCTTTCCAGCCAGCCTTTTGGGCACACTTCCAGTCGACAGCGATGCGGATGAGTTTTATGACGCCATTTTTTAGTTAGGAGTAGGTTTAAGTGTAGTTTTAATTAGTATTTTATCTAATAAATTACGAAATAACAAAAAATCCTATTAGATATGGAAATCAAATCGCAAACATCAAAATAACATGGTACCAACCTTACGCCACTTGACACTAAAAAACGTCACCCGAACTAAAAACCAACTAAATAAAAAGTAAAGTTACGCGCTACCAACATCACACCTTAATTTGGGAAACCAAACCACAAGCAGACGCTTTTAAGGGTTTGTCTCATTAGCAGCTGAGAGCCCTCTCGTCACACCGCTAATTAAAAGATTTTGATGTCAGTGCGCAGACTAGTCGCATGACGAAAAGTCGTAAAAAACGGTTTTTTTTTTTGACGGAACAATAGAACGTGGTTTCAAATGTGAATGTTGTAATCCTGTAAGAATTTTGTTTAATTAGAATTTTAATTGCATGTTCTGGCTGACAGTTTTGGAAGCTCCATGTGGTCATAATTTCTTATAAGATGATGATATGTATTTGATTTATTAGTTAGTTAGGTACCAAAATCTTTTTTGCCATTTGTTCTTTTCCGTCCAAATCCTCTACTACTGCCCTCATCTATATAAAGTTTTAATGAAATATAACTCTAAAGTTAACTTAATTAATATAGTGAAAAAATAAACCAATACATCTTCACCCCAACTTATATTTAACGGACAGCATCAGCGTAGATACGTGCACCTAATTTACGGAAAAAAACCGCAAAACACATTACACGCCATGGAAAATTCGCCAAAACTTATCAGCCGAAAGCCACGGCACAATCCATCATCATTATGCCAAAACTCGCCGAAATTCAATAAAAAAAAACTTTCCTCCTACACCCCCATCTAGCGGCGGTGGCAGGAACTTCAGCGTCACCCCCACTATACCGAGGGGTGGCAACCACCCCACGTCGTATCCCTTTTTTCTTCCCTCCACACCCTTATCCATACCTGAGCTTTCTTTATCCGTAGACCGAACTTTTTATTTCGATCTGTCTCTTTCGCACTTTAGCATTACTTCGTCTAAATGTGACAGGCGATTATCCGTCTCTTTCTGTTGCAAAGAAAAAAATCTGTTTATAAAAATGCGAGCGTGGATGTGTTTGGGGCACGGCTCCATTGGACGTAGGGGTAATGCTTCATACACGGAGGGGTGTTTTTTATACGAGTTTGGATTGAAAAAAAAAATGCACCCCAACAGAAGCCGGTTTCTTTTAGGTACAGTACCTACAGATATTCGTTTCCAATTTCGATAACAAAGCTTATATTTTTTTTTTTCGTATTTCTTTTGTACGTCTCCTCGAAATAATTGTGCGGGCGGGTTCCTGTTTCGTTTGTGTTTTTTTCATAAATATCTCAAAAGATATCTAAAATCCTGTATCTAATGTTGGTTGGGTCTTATATTATATCTGAGATGTTCACATGCTTGGATTGCTCCGTAAAGACGGGATTCATTAAAAATATGAATGGTTCCTGATTAAAATTGTTTGATCTGTACATGTTTGATCTCTTGCGTTCGAGATATTTACAATTACGTTGCGTCTGTCTCAAATAATTTGAAGGCATGTCTTGCTATGTAATTTGTTTGTTTGATAAATTATAGGTAAGATGATAGAGTGATGATTATTTTAGTACATGGCAACGTGATGCATAGGATCCTAATAATACGTGGTTAATGAGACATTTGGAAAACTGTATTTCGAAACAGTTGCGGATCATAGTATGTTTGCACTCTATGTACTGTGGCAGGCAGGATCTGAAAGGTTTGTCATTCTATAAGCTACTGGGCATCAGACAGACATCAGACAGCGCTGGTTTTCAGCTGGCACCTAGCAGTGACAAACAGTACCATTTTGTGTTGTTGCTGTCGAATACGACAATACAATTGTGTTGAATAAATTCTATTCTACTCTACCGGGATTCTGCTGCATACGATCTAGAAGTCTAAAGTTAAAACTTAGGCAGATTATATGGTTGTCAATATTTTCGCCGAGGCAGAGTTTTTTTAATGGTTTCTCAGAGTTTTTCCAATAGGCTTCGGCCCTACTGGGCCCCTAAAGTTTACTGACAAATCCTGGAGGCGCGCGGGAACAGTGCGCGCCTTAAACGACTTTGGCTCGGATCGGTCTGTTGCCGGACAGACAGACAGCGAACCACCAATTGCCCGCCGATCGCAAGCCCGCGCCTACGGTGGGCTATCCTACAGATGCCCTTTGCGGTATAGAATTCAAATCATCAAAGTCATATCTTATTATTTTTATACGACTAGCGTCTAACAGTAGCTTCGCTGACGTGAATGTAGTTTTCTTCATACAAACTTTCGACCTCTATTTCATCCCCTTAGGGGGTAAATTTTGGACAATTCTCTCTTTGTACTCACCTACGTTATAAAATGAATCCTTGTGCAAAATCTCACGTTCCTTGTCCGAGTAGTTTCGGCTGTGCATTGATATAACATTCAGTCAATTATTGCTTTTATACACCGTTAAATTTTGATCGTTTTAATCCCGCGGAGGGTCGATTTTTTATCGAATTTAATATCTACGTAATTAATTTCTATAGGTAAACGTCAACTGAGCGCGGCCAATGACCTGTAGGTAGTTAGTAACGACCGGCAATTACCTACAAGGTCAAGGAGTTTTTGAAAAAAAGTACTCTATTTTTTAATTTTATCTTTACAAATCGATAGTATTTCATGTATCGAATCGACCCTCCGCGGTATTAAAACGACTAAAATTTAAGTTGTATATGTGTTTACAAATTGATTATCTAAATGTCTTAACAAAAATAATAGCAGACCCCAAAAAATGGCCTAGTATCATATCTTACCGTTGCATTCCATAAAACTACTTAAAAAACCAACAAATAATTAAAACTTTACATTTTACTCTGGCCTAGTGCCCCGTTATTTTCTTCAATATAAATCAATCAAAACAACCCGTAACCGTCGACCGCTGACCGAACTCCCCACTAACCGCAACAAAGAACCGGTCACTGGGTTAGTTCTCGCAGATCCATAGACAATGTAGACATAGACACACAAACGTACGTCAGTACTAGTTTTAAAAATTGTCTATGTTGGTACAGAGTTTTATACAGGGTGACGAGTTAATAGTATTGTTAAAATATGGCTGAGATCAATTTTTCAACGTCATATCGACGTCTATTTATTTATTATATACTTTATTGTACACCTCATAACGTGGACAGCATAAAAAATTGCCAAAACTTTTACAAACAAGCTTAGGATGGACTGAACCAAAATCAATCAGTGTAAATAATATTAATTAGACATAATAATAAAAATATATACATTTATACATATATTTTTAAAGAATTTTTAAATTGTTTTCAAGAAATGTTTAAAAATGTACAAAATAAGTTAGAATAATGCATAAAGACTAAATACATAATATACAGTATCAATTTAATAGACAATTAATACCTTGTGAATCGTTCACTACAGGGTATATACAGCGTTAAACTTTGATGCGTAAATAAATTGGAGTTTTAAAAAAACTACTTTATTTTTTTAAATTTCGTCTTTACAATTTTAAATCCACAGTGTTTCATGCACAGAATCGACACTCCACGGGATTAAAATGATCAAAATTTAACGGTGTATACATATGTATATACATGTATAACGTTTCCATATTCATTTAAATATATCTCGTTTTTTAATGTATATCAGCTCAAGTTTGTCACTGCCACTTTGCCAACCTAGTTGATATACTCAATAGAAAAGTAAAAAAAATATCTTTTTCTTAATAATACCTAATGATTTGATATTTATTTACGACAGTATTTATTCATTTAGAATGTATACCTATGTATATGGTTTAGACGTCTTATAATATAAATTTCTGTCCTGTAAATAGATAAGTATCCTTTTTACTTTATTTTGGGTAGGCTCCTATTCAATTTAAGCGTCAACAGTTTACTGACTAAAACACACCCTTGTTCTATTAACAGGCCCGCAGTGACATTTGAAAAAATCGCTTATAATTATGTAATAGTACGCTCTTTAATAAATAATATATAAGCTGTCATTTTTACGCGAATGTAATCTGGATATCTCTAAAAATGAATTAATTTTTTTAAATAAATATTATATCAGTATTTCTCAAAATACATGTACATCTTTGAAAAAAAAAGTGTGCTTTGAAACAGTTCAAAAGTTTTATATTTATAAATCATCACACAAAAAAAACACACACTCAATTTTGTAGGATGAATATTAATCTTTAAGATAACGAAGAATTATAGCTATAATCATACTTATTATCAAATATTTCGATATTTTAAAAATAGCTTTTTTTACCTTTCATACAAAAACCTGTTTGCCACTCTACCTTTTTCATGTGTTTTTGTTTCATAAAATGCGATACGTAACTAAATTATTGTAAATTTCTTTGTATCATCGTTCTACAGTAATCGCAGTTTCTGTATCAAATTGATTTTCTATGGGGTGTCATAGTGAATTGGCAATTTAAAGCAAAAAAACAAAATGAGTCGCTCTCATTTACTATTTAGTTATTACTCTTTAGTTACGATTTATTTCTACTTTCCCATGATTTCTGAACGATTCCGTAATTTTTTTACACGGACAACACTAGCTTCACTCTGATTGGCTATTGGTTTGACGTCTCCGCCTTTACATCTATCGTGAAAATCAGTGAGAACGTGTGTGTTTTGTGGGGTTACTTTTTCGAGACAGGAAGTAAAATCAGCGATTTTTCATAGAACGGTAAGTCTTCATTTACCCATTTTTTGTAATACGTGTTGTACGAATATTTAATAAGCTTTTATATTTGCTGTAACAGCTTTTATCAATAAATATATTTTTTCTGACCTCAATTTGTCTAATATTTCGTAACGTTTTTTACGAATTTCGTTACGTAACGAAAAAGTACAACATAAAGCTGAGTGTATACTGTTATAACCTGACTAAGCATAGTAATATTCACTACTTAATTTATGAAAAAAAAATATATAGAGCGTCAATAACTAAAGGATTGGATATTATCTGCTATATAGAAGTGCCACCAGCAAAAAATAATGAAATAATTTAAATTACGTTTTTATGTGATTTAATAACTTTTTACCCCTGATATTACTTACATGAAGTTCTATTGAGAACTTCCTCCTTTTCGTCGGTTAAAAAACCTCGCGGCTTTGTTTCAATTCGCTTGAGAATAGAATTATACCGATTGTTACAAATACTTAACTCTTGCTAATGACACTTCTGTAGAGATGCCCACTATACTTGTTGGTTTGACTTATCAAATTGGTTATTACTTACAACTGCTTATATACAACTGCATTACTTCTTTTGTTTTTTAAGGAATGCCGCCAAAAACCAATGCCGAAAGGCAAAAAGCTTACAGAGAACGACTCAAAAAGGATAAACCAAATAAATATGAGGAAATCCGTGTCAAACATTTGGAAAAAGTTAAAGAAAATATCAAAAAGAAAAAAGAAATTCTTACAGAAGAAGAAAAACAAGAGCTACGAGCAAAGTGGAGACAAGCCAATGCTATAAGAGCTGAAAGAAAAAAAAAGGCCTACTCTACGACAAAACAAAACAACACATTGGAAGTAAGAAAAAATGCTAAAAATAATACAAATATCCTAAAGGAGAGACTACAAAAGCTTACTGAAGAAAATACTCAATTAAAACGACGAAATAAAAATTTAAGACAGGCCTGCAATCGGATGAAAAAGCGAGTGGAAATTCTGAAAAAACGACTACCCCAACAAATTAGGCCAATTTATTAAGGAAGAAATTTATAAAGCGCTAATGGATAGTGATTCTAATTAAGTTTTTTTATGTTTAAAATAACGTCAGGTTTTCATTTTTAAAAGATTGGGAAAAAAAAATAATTTGATTAAAATAGTATGAATGATTACTCCCTTATTTTATTTCTAACCCCTTAAGTATTTGGGTACATACTTACAAATATTTCGTATTGAATAAATGAAGAGCATTCACAATATTTCGCCAATGTGTAACCAGCCTTATGGTTACTATTTAGTTACATCTAAGGACTATTTCGTAACAATATTTCGTTACTACCATTTCGTTACGTACATTTATTTTGAGAAATACTCATATATTTTTAAATTTTATAATATGTACATGAAATCGTTTAATGGCATTGTATCTATTCTAAGATAGCTTTATTAAAACCTTAAGTATTTATTACGAAATAATGTCTATCATTTAGCAAGCATAGTGTTTCCTAAAATAAAGTAAATAGAATAAGCTGCAAAATTACCATTAAAAATATTATTTTTACTTATACTATTTTGTAAAGTCTTATGATGTAGCTGTCTGTTCTCCCCCAATTATAAAATAGAATATAAAATCAAATAAAAATCATTGAATCATTACTAACAATCCACTTTACAGTAATTATGACAAATTAACTTGCTGATACCTAGTGAATAGTTTAAATATTGCAATTTCCTTTTATGTAATTATGTTGTACTTGTCCAGTAGTCCAGTATTTATTGCGTGGCATCCTGTATTTAACCACAGGAAATAGAAACAGCCCTTTTATTAGTTTGATTATATAAAAAAAAAATAGAATCATATATCTGTGGCCCAAGTGAAAAGGGATATAAGTACAAAAATGCAACTCTATAACAGACTCAAAAAAAATTCGGTGCGGACCAAAATGTTACTTAATAAATTAGTTTTTATGATACAAGCAATGCAAAAATTTTTTTCATTACTCATACGCTAAAAGTAGGTCTGAAGTTGCCTGAGGAGCGGGTTGAAAGTAATACTTTTCATCCCTAGGGAGAATCACTTTCAACTGACAGCTGTCAAATTATTAAAAAAAAAAACAAACTTCTAGTTCTATCTTCGCATTTGTATTGATCTATGTGTCAACTTTCTATACAGCCAGTCAATTACAGCGCGATGTAACATTGAAATTAAGAGATAAGTATCTACATTTTTTTTTAAATTACATAATTATTATTAATTTACTTTCAATTAATTCTTTAAAACTAACATAGCTATGAGAAATATTTACCATTTTTCACTGATAAAAATGAAAAATGATGGCTGAATAGCCGATTGACCACAGAAAAAAAAAAAACGAAATGGAACGAAATTTGTTGTAGAATTTCGTTTATACTTTACTAAATCTCTGCTATAAGAGATTTTGTAAATACACAATAATCAGATTCAGTTAAGGATTCAACGCCTGATTCTTAAGAGAAGAGGTTAAAGTAGTAATCAGAAACCTTTTACGGCCTAAATCAAAAGAAGCATACCTAAAATCATACGACGACCTTTGACGACGACTCAGGTTTTTATTTTTATTTTCCTTTTATTCGTAATGAAAAGCACAGTGTTTACCTCGGGTTAAAGGCTTATTTAGTCCCTCGAATATTGGCGAACCACGCCAAACCAAACTTTTTCTCGGGACTAAATAAGTTACTTTCACCCCTAGGGTAACAATGTAATATTTATATCCCTTTATTTTGGTGAAAACGGATCTTTTTCTAGTAATATCATTGTTGAACAGAAATCGCAAGCAATTTAAAACGTGGGTACTTTATGTTTCTGTACTTGAGTGGCTGTATAGACTTACGAGTTGTAGGTCGTGGGTTCAAACCCAGCCAGGGGCATTACTTTGTGTAATTTATTTCATCACCACTGCTCTCAAAACGGTGAAGGAAAACATCGTGAGGAAACCGGCATGTCCTAGAACCAAAAATTCGAAGACATGTGACATTCATCAACCCGCACTAGGCCCGCGTGGTGGATTACGGCCCACTCCCTCTCTTAGAGAGGAGGCCTGTGTCCCAGTAGTGGGAACATTAAAAGGCTTAAATGATGATGATAGAAAGTTAAGACATGGTTAATTAGAAATGTGGAAATAGAACTAGTTTTTTTTTAATAATTTGACAGCTGTCAATTGAAAGTGATTCTCCCTAGGGATGAAAAGTATTACTTTCAACCCGCTCCTCAGGCAACTTCAGACCTACTTTCTGAGCATGAGTAATGAAAAATAGATTTTAACCCTTGATTTTGTTTCGATGTTTCTTCTCAGGGTAGTCAGCTAAGAAACACCGGCCTCATCTAGTTTAAACTGACAAAAACAGCGTCCTAATGCTACTTCAAGGCAACGGACTTCCACTGGCTTACAGACGGCGAGCAATGGTCAACATACTCGATGAGGCTGATGATTTTTTTTGTGGTGGGTAAAATCATCCAATGGCAATTGGGTAGAGCGGGAGATAGTGTCACACTCTTCCTGACAAAAAACCCCGTTCTTTCGTTGCCTTTCATATTAGGGCCGAAACTTCCTTTCAGAAACAGACCCTTCGTCCCAGTAGACTTCGACCTTGCCTGCCTGCTAACAGACTGGGCCTCTACGGTTTTCTGACAACTCCATGAGGCGCGCGGGAACAGTGCGCGCCATCGACGACCTGGGCTTGGTCCGGATGGTTACCAGATTAGCCGATGAGGTTTGTTCGGCCATCGGCTTGCGAGGGCTAAGGAATAGTTTGAAAGAGGCATCACTGCCCTAAAACGTAATAAACAAATGAAGGAACACGGTAGCAACCTAAAGAAAAAAATAATGAAACGAATACTCGAACAAAGCCACCGGTGTGTACTAGTTAAGAACCATAATTTAATCACCACAGCTATACTATGTCCACTTAAGGTGACGTTCCTTCACCCCAAACCATTTATTAAGGATCAACCATTAAATACGCATTTGCATCGTGACACCGGTCACGAAGTAATAAAATTAATAGCTGTATTGCCTTTAAAATGAGCTATTGTTATAATATTTAAAAAAAAACTGTCGCACTGTCGGCTTAGCAGGTGCAATCCTTAAATGGATTTTGGTAAAATTGTAATTTAATAAAGAAAAAAAACCTTGAGTTTTTCGTTGAATTTTTTTTTTTTTTTTTTTGTAAGTAATCGATTAAAGCATACTGCTTTTTAAGCAGCCACGTCAATTTGAAATTAAAATGTTAAACAAGTTTTACAAAATTTCAATTTAGGTCTTACTATAAAAGAAATATGTATATATTGTAATAATTAGTGACCGATACTTAAACACGTGTTTGTAGTAATGATAACAAACAACTTTTACTATAGGACTAAAGTTGAAATTACGAAAAATATCAGCAAGTTCAGTGCATTTTGTTCAGTTAGGCGAACATAAACGTACTGACCAGCAGATTTATTTCATGACTTCAGGTTTGGTCCCATAGCAAAAGTTGTTTGTTATAATGACTACAATCACGTGTTTAAGTATCAGACACTAATTACCAGTCACCCTACTTATATATAAAAGGAGAAACTGACTGACTGACATAGCAATGCACAGCCGAAACTAACTGGGACTAAGAACGTGAAATTTAGCATATAGCTTCCTTTGATGATATAGATAAAAAAGATTTTCAAAACTATCCTCAATACAACAATTTAGGGGATTTTTTAAGATCCTATGATTTTTTTTTATGGTAGGTAAAATCATCCAATGACAAATGCCGCCCTTGGGTGGGGCGGGAAATAGTGGCAGACTCTTACTGACTAAAAACCTACCCTGCTCCATTCATTGCCTTTGTCCCAGGGCCCCAGGTAACATTTTCACATAACCTTTGGCCCCAGTAGGCTTCGGCCCTGCTGGGCCCCTACAGTTTGCTGACAACTCCTCGAAGCGCGCGGGAACAGTGCGCGCCGTAAACGACTTGAGCTCGAACCGGTCTGTTACCGGACGGACGGACAGTGAGCTACCCATTGCCCGCCGTCCGCGAGCCCGCGCCTACAGGATTGGAATCCCGGCGGCGGCGGCGGCGTGTACGCCGTTGCCTGATGCGGTCGGCCTCCTCTTTTGCCAGCATTACTGCTTCGCAGAAGGAGGCGACAGTCTGCCACTCCTCATCGCTCCGGAGCATGGCTTGAACCAAGCTCCGGCGCGAGAGATCGCCGCCGCCGATCGCCCCCACAAGGACAAGGCGATGCTCTTCCCAAAAAGATCCTATGATGGATTTTTATTTCTATGGTTAATAAACTTGCCTTGGTCTACCACGACGTAGCTTTGCGTTTACTGGACTAGGTCTAAGTGACTCTTTTATCCTAAGACTCATCTGACATGATACAAACCGTGTCCTTTTAATAGCATATACTCCATCTGTCCTAAACAGATGGAGTAACTTAACAAAAAAATCTTGATAAGTGATTTTTTTTTTAATTGTATAGAAGACGTACAAAGATTATTTACATTTAGTTAATTACCTAACACTGGTTTAGGTAAATAACTAAGAACTATTTTAGATAAAAGACATGAAGTTTGTTTACATTTAATTAAGTAACTAAACAAATGGAGTATAAGTTGGAAATATTAATTAAGTTACAATACCTCTATGCTCATAATATTTTCTTCTATATCTACGCCTTTCCAGTTTTATAAAAACTGCAAGTACATATTTTACTACCGCACTCGATGGTATAATAAAATCCATGACAATGACGGTCACTTCACCGACTTATCGTATTCATCTTTCAAAATATCACATGCTATAAAAAATCACTCAACTTAACTTTCGAATTCAAAATATCGTCCTTAACGTCAACTGTAAGCTTTTAAAATTTTCCAAAACTCACGCACTTTCTTGCGGACGGCGTGCAATGGGTAGCACGCTGTCCGATCGTCCGGTAACCGACCGGACCGAGCCCAAGTCGTCGACGGCGCGTTCTGTTCCCGCGCGCCTCAAGGAGCTGTCAGCACACCGAAGAGGCCCAGCCTGCTAACTGCAGGCAGGCAGGGTCGAAGCCTACTGGGGTCATGGGTTAGTTCCGAAAGGAATGCTCGGCCCCGCACGATAGGCTACGAAGGAACGGAGTAGGTTTTTAGTCAGTAAGAGTCTGACACTACTTCCCGCTCCGCCCAAGGGCGGGATTTGTCATTGGATGATTTTACCTACCATCAAAAAAAAAAACCACTGCCGATTTTTTTTTAAATCCTCAACCATAACCAAACCAACAATTCAACAATTTGTCGTTCCCATCTTTCAAAATAGCACGTGCTACAAAAAAAAAAAAAACGCACAAGTGCAACAATGCAACGTCAAAATATTACAAAAACACATTCGAATTGAAAAGATCGTTTTACAATAAGCTAAATTGTTCCCCTGAATCAATCGATACGGTACAATAGAATCGAATAGGGCGTTCACAATTGAATCGATTTTTAATACGAGTCAAGTGGTTGCCATTCATTCGATGTTTGGATCGATCTTTTGTCAATTGGTGTTAGGGCTGTCGATATGTGATTTGGGTACTTAGTCTATTGTATTGAGGTTGACGCCTCCTTGTTATAAAAAAAAAAAATATTGGTGTTAAAATAATTGCCTTATAATAGTTGAATCGTAATTCTCTAATTTATTTAATTTGATTCGAGGTTAAAAATAATTAGGTACTTAAAAGATTTATCAGCTTAATTTTTAAATAAAAACAATAAATGAATGATGACCTGGTGAAGGAAGCCGATAGATGCAAGACGCACAGAAACAGTCGTTTTTTTTTTTTTACTGGGGTTATGCTCGCGTTTCCACGACAACTATCTCACCTGATGGTAAGCGATGATGTGGCCGACGATGGAGCATGCTTGCTTAGAAGTAACCTATTCAATCTTGACTTAAAGACGCCTTGGTTATAGCTATAAGGAAACACAGACTCCGGCAGGGAATTCCACTCCTTAGCTGTACGCATAATTAATGTGTTGTAACAACCCATGGCGAATACCTATGTCCAGCGCTGGATATCTTTCGACTCAAATAGTGATGATGACGAATTAATAACAAACAAAAAAGAAAGGCACACAAATGAACTGTAAAATATCGTTTTCTTAAAAGTTCACAGGATCGCCAAGTATGCAAATTAACTTAAATCGAAGCAAAAATGCTATGACAAATTACAAACCAGATATGCGATTAAATTATTGTCAATTTAAGAATATCTTTATTATAAGTTCCCAGGCGTATCTTCACACGAAATTTATTAAACCCAAAAAATATTTGCATAAACTACACCGCTGCACTTTCGAAAAAATAAAATAAAAAAGTAACGAACACTTTATTAAGAACTAGTTTTATAATGAAAAAGTTCTTCAATTTCACTTCCTTATAAATATTTATTCATCAAATAATATGCAAATTACTGTAATTATAGGGTTAGTAAGAAATGGGTTAGTCGATTTGCATATTAACCCTGCAATGCGAAGTGTAAGAAGAACGCATACAGCGATATGCAAAACTGACGTAAAAGTCAACGAACGTAAGTTGAATTTCGAATAATTTTAAAGGTGCGTTCCTAAGTATAAAAATTCTTTTAATTTTGCAAATTTCACACCTTTAGCTTGGGGAAACGACAGGTTTAAAGACGATTGCTTTTAAAAATAAAGACTTGTCGCCATGTGACGGTTTTTTTTTGTGTAGTGTGTAATAATTTTGTGCAATTTATGCACACCGCTCGTTAGACAATTAGCAAGCAGATGTCTGTTGAAAATTTATTTTGCTACTGGTTCTAGTGTGGGAAATAGGGTCCCTTCCGTCTGTAATGCCTCGTTTGATAGTTAATTTTATGCTACAATGTTTTATGGGCTCCTAGATAAACGTGTTAGACATATTGATACTTTTTTTTGCTTCTAACGTTTTTAGTTTCTCATTAAAGTATTTGTAGCATTGAACATTATACTATAATGAGGGCTGTGCGACAAGTATTTTGCAGGAAAATTAAAATGTTAACTCATTGATATTCTGCGGAGGTGGCCGAAATCAACCTGCGTGTGAAGATGGCTTAAAAGTTGTTGTATAAAAAGTTTTAATAGAAATTCACGATCAATATAATAAACTGGCTGTTATTGAAATAACTTTACTTACGTCGACTCGGTAAATGGACTCACAGATATTTTTTTTTTATGATTTGTATAAACTAGTGCTTGAGTGCTTGACTGCGATCCTACCTGATGAAATGATAATAAGCAGTGATGCAATCATGGATGTTAAATTACACTAGTTTATTAAGAGCCTGTTCACTTTAGCCTTGAAGACACCTAAAAAATAGTCGGACGTAAAGACCGCTACAGGTATATTACTCCAATCTTTCGCTAAGTACCTGTATACAATATAAACGACGAGGCGAAAACATTTTTGATTCGAAATAAAAGTCAAAATTTCCAATAAACCAGGCAACTAACAGGCATTTTTGAATTGTTAAAAAGTCAATTAGACAGAAAAGTTAAGGTAATTACACGTTGCAAAGTGAAAATCTCTATGGAGAAGAACGTGAAAGAAACTCCATGATCATTCTACCTATCTTTATCTAGTACTAATAGCACAAGCTCTGCTTAGTTTGGGGCTAGATAGCGTTGTGTGATATTTGTAGAATATTACTATTCATTTATTACTCTTATATACTTATCATATTATTTATTACAAACACATACACATAACACGTGTATGAGCACTATCTAAATCGACAATTTTGAAGAGAACTAAATAATCCAATAACTAATTTATTCATCACTCTCTTATTTATTTAGATAAAGTATTAATACAAGAAAAATTCTAATAAAAACTATATACAGACATATGGCGTCATAAAACTCCTCCGCATCGCTGTCACACTTTTTTTTTAATATTAAAAGCTAGAAGTAACTTATATTCATTCTAGATTTAAAAATCCACAGGGATTTCCAGTCCTTAGTCATCATCATCATCATTTCAACCAAAAGACGTCCACTGTTGGACATAGGCCTCCCCCAAGCGTCGCCACAATGGCCGGTCCTGTGCGTCTCGCATCCATCGGACTCCAGCGACCCTGACCAGGACATCGGTCCACCTTGTGGGAGGCCTTCCAACGCTGCGTCTTCCGGTACGCGGCCGCCACTCCAGAACCTTTCAGCCCCAACGGCCATCTGTTCTACGTGCAATGTGCCCAGCCCATTGCCACTTAAGTTTGGCAATTCTACGCGCTATGTCGGCAACCCTGGTTCTCTTGCGAATATCTTCATTTCTGATTCGATCACGCAAGGAAACTCCGAGCATAGCCCTTAGTACGCATAATGAATGTGTTCCCAAAATGTTTTGTGCGTATGGGTGGTATTTCCACCATATACCGATGGTGCATGGCCGTACACCTGGTAGTCCGATGATGGAACCGGCTTGGTAGAATTATTGTATGCAATTCTGATACACACTCCCCGAAATGCAACCGATAATAAACCAGCACCGGCTAGCAACTCGGCGTCGATGCTCAAGAATTTGAAGCCTCGACTTGACGAGTGCATACTAATGATCCTCTTGATAATTAAGTTTATTAACATAGGCATAATATTTTCTTAATTTTTTACTAACCCATAGATGTCACAAATCCAAATTTAAGATGACTTCTTTATTTTAGAAACATTGTAAGAACAATTCTAAACAATTTACAAAAAAAAGAAACTAGTGAATGTCAGTGGTTGTGGTTTAGGTGTGTTTATGTATGGTTTAAATTTTCATAAATTTATGTAGATGTACAATATCAAGTGTTTTTTTGTATGCAATTTTACATAGTAACCCACAGAAAAATCGAAAAGTTTAGTCAATCTAAATCGATTTTTTTCTAATTCGTAGTCATTTCTAATTTTTGCTTATTTGAACTCAGCAAGATATTTTATTTATCAACTTATATTACTAATCGTACAAAAGAGGTAATATTTAAAAAGTTTAGCAGGTTTTGAAGACGCAGTATGCCTGAGTGCTACAGACTATAGAATATATTTTCTATTTTTACACAAGCGAAGCCGCTGACAGGAGCTAGTTATTAATAATATCACTAAAATATACAACAAAAAATAACTATAAATTCTATACCAGCTTTACGCTTTTGACTCTACAGTCAAAACGCAAAAAATGAATTCAAATCACAAACCAAACATTTATAAATACATACAAAACAAAAAAAAAACAATGTCGCGAAAAAAAAACAACGTACAGCTGCACCAATTTGAAAATAGAGCTAATGATTAAGTATTATTCATAGCGTTACCGGTTTTTAGAAGAAAAAAAATAAAAAAAGGCCAATTTAATGATATGCGTGGCCCACTTTGAAAAGACAAAAAAAAAAAAACGAAATGGCGACCCGCTTTTGATTTGAATATGGAAGCTGGTCTCAGGGATATCAGTTACAGAATTCATTTGAATCACAACATCTAATGTCTATGGTTTGTCTATGGATAGATAATGTTTTTTTTAGGCGTGCAGTTATTTTAATGATGGTACTTAACCCTTGGGAAGGTGATGTTAATTTATGCTAAAAGGTGTTTGACGGGTTAAGTTACATCAGTAAGTGGTTTTTAAAGGAGAGTGTAAGTAGTTTGGTTGTCGTTTAAGCAATGACATCGGTGTTTCCTGATAGCTACAATTTAGGGATCTTTAAGTCAAGAGTGAATATGTTACTTCTAGGCAAGCGTGGTTCATCGTCGACCACATTGTCGCTTTTCATCAGATGAGATAGTGTTCAAGTGTGAGCTTATCAACAATAAAAATAATATGTGTTGTTTTTCGTTTATAACACATTATTTTTGGTTCATGTGAAACTTGAATATAGTTTGTTCAGAATCAGTAACTGAATCGATTCCAATCATTTTTACACCAAAAATATTTAAAGAAGTTCACAAGTTGGACACCACTGACACTAAGTTCAACATAGGTCACGGCAGGCCATTGCGGGCATTAGGAGCTAGCGCATAGCTGGGTGCAGGAACAAAACAACCGCTCAGTCGTCCGGATGACCTGGTGACCATGTATTTGTGTGAACAACCAGGTAACATAACAAGCTTATAACTTTGTGATTTTTCATGATACAGTTATGAAATTTTGTAAATAGATCGTTGATATAAAAATACTAGACACGGGTACCCATCCGCTTTCGCACATACTAAAAATAATGTTGTATAATTTATTGTTGACTGCGTTTTGAAATGCACTGAAAAATGCTCAATAATATGCATTTGTAAGACGGAATTTTTAACTCGCGACCCAAAAATGCGTGAATTTTTAAACTAAATTCTCGTATACAGCTTAATTATTTCTAATTTAATGGTAATGTTAATAGTTCTACGGAAAAACCTTTTTACTAGGAATCTAGCTCAAGTAACTTAATAGTAAATTTTCACCTGTGAAGTATTACTCGTATTTCAGCTCTTATAGCATACTTAGTTACTACCAATAAGTAAAAATTTTCTTTAGGGAACATTGTTGATACCTCTACGGTTTGGACTAAGCGTTTCGTCTTGTCGTTTATTCCGCGTACTTAAAAGGACTGGAACAATTTGCCTGCTGGTGTCTACCCGTCCGATTGTGATGGAAGGTGGTGCACCAAATATTTTAGTTTTAACTGCTAGCTAGCGGTCGGTCCTTGAAAAGTCGAAACCAAAATTAAAGAGTCAGTGACACAAAATGAATCCACAAGTGATCAATTTTTTTTAAACAAAAACCACACAAAATCGGAAATGTGTACCTCAAAAGTATAAATACGTGAATAATTATTCGAAATAACAACACAATTCGACACGGTCGTCGCTTAACCCTTACGATGCCGCTGTAATTTGCATATTTTTTTTCTTAAATGATTTTTTTTCTTTAAGAGCCTCCTGTGATTATTTTATGGCAACACAATGCGAAATTATAACAGTTACGCGTTCACATGTTAATCAGTTTTTTGTTCGTGGCGTTTTGTGCTTTTATTTAAATCCGTTAAGGTAATGTTGCCATCGTAACAGATGTTTTTGACACAATGAATTTATTTTTTGGTTTTTCTACATGTGGATGCGGTACATGTTATATTACGGTAAAAATTATGTTGCTATTGTTACTACTGAGATTTTGGGTACGTAATTATCTTAATTTGAAATGTTTTACTTAACTCAAATAAGGTTTAGGTGGTCTTGTTATTTAAGTGTGAATTAATGTGTAAGAGAAAGACAAAGGCATGGTGTATTTTTCGCCGTGTCCTTGTGGGGGCGATCGATGGCAGTGATCTGTCGTGCCGGAGTTTGGTTCAAGCCATGCTCCGGAGCGAGGAGGAGTGGCAGGCGGTCGCCTCCTTCTGCGAAGCAGTAATGCTAGCAAAGGAGGAGGCCGACCGCATCAGGCAACGGCGTACACGCCGCCGCCGCTGCCGGGATTCCGATCCCGATTTCCGGCCACCATAGGCGCGGGCTCGCGGACGGCGGGCAATGGGTAGCTCGCTGTTCGTCCGTCCGGTAACATACCGGTCCGAGCTAAAGTCGTTTACGGCGTGCACTGTTGCCGCGCGCCTCAGAGTTGTCAGCAAACTGTAGGGGCCCAACAGGGCCGAAGCCTACTGGGGTCAAAGGGTATGTGAAAATGGCACCCGGGGCCCTGGGACCAAGGCAAAGAATGGAACAGGGTAGGTTTTTAGTCAGTAAGAGTCTGACACTACTTCCCGCTCCACCCAAGGGCGGGATTTGTCATTGGATGATTTTACCTACCATAAAAAAAATGGTTTATTTTTAGACACTGCAATTAATAAAAAAAAAAAATCTGTTGCAATGTCAAAAAATACACCATGATTTTACAGTGCCACTTTTAATAAATAAGTTTATTAACACGCTTAAAAATATACAATATAATGAATAAACAATAAATTTATCAAAATTGGATCATTTCCATCAACATAAATATAAATTAGGGATGCTAGATGGAATCAAAGATGAGAGAGTATGTTAACAGAGGAGGAGGTGGAAGTAGAACGCAAAGGAATACAGGTGGGATTTATTCAGTAAAAGTCTGACACTCTTTCTCGCTGCACCCAAATCGGGAGAAGTTGTTTGGTGTTTTTGTACCGTCCCAAAAATTTTAAAATTTCTCAAAAACATTGACCCATCACGTAGTGTCTTCTTAGTGGTTCATACAATAAAGTAGCTCTACCTACTGAACAGTTTCCACTTTTGTTCTTTATCTTTATTTTGAGTTGAGAAATCATCAAATGACTTCTTTCGCTCGAGGTTAGAGCAAGAACAGATTTCAGACTTTTGATAACAAAAACACCCTTTATTTACTTTTGTGGAACTCCTTCAAAAGTTCCCGCAGTACTAGCAGGTATCGACCCTACTCGGCTTTTTCAGTTTTGTTGACATCTCATAGAGGCGTGCATGGAACAGAGTGTTCCATCGACTTATACTTACCTGTTAGTGGTATCAGTGACATGGTAGTAGAAACTAGAAACATAGTAGTCCTTTTTCACATAGAACAAAAACACAACAGGCATTGTAGACGCAAAGTTTTCGACCCTAATAGAAATACAAACTTTACTTTTATTAGCATAGCATAGCTTAGCACTAGCCTTCATCATCATCATCATCATCATCAGCCTTTTAATGTTCCCACTGCTGGGACACCGGCCTCCTCTCTAGGAGAGCTAATGGGCCGTAATCCACCACGCGAGCCCAGTGCGGATTGGTGGATATCACATGTCTTCGAAATTTTGGTTCTAGGACATGCCTGTTTCCTCACGATGTTTTCCTTCACCGTTTTGAGAGCGTTGTGATGAAATAAATTACACAAAGTAATGCGCCTGGCTGGGTTCGAACCCGCGACCTACAAATCGTAAATAAGGGACGTTACCACTTGGCCACCACTGCTCTACTTTTATTAAAGAAACTAATATACAAAAAAACAACCAATTATTTAGCAATAATAACTACAAAAAGGTGCTTCACATGAGCGATTTTTTTTGCAGGTGATAAAACCGTATTTTTTAATGTTTTATAACTTCATACATTTGACATATGTAAGTAGTTTCGTAAGTGAATTTTATAGCTGAAAAAATAAAACTAGACTATGTAATAGTTGACAGTTTAGAGGCGTGGTAATTGAAGCAATTATGTTTAACGTTGAGCACTAGTAATGAAGAGAGGCGACAGATAGAATTTATTTTTCTTTATAACTTTTTTATGTTTCTGTATTAATTTTAAGGCCTTAGGCTATTTCTACTATCTACACTTAAATTCCTTTTTTCTATTATTTTCGTAGTTTTATCTGGTGAACTTTTTTATTCAATTATTGTCTAATAAAAACTGAATATAGTTTCGTACTGGTTTTTTTAGATCGCATTTATAAATAGATCGTCATTTAGCTTCACTTTTTTTTTTTATTGACCGACATTCTCGATAATATTCGTCATAGTACAATATTCCATATTATTACTGTTGGCTATTCTAAAACGAGGGAATTTTGCGCTGATTATTGAAATACAGGCTTTGCCTAGTTCGGTGAAAGACGCTTGATTCATTTGGTAGTCTATAAATATATTACGTAAATGAAATGTAAGATAATACTAAGGTTTTTTGGGAATAAATCATTATTGTTGTTCCATTTATTTAAGACATGTTATGAAAAAAAAAAAAAAAAATTAATTATTATTATTTTGACAATTCAAAAGTGGTAGTATGCCTGAAAATAGTTTATTTCAAATAAACGTTTCTGATTTCATCAAAACTTTATTGTATTTTTTTTATATAATTTGAAAGTTAGCCGTTTAAGCTATACAAACAAAAATCCTATGCAAGATAGTAGAGAATAACACAAATGTGTTGATGTGAACTCACATCAATACGTCTTTTCAAAGAACAGGTTTTAATTAAAGTTCCATTCGTTCATTCATTCATTCAATCCTTGAGATTTTACTTACAGCCTCACTATTCAAAGTCTGGTCATCGTTTCCAAACATTCAGCACAAACAGAAAGGTACTTATTATGAATCACGTTGATACTTGTAGAAGGACGCCTTACGTAACAATTAATATTACACAGAAATGGATGAAAAAGTTCCAGGCACTTCCTGGCGAGGACATACTTATTCATGCGAATGCTCTGGGCGGGTTTTGTCATTGGATGATTTTACCTACCATAAAAAAAAAACTATCAGGTGAGATAGTGGTCAAATGTGAGCCTAAAAAAAAACATGCTTGGAATTATATCATGCTGTTTATCCAAGATGTTAATCTGACTAATATCATTTATAAAGGCGAAAGTATGTGTGTGTATGTGTGTGTGCGCGTATGTATGATTGTTACTTCTTCACGCTTTAACGGCTGTAAGGATTTGGATCAAAATTTGGCACACGGTTAAACCATGTCCTGATACATAGGATACGTTCTATCGCTGGATTATGTTTCCTTGGGACAATTTTCTACTTTCAATTGGGCGAAGAAGCTGGCTGTGGCTTTTTTTTCATTTGCTTTAACGTCAGTTTCATAGAAGTAATATACTGGCTTGGGATGATAACTCAAACGCTTGTATGATGACACAGTGGAGATGGCTGGCAAAAGAAGAAGTTTGAGACGAAACGTGCTGATGGACCTGTTACAAATGCAAAAGTGACAATGTCAAAGTTACATGTTTATTTACTTTATAAATCACAGTTGAAAATTGACCCAAGAAAAAATACGCAAGGTATAGAAATTATAAAAGCTATTCCAGGTTATGATCTAGCCGGGTACCAATTGTTTTCTAAATCTGTTCAGCTATTTAAGCATTCTTCGTAATAAAGATGCATAAAAATACTAGTGTGATTATTTTTTGTTATCAGAAGATCAAATTTACTTTGTCATTAGATAAACTAATCATAATTACAATATTTATTTAGTTTTAATAAATTATTATTATTATTTTTTGCAATTTGCAATTATGTCAGATAGATCCATTGTATCCAAGAACAGAACACAAAACTTACAAACGACGCAACTATACTTTATATTACAATATTTATTTCTAACAAAAGACAAGTCATACAATAATAACAGAGCAAACATTCTACGCTTTCCAACAGACGTTATAAATTAAACTTATTATTTCACCCACAAACAAACAAAAAGTAGGTGGCACTTCTGTAATCCTTTAAGCGTCATACTTTCAAAAGTATATTTTCATAACGCAGAAACAAAAAGACAAAACTAAAGTTTGAAGCGAAAAAGTTTCGGAAGCACAGTCCTACCCTTTATTTAACCGCTAGAATATTTATAAGACGAACCGTCTGCAATTTGTCCCGACTAAAGGTAATACGCATAAAAACTGGAATTCATTATGGTTGGTATAGTAAAAAAAAAAAAAAAAAAAACTGGAATAAAATAGTTGCGTCCGCATCCAAAGGGTTAAACGTCATTGAGTGTTGGTTTGTGATTTGTGGAAGACGTGTTTATGTTTAAATTTAGAATATTAGTTTTTGTAATTAGAATTTCTGTTTTTTTTTTTAATGTGATCAGTGTAACTTGTATAAATAAAATTTGGTGGGTGAGATTTTCTGGTGATTGAAATACAAAGTTGAACAGAGTAGTGTATTGACTGGTAATAAGCATATTTTGTGCTCTTTTATAAATATTAAAAACACATAGAAAATATATATAAAAACATAGTAGTTTGCTGGTCTAGGCGCCAGAGTGAGGATCCTCCGAACAATAGGAGCCGTGTCCTGAAGTACCGCCTTCTGAATTGAGCTTTTGATCTAGTTCCCTAATGAGAATCTCCTAAGGTGATGGTTGACTCTCATGGCTATTAAGACATTGGCTGACACAACTATCGATACAATGATTGGTTATAGAAACAATCATTGTATTGTGTCTCACATGTGGACAATTTCACAAGCCACAATATTCTTATTCTTATATTCTTAATTGTACAGTACGGCCGACGGATCTTGGCGCGTCTGAAGTTAGGCTCTGCGAACTTTAACGCCCAAAATAAGTGCGCCAAATAAATGATTTATAAAAATAAATGTCAATAACAGTTGTTAGTAACAATAACAACTGCTATTGGTATTTACTTTTTCAAACTATTTTTTTTTTTATGATTGCACAAACACTAAAGTTCACAGAGCCTAACTTCAGACGCGCCAAGATCCGTCGGTTGTACTGTACACAGATTATAGAGTGTGAGAGTTCTTTTTATTATTTTATCAGTCCACACTGCCCACTGCTGGGAAAAGGTACTAGGAAGGGCTACTCTTTTCTCTTATCATTGGTGTTTCATTTTGTGGCTCAATCCCTCACAAAACTGTTTAGTTCATCGCGCCATAATTGCCCACGTGTTCCAAAGTGTAATTTTTTGTTATTCAGTTTCAATATTTTTCATCATAATCATTTCAACCGAAAGACGTCCTCTGTTGGACATAGGCCTCCCCCAAGTGTACCAAATGACCAATCCTCTATTAGGACTCATTCTTTTTTGTGGGTTGGATTGGGGCGACTGAGATGTAATCCCACTCGGGCCTATTTTGGGGCAAAGGAATTATCATGATTATAAGTGTACAATCAAGATGGTTTTTATTGTTTTGTAAGACTATTAGAGTGACGAATTATTTTTATGATTTTCGTTCTATTCTACAATAACTTGCTAAGCTAACAATAACTATGGAAAAACCGAGTCTCAAGCGGGCGAAGCCGCTGACAGAAGCTAGTTGGTTATAATCATCATCATCACCAGCCTTTTTAATGTTCCTACTGCTGGGACTCAGGCCTCCTCTCTATTAGAGGGAATGGGCCGTAATCAACCACGCGGGCCCAGTGCGGATTGGTGAATGTCACATGTCTTCGAATTTTTGGTTCTATGACATGCCGGCTTCCTCACGATGTTTTCCTTCACCGTTTTGAGAGCAGTGGTGATGATATAAATTACAAAAAGTAATGCGCATGGCTGGGTTTGAACCTGCGACCTACAATTCGTAAGTCGAGGCCGTTACCATTCGGCCACCACTGCTCTCAACCATCAATCTACCAATCAATCTACTTCAAAAGAAAATACAGTAGTGATTGACGACAAGAAGTTCACACTTGAACGCGTTCAAAAAGTTTCAAACTAAGCAATAACTAACTCTGTAAACAGTTGCATGCAAACGTGCTTGCATGCAAATTCACTATTTAAATAGAACTGTCTCATTATTTTGTTTGGCCAAGAAGCCCATACAAAAATCTACCTCGTATATAAACGCCCGCATATAAAATTGAACGCATTTTTGTAAACACGCCTCGTGAGGGGAGAGAGGGCACGAGTGGCACAGAGGGTCGGAGTAATGGCTGCCGAATGTCGCGAGAATCCATTTTGTCCCTCCCTACCCCCGTTTGGTGGTAAAGTCGCGTTAGCGGTTGTAGTGTATGTAAATTTTTCAGATATTTTTGGTAAGGTCTTTAGTCGTTTTATTGTTTAAAAAAAAAACAGTTGAATTTAAGGTCGTCTAGAAAACTAAAATGAATTGAAAACAAATAATCAAAAAATCAGGGCCAAAATTTTTTAGCCCAATTGCTACGAAATACGTCAAATATTTCTCCGTTAGGTTAATTACTAAAGTAAATAGTAACGATGGCGCTTTATTGGAAAAAAAAAATCATGAATCCTTAATTTTTAATTATCCGATATAATTGGTACTTGAAATATAATATTTAATCGATCTTAATATTCCAACTTCTGAGATTTAAACCTCTTCTCTCGGAAAAGGAATGGGCAGTACTTCACCACCCGGGCCCAGTGCGAATAAATGGATGGCAGGCACGCCATGTCTTCGAATTTTAAGTCTTACAATATTCTGAGAGAGATACTTCGCTATGTTTTCCTTCACCATTTTGAGAGTACTGGTGATAAAATAAATGACAGAAAGCAATGCGCCTGTTTGGATTTAAACCCGCAACCTACAGCTCGTAACTAGGGGCTATTATCACTTACATCTTGTATTTATAAAGAAGTAATTACTTGTTGCTAAGTAATTTCCTTTTCCTAAGTTATTACTTGAGGTTACAAATCTTCTTGGAAAATTTTAATTTCTCTTATCTATAGAATACAAATTATATTAATTAATTATATTACATTTAATCAAGTAATTAGTTTTACTTGTTTATAAATACGTAAGTAATAAGTTGCAAATGATACTAATGACAAGAAAAGTAATTTTTTCATCATCACTTTTTTTTTGGAAATAGAGACAGAATATTTCTCATCATCATCATCATTTCAGCCAAAAGACGTCCACTTTTGGACAAAGGCCTCCCCAAGCGTCGCCACAATGGCCGGTCCTGTACGTCTCGCATCCATCGGACTCCAGCGACCCTGACCAGGTCATCGGTCCACCTTGTGGGAGGCCTTACAACGCTGCGTCTTCCGGTACGCGGCCGCCAATTCAGAACCTTTCGGCCCCAACGGCCATCTGTTCTGCGTGCAATGTGCCCACCCCATTGCCACTTAAGTTTGGCAATTCTACGCGCTATGTCGGCAACCCTGGTTCTCTTGCGGATATCTTCATTTCATCCGAGCATAGCCCTTTCCATTGCCCTTTGGGTGACTTTGAGTCTTCTTATGAGGTCCATTGTAAGCGACCACGTTTCGTCATCACTGGCAACACGCACTGGTCATAGACTTTCGTCTTGAGACACTGTGGTATGTTTCTACAAAACACATAATCCAGCCAAGCGAATTTTTACGTCAATATTTTACATATACTACAAAAGTGAAGTCGCTCTAAGTATTGGATGCGTGCTAACAGCTAACACGGGGGTAGGTAGAAGCAGAAATTATTTTTACTCTTCTTGCCGTCACTTGTTAGCAATGCCCCTACCTCCTCTGTGATCGATATTCACGCGAAATCATAAATATTAGGGTGATGTGGGCCTGTGAGGCATACTTTGCGACTTTATTTATGTGCTAGGTAAGTAGGAAAAATATATAGGTAGTTACGTACTTATTGAGATGTTAAGACCTGTGGTGGCCGAGTGGTAACGACCCTGAGTTGCGAGTTGTAGGTCACGGGTTACTTTGCGTAATTAATTTCATCACCATTTCTCTCAAAACATCGAAGGAAAACATCGTGAGGAAACCGGCATGTTCTAGAACCAAAAATTCGAAGACATGTGACTTTATTTATTATTATTATTTATCCACTAACCTGCACTGGATTGCGGCCCATTTACCCTTCTAGAGAGGAGGCCTGAGACCCAAGCAGTGGGAACATTATAGGGCTGATGCTATGCCATGCTTATGCTATGCTATAAGCTGTACGTACTTTTTTCTGCGAAAACTACAAATTATTCACCAAGATTTTTCTGTGAATTCCAATTGATGTCTATAATTAAATCGACTACATTTAGAATAATAAAATTGAAATTTATTTAAATAGGATTGGATTAGTCAGTAGCCGGGTGATTCAGCCATGACCGCCGTAGATGCGGCCTTGCGGACGATAAGCAATAGGCAGATCGCCTTCCGACTGTCCTGTAAAGAAAACGCATGCGCCTCAAAGGGACGTCAGCAAAACTGAAGCTGCCCAGTAGGGCTAACTTCTGTAAGGACTGCAGTAACGTTTGAGAGAGTTACTGAGGTCCTGGAGCGGAAGGGCAACTAAAGGACACATGTTTGTTTTAGTCAGTAAAATTCTCGCTCCACCTTGTGGTGTTTTTAATATCGTGCGGATTTCATCACGCATGCCGATTTACTCCGTATGCGTAACATCCGCAAATGTCGTTTTCATACAAGTAATTATTGTAATGCGTGCATTATGTACGAGGGACGCGTTTTTTTTTGCCTTTTGAAATTTTCTGAATGTGGATCAAATCCGCATGCGTGATGAAATCGGCAAGATATTAAAAACTCCTTTAGAGCTGGATAACTGATTTGATTTTTCATTCCTGATTTAAAATGATTACAACGAAACTATTTCGAAAAACTGGCATTGTAGGAATCAAGTAGAAACAAAATAAAAATACTACTCAATATTTTATTTCTATTTCTTAGACTACTTATCAAAAGAACCCACCTTCAAAACGAACACCCATTACGTAACAATTAAAGATTTCATAAAAAAAACCGTAATTAAAATCTATTAAGTCATCGTTTCGTCACTCCAAACCGCTATTTATCTATAATTAAAATTACACTGCGAGACAAAAAAAAACGGCCCACCTCACAAAAATTCTAAAAACTCTTAATTGGCTCAACATTAATACACTTACCTATAAGGAACCGAGCTGTCAAATTAAAAATACCCTCTGGTAAATTTTTTCGCCCTATCATCGTGTAGCCCAGTCGATTAGACCCAATTAAATGTGAACGTAATTCCGCGTGTTATTGTTCTCTGATAAACTTTTTCTGTTGTAATAAAATTTCGCTTCCCTTAGGCCCTTGTTATGGCTGTGACATCTTATTAAAATTTAGCCTAGGGCCAATCCGTGTTGCTTTCTTCGGATTACAGTGGCGGCCGATGGTAATTGTATATCTTTTAAGATATTATGCTTTGAGGTTGTCAAGATTTAAAGGGACGTATCGACATCCAAAGATGTACATACTTGTACAATATTCTGTTATGTTTGTGTTTCTTTCTTAACATACAATAAAGTGTATTATTTTCTATTCTATTCTATATTTGGTTTAGTACGCGTATAGGTTTTTTCTAACTGCCATCAATTAGGTATTTTATTCTGGAAATATAATGCTTTATAAAATTGATTTTACAAACTAAATAATTTATTTTTTAAAGTAGTATTTAGATTACTTTGGGTAATAAGTTGTTCATTATTATTACTACATTTATGGATTTTAAGACTCTGGAGATCCTATAATAATTTTACAATGGAGCTTTGTGGCATTCAAATAATTCTATATGGGATATTGGTGTCAGTTTTATAAAGAAAGAATAGAAAATGATCTTCTCCTTAACTTGTCGATAGCAAATTTAGTTTGCCCCATATGTATTTAGCCATACCAATAGCATTAAGAAACGCAGCTTTACGATTGACGTTTGAATTTGGTGTTTTACTCAGTTTAACATAGGTTAAATCACTTTAAGCATCTTAAAGTTGGGTTTTAAGTACTACGTAAGTACCATTTCCTCACTTTTTTTGTTTTTTGATAGAAGATCAGCAAATTACTACTCCCTCTCTGGGTGGAGTGAGACTGCACTCCCTTCACTGGCCAAAACCCCGTGTTTCTTCAATCGCCTTTTGCGTTCCAGGGCCAGGGGCTTTCTAACAATCACGTAGATTAAGGTAATGCCCAAAGATGTTACAATATATTTGGCCGACAATGTAACACGTCACCTTTAGACCAATTTCGGTATTCCGTTTTTAGCTTTATATTTTTCATTTCAATAAACGCAATGTTGATAAGTAGTCAGTCGGAAATATTTTTGTTTTTTCCACCTTGCTTTTCCTTTAGAGGAGTTTGTCTTTTATTCGTTGTTGTTAGGGATGTTTTTCGCTTGAAATTTGTATGACAATTGTATTATACATTTTCCTAATAACGCGGCAGGGTGGGTCAAAAGCGAAATTGGTTGTTATTTGAAATAAATTTTATATGAGATGTTCGGTACGTCCCCTTCGTTTCGAGTGTTTCTGTCTCATTTTAAACTGGTTTTGTGTCCTTTTTTTAAGAATTTCATCTATCATTGTTTAAGTATGAATTTTGTTGAATTTAATGTTACACATTATGTATTCAGGGTTGTGAAAGCACATAAGTATTGGAACACACGCGCCGGCAATGGTCTTTCCGTTCGATTATAATTTAGTTGTTCAACGATTGCATCATTGCTTACCATCAGGAGGGATCGCGGTCAAGCACTAGTTTATCAATTAAATTTTAAAATATCACCTAAAGACTCTAATTACATCTCGTCTAATAAGTTTGTCTAATATCATAAAAAAGTAAGTAAACATTAAAGTTAATTCCAAAAACGACATTATTTGATATCTGTTTTAACCATAACTATTGGTCTTAACAGTTAACAGCTAACAGTTAACAGTTAACAGCTGGGAGCGGTTAATGTTACCGTTATTTGTGACGTAATTTTGAATATAGCTTAATTCGTGCAACCCGTAATTTGCTTAACTAAAGATGTAGCTGTCGAAGAATTAGAAGTTATTTGGTGTAACTCACTCTAAGTAATTTAGATTATTTTGAAAACCTTTATAGATTCGATCTCTAGTCTTTTCAAAACGTTATAATTGCCAAAAACCGAGATTCATCATCATTTCAGCCGAATGATGTCCTAGTTGGAACATTGGCCAATTGCGCCTTCAAAAACTTAGAAAATCCTTTTTTTACGAGTAGGTAGGAAAACATCAATTATGTAGTGGAACTTCTTTTAGTTTATAATTAAAACTCCTTAGTGTAGTATTATTAAAAAACATTGTCATGTCATTTCCCTTGTAATTTTCACCTTCAAATATATTACGGATTTCTATTTTAATTTCGAATTAATTTATCTCCCATATCTCATGCCATACCCGCTTCAATTACTATAATAACTTGCGTTTTAAGACCATGGTTTGACTATCAGAAATTCCTCGTGGATAACATTAGTTTGAAGTATGATTATGTAGAGATGCTGCAGATAAATCTGTAGAAATAAAATGAGGTTTTTCTCTCTCAATAAATTCAAAATTCTTTAGCAAAAATCAATGTTAGGTACCGTAATCGTCTCAAATTTACCTAATTCCTAAAATAGGAACCTCGAACCAATGAAAAATTAATGAAAGACGCATAGCAGTCGAACTTATGCTAAGCACTCGATAAATCTCGCCCCCCAAGGCGGTTTCCTCCCAATTTATTCTTTCTGTTTCGCCCCTTAATCCTGTTATTAATGGTATTTTGCCTCCCCCGCAGATGTGTGCAGAAACTGTCTATGGTAGGAGATAAGTAGCTTTTTAGTATCGGAAATCAGATATAGGGTATGCCACAAAAACATTCAGAAGCGATTTTGTTCATGCAAGATTTATGTGTTCGAAAATTAATAATATTCTAACAATAATAAATTAGAGATTGATTCAGAAAGCGGTACTAGGTGCTACGGTCCTTGACACGGCTCGTTTTTTTAGGAGGTTCCTTTCTCTAGCGCCCTGACCTCCGGTAGCTTGGACCCTGTTCCCGGTACCAGTGGGATACTATTTTTTACATTTTTATTTTTTTTACGGTTTTTAAGTAATATTTAAAAATGTATAAAATATGTTAAAATGACAAACATATAGTGTAATACAAATAAAGACAGTAATAATAAAATAATATATTATAATATTATTTATTTTGGTTAGTCTTGTGCGAATCACAAATAACTGTTTTTTCTTTTTTTCGTTCCATTATTCTTGTCTTCGAAGACTTTTTATTTTACTCTTCTGCCACTCTGGGTGGAGGTACGTCCTGTCAGGTTTTCACTGACTAAAACTCACCTGTGTTCCTTTAGTTGGCCTTTGCGAGGGCCACAATAACACTTTCAAAAAATTCTACAGACAATTATTGTATTTAAAAAAAAAATTGTTCTGACATTTTCAGTTCGATAAATACAGGTATCTCAATTACTACGTTCAGTAATTAAGATAACTTCTGTATTTATGTCAATAATACCACTTAGCTCTTTCGTTATTATTTTTTACAGGTTTCTGCCAGCAGTTTCGCTTTTTCTGCTTTTGAAGTTGGTTTCTCTTTACAAACATCCAATCCCCAATTTACCCCTTTAGAGGTAGAGTTCCGTAAAATCCGTTCTTAGCGGATGTCTACACCCTAAAAGGAACCTACCTGCCAAATTTTAAGTTTTTAGTTGTTATAGTTTCTTTGTTTTCGTGATTAATTAGTGGTATTTCGCTTTTATATAATACTAACGACCAGCCCCAGCTTCGCACGGGTGCACTGGTGATATTAAAAATATTATGCATTTATTATACGTATAAAAGCACATCAAAATCCGGTGCGTAGTTTTAAAAATCTAAGCATACATAGGGATAGACAGCGGGAAGCGTCTTTGTTTTATACTATGCAGTGATAGATTTTATTGAGTTCAACAAGTTACTTGCTATAAAATGCAAAAACGTCCATATAACTAGATACACACACATGTGACGCACTTAAAGAAATTAATTTCGTATATGCGTATATTAATTCGAGTTTTAGAAAAAAAGTACTTTTTTTAAATTTTATCTTTATAAATCGATATTGTTTCATGTACCGAATCGATCCTCCACGGGATTGAAACGACTAAAATTTAACGGTGTATATAGATATCTTCAATATGCCAAGCAACAAGATTAATTTCTTAGCTTAAAACCCAATTTTTTTTCTCAATAATATATTGATCGAATCCAAACTCAACACAAACACGACAAACGCAAAATTATAATATCCACACAGAGGTCAATAAACATTTTCTTCAAAACAATTGAGTCGCAGCATATTTATACAGTAATGAGCCCGGTATAATAGATACATTCGCGAGATATAATAATATATCCCTTTTATCAGCATCATCATTATCATCATTTCAGCCGAAAGATATCCACTGAAGGACATAAGCCTCCCCCAAGTGCCGTCATAGGTAATCTACAAAAGAAAAAAAACTCTAAACAGTTAACAAAGAAATGGTTAAAATTAACCAGTTCGTTAACAAGCCGTTTTATATAATTTCCTCTAAAACATCTCAATCGCTGCAAAGATTGGCGTTAATCATACTGATCGTGCCACGTTGATGGAAGTATATAGAGTTGCATAGGCATAACCAGCCTTTTAATTTTCCCACTGCTGGGGCTCAGGCATCCTCTCCAGGAGAGTGAACGGGCCGTAATCTACTTCGCGGGCCCAAAGCGGATCTGTGAATTTTTTAAATTTTAATTGATGTAAACTAGTACATGACTGCGATCCCACTTGATGGTAAGCAGTGATGCAATCGTGGATGGTGAGGCGTACTAGTTTACTAAAAGCCTATTCGCTCTAGCCTTGAAAACACCTGAATTATGATCGGATGGGAAGACCGCAGCAGTCAAATTGTTTCAATCTTTCAATGAACGCGGTATAAACAACGAAGCCACATGTCTTCGAATTTTTGGTTCTAGAACATGCCGGTTTCTTTACAATGTTTTCCTTCACTGTTTCGAGAGCATTGGTGATGAAATAAATTACACAAAGTAGGTAATGCGTCTGGCTAGGTTTAAACCAGCGACCTGCAACTTGTAAATAGGGACTGTTACCACTCGGTTACCACAACTCTCATGTAGAGTTGTTTTTTTTTTTTTAATAATACATTCGAACCAGCAACATCCTTATAACAATTACAGCAACTATACTATGATTTTTTATTAGATGAAGTAAAGTGACATCAGTGGACAATCCCAACTGTCAAACAATCATTGTTATAGCTGTCACTTTACTTCATCTATTAAAAAATCATAGTATAGACCTGTGTTTTTTTTTGTAAATAAATAGTTTTTGAAGTAAAACCATCACACCATTCAACGTTGTCAGTTGAGGCTAATTCGTTTCAATATCAGCTAGAATTCAACTGCGTCAGTATTCTCAGAATGACTAGAAAAAATGTACAAAATAAGCGTTGAAAAAGGAGCCAAAAATCAATTTCAACCTGATGCAACAGGTTCAAAAAAAGAATGCTGCAAAACATTTGACATCTGACATCTATGTCAGTTGTAGTCTATGGTTTTTTTTTATCTGGTAACAGTGTTTTTACCGTCAGAAGTATAAAATCTAAAACATGTAGGTCTATTTCACCAGAAAATTTAAAACTCCGTATGTTTGTAATAAATCTTTATTAAATTATAATTTCTGTATAAATCGTTTTTCTGAAAAAAAAAAAAATCATGTGATTCACAAATCATTAGTTTCCAATATAATCGTGCCTTATTTAGAAAAAAAAATGTTTATAATATCTCAATTTTCCGGTGACATTTATACTGGCATAAATTTTTGCCCAATTTTTTCCAGCATCTATTGAGCGCAGAGGGGCTGGTACAAAGTTTGCCTACAATATAATTATATTTTTTTTGTTTCAGGTTACAATAACGGAAAATGTCAAGGCATTCATTGTTACAGAAAACTTATTTCTCCAATTCAGTACATATATCCTTCACCCACGCTTATTCAATATCCACGCTAAGGATATATGTACGTCACGCAGGCTTGGAACGCAAAGGGCAACTAAAAGAACACGAGTTTTAGTCAGTAAAAGTCTGTCACTACATCTTGCTTGCTTTGCTCCACCCAGAGCGGGAGGAAACGACGGTAAAGAAGGAAAATAGGAGTGAGTTTTAGTCAATAAAGTCTGACATCCTGCTCCGCGCAAGAGCGGGGGAAGTCATTGGATTATTTAGTGAAAAGAGTTGTTTGTAGATTTTCGCCTTTAATCTGTCCTAGCTCAGAGGACACCGGTGTCCTCTCACATGCACGCCACTATAGGCCTTAATTCCGATGTTTAGAGTCTACTTTTGTATGAACAAGTTGGGTAGTTGTGGATCGAAGTGTTAATACCAATTTAAAAACAAAAAATAACAAAGTGAAATCTTCAAAAACTTAGTTATTAGTGAGTAAATCAAACGTATCCCTTGGTTACAACATCTCTATAAAAATAAAAATCACGAAAGAAAGACAAAATCGCGCCGGCTAATTGATAATTACCAAGCATTAGTGCCGTGCCAGTGAGTGGGGTCGCAAAAATTGCACCCCCAGGGGGTCGCAGCGGTTACGACCTCCTAACAGGTAAACGATGATTGGTAGAACTCGCTTCATTTAATTTTTTCACGTAATCTTAGATTTCATCGTCTGTAGGAAGCCTTTGAAAAATAGAAAATTAAATTGACTAAAGGATTGTTTGAAGATTGCGCAATTTGAGTGAGAAGTTGTGTGGGAGGAGATTGGTTGTCATGGTACTTTCTTATTCTTCCTTCGCGAAAGAAGGAGGGAAGTGCCCAGATGAAATTTTGAGAAAATGACGGTTGAAAGTCGAAAAAAAAAATGTAGAGGGCAGAAAAATAATGGCTAATTTAACTTTTTACGGCACCTACCCAAATTGGAGGTTAGCATTCCAAAAATGGTTATTTTTAGAGCTTTAAAATGCCAATCTTCAAAAAATCCTTTCCTGCCTGTATGATTAAATTAAGAGAATAGCCTGTTGGTCTAGTGGTTAGTGACCCTGACTGCTATGCAGGACAAATATTTGTGTGATGAGCACGATCATTTGTTTTCTGTCTGGGTGATATTTATCTACAAGATGTATATATTTAGAAATATATAAGTATGTTTATCAGTCTTCTAGTACCCATAACACAAGCTCTGCTTAGCTTGGGAGTAGACGGCGTTTTGTGATAGTTGTATATAAAAAAAGGATATTATTTAAAATATCCGCGAAATTATAGAAAATTATCCCCAGGGAACATATATCCTAGGCAAAAAGTAACCTATATGCTATTGCAGGACATATACCATCCGCGTAAGTACCAACTTTTATTCGATTCTGTTCAGTAACTAACATACAAACTTTCACATTTATAATATTAAGTGCAATAGGTAAGTATTTGAAAATATACGTCCTTCAATTTATTTATTTATTTAAGGACAACCAACAAAGCATACACCATTATACATGTAAGGATTCAAGATAATTGTTACATTTTGTAGTGTAGCCTTAATTAAAGGCTGCCACGACATACATCAAACAGAAGGAGATTTCACTAAACAAGTATTCAAATGGTTACAAATTATAAATCCTTAAACAATTACAAATTCTACGTTATGATAATAATTTTGTCCTTTTCACTCACTTAACGTAAGGGGAAAAGACAAAACCATTTTTTTTCTTTTCATGGGATAATGCCATATGCAAGACAGACTTGAAACTACGCAAAGAGTGAGACATATCAATATCTAAACTCGGTGAGCGTGACAGGCGACTAAATTGAATCTTCATCCTGTTAACGGTGGAAAAATGACCCAGATTGGTTTTGAAGCCCTTAGCGCGAAGCGACTGATATCTAGACGCACGAGCCATTTTGTAAGGCACATTTATATTAATCATAATTCAATGAAGTAGCATATCCATAATTATATTAGAATTAAAAGGACCCCTACATTAATTACCAAGCTAAACGTCAAAAAGACTCACACGATTATCGATGCCAATTTTTCCGTAAACCATAGCATAATTATATAAAGTTTTTTTTTTATAAATCTTCCGTTTCTATCAGTCACCCCCAAAGTTTACTGACGGCACCCCATGGGGTGGGTGCTTTTTTATTTTCGTCATGACGAAACTCCATTTTTTTTTACTTTAATCAAAAGTGGTGCGACACGCAATGTGGTATGCGAATATTTGGGGGTGGGTGGGGTATCTGTATCGTGGTGGGTAGCGACGAAACTATTTTTTTTGGTTTCCATCTTGATTTCGGTGCTTATTAAAATATTGTGCTTCGTTTTCAGTAAAACAAAATGGCGGTTGAATATTATTATTAATCACACTAATATTTTAGTGGCGAAAGATTTATGTATGTGTTTGTGTATGTTTATTACTCCTTAAAATTCGAACCACTGAACGAATTGACCATATAGTGGAATAGACCAGACCATAAAGTGCTCACAGGATACTTTTTATCCTAGGAGTATGTTTCCTTGGGAAAGTTTTCTACTTTCAGGCAGGCGAAGCCGCGGGTAGAAGCTAGCTACAATATATTTTTATTTTTACTAATTTGCTAGTTATGTACAAAGTTTTTGTTTTTTTGTTTCATCAATTAAACAAAAAAAATTAAAAATAATAAATGACTAGCAAAATAATATACCTCCATAACTGCCTTGATGATTTTATATATATAAAAAAAAAAACAAATAACTTTTGAGTTAAGCTCGCCTTTGTACATAACCTTTGTTATCCACTTATGTGCTTTATAAGTTGTTATAGTTTACAATAAAGTTAAAGAATTAACAAAATATTTATGATTATCTCATGTCACTGTGTGTATGTATTTATAAGTTGTTACGGTGTACAATAAAGAATTAACAAAATATGAATATCTCATGTTCTATGTATATTCCAGAAGATGGCCTACCTATGCACAATTTTATTCAAATCCATTGAGTCGTTTGAGCGTAAAAGACTCGTAAAATAAAACATGCACACAATAGCTGCTGCCAACGGCGTTGTCTACTTGTATGTAGAAAATTGTCCCAAGGGAACATACTTACTGCATAAAAAGTATCTTATGTGGTGTTTTCAGGACATGGTCTAACCGTGTGCCAAATTTTATTCCAATCCGTCCAGCCGAACGAGCGTAAAGAAGCAACGAACATAACACTAACAAATGATCACCTTTATAATATTAGTGAACAATTATTAAGACCCTAATAAATGAATTCGTTGAAAATGTCTCGATGTTTTAATTGGTTTTACAATACCTACATGGTTTATGTGTAATAAAATTAAACTGTACTACTATACTTAGTCTGTTTATTTTAAATTATGAATGGAAATAAAATTCATTTAATTGCTGCAGTTTGTCTTGTTTTATTTTACACCTCCTTCACCACCTTATAGTCATTGCTAAAAACATACTTTCACTACTATATGATAAATGGTGAAGTTATATAGAAGTATGAGCTGTTGAGAGCAGTGGTGGCCAAGTGGTAACGGCTCCGACTTACGAGTTGTAGGTCGCGGGTTCTAACCCATCTAGGCGCATTTCATCACTACTGCTCTCAAAACGGTGAAGGAAAACATCGTGAGGAAACCGGCATGTCCTAGAACTAAAAACTCGAAGACATGAGTCATTCACCAACCCGCACTGGGCCCGCGTAATGGATTACGGCCCATTTCCTCTCCTCGAGAGAAGGCCTAAGTCCTAGCAGTGGGAACAGTATAAGGCTGATACTATGCTATGTTATGAGCTGAAGAAAAATTTGTCATTTTTAAACAAATATTTTGGTATTTATTTATTTAGGAACTTATAGGTAACTGTTATTTCCAAACGGTATTGGGCCCCCGTAGTGGATTACAGTTTACGGCCCATTTCCTTTCATAGAGTTGGTCGTAGATGTTTTAACAGACCCCGGATATGGAATTACACTCGTCACAAATCAATGTTGTACGTGCCCTGGCACTTCACTAATTGTGACGAAAATTGTGTAATGATCGCATTGCTCGAATCTATAACACAGATTTTATCTCATGTAAATAAATCGACCACAATAATCCAACTTTCAAAAAACGAATTCTAAACTTTTGTCGAAGGCAAATAACATATGTAATTAATCTCCTAATTAAAGCTATTTTGTTAATTACTTTTCATATTTTTGTTCCAAATTTAACTTATGACCTATGTGATCCGACACGCACTGGACCGTTCCTCATGTGATACTTGGTCCCGGGGCCTATGTCTAACAGTACCTAGATGTCTGTCTGCTAAAATGGTGATGATAATAAAACACTTAAAAACGAAAAGACACAATACAGATAGAAGAGCACAAAGGTGATGCTTATTTCAAACGAAATTTCTTCCAGCAGCCCTGCGACAGGAGATTTGGATGAGAAATATAGACAGAGTGTGAATGAGTAGGTAAACTGATCAGAAAAGCTTTTTTTTTAAATTAATATAAACTAGTGCTTGACTGCAATCCTTCCTGATGGTAAGCAGTGATGCAATTGTTGCCGGTGAGGTGCACTAGTTTATTATGAGCCTATTCACTCTAGCCATGAAGACAACTAAATTATTAATGGACGGGAAGACCGCAGCAGGTAAATTGTTCCAGACCTTCGATTTATGCAGTATAAACGACGAGGCAAAACTCTTAGATCGGACCGTAGAAGTTTCAACAGTGTACGGGAGGATATTTGACGTATGCATTAAATTAAATCATTATGTTACATACATAAGTATTATGAACAATTAAGTAATAAATGTACATATAAACATTTACACAGTAAGAAAGTGAAGAGGTGTACTTTGACTAGCTTTTTGAAGACAGATACATTTTTATTATTATTGTTCGACTTTGATTCTATTCTATTCTATTTTTGTTAATGGCAAATGAGCCGATGTCGACTATTCTGCCAATGTCGGAAGTAAATTGGAGAAGCAAGTGATGTATAAAAAAAAAAAAATAATAATAAAAGGGCTTGTGACTGGAGATTTAAAAATCCTTCGAGTGGTACAGTTGCACTTGATGTGTTAGTATTGGACTGAAACAAACATAAAATAGAGATACATAAATAATATAATTGTTAAAACATTAAATACACACGTAAACCACAATTACTTAGACAGAATATTTGGAGCTTATGACTTATAATTTTATATTGTTGTGGCGGATGAAGATCATCAACGCCACAAGCAGTTCTGGAGAAGGATAAGTTAGGAGGGCGGGGATATTAATTGGGAGAGGAATTTTGAGTTTCGGGAGACGACTATATAAGTCTAAAGGTGGAATGTTGTTTGTGCATTCAAAAAATATGTGATCAAGCGTACCTTCCTCCAATCCGCACTCGCATAAAGAAGAGTCACGAACACGGATCTTTTCCAAAAAAACAGGCGTGCAGCAGAAACCTAAACGGATTCTACAAAGGACGGAAATAACAGATTTAGACATTTTTTTGTGAGTGTAGAACCAAGGTTTTCGACTTTGATTATACAGTAGAGGTACAATATGTCAGATTTCCTGATTTCGGATAACTGTCAAAGATCTAAAAATGACAGATGAGTATAACAGCTTAAAGTGTTTTCCAAGGTAAAGTATCTCTATATGTTAAGAGGATCACCTATCTAACCAATGTCGGCAAGCAATGCCTGTTGTTCGATATTTTGTAGGAATGCAATACAACAAACAACCAATGGAATTCTCTGCTGAAGACTGCGTTTCCTGATAGCTACAACCTAAGGACTTTTTACATGGCATGGCTAGGTTTATAGCATGACGAAAATATGCATATTTAAGAGCAGAGAAAAGGATAGGTAGCTACATTGTCTATGGATCCAACAGCCGTCACTTGCACCGTTATAAAGCAAATGTAGTGTAGAGGTGTTTATGTTAAAAGTGACTAGTCTATACTAGACGAGCGTGGTCCTTCTTCGATCACATCGTCGCTTACCATCAGGTGAGATATTAGTCGTACGCGAGCCTACATAGTATAAAATAAAGTCCCACTGTCTGTCCCTATGTATGCTTAGATCTCTATAACTTCGTAACGGATTTTGATGCGGTTTTTTTTTTAATAGACAGAGTGGTTTAAGCATATTTAATATCACCATTGCACCTGTTAGAAGCTGGGGCGGGTTGTTAGTTAATAATAATAAAAATAGTAGGAATCATAAGGTATTTACAATTGCAGAATTATATATTCTAAGACTTCCAACTAACTACAAACATTCTGCCACACTTCCACGTTATAATAAAGTCGGTTAAGTTTAAAAAATGAACTGCCAGCATTGACAAGTTATCTAACTTCAAAGTTAAAACGTCAAAGGTCGCTAGTAATTATGGGATACTGTCATAGAACCCATAATTTGTGGGCCCTATAATTTTGTTACGACTTGCGATCATTAACTCATTTGGGTTTCATAATATTTTAATTTTGATAACTTTTTTCTTTTTACTTTTTTTTTGCTTGACAGTTCGTTGGTGCTCTTTGTTTTTTTTTTAAATGTTGACTTAGATTACGGGGCCTAAGGGTTAATATTTTGATAATTTATTGAGCATTAATTTGCTAGAGTAAACGAGTTTAAGTAAAGACCATAGCGTAAGCGACATATTGTTTTATTGTGGGAAATCATTTAATGATTTCTCTCGCTCTAGGACGGAAAAGGATGGCGTGTCAGACTTTTACTGACTAAAACCCAGACCGTATCTTCTCTGCCTTGCGTTCCACGATCCTGGGTTTTCTTTCTAGGGAATAATCCATGGCCCATAGGCTTCGGTTTTACTGGGGCCCTACATTTTGCTGACATTTCTTTTAGGTACGCGTTGTACACTATGCTCCATCAACGACTCAGGCTCGGTCCAGCCGGTTACAGGACAGCCGGATGGCAAACTATCTATTGCTCGCCGTACGCAAGCCCATGCCCGCGTAGATGACACCTGGGTTGGATCTTTGATGTTTTGTTCTTGACTAAACAAAAGGTTGCTAATCGCTCGCGGTAATTTTAAATTTATTTATTCACTAATACCTAGTACAATACGAAGATTATAAAGGCGAAAGTTTGTAAGCATGTGTGTATATTTGTTTTTCTTCACGTTTGAACGGCTGAATAACAGATTTCGATGAAACTTGGCGCACGGGCAGATCATGTCTTGGCATAGCTTGGAATATTATGAAATGGAAGTTTGTATGGAGAAACCGACTTCCAGGTGGGCGAAGCCGCTGACAAAAGCTAGAATTATTGTAGAATCATCTCTCTAGCTGTTTTCCAACTGGCTTAGGGTCGGCTGTCAGTGTAACCGGATGCGGCTCAATGCCTGTGTTTTACTCGGAGCGACTGCCTACCAGACCTCCAACACCCAGTTTCTGGGCGACACGGGTAGTCATCCGTGTCGCACAGTAACTGGGTAAAAAATTAAATATTGCTGTAATTAATATTTGTTATTGGCATTTTTTAACCCTTTATTTTTTACGACTGCACCAGCGCTAAAGTTCGTAGAGCCTAACTTCAGACTCGCCAAGTTACGTCGGCCGTATTGTAACCCCATGCTTAAGAGGCGGGTGCCTTAACGACTTGGCCATCACGAATTAAAATATTTTATAAACTATATTGTTGATCGAAGGAATAATGTATGTAAATGTGTGAGTGCATAGGTAATTATGTAATACACAAAATCTTAGCGTACCAAGATGAATAACTAATAAAATAGATTTTGTTATCCAACACGATGATATTTCTGGTACCCAATTTTTCGGATCGAATATGTCAATTTATGTCTTCAACCCGGCGTTTCGGTTTATCAAAGCACACGTTAGCCCCAAATTATTTTTACCCAGTTTATTTTTTTTTTCATTTTTACACTGTTTACATTTTATTGCCATTGACATGCAAAGATTTTTTTTTCATTTGTTTTATTTTTTGTGTTAAATAATTATTGTTAACTCTTAAATTGTTCGACATAAATGTAAATTTATCGATGAAATGAATAAAAAAAAAACTCTTCTATTACAAAATACATCAATAAGTTTTTTGGCAGAATTTCAAGTTCAGTGACTTTTTTAACCAATGCGGATGTTGTGATAAAAAAAATTATATACAAAGTCTTGAATAATACCTATATTTTATCAAGTGTTGACCCACCTAGAAAAGCACGCACGTGGTATTATTAAAAGGGGCATGATTAGTTAGTAGTTTTTTTTTTTTTTTTTTTTTTTTTAAATTGTTGAGATTTTAAAAAACTATATAATATTTAACCAATCAACAAACACAATCAACATAGAACAGGTGACTGCAAAGCACAAACAAAAAATAGGTAAGTACAAGAGAAGAAGAGTTTTATTCTATAATCTGCTTTATTATTTAATCAACACAGAGACAAAATTAAAAACAAAAAAGTTTGAAAGAGCAGGTCATCAACTTATAAACCAATTTTTGGTTATTTTGTTTCACGTCCCGAAGCATTTTGTGAACTGTTTTACCTACATGTCAATTTGTTTTTCTATTCGACAATAGATGTCGCTAGTTGTTTTAACTAGAAAGTTTCTTATAAGTTTTTCTTAATTCTGATAAGTAAAAGTTTTATAATAATTATGGTTATTGCACTCACATTAACTCAATTTATAAAATTTAATTATGATGATAATGATTTTAAAAGGCGGAAAGCATTTTATTTAACTTAAATTGTACTGGAATTATTTATAAGTAGGTAATAAAAAATGTGCCTGAACTAATTTTCAATAGGGTTTTACTGTCTGAATAAAAACCTACAAATATAAATATATTAAAAAAGCGAATATTCTTTATTAGATTAGTGGAGGTACTCTCTTATTTATTTTAAGCAGTGATTTAAAAATAGTTCTAGTTACCAACAGGCACAAACATACTAACTTTTCCCCTCAATAGATGGCGCTACTTACTCACCTAAAACTTCCTAGGTTGCAAACAATCTTGACTTTGTTAGAACCTAGATGTCGCTAGTTAAATTCTAAAGTCGAATACCAAAAAAATTACCTATGAAGTTTAAAATTTCAGAATGACTACTTATTAAAAGTTTAACCTTCATAATCAGGAACAATATACGTTAGATTTTTTGACCAGGATAGGTCATTGTGTGGGCTACAAAAATTCCGACTCATATTATCTAATAAGAAAAAAATATCTAGTTATCTACCTGAATTATCCAATTAGCGTTCGCTTCGGTATTGAGTGATATACACTTAACATGCGACATCTACGATTTTTGCATAGTTTGTCTCAGTAGTGTTAACATTATAAGACTGATTATACTATGTTACTCTATGGATAAGACGTACTATGAGCTATAAAGAAAAGGAGCTTGTCAGGGGTCACATATAATTTTTTATTTTATTTAAAATCATTAATTGTCTATCTTCTCCTGGTGTCGGACTGGAGCCAGAGGGAGTATTATAATTCTAATACTGAAAACCCACCTGTGTTTCTTCAGTTGCCTTTTCCATTTCAGGGCTGCAGTAAGTAAAAATATATTAAACTTATGTTAAAAATGTATGAGAGGAATAAAATAAAAATAAAAAGTGTCTTGACCGATACTACAGCTCTAGTAGGATTGCTCTTTTCGGGTGTAAAAGTACGGGTCATCATCATCATCATATCAGCCGAAAGACGTCCACTGTTGGACATAGGCCTCCCCCAAGTGTTGCCACAATAAACGATCCTGTGCATCTCGCATCCATCGGATTCTCGCAACTCTTGCCAGGTCATCGGTCCACCTTGTAGGAGGCCTTCCAACACTGCGTCTTCAAAGTACGGGTGCAGGATGTTATTGCGGGAACTAGATTCTTATTAGCCATCCTCTTTTTGTTTGCAGCCCCATTGTCACAGTGGAAGTATGCTGGGCCCACAACCTATTGTATGGGTTCAAGAATAAGGCGATTGAATAATAATCCGACTAGCCTGTTGGTCTAGTGGTTAGAGGCCCTAACTGCTATGCTGGAGGGTTCGATTCCCATCCAGGAAAAATATTTGTATAATGAGCACGATCAGTTTTTCTGTGTCTGGGTGTTATTTATCTATAATATGTATGTTTTTAGAAATATATAAGTATGTTTATCAGGTGTCTGGTACCCATAACAAAAGCTCTGCTTAGCTTGAGACTAGACGGTGTTGTTGTGGAATATTATAATTCTAAAAAAAAACTATTTCTAACTAGCGACCCGCCCCAGCTTCGCACGGGTGTGTGCTATGGTGAATTGGTGATATTAAATATATTATGCATCTATAATACATATAAACCTTCCTCTTAAATCACACTATCTATTAAAAAACCGCATCAAAATCCGTTGCGTAATTTTAAAGATCTAAGCATACATAGGAACAGACTCCGGGAAGCGACTTTGTTTTATACCATGTAGTGCTAACGTAAAAGCTTCAACTTCAACTATAATGGCCTTTGTGAAAAAGACACCACAGTTTTGACATTAACACGTTCGAACTGTTAATAAACCATCAAACACTAAAGAGTATTTAAGCTATGTCATGACGATTTTTTCGTGGGAGGCATAGACGCAACCAAAGATAATTTAATACGACTTTTCTTTTAAGCAGTTTTCATAATAAATTTTATTAAGTACTAAACAGACATCAATTGTCAGATACTCATCATCATCATCATCATCATTTCAGCCGAAAGATCTCCACTGTTGGACATAAGCCTTCCCTAAGTGTCGCCATTAACATCGGCCCTATGCGTCTCGTATCTATCGGATTCCCGTGACCCTCATCAGGTCATCGGTCCACCTTGTGGGAGGCCTTCCAACGCTGCGTCTTCAAAATATTGAAACTGCAGATGCATATGGTAAAAAAAAAACATTATTACACACTGACGCTTGTATGTAGTAGTAGTATGTAGCTCGTATATACTGCTTCATTGCTGGTCAAAGACTTCCTCCCTCCATTCCTTACATTGTCCTCTAGGGACACTTCTGGCCAATTCTTAGAGTTAGCCTTCGTTATTGTAACAGCATAATGTTAATCAATCAGTGGGTCTAACGCAGTGATATTAAATTTCCTGATTCTCTTTCATAATAGTTGTTGAAATATCTAAAGATTGACAAGAATCTTCTTCTCATATTCTTGGCTGAACAGATATACTTACATAACTACGAAATAGTATTTAGGTGGGGTGTAGAAATGATACTCCAGATAGTAAAATAACGATTTATATTGAGAAATTTAGAATAGCATGGATCTGTAAAAAAAGTAAAGAACTTTAGCCACTACTGCCCTAGTGGTGACACACCCAGCCGTGGTGGTGTATTACTTTGTTTAATTTCTTTCATCACCACTGCTCTCAAAACTGTGAAGGAAAACATCGTGAAGCAGCCGGCATGTCCTCACCAAAAAATTAAGACACGTGACATTCACCGACCCGCACTGGGCCCGCGTGGTGGATTACGGCCCATTCCCTCTCCTAAAGAAAACACCTGAGTCCCAGCAGTGGGAACATTATAAGACTGATTATGCTCTGCTATTACATAATTTGTGAGGATTTCGGGAATGTTTGAAGTGGTCAACTGGATCGCATAGGGCGACAAAAAGAACATGGGTGGGTTTATGCCAGTAAAAGTCTAACACTCTTTCTTGCTCCACCTAGAACAGGAGAAATGATTTTTATGTTTTATTTTTTTATTTTATAAAGTAGCACTTGACTGCAATCCTACCTGATGGTAAGCAGTGATGCAATCGTCGATAGTAAAGCGCACTAGTTTATTAAGAGCCTATTCACTCTAGCCTTGAAGACGCCTAAATTATAATTGGCCGGGAAAACCGCAGCAGGCAAATTGTTCCAGTCCCTCGATGTACGCGGTATAAACGACGAGGCAAAACGCTTAGTCCGGACCGTGGAAGTTTCAACAACGTAAGGGTGGATATTCGCCGTACGCCAGGTTGTTCGATGGTAGAAAGGAGATGGCGGTATCAAGTCATGCAATTCCCGCGCACACTCTCCAAAATGCATCCTGTAAAACACCGAAAGGCTGGCTACTCTACGCCTGTGCTCGAGGCTTTGTAGATTGGACTTAACCAAGTCTGGATCACCAATTAGCCTCTTCGCACGCCTTTCCACCGAGTCCAAAGCTGCTAGGGGTCATTTTTATCAAAAATTTCACACAACACCATCTAATCAAAAGCTTGGGCCATGAGTACAAGACAACTGATAAACATACTTATATATTTTTAAATACATACATATTATTATAGATAAATTACACCCAGAAGCAGAACAAATGATCGTGCTCATCACATAAACACTTGTCCTCCGACATAGCAGTCAGGACCACTGATCAATAGACCAACAGGTCAGTCAAGTTTTATGGTTTTCCACTTCAAAAATAGATACATCGATCTATAACTCATGGTGAGTGATATTGCGTTTTCCAATTGGACAGTCAATCTTATTGGACACTCTGGAGATTGTATTTGCGTCCGCTAGATGGCATTAGGTGCACTCCTGCTCACCCCTTTTGATGAACACAATAGTGTTACTTCTTTGTCATTATACATATTTTCTAACTGCCTTGGTTTCGTGGTTCCAAGAGCGACTGCTGAGGGTCCTAGGTTTGATTCCTGGGTCGGGCATAAAGTGCTGTCGAGTATTTCCTGCCCAGAGTTTAGAAATAGGTGATAAGACACCCCCGTACCTCGGAAACCCGTAAAGCCGTTGGTCCTGCGCCTGGTCACTTGCTAGTCGTGTCGGATTCCTGTCTCATCGGACCAAGATAGTGAAGAAACAGAGGGTGCACCTATGTTTGTGCACACACTTGTGCACTATAATATCTTCTGCGTAAAAAAGTAAAAGTCTGTCATTCCCAGACTTTTACTGACTAAAAATAACCCGAGCGCCTTCAGTTGATCTTTGCATTCCAAAGCCGTGGCTCATAAGTTCGGGAAAAACTATAATGTAATATATATAATAAATATTCTACAACTATCACACAACCGTCTAGTCCCAAACTAAGCCGAGCTTGTGTTATGAGTACTAGTCAAATTAATAAACATAATTATATATTTCTAAATACATACATAATATAGATATATTACACCCAGACACGGAACAAACGATCATGCTCATCACACAAACATTTGTCCTAGGTGGGAATCGAACCCACGACCTCCAGCATAGCAGTCAGGGTCACTAACCACTAGAGCAACAAACCAGTCAAAAAAAAAAAAACTAGATTTTGCTTGACCTCAAGTCGGGACTACGTCTTTTGGGTTCTGGTATCAATAAAACAAGTGCCAGTAGATTCTATTACGTATAATGTTTTATTAAAAAAATACTTAACTAACTATATTACAGTAAAATAAAAAATAACTCTACGACTAACTAAAATATGGCGTCAAAAAACTCTTCCACAAAAGTTTAATGTTTCAATGTTTTATTAATAAAATAAAACAGGGCAAGTGCGTGTTGCGCACTGATGGCTCCGTACAAACTTTCCTATGAAAACAATTCAATTTCCGAATAGAGTTACGAAGATTTTTCCGGATCGGATGATTTTTTTTTTGTGACGTAAAGACAAATCTAAAAATTTTCAGACTTTTTCATATACATATGATATGAGAACTTGCGTTTAACTGCGCTGCTGTTGAGCATGGGTTTAAGTTCGATTCCTTGTTCGAGTAAAATTTTTGTGGGTTTTTCATCTGGAATTTCTCTTAACAGCCCTGGAGCAAACCTGGTGGGCCTAGTTGTCACTGGGACTGGTTACCACACGGATGATAGTAGGTTCGCTTCCTGTTTTATGGAATTCATTAATATAACTGGTGAAAGGAATAATAATAAAACTTAAGTTATATATTTTATTTATTATAGTAAATACCTTTATAGTACTTATATGTAACCATCATCATCATCATTCCAGCCAAAAGACGTCCACTGATTAAAATAGGCCTCAACCATGTGTCGCCATAATGACTGGTCCTGTACGTCTCGCACCCTTCAGATTTGCAAGACCCTCACCAGACCATCGATACATCTTGTGGGAGGCCTTCTAGTGGAAACTCCAGAACCTTTTGTCCCCATCATCCACCTGTTCTGCGAGCAATGTGCCCTGCCCATTGCCACTTAAATTTGGCGATACTAATTATGCATACTTATATGTACCTATAGTTAAGACAGGGTATGCTTCATAATAGTAAAAATAAAACTAATAGACTAATTATAATTGTTACCAGCAATCTGTATTATCCGGTTTTCTATACAACTACCTAAAACGTGTAGATAATGGAAGAAATATTTTTTTTTTATAGTTTGCCTAGGTATTCTATACAATGCGCTGCCGGTAAGAAACTAAAAATTTTCATTTTCAATTTCTGACTTACGCCGTTAAATGTTTGTAGTTTTAATCCCGCGGAGGGTCGATTCGGTACATGAAACACTATCGAATTGTTTAGAGAAAATTAAAAAATAAAGCCTTTTTTTTAAACTCGAATTAATTTACGCATGTACGAAATTAATTTCTTCAAGTAAACGTAAGCTGAGCGAGGTCAATGAACTGTAGGTAGTTAGTACGCAACGACCGACAACTACCTACAAGGTCATTGACTCGTTTACTTAAAGAAATTAGTTTGGTACATGCGTACATTAACTCGAGTTTTAGAAAAAAAGTACGTTTTTTTAATTTTATCTTTACAAATCGATAGTGTTTCATGTACGGAATCGACCCTTCGCGGGATTAAAACGACCAAAATTTAACGGTGTATAATAATATTACGTAATTTACTTACAAGTACTCAGATCTTACTTTTGTCGGCCTTACTTTTGTTTGCGAGGCTTAAAGTAAGGCTCCTGTTTCTGGGTGGTTATAAAAAAAAATAACCGCAGCCTTCTAAACTAACTTGTCCGTGTCGGGGTGCCCGTAAATTTATGCCACCTCATGTTTTACTATCGTCTTTTACACACATTGATTGAACATGATTCGTAAGCCCGTCATTTTATAGGTACGCCAGTTATTATTATTACGTATCAGTATAACTCAGAACTCTCTGATCCTGGGCCTTTGAAAGGCGAAACCAACTCGCAGTGACCCTTTAGATACTTTTAATGGAACGTGACTCCTCATTATTATTATGACCCCGTGGTGTCCCACTGCAGGGCAAAGGCCTTCTTTCCGTTATTCCTCTCTTTTCTGCCCTTAGTCGCTTCTGGCCAATCCTAGGTAGGTCACAATGGCAATATTTGAAATAAGTAGATTTTGGTCATCAAAAATATTTAAATGTCACAAATATGTTTGTGTCTTTAGATAGGAAAAATATAGACCAAAATCTACTTATTTTACACATTGCCGGTGCACCAGAAGTTACTCTATACAATCTCTAGGAATTGTATACATTACCTAGGGAAAGTATGTAATGGAGAATAATATTCATAATATTTCATACATTGTCTGGACGCCTCAGGTATTCTATACATTGGCTAGTTATTTTATAGAATTCCTGAATTATACAGATATCCGGTAACATAACGACTACATTCATTATTGTCTGACTTGACTTAATACATGTTATTCAATTCTTACGATACACTTAAGAAAATAAAAATTCCAAAGAGAGAAAACTCTTTATAGTCCCTTAAATACATGTAATCAAACTTCAAAAAGGTACCTGTTATACAGAAAATAATATTTGCGAAATAAACACAAAATACTGCATTTAACACTTGCACCGTTTAAGTATGGTCGTTAAGACCCTCGGGCTATTTCCGTCTATAATAATACACCGAGCAATAAAACAGATCACAGGATAAAGCTGCCAGGATAGCAGTCAAGAAAGGGTTAGATAGCCCACGGTCTTAGAAAAAAAACACTCGGGTTATAACGTCCTAAGTGTATTTGAATCCGAAGGAAATTAAAGCTTGACTACAAAGAATAGAATTGGGTTTTCAATGGCAGTAGTTTCAATGTTCTAACCCGTTGAATGCGCTTGTCGTATATTTCCGACTTCCGTAATACAGCCAGCGACAGTATAATTGTCTATAATGATATATTATCTGTCCATCTTGTTGGCAGCGCGTAGCCGCGAATGTGAGATACACATCTAACATTTTACGACATTTTTCTGATTACCTTATGTCGTAATTTTTTTTTCAACCTATTGTTACTGCATTAACATATGCTGTAAACTTATACTTGTTTTAATTTGAATTGCCCGCGGTTAATCTGTCCCTCTCTTATAATTAAAAGAAATTAAAATTGTCTTTATGCTGCGTAAATTGTTACAATTTTATTTTCCATGCTTTCGACAGGTGCAAATAAAATATGAATAAAGCTAAAAGTGCGGTTCCTGTAAAGAATAATGCAAATACTTAGTAATCTACTGATAAAAAATCGTTGACATTAGCCCTGCAAACCGGTTGTCTATTACAATCGTTAACTAAAGTAGGAAACGGAAGAAAGACAGATGTGCGTGATTTTTCTTTAGTAAAAAAACTGTATGCAAATGTCACCTTCATTTGCATAATATAAAAGTGTTCGCTTTCAATCGTAAAGCAAAAAGTTAACCCTTTATCGACCTTTTTATTATATTTTTTCATGTCAAAGTACGTTGTCGACCTATGCATAATTAGAATAATATAAGCTTTGTGTAGTGTATGTCATTTTTTGTCGCACAGATGTGTGAGGTTCCGGAAGTCGGAAAAAACGGCTGGAGATCGAAAGTGGAGGGTTAAATAATTATTAATAAAAATAGAAAAAATAGTCAACACGTGGAGCTAGTGAGTTTTTTTTAAGCACACAATTTTATTTGTATGTTTGAACATGAAATAAATAGTAGAGTATCTGCAAAACTAGTCGTTTGTCCTAGTGGCTTGAAGACCGATTTGACTTCACTGACATTCTAAAACAATAATAATAATAAGCTGTCGTTGCGCGGTTGGATCAAGGGCCTGATACAGATGGCAGTATACATCAATATGGCTCGTATTGTGAGGAGGTTCCTTTCTCTGGAGCCCTAGCCTATTTTTATATTTTTAAATGTTTTTTTTTTTTTAGGATCCAGTATCGGAAATGGCGAAAATGTTTTACCAGCTACTGCCACAGCCTCAACACCGACTCCCTCAGTAGCCAACAGAGAAACATATATTATAGGTTAATATAAAGGAATGTTGTAGATAATGTTTAGTACAATGGGTTTGATATGTCCTTCAAGGAATAATAAAACCCTAAATAAAAAAAAATGAAAAAAAAAAATGTTTTTTATATGTATTTTAGGAAATATTTAAAAATTGTAAAAAATTATGTATAGAAAATTAATAATATTTCAGAACTATCACACAACGCTATCAAGTCCCAAACTAAGCAGAGCTTGTGGTATGAGTATTGGACAATTGATAAACATAGATACACTTCTCTTTCAATCAAATACCAGTATGCTATATAAAGAATAAAACTTAAAAAGTATCATTACCTTGCCAGTTTGCATAAGAGCAATATAGAGCAATATTTGAATTAATCATGAATGTGGCGTTGTGTAAGGAAAAATTTAGGATGAGAAAAAAAAAACATGTTGCATAATTATTATTTTCTTTTCTTTCTATATTTATTTAATTTTATTTCACATTAGGAAGAATTCGTGCATCGTGTAAAGACATATAAACACAAAACACTCAAACTCAAACCACCAAAACTAACAAATAAAGATCGTATCATCCTGTCTAATAATAATACCAAAAACTATCACAAAACTGCACACAGCATTGAAAGGGTTAAGACCTTTGTTATAAAAGATGACTCTAAGAGACCCTGGGAACCAATTTGAATATGTATTGTGATTATAATTTATTCAAATTTACCAACAATGGAAGGGTGTAATTTAATAATTTTTAACAACTTCTTTACATTTTATTACTGGTTAGCTGTTGCCAAAGGTGTGAAATAAATTGTATGTTACAGGTTTTTAATTATTTATTTCCTGCTTTCTTTGCTTGTGAATAATGCGGGAATCCGTTGGATTTTAGAAACTGGTTGTGGTAACGCTTGGTCGAGTATCCTGTGTATCAATCAGTGGTCATCTGAAATGTAGACATGTGGTCAACTTTCTGCTCTCTGAAACAAGATAAGATTGGTAATATTAGATACTGGCTACAGTCCGGGGCTTCACTTGGTTGAAAATAGAAAATTATCCCTATTATTTTCCTGATAAAAAGTTTCCTATAACTTATAAATTTCAGGAAATTAAATCGGATGGATTTTCATTCAAATCAGATCAGGTAATGAAGCGTAAAGGAGTAACAAACTTACGACATACTCTGATATAGGCATACAAACTTTCGCTTTTACAATATTAGTGAGATGCCTGTAAGTATGCACATATGCGCATACTTGCAAACAGGATTAGTGATCTAATTACCGACAGAAAAAACGCACTAAGGATTCCGTACAAACTTACCTATGTAAATTAAAAGTTCAATGAGTTTCGAAGACTTTCCGAATCGCATTTTTTTTTTGTTACGTACATCAAATTTACTGTTTTCAAATTTATTACTATATCTATGCTATAAGAACTTGCTTTATGCCAGATTTCAGGATTCTGGGTCAACGGGAGTGCCCTATGAATTTTGATTCTCTTGTGAGTGTCTAAATATACGCTTTTTGAGACACAAACGTCCGATTTTTTTTCCCATTAACTTAGAGCTGATTTCATCATTCAATATAAAAACTTAGTTCAACTAAACTGAGCTCAGCGTAGTCTAGTTTAAAGACCCGTGTCGTAAACATGGGCGACAACAAAAGTATTGAAACTGAGTTTAACGTTAACTAGGTTCAAGTCATCGCGCTGAAACGCAAAATGAAGCTATAATAATCTCGATTAGGCGCTCAAACTGCGTTTTGTTTGAACGGATCGCGATTAGATTATTGGTGAATTTGGCTCTTAGAAGTTTGATTTTTTCACAGCTTCAACATACCACAGATTTCAGTATATGCTTTAAATTTCAACTCGATACCTTCACGTGTTTCCAAGATGAGGCTCTTGATAGACAGACAAATAGACGGACAACAAAGTGATCCTTTATGGGTTCCGGTTTTTCCTTTTGAGATACGGAACCCTAAAAAGGTTTTCAATAAGCATTAGAGTTCTATTTTTCGCTGGTTTTTTTTTTAATATTTTGTTTGTTCGTGTGAGATGGTAATGAGTAGAATACATACCTTGGTATTCAATCTTGGTAGCAAACACTTCGTGTCGACAAAGAGTTTGTTCGGCATGGAAAAAAGGGAGATAAGACTGGGTTTCTCATACAAACGGGCTAAGAACAGGTGTAGGAACGTGCTCTGCACATTGTATGGGAGTCAGCCGTAGAATTTTGTATTGGAATCTCGCGTAATTCTGCTCCGTTTACATTTTTTAATTTCATCTCTCAAGGCAAGAATTGCGCATGCGCAAAGATCGGCGTAGTGATTGTTGAACCTCTTGATCTTCTGGTTTTCAAAAAGGACTGTCACGTATTCAAAATTTTCCATCAGAACTCAACTAGTGTTCTGTATGGCAGCCAGTTGTAAAGTGTTGTATAACAAAACTGCCCCCCCCCCCTAGCCCAGTTACAATCGTTTCGTTTAGCGTGAACTTTTGGAGTTGACCACGCCCCCAATTCCTTTATTCTGACGTCGTCTGGCTGGTATTTCTTTAAATTTAACACGACGAGGCCTCAGAAGGCTTGGTTACGATTTTCCATGAAATCTATCGTTTTATCTCTGGCCCAGTCAGCTTGGAGTCAGGGTAATCAGACAGATTTTGCAAGCATGGAAACATGCTTTAGGTTATAGTTTCATTATTTTTTCTGAGATCTTCTTTGCCGTAAGTGCCTGGTCTGACTAAGTAAGAGTAACTGGACCTTTTTGAAATCTTTCTGACCCGTTGCAGATGTCCAATCATTAATTTTTGTTCTTCTTCTCCTATACGTCGTCATATCGCCAACTAAAGAAAAAACAAATATAACGACTGAATATTGATATTAGGAAAAGGCAGGAAGATAAATTGGCAGATAAAGTTAAAAGATATAGATATAATTTTAATTAGTAAGTATTTTATGTAATGTAAACACCGTTAAATTTTGATCGTTTTAATCCCGTGGGGCGTGGGGAGATTGGAGTAATCTGCAATGTAATATAAGTATGTGCTCTCAATTCTAGAATGGGTCCCGACTGCCAGTATTTAAAATATTATATAGATAAGTGCAATCGCGTACAACGACTTTCTTGTTTTAGGGCTTTTTCATGAATGCTCAGAAAAGCAGTCAGGTTTTTTAGTTTTTTAATTTTAAATAAAATAATAATTATAATTATGTGAAATGTAGTCCTTACAAGTGATCGTCGACATTGTAATCATGAGTTTTAACAAAATCGTTCATTCATTAAACAACGATAGCGAACAGGGCTATGGAGTTTCGCTAGCAAATCTAATTTGTCCTTCATTTTTTTGTTTTTGTTCTAAAAAAGACTATAGTCAAATGGAACGTGATACTTACTTACTACTAAATTGAAAGGATCCTGGGGTCCACAGATGACTTGGTAGGTTAGTGCCATGTCGTTCCAATGACAGCATCTAGAACAAAAAAAAAAAACATTATCAGCATCTTCTTGTTCTAGTCTCATGTTACTTGGGGTCGGCACAGCAAGTTTTTTTTTCTTTTCTGTCCTGTTAATCGTCACGCTATCACTAACCCCTTTTACTTTCATATCATCATTCATCATCATTTCAGCCGGAAGCCGTCCACTGTTTGACATAGGCATCCCCCAAGCGTTGCCACAATGAACGGTCCTGTGCATCTCGCACCCATCGAATTCCCGCAACCCTTGCCACATAATCAGTTCACCTTGTTGGAGGCCTTCCAACGCTGCGTTTTCCGGTACGTGGCCGCCACTCCAGAACCTTACAGCCCCAACGCCGCCGCCATTGGGGCCGTAAGGTTCTGGAAGGGACAGTGGCTGTGCCGTATTCGGGTTTGAAAAACCGTTCATTGTGGCGACATTTGGGGGAGGCCTATGTCCAACAGTAGACGTCTTTGAGCTGAAATAATAATCAATTTTAAGATCTGACTACGACAGAATCATATATACATACGCTCAAAAATATAAACCTCCTTAAATGAAGCAGTCGGGTAAAAATTTAAAAACAAAAATTGATTTAATTCACTGTAAAGATTGAAACAGTCGAAGAATGCACAACTTTATTATTTAAAAAAAATTAAACATTTTAAAAAGTAATTTGTTCCACTAGCAACATTGTCACCACATTGCATCAACGTAAAAATCAATGACCTTGTGAGTAACCAAACGAACGATTTGTCTAGAAACACAAATATTTTTCGTCCAAATATATCAGACACACCTCTCTCTATCAAAAACTGACGAAATATCACGTTACTCCAAAGAAAGCTGAATTATTTTCATTATTTCCGAGGTGAAAATGAAATACGTTGCCAAAATGGCGCGACGCGCGCTTTCAAGTCCGCCATCTTTCTTCTGCGCAGATGTGATGCGCAGTCGGCCGAAAACTAACAACCCCATTCGGACACTATTGTTGCCTCGTGAATTCACCCACGCGATATTTTCAATTCGGAACTCACACACGCAAAAATCAACCATCGATGTTAGAAATACAGTATATTTTCGCGTTTTCCCCTGCATAAATATTTTTAGAAATGTGGGAAGAAAAAAGGCTTAAGTTCTACAGCGAGTTTTTCAAATATCGAACTGTATTAGAAGAGAATATGTTTCGTTATTACTTGTAGCTATTGTTAAAAGAAAATTGCTCATTGGTTTTTAAGATTCAAACTTACTAGTGACTAAATAAAGTAGAATTTTGTGTTTCAAGCTAGTGATGGGAAAGTGTGCGTGACGTATATCGACACGAGAAAACCTTGTTATATCCGCACGTGTGTTAGTTTTTGATAAAGAAAGGGTAACGTCATATCTCGATGTTGAATTTTTACCTATGAATGTGACATTCGGCGGAATAAGCATACATTGATGTGTGTGTGTGCGGTATGTTGTGTTTAGAGGTGAGTCAAATTCGAGCAGGAAAATATTATTCGGATATTTTGAGTACCGTAGGTCACGTAGACAGTCTAAGAGTATGTTTTTAAGAACACGAATGAATAATGTTAATACTTATGTTGGTAACGACTAATGTTATTCGAAACTTGAACTTAAACATTGGCAAATGATTTAAATTTAAAAAATAAATAAACCTAACTGAAGAAATAATTAGTTGTTTCCTATGAATACAGTTTCAAATGCAATGGAGGAAAGTAGTTAGTTATAGTAATATCTAAGCCAAAAATAGTTATGAACTTAATCAAATCACAGTTTAAGCTTGAAACGGCTTTTAAAAAAAGGATACACGTCATCATATCCTTAGCCGTTTTCCCAACTAGCTTCTGGTCGGTTTCCAGTCAAACCGGATGCGTCTGTATATCTGTGTTTTACATGGAGTGACTGCTTATGAGACCTCCACCACCCATTTACTGGACCTTACGATACTCCTTGGATAGACTGATATAATTAATTAGCCTTTCTGACGACCTTTTTTGTTTTTGTTTTTTTATTGACTGCGATCCCATCTGATGGTAAGCAATGATGCAATCGTTGATGGTGAGGCGCCCTAGTTTATTAAGAGCCTATTTACTTTAGCCTTGAAGACACCAAGTCTCATCTGTCAAAGTTCTACGATTGTCAACGAGGACCGACGGTTTTACGTGTTTACAGGTTACTTCTTGGCTATCCAAGGAGTATTCTGATGGTCAGACTTTCTGGCGGTTAACTATCTGTAACGTCTGTCAAAATTGGAGACATAAAATATCCGAATTAAATCAGGAAAACCTATCAGCACATCACTATTCACAACTGCGACTGTGTGCTGTCGTATTTTAATAATATTCATTTTTCCATGTCAGCGAATGTTGGAATTCTATGAAATTCTCAGGATGTAAACCAATATAAACGTATATAATATAACATATATTAAGTGGCTTCATTTTATCATTGTATCAATTACATAAGAGACGTCGAATGGTTTACGTATCGTATTATTTTATGCTGATAGGCTTCTTATCAATATAAATGGGTTTTATGGGGAGTAATACTCGTATGTTATTTTTTGGCAGTGGCAGTGAATTTATACGGCTTTTTACTTGATATTGTACTTTTCTAGTTCTATTAGATTAGTTTTTATTAGTTATTGAGCGAATATTGCTACCGGGATCCTTACTATGTATATGTTTTGTTTAGTATACATATATATAAGATTCTGTGCTGTGTTCAAGTCTGAAAAGCGGATGAATTTGCCTCAGTTTTCTCTCATTGAATTGAATGATACGTAAGATTTTTCAATTTTACAGGATTGTTCCTACGTGGTACACAAGGCGTTATCAACTCGAGCTTGATTCTTACTGAATGGCCAGACGGTGAGTTACCCATTGCTTGTCGTCCGCAAGCTCGCACTCTCGCTGACCAAAAAATGCCCTGCTACTCCGATGCTTAAGGCATCTGTGGCTGGGGCGTAAGGATGTTCATTCCCTCACGATTGCGGTCATCTTCTCCACTTGCGTTACTACTTCGCAGAAGGAGACGACCGCTTCCCATTTCTTCTAATTTCGGATCATGCCTTGAACCAAGGCCGTACGACAGACGTCGCCATAGTCGATCGCCGGTCTGTATAAGCGTGATAAGCTTCCACCGTATGCTCCAACCGGGTGTTTTTTTCCGCCTAAATCTGAAACAGGACCCTCCTGAATGCCTCTGATGAGGACCTGGTCCAGGTGAAAAGGTGGCAGTTCTCTAGTCACCACTGAAAAGAGAAGTAGGGTTTTTTAGAAATCTAGTATAAGGCTAAAATAATCTACAGTCAATCTAGGTCTACTGGGCGTTGTATACCCTCATTTTAGATGACCTGCCGGCTACCTAAGCCTCTTTATATAATGTGAATGTGAGAACAATATAGACTCCGCAAATTCTTAGATTACTTATTATCATGGCTCACTTTTTTATGATTATTTTTGTTGTGCTCTTGGATACAATATTGACTGGTCTACACTGTCTTTATTACATTATTTAACCGTGCACTAACTTCTGACGTTTTATTAGTGCCCATGTAGGCCTATCTGAAATGATAATATTTTGATTTGATTTGACCCACAACCCGCAAATTGTCGCGATCTTTACTAGGTTCAGAATTATTAGGTTATTAATGTCAATATATTTAATTATGTACAAATTAAATAAGTAGATCAGTAGTCAGTTATAACTTTAAAACTGAAACCGTAGTCATTAATCAGCTCCATAACTTTATCGATAGGGGTGGCCCCTTACTATAATTCAACTATCGATCACATACAAACGATTGAAACGATGCATTAACCGAGTAAGTAAAACTCAGTTGTGAGCGCTCAATAAATAAAAAGGAACCGACTGTTGTTGCGTTACGAAAAGTTATTGATGGTGGAATGTCAGAAACAAAACTGTGCACATTTGTAGTGGCCCTGAAATTGTACGCCCCAGCGCGGAGCGTTTCCGTGTGCGCTAGGGATGGGGTGAGTTGAAATGTATCGATGTTTTTTTTTTAAGAATTGAAGGGAAAACTAGATTGGACAGGAAGCTAGATTTTTTTAACTAATCAGTTTTGCAATTTATATTAAAAGAAGTAATTTTTTTTGTTTATTTGTCAAGATCGTGGTGTGGAGGAACCTAAGCGAAGCCTAGGTAACAAATTGTGCTGATGTCTTGAAAAAATACTGCAATTTAAAATGATTGTTAATAAAGGCTATTATTATTATTATCTCTAGAAATGTTGTTTTGTTTGGCATTTTTTAGGGTTCCGCACCCAAAGGGTAAAACGGGACTCTATTACTAAGACTCCGCAGTCCGTTTGTCAGTCCATCTGCCTACCAGGCTGTATCTCAGGAACCGTGATAGCTAGGCAGAAATAGAAATTGTTAAGAGCTAGAAATTTTCACAGATGTACTCGTATTTCTTTTGCCGCTATAACAACAAATTCTAAAAACAGAATAAAATATGTATGTAAGTGGAGCTCATATACAACAAACTTTTGCCACAGACGGTATGGAAGCCTTCGAGCGCGAGTCTGACTCTCTCTTGACTGATTTTTTTCATATACACATAAAGCAATTTTTGATTTCAGAAAATGCTGGTATGATATTTTATATCTACAATTCATAGAAATTAGAACAGAAAAAATAGACTAAAAAATTAAAAGATTATTTCCCGTTGAAATTCCACGGGCTATTCAACAAGAAAGATAAAGCTAACGGCAGATTCACTTTAAGATACCAGATAAAACAATACCGCCACAGACACGGCATCGATACTTGGTAATTAAAATTTAAAATGTTCATCACTAATCGCCGATCATTGTAACTTATAAATCCATCTAAAAACAACAATTCAATCTTTGCTATACGGGTAATTACTTACCATATCAAAGAATTGCGCAGTATTACTAATTTATTGTATACCTTCCTATCCAACCGACTTTTTTGCCATAATTTATTTGCATACAGTACGCTATAATGATTTTTAAACGGCATATTAAGCCGATAAGGAAGACAATATGCATAACTGCATACTTGCATAGTTTAAAAACTCGTGTAGGTAGATTTTCCACGTGGAAAATGTGGAAGAAATAAATCATTATCTTGTCTTACTTACATAATTCAACGTCGGCTTCAGGCAGAGAATGCACGAAGCGGCTTTTTCCCGCAGCCGCCACGGCAGAGGAAACGACTATTTTATTTCAAAATTCACGAGGCGGTTGATTCGCCGCCACCGCAACGGCTGCGATTTTCGACCGCAAGCCTCCGGCCGATAGGGCCCGGTCGCCGACCGACCGCAGAGCGTGCGGACACAAACCGCTGAGGCGGCGGCAGGTGACCGCGGCGCCGGTGAGCGGGAGCCGCGAAAAACCTCGCACACCGCGGCCGTAAAAAGGCGTCGTGAAAACTGTTTTAATTTTTTACAAATATATCTGCATTCTACAGAATTTGCGGGCCCGCAACCGTGGCGGCAGCGGGAGAAAACCGCTTCGTGAGTTCTCTCCCTTACATATTACAAACCAAAATCTTTCATTGTGTCTGTCTGTATGATAAACTCGAAATTTGAGAGTTTTATGATTTTCATACATCGTAGGCTTAGATTAAATGAAAACAGCGGAAGATAGGTGACACGCGTCTAGCGCGTGACCGATGAAATTGTGCCTATATGTCACAATTTCACATCGGTCGCGACGATCACACACATTCGGCGGCTACGCTATTTCGCTCGCACGATAGCGTCAGCTCTTATCTGTCCTTGTCTATCAGTGATTATAGGTTTGCGATGTGTTTTTCGAATCCAGGTTTTCTGATTGCGATGTTAGCGCGTAACTTATCTTCCGTTATTATATTAACCTTTTGAATCGCGAAATTAGAGACACAATAGAAAGACAATAGTTGTCCGAACGCCGGCGTCCTCTTGGTGAATGAATTAATGATTATAGGCGATAGCAGAGAATTTCAAAGATTTGAAACAACTGTGGAAAGCTGGAGGTCGCTCGTACGGTGGATAAAAAAAAACAAGACTATGTAGATTTTGTTTTTTTCTTTACTGGAATAAAACGTTAGAAGCTAGTACACGGTTTGGATAAGTCGTTTCCTAATTCCAAGCTAGCTGGTTTTCACTTTCCACAAATTATGTCCAGATTCGCACTTGATGTTGGCATCAGTGGCCTTTTCCAAGCTATGGTATAGCCATTACATGTTGCATTGACTGAGAAAAACCAGCAAGAAATTCCACGGTTAGGATAGCATAGCATCAGCCTTATAATGTTCCCACTGCTGGGACTCGGGCCTCCTCTGTAGGAGCTTTCTCCCCGCGTGGATGCCCGCGTGGTGGATTATGGCCCATTCCCTAATGGGCCATAATCAAACATGCGGGCCCAGTGCGGATGTTTCATTTCACGGCTACTCCGTAAAAAAATTAACTAAAATCACAATACTCGGTCCTTAAAATAGGATTTTTTTATTTACTCTATCACACAACATCTTCTAGCCCCAAGCTAAGCAGAGCTTGTGTTATGGGTACTAGACAACTGATAAACATACTTTTATATTTCTAAATACACATATTATAGATAAATTACACCCAGACACAGAACAAATGATCGTGTTCATCACACAAACATTTGTCCTGGGCGGGAATCGAACCCACGACCTCCGGCATAGCAGTCAGGGCCAATAACCACTAGACCAACATGTCAGTCAAATTTCTTTCATTCGATATTCCTTTACAAACTGTGGTATTTATTTTCCTTGATACGTATCAGGTTGTACTGTTAACCCTACGCCCACTATATTTACGCATACCTGTATTTTTCTTGAATGTTAGTGAGTTATACATTATACAAAGAATTGTTTACACCCACTAACCCTTTTAAAAAAGAAACACGTGTAAGATTCCTATTTTGTCAAGGGTTTTAGATTAAGCGTATGTATGTCATATTCTATTGTCAAAAAATTATTTGTTTGTGACATTTCGACAGCGAATGTCAATCTCATTGAATATATTTTTAGAGTTATTGACAATAGCAGTGCTGGCCGTGTCGATCCCGACTTAAGTTTATATATAGAACGTATATACACCGTAAAATTTTGGTCGTCTTAATCCCGCGGAGGGTCGATTCGGTACATGAAATACTATCAAGTAAAGTACTTTTTTTCAAAAAACTCGAATTAATATACACATATACGAAATTAATTTCTTTAAGTAAACGAGTAAATTATCTTGCAGGTAGTTGTCGGTCGTTGCGTACTAATTACCTTTAGTTCATTGGCCTCGCTCAGGTGACTTTTGATGTGGTGGATTACGCCCCACTCCCTCAGCTAGAGAGGAAGAACAACCCAGCAGTGAGAACATTATAAGGCTTATTATATGACAATATTCGTCACTAGTGGAATTTTACTTGGACCTAGATGGTTTAAGTGTAATTTGTCATATTAATATTATCTTTTGCCAGATACTTGACACAGAAAGTGGAAAAAGATTTCAAAATAAAATACTCCCGGAGTAAACAGTTTTCTATGTTAAAACATAGATCTCAGAACGTGGCCCAACCATGTGCCAATTTTCATGCCAATTGGTTCGGACGTTTGGACGTGAAAGAATCACAAATATACACACTCATTGGGCCCGCCACAATTATGGCGGTAAGTCTTCTCTTTGAAGCGTGGCTGGAAAGACCTTATGGCTTCCTCACCTTCCGCATGACGCAGGTTCTTACAGAACATGGAAGAGACGATCAGGTGTCGCCATTGTGCATATTCATAGCTTCCATTCATGTACTTGGTTTTTCCAAATTTTCATTAGAAATTTATAGATACAACCAGTACTATTCATGTGGTAAACTGTGCTTTCTAAGGTGTAAGGTTTTTATGTAATGCATATATGTACACAGATGTTGGACCGCCAGGCGTACGGCGATACGCTACCCAACCCCCCTTGCTAAGTTTCGACCGTTTTGTTTCGATTCTCTTGTGTCGAACGCCTCGAGTTTTTAAAATTTTGCATATACGAATACATATATATATTGTTTGAGGCTCAGTTACGAAGTTAAGAATAATATTAACACAGAAAAGAGCAATGTGGACAATCAGAACGCACTTGAATTAAGAGTCAAGTATCATCATACTATTATGCTCAAATATGCAGGCTCAGATCAAATACTCATCTTTAGGATTTCTAGGCTATACTAATACAATACTTGTCTTGATTTAGCAATAGGATCCAAGTGAGCTCGGAAATATTACTTCACAATTAACACAACAATAAAACACAAAAGCTATTTCACAGCGATCAAAATGTTAAAAAATTCTATTTCTAGTTTAGTGTCCCCGCACACGGGCCACAAAAAAGCCGCTTCTAGCTTCTTTTTGTAGCGGTTTTTTTTTGTGGCCCGTGTACGGCGGTGGCGGTTTTTTTTGAGGCGGCCTTTTTTGTGGCGGATCTTTTTTGCGGCCCGTATGCGTCGACATTTACCAATTTTAAAAAGTCTGTATACCTACATTAAAGGCAAAGTTCTGACTCATTCACTGACTGAAACAGCTTATTTACGCGAAATAATACAACCTTAAAACTAGCCAAAAAACATAATCATTGTATACTAAACATATTCGTCACGTCCGCGACAAAATGGTCAAACGCTCAGCATAAAGCTGTGGCCTCATCAAGCATAATGCAATAATCTCACAGTGCTGGCTTTTAGCGTTGACCGGTTTCGACATAAAAACAACAACACCCGGCCCAAATCCTTGGATCTAAAACCCTGAAATTTTGAGTAGAAGTTTTTCTAGGGTTAAAGAAAGGGTGTTGCCAGTGTCTACATTTTTTATCGCATATTCGTCTCAACATGGTTTAAAAAGTATCGATATCATAAGACGTACCTTCCCCTCCCTACGACAAGAACGGATACAAGACATTTGTTTCAGCAGCTACCCGATTTCACTCCTTCTAGCGGGTAGCGGGTACCCGAAAATAAGCGGCTCGGTGTTAAATCGACGAACAAATTACTTTCCTACGCCGACTCTGTTAGAAGGGTACATTAGAGAATCGCGTGATTGGTAATGATAAATGTGACTAAATGAAGATATTTGAATTTGAATTTTTAATGTTGGGACAAGGATTAAGTTGTCGTGATTAGGTTAGGTTTCAGGTAACTCATAAATTTTGAATTTGGAATTGAGGGCATACTCTATAACATTGGGCATACTTTAAAATTTGGGCATACATACTCTAAAATTTTGGGCATATCTACTTTAAAATTTTGGTCAAATTTACTTTAAAATTTTGGTCATACTTAGGACTCGAAAATTATGGAGATTCTTTGGAATTTTAGGCATACTATTTTCTTTTAAATTGTTATTGTTATAATGTTTGTACCTAATTTATGCCCTTTAGATTATTTAAAGAATAAAAATGATAGCATTTTAAAATACGGGTAAGTAGATTGAAACAAAAAAAAAAAATATCATTAGATAGATAATATTTTGAGGTTTTGTACTCTAACATTTAATTTGACTACTAATTCAAGAATTCAATATTCCAAAATTTGAAGTACTTCATTCTTGAGTAGGGGAGAGCGGGGCAAAGTGAGACTCAGGGCAGATAGTTTAATCGCAGACTATGATTAAGTTAATTAAGAAATGTTCCTATGTTGCCCATTGTTTTAAAGGATGATTATTATCAATGGTTATTTAAACATAAACTATTTTTCATTTTCTATGATAATATGAACATTATTTAATGTCAAAACTTAGCTATCCCGTTTCCCTCGGTCTCCCCTACTCTGTTTACCATCAGGTGGGATCGCAGCCAAGTACTAGTTTATATAAATAAAAAAAGGGTATTAAATTATTGAATTAGTAGCCGTTCATGCTTGTCATAAATAGACAGCACTGATAAAGAAAAAGCTAATGAAATAACTTGCTAATCAAACTCTTTCATCGACCTGAAGTTGGCTGTACTGTATTAGTAAAGAGTAGACAACTTCAGGTCACTTCATTACCTACAGACTTACAGTGCGTTAGTTGTTAGTTTTATAACATGAAAATGGTACGATAGATATCGACGGGTGCAAAGTAAAAAACAAGGTCGCTTCCCGCTGTCTGTCCCTATGTATGCTTAGATCTTTAAATTTACCCAATGGATTTTGATGCGGTTTTTTTTAATAGATAAGAGTGATTCAAGAGGAAGGTTTATTATGTATTATACATAAATAATATATGCATAATATATTTAATATCACCATTGCACCCATGCGAAGCTGGGGCGGGTCGCTAGTTAGTAATTGCATTGTATTGCATTGCATCAGCCTTATAATGTTCCCACTGCTAGGACTCTGGCCTCTTCACTAGCAAAGGGAATAATAATCAGTTATTAAATAAATTGTTTCCGCAAATAGTATTAAAGAAAAATACAAAAAAATCTATTACTTCAGCATTTTTGACACTTGAAAGACGATTAGCCGTATCTTATAATATGAGTTTTTAATAAATTACTGCAATTATAATTATCAGAAAAGCGCAAAATTGCAAATAACTTTCTTTACTTGGACTCGTCGATATGTACCTACTATGATTGAAAAACATTTTTACTGTTAGTATTAAATTATTCTGTGCTCAATTTATTCACAAATATTTTTATTCGTAGTCCTTGCAATCTCAAAAGAAATCTCAAGAGCCCAGAACCATAGAATTGAGACCAAAACACGAAGCTAGCATACAGACCCTTCTCATACGTACCGCGTCCAATTCCTTGACGTAAACTAAATTTTCCGATAGTGAATGGTTTCAAGATGGCGCCCAGTCCCCATGTGCAATGTGTGTGTGTGTGCTTGTTATCCAGTCACTCTTTCTCGCATATTTCCTATTCGTTTTGACAGGCGTACTACGAAAAAGAATCGTGGAGTAAATGCGATGTTTGTTGGTTTTGTTCGAGATTTTTTTATTTTTTATTAAAGCTATAATCATTAGTCGCCAATAAAGTATAATCTGTCTATCTATATATACCTATAGATAGTTTGAGGCCCTGGAATCGATTGAGATGCGAGCCAAGAGGATCATCGGTGATAATGCACTTGTATAGTCAAAACTCCAAAGTCTTGAGCATCGACGTCGAGTTGCTAGCCTGTCGGTTTTCTACCATTTACATTTCGGGGAGTGTGCGTTGAAATTGCACAATTTAATTCCACTAAGTTCGTTCCATCATCGGACCACTAGACGTATGGCGCTGCGCCATCGGTAGGTACATCGTGGACATCCCGCCTATACGTACAAAGCGTTTTAGGAACACATTCATTATGCGTACAGCTCAGGAGTGGAATTCACTGCCGGAGTCTGTGTTTCCTGATAGCTACAACCTAGGGGTCTTCAAGTCTAGAGTGAATAGGTTACTTCTAGGCAAGCGTGCTTCATAGTCGGCCACATCATCGCTTACCATCAGGTGAGATAGTGGTCAAACGTAAGCCTATCAATAATAATAAAAAAAAATCACTATCAATACGCATTCCACTAAAAATACCTACGTGTATTAATTTATTATTCTGCGTTTAAAATTGTTCAATCACAATTGTTTTGTTAGTGTGTTGTTTTGTTAATTGTTTTATTAGTGTTCTGTTTTATTGTTTTTGTAATAAACAATTATATTAACAGAATACAGATATTTTTAATCAAGTTTCGTCAATGTATTTAAACTTTGACACGGCACGCACTGCTGACGTGACTTAGAATGATAGCGGAATAAAATATATCAATTTTACTTTATGAGAGGAAAGCAATAAACACTTTCAGTAGAAAAGTAGGTATTGAAAAATAAATTGTTGTTAAAAACCTTAAAACAAAGGGCACAAATAACTGAAAGAAAATGTATGACAGCGTCCATTGGTGCTAATATGATGCATTGAAAATTAAATACAAAAATAAGTTGACTGTGTCAAGAAACCCGACCAAAAATCCATTAAAAAGTTCACATTAAACAGTTTAAAGCAGTTGATGGAATTTATTTTAGTTCAATCATTATAAATAAATTGTGACGCAGTAAATATTTTTTTACTTATTTCTTACATTATTATTTTTATTACTGTATTTATATATATAGATTACAATTTTTATTGTGCTTCTTAACCTTTTTATTTTTTTGACGAATTTAAGATTAAATTTTATTTTATTATTATTTTTTAGGTAACTTAAATTGACTTTGACATTAATATTAATTAAGACTGAAAATTATTGTGAATTTCTTATGATTTATTTTTAATTTGTGATTTGATTATTTGTTTTCTTGTATTTACTTTTGACATTTTTTTTTAGTTTTATTATTTGACATTGTAATGTAACATAATTGTACTAATCATTTGTAGACTATTATATAACATTCTGTTAGTGACTTGCAAGAATTTTTTATCAATAAATTACTACTACGATTGACTAAGACTATCAATATTGTAATATAGAAACTACTAAAATAGCTATATAAATATATATATTATATTAATCGGTCATTCTCCAATTCGGCGTCCTTTGCCTAATTACCGTGACCTTTTTTATTTTGATGAATAGTGGTTTTCTAGTACCTATTAACTAGAAAACCACTATTCATTGTTACATGCCTCATTAATTATTGAATTCGTATCTTTGATTTGTTTCATATTTTAATGTGTTTAAGTCAAATCCGTGAAAAATAAAAAAGGTCACGGTAATTAGGCAAAGAACGCCGAATTGGAGAATGACCGTAATATTGTAGAATCAATGATTTCCTTAAATAAGTAACCATGATTTCTTGCCAATTTTTCTCCGTAGGATTCGACCAATTGGAACCGTGCACTAGCTTCTGACGTTTTATAATTGCCAATTTGAAATAAAATAATTTTGAGTTCGAATAACTATAAAAAATATAAGACTAATGCCCAAAAACACACCCCGAACCAAATTTTTCACATAGCCCTCTTCCCTCCTCGGCCGTAGCCACACAACTCCCTCGCGACCTCTCAAGGGTTGCTTGTTAGACAACAATGTGCAGCTCTGCGGCTACCGAATTATTATTTACTATACGCTTAAACGATTACGGTTTCCTCTAGTTGAGGACTGTAGCTGTTACTGCACTAACGAGCTTGAGATGGGAATTCATCGATATATTTTTCATAGTGATGTATATTGAGCTTAGTGTAAGTTTTTTGCTAAAGGAACCCGGAGCGATTGCGTTCTTATGTCAAATTGTATTTTTTTAAATAATGTTTTCATCATCAATATACACCGTTAAATTTTGGTCGTCTTAATCCTGCGCAGAGTCGATTCGGTACATAAAGTACTATCGATTTATAAAGAGAAAATTAAAAAATAAAGCACTTTTTTTAAACTCGAATTAATTTAAGCATGTACAAAATAAATTTCTTTAAGTAAACGTCAGATGAGCGAGGCTAATGAACTGTAGGAAGTTAGTACGCAACGACTGACAACTATCTACAAGTTCATTGACTCGTTTACTTAAAGAAATTAATTTCGTACATGCGTATATTATTTTTTTATACTAACTTGACTTTTAGAAAAAAAATACTTTATTATTATAATTTTATCTTTACAAATCGATAGTGTTTCATGTACCGAATCGACCCTCCATGGGATTAAAACGACCAAAATTTACTGGTGTATATACGAGGGGTTCAAGATCTTAAAGCCACCTTAATGAATAGAAAGGGAAAATTTTCCACTCGGAGAAAAACAAAATTCTATTTATAGAGCAAAATTTTCCACTCGTAGGAGTAAAAAAATGTTTTATCAATAGAGTAAAATTTTACTTAAATAATTATGTAAAATTCATTAGTTGTGTCAAAAAAACCAGGAGTATCCATAAAATTACTAGTGTTGTAATATCATGCAAAGAAAAAAAAAACAATCCATAATTTTTTTTAATGTACGTAGGACTTGACGGTGGTCGTAAAATTGTTATAGTACTAGCTTTGCTCGCTGCTTTACACGCGAAAGTAGGTTAATTGTGGTTTTGAAAATTTTATCTATGGAAATGTGTCTAATTTGACTTTTTTGTTCCAGATATCCTGTGCGAATGCGAATGCGCGTCCGTTAGCGGTTCTAGAACAGACTCGGGTAAAATATAGCCTATGTCACAAAGGAATAAAGTAGCTTTCTGTCGGTGAAAAATAAATTACAATTTTACTAGTACTTTCAGACATTACTTCCAGTAAACAAAAAAAAAGCAGTACCTCTTTCGGATATTAGTATAAAATATAAATGATGATTTGTTATTTTTTGTTAAAACGAGTTGTCAACTAATTTAGGTTTTGTGGTTACATCTAGTCAAACGTTTAAAGATTTGAACACTATGTCACATAAAATTGATTTCACAAAAACATTTTTTGACAAAAATTTCGTCGACTAAAAATGTGATCAACAGCATAATATATAGCGTTGTGAAAATGTAAGGAAAGAAAGTAAGGAAAAGGTACAGATAGGGTTGCAAGGGGTAGGGGGTGGACCCCTTCTCATTGTGATGCGGGAGACATGACAAGTGTCAAAAATTTACTACAAAAACTGCTGCGAACCTCACGCGCGTGATGCCGTGATGGTATTCTGGTAGCGTGTGGCAGTTATGTTTGTAGGTATGTGTGTATTTAGCTCTAGAACTGATGTGTCGTTTTTTAACCAACTTCGAAAAAGGAGGAGGAGGTTCAGCGAAATCTATTGTCGCATGGGGCTGTCATTGGACAGCCCCATTGCTTGTCCAGGCAATTACTGTCCATTTCAGGTTGCCTGGAAGAGATCGCAGAATGCGATAACGCTGCCCATTGTATACACCGTTAAATTTTGATCGTTTTAATCCCGTGGAGGGTCGATTTAGTAAGTGAAACACTATTTTTACGCATGTACGAAATTAATCTCTTTAAGTAAACGAGTTAATGACCCTGTAGGTAGTTGTCGATCATTGAACTCGCCCAGATGACATTTACTTAAAGAAATTGTTTTCGTACATTCGAGTTTTAGAAAAGAGTACTTTTTTTTTATCTTTACAAATTGATAGTATTTCAAGTACCGGATCGACCCTTCACGGTATTAAAATAAAACGATCAAAATTTAACGGTGTATATTGTTTTAGTTTCAGTTCAGTGTATAATAAAGCATATAATAATTAATAAAACAAATATCTTCGCGAATTGTAAACCCTTACATGCTCTCTCTATAGTCTCTATCCACCCTAGACCGGAAAAAGTTATTTAATGATTTTCCACCTCAAAAAAGTACTATAACAGAAAACTTGCTCACTATTTAGTTTTGATTGTGGTGTGTTGTGTGTACCATTAAAATGAGAAAAATATAAAAAAAAAATGAAACATTTTTACAAATAAAAAAAGTTTTTATCAAAAACTTCTTATATTTATAATAAGCTAGGTACCACTAATTTACTAACTTTTTAGGAAGAATAAGTATGCGTTTTTTGTATTAATGGATTCTCTTTTCCATAATTAAAAAGTAGGTATTTAACTATGAAAGAATTTGTTCAATTTTCAGGAAAAAAACGGACCCATAAAGGATCACTTTGATGTCTGTCTGTCTGTCTCTCAAGGCCCTTTATTTCGTGAACGCGTGGAGGTATCGAGTTGAAATTAAAACCATATACTCAGATCTGCGGTCCCTTGAAACTGTGAAATCAAAAAACAAAACATACTTATAGCCGTATTTGTCGCAAAAAAACGTATATTTCGACATTCTCAAGGGAATCAAAATTCATAGAGTACTACTTCCCGTTGACCTAGAATCCAGAGGTATTCTCTAAAGTTTTTCTCGTTCAAAGGTTTTTTTATTGGTTTTTCAAATCCCTAATGCATATAACTAAATAACACCCATCCGTAATATCATCATTATCTATTAATCACTACAACTCATTACCCATCAAATTGCATGAACAACAGCCATTCGTCCTAACCGCCATTTTATTACCCAACAAACGTAACTAAACTAATCATAAAGCTATCAGAAACGATAAAATTAATCAAATACAAAACGTAAATTACATAATCACGGCATCGTAACTCCGAAATCACCCCTAAATGTACCAGTTAACCCACTAACCGACTTAGTAATAAAACACCAATTTAACCTTGACACAACCCTAGTTAGTATGCACAGTCTTTCTTTTAAAATCTTACGTATTAATTTGCAAACTTTTCCTACAAATAAAAAACAACTCAATTCCCCCACCCCTAAGAATGAAAATCCACTCACCAACGATCAGAGATAGAGATTCGTTTCTCAAAAATGAAAAATTCAAACATAATATTTCTTAAATTGATATCAATTCTTAATTTCAACCTTGATATCCCACACTAAAGTCCAATATCAATGACAAAAATAGAAGCACTTAAGACATTCTGAATTTGAATAAGTTATTTAGCACGTGGTTCTTGTGACGACGTTCGCAATTTGAGTATAAATTAGAACACTTATCTCGTCGCGGTACTGTCTTCTTTCTCTTTCTAACTACGCAGTTTGGATGACGCTGTCTCTTTTTCACCCCATGTCAAGCAAGGGTAGGGGTGTCAGCCGCATCAAGTGAGCTTTATCGATATTTCCAAGATAATACTCAAACGGTGACGGGGTTGCTTATGAATAGTAAAATGATAAATGTAAGCAATTTCGAAGTATAGACTGCTGTATCCAAAATAGAATAAGATATGGAAAATCGTTCAGAAGGGTGTTTTTTTGCTAGTTGAGGACTCCAATAGAAGGAAAATGTAGTCGTGTTACAAAAAAATGTATCGATAGTCGATGTTTTTGTTAAACTGGGGTCCGCTCTGATATTTAATTTAGCGGCGGAAGCAACAGGTTATTAGCACGGAGCTTTCCCGCCTAACTTTCCGGGCGTTCACTTTTTAAATTCCTCTCTTTCCCTTTCTAATTGGATTGCCTTCTCCTTTTCCCGTGAATGAATGAAACTTGTTGCTTGCCGAATCATTTCGCATTTATTTAAGACTTTTTAAATGTGTGTCATTGCATCGGGCTGGTTCCGCGAGCGTCAGACCTGAAAATCGATTGCTACTCGATTTGATAAACCGAAGGTGTCACTTTGAACCGAATTTTCGTATCCCCCATTATCGTTTAACCGTAAAACTTATTTTAGCGTATAATTTTATGCATGAGTGGTTACCCTTTGGGCGTAAAAATTAACACGTTCGATGGTTAATAATTTTCCGCTCATTAGTTCTATTGAACCTCTTCTGTGATGTTACCGTTATATTTTTATCATAACAAAAATAATAAAGGCGACCTCATTTATTTCTTCGTGAAATACCTATCAGACAAAAAAAAAATGGATACACAAAAGGAAATCATCTAAACGATATTGCTTACTCGATACGATGTCTCATATTGTGACAAATTGCGAGACGTATCCACATATCAAAATTCACATTTTATCAAGCGTCTACGTACAAGTATAGATCCACAGTCATACGTGAAACGAAGCCCACACCATATCTTACTCTCGAACACACGAATCTACATACATAAATATATTTCTATTCACCACCCAATACATTTTATCTATGTTACCGTTTCCTTACTAGAAATTCCAACTATGATGTAAGGTTACATCACTATTTTAAGTACACTCCAACAAGAGTCTTATTGCAATTGTAACACCTTTGAATTTAGATTGGCAGGTCTCGATCGGTTAGTGTGAAGGCGGAGTGAGCCCGCGATCGAGTCTCACGAGGTATTCTCAAGGGGTGAGCGTAGTTCTTGCGCTTAGATATAAAGAAAGGTAGATACTTATGAAATTCGAAGGAAAAACCACCCTTCCCTATACTTACACAGCGCAGTCGATTCGGTTTTCGCCGAGGAAATTGTAGCGTAGTTTGAACGGGACATTCGCTCACCGTACGCCGCATAGAGACGACGATTTTCTCGAATTTCCTTCGGGATGCGTTGCCTCCAAATTTGTCTTTGCTTATTTTTTTTTCTTCTTCTACTGTGTTCGAAATTTGAGTGACGCGGTTTTTGTTTATTTTTTTTTATTTCTCATTTATTCTTTTTTTGAATTTCCAGTGCCATAATAATATATTTTTTTAATTCGCGCCGCGGTAAAAATTGACTTGAAAACTTTTCTTCGTATCGTTGCGTCGAGCAGGTAAGAACATTTTCAGCTAGCATGAAATGATTTTTTTATGATCGAGTTATGATATTTTCGGTATATTTTATGACGTAACATGTTTTTAAGAAAATTGTTTAATATTTTTTCTGAAACTAACAATATATTGCGGTTCACAAATGAGTTATAAATGTCGTTATAAAGTTTTCCCGGCAACTTTATAGCGCTGCCGAGTAATTAATGTAGATTTTTCAGAAGTTAGGAAATGTTTTAGTAGAAGTAAAATATTTTGGGATTATAATTTACAATGTCTGTGATAGCTTTTAGTCATTGATTTAAATGAGTATGTAATTTTAAATAGTAGATCCTCCTCCTCCTCGATTTCTTGTTCCTCATTACTGAGGGTCGTGAAGTTCCCGCTGGATTAGTTTTTTATTGATGGCGTCTCGCCATCTGTGACGGTTCTTGGCATCATGAAGTGCGACGTGTAATTGGGTGTCCAGTGCAGAGTGGACCTGATCTGCCCATTTTTTTGGGCTACGGCCCCTTGGTCGTTTGCCATCAACCATGTCAGTTATGATGAGCTGTTCTAGGTTGTGGCAATTTTCCACAAATAGTACACACGTCTTGACTTTAAAATGAAAGTATTTACGCATGAGTTGAAAACTCGGCTAGCTGTTAATTTGTTTTAACATGTAAAACTTAATGAAAAGTAATTTATTATATTATTAAAACAAATTAACGTTATTTAACAAATGTTACTCTTAGAGATATGTTTTATTAGGCATTAATGTTTTTAATATTAGTCATTGTCACACCAATCAAACTTTAAACTGACTTTTTAAAGGAGGACGTCCAAAAAAATATCACAGGTGTTTAGTCCAAAATACTTGCCTTAATACTCCACTGACAGGTTAAAACATACATTTAGACTCAAATGAAACTGCCTTCTTCATTCAACCACGGCACAGTTCGCTCATAGACTACCAGTGTCTATAATAGATAATAATTTCAACTAATTGAGCATTCAAAATGACAGAGAGGCGTGACTACTGTCACAAATGACACCGAATGACGAAATGTTGTCGATTGACGACCAGTAGGCGGGACTTGTACTGAATGTCATATAAAACAAGTGACATTTGGCTGGAAGCTGTCAGGTTTTTAAGATTGAGTTGTTGTAATTCTGAATGACTTAATTGTTTTTTGTATTTTTTTTTTGGGTTCTTTTTATTATTCATTGTCATATTGGAGGTGAGATTGAGATTTATTTGTTTAACACTTTATATAAAGTAAAGTTCCGACTATTAAGTCTATTAAGTCTGCTTCAGAATTCAAGGCATTAACCGTAGGCATTTTAATCATCTAAAATGCCTACGGCAGAGAAAATTAGTATTACATTGTTTTCGTTAATATTCTTTCTTTTTTATGTTCTGGTCGATATTTGAACATTGATTCGAAAGGAGGCACTATTACATTTGGGTTAAAGGCTTGTAAAAAGACTTTTTGACAGTCGTTGAAAGAATGTCACTTAGTTTACGAGTAAATTGTTATTTTTAGATCACTAACATCCTTCGCTTGATGAAACATTTGGATTTACGATCTAAGCATACAATAATTGGCCCAGCCTTTCTCGTTACTAATTCTCCCTCAAATTTTTACTGGCGTAAAAAAGGCCATATCAGTAACTTTCTGAAATGGATGTGAAAATATCTCGATATATTGAGAAATTATCTTTAAAATGTACCTGTTTCCCAATAATATGAATCTACTAATACTAATTAATCTATCAAGTTTGGCAGGCCATTTTTTTTTTTAAAGTTAACTAAAAAAAAAAAAAAAAACAAAAGACGCACGCTGAGATAATCACGTATAATTATTAACTAACGCGTCCTGGCTTTGCTCGGAGGTAATTTGCAACTGACAGATCAGATTTAGTGGACTTTTATTTTTTTAAATTCAAAAAGGTTTTTTCTACAAAAATAAAAAATGCATAGGCGTGTACTTTTATTGGACAGTCGGCATTAAGTTTTGTTTTACTTTTCTTTAGATGATAATAATTGGTTCCACAAAGTTTATTAGTCTACGTTAAATGTATTTCTTTATAAATAAATAAGTAATGTATTCTTTGAAATTATAAAATTTCAAAAGAAATACATTACTTATTTATTATTGCTTAGTTCAAATTTCTGTAATGAATAATCTTTTATCAACTTTCATAGAAAACACTTCTAGATAAATAAAAGTATCGCTTACCAAAATATAACTTAATGTTTCGAAATTGAATTGTTTCTTTAAGAATATTTCGAACATTTCGGTACAGACTACATTAAGTTTTTTTATTAATATGTAAAGTAGGTGATCGAGCCTATACCACGGTTTTAAAACACGTCGGTTTTACTCGCGGCTCGTCGGTGTTCATCGACTAGCGAGTAAAACAGTTTCGAACGACGAGCCGAGTAGAAAATGAAACATACACGACGAGCCGCGACCTAGGCTCGTCGTTCGTACCTATTGCAATGATACACCGGCGAGCTATACCGACAAGCCATAAGACCGCGGTTTTACTCGCCCGTCGATCAGGGCCTTAATGCAATCGCACGATGCTACCTGAGTCCCAGTAATGGGAACGTTAAAAGAGTGATTATTCTTATGCTTTTGCTAACCGATGGACATAACACCTTAATTTAAATCAAAACAGTGAAAGATAGGTGACTCGTCTCTAGTGCGTGCACGATTTCACACACATTTGGCGGCTGACAGCGCTGGCTCTTGTCTCTATCCTTGTCTATCAGTGACTATAGGTTTGCGACTGTGATGACACTAATCATACATGTGTGAGTTTCGAGTCCAGATTTTCTGATTGTGATGTTAGCGCGAAACGTATCTATCTTAGTCAATCATTTTTCAATTATAAGGGAAGCCATAAAATGATTGACTAAGTTTCAAAAATATTTGTTTCGTAACCGAAACTATCGGATAGGTATCCGAATTAAAAATGTTCATAATCATAATCAAAATAATAATTCAGGATACTTTTAGATTCTTAAAACTGGAGTCTAAATGACAGGTTTATGTTGATTTTGCTTGGTCTAATCTAGACAAGAAAAAAAGTCCAGTCTTGATATTTTCATGTGTATTTATCTACTTTATTAATTTTAAAATTCTAATATCCGTAACCGTATACGAAAACTCTATAATATTATTCTCATATCCGTATCCGGATCCAGGTTCGATATTTTATATCTATAATATCCCTACTTTAAGAAAACCGGTACCTCTCTAAAGACCAGAGAGAAGTCCGTATATTTAAAACGTCAACTTTTAACGACTTAATTTACTTAAATTGAGAGTTGAAAGCGCAACCTGATGGCAATTAAGTTTGAAATATATCAATTTAATTACCTAGCATGAAGTAAAATACGAGTAAAGTAACTTATGAAAAAAAAAATCATACGAGTAACTGTTCCAATTTCAAATTCAAATGACTCTATAAATCAAAACCGTTATTTTGGCATATTACTCGTAAATCATAATATACAGAGTTTACTCTAAATAAAACTCTGCAACATTATTTCCATCTAAACCAGCTACTTACAAAGTAAAATCGAACGGAAAACCTATCACAAAATAATATCGAATCTCCATACATTATACTATTGATGGGGTGAACGACATATAATTTATATACCTACGTATAGTCGATAGTTGGTTCCACCCCCGTACCTTGCGACCCTCCAACGCATGTATATATACATAATATATACATGTGAGTAGGGTTGAGGACAAAATCGATAGGGCTAACTCCTTTGTAAACCAACGGCTTTGCACGATTTTTGAACTGTCAATTTATTTTTCGAATTCCGAATTCGATATTTGAAATTGGTTTTGCATTTACTATGTTCTAGTTTTAAATAGTGTCAGTGAATGAAATTATACAAACACAGGTAAAAAATATCTTTTATTTTTAGCTAATATATTTTGTGACTCTGTTAATTTAATTACCATTTTAAAAACCTAATAGGAAAAAGATTACTTAAGGATAACATAGAAAAAATGCTCCAAATTTCCAATTAAAGCAGCGGAAAATAGATGTTTAGTGATTTTTATTGAAAATAAAGTTACGTTTATGTAACTTTTACTCTTGTTATGTGCTATTCAATAAAACAACTTAAAAAAAAAAAAAACTGCGGGTTACGATTCATAATAATATCATTCAAATAATAATTCATTCATAATATCATTTCATTTTAAACATTTAGTTTTTATTTCAAGTTCTCTTAACAAGAGAAGAAACTCCACCGCCCAGTAATAAGTGAGGTAATTATATTTTATTACACCATGATTCGCATAAACTTAAAAACATTATTCCAAGAAAATAAAGTGCCATCTTTTAAGAACACGTAGTTATAACACTGTGTATTATTATTTAAAATTATCAAGATAAAAAGGTAATGAACAATATTATTATTTTTATATATTATGCCAATATTATTATTCATTGCAATCATTTGAAAATGAAACAGTGAAGTTATTTTCGATATTCAAATTATCTTAACATTCATCGAACAATATTAACCCTTCCGATGACAACGCGAAGTTCAAAACGGGTTTCTGTGGCATTAAAATGCTATAATAATCGAAAATAATGTTCGACTCCCATTTACTTTCGACTATTCAATTTTAAAATGTGCAGATAAACAAGGCTCTTTATTAAAAAAAATATATATAATATATAAAAAAAAACAAATTTATTTTTAAATTTTGCAATAAATTTTTAAGAACCCTTTTTCTTTTAGATGACCTTTTTCAAAACATTAAACTCGTCTCAGCCAATTACTTAAATATATATATATATATATCAAATAGCAAGCCTACAGTGTGAGAACATAGTACAGGTATTTAATTATTTTAAAACCACTCAACGTCAATATTTTTTACACGTCTCAGTTAATTTATAGCATGACCAAACGGGGAATCGAACGCGTAGCTATTTATTTAACGGTACAGTGGTAGGATCATAAAATTTTATTTTGTTGTTTGTATTTAAAATATTCCTAATAAAGAACTTGTTTAATCGACTATGATCGCTACCGTCGATTACCTATAAGACTTTTCGAAAGTCATTTTTAAATTTGGAATTTATTGTTCATCACACAGGTGTCTATGGCTGTCAAAATAAAATTGTCTATGACGCGCTATCGCTACGTGGTCGTTTGATTTTATTGGTTCCTTTTTTAAAATATGTTTTGTAACCGTTAATTACCTTTATTGTTATTTATGATTTAATTTAATCGATAAATTATTGGCCAGTTAGTATTTTATTATGGCTTTTTATCTGTCATATCGGGACATTCTTATATCTTAATTGCTGATCCTTGTTTTTTTAATGATATTGTGTTAATTTATAAAGATGCTCCTGCAGCGTCGATAGAAATCTAAAGGTTTGTTAAACTATAATTAAAAAGAGTTTAAACCTAGACTAAATTTTATGTAAGAAGATTCAATTAATAGGGAAAATGATTTAGTTTTTCGAATGGCCGCTCAAAACGAACTAAAATACGGTAGTACCTATAGGATTCGGGGGTAATATTATTATGCCAGACCCCACCCCCGTGTTGTCAATCGATCAAACATGTGCAAACAGTATAGACTTACAATTTCGCAAAACAACCCAACTCCCAAACATCGATCAAAGAAAAACACACCTAGAAACAAAAGGGAGATGGTTCACTTTGGAATGTTGAGTTTTTCGTGCCCAATGTCTCGGGTTTACAATTTGGACATATTTCTCTTGTACATAGGAGTCATAGGAGCTATGGTAAATGTATTGACAAATATATCGAGTTACAGTTTCCATTAGGATATTGTTTATATCAATTTATGGAAGTACTCAAGTTGTCTCCATTTTTGGAATGCTCTGAGTTGTCTTTTCTGTAGGGTTAGGTTGACTTAACCCTCCACCTTCATACGACTATTTATTAGCAATAGTTTAAATGATTATTTTGAGAATTGTAATAAACGAAATAAATTGCTTGTTCTTTTTTTAAATTTATTTGAAAAAAGAACAAGCGATTGATTTGACACGTTTGACGACTATCTTCCTTCATGGTTTGACGGTTTTATCCGAGGCTTCGGCTTCAACGCTTATTTTTTTTTTAAATTGATAGCCTCGCACATAACTACTATCTCATCTGATTGTATGCGATTACAAATGGTCGACGACGGAGCACGCTTGCCAAGAAGTAACCTGTTTACTCTTGACTTATATCTAACATACTTTTGTTCCTATTAAAATAAGCAGTATTTTTGTGTTCTTTTCTGTAGGTCTTTTTTATATCGCATACTTCCTGAGCTTGTTATGTAACCTTTGTAGTTGTTTTCTTATTGGAATTAGTTTAACTGGACATGTTTGAGAGAAAATGTAAAAAAAAGTATATATTCTACTATAGAAGTATAACAACACTGTTTCAAACAATTTAATAAAGCTCCAAAATTACTTCGAATATTTTTTTGACGTGGTTCGCAAAGTTAAACTAAAGATAAATAAAAAAAAAATAAGTCTGTAACTTGAACAAAGTTAAAAAAAAATACCCAGGCCAAAACTGTGAAGCCCCAAGAGGACACCGGTGTCGCACACCTATTGTCTATTGTGTTTCTAATTACGGTATTCAAAAGTTTAAATATGTATAAACAAGTACTATACCAAACTTAAGCATTCACATCACATTTAAATCTAAAATAAAAATAAAAAACTATCTTTATCCTTAATAAAAAGTGAACCCTAAAAAATGTTGCTTTCATTTAATGAAAACAACACTTTTTGTTCAACAAATATTTTCGTGTCTACAACTAAATTAGTGCCATTATTTACGCCATACAAAAAGGCGAATTTTTTTAATAGACACTATCGATGAAAAGATACACAATTTCACGATAGCCATCAAGTATCTTGTAATAAATTTCACTTTACTTTATTAATTAAACCATCGTCTTATTTTAACGCTGTTACGCAGCTCACTTTACATTTTAACTGACTTCCGAAGCCCATAAAACAATTAGACGAAGTTTTAAAAACTAAGATGTATAGATAAGAAGATAGACCTTTAAAGTAGAATACATTATAGGATCATAAATAATGGACTGTATTGTAAGAAGGAACCTTTGTAAACAATAATGGTTAATGGCAATTAGTTTAATGTAATTAATTATATAAGTGGAAAGTGGTAGCCCAGTGGTAATTGCCCCGACTACCAAGTGGACATACATGATGAACATCCCACTTATACGCACAAAAAGTTTTGGGAACACATTCATTGTGCGTATAGCTAAGGAGTGGAATTCCCTGCCGGAGTCTATGTTTCATGACAGCTACAATTTAGGGGTCTTTTAAGTCAAGTGTAAATAGGTTACTTCTAGGTAAGCGTGCTCCATTGTCGACCACATCTTTGCTTTCCATCAGGTGAGATAGCGGTCAAGCGTGAGCCTGTCAATGGTTAAAAATGTAGGTCGTAGTTTAAAACCCAGCTAGGCGCATTACTTTGTGTAATTTAAATTTTTCACTACTGCTCTCAAAATGTTGAAGAAAAACATCGTGAGGAAACCGGCCTGTCTTAGAACCAAACATTTGAAGACATGTGACATCGACCAATCCGCAAAGTGTTGTGCTGATTTTTGTCTATAGGATTATCTAAAAGCAAGTGTTTTAATTTAGAGCACTTCTGGCGGAATAATTGTTACTTTAATAGTAGTATAAAGTATCTGAAAATTTGATGAAAAACGCGACTGAAAGTTACCGCAATTTTTGGCCAGCAAACAGGAAATGATTAGGTAGATTTTGTTATCCATAAAAAAATTCACAGCCTGCTAATGATATTAGCAGGCTGTGAATTTTTTTATGGATATTTTTTAATTTTTTTTAATTGGTATAAACTAGTGCTTGACTGCAATCCCACCTGATGTTAAGCAGTGATGCAATCGTTGATGGTGAAGCGCACTAGTTTATTAAGAGCCTATTCACTCTAGCCTTGAAGACACCTAAATTATAATCGGTCGGGAAGACCGCAGATACATACATAAATCTTAATTAAATGTTAAAATTAATGCGTTTAAAGTTTAAATCACCTAGTATATTGCTAGTTGTCTAAGCTTAAGCTTGTATTTTAATCTCAAAATTTTGAAAAACAAAAATTGATTGAAACATGTTACCTGAAGAAGTCATTCAAACAAAAGAAACAAAAAAAAAAAACAAACAAAATACCTTTGATAACATCAAAAACACATCACAAAAAATCTGAACCCAAAAAAATCTGATTCACTTTCTTGATCCGCCATCTTAACCGCGCATGCGCACAACACATTACCTAACAGTTCGACATTTAATTACAAAAAAAAAAGAAACCATAAACTAGGAAATTTAGAGACACGTCTGAACACAGTTGTAGCACAATTTTGAATGCGACCTCATTCCTGACCTTTTATCTCACGTGAATATATTATAACCCATTTCTGTCCCCTCTGCAGCGAAAGGGTTACGTGCTATAGAAACTTATGGCTCGTGAATTTGCATATAATTTTTAGTTTATTATTTGTGTTTGAAAGGATGTTAAGGGGTATTGTGTCGGTAACGATTTTCAGGGGTTGATGAATTGGTAGTATTAATATGGATTACGTAGGTTTGTCCTGTTTCGTATGGGATGCGCAAGAGCACCGGTTTGATGTCCCCGATATTAGTTTTGTCACCGATGTTTACCGGTATTTTGTACCCAAGTAAGGCTGTCCGCACACGTTCGGTTTCCTGATTAGGTTTCTTGATCAGGAATCTTAATTGCTTACGTTTAAAAAGAAAATGTTTTTTTTTTTTGAAGTAAGAACATGTGTGCCTTGTTAGTCAATTTGTATATAAGCAGAGAAATCTTAATAGGAAACTGAGCGTGGCCGGCCTAAATCTCTTCTTTGCTCTATCTTTACTAGACATCTTTAGGATGCCTTTAGTATTGCATGTGTGGTTTATCTAACGCAGTATCATTTGATGTATTCCTACTGCCCCATTGTAAACTATCTTTATCTACTTTTACCATGGTCCGTTTGGTTTAACATTTTTTTTATGGGAAATCATAAAGTACTTTTCTCACTCTGCATAGAGTGAGAGGGAGTGTCAGATTTTTAATGGCTAAAATCCACCGGTGTTCCATCAGTTGCCCTATGTATTCTAGAGCCACGACAAATCTTTTGAACAATCCTATAAATGTGGTTTAAAGTAAAAAAAATATTAACTTGCACAGTTAATTGTGACTCGCGGGTTCAAACCCAGCCTCAGTATGTGTACCTCATTTATTTCATCACCACTGATCTCAAAAAGGTGAAGAAAAATATTGTGAGGAATCCGGCATGTCCTAGAGCTAAACAGTCGAAGTAATGTGACATCCACTAATCTGTAATAGGCCCGCGTTGTGTATTACGTTACGGCCCATTCTCTCTCCTAGAGAGAAGGCCTAAGTCCCAGCAGTTAGAACATTATAAGACTGATTATTATAAGTCAATACATCATAGGACCCTGAAGTCCTAGTCTTTTGGAAGGCATATGAGGCCCTTTAGATACTTTTAATGGAACGTGATGCCAACCGATGATTATCCCTGTACGCGCAATGCTAGTGCATACAAGAACAATCACTGGTTGGTGAAAACTATTGTAACGTATGGAAAACAAAGACAATAGGGCTATGGTTTTTGGAGTAAGACTGATTATTATTATGCTAATTAACAGCCACATTAAAAAAAAGTCGTCAACGACTGACGACTTTTTTCATAGCGGCATTAGACCACAGAGAATAAATTAAAAAAAAAAAACAAAGGACCATTTCCCTGTCTAACATTATGCATAAAACATCAAACTCACTATTATTATTCTAATATTAATAATAAAACTGATACGATCACATTTCTTATTATATCTGTTATATTAATATCAGCCACAATGCAAGCGATCAACCGGAAGTAGAATCTTTTGTGTCAGATGCTCAAACCCTTCTGTTGGAGCGATATCTTGGACGCCGATATTAGGGGCCTTATTGTCTATTCATTTTGACCCCTAACGTCTGGTATTTGTTGTCTATGGAAGTATCTATGAGAAATAATATGATCTTGAGACTTTTGCTGTCGCCTATCGCATTTGAGGGTTGGAATTCTTAAATCGGTGGAGCACAAATGTTTTTGCGATTTTTAATTAGGATAACCGCTAGCTTCTTTTGACTGTTGCAGTGGTTGCCGAGTGGTAGCGGCCCCGACTTACGACTTGTATGTCCAGGTTCATATCCAGCAAGGCGCATTACTTTGTGTAATTTATTTCATGACCACTGCTCTAAAAATGGTGAAGGAAAACATCGTGAGGAAACCGGCATGTCCTAGAACCAAAAATTCGAAGACATGTGACATCCACCAACCCGCACTGGGCCCGCATGGTGGATTACGGCCCATTCCTTTTCTTAGATAGGAGGCCTGAGTCCCAGCAGTGGGAAAATTAAAAGGCTGATTATGCTATGCTAGGTTCTTCTGGAATTCTGGAAGTTTCCCTGGTAGAATATGAATGTAATAAACACCTGAACACTTAATTTTTTTTTTTAATTTTTGATGGGCTCACGCTTGACTACTTCACCTGATAGGAAGCGAGTATGGTCAAATATCAAACAGGCTTGCCTATAAGTATCTTTTCACTCTTGACTTAAAGACGTTCATGTAGTTGAAACTTTTTTATAAATCTCTCTATATGTCTATTGATGAGAACCGCATTGAAATCTATTCAGTAGTTTTCGAGTTTATTGCGAATAGACTGATCTACGCGGTGAGAAACCTTGTTTAATAATATGTAATAATAGCTTCTCCCAGCAGGTCCGCCCGCATGAAAGTCACTTTCTCTGTACAAATTTCTAATCCCCGTTTTACTCCTTTAGATATAAACATAATACATTACGAACCTACCTGCCAAATTTTAAGTTTGCAGGTGTTATAGTTTCTAAGATTTCGTGATTAATTAGTGAGTGGTATTTCGCTTTTATGAATAAGTATAGATATAATATCCAAAGAAGTACTCGATAATTTTACGTTCACTTATCTAATTTAGAATGTTTTTAATTATCTATATACGAGTACCTACCTATACATAGGTAGGCCTAGGCACTGGTAAATTTAAAGGTAAAACAAATGTATACCGTGGAAAACCCCTTAATTTCAAGCAGCATCATACATAACATCACCACTTATACGCATTTCAAAAACCCACAGATACAACAAGTTCTGCTCAAATATTTACCGAATCAAAAAACACACAATACACGCTATTATAGGCAATCATCAAAGTATCGATTATTAAAAAAAAAAACTTTGCAAAAAGCCACTACACGCGGTACCAACAAAACAAACATTTCACGGGTTTGTGGCAACAAAAAAAAACTTATGTCTATGCACAAGGGGTCCATTGTACCGAATTTGACTAGCCTTTGTTTAAAATACTGATTTATAGGCTATTAAACCCTTTCTATTAATGTATGTATAGATAAATTTATGCGTATTATTCCTTGTAAAAAATGGTAGTTATATTTTATCTGTGGCATAACAAAGGTGTTTTTTTTTTGTTGGAAGGGGTGCAAACGCATGTGTTAAGATCTATGACAACGACAGTCTTAAAATGCTGTTATTATAATTTAACGGGTTTTTATGTCGTAAAACAATAACGGATGTTGAATGACTGGAAGTTGTTGAAGTTATTAGAAAAAAAACGAAATATTTTTTTTTAAACTTCATAACTCTAGATAAGTATTAGATAAAATCTTGAATTAGTAATTTTATGAGTAAATATTATCACAATACTTTAAATAAAAAACACTTAACTCTTGAAGGAAGAAACAAAAAAAAAAAAAAACGGTGTTACAGTTCTTGTTGTCAAAATTTGAAATAATGTGTCTTTATATTTTGAATATAGTATCATTAGCTTTTTTTTTTTTAAATTCATCATTCTGTATTGAAAATCTGCTCCGGCCATTATTACTTTTCGGCAAGTAACGTAGTGTTGAAAAGTGTGGCGATTACTGCTCTCCAGGTATGCCTCGTCAAGTGGCACGAAAAAATCTGCAAACATTTTCTCTTAATATTCGTAACTAAATATTATGTTCGTACATTACTTATTATTTTCTAGTAAGCGTGTTGAAGCGTAGTTTAATACATATGAATAATTATTATCATTTCAGTCTCTATGCTCCAAAACATCCTCGCCTTTGACTCGGGCGTTTATTCCGCCTCGACTGCAATGATAAACTTTGCACACTTGTATCAAGATGTACTATTATTTACTCATATACTACCGCGTGTTACTAAATATTAATATTGAAATATTACTATACTAAACTTCCTGAAAAGTATTACTTCACGATTTTTCCTATAATTTGCTTATATTTTATTTATTTAACAATATTGTAACGTTTCCAAAATTATTTTAAAAAGTGCTCACAAAAAATATTTGCAACAAAACACTGAAAAAACCGAGGGTGATCTTGCAAAAAAAAAGTGGTACGTTTAAAAAGGCAATGCCCTACTTTCGAAGGCAATCCCGGACAACTTTCACCTATTCCCGTGTAGGAAAACGAGCTACAAAACTAACGTCCCTGAACTGAGTAAATGGCGTGAGAAAAAAGTAATTTTCATTCATAAAACCATTTTCTTAGAAGCGTGCGATAAGGACAGATAGACGGTGTCGATAGAGCGCCGTCCCTCTCTAGCGCACTCATTTTTAATGCACTTTCCCCGAAGAGGTTATTTTATGCTTCTTTTAAGAGTTGCAAGCAAGTACGTGTTTTTTTTTAAAGTTTTCCTTTTGAGACGTTCGTGAATTTTCGCCTTTACTTAGTAGAGTTGATGTCAATAAGTTTTTAGCGTATAAAGCTTCACTTTTTTAAGGCGGTATATTTTTTACGTCTTTCAAAGTACTTTGCATTTTTTTTTTTAAGGTACTAGTATATGTGGGAAACTGACAGTTTCACAGATTTGAACACAGAAAATTAGAGAAAAATACAATATGTTTTGTGTTATGTAATTTTTTAATAAAAACAGAAGAAAATGTTTCAAATATACAGCTTAACCAGTTTTCTGAGGCACGGGAAAAACACAGTTGATTAGAGAAGATCACCCATCTAAGAACCCGTCGCAGCAAGTGTTGCTTAACTTCAAAGTTTGACCTGACCGGTTGCTATTATTGTATCACGAGCGCTTTCAAAAAATTTTTTGAGTACTTAAACCATATTCACCAAGAATCCAAGTGACAATAAAACACAAAAATCGCAGGACATTAGTCGCATCATGCACACTCAATAAAGTCCTATTTAAATAAACCAATCAATTGTAACGATTTTTGAATATCGAACGTAATCCTTTGAGTGGCACTCGATTCAAAGGGATGCTACTTTTGTCCGTATTGTGTCCTTATAATTTATTGTCACCCTACAAAGGTACGGGATGTTCTACATTTTTTGAGTTCAATGGGTCATATTTTAAGTTTTTGACTTTTCGATGGTTGCAAGTTTGTAAAGTATTTTTGAGTTTAGCTTCATGACGTCGGCATCGTTTATTTTACAAATCCAAAAACTACCAGACAAAAAATTTCACGGGATTTTTTCAAGTGAAGTTCAGGTTGATTTAATTTATTGGCAATTAATTTTTAGAGCATATTATGACTTGAAATTGCTACAGCTATATATCTCAAGTCTTTACATAATTGGACAATATGTGGAATCATTGGAAAAAATGAATCTCGGGTACATGGAGCTAAGAATTTCACTGTAGTATTCGACTACTTCAGCGATTTTATGTCGAGACGCTGAACATTAGAATAATGTTAATTAAACACTGATAGAAATCAAAGTTACTGTATTTTGTATACTTGCTAAATTCAAATACTTGATACTGGATAAATGCAAGAACCTTGCGAAGCCAAAAGAGAGAACAAAAGAAAATCTTAAGACTCTTTGTCGATAGAGTTTGACATTCCATTGAGCAATGTTGAGAGAAAAGAGAGCAGTAGTGGCCGAGTGGTAACGGCGGGGCCGTACTGACTTACAAGTTGTAGGCCACGATTTCAAACCCTGCCTAGCGTATTACTTTGTGTAATTTATTTCATCACCACTGCTCTCAAAACGGTGAAGAAAAATATCGTGAGAAAACTAGCATGTCCTAGAACCAAAAATTCGACTACATGTGACATCCAACAACCCGACTGGGCCCGCGTGATGGATTATGGCCCATTCCCGCTCCTAGAGAGGAAGATTGAGCCCCAGCAGTTGGGACATTATAAGGCTGATGCTATGAAACCATTGGTCTATCACTCATAACTATTCAAAGCAAATGTAGAATATTGAAAACAAAGTCTAAAATGAAGTGAGAAAGCAGACGCCGCAAAAAGTAGTCAATAGGTTAGACCAGGTTGATGATGATTACACCTAGTTACAACTAATTGTATTCTAACATAAAATTATTCAATTTTTATTTAATTGTACCATGGCTAAGGTAGGCCCGTAAAATACATGTATCTTGAAATCAGACGCGATAGATCACGAAAGAGATGGTAACTTACATAGATCTCTTCCTTAGGAATCGTCGCGAGGTAACCCAGAGCTTGGAACAATGGAAGGAACGGAAGTCACATTTGCCCAACAGTGGGACACTACAAGCTGGGTATAATAATTTAGGTATATGAAAGAGATCGAAGTTGGTTTTTAGACTAAGTCCCTGTACGGCCAAAAAGCCAACAAAATCCAACTTTTCTTAACAAAAAATCATAAAAAATACCAACACATGACTCGTAAAATAGCTGATAACCAAGAAACCGAACTGAAAACTTTGAGAAGTATGTTATAAATAAAATAACGTATTCACGAGCGTCGGATGCGCAACTTATGGCTTCAAAAGTTGGGAAACCACTCCTGGAGTCGGCATGAAGTTTTACCAACAATATATTTGTCTGCCCGCCAACCGTATGTCGGGTGGGGACAGGTTATATTCACGAGCGGAGCGAGTAGCGGGTTGAGCGAGGTTAACGTTACGTTCGAAACAATATGACAAAAAAGCGTTTTGTCACTAAAAAAAAAATATTATATGTTCCTATTTGGTAAAACCCAGTTCAAAAATTTTGATGATTTTAAGATCCTATAAAAGTATATTTAGTCATGAAATCAATGTAGTAATTTTTATTCATTCCAGTCTGGCTTATTCTATTTTTTTTTTGTTTTCTCGTTTCAATAGTTATTTACATTTGGAAAAAGTTTGATGTCAGGCAACTAATGGTTTCGATGGGTTTTTGCCACACCCCTTGTTCTAATGACTTTAACATCAGTATTGTTATAATAAAAACGTAGTACGTAGTTTCATAGTTAATAAATGTGAATAGGTCTTGTTGAATAATACTGCAACAAACATTAATTAGATCTCTCAGTAAAAAATCAATAAATGAGTATCGTAGGTACATCGACCTATATTCTTGCGATAGACAAGCACGTTCATATAAACTCTTTGTGAAAATACTGAAAAGTTCAAACAATAAATCGCTGCAGCGCTAGATTGTCATTATGTCGTCTAACAAAATTTTTAAAACTTACAGCGCTAAGATAGCTTATAGAGGATACTTTTTCGCGACCAAAAGGTCTAAAGCGCCATGAATTTCCTAGTACTTACGCGTTGCTTTCAGCTTAGTGTGATGACATGTCATCCATATAGATTTTTATACCGCAGACGTGACACAGTTTCTTGCCTACAATACTTTATTACAATAATAATCTATTTCAAAATGTAATAATAGTCTTCGTTGGTATAAATTCTCTACGCTGACATTTCTTGGGTATCAAAAAATGTCGTCGTAATTTTTAAACTTTGATAAAAATATGTTAATACACCGTTAAGTTTTGGTCAAAATAATCACGCGGAGGGTCGATTCAGTACATGACATACTATCGATTTGTAAAGTGAAAATTAAAAATACGGCCCGGTGCGGATTGGTGGATGTCACATGTCTTCGAATTTTTGGTTCTAGGACATGTCGGTTTCCTCACGATGTTTTCCTTCACCGTTTCTTTTTTCAACTTCAATTCGATACCTCCACGCGTTCTCGAGATAAAGGGTCTTGACAGACGGACAGACGGACTACAAAGTGATCTTATAAAGGTTCCGATTTTTCCTTTTGAGGAACGGAACCCTAAAAGATATTCAAAAATATCGAACTGGTTATAAAACACCGCATAAAGTCTGTGTTCTATAAAACAGTTGTAGGTAAAAACCTACAATTCGTTTTCATAGGGGGGAGCATCTGTATGTTTTAGTCTATGATTGTAAAATGAAGGACGCTTTTTTGGAATATTATCTTTTCTATTATATTATTACGATATTAGAAGCTATTATATCGCTTGGATAACCAGTAGTTTTATTTCTTTAGCTACAGAATAATTGTTTATGTCCTGGTTTACTTTGATTCGAATTTATTAGCGGCTCTCCTACACTGCATGAACGTCAAAATTGCACTAACGTCAGCTGAGCGCGGATTGTACTGTCTGCCGAACAACTTATTAGAAAAAAGTGAATGTACGGCACGCGTCATCTAGTGCGTAGTACATATATATCGATGCGTAGGTATAAAGTATGCGATGATGACAAACCTTTCAATTCAAGGATTTAAAATTTTACCAATTTAAATTTTGTTTTTGCACCATAATAGACACATGATATTATAAAACAATATTCTACCTTTTTCCTGAAATATTAATTGGATAGCGAATTGGATCCAAAAAAACAAAGATGACATGACATGATGACATAAGGCCCTTGTCACTTGCTTGTCACTAGTTCCTACCACAGATTACAGACATTTGTCACTTAATTTATAACATTTTTTTTTCAAATACATTTGTAATGTTTTAGAGAATCAAATTTATAAAAGAAAAAAACAAGCGTACGTGTAAGTTTTATTTTTTCTTTTTCTTTTGGAGTTTAGTTTTCAATTAGATACAGTTGATTAAAAAATATTCTAATGTAAATAATATTGAGTCCCTATCTCCGTTTTGCAAACGCAAAAAACAACAAGGTAATTTGAACCTACAGTGCTGATTTTTCGAACATATTATTATAGAAATTTAAGCCGACCTCAGCTGAACATCAGCTGTAGGGAAACCTAAGAAGTTTCTAATGAAAATGATGAATTCATCCGTCTGTGAAGTCTCTATGCAGAGAGCTTTTCGTAACCCGCTCCCGCTACCTCCCCACTCGTCTTAGCACATAAAAGCTTCGATAAAGGCAAACAGACACACCGGACCTACCTCTTCCACCACTTCACGCAAATATTCCTGGAATAAACTTTAAATATAATAATATTTCACGACTTCTGCAGAAGTTGGCCCGTTTTAGAAGTTTCGAGATTTTCTCTGAAAGTAAAATCATTTTCGTATATGTAACGGTAAAGGTATTTTTTTTTTTGCTTCAAATGTGTCGAGTCGACGTGTTAAGCTGTCCTACTTTTTTATTATTATTTCTTTATTCTTTTAAATACAGCTAAGGAGTGGTATTTAATGCAAGAGTCTGTGTTTTATGATAAATACAAGTCAGGAATTTTTAAGTCAAGAATGAACAGGTTACTTCTAGGCAAGTCTGGAATTTATCCCAGAAACCGCTGGAATTTTCCTAATCTTATTTGGAATTTCTTAGTTGGGATATCATCAAAGACAGATTTTTACTGACTAAAACAAACCCTTCAGTTTTCAGGGCTATGGTGACCCATCCAAACAATCAAATGTAGCACAAATGTGAAGCCTTAGTTACCTAAAACACCCAAAATATTGCTTCACGATTAAGGCTATCATTTCCAAGGGGCACTTCGTACCTATCCATTTACATAGACTATATTTAATTTGTAAATAACTTTTACACGTAATTTTTTTTTTTTTGCCAATTTAAACTAGATGATGCCGATTTTTCCTAGCTGACTACCCTGAGAATAAATACAAGTCCATACAGTAAATATATAATGGTCAAATCATATAAGAACCATGCAGATTGGAGTCTGAGATGGTCTTTTGAAGAAAGAACCACACAGTTCTGAATGGACTTGTCCAGTCAGTGCGAGCATTTGTCAATATTCGAGTAGCTGAACTCAGGACTACTAAGGAGCTCAAAAATTTGACGAACAATACGAAAGAAAGGACACTTGGGTAGGCAGCAAAAAGTACTCATAACTGCCAGACCATATGTTAGTGTTAAAAACCTTCTTCAGAATACGTAACTGTCAAATTGACACTTCAGGGGCCTTGCTATGACATGTTAAATATCAAGCAGGCGAGTGAGAAAGAGGAATTGAACACCCTGTATACCACCCTCCATCCCTTTAACTGTTCAGATTAGGTCGTCAAAGGATTGCGTTAAAAACTCATGGTAGGGACTGTGTTGTGAAAATAGACTGTAAAATAGCCTAGTACCACTTTTCTTCTTTTTTGGGAAGTGGAAATTCATCCAATGACTTCTCCTGCTCTACGGTGGAGCGCCAGGGCGTATCAGACTTTTACTGGCTAAAATAACGCCTGGGTTCTTCAGATGCCTTTTGTTTTCTAAGAAGAAAACTTGTTAGAAAATGCCCGCGGCTCTAGCGGTCTTTGGCTCTACTTGGCCCTTACGGTTTGCGGACACCGCTTTGAGTAGCGCATGGAAGACTACGTACTGTCAGCGATTTGGGCTCGGTCCGGACGATTACCGGACGGCCGGACGACGTGCTCGGTTGCAGTTCCTTCCTTGGTTTTCTTTTCAGAAATTTTCCATAGAAGTAGCTGAATACCTGTGAACAGATTTCTTAATCGTGTTTAAACTTGCAATACGTCATTAATAAAAATACCTACTACTCAGAAGTAAGACTATCATCTCCTTCAACACCAGACCCAAGAAACATCCCACCAACTTAATACAAATATGTAGAACGACAAAAACAAATTCACTTTAAACAATTTCGTACATCACAAAAGTACTTTGCGTACCGTCATCCAATATTACAAAACAAAATAATATTCTGGAGAGAGGAGGATAGGAAAAAATTGAAACCTTCATATGTAGGGAAAATAGTCTTGGAAATAAAAGCGTGTGAGGCATCGACTGTTTCCCTACGTTTCTTTGGGTGGCGTTTGACAAAACATCTCCCTGCCTCCCCTGGCCTGGCATATGCGAGTAACACATTATCTATCACGGAATAAGCCTGTGTGCCGTGGAGTTGATGTTGAAACTACATTTATTTCTCGGTGTGTTTTTTTAAAGCTTATGAGGCATATTTTTTCAGTAGTTGAAATAGTATTTCCTGATGTTTGATCGGTATTTTAACACCAAGAAATACCAAAAATTCTGTTTATTCAACAAAGAAACAGTTTTGTGTGTTATAAAATTCACAAAAAAAAACACTTTTTGGTTCTTACTTGTAACTGACTGATGAAAAATTATGATAGTTTCAAATTACAATGCTCTACTTAAAATAAAAGCGTTTAACCAGTAGCACTGAAAAAAGTAAATTAAACCTTGAATAGATAACTAAAATACTTCTAAAATACCGATTTTTATCTGATCAGTTACAGGCTGAATTACCAACTGCACGATCAGCTTTTGGTGTATCACTTCTGAGACACCACACACATCCTCAAAAAAAGAGAAGGAATAACAAACTAAACCAAAAAAAAAAAAAAACTCCTGTCAACTCCACAGATTTCCCTGTCCTCTCACAGCGCCATATGACACATGTGCGGCATAAAGCGAAGTATTGATCTAGTGCCGTCTTTCTGTAAGATAGTGTACGAGACACAACATTGTATTCCTTTAACAGCCAATGAAGAGCTTCTTCGACAGGTGTATTATGTCACAGGTTCATTTTTGTCTCTGGATCCAATAATAAAGTGTCAAAGATTCTAGATGAAGTAACGGGTGAACTTTTCAGTAATTTTTCATTAGAATTTCAATAAATATTTTTTTTATATGTAATAGGACTGACAGATCTGAACATATAACTCAAACTACGAAACGGTTATGCTGAAATTTGGCATGCAGATAGTTATTATGACTTAGGTACTTGGCATGTTGTAAGAAAATATTTTCCAAAAGGCAAGAAACGGCGGAGCAAAATTTGTATAATATTTGTAGAAACTTGATTTCACACGAATGAAGCCTGCATGCTGAAGCGTCAAGACAATTTTTAAAAACATTTTCGTTATTAAAGTCAACCGTCAAGCGAGTCTGTTTCGTCAATTTTAGTAAACTAAAGACCAAAATGGCCAAAAAAGAATTAAATAAACTACGCTTCACTATGCACCTACGATCATCGCACATAACTTACACAAACCAGCGTAAAATAATTCTTTAAAAATTTACACATCGTGCCAAGAAAATAACATCGAAGTTGGCCGCGCGCGATAGCCACAAACTACTCGGTGGAACCAATAAACGGCTTGTCATCCCGCTCTGATTGATCATTATTTTATGCGCCAAACTATCGTCCTATCTCTGTCTCACTGGAGGACTGCCAGCGAACCCCGCCGTGCGGTGTAGAAAATGTGGCGTTTCCGTTTTTATTTGAATACAGAAGCGCGCGATAATGATGGTGTGAATTTTTATGTGCCGTCATAGTTCAAGATGAAGCAGAATGTGTGTTCGGAATTCAAAAGTGGTTTATGGCAGACCAATTCGAGAAGTGAGATGCGAGTACCTATGATTGTTATGAGGTAGATACCAACTCTGGTTAGTATTTTTTTTTTTTTTGGCTTCGCATACACATTTAGCCAGTGACAAGTTTACAAAGTATCAAGTTTTCAGTCAGTTTAAGTTACTTTGAGTTCTATTAGAATGCGAATGTAACACATTCTATTTTTTTTTTGCAGTAAAAATTTGTCAGCAAATGTATCGGGCCAGCTTTCTCAGTAAGCTTCGCTGTGGTAGTCAATAAGTACTACAATGATTCTCAGCTCTATTTTATCGAAACCCATTTCAGTGATTTCACATATTGTTCAACTGCGTAGCTACGTGAGATGCAAAATTGCACTAATTTGGGAATAATTAAAACAGCCTCTTATCTCAAAGAAATCCCGCCAAAAACTCTTTGGTTATAATTTGCCTGGCCAATATGATTTTTTTTAAGAACTCTTAATTTAAATATTTTAATCGATACTTACTTTATTTTCAAAAAACTTACTCTAAAACCCGCTCTTATCCCTCGCCTAGCCCTCGGCTCCATAACACGCTCGCCTACGGCTCGTGCGAATTTCACCTCGATCGCAATGACCTTTCTGCGCTTGTATCAAAAAATACTATTTCAAAGCTTATAAAGTTTTGTAAGTTTGGAAAATAAATTATCAATTTAAAAAAGAAAAAATAAGGCAATAAGAGCAAGTACGTTTTTTTTTGCAACTTTAATATTTATCCTTGACTTGTAAAAATATGTTGTTTGTAACCTATGCTTCTGAACTATAATTTTATTACTGCTATATGTTTTGTTGTTTGTGCCAAAAATTATTTCATTCAGCCATATCTCGCAATTGTATCGCTTACCTAATTATCTTTGAATGTATTCAATTTATTGCTTAGCTAACATTAGAGCATGATTTGGTTAGTTTCAATAAAATACCCAAAATATAACTTGCAAAATTCTGATACGCCTTTGGTAGAAACGCTCAACCGAACCTCAAAAAATAGTAATTTTTCTGAGCGAAAAAAAAAAATCCGTTACTTTCCGTAATATACGACTACCCACTAGGCATGCGGTTGACAGGCGGGCTAAAGGATTTATGAACGTTCCCCTGTACCGTTTGAAGAAAAAAACGCCAAGTAAAGCATGGCCTGCTTGGTTGCGGAAGGATATTATATTAAAAAATAGTGTTGTTTCTTAATAGAAATCTAGGAAAAAGGTTCGATTTATTTTTTGTATGACATTTTTTCTAACCTTTGACTGTTAAAATATTTACAAAATTATTAAAAGTTGAGAAAAAATGTAGTTAGGTATTATTTAGTACCTACTTATTTAATTCTGAGTTATACAAAAGATTGTATTTACATACGTTTGTAGAACTTGAAAGCTCTTGATTGTCGCCAAAAATTTGGTTTTTATAATTTCGTTTTGCCTGGAAAAAACCAGAAAAAGTATTTTTTTATGTAAATTTCTAAAAAGCACGCAATTACGATATAATACTACGAGTCTCAGAACTGAAACATATATCTAAATCATTATTTTACTAAATTATCGTTGCTTTAACAATATTTTGTTTTAAAAAAAAAAATATATAAATTATAAGCATATACATTATACTTATCATTTATAAACTTGAAACTAGAAATCTTTTAGTGATAATATTAGTAGTAAATCAAATAAGTACCAACATAAAGTCGAGAATTTCCTTTTAAATAACTACACAACGACACGGTCACGGCACAGCAGCTCACACAACTCTAACAACTCTCCAGCCGTTCGACGTTCAACCCTTATTTATTTTTCCGAACACAGAATTTTACCGAGCTCAAAACTTTCAAACCAAGTGCTGGTACTATTACTACTTCACTATTATGATGCAAATCTGTCCCAATTAGCCGTGCTCCAAGCCTCAGTCCCCGGATATACACACATCTGCTGGTTAATTTGCCTAACAATACACGTTTTTAATATTCAAATATATCACCTTTCCATACACTGCGTGATTTCTAAACACTTATCCTGTTTGGTACTGGTTTGGATTTATTTTGTTGACGTATGTACTCACTTGTTTTGGATACTCGCTGGGTTGTTTTTTGTGGTCTTATGTGTAGGTATAGTTGAGAAATGTATGAAATTATAGTATTGTTTTTTATAACTATCTGTCACGGACACACTCACGGAACACAGACTTGAATTCCGTGTGTATGTCCGTTGCATGATCAGGCCCTATCAGAATACCAGCGCTGTGTCATTTGTTTTCTTTTTTGGTTTAAATATCGTAGCATAATGCTTAGATGTTGGTCTTTCCCAAATCGTATAATGTTTTTTTTTTACTTGAATATTTTTACTTTTTATTTTATTGCCGTGGTACTGTTAGAGTTAAGTAGATACCTATGTTTCTTTCTATCTAATAATTTAAAAAATATATTTCGTTTTTAGGTTGTTTTTTTTAGTTTGGTTGTTTGGTTTATTTGAATATAGGTATGTATCATCATAATGATTCGAAAAAATAATTTAGGTACAAAATTCAAATTGATTTCTCTGGGTTAAGTTAGAATTTCGCCATTTGGTTTTTCGTTCGTTACCAATGCCTTATAATGAGTTACCGACCTATTAGTTCATTGTGACATTCCTAATCGCCTTAAAGATGAACAATGAAAATAATTTACCTTTTATGTTAAGCAAGGATTCTTTTGGCTCGCTGAATTTTCTACAAATACTAAATGTTAACATTCCACATTTTTCTAATTATATTTTAAAGATTGTGTGCGATATTTTCGATCTGATTTGTATATGGTTGTTACAATAACATTACCGACACTTTAAAATTTGCATATCATATAATAAGACGACCATAAATAAATTTATTAATCACACTGTACTATAAAAGTTTAAGTTTGTGTATGTTTATATATGATCACGCTGAAAAAGCTTAACGTATTTACATGAAACTTGGCATATAGCTAAACCATGTTCTACAATATCACATATCCTAGAAACCTCTGGTAGAAATTGGTGAAACATACATAGGATCATTAAGTACCTCATCATTGGAATGACAAATGGTGAATGAGGAAAAACCGCTAAATATAAAGATATCTATGTAACTCAAGTTCTCAACGACTCCTTAAAAAATCAGCAGCCAACCCTTTAACACCGCTTCTATCTCTCCAGATATGTTAACACATAAACACGGGGTACTAAGTACCCTGACGATAAGCCGTTATAGAGCTATTTCCTAAAAATGGCGGCTGATAGCTAACAGGGTTATGAGCACCGATAGATAGCTACCAGGAGTTCAGGAAGTGTAAGGATATGCGTAGAAGCGAAAATAGATTCGATATGGCAAAATCAGTGGTACTGATTCGATAAAGGAAAATTGCTTTCGTAAGAAGGATGTTTTGCGTTGAAGGTGAATGAAAAGTGGGTTTGGCAGTTTAGATTATCAGTTTTCTGAAGTATTTTGTGATCTGAACCAAATTTGGATGTTGTCAGATCACAGTTATCTTTTTCATCCTGCACTTGTCTTATGTTATTTGGGGTTGGTGCAACGCTTTTCTCTTTCGTTCTGTCCTGTCACTGTGTCTGTTCTATCACTAACTCTCTTTTCTTCCGTCTTTTCTTTGATCGTCACATCACAAAAGTACACATTCTTTTCTTGTATTCAATCTAGACTTAAAAACAGCTGTCTAAAGGCTACCTTACTCTAAATTTCTGCGAGAGATTAGGTACTCCGCAAGGTAACGGCAAAATTGAACCCTTAAGTATCCTCTCGATTCTTATTAAACGTCAACATTGTACCGACTCCAACGTCAAAATATTAACAGAATATAAGAAATACCGAAAACATTCCAATAATCCTTTACTTTAGAGCGTCGTATGTCGCCGCAAGATTAAATTCCTTACAATATAACTAGTACGCAGAAAATTTTCCGTCTTTTTAATATCGTGTGTTGGGACTTTTTTATACCGAATATAAAATATACAATTTCAGCATCTTCAGTGACATTGTGTACCATCCATCTTTTCGGGTTTAGCTTGGTGTCCTTCTCTAACGTGTACCTTCGTCTCTTTCTATCGGATTTGTAGTTCCCCCCAGTGGGTTGGAGGAGTTAACTCTTTGAGCATTTTTCATTGGAATACGGCGGATATGAAGAAATGTATCGCGTACTCAAGCGTGTTATGATTTTTTACTTGTTTCTATTTTTTTTTTGCTGCGGTGTTGTTATGAAACTCGGATTGGGGTGAATTAGCATATGGTGGTATTGAACTATGGTGCCTTTGGGAAACAAAGCTTTTGAGAAATAATTGGAATAGAAGAAAAAACAAACAAGTTTCATAATTCTGACATGGCTTTTAGAAACCGTAGCTAGAGAACATTGTGTGTTGTATGTATTTTAATTTACGGTAATTAGTTGATTGAAGATCATCACATATAATCAGGTCATAATATATTTTCTTAAATTTATATAAACTAGTGATTGACTGCAATCCCACCTGATAGTAAGCAGTGATATAGTTCGTAATTATAAATGTTATTTTATTAAATATATGATCTGACACTGTAAGACTACTACAAGATTTAAGGACAAAATTGTGTATGTATATTGGAAAGTGCAATTCTCTGCCAGAGTCTATATTTTCAGATAGCTACAACCTAGGGGTCTTTAAGTCAAGAGTGAATAGGTTACTCCTAGGCAAGCGTGCTCCATCGTATTCCCAAAATCGCTTACCATCAGTTATTAAATATAGGAGTTGATACTATATGATTGCTACAAGATTTAAGGACAATTAATGTGGATGGATATAAGATCGAAGGGAAAGACTAAAGAAACTATGGATGGATCATGAGGAGGATAATGGCTTGAGAAGAGAAAGATACTAACGAGACACCGCCGAATAGGAAAGTATTGAAGAAGAAGACAATATTATCTAAGCCAACCCCATGAACTTGTAACCGAACCTAATAGGACAATCTTACTTTTAGCTTTGCTTCCCGTCTCTTCTGTGGCCGGTATTACTCATTAAATCAGTTAGGTTTTTTGGGTTGGGAAATTATCGTCACTCTAGCAGACACTCCCTCTTATCCGAGCAAGAGGTACTGTACTTACTTCTTGAGACTTTTACTGAATAAAACCTAACTTTGGTTCTTTTAGTCCTAGTTACCCTTTGCATTTAAAAGCCGCAAAAACTCTTTCAAATAACTCGCAGCCCAATATCTCTGTTACTAATATTGCTATTACCGTGGCATCATCTTCTGAGTCGTGAGCCCTTAGATATTCTGCTTTGTCAATTCCTTCGTTGACGTTATTTTATCCATTCAGGAGTTGGTAGTTCGTGTATTTCTATTTGGTGTAATTGTGAGAGACTAGTGTTTGACTACAACACTTTGTACTAAGATTGAATGAATATACTGTTGCTTCATTTTTAATGTGTCCAATGAAATTGGATTCTTAAGAAATTCAACCGCGTTTTCAAAATTTATCTTGATCATTTTGTTTTTGGATCTTATATTATTCTACGGCGACATAGCATAACTTTGGTACCTGAAATTAAGAGATTTTTATATTGTACATTTTATAGTCTGCAGTCAAAAACATCTATCTCAGATCAACTATGATAGATCTTTGATTAATCCTTTCTGTACTTCCACATATCACGAATCACGTATCAAATAGTTTGCTCCATTCATCCGCATGTCCATCGCCAAACCCAAAACACCGTTTACCCAAAAAAATATTATTCCACATTTGAATTTCGAACTCGAAAAAAAAACATTACCAACGTAACAAAATTCCATATTCTGCTGCACCCACCGCCAACAATTGACGCTTATTCCAGTCACAATTCGGTTATATTTGCTGAAGAGCCTTGCGATTCCGAGAGAGCTTTAAAAACCATCGATTCGGTATTTGAGATTCCGATCACGTTATCCAGCGGCGGCGTAGTACGTGCATCTGCCATCTAGCGTAGACAGCCAGTACTATTATAGAGTTAACGTGGTTTGAGTCCGTGTTACGTGCCCGGTAACTAAGAGTTTAGCTTTGTAACCACGTTGGGTAACGCGCCGTGTATTGGTTATCAGATGACTGTGCAGACGGGCGGGTTAATTCAGGATGAGCTTGCAAGAACAATGGGCAACCATATAGACTAAATTAGGAATAGAGATGTCTTATCCAAAACCAAAGAAGGGAGAAGTGAAGAGAAACAGGTTATTCCAAACTAAATCATGAATCCAGAAACGTCTGATTTAAGACTAAAGTAGAACAAAGAGTGCTTAAGACTTGTTGCAGAAAACACTGGCTGATTTCAACTAAACCAAATCACTATTAGGAGAATTCCAAAAGCAACATGAAGTCTTGTCAAGCGATTAACTACTGCCGTTGATAGATATCTTCAGAAACTTCTAAAGTTGGTCTTCTTCACACGAAACCAGAGTCAACGTTTGCGGTTTTCTATCATCTTCTGGGTCATTAGAATTTTGCACTTCTTACATAGGAATAGCAGCTTTCTATAATGGAAAGCTGAATCTTAAATCTTTTCATATTTATCATCCATCTGATCTTTGTTGAGAATTTTTGTGGAGGGTGCCATAGTGATACTTTAAAGAATGAGAATTATCATCAGATATAGACATTAAGACACTATTTTTTGGTATGTTCGTGTGAAGAGGAGGGATGAAAAGCATGTTAATAAAAGAGTTATGTATGAGTACACATATGGAGGGCAAAAAAGATGGATGAATTGTTTGAAGAGTAATATGAAAGAAAAGGGAATTAGTGATAGTATGACGGGTGAGTGGACAGAATGGAAGAGAATAATATGTTGCATCAACCCCAAATGATACGAGACTAGTATAGGAAGACGGAGATGGTTTGTCACTAATAACACGATCATCATCATCTACTCATTAATATTCAAGTTTTTTTTTAATTGACTATTAACTTGCATGCCCTACAGTCGTCTTCCATCGTTAAAATCGTCCGTGTGTATCCAATCTGATTTCATGCATGATTCATAAAACCGTACTGTGTGGTGATGTAATATCATAATATAATTGCAGATAGGCGTTATTTATAGATAATGTATTGGCCACAATTTATATTCAATACAGTAAAGCTATAATATTAGTGACGGCCTATCATATTGATGCTTTTGATTATAGACACTATGTTACTAGTAATAACAGTGATAATGGTATAGAAAATTTGAGTGATGATATTCTAAAGGGAGTCAGAAGAGAATATTTGAGAGCTAATTTTTATTATTTAATGCTAGTTTAAGGTTGTTAACACCCACTTGTAGGTCTTGAACATTCACATCGCATGGTGCAACTGTAAAATTGTTTACGACTGTTTGCAGAGGAATATCTAACTACATTGCAAGGTCTTTAGGAGTTGAGTTGCGGGATTCTTCGAAAGAGTCCCCACAGCACTGGAACTCATAAGGCAACTAATCCCGGGTAGGTTTTAGTCAGTAAATGTCATAGCTACACAGAGCGGGAGAAGTTATTATGCAAAGTCTTTTGTGGCTTCTACGATTCTTTATGTTGCTCAGTTGAGATTGGGTAATCTCACCTTCTCTATAAGTTTTTTTTATTTTTTTTTATTGGGTAATATCATCCAATGACTTCCCCCGCCCTTGGGCGGAGCGGGAGATAGTGTCAGACTCTTACTGGCTAAAAACCTACTCCGTTCCTCTTTTGCCTTGGTTCCAGGGCCCTGGTATGCATTTTCACACCTCCCCAAAGCCCCAGATTAGGCTTCGAACCTACTTGGCCCCTAACCTTCTTTATAAGTAAGCTTATAGAAAATTTTTTTTCTCTATTTTTTATATTGACAGGCTTGCGTTTAACCAATATGTCACCTAATGTGGTTGCTAATGGATCACGCTTAACTAGAACTCACTAAAAATCTAATATTGTAAAATCTAATAATTTCAGTAAAGTCGATAATTTGATTGTGTTCGTATTATTACTTGCTTCTTAGTTCACTAATACTGACAGGTATAAACATTAAGTTTGGTGTAAATTGTTATCAATTCAATTTTGATCTTATTTTTTGCAACTCCATATTTTTAAGTGTACTAACCCTCCAAGTAGAAGTACTAAATACTTCATACAAGTAATATAATAAACAAAATTTTTAAAATTGGCTATTAAGTTATATCAGAGTTAAAGAAATCATCTTGAAATCATACAAAATTCTCATAGAAACAGTACCCACCATGCAAATCAGGAAACCAAATATAAAGGACTCCACAGAATCTGTAATGTAACCAACCAGTAAGGAAAAGGAAAACATAGCATTACCATCAGGTTCGGATGCCAATCTGCATGACGGGCGGCATTCGTATTTACCCAATAAGATAGGATAACACAGATATATTGCTCATATACCAGTTTCTGATTACTGCTACGTGATACAGAAAGCTGGGATTTGTATATAAATGTAGTATGTGGATCGAATTTTTGTTAAACGAATGAGTTGTTGAAATTGATGGTTTAGGTCCTGAATTTGAGGGGTAAGGACAAGTTCACATAGTTTGAGATTTTTTTATGTTACATTTTTTAAAATTGATATACTTACAACATTATTTTCAATTTACTCGAAACCTGAATATAGTTTATTCAGAATCGATTCCAATGATTTTCACACCATTTTGTATTTTTTCCAAAAATATTTAAAAATGGTCACAAATTGGACGCCACCGCACTAAGTACAACGCAGGTCACGGCAGGTCATAACGGGCATTACTTGCCAGTGCACAGCTGGGTGCCCCTCAGCCGCCCAGATAGCCTGGTGGCCATGTGTTTATGACTTTTCATGATACAGTTATGAATTTTTTTCTATAGATTATTTACATAAAAAAATACTTAACACGTGTAAAGTTGTATACTAGTGGTCGAATGCGATCCTATCTGATGGTTAGAAGTGATGCAATCGTTAAGTATCACCCTAGCCTTGAAGAAACTTAAATTATAATCGGATGGGAAGACTTCAACTGGCAAATTATTCCATTCCTTTGATGTACGCAGTATAAACGACAAGGCGATACAGTCCGGACCGTATACGAAAAATCGCTGTACGTCGGGTTGTCCAGTGGTAGAAAGGCGATGGTTCAAGTTATATCATACCCGCGCAAACTCTCTCATATTGCCAGCGTACTATAGAGCACAGTACACTTGGTGTTTCGACAAGGCTCTGGATCATTTGAAAGACCTACAGTGGCCCTCGCAAAGACTAACTATAGGTACACTGTGGGTTTTAGTCTGTAAAAGTTTTAAATTCTTTCTCGCTCTACGCATTTTACGTTTACACATTTAAAAAAAAGAAGCCCTGGTTGTGACATTCTACGATATTCAGCCACCTTTGGTGCTGGCTAAAGGACAAAGCCTGGGTCAGCAAACTTGAGCCCAGCTAGAGACGACACCTCCCGTGGCTGCTAATTGTTTGAAGTAGCTACCGCAGACCTCGGAAAAAGGGGAACTGAAGGAAGACTATGTCACGGTCCATCCGGAGTGATATTCGTTTGATAATTCCTAATGTAAAAAAAGAAAAACTTGCGTCATCATCATTTCAGCTAAAAGATGTTCATTCTTGGACTTAAGCCTCCCCTAAGTGTTGCCACAGTGAAAGGTTCTGTGGGTCTCAGTGGCATCCCTCACCAAGTCGTCGATCCACCTTGTAGGCGTTCCGACGCTGCGTCTTTCTGTACGTGGTTGCTACTTTAGAAACTTTTTATCCTGGCCATCTGTTCTGCGAGCAATGTGCGCTGCTCACTGCCTAAGTGGCAGTTTAGCAATTCTTCGGGCTTGGAGAAGCTTGGAACCTAACGGAACCCATTCGAAACATTATACTGCGTCCGAAAATTGATCGTTAACGTAGCTTACAAGACTGCACAGCTTAAGCAGGCTGGCTGCACATGCTTGCCGCATGTCGATGAGGTGGTGACTCCATAGAACACAAAATTGATTACCCTGAAATCATGAGACGGGATCTCATCAGATCATGAAGGAGATGGCAGGGAGTTAGATGTCTTCCTTAGGAATTGGCTAGAGGTGGCTCAGAGCTGGGAACCATTATGGAAGGCATTGAAGCAGGCTTTTACTAAACAGTTTAATGTAATATTGAGGTTGGAAACGAACTTTTGCCAGTTAAATATGAGCAATGGAACCTTTTAAAAGAGTTACCGTGGCTCTAGAACACAAAAAGAAAATGCTGTGCATAGGGTGGGTTTTATTCAGTAAAAGTCTGACATGGTCTTTCGCTCCACTCTAGAGTGAGACAAGTTATTTTTTGATAAACTGGTCTGGTTCACCATCATCGATTTCATCATTGTTTAACTTGAGATTGGATCGCAGTCAAGCACTAATCTTTTAAAAAAAAGTTAGTTGCAGATTTTACACCTCAAAAATACACTTAGGAAAGTGTATCTCATAAGTGTAACTCACACCTAATAAGAAAGAAAGAAAAATAGTTTATTGGGCGTAGAAACACACAATGCGAAACTACATATAAGTAGACACTTAAAATTAATAAAAATAAATAATAAGGTCAAGTACTTTTACCCTTGAAAGGAAAATAAGTATATTTGTGTCTTAAATTTTTAGCTTCGAAATTAATAGGACTTGAATGAACCTTTTGCGTACTCCATTTTGAAAAAATTGATCCATTATTGATTATCACAACAGCTTTGAACCAATTAATTTTATTGATCAAAGTAAATTTATATAATTTTTATACGGCAAAACAACTTTTTCTTTTACAATTCAAAAAACATCACGCAAACATGAGAATTACTTTGCGCGAACGACTCTTCATTACCATGATATTTTTCACATAAAACATGTTTACGTACATTTCGTCATAAAAACAGTGTCATAACCCGACTTTGTGCAATGTCAAACGTAAACCTTATAAGAAAAAGTAAACAGTTCGGTAAACAAACAGGCTTTCAAATGCAAACTTGAACACGCGAGATAAAAATAATGAAATATGAACTTAGGAGAATACACTACACTCGAGTAGGAACACCCCTAAGAAAATATCCCATCCATCAACAAAGAAAATAGCGAACCTCCTTGCCTTAGACAAATGATTGACAGCGAGCGAAAAAAAAATTGGAAGAAAAAAAGGAATGGAAAAAAGAAATGATTCCTTATTCAAATTTTCACGGCGTTCGATTTTTTCCTTTGTCGCGCGACGTTCCTTTTTTGTTTCCATTTGTAATTTGTCGGTTTGCTCTTTCGTTGTAAAAACTGCGTTCAGTCAGCGTAAATGTCTTTCGGCAAGTTTTTTTTTTCTATTGGTTTTTATTATAGAGTGTAGACGTTTTGATATTCTGACGGTGTATGTCGTTTCGTATTGTTGGCCTACAATTTGTCGTTTGAAAGACGGAGCACATGCAAATTGTAAATAGGAATGTATTCATGAAGTTACGTATCTTAATACAGTGTGTTCAAAATTCTGTATGATTCGAATTTAGATGGAGCTCATTTTGTAGAACCTATTAATTCTCTACTTCTAAGCCGTAAAAGTAATCTGGCAGTTTGTTTAAAGTATCCGCAGGCAGTAGACTTGCTTTATCGTTTATTTATTTATTACTACTATTTAAGGACACATTCAATTAAACAAGAATAAATTTTATTACTCCTGGCGTTGACACTGCTGATAAATCTGGTTATTTCATTAAGAGAAAGCAAATCGTGATTACTTCCTAAGTAACTATCGATTAATTAGGCAGAAAATAAATTGTCGATGGCCAATAAAATCACATAAGTAATTGGTATTGCAAAAAATCTTTTTATTTATCAAGACGCCGTCTTAAACCTATTTCCTGTAATTATATATTATTTCATTTATGAGATATCCATTTTTAATACCGATTAAAGAATCAACACTTTAAAATTCAACAGCCCAATCTGTACCCTCTGTACCAAAAACCCGAATTCCATTTGAATTCAAATTTCGAATCGACCGCCATCAGCTGACTGTCGAAAGCGTTCGCAATTTAAACTGGTGACCTTGTAAAAGCGTTAATTCACCCCATCCCCGCGTAATTTGCGCTTACCGTAAAACTGATTACGCGTACAACAGCAGACGATTCCGTCTCTTTCTTTATCGTGCTGTCTCACTCCCTCCCATTCATGAAACGTTTAATTATACCGCCTTGGGATGGCTTTATGCGGTAGTGAAAGTGGTAAAGTTTGATTGGACTTTCCAGGGAAAGTGTTGGGACTAGGGTGAAGTTGGGTTGTTCGTACGATAGTTGAAGAGTTGTTCTCTTGTTGTTTTGTGGACGGGGAATATAATGGTTTGGTAGTTACAGGCAGTTTTACGCACAAAATTTTGACGATACGGTGCGGAAATACAGATGAAATTTCTTCAAATCGACCTGATTGTTATAAAAGTTTCAACGTCATCACAAAAAAATAAGTCATCAAACTACACAAGAAGCAAAGTTAAAAACAATAACAATATAATATAGAAGTTTAAAAAAAATATTTAAAAATATTAAAAAAAGAAAGAAAATGATTATGAAACCATCGCATAACACCAGCCAATACGCGTCTTTCGTCTGCCGACTTTTTTAAATATGGCGGACGCCGGAGGCTCTCAAATACTCATTTGAACCCTCCTTGTTTTCCGAATCTTGTTTAATTTAAACTTCGAATGTTGTGCAGGTCCGGGTCACGGCGAGACGTAATGAGTGGGGGATCGAATTAGGCGCATTCTTGAGGGTTATTGTATCACTTGTTGATTGAACGCTGCGAAGAATTAATTTACTTTCGTGTATTTGGGTCTTCCTTTCTGTGAGTGCTTTATGTGTGTCAGCTTTAGTCGATAATGCTGGTATTGTGGAGTCGTAGGTAAGGAGCTTTCGGGGTTTTTTTTTAAGTGGGTAATCGTCCAGTTACTTCTCTCGCTCTAGAGTGGAGCGAGAGGGCTAGCCTTTTTTCTAATTGTTATAAACTAGTGCTTGACTGCGATCCAACCTGATAGTAAGCAATTGTTGATGGTGAGGCGCACTAAGCATATTCGCTCTAGCCTTGAAGACACCCAAATATAATCGGATGGGAAGACCGCAGCAGGCAAATTGTTTCAGTCCTTCGATGTACGCGGTATTAACGATGAAGCGAAACGCCTAGTCCGGACCGTAAATGTTTCAACAACGTAAGGATCCACTTGCCTTACGAGGTGTTGTCCGATAGTAGAATTTTAAAGGCCTTCAGTTGCTCTTTGCGTTCTAAAACCACGGGTTTCCATATTCAGAAATCCTCCGTGGCCTTAGCTGACTTCGGCCCTGCTGGGCCCCTACATTTCTACAGTTCAACTCTTTGAAGCGCGCGTGAAACACAACACTACGCGTCGTCTACGACTCGGGCCCGATCCTTACCGGACGGGTGGACGGCGAGCTACTTATTACTCATCGGGATCGCCTGTGACTCCCTACGCCAGATTCAAGGGTTAACACATGAAAAAATCTTCGACTCTTCGGAAGCTTTTACGGATACATAGACGAAATGATGATTTTATTTTAGCTTTGCGATAAAATATTCTTATGTCCGTTTGTCATAGCACTGGTATCTTTTTACTTAATAACATTTTCAAGATGTAGAATAGTTTTCTGATTTAATTTTGATTGTACTAGAATCATTTTGTTTGTACATTTAAGTCAAGGTTTAAATAGGTTATTTCTAGTCAAGTCAAGTGTGCTCCAACGTCATTCACATCATCACATGCCATCAGTTAAAATAGTGGTCAAACGTGAACTTATTAATAAACTGATAATTATTAAAAAAAAAACTACTTTTAGAAACCGCAGTATCACTCTTGACAGATACGAAATATTTTCGTTTACATAGCCACAACACACACATACAATACGCGGCATGTAAGTTGAACCAAAATAGTAACTGATTTTCGGGTCTTAATCGAAGCGGGGGATTGCTCGTAACGATAGAAAATAGTTCAACTTATTTGTCGCGTACTATACACAGGTTCATAGAAATTTTTCCCAATTTGGCCCACGCCTAGGCAAAATCTTTCCGGCCAAATCCCATATCTTTCCCAATATCTCTTTGAGTCTGGTCTTCTCCAACCAAATGTAACTATAAAACACAAATAATTTAAATATCGTGTTCACAATATAGGTCACAAAACCTCTATAAAGCTTCAAAACCATTAGCCAATAACAAAACCAATTTAAATTACAAATTCTGCAGAAAATCTTATTACAATAAAAACCAATACGTTTCATTGGGCAGCCATTATCCATTATTACGGAAATGATACAATATTACAACTCAATATCACAGTATTACAGTTATTGGTATTTGTACCAATAATGGTTTGAGCCAATATTTGGACCAATAATGGTCCGTACCAGTAATGTGCGGCCACTAATTTGCCTGAAATTTATTGCATTCATCACGGCAGAGTATTTACTGAAAAAAATTGAAAATTTGAAACAAAGGATTTCGAACATCATTATTATTATACTGCCACCTGATGGTTGGCCGTGTTACCATCATTGATGGTTTATTAAGAGCCTATTGGCTCTAGCCTTGAAGACACCTAAATTATAATCGGACGTGAAGACGACAGCAGGCAAATAGTTCCAATCTTTCGAAAATGTTTAGTCCGGACAGTAGAAGTTTCAACAATGTAAGGGATATTTGCCGTACGTCGGGATGTTTAATGATAGAAAGGAGATGGCGGAATGAAGTCATGCAATTCCCGCGCACTCTCTCCGGAATGTATCCTATAAAATTCCGAAAGGCTGGCTACTTTACGCCTGTGTTCAAGGCTTTGTAAATTGAACTTAACTAAATCTGGATCAATTAGTCTCTTTGTACATTATTTAAGTTCTTTATCATCATTATCATCATCCTTCTGGCCCTATTATATCTAGTCTGTACTGTACCACTGCTTGGTAAAGGCTTCCCTCCATTCTTTCCTTTGCTCGAAGCTCTTTACCACTTCTTACCAACTCCTAAAGAAGACATTTAAGTCCTCCTCCATCTCCTTCGTGGTTTGCAGCGACTTTATCTTAAAACACAAAATTGCTGCCTTTAAATCACATAAAGCCAGCAATTTTGTTTTTCATGGGCTTGGTCAACATGCGGCTTGTATTTGGTCAACATGCGGCTTAAATCTCCAGCGTAGTCTCACTTAAATTGGACAGCCTACTGCACCATGCTGTACAGTGTTTCCACAGTACAGTGTTTCGAACGCGATTCGTTAGTTTAATAAACATACTGTACTCTATAGCTGCTGGAGTATTCTATATTTACTGCTGATCCTAACACAGTTTATTGTTGATAGAATATATATGTAGATACCTCTATTTCCCGACCACTTAATTTTAGTAATCTCAGTTGTAGCTTTAATTGTCATTTTTTTATTCAAATTTTTTTAAATACATTGCAGAATTATTTCACTGCTTTGGCTCCAAAAAGTTCACAAAAATTTTCGTGTAGGATTAAATTCAAAATTTAAAGTAAATAAAATACACAACTGAATTAAAAAAAATCTTAACAAGCATATGAATCTATAAACTAATCATTATAATATAGACAAATGCTTATAAAAATAACTCATTGGACATCAGAAGAATAATGCCCATTGTAGTCTCTGAACTAAGTGCCTAGAACACAGACAGCATTGTCAATTGATTTGTTTGATTGCCTTAGTTTTTTTGGCTACATGAACATGACCTGATCGTCACAACATCTTCACCACGGTCAAGCACGACGGCGGTGTCCTATCTTAGCCATTCTATCCATAACTATCGCCTTGCGTATGAGACTTCTCTAAATTAAAGAAAACTTTTGAAATTGATCACACTAAAATAGACACTCAACAACAGATACACTGAAGAAAAAGAAGAAACAGCATGTCATATTGAAGAACTAAAACTGTTTTTATATTAGGAGTTGCCATGGAAAATAACCTTGTAAAAACACTTGATTCCAACAAGTTTCTAACGAATACACAGTCTGATAATAAACCACTTGTATAAAAATATAGACGCGACCTCTGACATTACACTAACAATGATACATATAAAATGAATGTGTTGAATGATATGAACTTGGAAAATCACGGGACGAGTTATTGTGTTTCGATATTTTCATAGAAATTTAAAAGAGAAGAAATTTTAGAATAGACAACAATAGCTTAAGAGAGATATAGAAAACATACAAAACGATACCGTTATAAACAGACTAAAGGAAGACAGAAATAATCACACCGACACAATAAACACAATAAACACTCTTAAAAACCCAACTTCCTCAGAAAACAAACTTCAAACGACCAAGAGAAAAACCATGATAATACCATGTCGAACATCCCTCATCCCTTTAAAATTGACACGAAATAATCCCAAACAGAACCTCTGTAACCAAACAATGACCTTATTAAAGCGACATACAGGAATAATTCAAACATACATATCTTTATATACACATATAATACACATGCTACTTGGTAAATCCTTCAGAGTAAAACGAGATGGGACGGGGAGGCATCCTGCCCCTTAAGGGGGGTACCCACCCTCGTCTATAGAATGTCTCCGTACGAAACCCCTTTGTAGAAGGAAGGGTTACCTTGGGAATGAAATAGAAAATAGTACATAATAAAAATTCAAAATATATTCTTTGGAGGCTCCAATTTTCTGGAATACCCGAAGGGTAACCGTTCTTTTAGATTATTCTTTTTTTTTTCTTGGTAGACTTGAGTACGAAGCTTGTTGTGCCATGTGATGCCTTTGAATTATATTCGGTTATAACGATCTGAGAGAAAACATAATAAAATACATGTTTTTACTGAAATGATAACCTTGGTTTTGTTGTTTTATATGGTCGTGAACTAGAATTTGTTTGATCATCCCGTGTCAGAGAAATGCGACGTTTGTTATTTCTGTGTCGTGTTTAATGATGTTGTTTGGTTAATGTATGCTTTCTGTTTTTAGTTTTTATCCTTTAGATATATCTGCGTAGGCAGTTGACATGGAGACATTATTTATTTGAGTAGTACTCAGGTACTATCTTAGAGCTATTGAAATATTCATATGTTGACTAGTGTGTTTGTTATGTTATTTAACAGATATCAGCTCATTTTAAAAGTTAAAGTTTGTATGTATGAGAAAACGAAAGGATTGGAATGAAATTAGGAATATTTTGGTAGACCATGTACTGAATAGTCAGATTTTCTGTAGTCTGATAATACTAACTATCCAAGATCTACGAATAATAGCCCAGATCATTATCATGATACTTTTTAAATCTTATTTTCATAAAAAGTACTCAGAAAGTTAACAGAAAAAAAAACAAAAAAAAAAAAACAAATTGTGAACAGTTGTAATAGATAGCGAAATTTTCTTGTAACATCACTCAAAGTGAACCTCTGCCTCTCCTAAACCTTAAGCACTAATGAATAATATCCTCCACCATTAAACCGACGTCAAAATAACTTATTCCATATAAAATAGAATAAGGAAACAGTGGTTTGATCGAACATCCCTCCGTGTCAGGTACCGAGTCTAAAAAGAAATTCCATTTCCACAAACGAAAAATCCATCCAATACAATATATCACACGCTTCTAAGCCCGTTAGGAATAGAGCGAGTTGGAGATATGTGAAGGACTGAAGTCAGAGAGAGACAGAATCAAATGTCCCTGCGAAATGGAACGTAAGAAGATTGAATAGAAGTCACACTAGTACGAGTTACCTTTACGCACACTAGCGAAAATGTACTATACGTTTGTTAAGGGGAAGATAGGTTCTAGTTTTATGTCTCAATCTTTTGATGTGCGAAATGGGCATAGAGAAGAACTTACTATTCATTGTTATTGTATCTAGGGTTTTTTTTTTTCGAGAAAGTCTGGCTGTTAATGGTCTGCTTTTGTGTGATGTTATGAATATTTTGGTGTCTATCACAGTAAATATTTTGGCGTCTATCACAGAATCGGTAATAAGCCCAATATCCTAGGATGGGCCCATTTGACCTTCTCCATATTTACGCCTGTACGTAATTCCAATTTTCAAGTTCAGAAACCATTTTAACAGCTGGTACTTAATAATTTGACAGTGCATAGAAGATTCTTGACTATTTCAGAAAGGCTTTAGGCATACGATGTGTTTTGTAGTTCTTTTTTCTAAATGTACTATGAAAGATCGTAAATAGGTGCTATATTGCATTTGCTACTGTATTTGTTTTTAAACGAATAGCTTGCTTTGGTTAGCACTTGTGCCACCTTTTAATAGAACATATAAAAAGTTCTTAGTAAAAATAGGCATGAAACAGATTCCAAGCTCAATTTTATTATTTTTCTCTACACTGTATCATTTCATGTCATGTCAATACTTCTTCTACATCAAATCCTCTTTCAATATCTCCGGGGCATAATATCAAACGGCGCAACGTCCCCTTAACTAAAGGGTTATGCATGTGTGCCCCTAAATACAACGGAGCACATGCGAAAATTCAGATCAGCCGTAAAGAAATGGCGCACACTTTTACAAGTAAAGGCTTAGATCACCCATACTTTTGCACTCAAGTGTACGTACACATGGCAATCTTGTTTGGTGCGCGTGTGCGAGTGATTTTCGCGATATAGTACCCTTGGGAGTCGAATATTTTATTTATTTTTCTTGCATTTGGAATATCATTGTTACTTACGCTATATTAGAAGTGAGGATCTTAGCGAATTACTTTGGTGACGCAGTTTTGACGGAAAATCTTTTTGCTTCTGGCAATTTTCTGATCAATGCTTTGACTCTATAAAGGTAGAACTACATTGCGCACACGTGGGCCACGTACGCCGATCTGGGCGGGTCGGTCTCCATGTATTTTATATGGAAACTAGACCTGTATTTATTCTGTTCAAACTTACACAAAGTAAACAAAACAGATATATTTCCATCTTTAAGACTGTGCCGACTAAAATCATCTAAAACAGTCGCCACAGCTCATGAGTTATAGAACAAATATTCAGTAGTCCTCATCATATGGGCTACTTTTTTTGCTACGAAATCGTCCAATGATTTCTTCCAGTCTAGGGTGGAGCGGGAAGGCGTGGCTGACTTCTACTGACTAAAATCCACTCCTATGTTCTTTCTTTGTCTTGCGTCCTAGGAGCCCGGGGTTCTCTTTCAGACGGCTCATGGCGCTAGTATCATCATGAGGGTTGCGGGATGAGTTGAAGAGGCAATTGAAGAAACACGGGTGGATTCTAGTCTGTAAATCTGAAACTCTCTGGCTCCACCCAGACCTAAAGAAGTTTTTTGATAATTTCCCACCTAAAACAAAGGCACGTGATAAGCTAATCTTTAACGTATAATTTCTATGAGGACTAATGCATTGCCACATCTAAAGATTTCACATACATAAAATACGACCTGGAATACATAGGCCAGACATGGCAGAGCAACATCCAATCGCCTCATCACTGCACTAATCGTGTGGTCGAAGATTAACTTTAGCATGTGGCGCTTAGTGTATGAGATTTTTTTTTAAATATTGACAGAAAACACAGCTTTGATTTTTAAAGATTGATTTTTTACGTTAGGTATTAAGTTAGAACTAAACTAGACCGACGCACACGTGGACCACACCTAATTTGTACGTAGAACGACGTCGCGTGGCGTGGATCTAATGTAGCTCTACAAGTCTAGTTGCCATGTAAAATGTATGGAGACCGACGCGCCCAGATCGGCGTACGTCGCCTACGTGTGCGCTGTGTAGTTTCACCTTTAGACTGTTACTGCCAGGGACCCAAGATTGTTTGAAAGAGTCACCTTGATTCTAGAATGCATAGAACATCTGAAGGAGTACTGGTGGGTCCATTCAGGGAGGGAAAGATTAACCACATTTAAAAAAAAGATGTCTGTCACCGGTAAATTGTACATTTTGCATGGTTGTAGTCGATATCCGTGGTTGTAGTACATCTTTATTAAATTGGATGATTCTTTGAAACCGAGATAACGTCTCATTCATCTGGCTAAGTCTTCGTACCTATCAATTTTGTGTCGTAAACCAAAGGGCGCAAATGAGTGCCTTTGATACTTTTAGTGTTCGGGGAAAACTATATGCAAATAAAAATATCAACTTGTAAAGAAAAAACTAGGTTTTCTAGGTTTCAAAGAATCATTAAGATTATAATTTTTCGACTCATGAAAAAATCATTTTATCACATCCAAAGTCATTAGTTTCTCAACATAACCGTGTCTTGTTTAGAAAACGTGGTTTACAATTTGTCGCGATATTTTACAATCTTATAGCGCGCTTTGCTAGACTGCAAAGACTAAGAAACATGAGCTGGTGGAAATTCCACAAATTTTATCTACAAATTTTATCCGCCTATATGTACTGAAATTTATGAAACAACACTTCAGTTTCATGTCACGCATACATGAAGGGTTGGCCCCGTCCAAAGACCACACGACAGCCATTTTATTACCAAAACACTTCAGAAAAATTCCAAATTTCCGTTCCACATGTAACTTCGGTCGAAAACATCAATTTTACTCGTAAAAATCACAACCCCATCATAATTCCTTAATACCTACTCCACATGCTTACCATAAAACACATACATACCATGGCCGGTAATAGCTTTTTATGTTCGACTCGCACGAAACTGAACTCACTGGTTAAACGTAACGTTCGCGTTTCAGTATTCCGTTCGTATATGTGGAGCGTTTGGTGGTGAGGCGAGCAGAGTGGCTTAGGCGAGTCAAGTGGTGTATGAACTGATTATTGTTGAGAATGTTTGATTGAAAATTCGAAGCATCACTTCCGTTTAAGGTCCATACCTGATGTTGATGTTCTTCTCTTGTTTTTTTCTTCATAATTATTTATCTCAGAAAAAAAATTAGGTTATGAAAGCAGTTTTTGTATCTGTTTATGCTCTTATTCAGAAACAAATGTTATGTAATTTTTTTACTACTATTTAATGTATTTTTTACATAGGTTTCATTACGGGATACCCCTATGAATATTGTTTTTAATTTTTTTTTTTTCCCGGATCCTAAGAGCTGACAAATATTTTCAAAAGAATGACTCTTACAATCATATCTTCATGTTAGCTGTTAGATAATCGAAACCAAAAAGCAACTATTTCATAAAGCATAACTTACAGAAAAGCTAAGAAACATTCCACACTAAAGTCTCACACTCTACAGGCAAGTTACTGCACTTGCTTCAAACAAGCAAGCTAACTTCCCAATTCAAACGCAGCACGATATAGTGCTATCGTGTCATGGCTACATTTGCTGCGTATGAATCGTAAGCGTACATGTGATATGCAAATCAGTCGTATTATACGATGATTTGTGCGCCCACAGAGATTTGTGACATCGTGTAGTGGCCATGTTTATTAGCTATCACATACTATAAGTAGGTAGGTATATACGGTAGTAGAGTAGTCATGCCATGTCTGCTAGCACTGCGGAATAATTTAAAAGAGTTTCGATGGCCCTGGAATGCAAAAGGCAACCAAAAAGTCATGGGTGAGTTTTTTTAGGTGGGAAAATCATCTAACGACATCTCACGCCCATGGGCGGTGTACGAAGGTGTGTCAGACTTTTACTGATTAAAAACCCGTTTCTGTTCCTTCGTTACCTTTCATACTTTCTTCCTTTTAGAAGCAGAGCCCAGTAAGCTTCGATACTGCTGGGCTCCCAAGGTTTTGTGACATCTCCTTGAGGCGCGTGTGGAACAATACGCGCCGTCGACAATTTGGGCTCGATCCGGACGGTTACCGGACGGTCGGACGGGTGGTTTAATAAAAGTTCCTGTAGTTTAGAAAGTCAATAAAAGTCCGCAACTACTCACTCTAGATTAAAACGAGACAGTGTGACAGACTTTTGCTGAAATTCCCCACGGGCTGCCCCGCTAGGCTCTTTTCACTCTAGAAGGAGAGAAGTTATTCGACGATTTTCCACCTTAGAAAATTAGTGCGCCGGTGTGGGCGCCATCGCTACGGAAGCGAGTGGCGGCCCGGCTAACCGCCTGCCAGAGGGTCATGGCCATCCGGATGATCCGCGGATACCGTACGGTGTCCTGCGAAGCGGCGAGCCTCCTTGCTGGCCTACCACCGTGGGATTTGGAGGCAACAGTCCTTGCACACATGCATGACTTACGCGTGGAGATGCAACGTCGGGGCGAAACTCCGCTGCCGCGACAAGTCGCGGCATGGCGGACAGAGCTCCGGCGGGATCTCATGGTGAAATGGCGAGAGCGATTGTCGCAACCTCGTGCTGGGCACGCCACGATCGAGGCGGTAAGGCCCCTCTTTGAGGCGTGGCTGGAAAGGCCCCACGGCGTCGTCACCTTCCGTTTGGCGCAGGTGCTGACCGAGCACGGCAAGTTCGGTCCGTACCTGTACAAGATTCGTGCGGAGACGACGCCCGGGTGTCGCCACTGTGCGGACCGCCCGGTGGACACGGTGGAGCACACAGTCGAGGTGTGCCCCGCTTGGGAAGAGCAGCGCCGTGTCCTCGTGGGGGCGATCGGCGGCGATCTCTCGCGCCGGGGCTTGGTTCAAGCCATGCTCCGGAGCGAGGAGGAGTGGCAGGCGGTCGCCTCCTTCTGCGAAGCAGTAATGCTAGTAAAGGAGGAGGCCGACCGCCTTAGGCAAAGGCGGACACGCCGCCGCCGCCGCCGGGTTTCCGATCCCAATTTCCGGCCACCGTAGGCGCGGGCTCGCGGACGGTGGGCAATGGGTAGCTCACTGTCCGTCCGTCCGGTAACAGACCGGTCCGAGCTCAGGTCGTCTACGGCGCGCACCGTTCCCGCGCGCCTCAAGGAGTTGTCAGCATACTGTAGGGGTCCAGCAGGGCCGAAGCCTACTGGGGCCAAAGGTTATGTGAGACTGTCACCAAAGGCCCCAGGATAAAGGCAAGGAATGGAAAGGTAGGTTTTTTAGTCAGTAAAAGTCTGACACTGTTTCCCGCCCCACCCAAGGGCGGGATTCGTCATTGGATGATTTTTACCTACCACAAAAAAAAAAAAAAAAAAAAAAAAACCTTAGAAAATTAAAAAGATTCTACGAGTATGTTACTTTCTAGCTAAAACTTGGAGGCTTTATGTGAAGAGTGTATAGGTTACTTCTAGGCCAGCGTGTTTTTCTGTAGACCATACTGTCGACTACCATCATGTAAAATAGTGCTAATAAATCAGGAAGAACCGAGCTCGCTAAAAAGCCATCGCACCCTGGGTACGCAAAGGGCCACTAAAAGAACACTCGCAAGTTTTAGTCCGCAAAAGTCTGACACGCCGCTCTCTGCACCCAGAATGGGAGAAGTTATTTGATTAATCGAAAGAAGACAGAAATAAAAGAAAGAAAACATGTTTATACACAATCTGTCGGGCCGTGTGTGATCAGGGCATTACATTGTTCAACCATAGACACAAGGCAGAATACAGTTGTCTTGGTCTAGGTTCGAGGTTGTTTAATTGTCTATTGGACCAAGCTGGGACCGACATGGCGACAGAGACGAACAAAACAAAAAAAAAAAACAAATTCCCATGTACAGAAAAGGGAAGTGACTAGCTAGTCTTCAATGTCAATGGCAATGTCAATGTTCAGGTGTCAGGTGTCAGGTGTTTAATGTCAATGTTCAACGGTTACTGCATTAATGAGATTTCATCCAAAATGAACAAACATATCAAAAACATCATCGCACCATTGTTTATTATTCAGGTATTTCACAACTGAAAACAAACGCTAAACGAGGGTCTAAAACTTAGTACCCAAGTCTATCTATTACCGGAAAATTTGAATGCCCTGTTTGAGGCCTGTATCTTTCATCGTCTGGCCAGGATTTCCGATGGTAGCATTCACGGAGTTAGGGTGCCTAAAGTGAATGCCAAAAAGGACTAATCTTTTTGTTTAAGTTTAGGTTTTGTTAAACCGGGGATTAGGGTGTGGAACAGGAGTGTTAGTGCATGACTTAGTACCTATGCATGGTTTTTATTCATTCGAAGTCTCTGATGAGTCATGTTGTGACTTATTTTAGGCTTTACCTTTTAATGAAATCTCTAAACAGTTCCTAAAAATCCGTTCTTAGCGGATGTCTACACCCTATAAGGTACCTGCCAAATTTTAAGTTTGTAGGTCATCAATATAGATAGATAGATAGATAAGGCTTTTATTGGCTACAACACAAAACATACACCAAAGCACAATTAAATTATAAAAACTAAACACATTAATTAAAAAAATAAATTATAAAAACTAAACAATAAAAACATTAAATACAGCAATACTTACAGAAAAAAAAAATTACATGAAGGTATTTAGACAAAAAAATAAATAAAAAAGAAATACAGAGATATCGGCCATAGTGCGGTGTGTGTCTCCGTGCTGCACCAAATGGTAGTCCAGCTCAGCACGTGTCAGGCAAATATACCTGACGCTGATATTCTGCTGGATCCTTGCGGTGACATTCGAACGCTCAGCTGGCTTTGTGAATGAAGTCTTATGTGTTGTGTGAATTTAGTACGTGGTGGATATATAAACATCAATCAATATATCAGTGAGTGGTATTTCTCTTTTATATATAGAAGATTATATTGACCTAGACGTTCAATATTATTGGGTTAACTTCCCGCACAGAAAACATATTTGTAAAGCCTATACTATACCTAGTTTGTTCGGAGCCTGGGTGTCTTGTTGTAATGTAAGTTTACATGTTTCCTGTTGAATACCGTAATTAGAGACACAATAGAAAGACAATAGGTGTGCGGACGCCGGCGTCCTCTCGGGGAATAATGAATTAAAATCACCCACGAAATACCTAATATCTAGATTGAACTAAAGTCAGAAAATAATAATTCTTTAGTAGTTGTTTTAGTTTAAAGACCGGAATAATTGCTCATTGCAAAAAATTGTTTGCACTAAAACAAAAAACCAGTAACTTCACAAGTTTTTACAATTATGATTTTTATTAGTTGTCGAAAAATTATCAAGATTACTTACTTGCAAGCTGCAAAAAAACTTAACGCAACACCGGAACGCAGTATTTTTTTTTAAACGATAGATTATTATAATTATTAAAATATTAAAATGGCGGAAGGGGGTGGGAGGAGAAAAATACTTACGACCTATTTTCTCATAATTATAAAATATACAAAAAAAATATAATTAAAATTAGTCGATCCGCTTTGGAGGAGTGCGATCTCAAAGTCTCAAACACCGTGACATGAGATATTTATATATTAGAAGATTATATTTTATATTTTGTAATGACATTATATCTATGACAGATTAGTCACGGTGTCGAGCATAATTATGCTATTATCAAGGTTTTTTGCAAATAAAAAATTCTTATCATTTTATTTTTGCATATTACGAATAGTGCTATAGGAGTTATGCAAATTACACAGTTTAACACTATTCGTAATATGCATAGTTTTATAATTTTGAAGTGATATGATTTTAGTTTTATAATTAGAATAATTATTTATGAAAGATAACGATAAGAGCTTTGTTAACAATTCTATCCACAAAAGAACTAGCTTTTGACAGCGAATTTGCCCGCGTAAATATACACTACTGAATTATTATCATTTTAATCCCGTGGAGGGTCGATCTGGGATCGAGCCGGTACATGAAACACTATCGATTTTTACAGATAAAATAAAGTTTAAACTCGAATTAATATACGCATGTACGAAATTAATTTCTTCAAGTACATCAGCTGAGCGATTCCAATGACCTGTAGGTAGTTAGTACGTAATGACCGACAATTACCTATAGGTCATAGGACGCGCACAGCCGATGTTTTAAAAAAAGTACTTTAATTTTTAATTTTATCTTTACAGATCGATATTGTTTCATGTACCGGATCGATCCTCAAATTTAGCCCTGTACAGCTAGCTAATATAGCAGTAATAAAGTAGCATTAAACTAGTGAAATAATTTCTAAAATCGGTTCAGTAATTTTGAATTTATTTATTAAAAACAAAAAAAAACATATCTTTGCTTTTTATAATATTATAGTAAACAATAATAAAATTGCCTGGTACCTACGTAGATGCACACACACAAATGTAAAATATACGTAAAACATACAACACCCCCATTTCTTGGTCAATAATTTCAGACGAAAGACATGAATCACTGTTGTGGCTGGTTTGTGTTTTGATTGTGTTCTTTATATGAGTCTGAGATACTTGAAAATAAAATAAATTATTATTATTATTGGCCTACCCCAAGAGTTGCCAGAACGCCCGGACCCGTGCGACTCGCATCTAGCGGATTCTCGTAACCTTCACCAGGTCATCGGTCCACCTTGTGGAAAGCCTTCCAACGCTGCTTCTTCCAATACATGGTCACCAGACCAAAACCTTTTAGTACATCTATTCTGCGAGCATGTGCAAGGTAAGATCAGGGGTCAAAAGTGCAGTTGCACTCTAATAATGCTAAACTGTCTAAAATTGCTTTGTAGTAGAAGTCCAGTGTTCTACAACTAGTTTATTCAATATTTTAGATTCTATGCTGCAAATTAAATCGATCATGATCCATTGACTCTCTTTTAAAAAGAAAATTTACATACTTTAGTATCGGTAGAGTGCAACTGCACTTTTGAGCCCTGACTGTACATTGCTCGCAGAATTCAGAACTTGAAGTAGAATTTTGTTATTTTATTTTTTGCCAGGCTTCGCTGCCACTTAAATTTGGCGATTCTTTTTCGGTTGGGGGTTAAAAACCGTCACTTTACAATTTTTTGACGGCTGCGCTATTTTATTATTATTCTTATTATTTCTTTCTTTTTTCCCGGATTTGTGAGTTTTAAGAACCTAACACTTGGTTCGTGAAATGAATCTAAACTCAGAGTACCGCTTCGAATACTAGAGAAACCAAAAGGTCATAAGGCCCAGCGGTAATAGAAACTGATTCTTAAAGTACCTATTACAGTAGTGACTTTCTGTATTACAGGCTATAAAAATACTAATAAACAAATAGCTACATTTTCTACTGCAACTTTGCCAAGCTCGTAAGTTTTCGCCAATATTCGTAACACCGAACGTTAACGAGTATTTCATTCGGACATATTTACGATTTTGGCACGGCACGGATACGATACGATTGCGAATCGTGCCGTCTGCGACTGCGAAATATGGCCGTGCGAAAATATGAGCTTTGAAAATGATAGTTTCCAATTTGGTAATGGGATCTTCTGAGCTTTTTTGTTTTAAGTTTATAAATTGGGGGTGTAGAGAGTTTGTATATCTTTGTTGATAGTTAAAGTGGTACCTATTCATCTTACATTCGGTGACGTCACAGTTTCGTAATAATAATTTTCCACAACTTTCACAGTACGTTATCTAGTCCTAAGCCTAAGCTACAGCATTAAACAATTGATAAACATACTTATATATTACGCAGGCCCGCACTGGGCCCGCGTGGTGGATTACGGCCCATTCCCTCTCTTAGAGAGGAAGCCTTTGTCCCAGCAGTGGGAACATTAAAGGCTGATGATGATGATGATGACTTATATTTCTAAATAAATGCTTATAATACATAAAAAACACCCAGACACGGAACAAATGATCGTGCTCATAACACAAACATTTGTCTTCAGTGGAAAACGAACCCACGACTTCCAGCATAATAGTTCAGAGCCACCAACTACTAGACCAACAGGCCAGTCCTCTCAATGTTTAACTATAAAAAAGACAACCTTACTGACTCAGTTTTTACTTCTATATATCCAGCAATTATCTTTATATTGTATTTTTTTTTACTTCGAATCTATTACTATCATCAAATTAAATCTTCAAAACTACCGCAAAGTATAATTACAAGCTTAACTCATGATCTTTTTAAAGATACACTGTACCATTCAACACTCATTCTAACACCATGACACTGCTTTATAATAGCTCAGTTAATTGTATTATAATTTTAAACTAAATGAACTTGTACGCGTTATCTGAGAAATCAAGTTTGCTTCGTACATAAGTAATAGGGCGACTACACCTGTCTATGGCACCCTGAGGGACAACTTGCACATTAATTGTATCGCAATTGCTATTCAAACTACTATACAATATGTTCATCTATCTGTCCACTTTAAGGGCCTTCTGTCCATCTAAAAAGCCACCGGTGGGGTTACAAGTGCACCCAGCTGACATTTAAAGACTATTGTATTTTATTATTTACGGATACAAAACCTATAAACGTCTATAAATTTGTTGCAACTTGAAGTTTATTGCCAGAGCACATTTCCACAATAAGTCTATACATAGACATTGTAATGTATGTATATATCGATTTTTAAACGTAATTACCATTGAAATAGTTTGATGTTAGATGAACGCAAATAAGGATAGCTATTTTGAGTGTGTTTTTTTAAATAGCTGCATAGTAAAGACTTATCGGATATTTCGCATTCATTGCGTCCTAACAAGGAATCCCGCAATGTAGCCACGAGAATGCAACAGTAAATAAACAATGAAAGCACTGCGTTTATAAATTATCGATACAATGGCAAAAACGGCCACACCGAGTGCCGTATTCTTTGGATAAATTCACTGCGCCCATAATTGGCGCCGCCACCCTAAGGCGGTAGAAGTCTTAGAAAATTATAGTTAAGTTTAATTTGGTTATTGTAAATCTAACGAATTATTTGTGAATGGATTATGGAGTGTGGAAACTTGGAAGTTGTGTAAGATTGAAACTAATTACTGATTGTAAAACTTTGCAGTCAACGACCTAGGGTAACTGTATGCCTTTTTATTACCTACGGTAACTGGGTCACTTTTTTTTTTCATAACTTTAGCAACATGCACGTTACAGAAAAATAAAAGAATGTCGCGTTCTGTTATGTGGCTGTGTAAAATTACCCATTTTTTACAAGTTTCTATATGGCTTCACCTGACCGATGTTTGTCTGTAATCAAATCTTGCAAATTAAATTTGATCCACTTCCCAGTTACCAATTGAGCTGAAATTTGGATGCATGTGTAAATCGCGTGACAATGCAATATTATGATGACATGGAGCTGATCTGGAAGGTAGCCATATGAATGTTTGAACTTTTTGGAGTGGTCTTGATGAGTATCTATAATATAAAAATGAATCGCAAAATGTGTTGGTAAGCGCATAACTCAACAACGCCTGGACCAATTTGGCCAAATCTTTTTTTAAAATGTTCGTTGAAGTTCAAGGATGGTTTTTACGGCGAGAAAAATAGAGTAGGGTAGAGTAGGGTAGAGTAGGGTAGAGTAGGGTAGAGTAGGGTAGAGTAGGGTAGAGTAGGGTAGAGTAGGGTAGAGTAGGGTAGAGTAGGGTAGAGTAGGGTAGAGTAGGGTAGAGTAGGGTAGAGTAGGGTAGAGTAGGGTAGAGTAGGGTAGAGTAGGGTAGAGTAGGGTAGAGTAGGGTAGAGTAGGGTAGAGTAGGGTAGAGTAGGGTAGAGTAGGGTAGAGTAGGGTAGAGTAGGGTAGAGTAGGGTAGAGTAGGGTAGAGTAGGGTAGAGTAGGGTAGAGTAGGGTAGAGTAGGGTAGAGTAGGGTAGAGTAGGGTAGAGTAGGGTAGAGTAGGGTAGAGTAGGGTAGAGCGGGAGCGAAGCCGCGGGCAAAAGCTAGTTAATTATATAAGTATATACCGCGCTATAAAAAAAATATTTTAATGGAAACTTGTTTCAAGTTAGTGTTACGAGATTTCTCGAAAGACTCACCGAGTAACTTGAATGCAAAGCGCAACTGCAGCAAGAAAGGTTAGATTTAGTCAGCAAAAGTCTGTCACTTTCTGTCGTTCCACCCAGAGCGGGAGTTCTTTGATAACTTCCTAATCTCTAAGAACTTTAATAAGTGGGCTTTTGTATTTTATTTGATAGACAAACATTATAGTAAGTGACAATTATACTAATTTAATTAAAGCCTGTGAACGCCATTTTTGTTTTTTATTTTTAAATAATATAAACCATTGTTTGACATCAGGGCCTCAATTCTGCTATTACAATAGTGTCAGAATCGTCTATCATTGATTTCATCATGATTGATTTTGACAAGTTTGATAATCTACTAATATAATGGCGTCACTATGACTTTCCAACGGTCAATCACAGACACACCATTGAAAGAAATGGTAATCTCGTACATAATGACAAATGAATTTCTGACTTATGGGGTAATCTGCTAAAATTTTGTCAGTTCCTTTGATTAGTGACTTACCATTAGATTTGTCTGAATACGACAAATTCATTCTACCACCATTCGTTTACGAGACCAATAACCGACCAATGATCGACCATTATGATTTAGCAGATTAAGAACTTTTACCAAAATGACAATTGGATTGTGCTGGAATGTCGAATTTACAAAAATAGCAGACTTGGGCCTCTGATAGCAAGCAGTGATGTTATTCATTGGCGGTAAGAATACCTTGGAGATACCAAAATTATAATCGGATGGGAAGACCGCAGCAGGCAAATTGTTCCAGTCTTTCGACGTACGAGGTGTAAACGACTCTTCTCCTTCTTCTTCTGCCTTGCTCGTCTCGTTATGTGGGGTCGGCTTTCCCAATCATGAGACGCCATTTATGTCCATCCCTAACGTCTTGCTCGTGTAGTGGTGTGGTCTTTCTGTACGAGGTATAAACGACTGTCACCTAATAATAACTAACAGGATTAATTACTTACAACATATTAAAACTTAATAGGACATAATACTTAAGTAGTACCTACATATTGCAAGCTGATAAAATCGAAATTCACCACCATCATCACTTGGAACTACTTACATCGTAAAACTGTGTATACCAATTTAAAAGACCAGTCAAAAGACAGCTTCATTAATAATAAAAAAAAATAACATTACCAAGAAAGTTTTTATTGAAAAATATCATTAAAACAAAATTATTTATAATGTTAAAAGTGCACTTTATAAAAATGGCGTCCAATAAACCGGTATTATTTATAAATAATCGCTTATTGGTCGCCTGCTATAAAAAATAATGTCATAACATCGTCACATGTTATATTACAAACTTATACAGTGTTATTAGCACTTTATTATTCAGTTTTTACTGCTAATACGAAGCCAGAAGGAGAACTTTACACAATTATTTAATTAATTATTAATCAAGCGGTTGATCGCGGGTTCGAAACCAGCCAGGCGCATTACTTTGTGTAATTTATTTCATCACCACTGATCTCAAAAACGGTGAAGGAAAACATCGTGAGGAAACCGGCATGTCCTAGAACCAAAAATTTTAAAACATGTGACATTCACTAAGCCGCACTGGGCCCACGTGGTGGATTTTCAATTTTTCGAAGGCTGTTGGCAACCGAAGGAACATTGTGGGTTTTAAGCCTGTAAAAGTCTGTCACTCCGTCCTCATTATTTCATGATGTCATTCGTTCTGTGTCTAGGTGTAATCTATCTAAAATATGTGTGTATTTAGAAATATATAACTATGTTTATCAGTTAGCTCACAAGCTCTGCTTAGTTTGGGAGTCGATAGCGCGTTTGAAAGTTGTGGAATACTAAATTATAAACCGTTAAATTTTGGTCGTTTTAATCCCGTGGAGGGTCAATTCGGTACATGAAGTACTATAGATTTGTAAAGAGAAAATCAAAAAAAAATTTAAACTCGAATTAATTTACGCATCTCCGAAATTAATTTCTATAAGTAATTCCCAGTTACCAAGACAAGTCAAAAGCATTTTATTTCAAATAAACTATTTACAGGCACTTTAGAAAAGTCAAGAAGTCGGTCTTTCCGAAAAAAAAAAAGATGCTAATTGCACATTCCAAAGCGTAGATCTCTATGGAGAAAAATGTGCAAGAAACTACATGGCTGCTGAGGCCTGGTGAAAGAGTTATTGTGAAGGAAGACAGGTAGTAAGTCTAACACCTGTATTTAAAAAGAAGTAATGACTTGTTGCTCAGTAATTTCATATTAAGTCATTACTTGAGGTTCAAAATCGTCAAATTTAATTTTTTCTTAACTATAGTACACAAATTGTTACTTAAGTAGTTACTTTTACTCAAGTAATTAGTATTACTTTTTTTTTTTAAATACGGGTATTAGATTCTCTCTAGCTCCACCTAAAATAGGAGAAGTTATTTCATGTTTTTCCACATCTAAAAAGGGGAGCATTTCATTGCACTAAATGGTGTAAAATATTGGGCCTTCTGCATACATCGTTTACGTGCAAACTAACAGTTCATTATACAGTTTTTACTATAGTTTTAGCTTCAATAATGGCTTGAAAGGTGTCATTAAGGGAACACACATCAATCGAGTCATTCTCGTGCCAAAGTACACTAAATAAAGCAAACTTTGTCATCGGCCATTATTAATTTGTCACGCACAGTTTTAATGCTGCCGTGGCGGTGTAGTGCGTCTGGCATGTTCGCTGAGAACAGAGTTACTGATTTTCATGGGCTCTTGAGAAGAGTCAGGGCATCTTTCCTGTCTCGACTGACGCGATGTGGAAATAAGGTTGTGTCTGAAGTGTTCCAGGGTGTGTACCTGCTGAGACGTTGGCAATTATGAATTTTGAATTTTTATCTTATGTTAATTTTGTATGTTACTCAATAATTTTAATTTTAATTTAGTTTATTATAATTGCAATGTATTTATTTATTTTAATCTGTTTATTATAATGTGATGTAAGGGTAATACTATTTGTTACTATGGGCTTAATGCCTGAAATAAACGATTATTATCATTATTATAGACAGAAAGTTCATTTATAAATTGTAATAGTAGTCCATTCTGTATAGTCTTTACAACATTATTGTTAGTAAATGCGAAACCTGTTAGTTTGTTCAGTATTGTAATTCTATTCAGTTACTGATACTGAACAAACTATCAGGTCCATCCACTGGGTCCAATAACTTTTACACCATGTTAGATTTTTGCCCAAAAATATTTAAAAAAGGTCACAAGTTGGACACCACCGAGGCTAAGTAAAATAGAGGTCACGGCAGGTCATAGCGGGCATTAGTAATCAGCGCACAGTTGGGTGCGGCCGCAAAACAACCCCTCAGTGGCCCAGATGGCCCGGTGACCATGTGTTTGTGTGGACAACCAGCTAACATAACAAGCTTACAACTTTGTGATTTTTCATGATACAGTTATGAAATTTTGTACATAGATTCTTTGCATAAAAATACTAGACCCGCATCTACTCACATTCGGTGGCTAACGCTATTTCGCTCGCACAACAGCGCCGGCTCTTATCTCTATCTATCAGTGACAGGTAGTGTAGATGTATGAGTTTCGACTTCAGGTTTTCTGATTGCGATGTTAGCGCGTAACGTATCTTCCCTTGTAATATATCAATGACTTAAATATTTATTTTATTCTTGCTTTAGAAAATTTCAACAGTCTGCTATCATACTTCATTAGATACTGCCTGGTTATAGACAGACGGACCGCGGAGTTTTAGCAATAAGGTCCCGTTTAACTCTTTGGTTAGGGAACCCTAAAACGTTCTTTCTCACCTGTAAACCTAACGGTACAACCAACTTGTAGAATCATCTTTTTATTCAATAAACTTCTAAGTTTAGCTCACTTTACATGAAAAACTGACTAGTCTGCATTTACATATGTACTTATTCAAGCGCATTAGATCTAATTTTACCCACAACTTGCATATTATACACATTAGCCGGACATTTTGCGTAACGATCACAACGTTGCACCGGTCGTATGACGTCATAGTTACTGTAAATGAACCTTAAATGAACTTTTAAAACACACCTTATTGGTATGTAAAAAGAGGAAAATGTTGATACATAATATAATAGCAAGAAGCGACATGCACTTTGATCCTTGCATATATTTGGTTTTCATGGTCAAAATTATAATTCCATGGGATGTCCGAAAGGTGTACCCAGGGTCCGCCACACTCGCCACGGCTCTGTGCGTCTCAAATCCATCGGAATCATATGACCCTCATCATAGGTCCACCTTCTGAGAGGCTGGCGGCGGCGATCTCTTGCGCTTGGCCTTGGTACAGGACATGGTCCGGAGCGAGGAGGAGTGGCAGGCGGTTGCCTCCTTTTGCGAGGCAGTAATGCTAACAAAGGAGGAGGCCGACCGCATAAGGGAACGGCGTACACGCCGCTGCCGCCGCCAGTATTCTGATCCCGATTTCCGGCCACCGTAGGCGCGGGCTTGCAGACGGCGTGCAATGCGTAGCTCGCTGTCCGACCGTCCGGTAACCATCTGGACCGAGCTCAAGTCGTCGACGTCGTGAAAAGTTCAACGCGCGTCTCAAGGAGTCGAAGAGACGATCGAAGCCTACTGGGGCCAGCGTCGGTTTCTGAAAGGAAGTTTCGGCCCCGGTATGAAAGGCAACAAAGAAACAGGAGTAGATTTTTAGGCAGTAAAAATCTGACACTATCTCCCACCCCGCCCAAAGGAATCTTCCATAAGTCTCGCTACTATTCATATACCACATCTAGAAACTTCACATCTTCGTTTCCATACATAAAATACGAATAAAAAAACTTTACTAATAATGTGATACAGTTTCAACAGCTGTCATTAGTCGCACGCGTCTGCGACAAAATTGTCGCATTACCTGTTAATAACTGTTTAAGCCTGTAATTGGTGGTAGTTTTAGGACTTTATTAAGTGCTTTCATTACGAAATTCACGCTTATTTAGCAGTAATTTGGATTGGCTGATTGCTAGATCCAACGTAGGTGTAAAATTATACACGATAACCTTTTTAATTGTATTTACCACCTACTAAAATTAGTCGTAGGTAAACAGCTGTTAAATCTAAAACAGAACACTAATAACTGATACAAAAATCCCATGACACTTTTTTTATGGTAGGTAAAATCATCCCATGACAGATCCCGCTCTTGGGCGGAGCGGGAAATAGTGTCAGACTCTTACTGACTAAAAACTCATCCTGTTCCTTCGTTGACTATCGTGCCAGGGCCGGGCCTTCCTTTCAGAAGTTGACCCATGACCCCAGCAGGCTTCGACCCTGCCTGCCTGCAGTTAGAGGTCTGAGCCTCTACGATCCCATGACACTTTAAGTATCCAAATATTATGTATATGATGTGATGTTGAAACTCAAAACTCGTATGACACTTAAGGTCATACGAAACGTCGCACGAAACTTTAGTTACCTACGTAGGTGATGTGGAGATGAAACACAAATCTCGCTAGAAACTTTAGTTGCCGACATAGGTGATGTGATAATGAAACACAAAACTCTCGCGACACTTTAAAGTGTCTAAATAGCTGATGTAGGGATGAAACACCAAATATTCACGATACTTAAGCTACCTAATAGCACATGTAGTGATGAAACATAAAACCTTGACAAAACTTTAAGTTACACAATGGTGATGTAATGATGAAACATAAAACCTGGACAAAACTCGTAAGTTGCATATGGTGATGTGATAATAAAACAGCCACTATACTTAAGGTGGTTAAGGCCTAAATTAGTTTCATCTTATCGACTGAATGTAAATTCGGATTAGACTTTCAGTTTTTTTTTATTATTGATAGGGTCGCTTTTGACCACTATTTCACCTGATGGTAAGCGGTGATGTGGCCGACGATGGATCACATTGACAGTTAACCTGTATCAAACACAACCAGCTTTTTTTCTCAGTTTTAATATCAGTCATTTAAAAGTAGGTAGTTTTTTTTTTGGTCAAAAGAGGTTTTGACCAATTATCAATTTTGATTGTGACATTAATCTACATTATTATTAATGAAAAAACACGATTAATTACAAATGGAGACTGTTTTATAATCCTGTCACTGCTGTGTGGCAATCAGCTTCAACATTTAATTACCACTGCCAATTAATTAGGCACACGATTCAAACAAAACATAGTAATATATAAAACATTTTGCCACATTTTGTTAAGGTTGAATTATCTAGCTGACACAAGGCAGACAATTAACAAAAATGTTTTTTATTTCTTTGCCATAAATTGTTTTGATATTTGTCCTGTGCTAGTCATAAATAAACATTTTTCTTTCTTTCTTTCCCTTTCTTCTTTCTTTCTTGAAATGAATTATTCCAAGCTTAAATTTTCACCCTCAAACCCACTTTTAGTTTGTCATGGTTGGAACGACTTTTAGTAGACAATTCATTAAATATAAAAAGACATTAAAATTAATGATGTTACTTTTTAGAGATTGATTTGTTTTGTTTATTTTTTTTTTTTGCTAAAGCTTTGCACTCTAGAGTCACGGTAACTCTACTCAACATTCTCGCAGGCCTTAATCCTTTTTTGGCAACCCTACTTCCACTACTTATTTTTTAAATAGTGATGACGTATCATTAACAAGGTTCAATACGAAGTGTCGACATAAGACGAATTAATTTAATGACCAATTAAGAAAGTGAAAAAATATCACTTCTAACTTAGTAAAGTGTAAATACAAAATTGTGTGGATGTCGAGTTTTTTTCCAAGTTTTATAGATCAGCTGTTTACAAACAGGCGTTAAATTGCAAGTTATTTTACTTTGGATAAGTTTATAGCAACTGTCAGCAGTATTTTAGCTATTTTAAGAGAATTTCAAAATGTGCAAAAAAGTAAAAAAAAGGAAATAACGTTTATTTGTGCCTCATACAATAGTAACTAAAAATACATAATAAAATAGAGAGAATTAAAAACTAGGTGTGGACAAAAAGGCGCCTAACTCAGCATATCCTGCGATATTCAAAACGATAAATTAAGCAGCGCTGGTATTAATACCTACTACCCGACGGAACGTCATTAAGATCATAAAAAAAACATCCAAAAAAGCCACGCGTAAATTCATAAAGTACAAAAAAAAAAACACTTTCAAATGTAAACTACTTAAAACATAAAAAAAAAAAACAAATAATAAAAGTGATTCCAACCGACATTCACAAAAAAAAGTAAAACAAACCTTACCTCAAAGTCACGTCTGCCATGTCCTATTACATTTAACCCTCTAGCGCAACTGGATCCGAAGATTCACTTTCACTCAACCTGCATTAACCCGTTCAAAAAAAAAATACTAACATCGGTTTGCGCCACCTGAGATTTCTAACAAAGGGATGTTTAGACCCTTTTCTTGTCGACAATTGTCTGTTTAACCCTTTAATTTCGGGGCAGGAAGTCTTCGGGACACCTGCGTAGAAAGTGAATCCGTGGGTACAAAAAATCTGGTAGATGATTTATTTCGTTTATTGATCGAAGACAATATGTAGCATGAAATTGATAGTGGGAATCTTTGCTCTCAAGGGTCGAGTTACGAAAATAATTGACGTTGAAGTTGAAGTTTTTAATTTTTTCTGTAGATCTATTATTATTCGATTATCATGTATATTCGTAATTAATCTACATGAGGTCGTAATATAACAGGTAAAAGAATATCAATTAACTTTTAATGTTTAGCTTTACCGGTTGCTATGCAAATTTTATACGAGCATAATTCTAAACGCGGCCATTCTAAAAATATCATTAGTAAATGGAAATATATTCATTTACACTTACGTGTAAACGTGTAACTTACCGCAAAAAGGTAAAGTTAACGGTTATTTTAGAAGAATCAGTAATACATGAGTTAAGAATGTTTGATAAAAAGCAAGTAAATGTCAAATACATTTTGTTTACTAAGAAACTATTCGCAGTTCACACGCATATTAAATAGACCGTCTAAACCCTCTCTGGCAATAATAATGTGAAATATTTTTTATTGCAGACCATTGTGACACATTGGCACCTGAGTATTTGAATGCGGCATTGTATTTAGTGACTACATGATTTATATTTGCATACGGTTTTGTATGAGTTCGTTAGCGTCTACGGGTCGGGAAGGAATCGAACGGGTAAGAATGGTAAGATAGATTGTTCGCACGGCTGACTGCCGGCAGTTGGAGGGTTATAAAATTTTAATAAAATGATTTTGGGTAGGGCCGCACGTAGGATTAAGAATGCGATCAATAATATTAATTGAAATTCCTTGTGATCCGATTGTGATTTTTAGTTTAATGGGTTTGACCGTTTGTGACCTAATTAAAAATAAAGATGATTTTAATGTAATGAAATAATAATAATAAGATAACAATGGCCAGCTATTTACAGTGAGAATTTTCTTTAATTTGTTTCACTGTAAATACATAATACTTTAAGTTTCATCAAAAATATTTAGTAGCTGAAAAATTCTGGATAACAAATTTTTTTTTTTTGGTTTTTCGCTCTGAATGAAACAAAAATCATTATGAAACTTTTACTAAATAAAACCCATCCTGTTCAGCTGCCTTTTACGTTCTAGAGTCTCGGTTTCGAAAAATAGGCAAAGAAAATTCTACACAAGGAAAGTCAATAGCTACCCACTCAAGCACTTACCAAGACACTGAAAAATATGGTAACTTATGCTCCTACCTCATCTGCAGTAGGTCAACCGACCCAGGTCGACCGCTGCAAAAATAATCTGGCCAAATAGGGCTTCCTCGATCCATATCTGACGCAGTGCCAGCGTAGAGCCGCTACACAAAACATGCGTCAACTGCTATGTTGCCCATCCTGCACAATAGCCTGCACTTTAAAGGATTTGTGCCAGGCCAATGACGGAATAAATAATTTGAGATCATCGACCAGGGAGGAGACCTTTACCAACTTACACAAATTGAATTAGATAGTCAACACTCTATCACAAGGCCACACAGCCATCAGTGGCATCGATATTTCTGGATGCTGGATACAGCTTCCCCCGCCAGATTTGAGCCAAAGGGGTGATAAAAAGACTATTATTACCAAGCTTGCACATGTCCCAAACCAGGTACAAATCGAACAATGATCCTTACCTTTTTATATGCAAAATTATTTCGGTAACCCAATATGCAAAATAGGTTGGCCCATTGCTATGCAAATTTTCCCTGTTTGGCAAAGAATAGTCTAATGATTTTGGCTTCGGATCTATTGATGAGGGATCTTTTCGGATCCGATCAATACGCTTATTGAGCCGTCGAGTGATTTATTGGCTTATGCAGTTTGTAGTCTGTTATTTTTATGTTCCCGGTCTGATTCTGTTGGAGGGTTTACTGAAGTTCAAGTGACAGTTAGTTCGTGTGTCAATAGTTTGGCATGATTATGCACTCGTTAGTATACTGATGTTTAATTTTTTGTGTCCAAAGGCACAAAAGGAAGTCTGTCGTCGATGACATCTGGAGGTAAAACCTATATAGAAATACCACTCACTGATTAATCACGAAATCTCGCGCGGGCTTGCGGACTTTAAGCAATGGGTAGCTCGCTGTCCGATCGTCCGGTAACCGACCGGACCGAGTCCAAGTCGTCGACGTCGCGTACTGTTCCCGCGCATTTCAAGGAGCTCTCAGTAAACCGTAGAGGCCCAGCCTGCTAGCTGCAGGTAGGCAGGGTCGAAGCCTACTGGGTTCAAGGGCCGTTTTCTGAAAGGAAGGCTCAGCCTTGGTATGATAGGTAACGAAGGAACGGGGTAGGTTTTTAGTCAGTAAGAATCCCGCTCCGCCCAAAGGCGGGATCTTTTATTGGATGATTTTACTTACAATAAAAAAAAAACCCTAAGGGGGTACAACGAAGGTTGGAAGTTTGTGTGAAGCCGCTGGCAAAAGCTAGTTTTATAAATTTTTTAAATCGCTATCGTCATCATCTCCCAACCTTTTCCCAACTAGCTTAAGGTCGGTTTCCAGTCTTACTAAATGCAGCTGAATACCCGTGTGTTACATGGAACAACTGTATATCAGACTTCTAAAATCCATTAAATGTCAAACACAATAATCTTTGGATTGACTGATGTTCAGATATTCTGGTGGATATCTGTAAAAACTGTTAAAGATTTATGAATGATAACCGGGACCTACGGCTTTACGTAATGTCCTAAATAAACTTAAAAAAAGTCTTTATCATTGAAAAGAATAATATCAGCGTAATATCTAAATATTCCTGTTTCGTCACCAAAGGTTTTGGCACCTAAGCTATTCCTCTTTCGGCATCAATAGGTATTTTTGGTATGGTATTTCCAGATTCAGTACCAAGCTAACATATCTATTGGTGCGGAAAGAAGAATAGCTTTGGTGCCGAAACCGGAATACTTTGTAATACCTATCGCTATGTGTTCATTAGCTCAAATGTACCTAAAGTTCCCTAGACAGCCTACAATAATAGCATAACAAAGATGAAGAAACGTGGGCGCCAGCATTAGTTCATTAGGAACCCACCTACGTAAAACTCAACAATAAAAATCCTTACATGGATAACTAATAAAATAACAATGTCAACATATTATCATATTCAAATCACAATCATTATTTTATTAAGTACAGCATTGAAACTGATATTAATATTAAACTATCGGTTTCAAGGCGTATTTAAACCCTTGGGCATCTGGTAGGAGTAGAATGCACATATACTCGTAGGTACTACCGCCTGCGCCCGCATAGAGACCCGTTGACAGTTAAATCCATTTTATTTGCGAAATATTTTATTGATTTACTTAAGCTATGGCACACAATACTGCGCACAAAACTAAGCTATAAGACGTTACCCAAAAAGTTGCTACATTAAAGTGGGATTGGGCCATGTCTGCCGCATGTCAGATGAGCTGTGCGCTAAAAGAGCCACTTATTGGGTCCCGGTAAACGCAAGGCGACATCGCGGCAGATCAAGGCGAAGGAGGAGAGATGAGCTGGACAATTACCGGAGGGACTGGCCCACAATGGCCGAGGACAGACGTGTGTGGAAAAGAGAGAGGGAGGCCTTCGCCCAGCAGTGGGATATAATAGCCTAAACTAACTTAAGCTATGTAGATTCTGAAGAACAATTTTATGTAAAAATATTTGTTAAGATCAAAGTCTTTTGAAAGAAAAAATCAATATATGAAATATCATGTTGTTATTTTTTTTTTTTTGCAAATGTATTAGTCATACGAAAAAATCACATGTTGATAATAAATCTATAACAAAAGTTTATGTCAAACCTATCGACCTAGCCGTTACCGAGGGGAAAATCACTGTTTTATGACACGGCCTTAAGTGCAGCATAGAAATTGATATTAATAGTTGATATCCTGGATAAGCCTACCATTTTATTTATGTGAAATTCAGACTAACGAACACATGAAAGCTGATACTAGGATAACGAAGCCTCAAATTAGTAGTATGTATTTGCATTGGGAAACTAAAGACCTATTCAAGATGTCAGTAATAAAGATTTTATTGCCACACGATTTCCTCTGGATTCAATATTCAATTTATTGTATAAGTCTGAAAATTATAACTTATAATAAGCTAATACAGTGATATAATTATAATATAATTTGTTAAGCAGAGGAGCAGTGGCCCAGTGGTAATGAACCCGAATTACTGAGTTGTAGATCGCTGGTTCAAACTCAGCCAGGAGCATTACTTTGTGCAATTTATTTCATCACCACTGCTCTCAAAATGGTAACGGAAAACATCGTCAAGAAACCGGCATGTTCTAGAAACAAAAAATCGAAGACATGTGACATCCACCAATCCGCACTAGGCCTTCGTGGTTGATTAGAGCCTATTCCCTCTCCTAGAGAGGAGGACTGAGTGCCAGAAGTGGGAACATTATAAAGCTGATTATGCTATGTTATGCTTATGCTAGGTAAGCGGTATTTGCTTTTCTGACATACCTTAGTGTTTCGAGATAAAAGTAAGTAAGAAAAATCTTTATATAACTTATTGCACTGTTCATCAAACACAAAATCTGTAGTTTTTTACCTATTTTAACAATGTACATATTTAACAACACCACAAAAAGCGACAAAAAACCAGCTAATCACAAACTTCCTCATTATAATAAACACACAAGTACAAAAAAGTCAATTTCCCGGTTGACCGGCCCCCAAATTTGGTAGTTTTGGCCCCAAAACTGGCGTCCCTGCCCACCTCCTTTGTTATTCACCCTTGCAGAGGGGACGATTGGCTATCGCAATTTTGGAAATATGTATGATTGCCATTACAATTCGGTTGTAAAAAATTTGGAATAACTTAGAATTTGGTTGATTTTTTCTTTTACATATATTAAAAGATGTGTTTGAAAAATTTGTTTTACCGTGTCGTTGATGTTTATATTTCAGTGTATATTCCTCATTTTTCCTGCCCTTGTCATGTGTCATTAGGGACACTTTTCTTTCATTCTGTCCTGCCGTTCGTCTCGCTATTACTAACTCTCGTTTCTTTCATATCACTCCTCACACAATACAGTTATGTTTTCTTTGAGCTCTCTGTCCCTCTCCATCCATCCACATGTAAACTCATAACTCTTTTAGTTTGTGTTTCATCCCTCCTCTTCACATGACCATAACAACAATATAAACGATTCCCTTTGATACTTTAAGTCACTGGCGTTACTTTCAAACTTCTAAAGTCCACTCTGTACCTCTACCATGAGTTTTAAGCAATAGTATACGTCGCTACTCGATATCGACGCCGTAAATATTTTGTATGGCAAATTTTGATTCTGCAAGTGACCCTAGAGGCGCTGCAAAATTTGGCATACAAAATATTTACGGCGTCGATATCGAGTAGCGACGAATACTATTGCTTAAAACTCATGGTAGAGGTACTGATCACATCACATATCCATCTCAACATTCACATCTCCTCTACGTGCAATCTGTTTTTATTTGTTTTTTCCACAACTCAACATTCTGATCCATATTTATTCCTGCGACTCAAAAATAGCGCTATTTATTAGTTACTCTTAATTTTTCAACCCTCGACAGACGCTCAAAGCAACTTATTTTCAGACGGTTAGCTGGGACTTTGGCCCCTGGTTTTAGGACAACGACGCCCTCACGCTTCACCCTAGACCGGGAGAAAACTGTTGATGATTTCCTAACTCAAAACAAAAAATTACCCTGGAGGTCAATATGGGTACAATTTACATAATTATGTGGTAGACTATTTTGTATGTTTTTTTTTTATGGTAGGTAAAATCATCCAATGACCAATCCCGCCCTTGGGCGCAGCGGGAAGTAGGGTAGACTCTTACTGACTAAAAACCTACCCCGTTCCTTCGTAGCCTATCGTGCCGGGGCCGGGTATTCCTTTAGGAAGCTGACCCATGACCCCAGTAGGCTTCGACCCTGCCTACCTGCTGCTAGCAGGCTGGGACTCTTCGGTGTGCTGTCAGGAACAGATCGCACCATTATAGGGTGTGTGTGAGAAAGAGGGATGCAAATATACACCCTCTATAGCTCCATCCCGTAAACAGTTCAGTTTAGGTCGTCAAATGAATCGCGTTAAGAGCTCGTGCTCGAGCCTCTGTTATAATTGTAAGTATCTACGTTATTCAAAAATTCTATTTCAATCCTTGACAGACAAGTAGGTAAACACAAACAAATGGGCACGTGTATTTTGGCCAAATATCGTAAAATTCTGAGGATTCATTAATTAAGCGTCAACAGACTTAGGTACACGTGCCATACTGGCAACATTTATATATGTTGCCAATATTATGCCACGTGTATACAACCGTACCTATCCAAAAGCATAACAATTCCGTAGGTACTTTATATAGTACTATGTGTATACTTAAATAGTTAAAGAAAATACATGTGTAAAATTTGTTTGAAGGATACCAAGTAAATTTTATACGTGTTTTTGGAAATGTACATTTACACGTGCCGTTTTTGAATTGATTTTAAAACCAGTTTCATAAATTTAAAGATAAACGTTGGAAAATTTGCTTGGAGGTCTCCAAGTTAGTTTTACACGTGTTTTTGGAGATAGAGATTTACGCATGCCGTTTTTGAATCGATATTAATACGGGTTTAATAAATTTAAAGATATACGTTGGAAAATTTTCTTGGGGTCTCCAAGTAAGTTTTACACGTGTTTTTGGAGATAGAGATTTACACATGCCGTTTTTGAATCGATATTGCAAATATCAGTTTCATAAATCCGAAGATGAAACGTTTGGAATTTTGGCTTATTGATCCTGATGAGTACTACTACTACTAGAGAGAAAGATTATGAGACGCAAAATTACACAAATTATACATTAAAATATCTACTATTATGTTATCAATTTGTGAATTATTAAAACAGAGCAGCTCTCTACAGAATTTCACTCAAAAACAGGGTTCTCGAAATTTGGGGAGTTTTTTTGGCGAGCCACAGTATTTGTCACCTATTATTAGCCTTATGATGTTTCACTGCTGGGACTCAGGCTTCCTCTCTAGGAGAAAGAATGGACCATAAACCACCACGCGGGCCCAGTGTGGATTGGAAGATGTCACTAGTACTGTTCAGTTTTTTGAGAGCAGAGGTGCTAAAATAAATTACACCTGGCTGGCTTTGAACTTTTTTTTATTATTTGTTATAAAGTAATGCTTGACTACGATCCCATCTGATGGCAAGCAGTGATGCAATCTTTGAAGGTGAGACGCACTAGTTTATTAAGAGTCTATTTATCGTTTGAACTGTAACAACTGGGCCATCATCTTCTCACTTAAGTACCTACAAATAATTTCTACAGCAAACATGTGTCAATAACAGCGATATCATAATGATGAGTTAATCCTTTCTACGAGCCACATAAAATAGAGTCACAATAAAATTACGAATGCATAGAAACACCCACTAAATATGAGGTATCATTCATGGGTTCGTTTCTGATTATAAATATTTATCATGATTTATTATAAATTCTACGTGGGCTTGACAGACAACGGGCGGAGCATATTGTAGCTTTAGTGATGTGGCATACACTTATTTATAAATGTTATTTATTTTCCAAATAGGTTTTTAAAAACACTTTTACACGTCATTTTTTTTTTCGACATTTTAATCTAGATAAGGCCGGTGTTTCCTAGCTGCCTACCTTGCGAAGAAACACCGAAATAAACTCAGGGGTCCAAGTTTCTTTTAAAGTCCATACACAAATATGTAATGGTCAAATCATATGAGAACCATGCAGATTGGAGTTTGAGATAGTCTTTTGAAGAAGTCAGTTCTGAGTGGACCTGTCCAGACAGTGCAAGCATTTGTCAGTATTCGTAAAGCTCAACTCAGGACTACTAAGGAGCTCAACGACTTGACGAACAATACCAAAGAAAGGACATTTGGGTAGGCCGCAAAAAGTACTCATAAATGCCAGACATGTAATCCACATAGTCCCCACATTCACAATAATAAAATTTAAAACAGTAATATAATAAACACTAATACAATATAACTTGCAACGAAAATAGATTTAAGTATTGCTTATTTTTCAATCATCCATTTATTTTCAGACAGTTTTCTCATCTTTTCCTTACAAACATACATATTATATTATACTTTATATCTAGATAGATCATTGACCTGGCAAGGTTCGCGGAAATTCAATGGATGCGAAACATGATGTCGTGGCGACGATTGGGGGAAGCCTATGTCCAACAGTGGATATCTTTGGGCTGAAAGGATGGTCCATCATATTTGCATTATTTCCTTATTTGTGTAGCCATTTCATAGCAGGCTATTAGATTTCAAATGCAATAGACACTCGCATAAAAGCATAAACACAATAATTTTCCTTGTAATATGTTCGATGTTGAACGTTAAAGAAGAAATGGGATGCACATAATCCAACACGCGGGCCAGGATTGATGTCAAATGTCTTCGAATTTTAGGTTCTAACAAAGGAAAAAATCATGGCCGGTTTCCCCACGATGTTTTGCTTCATCGTTTTGAGAGCAGTAGTGATGAAACGAAGTACCCAAATAATACACCGGGTTTTTTGAACCCGCGTCCTACAACTCGTAAGTCAGGGCCATTATCAATAGGCCACCAGTGATACTCACATTACTAACTAATAAGAAGAAAAACTAAAACTGAGAATATTCTGAAAATGAAAACTAGTCAATGATATTCATAGTAGTTCTAATGATATTGAAACCAGTAAAAAAAAAAAAAATGAAACCGCCGCAATACAAAATACTTATAGTAATTAAATATAATGTATTTTTTCTGTGCATCAGCCATAGATTGACTGATAGAAAATGCCGAAAATATAGATACTGTAACAATATTCAATAGATTATTTTATAATATAATATATTTAGACTAGCGACCCGCCCCAGCTTCGCACGGTTGCAATGGGTATATTAAATATATTATGTAAGTATTATACCTATAAACCTTCCTTTTGAATCATTATATCTATTAAAAAACCGCATCAAAATCCGTTGCGTAGTTTTAAAGATCTAAGCATACATAGGGACAGACAGCGGCAACCAACGTTTTTTATACTATGTAGTGATGAATAGCGAACACAGCCCATCACTACGCAGTATACAATTTAAAAGGAAGTTGCATACACATCTACCGTTAAACGCATAGCGTATGCATAACATGATGTCACAATTCACTTATAATATTCGACGGTTTTAGCTACCGACATGACAGTGGCTACTTATTAAAATTAATAACATTACATGTCCGAACAAAGAGTAGCGTAATATTAATAGGCTAGCCTTTAAAAAATAATGGATATTGAGCTATGGGCTAGAGATGTCACAATGTTGCGGTAATGCGTAAAACGGCAAGAAAAAAATACAGACTAGGTAAGGCAACTATATAACGTGTTTATGGCAAATTAAATCGTTAGATCTAAAAAAGGCAATAGGATAATAATGTTAAAAATATGAAGAACTAATATAGTAGTGGTACTAGTAAAAAATGAGTCAATTGTAGCGCCATCAACCGAGTTGAACTGTATTTTCAAACCATTCATGGACCTATTGAAATATTCACACAGAATTTCATACAAATCAGTCAAGCTGTTTAGGAGAAATTCGGTAACAAACACGCGTAAGTACAGAAGAATTATAATTATGAATAAAGATATAAATTACCTAGGAAAGTATTTGTATTCATTCTTTATGAAAACAACACAGGCTTAATGAAATTTGAAATTGTGTAACTGTTCATTAAAAACAACAGGTAAACGAGTTTCCCGGAAAACATAATTAACTCCAAATCATCCACCAAAACCACAAACTACTTAAACGACACAAAAAAATACACGTTGCCTTAGGGCCGCTTGCACCATCTGCTCTTAAAACTAGATTTTACTAAACTCGCATTACACATTAAGTCCGACTTAACTTAAACTGTATTAGGCGCATCTTGCTAGTGTAAAAATCTACTAAACCTAGCTTAGCATGTTCCAGCCCCTTGGATCGTTCCTTTTTTTACAGCTTGGCAGGATATTCCGTGTATTTTAAACTTTTTGTGTGCATTTTTTTTGGGGTTAAAGGAACGTGTCAAATATAAAATCTGGTGTGAATTACCGTTTACTTTTTTCATTGTCATCTGTGCCATTGTGTGTTGTTTATATAAATTATTGGTTTTATTTTAGAGATATCATGAACTTATATTAATACTATTATAAATATTATTTATAAATACTCATAATATTGTTTTTAGTGGAAAAGTATCATAGAAAATAATAAAAAAAAAATGGTGAATCTAAATCTTGGATTATCAAATTAACATTACCTACATACTCGATCATCATCGGTATGATTTTAATATATAAATATATCCATTTTAACAGTAATATTTCACATTAAATAAGATGACAGTGAACATTTCACACTCACTAAATCGAGATTTAGCAACTTAAACTGCCCACCATGCTGGTTTAAATTTGACACTTCTTTAAATCTAATTTTACTCTAAACCGATGTCGTGCAATGAGTTAAGTTCGACTTAAGTTTAAGCTGACTTTAAATAATACTAAATCGAGATTTAACTAGCACGTGCAAGTCGCCCTTAAAAAATAAAAAGTAATTGTCTCTAAGTCATAAAAAAAAAACCGGAAAAAAATCGTGACGAGAAAAAAAAAGTAAAAACTTACTTCACTCGGCCACCCCATAATTTAAAATTGCATCGCGTGATCCGCACGCTATGAATGACCGAGGGTGGTAACCCCATGCGTTAAGGTGACGCCCATCGATTTTTTCCATAGTGGGGACGAAACAGCCCCCGATAGTTCTAACAGCTGTCGGTTTCTTATAAGATTTTTTTTTACTATTTGAAAATAGAACTCTTTGTTCCGGTTGAGGTATTTTTTTCTAACTCGACCGGTACGTTTGTTTGATTTGAAATTCTATTTTTAAATATTTATAATGTTTTGCATTGTGTTGTATGTGTGTTGTAGGATACTTTTTTTTAATTTTTTATAAATGATTTAAACTTGTATATTAAAAGTCTAAGCTATTTACTTTAGCCTCAAAATCAACTTTTAAACGGTTCTTTTTTTCTGTGTAAGTATATATTTTTTTAAATGATAGGCAATGACTTTTTTATTTTAAAATACACTAATAATCCCATATTATTTTATCTATGAGGGATAGCAGAATGCCATAAACCGAATTTAAATACAGCTTGGCATCAAAGTGTCATAATTCGCTTAGATATTATTGGGTACATTCGTATTGAACCTCAATTTAAATCTATCAATATTAAGCAGCTTTTATTAACATTGCGGTGAACTCTATACCTACTCTAATAACATTTTCTGATTTTTTTTTAGTCCCTTCAGCGTTCCACTTGATAAAGTAACAAAAAAAATAAAAATAACGTAAATTCATGTTGAATATGTCCAACTTCCAAGGATAATCTTTTACCAGTACCTACTTAATTATATATTTTATATAAAATGCTTGTGTCTGTGTACGTAGACAATGCTTATACGTAATTATTCTGACTGCAGGATAATTACTTAAATATCTAGTATTGGCAGCAAATACAGTCATCATGTGTATTGCCCGCAATTAACTTGATTGCCATGAATATTGTGTTTTCTAGGCCAATTTTTAAATCACTGGCCAGCACATTCAAACTATAATTATTTATATGACTAAAATAAATAAATATTTCTTAAAAAAAAAACGTGTCTGTATCCTTTAAATTATTCCAATTAAAATAACGTTTCTGTAACCTGCTACTCAAATAGTTATTCTATTTTCCTACAAGAAATAACGCGTTATTTTTTCTTATTGCAGATTTCACATTAGGAAACATCAGCGCAGCACCATCTGTTGGCCTCTCGGTGAGTTTTAGTTTGATATTTTGTGCGAACCCTTTGCAATACCTTGACTTGTCCCTTGGCGGCGTGTCCTTTTTGCGATACTAGCGACATCTGTTAGTGTCTTGTGAAAGTAACTTTTGTAGAAGTTCTCATATTGTAGTCGCGGCGTTGCTGTAGCCAAGTTTCTTGAAGTTAGCCTTCGGAAATAAATTTTGCGGAAAACACGAAATTTTTTTGCAAAGATTGGGTAAGAAAGTTAAAGATTTTTATACATTTTAATTTGCACTTTCGATATTATATCTAACTAAGGTATAGAAAACTAAAGATACGAAAACGATAATTGGATTAGAAAGCCATTGCTTTCCAATCAATTATTATTTAACCAATTATTATTCAATACAATTATTATTTTTATGCCTTTAAAATTGTATATAAGTATTGAGTGCAGTAGCTTTGACAATTGTAAAGTGCTAGATGATCTGGAGAATTTAGAGCTACAATTATTTCTGGTAATCACTAAAATCAATAAGATAAGTGAACGAGAACCAATAATCAATTTTAAATCACGAGTTATTAAATAAATAACTGCAACTTTATGATACAATGAATTCAAAACCTCTGCAATTTTAAATACATTCTTTTTCTACGATTTATAGATCCATAAGTTTTTCTCATCCATTGTTTAGAAGATAATTTGCGACGAAAAAACTTCACAATCGATCTTTTATTATTGCAGTCAGCACACGCCTACCTTTTTACAATTGAACAAAAAATATATTATGTTTCCAGCTCCACAATCAATGGGATATTATACAAGACAATGCAATTTATTATCGACTTTTATTACTTGATCATTTGCTAAAATATTATCTTCTTTGCTACATATAGCCATTCAGTTAATATAATTTCCACAATGAAGTGTTTATTGCTACCAACATATTTATTGATTTCATTGTTCGACTAATGACGTAGGAACACCTTTTCTATAAAGTCTATTGTCTGACAGCTATCACAAATTAGTCTTGACCATTCAAAGGTATAACAGGTTTATAAAAGACCAAGTTTTTAATTAAAACAGTATTATAAATTCTTATCATGTCAAATAACGACTAGATGCATTTTTATTTACCGTAAACGTGCTGACACAACTACCAATAAAAATATAATAATAATGACGACATTGAATTTAAATGGCACTACTTTCCGTAATTACTAAAACGATAAAATGTTACAAATATTGACGTAACCAGGAAAATATCAGCTTCTATTTTGCTATAACGTCGATCTAGCCTTAATTGTTCGCCGCAGGTTGTCTGACTTGTCAAGTTTTTAGAAACAGCAGCAGAATTCCATAGAATCTGGTTCAGTCACGCCAACTTAGCTAATGAAAAACAATTATTTTGCAATTCATTGTCTCACGCTATAAGGCTATTTATCTAACAGAAGCCTTTGACATAGTTGAATGTGCAACAAACAATGTTGCTTGTGAACCTTGTCGGATATTCTACGCAAAAGATTAAGTCGGCACGTGTACCTACAGTGCAGATATTTAAGGCACATATCGATAGTTCGTTGTTTTGCGTCAGAAACTTGCTTTATGGACGGAGTCTGCCAGGGAGCGGTTATTGGACCACATTTTTTAGTTTCATATGTGACTAATTGCTAACATTATAGTCCTTTATTAAATACATTATTTACGTCCGTTATGAATAAATCAATTAAAATGTAGATCAATGGTATGTAATAAATAAACTGTGTTTAATTGTAAAGGATAAATCGTTTGTGTTGGTATTTAGAAAATTGTAAGAACTACCACTGTTTAAATAGTAAGATCATATTTTATTGAAAACTGTCAAAACTAAGATTATTATCGCCAGTAGTTTATTGGATTTAGATTTATATAAAATAATAGCCAACTATTTACGATTACACGAACATAATAATTTTGTCATAAGACAATCTAAGAGTTTTGTCACAGTACTTAGCTATTAAAATGTTTCAATGTAGTATTATGAAGACATCAATTTGTCTAATGATTATAATATTAAAAATATCTACGGTAACTGGTCAATAAAATGACATTAACAAAATGAGACAAGGCCGCATTGGTTATTATTATTAGGGTATATCATATGATTTTTAGATCATTAGGACAGCAATAAAAGTCTATCATAAACATAATTACTAAAATATGGTTACAGTATAGGTATATTAATTTACATATTTACATCGCACAAACAGTATTAACTTTTAATAAATAAACTGAATGATCATCATAACAATTATAAAGTTTATAATATCATAAATAATATTACTTATAAGCTTTGCGTCAGATATTTATTTCCATTTATATATCGATTGGTTCATCAACTAAAGGCTTTTGATCAAAATGTGCAATATCATGAATTTTATTACCATCTCATTATACTTCATGTTCGCTTTCAAGACTTTCTATTTTGAACGTATGTATACAGGCGGTTAAGGTTACCTGCCCTTACTGACCCGTCTCAAAAATTCATTGTGTGTTAGGTAAATATCATAAATTGTTTTTGTTATAAATATAGGTAGGCAAACATGCTTTTGTTCGTTTTTTAAGAAATATCATGCTTATAACTATTTAAAGACTCTTAGCGTTTAGAAGCTGTTAATTAAGTATTTTTATAATAGATATAATATCCTTAATTTCATCTTCTTATTTGCTTGATACTGTTCACGTTGTTCTTCTTGTTTATTTTTATTATAATATTGTGAAGAGTTAATAATCTGCAAGTAATCTTCAATCATGGTATGACAAAAGAATCGATTTCTTGATGCAGACGATTTGCCAAAGTGCAATAAGTGCAAGACCGATCTGATTAACATTTTAAATGTTGAACAGTCATCATCATCTTCCTGCCCTTATCCCATATTACTTAGGGTCAGTGCAATACGTTTTTTTCTTCTATTCGATCCAGCATTCTGGTCAGCAGTCACAATATTATTGTCTGCCTTTTCTTTCATATTACTCACAATGCCTTCCAATTTTTTCTAGCTGAATATCGAACAGTATTTTTACAAAGCTGTGTTTTTTCTGGCCTGTTGGTCTAGTAGTTAGTGGCCCTGACTGGTATGCTGGAGGTCGTGGGTTTCGATTCCCACCCAGGACAAATGTTTTTGTGATGAGCATGTTCATTTGTTCTGTGTTTGGGTGTAGTTTATCTATGATATGTATGTATTAAGAAATATATAAGTATGTTTATCAGTTGTCTAGTACCCATAACACAAGCTCTGCTTAGCTTGGGACTAGACGGCGTTGTGTGTGATACATAGTTGTGGAATATATGTATTGTATGTGTGTTCAGATTAATATACTAATATCTGCTCTCTTTATTAATTTTATAACACTTTGACGAATTTATATCTATAATTATAACTATGGTATGTTTATTGCTACCAATAATAAACTCTCCAATACTGTTTTATAGCAATACTAACCACTTGATCAGACCATGTACCTTTTTATTAAAAGCTATAAAATCTTTATATTAGAATTAGTACTATTTCATAGTTTTCTTCTTCGGACAGAAGGTTTTAATTACAATTTGAATTATTTGTAGGAATTAAGGAAAGTTAATTTAATCAATTAAATTAATTCGTATAAAAGTTTTAAATAAGTGTGGAAATCTGATAGTCAACATCAATCTCCTGCTTTTATATGAATTTTATTAAATATACTTCATTTATCATATACACTTTCTGGTCAAACTAGTCATATATAATTTTGACGTCATCTATTGTTTTTTAGTCTTCTCATACTCTTATTAATACCAAAACTATGCTAAAGTATAAGAATAGATAGATAGATAGATGTATTCTTTATTGTACACCAAAAATTAAATTACATTATGAACTTATAATTAATAGGGTGTCTTATAATTAATAATATATTTTATAAACTATTTTTTGTCCGGGCCTTCGTCCGCGTAGAAGTCAATTAAGGTTCTAATAAGATTTTTAATCTTAGGATTTTTAATTTTTAACTAAGAAGTATTCATATCAACTTCGAAGCAAATCGCCCCCAAACTAACTTTCTATCCCTTTTTAACCTCATCATGGGATGAATTTCAATAAAATATCTAAATAACACGTCTTTCTTCAATTCTGTTAGGTGTATAATGTTGGTTGGACCAAGGAATTACGTTGTCCAATATACCTTTACCCCCTTCTTCACCCCTTTAGGGATAGAATTTAGAAAAACCCTTTCTTATATACCTACGTCATACAAAGCAGTACATACCCTGCAGTTTCAGGTCTATACAATCAGTGAATTAGCGATGATTCATCAGTCAGTGGTTCAGGACAAAGCAACTTATAAGTATAAATATGACTACACAAGCCTATTTCATAATAAACAACTTAGTCTACAAGATCTTCATGTTTAACTTACTCGTACATACAAACGACATACAAAAGACGGTCATATTGTGAACGACAAGGTTCCCTTTTCGAACCGAAATGAACACAAAATACTTCAACATTGGGGCATCTAGTTGGTCAGATAGATACATTAGGGCATTAAGATTAATCAATTTTAGATTCTCTATACTCAGATATATTTCTTTTCAAAAGTTCATTTATATAGAAACTTTATGCACAATTAAGACACACATAGAAGCAGACTTAATGACCAAGAAAAGTAAATTTCTCAATGGATGAGGCAAACCTAATTTTCTCCTAGATATTCTCGCTAGCGCACACAATGATTCATTAATATACACGTCTTCAGCCGAAGGCGACTAATTAAATTCAAAATAACTGACTAAAAATTCATTGATATTTATGGTGTTATATTTTATAAATTATCACCATTTTCCCCATCTATGGTCAGCAGAACTGTTATTAAAGACATGTGCTTCAGTATTGCTTCAAGCCTATAAATGTTTTTAAAACAGTTTCTAGTCATTTTTTGCGTTGTACTTTTAATAATATATGTAGTTTTAATATCGCTTGTGGTAGCCATTAGAAATCATTTATCTAAGTTAGCGGTTTATTATTCAGTGGTGTTTAAGCTGCATAACATGCAATTGAGCTTGAGGTGAAAATTCTATAAAATACATTATTAATTGACTTACATTAATTTTATTTTTAACTTTAAAGAAAACTTTTTGTACCTACAAAAAGTTAACAAAAACGGTATGATTCATTCGTTTATTTATTAATACTTACATTTAAAATATATTTTTCAATACACTTCCTCGAAAACTGGCTCATAACGCACTACGATTAGGTACAACATGCCATATATCACACTCGTGTTTTTTTTAAATTTATCACCACAAGGGCTTTTTTCTTTATTATTTCGTCACGGTCAACGGTGATTTATTTATCTTTTTTAAAGCAAAGAGGCGGATATTTTTAGGTTTTAATATTTAATGAAAATTTTAGCTGTGTTTATGAACAGAATATCATATATAAATATGATTTGTTTGCACAATAATTTGTTATTACCGTAAACCGTGATAAGTGGAGACGCATCGCTGGAGCCTCACTCGCCAACGAAAATGCAACTTTAACAACCACGACCACTCTGTCAAGAGTGAACGACTAAAGAGCAGGACCAACAAATTAACAATTAGCTGTGCTCTTTATTAAAAAAAAATTTGAAGTTTTATTTTTAATATTAGGTTGTATGACGGTTTGATAACTTTGCTTCTTCTTCATGAGCGTCGGGCGTGAGTTCAAATTCAACCAGGCTCATTACTTCGTGTAATTTATTTCATCAGCACTGCTATGAAAACGGAGAAGGAAAACATCATGAGGAAAACGGGATGTCCTAGAACTAAAATTTGGAAAATATGTGACATCCTCCAACCCGCACTGGGCCCGTGTAGTGGTTAGTGATCCATTCCTTCTCTTAGAAAGGAGATTTGAGTCTCGGTAGTGAGTACATGAAATGACTGATTCTTCTACTGCTATATTTTTGAAAATTTTTACAGAATTGTATCTCACAGATATCGGTAGCAGGGATGATTATTATTATTACTCGGTTGTTGTGTACAGCCTCATAATAATATTGCAAGCCAAAAGACTCCCTTCCTTTGTCCACTTTTCTCTGTCATTAGCTACTTCTACCCAATCCTATTGACAAGTTCTACTCGTCACACCAACACCTGGTCCAACTGCGTCGCCGGTTCCTATGAGATTATGGTATGTCTTTTTTTTCTCGAACTCTATTCAATCAAGTCAGATAACAGTTAAGGACTGGTTCCAACAAAATTCTGACAAGATTTTCAAACCAAAACTGTCATGTCTTATTAGTAAAAGATAAATCATGGGAAGTTTTAGTATGTAGGCATGATTATTTAAATTATGTAATAAAGAAGCAACTTAACTGTTTATTAGAATTATTATAAATGAGATAACATTATTTATCACCAATTACTAACCGACTATAAGTATCATTAATCATTTATAATTAGCAAAACTCAGATTCTAATAAATCAATAATGAGAACTATTAGATAATTATTATTGGATTTAACTTTTTTACATATACGGCTATCTCTAACATTCCTATAGATAGTTTTATGTAAGCAAGTGGCATTCGGTTATAACCGAAACGGGAATGGAACCCGTTAAGGGCCTTGTCGCAAACAGTTTGACCAGAAATAACTTGATTACGCTTGACAGAAAATCAGTTAAGGTAGCCAGTTAGGTTTGATCCGCGGACAGCGATAGTGTGACCCCGATTTCTGCGAAATTTGTAGGATATTGCGGGGGGAGGTGGGCCAGAATATATCGGGCCCGTATATCTCCTTTGATAGTTAGTTGTCTGATAGGGATCAGATTTGGTTTCATTGGCGATTGTTAGTCTGAGTCATGGTTGCAACGGCAAATATGATTTATATCCGAGGATAATTTTATAGAAATCTGCAGAAATGTTCGGATTGTTGTTTATTTGTAACACTTAGTTGAGTGTCCCGATTCCGTTGTTGAAGAGTCGGTAATGTTTGAACAGCTGCGAGACTGGCAAATGGTTTGTTAGGTTTAGACTGTTACCATTATCATTAAGTTTGATAGATTTATTTAAGTGTGGAATTATTCATAAACTACGATATTTTTAGCACAGGACCGGTCGATATGGCGAGTCTTTGGGAGCCCTAAAACCAAAAGTGGGCGTCTTGAAATGATGATGTTGACGGCTGAAATTATGATGATGATTTTTTAGGAAAAAAACAGTATTCAGTGGAGAAATGACAATAAAATAGGTTCTATCAACGGCACTTTTGACTGACAGTTTGACAAAAGTTTGTTTATTTAGAACATTGTTGACTTATCACGTGACCGCTTCATCTTCATGCATTTAGGCGCAATTTTTTTATATACTTTATATCGTTTGATAAATAATTTATTGTTTATTTCCTGCAATGTAACAGCATCTTAAAGTTAACAAAACTGAAATTTCAAAGATTTTACTTTAAAATCTATACAAAAAAATAACATAACAAATAATCCTTCGGTCATACGATTACTGCATTCAATTGTTTATTCGAATCGTCTACTACTCAATTACTCCTGGCCTTACGATACTTAATCCTGAACTACCGATATCTCTGCCTACCTTGTACAGTAGCAAGAGTAATGATGGTTTTAGCCATTTCGGTAACAATAAATATTAATGGTCAATTTCTTTGGATTGAGTACCTTGTTTGTAGGGTGACATAGTTTTAAGAAGGAATTTACACAAAATTGTATTTGAATAGCTGAAGTGACAAATGCAAAGTTGAGCTAAGTTGGATAATAATTTATTGCAAAAACACAACAATATAATTTACGTAATCAACGAAGTAATTCTAAATAATAAAATATGTGAAACATAAAATACACTCTGGCGTCAAATTACTTTTACACATCGCTGTAACTCGGAAATGTGCGCAGAAGACTGACAATATTACCACCGTGAATTCTATTTTTTTGGGTAAAGAACGAACTAGCCCTTTAGTCCCATAGTGTTGATAAGTTGGTGTGAAATTTTCTTGAACTCATTTGTCATTGGACCCCATAACGCAAGTGTTTTAACCCTAAACGGCTTAAAACTGTAATTACCAATAATGTTCAGCCGCAGCAGTAGAGACGGTACAGGGTAAGTAGGTGTGCTACGGGGACGTTTGAAAGAGTTACTGAGTTCTTAAAATACAAAGGGCAAATGAAGGAACCTAGTTGGGTTTTAGCCAGGGAAAGTCTGCCACGCCTTGTGGCTCCACTTGGGCAAAGTTTTTATTCAGCGATGTCCCATTAACTCCAGAATTCTGGTCACCCTACCAGCACCGTACACCACACTTTACAATGGCTACCGTAGCCAGTCGATTAGACATCTAGCTGGTCTTGAGCCATATTTGGACCCACTGATAGTTATAATGCTAATAACAAGAAAACCATACTGTTGTGGGCTTTGGGCCGTACAGTTAGATTTAACTGGTTAGGAGATATGGGTTTGCTTTGGTGGGAAAAGTTCTATTACCTGTCATGGGTTTGGACTATTTCTTGAGAATATAAAGGAGGGGAAGGGAGGCTTCTCCAACTACATGTAAGATGACGCTTTTTATTTCTGTTTGTCTTTTGTTTTATTTTAATTTATGACATTGCTATTATTGACATTTTTGTTGTTTTATTGAATTCAATTTGAATGGAACCATGATGCTACAATATTAATATATGTAGCTTTTAAGGCAATTGTTACTAACAATACTAACATAGACTTTAAAACCTTTGTTACTAATATTATATGGACATTATTTTAGTTTCAAATGTTTTTTTTTTATTTTTATTTAGTGGACTGGTAGTCGTAAGTGCAGATAAAATCTTAAATTAGATTTCTGGGTAAAAAAATATTTTTGCCTTTTTTTAAGATTTTAGGTTACGATGGGGTTGACATGCTCTAGAGAGATAAAAGTCTCTAAAAATATAGATTTCTAAAAATAGGATTCTCTGTTTGAATTTCTTACAAGTTGAGACATTGGATTCACTACACTAAAATTTTAGATATGAAACTGCAACATATTTACCGAGTTTGGTGGTCTATTTGTACCATTGGTTCCCAAGTTAAGATCCCCGGTGTTTGTTGACCCCCCTTAGGTTTTTTTTGTGGTTAGCAGGGACTAGTAGACCAGATGAAAAATTAAATATATCAACATTAAGTTAGTTAAAAAAATAACGAACATTATTTATTTCATCATCATCATTTGAGCCCAAAGACGTCCACTGTTGAACACAATGAACAGTCCTGTCCGTCGTTTCGCATCCAACGGATTCCCGCAGCCTTCATCAGGTCATCGGTCTTCCTTGTAGGAGGCCTTCCAACGCTGCATCTTCCGGTACGTGGCGGCTATTCTAGATCCTTTCGGCCCCAACGGACATTTGTTCTGTGATCAATATGCCCTGCCCATTGCCACTTTAGTTTAGCGGTTCTTCGTGCTATGTCGTCAACTTTGGTTCTCCTGCAGATATCCTCATTCTTAATTCGATCACGCAAAGAAACTACGAGCATAGCTCTTTCCAGAGCCATTTGAGTTACTTTAAGGCTTTCGATGAGGCCCATGGTTACAGTTATTTATTTATCTAAAATTTATTGTTGGTACACCATTAAGATGCAAAGTATAGTTTGATACTTAAACTTCAATTATAGCATTGGTGCAGAAATCAGAAATCAGAAGCGTTTATTTCAAATAGACCAATTACAGGCACTTTTGAATTGTCAAAATGTCGGTCAGTCCAAAAAAAAGTGAAGCTAAATTGTGCCCTTAACACAATATTTAATATAGGACCATTACGTTAAGATTCAATATTCTTTGTTATTTATATAAAGTGCTTAAGATAGTTAGCTATTAATAGATATGCCATTCGTTGTGGCTCAATAAAATGTTTAAAGGAAGTGAATATAAAATTTATGATTATTGCATTATAGGAATTTATTACTTATTGGAATTGAATATTATTGAAATAAAGATGCTGTGCTGACTGCTAAGTAATCTGTACATATAAAAGCGAAATAACACTCAGTGATTAAGCACGAAATCTCATAAACTATAAAACCTTCAAACTTAAAATTTGGCAAGTAGGACGTGTATACTTCTGATAAGAACAGATTTTATGAAACTCCACCCCTAAGGGAGTTCCGACCGGACCGAGCCCAAGTCGTCGACGGCGCGTTCTGTTCCCGCGCGCCTCAAGGAGCTGTCAGCACACCGAAGAGGCCCAGCCTGCAAACTGCAGGCAGGCAGGGTCGAAGCCTACTGGGTTCATGGGTTAACTTCCGAAAGGAATACCCGGCCCCGGCACTATAGGCTACGAAGGAACGGGGTAGATTTTTAGTCAGTAAGAGTCTGACACTACTTCCCGCTCCGCCCAAGGGCGGGATTTGTCATTGGATGATTTTACCTACCATAAAAAAACTCCAAGGGAGTTAATCAGGGCCGTTGATGACTTGGGCTGCGGTGCGGGTACCGGATGGTCGGACTGCAAGCTACTCATTGGTCGCCGTCCGCAAGCCTGCGAGTCAGTCCAGTTTGATACTGTAAACGGATGGAAAAAGTGATTTGATGAACAAAAAGGATTCAAATAGCGAATAGTCAAAACAGCCACTAAACTATACTCTCAAAAACCCTACCAAAATCTCCTACAGCACCTTATCATTCTTCTGGAATTTACATATTCTTTCCAACAGCATCTGTCCCAACTGGCACTAGGTTTCCAGTGTTACCAGGTACAAATACATTAGGCATTCAGCAGAGAAGGTCGGTAGTTAATAAAATATCGTTGGTATAAGAAGGACTGTCTCGAATGACAATCGCGTTGACAGTTAGTGTGAATTTGAATTTTAGTGCTGTTGGAACGTGGAAGGGGTGTGTGCATTGTTTTACGGATCACATTAATTTATTGTTACAGGCTATAAATTAGTCTGCCTAAATGATACGTGACCTTGGTCACGTAGTCTTAGATTGTTTTTGCAAGCGCCACTAGTGGACGAAAACATCGCAAGGAAACCGGCATGTCCTAGAAACCAAATATTTGAAGACTGTGACATCCGCTTATCCGTATTGGGTCCGCGTGGTGTATTACTGCCCATTCTCTCTCCTAGTGAGGTGGCTTTCTCAGTAGTGGAAACATTATAACGTTATGTTATTATTATGCTATGTTAAGTGCCACTGGTCTATTGTCCCTTGTTGCTAAGGTGGGCTATGAGAGTATTTGAAAGAATCACTGTTACGCTAGAACGCAATGGGTAATTGGAGTGGGTTTTGGGAGATGCCCTAGACGTTGGAAGTCGCAGGGTGATCCTCACCCTAAAAAGCCTAAAAGGGCAACTGTAGAATACAGGTGTTGTTTTAGTCGGTAGAAGTCAGATACGCCTTCTCGCTCCACCTAGAGCGGAACGAATTATTTGATGACTCCCAATGCCATTCCGATTGGTTTTAAAATTTACTCAATGCATTTACTTTGAGGTAGTTTTTTATGGTAGGCAAAATCATCCAATGACTTCCCCCGCCCTTGTGCGGAGCGGGAGATAGTGTCAGACTCTTACTGACTAAAAGCCTACCCCGTTCCTTCATTGCCTCGGTTCCAGGGCCTTGATATGCATTTTTGTACCTCCCCATACCTCCAGAGTAGGCTTCGAACCTACTGGGCCCCTACAGTTTGCTGACAACTCCTCGAGGCGCGCGGGAACAGTGCGCGCCGAATCGTTGACGCTGAGGCGTATAAGTTTATTAAGTAAAAACTACTTAATGCTACACCTTGAGGTAGTAAAACTTGAATTTCATCTACTTAGTAAATGGAAACGCACCGATCCCTTATAAGGGCCATTTAGTATGCACAGTGTTCCTATTACGAGGTAGCACTGTGCATATTTGTCAGTCAGTGTTCCGCATGCGGCTGTTTGCATAGATATAGGCGGTAATGCACTTTGTATGTATCAGATGGGCATAAGGACTTATTTTGTGTGACTTGTTTGGTTCTTCGGTCTTAGTCAAAGTGAAACTCTCAGTAATGATGATGACGCTTCTTGTCAAGTCGATAATGTTTTGTGTTTTGACCAAGGGAAATTTTGAGTTTTTGATTATCGGTACCACTGATAGAATGGGCTCTTGTATACAGTTTATTTCTCCATCCGATCCTCAGTGTCCATTTTTAAATCTAGATATTTATTTGATAGTTAGCTTATATGGTAGAATAACGTTTGGAACCGCTAGTTAATAAAAAAAAAAATCTTCTTGTCCTTTCCTGATGGGTCTGTTGGTCTAATAGTTAATGGCCCTGACTGCAATGCGGGAGTCGTGAGTCGGATTTCCACCCAGGACAAATGTTTATGTGATGATCACGATCATTTGTCCTGTATTTATCTGGGTGTAATTTATCTTTACTATGTATGTATTTTAGAAATATGTAAGTACGTTTATCAGTTGTTTAGTACTCATAACACAAGCTCTGCTTAGCTTTGGACTAGACGGCGTTAAGTAATAGTTGTGGAGTATTATTACATACATATATTATAATATTACTTAAAGTGTCAAAACACAAGACAAAAACATTCAGCATAAAACAGACCTTTCACTAAAGTCACGATATTCCGTCGACAAGTACAGAATAATATGGAAAAAATCTTATAAGGGCTAAAGATTGTACACACGAACTCATTTAGCTGGATGTGTTTTAGATGTTATCATGTGCTCCGAGCTTTATGATCGCCGATTATATAGAGCGCGGTGTAATAATATAATATATCCAACGTGATGGTTCTGCAGGATAAGAGAATACTACAAGTTTTTTTTTTTTTGTTAAATCATCGTGTTGAATACTATTTTTACTATTTCCCGTGGGGAACTCGTGGATAGAACAATAACAGCCACATGGTCGAGTAACGGAACAAAGTATTCTCGAAGTCAAAAGAACAGACCGCCTATGCAACTTCTTTTTCATTTCGTTTCAAAACACAAATCGCAGACAACTCAGGCGCCAAATTAAAATGGAACTGGGCAGAACACATTTCCTTGGTATTCTTCGTCAAGTCGTTGAGCTCCTTAGTAGTCCTGATTTGAGCTTTGCAAATATTGACAAATATTTGCTGAACAATTTCACGTTCAAGAGACCAGCTCAGACAAATCTGCATGGTTCTCATGTGATTTGACCATTACATATTTACTGTATGGACTTTAAAAGAGACTATGGGTGTTTCTTCTCAAGGTAGTCAGCTAGGAAATACCGGCCTCATCTAGTTTAAACAGATGAATAAATAAAAAATGACGTGTTTTGAAAAATGACCTATTTGCAAAATAAATTTCATTTATCATCTCCCGCATGTCGCAACAGCATTGGATGAAGGTAACAACTGACTGGATCCCGAACAGCCAGAGCTAGAGACACCATAGGCCCAGAAGAAGATGGCGTAACGAGTTGGACTCTTACCTAAAGGATTTTAGTCAGTAAAAGTCTGACACTATTTCCCGCCCCACCCAAGGGCGGGATTTGTCATTGGATGATTTTACCTAACAAAACCTAAAGGATTGGCCAGAAGCAGCTAATTAAATAGAAGATTGATTTTTCACTTTTTAAGTGGGGCATGCATATCAAAGAGTTTCATTATAAGTATGTTAAATTCAGCTACTTTAGTGCCCATGTCATTGTTATCATAAACAGGAGAGCAATCAATTTTACGCGCATCCTCCACCAAATGATCCAGAGCTATGTTCTTGAAACTGTGAAGGAAGAGAAATCCACTAGAAGAGTGGAAGATTGGAAGGGAGGCCTTTGCCCTGCAGTGAGACATAACAGGCTTGTAATAATAAAAAATGGGTGGATATCCAAGGTCAGAACAACGCTTACCGAAGTCGGTCTCTGGATGGGTGAAAATCAAAGTTGGTTCCAGCAATTATATGTAGAACTTTGACAGTCTTTATGGATAGTTAGGAGGCAAGGATCTTGACACCAGTCAGTAGAACGGCGAGCAATGGGTAGGTTACCGTCTGTCCGTCCGGTAACCGTCCAAACCGAGCCTAAGTCGTTGACAGTGCGGTGTTCCACGCGCGCCTCAAGGAGATGTCAGCAAACCGTAGGGGCCAGCAGGGTCGAAGTCTGCTGGGGCCAAAGGTCTGCTTCTGAAAGGAAGCTTTGGTCCTGCTATGGAAGGCAATGAAGAAACAGGATATGGTTTTTAGTCAGTGAAAGTCTGGCACTATCTCCTTCCGCCCAAGGCCGCGGAGATGTCATTAGATGATTTTCTAAACTAGAAAAACACCATTCGGTTAAGGAAAGGAAGTCTCTGTCAGGAGTCTGTGTTTCCTGATAGCTAAAACTCATCTCAGCCAAATCATCATCAACATCATCATCATCATTTTATTTATTTATTTATTTATTTATTTATATCGGCACACCAACGACTCCTTCACTGGTTTAACATTATAAAAAGACACTTTGCAATTGAAAAATACTGTAGTGAATTTGTCACTTATAGGCGTGCACAGCACTTGTACAGTAAATTATATATAAAACAAATTTGTGATCATATAAAAATAATAAAATGAAATTACATTAAAACTAATTGATAAATTACACTAAAATAAATTAAAATAAGTTAAATCGAATTTAGGATTACAATGGAATAGTAATAAATAAAATTAAAAATTACAATGATATGACAACACAAAAAAAAAAATACATCAATATGAAAATACAAATAATATTAATTGCATTGATATGTCAGCTTAAGAAATAGATATAAATTGAGATCAATTACTTAACAAAGCCGATTAAATTCAGTTACATTTTAATAAACTACAATAATTAAAAAATTACAATAATAAGAATTAAAAAAAAAATTACAATATTAAAAAAAAAAAACAAATTAAAAAAATAAGAAAAGAGAGAACGATAACAATAGATATGAATCAAGGGCTATTGTTACTGGCTTGGATAAAACGTTTAAATTCAATCAGACTGTTCAAAAATATGTCTACGTTGTTAGTACGTGTACACAGCTTATTGTAAATATACAGAAAACGATATAAAGGAGCGGAACGACCAAGATTTGTTCTATTTTTGGGCATTTCAAATGATTCCGTTTTAAAATTGGATCTGTAATAGGTACGACGGGGCACGATAAAACTAATTTCTGAAAGTAACTCCGGTATGTTCGCCAAGTTATGAACAATCTTATAAAGCAAGACCAAATCTGAGTAGCTTCTCCGTTGCTCCAGGGAGTACATTTTAAAATGACTGAGCCTTTGAGAATATCCAGCCTCACGATCGCAGGTCTCTGATCTGAAGCGAAGGTATCTCGTAAACATTTTTTGAATGCACATCATCATCAGCCTTTTTTTTAATGTTCCCACTGCTGGGACACAGGCCTCCTCTCTAGGTGAGGGAATGGGCCGTAATCCACCACGCGGGCCCAGTGCGGGTTGGTGGATGTCACATATCTTCGAAGTTTTAGTTCTAGGACATGCCGGTTTCCTCACGATGTTTTCCTTCACCTTTTTGCTAAAACTTGTAGCGACATCCATGTCGTCACAAAAAGAACTAATCCTGCATCGCGCAAGTAAGATTCGCGGCGCGATTGGAACATATAGAACAAACCCGAAATCATCTATCGGGCAGTAGCTCACCAGACATAACACCTGTCTGGTCGGAGGATACTCCCTTTTCAACGGAGGTATGTGGGACTTTACTCTCTGTTCCACCTACCTCCAAACTGGTGACCCTCGACAAAGAACGTCAGCGCAGCCTTCGTACAGCAACTACCTCGTGACGTCATCATCACTTCCTCAAGCTTTCGAGCAGCGAGCCATACAGCCAGCACCCACGGCTATATGGGTATCCTGACCACCAGCATGCCTACTTGGTCATACCTGGTCATCACCCTCAGCCTCATCAGCGACCTTGGCTAAGCACCTGTACCTTCGGCCAGTCACATGAAGAGCCTTGAAGAACCTCTCCTGGTCGACGACAGCAGTCAAGCCCCACGTCGCACAGCACCGCTCCGACTCACTGGAGCCAGCCGCATTACTCCGACTCACTGGAGCCTGCAGCATCGTATCCCGACTCACTGGGATAGCACCACCCCGACTCACTGGGGCATCACCGCAGACAGTTCCGACTCACCGAGAACTATGCGGAACCCGGTTCCGACTCACTGGAACCAACCTCCATTGGCCTGGCACGCATCACGACGCCTCAAGAAGCATCAAGAACCATCGATCTCCGATCTCCGGAGGGGAGTGATGTAGCGACATCCATGTCGTCACAAAAAGAACTAATCCTGCATCGCGCAAGTAAGATTCGCGGCGCGATTGGAACATATAGAACAAACCCGAAATCATCTATCGGGCAGTAGCTCACCAGACATAACACCTGTCTGGTCGGAGGATCCTCCCTTTTCAACGGAGGTATGTGGGACTTTACTCTCTGTTCCACCTACCTCCAAAAACTTAAGTCAAGAGTAAATACTATTTACTCAACCTATTTACTAAATAGGTTACTTCTTGGCAAGGGTACAGCAGCAGGAGAAATAATAATAATAAAAAAAGCACGAGCCTATAAATAATAATAAAATAAATCATAAATAAATAAACAAACCCACACAAAAGCTCTAGTACTCACGTAAATCACTTAAGACCTTGACTGAACCCTAAGTAATGATACCTAACTACCTACCTCTGTAGGTGGTTAGGTCTTATAGCCATAACTAATCAGCAAACTGATTGGTCGCTTAGCTCAAACGTGCCGACGCTGTGGGCTGATTTTAATTATGTTTTTCCCTTCAAGGAAACGCTAAAGATACCGGTTTCTGTTGTATCAAAGCGTAAAATAAAATTGTTTTGATGCTGTTAGGGAAATAGGAGGTAGGTTTAGTGGGTAAAAGTGAGGCTGGTGAACAGTGAGGTACTAGGTTTGATTCTAAGATAAAGACGTAGAGTTTGGAGACTGTTTCCGCATGATTTTTCTTTATTGAAAGAAAGAAAGAGAAAACATTTAAGAAAATAAAAAATAAAAATATTCAAATATTTAGAAAAAATCTGTACGAGGCCAAAAAGTCTCCTCAGCATATGCTGCGATATTTCAACCAAAAAAAGCAAAATAACTCAGCGCTGGTATTCTGATAGGGCCTGGTGATACCACGGACACATTCACGGAACACAGAGAGAGACAAGGTAATATAATAGTAATAAAAGAATAAAATAAAATATGATAATTATACATAGCCAGAATGCTATCAAGTAAGCATAGCTAGTATGCTTAGTATAGTATGCTGGTATGCATTGGATTTTTTTTATAAACTTTGCCCTAACGAAACGAATTGATTACTCCTGTATCGAGGGTACGTTCATATACATTTAAACTCACTTATACAAGGTACCCAGACCCAGAAAAACTATCTGAAAGCCATACTTACCTGCTAAAATTTGTTCTTCCGTGGATAGGGGGGAAAACGCCCTTCCACTAAAAAAATAACCCTAAATACGCTAATGATGATGCACCAACACGCCTGATCAGCCCCAGAAAATAATAGCGAAATGCCCTACGGTCCGGACTAAGCGTTTTGTGTCGTCGTTTATAGCGCGTACATCGAATGATTGGGTGCGATTCACCATTCACAATTGCATCACCGCTCAACATCAGGTGCGATCGCATTGATTGCGACTAAAAGTTTCCACCTCATTAGTTTTTTCTCTAATCACGGAAACAGTGCCTTTTCCTGACGTAGCCTATTCAATTAAAACCTAAGTATACTCGTGCCATATTCAGTAACCTTCAAAAGTGAGGGAACTCCTCAACGCTGGAATGTCATTAATGCCAGCCGTAATATAGTAGAACTAACTTTATTTACCACCACATTCCGACTCACTGCAGCTTAAGATGAAGGTGTTAGAGTCCAGAATAGATTGGTTTCCGTTTTTACAATGGTAAGTTTATGGTAGTAATTTTATAATAGTGCAAATCAGTCTTCGTGATCGTGGTATTACATTGTCGTGCAATGAATGTGTATGCAGCTGAGCTGACGGTTTTATACTCATGTTTTGTAGTTAGGATGGAGAGGAAATCGCATGTTTAGGGACGAAATAGAAGGGAGGAAATTGCTTCAGTTACTTTTAACATTAACGGCCAGAATAATTTGGTAAACGGAAAAACACTGCCACATAAACATATACACTGATGATTTATTTAGTCGGAATCCCGATCCCGATAATCAGCTACCATAGGCGCAGTGTGGTCAGCGAGTAATGGGTAGCTCGCCGCCCAACCGTCCGGTAACTGTCCGGACCGAGAACAGTCGTCGAAGGCTCGTATTGTTCCACGTGCGCCTCAAGGAGATGTCAGCAATAGTGAATTCCGGAGCTTTAGTAACAAGATTGGGTTTTTAGTCAGTAAAAGTCTGACACACCCTCCCGCTCAGCTCAAAAGTGGGAAATGTTATTGGATAATTTTCCCACATAAAAAACGAGAATTTCCTGGTGTTTTTTTTTAATGGTACGTTAAATCATCCAATGACAAATCCCGCCTTTAGGCGAAGCGGGAAGTAGTGTCAGACTCTTACTGACTGAAACCTACCCCGTTCCTTCGTTTCCTATCGTGCCGGGGCCGGGTATTCCTTTCGGAAGCTGACCCATGAGCCCAGCAGGCTTCGACAAAAAAAAGTAAAAATCTTTTATTACACGGTTGAAACCGCTGAAAAAAGCTAGGTTTACACTAGCTACATAAAATAAAATAGCCTTTATTGCTGTTCCTTCCTTACAATAATATAATCTATAATGCCTACTTACTAACTAAATTGATTTAATAAATTCTAGCTTGCGTTAGAATGATCGGCAACTGGTTGTTTCTGTCGAACAGCTTGTCTGTCGACAAAGGCCTCCTCTAAAGATCTCCACGTATTCCTGTCTCTTGCTAACCGGCTCCATACCGGGCCAGCTATTTTCTTGAAGTCATATTCCCATCTTTTATTTTGTCTGCCTCTATTTCTTTTTCCATCTCTTGGATACCATTCTGTTACTAACTTAGGCCATTTTTCTTTACTTTCTCTCAACATATGTCATAAGTCTATAGACAACTTAAATGGCGTTGGACATGCCATTTAAGCCGTCTGTAGACTGCGTTTTCAAATTTGTTTTTTTCTTGATTATTTGTAATTTTACTCCATCTCTTTTCTTTATGCCTAAAATGCTTCTTTCTATTGAATTTTGACAAACTTTCAATTTATTTTCTTGTAACTCTGTTAACGACCATGTCTGGCAACCGTATAGTAAGCATGGCATAATGTATATTTCGTATACTTTATTTTTTCCTGTCCTCGGCATTTCTTTATCTGTCATTATTTCCTTATGAGCTTTCCTAGCTACATAACTAACATCCAATAATACAAACAAGAATACGTAAGCAGAAAATTAAGTACAAATACAAAGATGATGTTGATTTCTGAAGAAATTTAATGTCTATATCTATTACCTAAGAAGACAATAGCATTACTACGAAGTTATGACAAAGGAATATCAAACGTATTATCGTGCGTAGTACTGAATCATTTTCTGGTTAAACTTGACATCGTTATTATGATTCAATATCTTCTTTACCTACCTACTTTATTATGACTCAATTACCTTACCTTCTTTACCGATTTTAACAAAGGATGCTCCTTTTTATCAGAGGGGCATTAATTAGTCATCTTCAAAGAATTTAAGACTGGCTAGTAAGTTTTTTTAGTATTTTTGAAACAGCTACTGAACTTCAGTCGAAAAATATCTGAAAAAAAAAAAATTATGAAGGTTGTATTATAATACTAGTGTACCTATTTTTAAGTTTTTATATACCTACTAGCTGACCCGGCAAAATTTCGTCCTAATGAGGATAACGCCATCTTAGGGTATTAAGTACCAGAACCAGCATAATTCATTTCAAAATGACATTTAATAATATAAGAGATGGCGTTGTTGTCAATTTTTTTTTTTGTGAATTATTATATGTTTTCTCACCGTTTAAACCAGAGAATCACGAATATTTCAAGACTAAAATTAACTAAATCGGTCCAGCCGTTCTCGAGTTTTAGCAAGACTAACGAACACCTATTCATTTTTTATTTATGAAGATGTCGTGGCTAGAACATAGAAAATGCTCACTTCATGATATGGTCAGCTGGCCAAGTCGTTATAAACGTTAAAGTTTGATGATATATCAATCCTTGTTTAGCCTACTTTCTTTAGACTTTTATTACCATAGAAATCCTACATTAAGCGAGGATTGAAATGTAATCAAAACAGCGTTTAATCGATCTGACCAATTTTAGTTGGCCATATCATGAAGTGAGTATTTTCTATGATCTGGCCACGACATATACTTTATGTAGTCAAGATTTGTACAAATAGTAATTTAATATTTATACTGACATTGCTATACAAACGTAGTTTTATGAATTTAACATCGTAAAGATCTGTTAATGCAGCTTGTAATAATTAACTTTTGAGTACTGATAACTGATCGTTTAACTCAATTTCCTGTTATAATGATCAAATTCTATTTTAATCTGAAGTCTGACAAGATAAGTTGACACCATGATGGTGTCTCACTGATGTAAAACAAGACCTCAGCTGACGAGACCTCGACTGCTAGACACCGCAGGTATGGGTTTTTGGACGACGAACAATGAGTAACGCCGTCCGCAGGTTTTAGGAACAAGGATTTTCCGTTCAAAAATTCTCCGCGGCCCTAGCATCAGGCCTAGATCATCGGCCCTGTTGGGCGGCTACAGTTTTGCTGACCTGCCCACCTAGACAAGGTACAATCGTTTCGTTTTGCGTGAACGCTTGGAGTTGGCCACACCCCCAACACCTTTGTTCGAACAAACGAATTGGGGGCGTGGCCAACTCCAAGCGTACACGCAAAACGAAACGATTGTAACTTGGCTATTATAGGGTGGCTGTCTTTGAGGCGTCCTTCGCGCCGTCGACTACTCGGGCTCGGTCTTAACTGGACGGGCGAATAGCAACCTACCTTTTACCCGTCGTCCGCTCGGCCTGCTTTGTGTACCTCACTTAGCCATATTTTTTCACGCAGTCAACCATACATTTTTTTGTACGTAATGACTTTACTACGCCACATCCCAGTGAGCAGTCAGCTCCTCTCAGCTCCGCTCCGCACCACATGTATCACTGATGTGGAGTTGAGAATTCGAGCATTGCAATTGGCCAATTCACAGTTCACTCCTCTGCACTTCACCCAGTTTCACGTCAGTGAAAACGCATCTTCAGACCACACGTAAGTTCTAAAAACTAGAGTAACTTACATAATTTAAATAATTAAGAGCAATGTAATTGTCAACGTTATAATATCAGCCGTCTTGCCAATTCGCCGTCATTGCGTCTTCGTTCCTCTCAGATATTTCACTTAATGTAAGACGTTCATGTCTTATGTTATTAGATTTTAATGAGAAGCACTTTTGAATTTATTTAGGGCTGTGTGAACTTTCTTTTTTATTTAATTCCAGGATTTTTTATTTCAACCTCCTTTTTTATTATAGATAGGCTCGCGTTTGACCAGTATTTCACCTGATGGTGAGTTATGATGTGGCCGACGATGGAGTACGCTTTCTTAGATGTAACTATTCACTCTTGACTTAAAGATTATAGTTATCAGGAAACAGAGATTATGGCTGGGAGTTCCAATCCTTAGCTGTAAGCATAATAAATGTGTTCCCAAAACGCTTTGTACGTATGGGTGGGATCTTCACTATGGATGAGATCTCCTTTATTTTCGAAGAGTAAAAATATACCTAAGTATCTTATGTACCTTTCCAACAAATAGGGTACCCGTGTACCAAGTTTTATCAAATTACGTTCAGACGTTTGAGAGTGAAGAAGTAATAACCATACAAATACATACACACGATTCCATGCACATAGACATATAAACTTTGCCTTTAAAATTAGTAAGATTACTGTAGCTAATTTTGCTTTGAATATCATTCTAGAAACTAAATTCAAGGTCTTGTTGTTACCAGATGGTCAAAAGGCGAGCTAACCATAGCTTGCCGACCACATACCTGTGTTCGGTAGTCGAAAATCGGGATTATTACTGCTTCGCAGAAGGAAACGACCACCTGTGACTACTCCGTGCTTCGGATCGTGGCCTGTACTAAAGCGCCGATTGCCCTCACAAAGACGGCGATGCTCTTCCCAAGCGAAATACACTTCTACAGCTCCACCGTGTCCTCCGGACGGTCCACACAGTGGTGACACCCGGGCAAAATTCACACATAAATGATCAGTGTCATCACAGTCGCAAACGTACAGTCACTGATAGACAAGGACAGAGATAAGAGTCGACGCTGTCATGCGACCGAAATCGCGTTGCCGCAATTAGGCGATGGGCCATGATTTTAGCAGTCCACGCGCTAGAGGCTAGTCACCTATCTTCCGATATTTTGATTTAATCTAAGATGTACCCACTTGTTTCTTCATTGTGCGTATCTGTCGCGGGAGGAAGACCTGGAGTCCTGAAATACAGGCTGCCCTAGTTTAGACTCCAGTCCACTCCATTTATTTTACTAGTCTTTACTGTATCACATTAATGTGGAAAATAAATGAATTTTTACTTTACTTTACTTTAAATAAACGTGTTATAACTCAAACATCGGTTTTCAGTGAGAAATTAGTTCAATGTCTCAGACAGCTTTATTTTGTTCTTAATACAATCAGTATAGTTGTGTTCAAATATACCAGCCAGCTTTATTTTGATATATCTACAACTAACACGTGTTGCCTTTCTTTCAAAGTTATTTCATGAAGTTTTTCACTCAAAAAAAAGAAGATTGTCATCACAGAACAGTGGCAACCCTACCACGCTTGAAATAAACGAAACTTGATCCGTACTAAGAGTTTATTACAAGTATTCCTGAATGAGCTCTTTGTATTGAAACGTATTTAAATGTTCTTGATATAGAACGTGAGGGCGATACGTTACTTAATGTAATTAGGTTGAAGATGTGTCTATTTTGGGTGTGAAGAGGTTCGATGAAGAAACCAAGAGAGGGATCGCAAAATAATCTAAGAAACTGAGAAGATTCAAATAGGAGAACCTTAATTAAGAGGAGCTACTCTATTGCTAATTAGCATAGCATAGCATAGCATCAGCCTTATAATGTTCCCACTGCTGGGATGGAAGGGGCCTTAATCCTTCACGCGGGCCTAGTGCGGATTGGTGGATGTCACAAGTCTTCGCTTTTTGGTTCTAGGGCATGCCGGTTTCCTCACGATGTTTTCTTTCACCGTTTTGAGAGCAGTCGTGATAAAATAAATTACTCAATGTAATGCGACGGGCTGGGTTTGAACCCGTAACCTACAACTCCTAAGTCGGGGCTGTTACCACTCGGCCCCAACAGCTTTTATTGCTAAATGCATTGATATATTAACAAGGAACATACGTTACGCGCTAACATTGCAAACAGAAAACCTGAAATCGAAAGTCATACATCTATGATCAGTGTCATCACAGTCGCAAATCTGCAGTCACTGATAGACAAGGACAGAAGTAAGAGCCGGCGCTGTCATGCGAGCGGACTCGCGTTAGCCGCAATTATGCGACGGACCAGATTTCAGAGGCGAGTCACCTAAGCTATCTTCCACTGTTTTGATTTAATATAAGGCTAAATGCCATAACTTGTACTTTTAACCGTGGCGACAAGCAAAATTTGTGTGTGCCCTGGAATAGCACATAAAGTGGAAAAGCAGGCAAAGACGCTGGTTGAACCTAGTTATGTTTACAAGCAAGAAAACAACACACAAGGCTTAGGCGGTCGGCTCCTTCTGCGAAGCAGTAAAACTAGCAAAGGAGGAGGCCGACCGCATTAGGCAAAGGCAACGGGGCGCTCGCCTCAGCCGCCGCCGGGATTCCGATCCCGATTTTTTCCCGACGGCTTGCAATGGGTAGCACGCTGTCCGATCGTCCGGTAACCGAGCGGACCGAGCCCAAGTCGTCGAAGGCGCGTACTGTTCCCGCGCGCCTCAAGGAGTTGTCAGCGAACCGTAGAGGCCCAGCCCGCTAGCTGTACGCAGGCAAGGTCGAAGCCTGCTGGGGTCGAAGGCCGTTTTCTGAGAAGAAGGCTCAGTCCCGGTATGATAGGCAACGAAGGAACGGGGTAGGTTTTTAGTCACTAAGAGTCTGACACTATTTCCCGCTCCACCTAAGGGCGGGATCTAGTATTGGATGATTTTATCTACCATAAAAAAAAAACACAAGGCTTCAAAGATTTTTTTTGAGTTGGATCAGTTTAGATGCAAAATTAATTTTAGTCACACCAGCTAACAAAAACCATATCCCATATAATTTAACAGTAATACCATGAAACAGATAGGTACAGAAGTTAATCTCATGTATGTTACTTCACTTTTCATAACTACGCTTGGCTGTCACGCTAGGGTCGGCGTTGCTCTGTCCTCGCGCATACAACTAACTACTTAGTTCTCCGCTTAAGAAAAGGTAATTTTTCATTTATTATTGAATTTAAACTACCGTTCACTGAACAGTCATAACAATTTTTAGTTTGTTGCTCCTTTTTTGCACAAAAACAGTTCACAGACGCGTGTCTCAAGCGGGTGGCACTCGCGCTCGTTGTGGTCCCAACCGGTCTGATATATTGTGTCATTGTGTCCGTGAGCGATGTCTATGTATGCGTTGCTCGCGCGCTTTGTATTTATCATCGTGCACTGTGAAATTATAAATACCGTTATAATATTACAATTTATTTCACAAGACTGTAAACTATCGATTGTCAACCAAAATCACCAAAACATTGTTTACATTCGACAACAAACGAATTAACTAGCAAATATGGCGGCGCGGACCATATGGCTTTCACCCAATCAGCACTCAAGATGCATTCCGTTCTATGTAATTTGACAATTTAAAAGTTTAACTTCGATATATTACAATCTATTGATAAATAATGCCTTAAATCATGATCTGTTTGTTAAGGTTCACAATGTTTCGATAGTTTGCAATCTCGCGAGATAAATTGTAATCTAACGGTATTTACAATTTCACGGTGACATAAATTTATTGACTTCTGTACCTCTCTTTTGTGGTAACACTCAACGGGAGCTAACATATCGTTATAATTACAGCATAAAGCGCTAATTGAGGTCACATCCATTGAGCCAGGGACTCAAAATAAACAGTTTGTTAAGCATTAGGGTCACTGCGATCAAATGCAGTTCGTGCTCACTAATTGTTAGAATTCATTACGAAATTGTCACGTGATTATGTTGTTCAGTGGCTGAATGTGACACGATAAATTTAGGAGAGACTGTTCTACAGGTGGCGTCGATGCTTAACAAAGTAACAGATATGCTATTATTTAGTTATTTAAAACTTCTTGCACAAGTAAAAAAAAACTGTACAAAGGCGGACTTAATGCCATAGGCATTTTCTACCAGTCGACCTTAGGGTGGTGCAGAAACATAATATAGTAGGTGCAACTTAATGCTAAACAAAACAAATAGAAAACTAATACAGTAATAAATACATAAAAACATATAAAAAACGAAAATTACTCTGAGAAACAAATACAATTAATCAACGCTGTGATGATTCTACAAAATTCTTGCGAATGTGTTCACGTGCCATTACCCTAATCAGTTTCCTGGTCTGGGCCTGGTCAGAATTGAAAGGCTTGCTACCGATTGTATACGGTCCGCAAGCGTAAGCTAATAGGTGTAAACCTACAGTAACCGTAAAGCCCAGAGCGTCTTTTGCAGCAGCCACGGTGTAAGTATTATTGTTTCACAGAAGGATGTGATTATTTCCCATGTCTTCTCTCTCCGTACCATGGCGGTGACCTCTTGAGAGGCCGTCACTGCCAATCGCCTTCATAAGGAGAAGACAGGGTTAAGGGACAGCAGAAGCTGACAGCAGAAGGGACAACAGTGTCCGATAAAGACCTGCATCAGGTAAAAAACGAGAACGCCGTGGCGCCTTTGACTCCTCAACGACGGGACTTATGGCCGTAATCGGGGCATGCCCAAAGCTGGGTTCCCACTCTGAGATTACGCTGGAACTCTGTCCGTTGTGCTTCAATTTATTGAGGTGAGTGGAGTCTCACCTCTGTTCCAATATCCGTGTGCCACCCGTGCGTACACACGCAAGGACTGTTACTTCCAAATCTCATGCTGACAGGCGGCAAGGAAGCTCACCACCTCGCAGGAGACCGTGCAGTATCCTCGCACCATCTGAATGGTGCTATTGACCAAGTTTACAGCTGCTATTAAAGTCTACAGTATCTTTTAAGGTAGCCTACAACCTGTATTACACCTGTGAAGATGTCGATTTACCTTCCATGTTTATTAAACCAACAGGTTCAGTTTTAAGACAATTCGTGCGCGAACTTTAGTCCATCTAGTTGTAACAAACGCGTACTGGCACCAGCATTGTTTTACTCGAAGCATATGATATTAATTGTGATAATATTGCAGTTATCATTTATATTTTGAACAAAATAAGGAGGGGACTGCCTCCCAGACACACTTACAAATTGCTGACATCTACTAGAGGCGCGCATGGAACAATACGCGCCGTCGACGACTTGGGCCCGGTCCGGACGGTTACCGGACGGTCGGATAACGAGCTACCCATTGCTCGCCGTCCGCAAGCATGCGCCTACGGTAGTCTGAGTGTCTAGTGTATGTGAGTCTATATGTTTGTGAATAAACCTACGATATAGAAGCAAGGTAGGTTAGGCAAGGCATGGCTTATACCACGGATACTATGGTTTATACCAGCGGTGGTCAACCGGTCGATCACGAACGACTGGTCGATCTCGGCTGTTAATCTAGTCGATCTTGGCTTGACTTTTAGGCAATAAGAGTATGGCCTTTGCACTAGGAACGATCAGGGGCGGGTTATATATTGACGTTTGACATTTTATTTGTGTATTTGTAAATTGATAATTTTTAATTTGACAGTTTATTAAATTGTATTTTAGTCATTCATTAAATAATAATAATAAATCATTTATTAAAAATAAAAAATAAAAATCTGCCTCCCTCCCCTCCTCTTTCTTCTTTTTTTTTTAAAGTGGAGTGTTAGAGTCAGGTGTGCAATATTAATTTCGATTTATCTTCTTCCAGGTACCAAACCTAACGTAACACAATGCCAGGATCCGAATTTATAGAAGATGTAAGACTATAAGAGGTAAGTAAGCCAGTTATTGATAAAAAATCCATATAAGTGCCAAAAAAAAACTTTGAATATGTATATCTTTCTCATTCCTAATCGAATCAAGCCCACCTTATCCGAACTAGCGTTACTAATATAAATAAATAATAATATAATATAATAATAATATTCCACAACTATCACACAACACCGTCTAGTCCCAAGCTAAGCAGAGCTTGTATTATGGATACCAGACAGCTGATAAACATACTTATATTTTTTTTAATACATATATATTATAGGTAAATAACACCCAGACACAGAACAAATGATCGTGCTCATCACACAAACATTTGTCCTGAGTGGAAATTGAACCCACGACCTCCAGCTTAGCAGTCAGGGCCACTAACCACTAGACCAACAGGCCAGTCAATAATAGCATAGCAAACAATAATCAGCCTTTTAATGTTCCCACTGCTGGGACTCAAGTCTCCTCTCTAGTATAGGGAATGGGCCGTAATCCACCACGCGGGTCCAGTGCGGGTTGATGCATGTCACATGTCTTCGAATGTTTGCTTCTAGAACATGCCGCAAGCAATACAATTTTTTTTTAAGCTGATGGAAAGCAACGATGTGGTCGACGATGGAGCACGCTTGCTTAAAAGTAACCTATTCACTCTTGACTTAAATATTCCTATATTGTAGCTATTAGGAAACATAGACTCCGGCAAGGAATTCCACTACTTAGCTGCAACAATTGTAGAGGATAAATATATACCCAAAAAAATAACTACTTAGCACATTAAAAGAAGTTTTTATTTTAAAAAACTGTTCAATTAATCTGTCATGTCCTTAATTACACTTTTACGTGAAGATTCGCCAACTGGTCTATTGTTTATTCAAGATTAATCAGTACTTTAAAAACTGGTTTCTTTTTATTACCGTTAATTAGTGCTATTAGCAGCTATTGAAAGTCCTTTCATGTTGGGAATTTATATGATTTATCATTACTTATCATGAGATCAGTTGTAAGAATGAACAGCATTTTCAAACCTGGTCATTACTCAATATACCGTAAAATTTTGGTCGTTTTAATCCCACGGAGGGTCGATTCGGTACATGAAACACTATCGATTTGTAAAGATAAAAATGAAAAATAAAGTACTTTTTTTTAAACTCGAATTAATTTATGTATGTACGAAATTGATTTCTTTAAGTAAACGTCAGCTGATCGAGGCCAATGAACTGTAGGTAGTTATTACGCAACGATCGACAACTCCCTACAAGGTCATTGACTATTGAATTACTCTGTTACGATACTAGTGCCAACTTGTTTCATGTACCTAATCGATCCTCCACGGGATTAAAACGACCAAAATTTAACGGTGTATAGTGTAAACATTAATTTCAGCCTTTCGGCATCACTTGCTAGAATACCAAATGCCAGTTTTTTTTACGTGGGAGTGACTTGAATTCATCGACATTGACTGTTTAGGAGTAAGGATCATAAGATGACTTTAATAGTCAGCTTTGTCTCACTCACATATAGATAAACAGAACATCTATATAATGTGACACAGAAAATGAACATACGAGTACAATATACAAAAGCACAATAAAATTACAGAACTAAGCCTAGATAGATATAAAACACAATTTTTTTATTTTTTTTTTAATAATTTAATTTAAAGGACATTGACCAACTCATTTTATTCAATGTTTACAATCACATTAGGCCTGTATAAGTAAACTCCATCAATATTTATAACTGGTGCTTCAATCTCTATTAATGGCGAGTGTACAGTGACGGCCACTAGTCAGGCCATGTCTTATCCGAGAAATCATTTACATTGGCGTGTACATCACGGATGTGCCAAACATGGACATTTGTAAGCATAATGTCACTTAGAGATGATTTTGGAGTGCCTGTATGTCTGTTTGTTTGTATGTCTGTGTTTATTTCTTTGATTCTTTAAGCACACAAAGTAATGGAGTGGAGTGGTGAATGCCTTTAGCATTTCTACCAGTCAACAAACTCAAATCAGAAACAAACTGATTGTAGGTGCAGTATTGCATTATACTCTTTTATTTTATTTTTTAACAATATGTCTTCATTTTTGATAATATCATAATACATATAGTACATCATTATAATTATATAACAACAAACTACAACTAAAAATTTATACTGAGCTTAAATATGTATATATAAATTATCAATACAATATAATTAATACTTAAATTAACAAAATAAATACTAGAACATATTTCAAAGAGACAAAAGGAAATTACTCTGTGACGATACTAGTGCCAACTTGTTACAAATATGCTTGCGAAATTTAACTTTGAAAATTTATCGGTTGGTGGCCCCCATTTCTGTATATCAGTGTCTATCTATCTGTCTGTATGTCTATCTTAATCTTCATCCTTGCCTTATCCCTTCATTCAGAATGGGCTCTCCTCGTCTTTAGACGCCAGGATAGTCTATCCTGGGTGGTCTTTGTGTCCAGCTGAGCTCGTTCCATGTCTTTGGATATGGTTGTCCACCACGTGGCTAGGAGGCGCCCTCTGCTTTTTCTCTTTTCCAGGATCGCTAAGGCCTTCTTTACTGGGTATTCTTCGTCCCTGTATGTCTAATATCTATTGGTTTGATATTGCTAGCAAGTCGTTATTTATAGACTGCTAATCTTAAACTTTGTCTCTCTACATTTTGTTTGCAATGTTTTTTTCTTCTAAATTGATGTCAACTAAATCTAAATCGCTTAAATTCTTTGCCGTTTGCTGACAATCAATATGAAATAAGTTATCTCTAAATCAACTCAAACACACCCACGAAACGCAACTAGTCAACAACTGCAAGTCCAGCGACAATTACTAAGTAGCATTGAAATTTGTTCTAGCTAACTCAGTTTCCGAGATTTGCGCTCACAGACTCACTGATAGAATCCGGAAAGGCATGCGCGACTCGTTTACTTTACTAGATACAGTTAGCATAAAAAGTTTATAGTTTTTGCGAAATTAAAAGTGGTATTTCGAGTTAAAAGTCGAACGGTTCTAGAGTGAAGTTACCTATACATATTTTTACAATTTAAATATTTTCTAAAATACATATAAAAACATTTAAAAATATAAAAACAGTAGTCCGCTGGTGTCGGGAGCAGGGTCCAAGCTAGCGGTGGTTAGGACTCCAGAGAAAGGAACCTCCTCACAATGCGAGCCGTATCGAGGAGTACTGCCTTCTGTATCAGGCCCTTGATCCAACCGCGTAACGACAACTTTGACAGATGGTCGTCGAAGCTTTATTATTATTATTTCTCTGCCAACCCTACCACCTCAGATAAATGATGTCTAAAATTAAATCAAAGGGACCCAGAACATCACGATTGTCTTACTTCTCAGTTAGTCCTCTTTTCCATTTTTTTGCTAGAGTGGAGTCGTTTCTGCTAACTCTACCGCCTCCACCGACAGCAGCGCAATCAAGATCTATGTTCGATTGAGTTATGATGACTCGCGCGCGGCGACGGAATGCAACCGCGGCAGTCAGACGCAACCCTTACGACGATTTTATCTTCAACCACAATAATAGATTGTGGAGGCTTCGCTGCTTGATTAGGTTATGGTTTTCTTAGATGATAACTTACAATATACCAATTAGAAAATGTAATGTTGATTCCGTTAACTGATAAGGGCTTTTGCAATTACAAAGAAAAGTTTTAATCGAATTTATCTTTTAAAAGCATCTGCTAGTAAATTCGTACATGCATGCGACTCGATGCATCATGGATAGATAAAAATGCGGGCCGTGTAAATTATGATGAAGGAAATCATCTCAAGGAAACTGCCATGCCAGACTCTTACTGACTACAAACTGTAGTGTTTCTTCAGTTTCCTGTTTGCGTGGGTCGCGGTAACTCCTTCAAGTAACCTGCAACCTTGGTAGCCCAATGGCTACCAAGGTTGCAGGTTACTTGAAGGAGTTACCGCAGAAAAAGAAGATGTCAGAACCAATGGTTCTGAAATCTTTTTGAGGCGAGTGGAACACAACATGCCATCGACTTGGGCATAGTCCTTCCTAGACGGCCAGACTGCAAGCTACCTACTGCTCGCCATTGCGATCTTCGACGCCCGAGAATTCCGGAATAGGCATATCCTAGAACCTAAAGTTCTAAGACAAGTGACTTCTACCTCCTATCAGCACTGGACTTTTGTGCCCGTAACTACAGTATTTCCTGAAGATTGGTGGTGTGACACCACCATGGCTTGGATAGCATGTAAAGTCATTGGTCTTGCTCCTGATCTCTCCCCAGTCTTGTCGGATTGCCGTCGGAGACATAAGAGTAAAGGAATAGCGTTTGCGCATACTCTGGTGCACTATAATCTTCTGAGCAATTGGCTAATCTCCGTTAAGATTGGCCACCGTGACTGAAGTTAAGTCTAGAGTGATTATTGACTAACAATAGTTGATTTGTGGACACTAGACTTTGATTGAAACTCTGTAAAGGCTACCAGATATCCTATAGGTACTAATATTATAGGGCTGAGTTTATTTGTTTGAACGCCGTAATTTTGAGAAATTAGATAAAAAAAGAAATATTTTTATATTTATCAAGAAAGGCAGTTAATGGTGCAGTGACTAAAAACGTGAGATTTTAATAATAATTAAAAAAAAATCAGCTAACAGTACCCATACCATAAATACATTATAGATTAATGTACATATATTAAATTATTTTACTGATTAATATGATCTAAAACTATGTTAGTAACAGTTTACTTCGCATTCGCACTATATTGTCTTGGTGCTGTCCTATAGTAGCTACTTGTCCGCGGAAGAGACGGAACATCTCGCCCAGTAGCGAAAAGTCTTCTTCTATAACAAGGTGCAGAAAACAGTTCGGTACTCGCACCACAAGGTCTTAAAATTGACATTCCGGTGTGACTCCAGCAACTGCACCCTGCAATTGCACCTCTCTTCATCTTGCTCTGTGCGTGTATTAAATAAGCGTATAACTTGATACCATTCTGCATTAAAAAAAAAAATAGAATCTAAATTTTTCTTGCTACTCTGAACTCTCGCTAAACTTAAGTGGCATCACACATCGCTCGCTGAACAGATAGTGGATGAGGACGGAAAATTTTGGAGTGGTGACCACGTACTAGAAGCGTTGAAAGGCCTCCCACAAGGTGAACCTATGACGATGATGATTTGAGACGCACAAGAGCCTTTATGGTGACACCTGGGGCAGGCTTATGTCCAACAGTGGACGTCTTTCGGCTGAAATGATGATGATGATGACGTGATACCCTGGCACTTTTACCTTAATCATTATCTACTAGACCACCTTAGAGTATAACTGATCTCAATCTCTCTCTTCACTTACCACTGGATAAGCTGTTCCATACATTTGACAGCTAATATTTTGTACCCATTTGAAGCGCCACCCGCGAGCGTCCTGCGAACTAATTTTGACGTATTAAGCAAATGGCTGCAGAGAAATGTACAGTATTTTGAAGTATGTGCGACTAGACTAGTTTTAGTACCGTAGACACTCGCTACAGTCATTACGGTTGACAGCGCCAAAATGGCGAACAACAAACACGGACAAAAGCATTTTGACAGCCACCAGTCCAGTGCTAATAGAAGTTAGTGTATACTATACTTTCACTATACGTACCGCACCGTAACAATCTAGCTGTACCCTTAGGTATTACGATCATATCAGTACCAATCATGGATTGATCGGTAGCCCCGATCTAGTATACTATCGACAACGCAGGCTCTACTAACGATAATCCATTGCTAGCTTCGAGTTTCGCTGAAACTTGTTTGGTCCTTTAAGAGTTAGAATGTAACAGCATACACAATTTGTAAGGTTTGCGGAACCCTAAATAAAGGCTATTGTTCTAAGTGAGAAAAAACGACACCAGTATAGAACTGTGTCAGTCTTGCAAGAACCATTTTCTCAAGAATGCGAATGAAACCGAAAAATTAATATGAATTAGACAACCGTTAAGAAATCAAAACCTATTGTCGTTAATCTAGGAGCCTGAGGCCCAAGTCTGCTATTTTTATAAATTCGTCATTTCAACACGATTCCATTGTCATTTTGCTAAAAGCAGCTAAAAGTTCGTAATCTGCAAAATTCATAATGACCGATCATTGGTCGATCAGTGGTCTTTTAGCTGTCAAAGTCAAATTGACATTACTGCTTACTGTTTTCGTTTTCAGTGTTTTGTTGTTGTTATTGTAACAGTGTTTGGGTTTTTTTTTATGTTTTTGTTATGATTTGGCAGACATTTATTTTCTATTATGTAGGTAAGTACGAGATTACCATTCTATGTCATTTCTTTCAACAGCGTGTCAGTGGTTGATTATTGGAAAGTCATAATGACGCCACTATATTAGTAGATTACCAAACTTGTTAAAATCAACAATTATGAAATCAATGATAAACCATTCTGACACTATTGTAATAGCAGACTTGAGGCCCTAAACATTAACATGAAGTACAGGCAAACGTCTGAAAGCTATAAATTTATAGTTACGTCGCCAAAAATATACTATTTTGCGATTCAGAAATATCAACCATACGATCGTGATGGTAAGCAATGATATGGTCGACGACGGAACACCCTTGCCTAGAAGTAACTTATTCACGCTTGACTTAATAACCTCTTGGTTATAGCTATTAAAAAATACAGACTCCGGCACGTAATTCCACTCCCTAACTGTACGTTGTACGTAATTACTTTTAGTATATGTGAAACCTGAATATAGTTTGCTTACATATAATCAGTAACTGAATCGATTCTAATAAATATACACCATGTTATATTTTTTCCAAAAATATTTGAAAATCATCACAAGTTGGACACCACCGATACTAAGTAAAACGCAGGTCACGGCAGGTCATACAGGGCATTAGACGCCAGGGTACAGCTGGGTACGGGAGAAAACAACCCCTCAGTCACCCGGATGGCCTGGTGACTATATGTTTGTGTGGACAACCAGGTAACATGACAAGCTTATAACTTTGTGATTTTTCATGATACAGATAAGAAAATTTGTACATAAATTCTTTGCATAAAAATAGTAGACCCGTGTTTCGGGTTTCGCATAATTATACTAAAAATAAAGTTGTATTAGCCTGCAGAAGTTATTTGCCTGACCTAATCTGTGGATTTTAAGACTATATCAGTAAATACAGGGTCCCAATAAATATAGTAATAATATCAACGATAAAACGATAGTAAAGTGTAAAACCCTTAATTAAAATTTATATCTAACAATTACGATAGCCAAAGTCTACAGAATGATTGAAACTATATTTATATTACACTAGCTATTCTTTTCGGTTTCACCCGCGTCTTTGGTTACTGTTCCGGTCCTTCTAGTCGTAAAAGTAAAGGGCTAATCAATATTTAAAGATTTTTCAATTCGAACCAGTAGTTCCTGAGAATAGCCCGTTCAAATAAACGAACAAATTCATTGGCTTTATAATATTACTATAGATGGGTACCGCTCATTTCTTCCTTCCTTGATAAATGAGCTTTCCAACTCCAGAACTTTCAACAAGATTTTGATACAAGTCAAGAAATTTTGTCATAGTGACCAAGGCGGAATTCACCCGAACCGCAGGTGAGGGTGTTATGAAGCCAAGTACTGTAGTGACTAACAAAGTTTTTCAATATACTAACGAAGAAATAAATAAACGAGGAGGACCCGTAGGTGTCGCGTATCGTCCAGCCTAATAAAATAAATACAATAAAGCTCGAACGCTTTTCCACACTAGTGCGGAAAACAGTAAACTGCGTGCCTTAAAGCGGTAGAAATAAGAGCGGGTTCTCGAGTGTGTATATGGAAAAAAATACAAATCGTACCAACCAACCAACTAATTCTAGTTTTACACTATTTAGTGTATTAGTATAGCTTGGTATGCCAATCAATTAAGAGAATAATTAACGGCACAAGTCTGAGCTTTAACAAAACGTAATTAAGTACATAAAGCCGAGTACAGACTGCTGTAATGTAACAATGTAACACAATGTAAGAATTTGTCGTCCATATTGTCGCAATGTAATATTCCACAACTATCACACAACGTCGCGACGTCTAGTCCCAAGCTAAGCAGAGCTTGTGTTATGGGTACTAGACAACTGATAACCATGCTTAAATATTTCTAAATACATACATATTATAAATAAATTACACCCAGACACAACATTTGTCCTGGGTGGGAATCGAACCCACGACCTCCGGTATAGCAGTCAGGGCCACTAACCACTAGACCAACAGGCCAGTCTTAATGTATCATGCAATCTAACTGAATTTAGTGTGGACGCCTTACGCGCGCAAACAGAGCATTTCAACTATAAATATGAGTAGGGGAGTTTGCTGATGATTTGAACACAATATATCAGGACAGTGTCCGAATTTATTAACACTTTATTTTAATATTTTTTTCACTGACGATTCGGAGACAATATCTATTCAGATAAAAGGTTTTAAAATATAATATATGGGGAAAAAGCGTAACCAAACTATTTTAGGCTACATTTAACATGCTGCAACATCAGATGATATATTTCTTTATTCTAAAACCTTTTTGTCTGACTGTACTAAATAGCTTCAATTTTGGTAGTGTCGAAATCGTCAGTGAAAAATACTGAAAATAAAAGGTATCGACGAATTGAACCGGTGCGGTTCGAGCGCGCGCTGTGTCTACACTTATTTATTTATTAAATATTTATGCACTAGTGTACAAAGTCAGACTTGATGCCATAGGCATTTTCTAACAATCGACCTTAGGGTGGTGCAGAGACGTAACATAATAGATGCAACTTAATAGTAATAATAGTAATAGTAATAATATTCCACAATTATCACACAACACCGTCTAGTCCCAAGCTAAGCAGAGCTTGTGTTATGGGTACCAGACAGCTGATAAACATACTTATATATTTCTAAATACATACATATTATAGATAAATAACACCCAGACACAGAACAAATGATCGTGCTCATCACGCAAACATTTGTCCTGGGTGGGAATCGAACCCACGACCTCCGGCATAGCAGTCAGGGCCACTAACTACTAGACCAACAGGCCAGTCAAATGGTAAACAAACAAACCAAATAGAAAACTAATACAATAATAAATACATACAAATAACCAAAATTATTTTGGAAATGCTCCTTTCCTGTTATGTTACAACAGTCTGTACCCGGCTTAAAATAGCTAGTGATTTAGTCGAAGTATTTGATTTGACTTTCATTCAGCCTTGCCAACTTAACGGCATCGAGGCATTCTGTTACCAATGTTATTCTATAACTTATGTTGGGTTCCTATAAGTTACCGGTCGGTATTGTAACTATCCGATTTGTTGTATTTAAATTGAGCATGGTCCTAATCTCAATATTCTTGTCCACTAGAGTTAGAACTCGGACTTTTAGTAACATTTTGACACAATTTTATATACGCCAGTCTTATGAAAACATTACCAGTTGACAGCGATGTGCAAGAGTTTTTCGACGTCATACTTTAGATTATGTTTAGTTAGTTCTCAAGGGGTTTTATTTATGTTTGATATTATTACACTAATATCCATTTTAGGGCACATAGGGTTACAAAGATAAAGTTGATTTTAATGTACCAGCATATATGCTTGATCACGTTGTAATAGATGACTAATAGTAAATATCTTTGTATGGAAAAATAAACACATTACATTCCAATCGTTTTTTTTCTATATACATATTTTAACAACCAGATCAGCTGTTTTGTCTTTTGTGGATAGAAATGAACAAACTGATATGTATTGTATCGCAGGTCTGTTAGACAGTGGGGACAGTGGCCATACAAAATCCGGCATCCTCCTTTGTATGTACAGTCAGGGGACAAAAGTGCAGTTGCACAAATGTTATTGACTTAAATTTTTTTGGTAGTATTTTGTTATAGTTAGAAATATACTAGGTAAATTGATAGACTTTACTTTATTGACAGTTCAATATTTATTTTCATCTAGTTGGATGACTAGATCATCCAATTTTACTTGGATGACTGTTTGGAATGCTATGTTCTGCCAGTACCTTTGCCCGCGTAAGAGTAGGAAATATGTCAGTCGAGTGATAAATTAGCAGTTTACTAAAGAAAGAATTTTTGAAATCGTCTCATTATTTTGAGTTTATACATTACAAATAAAAATACAAATTTTCCTCTTTTAATCTATTATATAAAAATCTCGTGTCATAGCACAATACTTATCGAGCTCCTCCGAAACCATTCGATAGAACTGAGAACGTGTTTAAGGTTATATGTCTCTAACTAGTATTACTATAGAAGCAGTCAACTAGTATTATTCTAGAAGATTAAATATAATTATATTATTAGTGACTCACACAGATTGCTGTGCAACAATCAAAAGGTCTTTGTGCAGTAACTACCTTTGTCTCAACTCATATAGACCTGGTGGGCGTCATCAAAGATGACTGTAGGTTAATAGACTACACACTACTAGTTAACACACAATAATAATAACTAGTTTCTACCATCACTTCTGCTTGCGTAAAATTCGAAAAATATCCCAAAATTACAAACTCGAGGATTTAAAAAGTATCATTAGTTCTATTTCAGGACATAGTCTATACATGTTCCAAAATTTCATACGTCCGTTAAAGAAATAACAAACAAACACACATTCGTAGATAAATATGTTTTTTGGATGATTCCTCACCTAAAAAAAGCACACATATAAACATTCGACTTTAAAATATTAGTGTTATCTATATTTGCTGCATCATAATCAAAGTTGTTTGAAAGCAAATTTCGAGTTGCCAGTTTCACTAAATGAGTATCTTAGATTGCGCAAAAATTTAAGTAAAGGGGAAGTCTATGAATTTCTTAAAAAACTAAGTCAAATTATTCGTATAATTAATATTCCTGCCCTTATTCCGAGGATTTTGGGGTTGGTGTAACACGATGTTTTCTTTCATTCGGTCCTGTCCCGTCACGCTATCACTAACTCATTTTTCTATCATATCACTCCTCACACAACCATCCATCTTTTCTAAGGCCTCCCTCTCCGTCCATCCACATGTATACCCACAACTCTTTTAGTAACATGCGTTTCATCCCTCCTCTTCACATGACCATAATATAAGACAAACGATTCCCCTTCAACTTTTCAGTCACTGGCACTACTTTAAGACTTCCTCTAATGTACTCATTTTTCAAATAATTGAGAGCATTTAGAAATTGTTAGGTAGTAAAATTCATTGCAAAGCAGTTGTACATACACAGATTTGTGAAGAACTGGGAAAGTTCGCAAATCAATTTCCAATTTCCGGCGATTCCCACACGGAACTAAATTGAATGTTAATATATGTACTGCTATTAACATTTGTGTATGTTTAAGTTTACATTTTTCTAAATGTACCTATGATACACGACGTGTGGAGCGACGTTTTTTTTTTAAAGAAATTTTCTTTGGATTTAAAAAAGAAGATATTCATTTACCATTTTGTTATAACTAAGTCATCATCTTCCTGCCCGTGTCCCGCGTTATTTGGGATAAGCGCAACATGTTTTTTCTTCCATTCCATCCTGTCACTTACTTCTTTTGGTCGCCAATCACATTTAAACTCATATATTACAAAATTCTTCAAATTCCTCATCAAACTCAACAAGACCATTTTCGTCAACTAATTCAGAGTAATTATCCTTGATAGGTCGTGCAGCCCGTGTGGGTTCCGTAGCAACGATTTGTGTAACAATTTGTTCATTTTATCTGACAACAGTGCATACCGTTCAATATTTATCAGCATCTGGCGCCTGTTCTAGTCCAGGTTAATCACTAGTCTATTATTCCTTGTACAATTAACTATTTCATTTCATTGCTATGAATATTTTAATTATTTGCTGCAGACTCTTGTTCTAAGAGATTGTTTGCACTGGTTTAATGGTTCTTCGTTTCATTTGTGGTTTGTGAATATTCTTAGAATAATAGGTTATCTATATGTATATAATATTTTATAGACGTATTAGCTAACTCAGCACACAGCATTTGCCGTGCGGCATATAGTTGTTGTTAATTTTATTTCTTTATTTTTCTTTTTCGTGTTTAATTTAAGTTTGCAATTACTTGCTTGTTTGTGAATCATGGTGTGCCAAATAAACATTTTTTCTTTCTTTCTTTCTTTCAAACGTTTTTCTGCCATTATAAATTATCAGAGAAAAATAATTGAGGGTAGGAGAATAAAAAATAACCTAAGACTTATTGTTAGACTTAACAAATATTACTATATAATTTGAAAACATTCTCTCTAAGGCCGTGTTTACGGAAACGTGACGCGTTGGGCGTTTCGTCGTACATTGCAGCAGCGGACCGCGTCATCGCTCGCGCAAACACAAACATATGGCAATGTACGACGGACCGCGCGACGCGCCGCGCTACGCGCCGCGTCTCCGTAATCGAGCACTTAGTGCTCACCTACGTCATTGAAAGGAAATCTTATGCAATATTTCAAGTTCCTAGCCTCAGTAATTTTGTCTATGCGTTAACAAGTTAATCAATCAGAAGGAAAAAAGAGAGAATTTCCCTAAATTTACCAAACAAACTTGGGCCCAAGGTATGTAGAGAGTAACCCATTTATTAAAACCAAACAGATCAATGTAAAATTAATGGATTGTAAAAGAGAGAAGTACAAAACTGTCAAAAGCTTGGGCAGGAAAATGTTAGTAAGGAACATACCACGCTGAGTCCATTTAAATGGAGGGCGCGTAAACTAATCGCCTCGATCATGATTTAAACGACATTTCAAATTAAACTGTTCAACGAAAAACCATTAAAAAAAACATAAATTAGTCCCAATTTACCTGCCTACCGAATCCAATAAAACGTTAATGAATAGCAACCTAACGACTATAGAACACGAAAAATTAACAAGCTTGTCCATGGACAAAACATTTTGACTTAAATCATTAAACTAAATCAGAGACAATTTTTCTTTCTACGGCTCTCGTTAATCCAGTTTTGGGACCCGCACCCAGCGCCCCCTGCCGGGAATCGCGGCTGCAAGCGCAAATAAAATGCTAATTCGCCAAGTAAAATCTGTTTTGATTAAATTTAAAGTAGACAAGACAGATTTTTTTCCTTAACGGCTTAGGGCCGGTTCTATAATTGATTCTTGGTCGCATTAATAAACGATTTAATTAATAAAACAGCACGCAACCCGTTTAATGAAATAGAAAACACGAGGCCGTATTTGAACGCACACACAGCGCCACGCTGCGGCGAATAGCCGAACTAAACTGGAAAATCAACCCCTTTCTCTCTCAGTGCTGCCACCCCTATGGTGAAAGTTTACAAACGCTTTTTCATCATAAAAGTTCCGCTATTGCCCGCTAGGTGGCGGCGACACAGAGCGTCCCGAAGCATTCGCGTCGCATTCTTTGCATGTGTGCGTGACAGAGCGAGACCGCGAGTGAAAAATAAAAAAGGAGTAAAATAGACAGCAATATGTGTGTATACAAAGGCGTGGTTACGTGCATGCAAGCATTTTTTTTTATCGCAAAAATGGCCGGAACTTTACACTTTTTGCGTTAGACCATAAAGTCGCAACTGCATTAGACGTGGTAGAGCTTGAACTTTATGTGTGGTTGTTAAGGTCGAAAATCAAATATGACGTTTGTTGAAATTGCGTTTAGACTCTAGAATGTGGCAAAATAATTGGCGTCACCGGCGTCGCGGCGTCACTAGAAAGAGAGGATATAACGTAGCTAGCGTCGCGTCGGAGCAGTGCCTCCCGACGACCGTTAGAAGAAGGGGGATGGCGAGTTGGCGAACGTGTCCGTTAGACAGAGACAACACGAAAAAAATGACCGAAAAAAGCTGTTTTCATTAAAGGTGCGCGCCGCGATAGAAATTACAGAAACATGGGCGCGGTTTAAAAAATGTCAGGGGCGCCTGCGCCCTCGGTAAAAAGCCGGTACGGAAGTAAAGGGGGAAAGAGACGTTGTTAGTGGCATTATGTGACGAGTTGCAGTGGTGACGCGCGCCGCGAGCGGTCGCCACCGGCGCGCGCCAACTAAAACAACAACCGCTAATTATTGCGATTAATAAACGAATACGGTTCGGGTGCACCGGCCCCACTAGTAGACGAAACGAAATGGTTCCCAAACGTGTGCTCATGTGATCGTTCTAAGTTTAAATTTCAAAAGGTAAATATTCGAACTGACACTTCGAAAATAACCTCGAATTTCTTGTGAGGGCAATGTGTGGCGATGTCGTGTTGTTTGTTCGATATCCACTGCAGCGCGATGACTGTGCCGTTTTCCCGCTAAAACTGGTAATGAATCGAATTCGAAACCGCGCTTTTTTCGTGTGCCCGTTTTCGAACAGTGAAAATTTATAAACGTAAGACTAAATGTGAGAACTGTTGTAACGGAAATTTTAAAGGCAATGTTACTGAAACTAGTGAATTCAAATGGAAAATTCTTCGGTCAAAAACGAGCCAAAATAACAGAATGATACAGCAGGGCGAGCAACGGTTTCTAAAAGTAAATATTGTAATAAATACAATGATCACATCTGAAGGATATTTGTCGACTTTACATTTTAGCAATACATACTAAATGTTGCAATACAGATGCAAGCATTTCAGAATGTCATCTGGATAAACTAGATATTTTATTGACGATCAGTACTCACACTTAAATAATATTTACATGTACCTAAATTAGAAAACGGTAAAGTAAATATAACTGTGATAGCAAAATACGTTATCTCCTGCATGAGTGGTGTATTTTCTTACGGTGAAGCTAAAATAAATAATATAATTTCCTACTCTATTTATATCTGCAAGTATTCAGTTTATGTAAAATAAGGGCAAACACTCAGAAAAGTAAAACTAAAAGAAGTTGTGACACTTTTTTTTTTTAAATAAACTCGTAAATGTCAATGCATTTCTTATCAAAAGTAACTGTTACCACTACCTGTTATTTTAGTGCATAGTAAAAATCACAGGTGTTATTTAATTCGAGATAGATTAATAAAAAGGAATTTTTATCAGTGTGATAAATTTGAAGGTAAAAAGAGAAGAACAAAATAATGTTTATCACAAAGCCAGTGTCATGGCATTATCATACTGATACTGTGTCAGGTGAGAAGTGATAAAATCATATATTTTTAAAACCTCTTTGTGATATAAATAAAAGTAGATTATGTTCTGTAAAAAATCTCTAATCTTTAAAACATTATGATGCAATTGAATGGTTGGTAGTCTGTAGGCCATTATTATTCGTGCCTATGTAAGAAATCATGTCATCTCCCGTTTTGGGTGGTGGTGGGTTTTGGACGAAAAATCATCAAATAACCTGACCACCTCTTTTTCTAGATGCAGTGAGAGTTAGTGTTAGACTTTTACTGAATAAACCTGCCTGTATTCTTCTAGCTACCTTTTGCGTTACCCAGGATTGCGGTAACTCTTTCGAACAGTTCCGGAGCCCTAGCAGGAATCCTCCTTAACTATTCGTATCCTGAATTTGACTGCCCTTATACATAGAATACGTTTTTGACATTAAGATTGTTGACATGATAAAATATCCTTTTGAACCACTTATTTGAATCTTCTGTGACTCTAAAGTTTATAAGATAATTCTTGTTCAACTCCGTTATAAGACTAGAAAGTGCAATTATGGAAGTTAACTCCTGTTTTGTTTTCTAAAAGCCCTTTTTTTGTATGATAGCACTAGTTTTTCACTTGGAATATTCTATTTGATTCTGTCACGTGAAGATATAATATTGATGGCGATAGAACGTCGTCTAGATATGATCTTGCCATGACTGTGAAAATGTTCCATGAAAAAAGTCCATGCTTTAAAATAAGAAAAAAATGTATTAAATAAAAAAGAAATACTTTCATTGTTTCTAAAAATATGTGTATTTTAATATTTCTGTAAATTGACTCAATACAAAATCAATTTAGACACGACACTAGATTAGAGTTATATTTTCCTGTTATTGCCAGCAGAGCATATCATATTATGTGCATACAAAGTAGACGAGTTTTGCATTTTATCATTTTATTTTATGTGTAACGTCATTCATATCCATTATGTGGGTTTAATCATGAACATATAGAATGGAAGAAAAATATCGAGAAAATCGACCAGTTTTTTCTCTTTGCGCTTAGCTATTTCCTTATTTTAACCTGTTTTACTGATATCGAGACAATTTTAAAGAATTCGTTTTATTAGAATATGAAAAACGGTGTAACCGATATCATAATCCTATTTTGGCCATGAAGTATGTTCCTGGTTGAAGGAACCAACTTCATATATGCCAAGAAGACACGTCATATTGAGTTGTAAAATCAATTTGAAGAGACGCTCAATAGGCCTGATTTGTAAACTCCCAAAAGAATGTCGACAACATAAATTTTACTGTAGTAATTAAGTTTGTTGCATACTTGGCCTAGCTAGAAATTCTAAAAACTGAATAATAAATTAACCGTAACACCTGTCCACATACAACGATATGTACTAAATTATTATCCTAAAACTCAAAAATCAGGTTTTTAAATCACCAAGATAAAACCAGTCGAATAAACATAAATGATAAAGCTGGCTGGTTGGACACAACTACACACCAAATGCCCTCTAACCAATAGAAATTCGTAAATTTGAATTTTGAATTGCGAACGTGGGTTCGCGTGTGGGTGTTTGTTCTTCCATACCAACTGTGTAAACGATTTTCTGTCTCGATTTGATAATCAAATTTTATTTGTCATAACAACATCGAGGAGGTAACGAATACGGTCTTCAAACTTTTGACTTCAATAGTATAGACGCTTTGATATTTCACATATAAATACTATATTTCTATTGAAAAAGCAACTTTTGTGTGCCTACTCATTTTTAAAGATATAATTTCCAAATTTCTACCCAATTATGTGGCAAAATTATATCATTGCAGTCAAATTTTATTCTGCTCAGATCTTTATTATAGTCTTATTATTACTTTGTAGGAGAGCAATTTAAGACACGCTGGCGTAGACTCTTGGTCTGAAAATATTCATCAGGTTCATTTTTACAAACAAAATATGCTCTATACTTGAAAAGCTCATCTGAAATTAAATGATAAATTTTAATTAAAAACAATAAAGTAATCTTTATTAACATCTCAGGTAGAAATGCGAGCTTCGATGTCGAGTAAATTGAACCGAGCAATATTCACTGATCCGTGAATACGCGTCAATTAATAATTTTCAATGTCAGAAGAGCTGGGGCGTTTGAATGCCACATGGTGTGGTGGATCCCATTAAGCTGAAATGAAAGAGAATGAAACAGAGCCTTCTTTATTAAATTTAGCTGCTCTTCTTAGCAACGTGTACTTACAAAGTCTGACACTATGCCACTTATGCCACTATTGCATCGCCCCGCGTATAAAGACACACATGCGTTACGCGGCTCAACTACCGATGATCTTCTGTCTCTGTCAGTCTTGCAGTAACCGTAGTGCCCTCTCTGTCTGCACGCACGATCTGATGTCGGTCGCACGTCGCAGTTCGGTCATCATATCCCTCGGCTCCTATAGCTATCGCATAGGAGCTAGATTGGCGCGTCGAGTATTCAAAATAGGAACGTTACTAATGGAGTGGTGTACGGTGGGGTGGATGTGTGCGTGCGAGAGAGCCAGCGACCCTCCCCCGCGCCTCCGCCCCCGCTCGCGACGCCAGCCGAGCGAGTGGCGCGCGTTTACACAATCCGTTGGTTCGGAGCGCGGGCGACACTCGCGTTGGATGCGTGGCTTCTTCTTGTGACGACGATCGACGCGCGAACACGTATCGTCAATTGTTTTTTTTACAACATCTTGAAACTCATACGAGTTCAGCGCTCCCTAAGCGGTTTTGGAACTTCTTATAAGAATTCAAGTTCCATTATTGTCATAAAAAAAGCTAACAACAATTAATGATTTTGAGCTTCAAATATTTTAGTGCGGCTGCCATAGTGATTGGAATATTAAAGAAAAGCATCGATTTCTTTTTAAAAATCGAATTTAAAATCTGAAGTTTTCTTTTTTTCTGGAAAATATGAAAATGCAGTAGGATACCAAAGAACTGTAAATGCTGTGATAGTAATGATTTACGAAGTGACGATTAGTGGTACAGTGTCAATGGAACATCAGGCGCAAGAAGTAGTGCCAACGACAAAAAATAAAAATAAAATTTAGATTTTTTTCAACGGCAACACAATCGGTGAGTTTCTTTTTTACTCCTTTTATTATTATTTTTTTTTTGTAGCTGTTTAGCCATTTATCAACTTAGCCGACGGATAAGCGCGCACGTATTTACAAAATTTCAATAAAAGTCAAAAGTTAAGTTAAAAAGTGACACAATAAAAAGACGTTCACTTTAATCGTCACCGCACGCAGCCTTTTTTTGTGTAACTTTTTGCTGTCCAAAGTTTAACAAACAAAAAATGGACCGATGTTTTTGTAAATGAATTACATAGACCGTAAAAAACAGTTATGGAATAGTTAAATTGTTAGCTTTGAAACATTTTTATCAACAAGTTAGTTAGAATAAAAATGTGTATTTTTACTTATTTTTTTTTATTTTTTTTGTTGTTGAAGAAAAAATAGTTTGAAAAAAATTAATTAAAATAAATACTTTCAGTTTTATTTTACACTTACTCGTTTTATTTAAATAAGTTGGCAAAAAGCAAAAAAGAAACAGTTGGCACTTATCAATCCGCTTAGCAACAGTCAATGTTCATGATAAAAACAGTCACATGTTTTTATCACACAGCGACGATTGAACATACCTACTGGTCCCTTATCGAGTTCAAATAAAGGACAAAAAATTTAAGTTAAATAAATGTTTTTCATTTTTTTTTTTAAATCAAGAAGCGTTTTAAATTTCGTCACTTTAACTGCATTGTTGCTAAGCTGCAATAATGTTACCACACTATCTAAGTCCCTTATCTTTTTTAGCAAAAAAAAAAAAAAAAACGAAAACATTTGAGCGTTTTATCAAATTATCGTGTGGTTTTACGTAATCTACTGCCCCTTGTAATCTCCTTCACCTTTCAACTTATCGTCGTGTTTTTACTAAAAGGTGATTTTTCATATTCTTGAACTTACATAAATTCTATACATAGAGACTATATTGCTGATATAATGCTAATTTTAAACGATTACACGTCAAATACAGACACTTTGTTTTATTAGTACAATACATTGTCGGGGCATATCTGTGTTGCTATGGTGGATTGGTGTAAACAACTAAAAAATTGATTACCTTCATACACTTAACTATTTTGATAGTTCATAATTATTTATACACTTTTATCCACATATTTTTTTTTTAGTTGAGAGTGATATTTTCTGATCGAAAAAGTCACGTTTCTCTATTAAAAATACTTGTCAATAAAATGTGCTGACAGTACTTATTACACTTTGTTTCAACCTATTATTAACTGTCATCAACAGTGAAGCTAGCATTTGCCATGATAGATAATTACTATTTATAACTTGTAACCTTTAAAAAAAAGTTATTGATAATAGGTGCTTTAAAAAAACAAGCATAGGGGCCAGCTCAAAAAAACTAAAATATTAAAAATGTAAATAATAAAAAATGCCAGATAACGGTACTTAGAAACCTAGTATTTTTATTTATTTTTTCTAAAAGAACAGGTCTGTTATTTTGGTAAAAAAAATACCAGGTTTTTTACGTTGTACAATTTTTTTTATGGGAAGAAATACTTGAGTACTAGAATATTGTTTGAAGTATTTGTTAAAATTTATGTTCCATATAATCGTAGCGACATTGTTGTTCCAAAACGAACTTGTCCAGTTGAATAAGTGCGCTCATATATTTATCTTACATATATTTATCTACTTTCACCACCCAAAAACGGATAATGACTAATGCAATAAATAAATATCAGTTTTGGTTCCAGTAAAAATTTCGAAACTTTAACGTTACGTTATCGTATACTTTATTTTTTTGAACAAATTCGACAGTACCTATATTGTTACGAAATATGCAATCGTACGCCCACACGTACGTATGTTTTTAACTCAAAATAATTTGGGTGTGTTGCACGAAACAGCGGTTATTATAAGATTGTAAACGCGGAATTATTAATTTAGTTTGGCCGTGGGCAACCTTTTTTATTTACAAATACGGCCTTAAGGCTTATCGTGACTTAGTCTTGGACCTTATCTCGAGGCGTTTTTAAAAGACAATCGATTATAGTTTTTATTTCGAATTCAGGAGAACGGTAAATGATTGATGCTTGCACGCTAATGGGCTCCGTACGGTAACGAACTCGTAAATACGGCTTTGTTAGCCTTATAAAACGTTGTGTTGAACACAACTGAAACGCGTGTTTTTTTCCCACTTTTACAATTGTTAATTAGACAATTTATCTTAAAGTCGGACGTTGTAATTGGCGTACTTACGTTAAATCGAATAAAATTTAAATGATTACCAAGTATAGTGGTCCGTATGAAGATATAAATCAGATGGTCGTTGCTTGTTATTAATAAGTGTATGCCTGAGGCGACAGCCAGGATCGTTAGTCACAAAGTGCGGCCCAGGTTCGATTCCTGGCTGCTAATTATTATTTATGAGCAACTCTTATCTTTAGCCAGCGGCCGCTAGGAAGTGTTGCGGAATGTTGGAGTTTCTTCGATTGACTCGAATTTGATTACTTATGCTAAATAAATAAAAAATGCAAAGAGATACGCGCAAAATACATGCTTGAAAATTTCATCCGTTCTATACGCGTAGGTTCTTTTCTTATTCGTTTTTTTTTTTAAATATTTTAGTGCTGATTTCTTAAATAAGACTAGATCAGGTCAATGTGTATTTAAACCATTAACCATGGTCATCCACCCCATGTTTTATAACTCACAACGCAAACATTAAAATTAAGGTGTAAAAAAAACAGCACAACCTTGGCAAATAACTCTAAATTAAATTTAACTAAACAAAACCAATTACCCCAAAAATGGAAACGTAAAATGGAATTAACTGTTAGTGCAGCATAATAATTAACGTTAATCCTTCATTGCGAGTCTCACACCTCGCTGGCTGAACAACGAATTTCCTCAGTCAGTTCGCAAATTAAATAAATTATCAACGGGGAACATCAATTTCACTTACCAACAACTTTATTTGGTGTAAATAGTTTGGCGAGCAGCCATTTCTTGGCAATTAAAAGTAATTCACTTCATTTTGTCCATTAGTATGTTTGTTTGTGTGTTCATATGTTTATTTATAATTGTACTCGTTGCAGTTACTTTCGTACTTAGTTGTGTTTATGTCATTAATTTGTCACGTTTATGTAGCGTTCAGGAATTATTTTATCTTTGGTTTTAATTTTAAGACTCATAACAGTCATGACTCAGCTGTTTTCTTTATGGTTTAATTTATATGTGTATGTATGTTTTATACTCGTAGAAGTATAACCTATGTAGTGCCCTTAAGTGAGTCGTTTTTTTTACGCCTGTTTGTGTCAAGTCTGATTTTCACAAGCCTAGTAACTTGTGGTCATTGAATGACAGTTACTGTTTGACAGCTACTATCTCCATGAAAATAAAGTTGAGCCAGTACTGACTGGTGTTTTCTTGAACCCAGTGATTTTTAGGCAGTAATTATTCTTCACAAACAACCAGCTACTGGACATTTTAAAACCCGGCTTTACATACCTATAGAAATAAAATCGTATTAAAATATTTTTTTTACAAAAGTTTGAATATCAGTGTAACACACAATAGGAAAAAAATAAGGATAAAAAAGTAATAAGTTAGTTATTTTATCAGACCTTAATTTGAAATCCGATTTTTATAATAAAATAAGTGCACTCCTGACACCTACGAGCCAATTTTGTTTTGAAGAAAAAATCTTTTGACATTCAAATGTTATTATCTCAAAAAGGTGCGATGCGATTTAATTAATGTTTTGTCAATCATCAAAAAAACAGAAATATAGTTTCTTGATTGTTCTAAACATTAAGATGTAACGAATTAATCATTTAAATACCGTAATTAGAGACATAATAGAAAGACAATAGGTGTGCGGTGTCCGGCATTCGCTTGGGGCTTGAGTTATTAAGCAAAATAAATAATAAAAAAAAACACAACATCTCTTTTTATGCTCTATTTGCAAATTTTGAAGTGTGTACTAACTTGTTTGCGTATTATTTTGTGACATCATTTCAAAAACAATTTGGTATTTACAGTAAAAACACAACATTGTTTTTCGCCCACATACCTACACCTATATAAATAATATCGTTCAATAACGACAGCTCGAGTTCATATGGTCGCAATGTGTTTATTTTACGAGTTGCATTACTTCGACTCCACTCCACATACCATATAATATTCAACATGTGTTACATATTATTTTGATTTTTGTGCCGAGTCAAAATCCTTGACGTAAAACGCAAAACAATTCTGCCGCCATTTTTGGTTGCCATGTTTTTTTTCGTTGAACATTCTGTCAGATTAAAATTCTACTTTATGATGTATCGATTAAACAAAAATGGTAAATTTCAGATATAACTCTTCGAAAAATTGTAATAAAATGAACAAAAACAGTCATTCATAGACATCTTGTATAAAATATTGCTTGTCATAACGACAGAATAATCGATTTGTATTTTTAAACGATGTAAACTTGAACTGCAGATTATAATATCTATGGTTTTTTTTTTTAATCTACACTGCTCAGCCACCCACGTCAATTCTAAAAGTAATATACAATATCATTATGCTGACAGAGGCCAATGTTTTGGTTCAATTAAATCTTTTTCGCAAAAAGCAAAATCGAAAAAGAAATCTCGAATAAAACTTTACAATCAATAATTCCAACAATTTCCGTTCATTTCCAAAGTACTTCATGACAGTAAAATTATTAAATTACCTAACAAAAAACCCACTTATTTTTATGTGGCTGGGTGATTTCTAGGTGAACATGCGATGTTATATTATATCTAATAAGGCAATCAATCAATCACTCAGATTTCAATCAGAATACACGATTTATAAATGAGATAAGTGGTATGAAAGACTCTTATTTCAAATTTCTCTTATAATTATTCGGATGCACAAGTTGGCTTATTTTTTTTTATTATTATTAATGTTTCTTTTCTAACATCCTTGCAGTCACAAAGATTTATTAGTATGTTTACTTTTAGACTTACCGAAATTAATTTTCTTTTGTTTAATTTAAAAAAAAATAATTAAATAACATTAATATCATATTATGGCAAAAGTTTATGAATGTATAAATTTCACTTTCAAACGGATAAATGAATTTCGATGAAACTTGTTACACAAGTACACCATAACTTTGAATAGCACATAGGGTACTTTATACCCCAGGAGTTGGTATGTTCCATTGGAATAGTGTTTTTTTACTATCACCCGGGCACAGTACTGGAAACAGCCAGTATAATCTGCTCGCGGCTTCGCCCGCGTGGTTAGTCAGTCTCCACACTAACTTCCAACCCCCGTTTTACCCTCTTAGGGGTGGAATTTCGTAAAATCCGTTCGTAGCGGATGTCTACACCCTATAAGGAACCTACCTGCCAAATTTTAAGGTTGTAGGTGTTATAGTTTCTGAGATTTCGTGATTAATCAATGAGTGGTATTTCTTTCTTATATAATTAAGCTACTTTATCTTAATGATGGGTTATTATGAATCATGTTAACGAAAAACACGGATTGAGGTTTTAACTGTTGCGTGTATTCCCTAATTTATTAGATTCATGCACGAAAGTAGGTATACGAGGTGAATTTTTGCATTTAATTATGTGATATTTAATTCTTAACAATATACTTATATCCAGTTTTATTTGCTAGATCTTTATGAATATATATTTTTTATTATTTGATTGTACACCACATTACAATTTACAAAAGAAAACCTTACAAATAGTAAAACATACAATGGTTAGTTTCATACTTTTATTTCACGTAGGCCTCCATGGGTATTTCTACAAGTTAGAACCTAGTGTATTTCAAAGTTATGGGTTTAATTGTGATAGTAAAGTCAAAAATCTTTGAAAAAATTCTAGAATTGTTTAGTATGAACTATTGAAAACTAAGTGAAAAAAATATGTAAGCACAAGTAAATAAATACTTAAAGTTGTAAAAACTGACAAACATTAATGTATGTGCGTTTTTAAGTGTGATGACCCCACACTCCAACCTAGAGCGGGAAAAGTCATATCATTATTATTATTTTCCCACTTCAAAAAAAGTTTTTCTAACAGAAAATATATTTGGGTACTTATCTTTTATGTAAAATAAAATATATCGTCGACCATATCTTGAATAAATTTACCAGTAGATGAGCTGTAAACGAACAAAAAACATAAATTAAACTCATAAACTACGATTTATTTTTGATAGGATTTAAATTTAAAACTTTACTAGTTTTATTTTTTGGTGAACATAAATAAGTAGCATTAGCATATAGAATGCTTTTATTTTTATTTTAAAGAAAATCGTAAATCTGGAAAGGTAGGTACATAATATGACATTTGTGTAAAAATTATAAAATTACTAATATTTCCAGTTATTGAATTCTAGTATATTATATATATTATGTATATAATTGATATAAAATCAGGCACTATTAAACCAAAAATGACACATTTATCACAAAAAATATACTTACTAATAAATATGAATAAAAAAAACTTAAATAAGTACTAAGTCATAAGTAAGGTAAGGTCGGTATTGTAGAGACTCTTTCATCAGAATTTCTTTATATAGTTTAGAATTTATATTATACTACATATAAATTAAAAAAAATCGAAATAAATAATATTGCCAGATAGATTTTCAGACAGCTGTCTTTTTTATAATAATGAAACATCCAAAAACGCGAAAAAAAAGGTTTTTAATTACAGGTATTATTCTAGGTATTTAATTATAAACTTAAACAAACAAATAAATTATTTTATGCATGTACAGACCCTTAAATAAACTGTCATGACTATTCCGTTTAGGAATTGAGCAAAACCCGTTCTAATGCATGTGCATTGAAACCACACCTTAGGAATTTATACAAAGATTAATTAGCGTTAGTAGGTATAGGTTTATAAATAACTTGGTTTGTATTTACCACAAAGAACGTGTTTTTTAATTTAATTTTACAGAAAACATGTCATACTGATAAACTAACCAGGTAAGTATAAATATATTCAGTTATAGGAAGCTAAATTTAAAAGTTAGCAAGTTTGTCTTAATAATTAATACTTTTTAGAAACTCATTTGTGAATAGCCCACTTTAATTGACAGCCAATCACATCAAATCGTACTGGCCACTTAAAAAAAAGGAAACAAAAAAAGAATAAAACATTCTTAATTCGAATTTCCGAGACCGTAGTTGATCGCGAAATTGCTATAAATCTACAACAGTATTGCAATCGCGTTCAACGCCGTCAAATGACCACAAAATATCGGTTTATGATGACCAATAACACTGTAATAATATGCTAGTCTATGATATTACGGCATGCGGGCGGTGGTTACTTGCTACTTTGCTACCGTCCACGGTAATTCTTGTTGGTCGTCAAGCACTAGGTATTTTGTCGTAGAGAATTTTTCATTATGTGTGTGACGTTTCCAATCCAAGGTCGTTTTGGTGACTGATATGCAAGTTGTTTTACTATAATGCTAAGCGATTTTTTCTTAAATTATATTTTTTTTTCAAATTTAGAATGAGCAAATTTTTTAAAAGTAAAATGGACTGGAATCGACCACTAGAGGACGTAGGTATAAAATTAGATAAAAATAATTACTTACTGTTTTTAATTAAAATAAAATTTCTAATAATGAACAGAAATCTTTACATTTAATTAAAATAACAACTAAACTGTTTCTTTAGAGTTGCTGTAGTATTAAAACTCAATAAACAATTTATTTTTAATTTTATAAAGCCTTTGCATTTTATTAGTTGTGCTGAATGAACAGGAAATTATGTAATTATAAATAATTGAAGGCAACGTTTCAAATAATCGCGGAAAGAATTGAAAAACTAATTACAGATTTCTAGTAAAACTATGATTCTCGTAACTAGTTATTTTCTGAATGGTTTTAATTATTATGATGGAGCTTTTAATTTTCTATTCATATTTATCATTGTCTTCTCTTGTTCTTTCTCTTTAAATTGAGAAAATACAACTAAAGGCGGGAAAACTTTTAGCCTGAACACACTAATATCTATTACAAATGTGAAAGTTCGTATGTATGTTTAAAATTTGACACTTGGGTAGACCATATCCTGAAATAGCACATTACAATAATTAATCTCGAGATTCTCGATATCCTGCCTAAACCCTTGATAATGAAAAAAAAGGGAGCCGTATATTTTAAATAGCTAAACAATAAGTATGTTTTTTTTTTTAATAACAACAAGTTTTGCATTGTTCTTGATATTCCGTCATAATTCTAAATTAAGTAATAAAGTAATTATTAAGTATATTTCAAATAGGTACACAATTAAGAACATATTAAATAATCATCATTCTTTTTCTAATAATTTTTTATGTCATTTTCAAAGACAGTTAAAACCACGCGTATCTACATGAACAAAGAAATATTTGCCCAACTAAACGCCAAATAACTCAGAAGTCGGGTCATACACAAAGGCACATTCGTACGAAGTAAACAATTCGTTAAAAATGTTTGCCAAATTTTTTGAACACGCATTAATCATCGTAACACTGTTTAATACGCCAATATGCCAACGTTTGCCCAACATAATATGAAAACATGTTGCTTGCCGGTGACTCATACGTGGTCATTGCCGAGAATAGAAATAAATGACATGAACGCAGACTACAACTAAAATGTAGAATTATTAGTTTATCACGTATTTTTTTTTTATCTAGAAAAAAAAAATCTAAAACAATATTGTCTAGATTTTTTTTTGGTAGAAAATTTTCAAATAACTTTACCAAGTAGAGTGAGAAGTGTCAGACTTTTACTGGATAAAACCTACAGTATCCCTTCAGTTGCTCCGTTCTAGGGTTACAATAACCCTTTCGACAGGTTTGTTGCAACGTTTATAACTCTCTACTAAGAATTTAATTACTACTACTAAACGTTAATTCAGTGAAGAAAAATGTCGAATATATTTATATATATTTTTTGTTAAATTGAATAAAGTATTTCAAAACACCAAAAGTACTTGCTTGATGATTCAACTGTCAAAGTGTCAATCTAAACCAATTTAATGTAAAAATAACTTTATTCATATGACACTCGTTATGGTTTGTAATAATAGCTTGATAATAACAGGAAATATCGTTTGAAAACTTATTTAAAACAGCACGAAGTGACCGAATGAACGAGTATTATACAGTACAAGAATGAACGAGATTGATATAAATGAGCAAAATTCGTGCTGACACGAACGCGATAGTCACTGTTCTTAGGTAGAACAAATTAGGTCTAATAGAGGTGGCAGTTTATTTATAATCTGTGCCGAAATTGAGCGGGAAAAAATGTAATTGAACTAAGTAGGTAATATAGGTTACAATGTGAATATAATGTGTTAAATTATTTTATTATTTGTAAGCTATGTAAAGATTAGGTTAGGGTTGTGCTACCAGCGGAATGAATTTGACATATTTATCTCGCATATTATTTTTGAGATATTCGTTTCGGAATTCCTTCTCCAAATCAAAATGTAATTCCCAAAGGGAGACGATTATTTCAACTTTTGGAAGAATTTTTTAATCACAACAGTACCTATATGCCGCTAGCCCTAGCAAATATGTATCTTTAAATCCAGTAATTGACGTAAACCGGTAATAAATCGCAATTAAACTGACAAGAACAATGTTAGTATGGCAAACTTGCCTAGCTACTGGTTTCTATACAATTTAGGCAATACAATTACCGACTCGTACCAAATAATTGGGTACATTAATAAGATTCTTATCGTTCCTTAGAATTACGTCATTATTTGAAAGCACGTGTCTTTAGAAATGACTCGAAAAACAAACGAAAATTTGTAAAAAAAACATGTTATTTTTTTTCAAGACCCACAGACTTATAACACTTTAATTACTTATTGATATTTCAAATAACTATAAATTTTAATTAACAACACTTCCTTCCTAAATAATCTATAACTCTATAAAAACAACACAATCAATAGACAAGGACCTTGCCAAAAAAACGAATTCGATCAACCCATAGACACGGAATGCGACCGCAAAAAATACAAAAAAGTTTCTATCAAAAGTTCAAAATTAAAAATAATATGACCTCATTCCTGAGACTCTTCTGTTGTCTATGCCCATTTTTATTCGCCCACTTGTAAAAGGTTAGACGTTTGATTCTGACAGGCAATTAAACAGACAGGGAAATATCTCAAGTGCATTGCCGGAATAGTATTCTTTTTTCGAAATAATTTATTGCCTTGAGAACTATCAAGGGCGTTGCATGACACTTAAAAAATGATATTTTTAACGTTTTTTTGACCTTTTCTATTTAATAACACTATCTGTCAATGTTTTATAATTACGTTTTTGAACTTTATGACTCCCTTGAACGTTGTGTCATCTCAGGTAAGACACAAAGTAAGAAACATCAAATATAACTTCGTAAATCAATTACAACACAATTAATTGGTAAACCCATAAGGCAGAAATTCAATTCAATTATTCTAAAGTTTAATTGGAGAGAACAATCACCAACTAAATAAATAGATATGAATTTCAAAAGATAAAAACGTGTCATTAGTGATCAAATATAACTTTATAACGACGACAATTGCACTTAATTAAATTTATTCATAGGAAGAGTAAAAGCAATTCTTGTGTCCGTTTGTTCGGAGAAGCATTCAAGCTTATGTTGGCTGTCAAAACAAGTGTGACATAAAGTAACAAGCAATTCATTACTGTCTTCGACATACAATAGACAAGAAATTCATAGCCCACGGCTCCACAATGGGGTACAATCACATTAAGTACCTTTTTATTACAAACACAAAAGTTGTAAACTATTGTGAAATAATTTCCTACTCGAGTTGCGTCTTCGAGTGTCCTTTTTGTAATCTGTGGTTTTATTGTAAACTTTATCTGACGTGTTCTTTTTTTAAATGTTATTGAGATATTTTTAAACGTGCTTTTGTTTTCTTTTTTATAAATGACGTTTTGGAAGTTTCTTTTTCTTAATTCTTTATCGTAGTTTTATTCTGCCTCGTTTTTCTGTTCCAATATTAATTTACAAGCAACGTTGTTATCGTTGCCATACTGCGGACCTTTCTACGAAGTCAACTTAGGCAACTTGATATTTTATTAAAGTTTTGAGATACAATGTTGCCCTGTACCTAAGTTCAAGGCAAACGGCATCACGTTTCAAGCCAAACCACTTTATATACAGGTAGACTTCGTTCGTAAAATATAGGTAAAATATGTTTTTATTAAAGTTGGCATTTATCATAAATATCATTCCTAAGTCTATTCGACATAGCTTATATAAATATTACATTAATACACGTTATTTATGTTGTGTTTAATAGTAGCGTAACGTATTTTATTTTCTCACGATATAATAAATTTTTCGTTCGAACGGTAGCAGAATAAAAAGTATTGCCAACATAAGTTTGCAATCGAATTTGCAATCGAACCTTAAATTCACTGATAGTTTGGTAGGTATATTTGTAACATATTCTATAAATGAACTGTTTTCGCATGCAACGCGGTTACAGCGCGCGAACACCGCGATGAGTTAACCCTTACAAAGTTGATGCAAATTTGCGCATAAATAAATAATATACGTGCGCCGCACATAGATATCAGCAAACGATAACTCCATTTAGACAAAGATGGATGGTCAAATAAGATTTGTTGACACCTCCGCGCGATAACATTTTTAATAAATCATCTGTCCCGTTCGTATATTTATACGCGCGTAATTGGACGTCGGCATATGAGAACATTCAACTTGATTGTCTGTTTATGGCTGCGGGAGAAATCATCGAAATCACGTTTTATGGCCCTTAAATCAAACCCTATTTTATGCGTCATTTCTTCTAGATTTACACGTGCTCCGAAGGCGGCTACCGATAAATTTGCTGCTGAATAATTCAATTTCTATGCTGCCAGTAATTGCTGGCGGACATAAAACGTCAAATAAAAATAAAATCTCATTAAAATGAATGGTTATCCATACTTGAGGTTGATAATAATTAAATGGCAATGAAATTGGCGGTGCTGTTCAAATGACGGTCACGATATCTGTTACTTTTTTATGAATAATGGAAAATAAAATTGTGTAGCATTAAATTTTTTTCCATCTGTTTTCCGCTAAAAGTTTATAAACTAGATACTAGAACTAGATAGTCGATTGAACACGTTTCGTGATCTAGGTAGGGTTGATTGCTAACTTGGTATCACTTTACATTATTTATAGACCTTAGCATTTACTATTTTATTTAAAAATAGGATTTAAAGCCTTTTAACTCGCTGATTATTTTATTAAAGTTCGCTCAAGTGGCACTTGGACTTCTCAAGCTAAAAATATCTTGGAAACACTTGACAATAATACTAATGATTTTTTCATGTTGTTTCAGATTTATAACGGATATTACAATAAGCTGAAGGACATCTAAAAGGTAATTACAACTTTTTGGGAAACATTTAATTCGATTTTAATTAATTTTAAAATCTAAAACTGGTTTTAATTTTTATTTAAAATTACTTTTGACCTTAAATTTCACGAAATTACGATGGCATTAAAAGAAAAGAAGAAAAAAATGGTACATAGAAACACTTGCCAACATTAAAAACATAGTGCCAATTTTCAGTAAATATTGGACTGTTGGCATTAGCTCGGCGGTTACAACCGCTACACTACGTTTGCCGTGAGCGGCGCGTCGCAAGTTCGATCCTCAGCACACGCCAGTAGTTTTTGGGCCTTATCGAAGCTACATGTTGTTCCATACAATATGATAGTCAAATCAAGGCCAAAATAAAATGTTCCCGACACGGTCGCGGTTTAGATAATAAATGTCTTCAACGTATCACCGAAGGGGCCTACATTTTTAAAATATAAAAGTAAATATAAAATATCAATATGTTAATATAAATATGCCCATAAAATAATTTACAATAACAGTGGCATATTTAGCATCGTTTGACGTTTAACTTACGTTTTTTTTTATTAATGGTCTCTTACGCCCTTTTTCTTTTAACGCAACAATTTACACATGTTATCATAATCAAATAACCTTCGTGGAGAAAGTTTGATAAAAAAAAATTGATTGATCGTAAGGTAAAAACAAGGTCCTTATATTTATCGAATCCGATTAGATACAGTATCGGAAGAATTTCACCTTAGTTCGACACGACATTGTAAGGTTACATTGCTATGACATTAGTTAAAACTAGGTGTTTTTTGTTACTTTGTTTTTGCTCTATCATTTGTATAAGGTATCAAAAAACAGTAGCGGTTTAGCAATGATGAATTGCCTGTAGTAAAATTGATTGTAATGTTGTTTTCGTTACTTTGTTCTTTTTTTTATAACTGTAGCTATTTGGGCTTGGTTCTTTTATGCTCGCCAACGCACATTACTCATATTTTTCTCATTAAAATTACTTAGGTCATGTATTTAAAAATAAAACCACAACAAAATGCCAGTAATAATTCATTCGTTAATACAATGTTTCACCCATTATCCCTATTTCTTTGTACGACACAGCCGTCCTAAACTACCCTAACCCTTTAATGCCATACGGTGTCTTCAATACCCCGACTTTCACATCCTTCCTGTTTTAAATGTATTCATATCGCATAAAAAACCTAATGCGTATCATTTGACGGTGTCTAGACAAAAGCCCACAGTCTATTGTCGGGTTAAAAGGATTTTTTTTTGCTGTCTTCGAAATTGGATCGGAAGATGCAACTGATAGTTTGCTCAGCGTGAATGAATATTACTTTCGGTTTTTATTTTACGATTGTAAACGATATTTTTGGGTTTTTTGTTTATGTATTCGTTTCGATAAATAGGTTAGTAGGTCTCTTTGAATTGCTTTTTATTCTAAGTATTGGTTGATTTGTAGTAATATCTTGTTTTAATAATGTGTATTTATTTTGCCAGATTAAAATTCTATAAAATATTTAGCACACTTTATAATTACAGCGCACTTTTTATACCTACTTGTGACATCTTATTAAACTTACAGCTGTAGGTATTATGCAAATTAATGTTTTTGATTTTGAAAAAGTTGAATGCATTACTTTTAAATTAACGTGATACACATTCGTGTTCTTTTATTACTAAAAAACATAGTTACAATAGTTCCATTTAACAAGTCATACCACACCTTATTTTCAGTAAACCAAAAATTTACGACCGAAAACATGAATTACGAAACGAAGACATAAAATATTATTGAATGAAACAGCATTGTTACTGGCTCGTTAACTTCTCACCGTAACCCTTTCAACATCGTCTTACAAAACCACCACAAAGTGCACCATTGTCCCATCCCTTATCTCTAACAATAAACTACCGTATATTTAAAAATCGAAGCTACTTTGAATAAAGCATCCTATTGTGAATATTATAAATATTATGCTAATGCGATAAAGAAATTTTTTGACTCTGGTCTTTGAGACCAGGTGTCGTTTTTAAAGGGTTGAATCGACCCTACGTGTTCAATCATTTATTAAGATTTTTGCTATTGTCTACTGTCTTATTCCCATGCATAGTGAATAGAATTTACGTGAGAAAGGCTAGTGATATATTTTTCTCCTTATTCTAATGCACACGGTTCCAAACATTTGAATGAGACTGAAGACGGTTCATTGGTCATTACTTTATGGATTAACGTTATTTTGGGAATTGATCCTATGATTTATGATTGTTGGGTTTTTTTTTATGTGCAAGGATTACTGCTGGTATTTAGATATTGGGTCATAAAAATTTCTACACGTGTTTTGATTTTTAATCTAGATTTTATAGCTGTGCTTTGGCTGTTGATACCTATTCCTTTTTTGAATTTCCTCTGAGTCATAACTTAGCTTAAATAAATAGAGTCTGAAAAAAATAATAATACTACGTTAACAAATAATAATAGCCATTATTAAAATAAGCCTTTTTCGAAAAACGAATACCTAAAGTCGTAATAGGACTTGTGACGATTTCCGCAGTCAGCGAGGCGATGCCGTATAAAAAAAAAACAAGTTGAAATGGAAAATTAAACAATTACCTGTTAACCGTCGTCTCTGTGGTGAATCTGTGTAATTTGAGTAATAAGATATTGCGGTAATTGTTATTACAACTGTCATTTATTAACTTTGTTTGTTATTCACTTTTGTTCTTATTTAAAACAGATTTTTGCCTACGGCTTTATACATGTTTATTTCACTTTTCTTTTTGTCCTGCAATGTTATTCGTTGTTTTGGAAAATCCATTTTTATAGTAACATATGCATATATTATTCTCAAGATCTAAACAATAAATTAAATATTTTTATGAGTTCATGTACAGGCTATGCATTGTAGATGACAGTCAATTATATGATACGATACTAAAGTTAACTGGCATTATTATTTTACATGCACTAACAGAGAAAATACTATTATTACTCTCTTACTTTATTAACAATAAGTTCTATCTTTTATTGAATTTAATTAAGAACGCAGTGGGACATCGAACTGCCATATTTACATAATGTTTCATCGCAAATATTTATTAAAGAATGGGAATTATTAATTATGTCCATATGTCGTGCACCTAAACTCCGTTGAAGGGTGTTGCGAACTAAATCTCTGTGTAGTCTTATAAATATTTTTTCAATATCAAAGAAAAACTTATTTGATGTCATTATATTTTGTATTAAAAAGAAAAATCTTGGAATCATATTTGTTCAATACGGAGAAAGTCTTTCTCTAATTATTTGTAATTAAAGATGATGTTTCCTCGCTGTAATAACTAATCTTTATGGTTATAATACATCCGACAGTCAATTTAATTAATTTGACTGATAGAAGTTACAAATAATTGTTATCCAGGTAGATTTAGCATTTGAATCCTAAATAAACAGGTCAGTTAGTTGGCACATCTAAAAAAATACTTCACGTAAATTAAACAAATGAATAAACGCATTGTAAAATTCACGAGAAACGCTTGTCGATAGGTAATTGGTGCTGTTTCCTCCACCGTTCAATTCCATGTGTTCAATTATATAATTGGTATAAAAAAAGAAAAGCCTAAATTACAGTTTTACGTCGACGAGTCGCGGTTGCCACAGTTTTGCACTTATCTTTGGTGCACGCTATTTCGAAACTTCGAGCTGCAGTATTTGTTTTTTTAGTATTTAAATTTAGAACGTTAATCTATTTTTTATGACTTTAAGTTAAAAAAGTATTATTAATAATACCCTATTTTATTATAAAAATGTATTTTCACGCTTGTATTTTTCTAAAAATATTTTATGTTTAATACCAGTGGTGTACACCATAAGTAGTCTTCATTACAATATTAAGTATTTAGTTTTATAATCATAATAACAGCTATCAAAGCAAAAAAAGTAATAACCTAGTCATCTAATTCTAATTACCTACATATAATAATTATTATTTCAGTTTGTTGTTTATGAGTCAGGGATTATTTTCCCGTTTACATAGCATGCTTCCTAGTGCTGTTAATAAACAGCAGTCACTAGGAAGGATGTGGATGCCATTATTATTTTATGTCTGTAGGCTTATTAGAAGAACAATAAACAGAGTGATTAAATGCGTCTATAATAAATACCAATATTTTGTAATAAAAACTTTATGCAAAAAGAATAGAATAAACTTTATTGCATACCAAAAAATATCACAGCTTATTACACTAACATAAATCAAACTCATGACCTATTCTTGCTATTATTTAAATAATTAAAATATTAAATAACTTTTACTTCATCGAACGTAGAACGCTATATGTAATTCCAAAATCAAAAATTCAAATTCTCGAACACGTCGTCGTTCGTTTAAAATTGAACTTGGAACTCTTTCATCAGTACACAAAACGTATGTTAATAGCCCGCCTTACACATATGGCCGACGAACACAGCTGTTCCTATACCATTCTTATGCAAAGTAGTATTTCGTTTTATCCGTTGTACTAGAAATCACCAGTAGTCTCTACATTCTGTACCTACTTACAAAAGTCACGTGGTATGTCAAACTATTTTTGGTCGACGATTTTGGAATGCACGTGTACAACCAGCCGTGTATGTTCAACGACCTTTGCCAGTAAAAAAAAAAATCTTAAAAAAAATTGAAGATAAAATGGAATCGATGAATGCTGTTCACCTTGAATTTAGGCGCGCCTAAGTTAATTCAAGTCCATAATTGTATTTTTAAGTTTACGACAACTTTAATTATAAGTTAGGTATCATAAATGCACTTTATTTAGAGGCTTCCATAAAATTATTTCATACTTGTTTCTGTAAATGCTATAAAAATCAGATAACAGGCTTTTCGGTTGGTATCGTGTAAAATATTACTTTTTGAAAACAGGAAGGTTATTTTAGGAACAGATTAAATTTAAAAATATGTATTAATCCGATTATAATTTAGGTGTATTCAAGGTTGGAGTGAATAGGCTTTTAATAAAGGAGATTGCCCGTTTTGTAAGGGAAGTTGGGTCCCAGTGGAAAATGCTTGTGCCCTGAAGACTTTTGTTTTACCTAATAGTAAAAACATAGCATTTTCATAATCGGAAACCTTTTTTCATTTTGTCACACTGGTTCAGGAGATATCCTTATTTTTCTGTTTTAAAAATCTAGGTTATAATTAAAAATTGACAGACTATACTCACCAATAGAATCACCATGAGCATGGAATTATGTCTCTATTACTTTATGCATAAAGTAATAGAGACATAAATCCATTAGTTTATGCATATTTTTACACTATAAGCATATTTATACTTACATAAAGTAATAAAGACATAATCCTATTGTACTGCTGTTTAGCAGTTTGGTAAAAAGTAGATACTTAGGTGCTCATCTATTGTGTAGAATTATAATGTTTAAATCTAACAAAAAATGTGTAATTAGTTCACAGCTTCAGCACTGGATTATTTTTTTAGTAATGACTCATAATTAACGTTGCTGATTTTAGTAATAGTACATACCAAGGGAAATAAAACAAATAAAACTTGGATAAACTATTTATTCTTCATAAAATATTTCATCCAAAGATGGAGCTGGAGCACTTACATTGTTGAAGCCCTTTCCAGCATGGAAAATATGTCATCGACTTGAAAGCCAGTAAAGTCATTTAAAATAGCAGTCAGTTCATCCCACTGATTACTATGTAAATGGTGATGACAGATCCTAGCATTTAACGGTATATATATATATTGTACTGCAATAACAATAATTCCTTTATAGTCATAGGCACTAAAAGACGTTCATTATTTTCACAGCCTACAAACATACAGTGACGAGAAGCTGCAGCAACTCGTTTATACTTTTGTGAGCTAATTTTAGTTTGTAGTCGTAATGCTTGTTGTGGTTGGGGTGTTGGAGCAGGCATTGGAGGTGGTTCAGGTATCCCGGTGTCTTCCAATGAAGGCGAAGCTACATCCATGACACTGTCGGGTCTGTTTGGCTCTTGAACCTTCAATCGTCTTGTTTCCCGAGTAGTCGCTAACCAGCAAGGAATGCACACTCTTTGCAAATGTGGAGCCTAAAATGAAATAGTCAGTATTAATGAATGTCAGAATACGCACCAAACCCTATATTGCTATTGTGCAAGAAAATGAATAAAAATACTATCAATCAGAAAGAAACAGTGCAGCAGTTTTTCTTAAATATATTTAGAAAATGTTAAGCACAATTGCAGAGCATGAGGTCTCAGGTCTGTTTCCCAGGTTGGGTTTCTGGGTTTTTTCCAATGAGAATTCCTGAGTAGCAGCCAGGAGTCTGATAGACTGGGTTTGTGCCTGGTTAATGGCTCTAGTCTCATCCCTATTACTTGAGACTTAAATAAATGTATTTGTACTGTTAGATACACCTGTGCCTAATTATCATCACACTTATGATTGGGGATTACGTTGTGATGATATGAAATGTTATTAAAAAAATACTGACCAGGTGTGCTAGAGTCCATCTTAAAATCTTGCTACGTTGTGGGCAGTCTAACTCAACTCTATGGGTTCTCCGACTTGCAATAGAGATACCACATCCATAACAGATGTTCAAGTGACCATATGCAGGTGACATATCCTCGTGGGATCCAGTTATATTACATAAAATCATTTGTTGCAACAACAAATAACATTCAATACACAGGATATTATCCGACGTTACCTGGAACAGATTATAAAATCATTACTCTTCTACATTTATTACTGTTTAAACTTTTAAATACATAAAATAAATCCTCATAAAGGAATATATAATTATACAGTGCACTTCGTTTAATCAAATGATATTTTGAGTTTGCTATATCGTCTATAATAAATATTGTTGTGTATGCACACGATAACTTACAGGTGTAGGCATTGTCCAAGTTCGTAGAAGAACTGTCATTTGCTCGTTCAACTCCTCAACTGTATACCGGCGTAAATTAGGTGCTAATAAAATCGAACAGTTAATACAGCGTTGGGAAGGCAGACGGCGTGCCCGACTTCTGGCTGGGGTAGACATAGTTCTGATAAAAACTGTTCGGGAGTCCAAATCTCAACAAAGATAGCACTTAAGAGTCAAATATCTCACAAAGAACAGCACAAACAAGAGACAATTATCTCACAAAACATAAAGTACTCGAGGAACTTATTAGCTCAAATCAGTGGTCGCAGAAAAAGCACGTATCGTAAATAATAACTATGCAAATACGGAATTCAAAACTCAACGTATTTAAACAAAGCAATCACGAACGTAACGAATCTCAAAACCAAAGTGCTGTGACAAGCGGAAGTAAATGTTGCCAGATCGATTATTTTTAATCGTTACTAAATCGATTTCAGTTTTTTTTTTTTATCAATTTATCGATTAAAACTGTTTTGTTAATACGGCGTTTCCAAAATACGTAATGCTTTTTTGTTTGTGTAAATCGCTTTTATGAACATCTAATAAACAATATAAACTAATTATGAAAATAAACAATCTATTGTTGTCATCGTTCCATCGATATTACCGCATAGACTATAATACTAAAACATAATGCTAAAACATTATATTTGAGGTTGCCAAATGTTGAGACCTACATTTAAATGTTGAGAGACCTAAACTAGTTGTAATAATTAAAAAATGTATTTTTTTATTGTTATCGTTTTGTTTTGATATCGATTACTCCATTATTATACGCATTTTGAATATTTTTTGATTTCTGGCAACTTTTTTTTTTGTATCTTATCAAACGGATGTAGATGTAATGTTTAACTATTAATTAACTTTAATTTTATTCCCAAGGTGAAAAAAATTGTATAAAAAATAATTTGCACACAAAAAAATAAATAATATTTTTAGGTTATTATTCCAAACAGGCACACGACAGCACAAAAGGGACCTGCCCCGTGGCAATATCCTTTGTGCGCTTAACCATCAACGATTGCATCACAGCTTACCATCAGGTGAGATCGCAGTCAAGCACTAGTCTAAATATTAAAAATTAACCTTATTTTTTGAGTAAAATTCTTTAGATTAAATAGTGAGAATTGCCAAGATCGCGCCTGTTTCAATGATTAACATAATAATGATTAAGTAGTCACTTCAGAGACAAAACTGCTTATAATTCAATCGAAGGAATCAATTTGCGAATAATGAACACAGTATCATCGACTTTTGAAATTAAATATTTATTTATTTGCTAGGATTTTATAATACGCAAAGAAACTCCGAGCATAGCCCTTTTTATTACCCTTTGGACGAGTTTAAGTCTCATGTTGAAACGGGAGTGCGATGAATGTGAGGTGCACAAGACCAGTCATTACGGCGACACTTGGACATGGGCCTCCAACAGCGGACGTCTTTCGGCTGAAATGATGGTTATGATGAAGAACCTACCTCAATCTGTAAAATTTCTTTAATTGATTTTCAACCTTATCACAATATTGGAAGGTTAATGTTCGATTGGTAAAATTTTCTGACGTGCTGGCGTCTGTACAACAACAAATTTTCTGTAGGTATCTTTCGTGCGTGCAATTATGCTAAAAAAAAATGGTGATCACTATGCACTATTGTACATACGACAGAAATTACACTATTTACCTACATACGGACTAGGCGTTTATACCGCATAATCGGAGGACTGGAACAATTTGTCTGCTGCGGTCTTCCCGACCGATTATAATTTGGGTGTCTTCAAGGGTAGAGTGCTCTTAATAACTAGTGCGCGTCACCATCAACGATTGCATCACTGCTTACCATCAGGTGGGATCGTTGACAAGCACTAGTTTATATTAAATAAAAAAAAAAAAAAAACAAATATACTTATCAACATGGAAAATAAATTAGTAAGACCAGAAAAAAAAGAAATCACGAAAAATTGTTTTGGAAAATTTGTTTTACAAACATTAGCAAAATATGTAGGTAAGCATAAGAATTTCGATAATGAAGACAACCCGTCGCCGTAAACTATGAGAAGTCGTAAATTATTTATGGCCGCCGTAAAACTCGATGTTTCTTCACACAAGTGTTTGTTAAAGTTATAGTAACTACGTGAGAGTTACGTCATACCTAATTAATAAATGTATTTAAAATAATGGCATTTTAAAAGATTACTTAGCGATGGGCTATTAGGTTTTTTGTGTATTGAAGAAGTATTTTACTAGTTATTGAATATTCCAAGTATCTTAAACTAATTGTAATCCGACTAGATTAAAAAACCACTTTTTATTTTTCAAGCCGGGAAATCATCCAATGTCTTCTCCCGCTCTAGGGGGAAGAGGGAGTTTGTGTCAGACTTTTACAGACTAAAACCACACCGTTGTATCTCCCTTCCCCCTTAACCATTCATACTCGCTCTGTATTGTAGGTATCAAAAACTAAATTTTATAAATTTTTTTCTTAACACTGGTCAAATTCAAAAACCTAGCGAAGCCAAAACTAAAATGAGTCGTAGGGCTTTTTGGACCGGGACCGCAGTCACCCGTAGTATTTTGGGACCACAAAGAAAAAGGCGTTAAAATACAGTTAACAAAAAAAATAAACTTTATTAATTTTATTTGTGGTCCCAAAAAACTACTGCTCAAGAAAAAATTAAAGATGAAAATTGGGACCGCGGTCCCGGTCTAAAGAACCTCACGCTCACCAAATAATAATAGCTAGCTTGATGGAAGATTTAGTCTTTATAACTAAACGTACAATATCATATTGCATCAATTTATGTTTTAAAAATAGAAATGATTATAAACGATCGAACCAAAAACAATTCTAAACAAACTATTAAACGTACTACAGAGGTTATTTATGCTCTTTCCGTGTTGCCAGCTAGGTTCATTGGCTGGTCCATAAGGAAAAAAATACAAAAATTGTAGTTTGACCAGTATTTGTTGCGCAATTATCATGTGCAAGTATTTTTAGCTTTAACTAGGTGCTAGCCGCGACTCGAAATTGGTTTGGTTTTAAAAAAAACTTTAGTGTAAAATTATACAAAATAACTATTTGCTGTTGCCAAACAAAAACCGTTTATGTTTTACGGCCTGTGTGGTCTATGTTTAAATTGTATATTTTTAAATGCGGCTTGTTTAATCTTATCTCTCTTAATAATTTAAAGCAATTGCTTCAAGACAAAAAATCTTGGTCAAAGTACATATTAAAATTAAAATAAAAAGAAACCAAATGGATGCAATGACACATTATCATCTTAATTAGACTTAAATTATGTAATTTTTACTTAAAAATATTTCAGATCGTAATATAAAAATTTTAGCCCATTAATTAGTAACCATGAAGTGAATTTCTGAAGATTTAAATATGAGTCTAAATTTATTTGAAACTGCAAATTAATTCACTGCCAACTGATTTTTTCTTGAAATTAGAATGAATATCACACTATAAATCTTATTTATAGTTTTTATTTATTTAAAATGCGAACAATAAACTGTTTGACGTCAGCAGACGGGTTTATCAGCATTTTATTCGTTTTCATTTAAATTGAAATGAGTAGAAACTGATCAATTTTTATTAAAATGAAATTGATTCTTTACAAAAATATTTTAAGTGTTCTACAAATGACGCCGGAATTTTATTTGACATGTGTAAGATAATATTTTATTTTTTCACTGTGTAACGTTAAATTGTTCTTTTTAATTTTATTGCTGTACAAAAATGTACGAATTGTGAACTTAAATGCCTTTGTAGTACGCAGAATTTATTTAAAGTTTTATACACGTGTCCTGTGACATAAAATGTCTGCTTCATGTGTTATGTCATTTAATTTCGTGGCTTCCTCAATAAAATTTTATAGGCGTTAATTAAAGGGGCTAAGGGGACCAGAAGAATGCGATAAGCGAACGTTTCTCACTTTTGTTTTACAAAATGCCTTTTTCTTTAAGTAAGAATGTTCTTTTTTGCAAAAATGATCTATGTTACTTACACCTGACGGATGTAAGATGCAACACATAAAATGCTTTAATGACAGCAGTTGAAGAAAACGCTTGATTTTTTGCAAAGATATAATTATTTTTGTAACAAGTTAAAAGGATTGCTTTTTTAATGTTCAAGTACATGGTATGTATTTATCAGATCAATTGTTATATTTGTAGAGGTCTTTTGTTTCGTCTACATTGTCGTAAAATTTTTATAACACAATTTGTAAGTATTTGAAAACATAGTTCGTTTTTGCATAAAAAGAATTTTAGAACATTACACCTTCATTACCAATAAGCTATAATCCTTTCAATCAAGTTTTATTATCACATTGCAAGTAAGGCCAGCCCAATCGTTTCGATTCGATCAAAATTATTCGTATTTAAAAATATCTTGATTCAATTATGTCAAAGATTTTAATTAACAGTTTGTATCGTTTAATTTAATTGGCGATCGGTATCTTATATCGTCGGTATTATTTAAAATTCTTTAAGTTTAACCATTAAACACAATACGTGACTTTAGTTTTTTGAAAAATTATATGTAATTGTATACAGGGTGATGCAATTATTAGATAGCTCTTTTTTGCTTTGAAATACATATGTTAATAGGTGTAATTATGGTAAAAGAACCATCCGTGATATTTTTTAATTGATGATTATAATTCTTGCGAAGTTTAAACACTTCACAATTTAGATCTGCAACACGTTTATTTTTTTTTTTACATCCTCCTATCTTTTACTGGAATCAGTTCCAATGAAAATAAATATTATAGAGTAACCTTAAGCACATCTGTATTAAATTTATTACTTCCTGAAAAATTGTTTCTCCAATAAAATATACAAAATGAAAATTATTTCATTGCAAAATAAAGCTAGGTCAAAATAGTGAAGGAAAACATCGCTCATGAAAATACGTCCTACAAAAAAAATATTCAGAGAGATGGTATATGACATCCTCTAAACCGTATTGAACCCGCATGCTAAATTACGGCCCATCCTTTCTCCTAGCGAAGAGACCTGACAGAGTCCAAGCGGTATTCCACGCGCGCCTCAAAATGATGTCAGTGTCGTGGCCAGATTATAGAAATTAATCACTTCTTTGTCATTGGATGATTTCAACAACCATAAAAAAAAATATATGGCCAACTGAAACTGGCCAGATTGTTTAAACGTTAACATTTGATGATAATATGTCAATCCTCGTTTGGCCATTTCATTTATGTACGATTTCAATGGTATTAAAAGGTCTAAAGAAATGAGGCCAAACGAGCATTGAAATATCCGATGGCCAGTTTTAGTTGGCCATATCATGAAGTGATCAATTTCTTGCCTTACCATAACGTGTTTAAATGTCAGTTGTTCGAGCGATAAACAGGGATGGAACTATACTCCATGTTTAGGTACTTAACTAAACGTCAACAATCTCGATGTCTTTTTATTAAAAAATGTCGTATAAAAGACATACGATTATTTAAATTTAGTTAATTACCTAACATCGGTATAGGTAAATCACTAATAGTAAACAATATTAGATAAAATTTGTAAACAATTTTTGGACAAAAAATATGCCGAGATTTTTTACATTTACATAGTTAAGTACCTAAACAAATGGAGTACACAGCCCTATTGTAGTTGTATACTTAAAAAAATCAGTTTAGGTTATAAAATGGATCGCGTTAAGAGTTTGTAGTAGGGCCGCTGATTATGTTACGTACAAAACTAGAAAACAAAACGTACATAAAATCAATGCGAGTGTTTATCTCCAAAGATTGTCTATTTGTCTATTAAGTACGTGTTTACTATCTTTAATCGTGGACTTAATCTTGTCTGTACGTCTATTTGTTCGCGAAAACACAACTTAACAGATAGTAAGCGAAGCTACGTGGATGGTTCGTGCAAAGATTAACACTAGTTTTATTTTAGACAGGAAAATTTGTATTTGTTCGACGATTATTTTATTTTCTACCGGATAAAACTACTTTTCTCAATAGTTTATTACTTGGTCCGACGAGTGTTTTTGCGTCCTACTCCCCATTGTTGTGTGTTAGCGACTGAGTACTCCATCTTGTTTAGCTCTAAAATTCCCATATATGACAGAAGAGCTGACGAGATGGAGTATTTGGTCGTGGATGTGCGACCGTGTGTAAAAGCTTAAAAAGTAAAAGTATGTTTTTAAATAAATACTGTATTTAAGAATCAAGAATCAAAGCATTTATTTCAAATACCTAATCTATTGACAGACATGAACTGTCAATAAGTCAGTGAGAAAAATTATGCTAATTGCATATTCCAAAGCGTATGTAGATCTCTATGGATAAGAATGTGCAAGAAACTCCAAGGACACGCTTTTAAATCATGTTATGTATTACAAATATCTCGGTTATATATTTTTTGTCGCCTCTAATTAAGGTAAAAAAAAACTATTCAAAATTTTTGCGGGGCAAACTAGGGTTACTCAAGGCTAGAGTGAATTGAATAAGCTCTTAAAAAACTAGCGTGCTACACCATTAACGATTGCATCACTGCTTGCAGGTGGGATCGCAGTCAAGAATAAGTTTATATCGATATAAAAAAAATACGATAGGTAGGCAAATATTTGCTCTTCACTATAAATTTTTTCTTTTAGAAAAAAAAATAATTATCGAACAATAACAAACAAAGGGGAATGCCCACTGAAACTAGGGCAGTACCTAAAAACTCGTCATGCCGTGATGTAATACAAAGTACTACCCAAGTGCTGTTGACAGCTCATAAATAATATTAGGTCATTGTACTTTATTAACTTAATTAACTACTGTTAGAAACGGAGCTCAAATATATCCTTGACAAACTATTTTAGCTTTGGGTTGAAAAATATGGTCTTTGTGATAAGAGAAACGATTCTTACACGATTTGAGGCAAGAAATATGGATTATATACATTAGAAAAGTTTTTTTTTTGTTCATCGCAGGCTGTCAAGCAGGGATTTGGAATTTACTACGAGTAGATATATAATGGACTTAATTATATGGTCCACGACAAAGTTCACTTGATATCTTAAATGACGGTCACTCAAAGACCCTAGCACACACTCATTAAAACACTAAGCTTGTTTTCATGCGATTATTTCGAAACGTCATACAAATAAAAACATGAAATAAAAAATAATCCGCGATCCTTCATGCCCATTGAACATTAACCCTCAGTAAAATAATGTTAAGAATTATTAAAATATGGTGGCTATACCTACCCCTGTGATCAGTCATTGCGCAGGCGTGGCTATCGGACTAATCGCCCCCGCTGTACAACGGACGCCATCTTGTATTTTACCATTAAAAAAAAATCCTTTTTCATTTGCAGTGAGCGCTAGCGCATTCTGCCTTGTTTGGTTTGATGGATCACTTGCATGAATTATTTAATTCAACTTAAATTATTATTCCTATGGTAATTTTATTGTGGTTTTATGCTGTTGAACTTTTTTTTTATTGTAGAAGCTAGTGCATTTTCTCACAATTATCGATGGTATAGTTGGTTAATTATTGTTTGAAAAACAATTGTTACAATTTCTAATTGGCTATGGCAGTCGATCAACTTCCACCGATGCTATAACTGTAGTTAACTAAATAGAGGTTAGCTTGCTTTTCATCTTTAGAAGTAAAAGAGGTTTCATGTATAATAAACTAAAACAAAACATTAATTAATTCAAGTGAACTAAAGCGCAATTTCCTTACTCTGGAAGTCCTAGATTTCGATCTTGTAATCAGATTACTTTTTTACTTGACGGTCGGCTTTCCAAAGGTTCGTTTTCAACTTTTTTCTTGCGTTATTTTTCACGATACGCCACGATAAAACCTGTATATAAATGTGGAGCGTGCAAGAGCCTATCACGAGGCGGCATCGCCACTTTGTCAGTTACCGTGTTTTCACGTGCAACAATAAGTACTTTTTGTAAGAACGCTGTGAGGTCAAAAATGTGGACGAAACGAAATTACGATGTTGTGTAACCAATTTTGTAAAAAGTTTACTTTTTGAACGCTCTTTTTGTCAGTTTTTTTTTTTTAAGTAAATGCTTAAACTGTACATTATTGTATAAATTGTAACATTTATAAACAGGCAATTATTTACGTAGATATACTTATTTATAAAACTATAAAGAGACCTTGATATAAAATTAATAGGACATGAACACGTGAAACTAATTATATTAATTTAAACAGCAATTAATTTAATGAAACACGTGTATGGTGAGTTTGTTTGTTCGTAAAACGTTTTAATGGTATCAATGTGTTCACAAAGAAGAAACATTCAAATTATAAAAACAGATATTTAAGAAATATTTATTTTAACATAAAATTTTAAGGTGTAACCTTAACTAAAGGTTAAGCTTACCGTCAAGTTAAAACTGGATTATTGTTTACTAATTGATTACAATTAGAAACAGACGTTGTTATTCTATTTATAATAATTATTATAAATAAATAGCTTGTTTACTCGTTGTATTTCTAGAACGCTGATGCATGTTTTTCTCGTGTACGGATAAGAAGTGAGCAGACATTTCAATTTAAATTGTTTGTGTCATGCCTGCTGGCGAAACAATGTAATAAAAATATCGTTAAAAAACGAGGTGATTTAAGGTCAAAAGTAAAAAAAAAAACTAAACCTCCATGCTCGCTACAAAATCATATCGATTAACCAAAAACTTCTTACATTTCAGATGTGTCGGAAACACGAGATCAACAAAAAGGGGAAAAAAGAAAAAAAACTTGAATACCTCCGCGGCCAACCTGTTGTGTGCTCGGGGACATTTGGTGAGCGCACCATATTATTCTTTATCCTTTTCTGTTCCACTTTTTTTTTTGGTAAAAAATGTAAAAAAGGATAAAAAAAATGTAAATAATACGATCCTTTGAAAACGAGATTCGAGTGGGTTAATGATTGTGGTGCACTGAGAGCGGTTTTGGATTAGAATAACTTTAAGTTAGGCTAGAATTGTTCAAATATTTAAACTGACTTACTATGTAGTGTATAAGATTATATTATACTTTTATTGCCCATTCTGCCCTGTACCTATCAAAAAAATGAAAAGGTGATAAAAAAAATCATAAGTAACGAAACGACATTTTATTAAAAAAAAATGCTTAATTTTGGTTTCATCTCATAGATTAAGTGAAGCAATAATTATATCAACAAACATAAAACAATTAATCAATGAACTTACTCATATTCATCATACTACACTAAATTATCGCAAGAGTTTCACATTGCACTATCTAAATGATAGTGCAATCTCGTTATCTGCTAATTAAATGATAAAAGATAACAGAAGAAACGGTAAGCAAAGTCACTTTGTTTTTAGTAAGTTTAGATCATCACGACTTTTATATTCGGAAAAATAATAACCATTAAAACATTTTAAATAAAAAAAAAAGTGATTAATTCTTAGCACAAGCAAAAATGACTTCATTCATATTGCCCTTCATGTATCTTTTTTTTTTCTAATAAAATGTTAAAAATAGTATGCTAAATAAAAGTTTTCTGAGTAAACTATCAAAATTAACAATAAAAATAAAGTTCTTTGAACTAATCCACAAGCGTTAGTCACAATCATTATTATAAAAACTAAATCGAAGAAAAGTAATGACTTTAATAGTCTTGCTATTGTTGTGTGTCTCAGTCCTTACGACGTATCTGAACGGACAGGACCACTCCGGTTGAAGTTAAGTGCAGGTATCGTAGACCTTTTTATTTTTATTTTTTTGGAGTGCCTTCGGAAATAGTTATAACCTATTTATTTTACTTTCGAAATTGGGGATAGGATAAAAGTTAATTTGCCTCAGTTCGTGAAGGGTTAAGGTTTTTTTGGATATTTATTACACGGAATTAATACTTTTGTGTTTTTTTTTTTTAAAACAGTTGTTGTGTTGGATGTGATATTTTATAATGACTGTTTATGGTAGTTTTTACTTTAATAAATCTTTTGAAGCGACGTTTTTATGCGCAGTGTCAGCTTTTAAATACATATTTTGTTAGGCCCAAAACAAGTTAAAAAAAAATGAGTCACATATATCCTTTTTGTGCGTTATAAGTCTCATCTTACAGCAATTATATGAATCATTCTGTCTTTATGGCCATTAACATGTTTAAGATCCCGGATTCGCACAACAAAATTATGTTCCATCTTTAAAAATTTGATCCAACCCTGTGTCACTTGCAATTTTATAAACATTAACATTTCATAATAAAAATAAAATGCGTATTTTCCTTGAAACAACCTCAATCATTATTAATTTGATTACTTTTTGTCACAAATGTGCGGACGGACAGACAATCACGGACTTGTTGATATGTTTTAAATTATATAGTGCTGTTATAGCATGGCTATTTTGCTATCCATTCATTGGTGTCGATTCATAGGACTTTGTGTCTTATTTTTTGTAAAATGGAGTAGGTTTTCGTTTGAACTGTTTACTGAGCGATGAATGTTTCAAAGTAATATGAATGCTCTGCCTGCTGTGAGTTAAGATGTGAGGAAGGCTGTATGCAACACTGTTGCACTTTTATAAATTTATTTAATGATTATATCATTACAAACGCGAAAAAAAAACTTTGTCGTGCTTATCTGTGGGGTCTATACTGTCTATATTCAAGAAGTTGCCTGCGGCGGTCTTCCTTTCTAATTATAATTTAGGTATCTTCAAGGCTAGAGTGAATAGACTTCTAATTAATTATTGTGCCTCACCATCAACGATTGCATCACTGCTTACCATCAAGTGGGATCGCAGATCGCAGTCAAGCACTAGTTAACATTATTAAAAGAAAGTATGCCAACGATATTGATATTACATTGGAAATGGAAAGGTAATAAACTATTTGGACAAACAAAATTCCAATAAAGAACGAATGTATAAAGAAAAATCGCATAAAGATGTTGTATAAAAATGTATGACGCATGGTACTTTAAAAAAATATGAATTCTATGGTAGCTGTTTCTTCTAGGTTGATATTTTTAATTTTTTAACAATATTTTTTCCAACAATGTCTTTTTTTTTGTATCGGGTAAATATTTTGTTTTAAATAAAAAATAGATTAAGATCAAAATCAAATGATTACAAAATAATTTTGTTTTTTAATAAAGGAGATTGCCCAATTAAGTCAATTCACTAAAAAAAAATCACGATTTCCACACGACGTATACTATCTAACATAGGAACATCATAACACCTGCTTTCGAGAAACCGGTTGAGATAAAGGTAAAAAATAATCTTTTTCATTTTAAACACAACAACTTTTTAAAACGCCCGACCGTGGGACCTCGCTATGTTTACAGTTTGTGTTTATATTCCAACATTTGGTGATGACAAAATGTTTAAAAACTCCATGTTCCGAAAAATAACGTTTCACTGTGGATATGTTTAAAGAATTAAATTTGGATCATGTGTTGTTGTTTTGTAGAAAAAAACGTGTTAAATGATTTAAGTATACATGCTTACTAGTGCGTTAGTTTTCAAGACTACACTTCGTGGTGTATTCAAGGCTAGAGTGAATAGGCTCTTAATAAACTAGAGTGCTTCATCATCAACGATTGCATCACTGCTTACCATCAGGTGGGATCGCAGTCAAATACTAGTTTATAATCATTAAAGAAATATATTAATAGTTTAATTTCGATTTCTCAAAAGTCTTAGCAGTATATCATTAAATTTCCTAAGTGTTAATTTAATTTATTGCCAAATTGTCACTTTTAATGCCGGTTTATGTTACATATAATGCAAATAGAGATCAATATCTATTGCGTAAATTGTTTCCAGCAGTCTTTATAAGGATTGCGTTGACGGCCCTTACTGACCCGGCAGATACCTACAAGTAATGGTGCCTATTTAGATACAAGTTGATAAAAATATACCTATAATTATCGCCCAACTGCCTCCCCCATTTGTTTATCTATGTGCCGCTCTGCGGTCCCATTAGCCGCATGTTTCAGATAAAATGTCTATTTGGAAACTTCCAAACCTTCCAAGGGAGGTAGGTAATTAATTAATTTTTAATTTAACTATAAAATATTCCGTTGGATGAGAATCATTCAGTTTTTATAGCAACCGGTTCGGATGGCATCGGCCACGCCTTCGTCCGCCATATTCAAATTTTCAAATATCGAATACTTTTTCCGTTTTTGCCGGCCGGTTCAACCAGTTCTTGTTTTTTACTTCCATCAGTCTCAAGCAACATGTGGAAGATCTGAGACACAATCGAGTCGATCGTCTTGCGCACCAAACTTTGTGTACTCACGAACGATTCTGCAAACGCAAAAAATGATAAAGGACATGGCCTAACAAAGAGTTAGGTCATGCAGGTCGCGGCGGGCGTTGCCTGTAAAAAATAACGCAAAATCATCGCCAGTGCAAAAACACTTATCTGTGACTCATATTTTTATACCTTTACGGAACGACTAATAAAGGAAATTTGTTGTCGGCCACTAACAAGTATGTCGGTCGTTTGAAATACAATGATTAGCTGTCATTTGTCAGTTTTCGTGTCTCGTGCGTCGACCGCACACTGAATGTGACACTGCGGCCATTAACGTCGACTGAAAACTAAATAAATAGTGTAATTTGCACCTCTATGTAAATTCTTAGGGTTAAAGTGATGAGGTGGTATTAGCATGTGCGATTAAAGGCTTGCCTTGGGGAAAAGATGAAGAACGATTTTCAATTAGCAGTTATTTATAAATGGTTTCTAATTATGAATTGCTTCAGGAAAAGTTACCTTTAAAAGTAAATTTTAAAAGTCATTCCGTAGATCCAACATCTTTAGCTATGAAATACATAGTATAATAGTGCTGTTGTAGTTACAATGGGTGATCGCAAAAAGTGTAGCTCACAAAAAGTAGCGCCGTCAAATATCGACTAGGATAAACAGTCACAAGTTGACCGTGGCAAGGTCGCGGGGATACTGAACTTCGAACAAAAAAATATTCCACATTTGAATATTGCATTCGGCTCGGCTGATTGATGGGATTTCTTTTTTTCTTTTCACGGCATCGGCACGCGATTGATTCCTATTGTTTTTTTTTCGGATATCCCATTCACGCTGCATTCTCCTTTAAGAATTCCTTTTTTTAAATTATATTCAATTGTTATTTATTCTTAAATCTTTTTTGTTAAAAATATATGCGGGTGTAACGACTCTTAAATTGTGAGTTATTTTTAAGGTTTGCTTATAACAAAAATGCATAAATTATCTGGCCACACGCCAGATCCCTTGTACGGCTGTGAGAAAGACAAGGCAATTTTAAAATTTGCTTTTTTATATGAAGATGTGGAGAAAGAAATTCCACTTTATACGACGCCCCCGATATCCGTTATGCATATCGGCCTTATACGGGCCCTAGAAGAGTGTCGGCCGTCTCATTGTCTTTCTGTCCGTCATGAGTGAGTCACGCCATTGTTGGGTTACACAATAGATGTCTTTGTGCATTGTGCCCCGAGGGACCCTGATGTTACGTATTTTGTAATAATTAGTCGACTTCTATTTGACGCACAAATGATAATTACTCATGCGCCTACTTTCTAGATTTTAATAAAGACCTAGTTGCGTCAATACTTATTGATCGACCGCGAAATAAGTTTTTGTGTGATACGTAACGCAATATCTTACACGGCACGCGTTTAGGGGATCACCCTAAAGTTTTGAAGGGCAAAAAAATGCAGTAAGGGTGCGTCCAGTACAATGGATATGCGAAAACTAAATCGAGTTCGCTTCTAACAATAAAATCCAATGATCTAAGTTCGTAAATCGGTCAAACGATTTCGACCTCTATGTCGCCGAAATACGAAACACCGCCACCGTCATTCGATTATTCGAAATCTATCCCCTTCGGAGTAGGCAACTTGTAGGCGGGAAAAGTGGTCGTTCGTTCAGATATGTCAAAACAAATTAGCGGTATACTTGTGTATGTAGGAACGAGCACTATTTTATCTCGTTTCTATCTCGTAGGTGCGAAAAGGACGAAATATTTATGAATATTGAATATAATTTATCACCAGTTTTCCCCTTTAGGCGTTTATCGATGTGTGGGCTATGAATAGAGTTTAAGAGGTGTTTTATATTATAATTTTTTGGTGAATTATAACAAGTTATGTTAAACGTTAGGATAGTTACACGTGTAAATGTAAAATGAGTCTAAAATATTTTTATTGTTAATACTAATGTGATAATATGACTTAGGTATCTCAAACACTCGAAAAAAAAAAAACTAAATGGCTAGCAGTCAAATAATTTTGCTTCATTGATTAGGTAGATATCCAGTTAAATATGAAATTGAATGTAATTCCATTGTTATTGCAGCACCCACTATGAATAACACTTAATTCACGTATCACGTCCAAAGAATTCTTAAAAAGAAAATTATTCGGTCGGCCAGCACATTTGTTATAATTCCCACAAGAACAGTTATATAAATTGCTCCAAATCTTCAACTTAATGAAACTTCCACCACAAATCATCGCGTCACGCACCCCTAAAAATTCGACTAACGCATTCGGTATATCGAATAATTTATCGAATAATCGAATTAAAAACGTAATAATCGTTATCGAGTGCAATTACATAGATAAACGTTTGAAATTGTAAATGTCTGACCATAATTACGTTAGCCGTGATATAATTTGCGGCATAAATCGAATAAATTTCGCGTTAGCGAACGTGATCAGATAGTGGTATTGTTTTATTAGAAGACTGATTGAAACGTTTTGATTTCATTTAAATAATATTAATATAAACGTAATTAAAATCAATCGCATCGTTCCATTTTTTATCTTAGAACGCATAAAAAGTAATGTAAAAATTATGTGAATTATTCGAAAAAAGAAACTGCCATATTCGAATAAACAGTGACCAAAAAATTTAACGAAATTGCTCACTAGTAATTCAAATAACGAATGATGAGTAGAGTGGGTGGCGACGTTCGTTGATGGGGTAAAAATTACCCCCGAGGGGTAACCACCCTATGTAGTGATGTGTGTTTATGTGTGGAGGAGGGTATGATAATAGCGTATTTCCTGCCTGCCCCACACAGTTCTCGTAATGTGAAATTTTGCATTGCACGCACTTTAAACAATTTATTCGGTAGTTGGAAAAAAATATCAAGTTCTTTTTCTGTAATTTTATCAATGGTTTTACTGTCAGAAAAATCTACATAGTTTTACTTATATGATATAATCAGCAAATTTACTTTTTACAAGGCATAATAAACATTATGACTTCACAGTTCACCAGCACATTGTACAAAAATATAATTCTGTAACATTTTTACATTTTTATTGGCTGCCATAAAAGTAACATATAACTTACAAATGGCCGTTAAAATGCAACCATTAAACGCCTCCCTGAAATAACCCGAAAACGAGTGTTTGCATTTTAGCGGCCCGGCCGAATGCATTTCATATGGCAGTTATACAGCAAATGAGTTTTAAAATGTGAAATGTTTGTTTGTTTGCAGTAATCGTTATGGCTGGCATTCATTTTATGTAAAACGATGACTTTTTATGACAACACTGTCAACAGATATTTTTAGATACGAAAAAAAAACAAAACTTTAGTTCAGTTCAAGAAAATACCTTCATAATTTTCAATCCATAAAAAATAAACGAGTGAATCCATTAGGAAAACATATTCAAATACGGCACGTAGGGAGGCACAAAACACTAAAATGCACGTTCACAAGTAATTACACTAATGTAGTATACCCTTGTAAACTGTTTTAGGGTTAACTGCGTCTGAGTGTGGCCAACGCAATAAAATAGCTACCAACGACTTGCCAAGTGTACAAATAAAATAATTGTCTGTTAAAATAAATATATAGGGCATAGGGCTATAGAGTCCTTTATAACATTTATCGATAAAAAGAAATGTAAAAAAAAAACTAGACGTATGGTAAGAGTTTATGACGTAAGATTTCATACAATATTTTTTTAAATAGTACCTAACTTTGGAATGCAAAAATAAAATCCTCATTTTTAATCACCCATAAAATTTAAATATGGAACGCGCGAGAAATGTCGCCGCCATAAAAGCACGCATGCATGCATCGTCTTTTGGCAAGGAACTACTTTTTACTAAACCGTTTCCGAGCACAATAAGGATCCATTCAAGGCAATAAACCTTATTCGGGCAATTATTTTCACAGAGTCACAACACTATCTATTCATTATGTCTGGTTTCTTGCGTTACACGTTTTGAATTATTTATTTGCGTTAATATCAATTCAGATGCGACAAAAGGCCTGTTAGTTGGTACGTCTGTGTTGGCAGCACTGTCGTTTGGTTCGCTCGACCAGATAGACGAGAGCCATTCACAGTCGTCCGTGTTAGTGATGCGAGTTAGACGTAGCAGAGGGTGATCCGGCTCGAGGGATCATTATAGGCTGGTTATTGTGTACGCAACGGGCGTCAAACGCGTATTTATTGGACATTCGCAGCGCTGCGTCAGGCGAAGAAGATACGGAGTTAAACTGCCAACTGACACGCGAGCACTAAGTACTTTGTATCAAGTTTCGCCGGATTCCGCTCGCTACTTGAGTTATACTGTGTTGTCGTGTGTAGGGGCACTTATGTGCGTCGCGTGGAGTAACAATTGAGCCGTTCATACATATTTAGTCGGCATTAATTTCGTCGAATCGGATTAAATGCCGATAAAACGTAACTTTCACGTACATTTTACGTAAACATTAACGTGGCGCGTGTGTTTTGTGCATTTACAGGTGGATTGTGCGTAATCGGTGAGCTGGACATTTTTTGATAAATATTTTTTTATTTATTAGCTTAGTGTTTTAAATATATTTCTGATTATAACGTAAGTAAGATTTGGTATTTTGTCTGAATTATTTTTGTGGGTAAAATAACTAATTACAAAAACTTTGAGTTAGTGATTCCTGATAGCTACCACCTAAGAGTCTTTGAGTCAAGAGTGAATAGGTTACTTCTAGGCAAGTATGCCCCAACGTCGGCCACAGCTTCGCTTACCATTAGGTGAGATGTGGTCAAATGCGACCCCTGCCATAATAAAATAATAAAAAAAAGACTTTATCTCAAAAAAGATTGAATGTTATTTGAAATATTTCGGTACTGTCTTTCAAACAATAGCAAGATAACATTCTAGCTAGCATAAAATACCTTAGGCACGTTACGTATCTACATAAATATGCAATCTCTCTCACTTATCATTGAGATAATATTTTCTGTGCCTGATAACACGTTTAAAATTATAGAAATAGAACGCAAAATATACCTCTGTAAGTTATCAAAAAACTAACTTTTAAAATAATACAAAAATGCCAAAAAAATTTTCAATATTTTTCCTAGTGGGATCTTTAGTTCGTGGCGCTTTTTGGAACGCGGTTCCAATTTCAGCCTATATAAAGAAAATACATGTATTTTTGTATTTTAATGTATTTTCTTTGTTGTCTCAAAATACTACTCAAACAAAAAAATATATATATAAAGCTGGAAGTTAGGACCGCGGTCCCGATTCAAAGAGCCCCACGACCCGGATCTTTAATTATAAGTACTTTCAGGTTTTATTAAAATTAACCAGCACAAATTCAGAATCTATCACAAAACATTATAAAAAAAAACTAGTTTGTTTAAATTTTCCTGCAAGTTGAACTTCAGCACGTCCATACCAAATACAAGTACATAAGCATTACATAAAGACCCGTTCACACAATCCGTGATAACATTACGGGAACATTCATAAAGGTGTAGCTATTTCATCCTCTAAAGCCCTCTCATTTTAAGGATTTGCAGTTGAAATTAGTTCGCAAATCTGGGGCTTACCCTCCCCCTGTTGCGGAGATGTAGATGAGACATACGGATAAATAGAGCTATGCCTTGGCTTATTGTTTTTGTTTTTATTGTAGGAAAAATGGCGTGTCTTGGCTTGAAGTAGGGTTAGGAAAATGAATGGAGAAAATATTTTTTCTGAGATGATGTTGACATATCTTAAGATAGATGAAAAAATATGATTAGGGTTTTTTTTTATGTATTCATTACATACTAGCTGCTGCCAGCGACTACGCCTGCGTGATAGTCAAAAATAACCCAAAGGATCGTAGTTTCGGTATAAAAATATTTCTATGTGCTATTCCAGGACATGGTCTACACTTGTGCCAAGTTTCATCGAAATCCATTCAGCAGTTTTTGCGTGACAGAGTAACAAAAACACTCACAAACTATCAGCTTTTTAATAGTTGAATGTTTTACTTGAAAAAGTGTCTAAACTAGACATTTTACTTGAGATTAGCCACAGAAATGCATCACAATTTCTTCAGTGTACTGTTAACGATTTTATTCGAAAACCGTTTCGGTTAACGATAAACGGTTCTTTTTACAAAAGTCAAAATTGAAACGGTTTGTTCGAAAACAATTTACACTAATGCTCAAACATAAGTCTGTCTATGTTGCTAATTGTTTGCAGTATCAACATTTTTGTTTCAAACAAAGAATGTTTACATACATTTTAAGAGGAACCGCGTTTTCTAAGTCCCATTGTTCCGTCCTATTATGTATCTAGAACTAAAATGTTCTGTAACTAAGAAGTTGTTGCGATAGTTATCTTTGCGTAGTAAATAGATAACTAAGTCTGTTGAAAAGATATTTTAACTTTGAAAAACCTTGATCTTTACTAACCTAATACTTTTATGATGTTATTGAATGGTTAGTTATTACTTTGTTACGCAACATTTTGCAACAAATAAGACTAAGATGGTTATAGTAAATTAGTTTAACAAATAGGACTGAAGGAATGTTCCAAAGAGTTAGCTTGAACGCAAAGATTGATTGAGGGACATGTGGCCGGTATGCAATAGGTAGCTCGCTGTCCAGTAAAGAAATGTCAGCAAGATGGACAGGGCCAGTTTAGACAGGTGCCTGTCAGGGCAGTGGATTGTTTGAAAGAGTTACCGCGACCTTCGCAAAAGGTAACTGAAGGAACACTACGGGATTTAGTCTAAAACGTTCTCTCACTCCACCTAGAGCGGGAGAAGTTGTTTGATGATAGCTCTCATCAAAAAAAAAGATATCATCATCATTTACAGACGTAAGACGTCCACTGTTGGATATAGACCTTACCTAAGAGTCGTTATAATGACCAGACTTTGTGCGTCTCGCATCCATCGGATATCTGCAACCCTCACCAGTACCTCTACCATGAGTTTTAAGCAATGTTATTCGTCGCTACTCGATATCGACGCCGTAAATATTTTGTATGGCAAATTTTGGTTCTGCAAGTGACCGCTAGAGGCGCTGCAAAATTTGCCATACAAAATATTTACGGCGTCGATATCGAGTAGCGACGAATACTATTGCTTAAAACTCATGGTAGAGGTACAGGTCATTCGCCCATCTGGAGGAAAAAAACTCCTGAAACTGAACAAATTATTCAAGACCCCCATCTGTACGGTAGTTAGCGCTTGCACAAAAAGCTAATTAACAACAAAGCACCCCTGGCATGTGTTGAACGAAACATCACTGGCTAAAGCCATTGTAACTTAATAATCACAATAAATAAGACAGTTTAAAGATACTATCTTAGACTCCACAACCAAAATACAAAGATCCCTTAATTTAAAAAAAATAATCGAAGGTAAACGTCAAGTTATACTGGATTCAGAGTCACCCTTTGTTCTCCTAATTATAAAGTGGGGTGCGGACAGTTTGTGTTATGGCTCATTAAAAAGGAAGTTTACAGTAGGTACATGTGTATGTTGCCTTAGGGTACCAGCCTAGTAGGCCATGTTTTATGTAGAGACAGTCCTTATATAGCAGTAAAACTTAATATCTGTAAAGGTTTAATTTGTTTTGTGCGAAAAAAATATGAGTTCACAAAGATGGCTACGGCTATTTTTCTTCTATCGTCGTTCCTTTTAATAAGAATTTAAAAAATAACCGTCTTTGCGACACACTTTTCAATCACTTCTCAACTTTGACCTTAACCTACAAAGTAAGAATATAATTAACATAACTACAAAAAACTACTGTAACAGCAACATTGGGTACTTCGAAATTTCAACTATTATTTATCATTTTATTCATCCTCCCTAATTCGAAAAACTGGTCCAGCGAGTTCTCACGAAACTTCCTGTTCGAATTAAAAAAAAAAAAAAAAAAACAAGAAATACTAACCTTCAAATAAGATGAATTTCTTATGCAAACGACCGACTTCCCACGGGCTGAAAAATTTGCATACCTAAAGGGTTGGTATCCCTAAGAACTTGGCACAAAATATGCAAATCTGCAAATACCTTAAGTAATTATGCGAGATTTGACAGCTGCTGTTTTTTCATTCGAATTATTCGAATGCTAATTCAAGATGGCTTCCGAATCAGGTGGGTAACCTTGGGAGCCCGAATTTGGCAGTTTATTTGATACATTTTTGGACCTCATGGCGGTTTGAATTGAATTAAAATCATGTTCTCTTGTGATTTAAATTAAATGTAAAATGTTAATGTGTGAGATGATATAGGAGAGTTCGATGTATTTTTATTTAATTCCTTGCGAGTCATTTTATTTATATAAATCATTTTTAAAAGTAATTTATGTTATCTTTATGATTTTTGCGACTTTTATTTAGCACAAACATAATCAAGAAAGTCAAGAACAGAACATATTTCAAGAAGTTTACATGAAGAACAGAAGAGAAGACTCCAGCAGACTATCTTCGTACTGGTGATTGCCACTAGCGAGGTATAGAGTTCCTACGTATATTGCCACTGTAGGAACTTCATACCGTGCTCTTGGGTACGCCAATCTTCTCCAATACGCCGTATTTCGCCAACGCTTGAAGAAACAAGACACATCATCGTTCAAGAATCAGAAAATCCTAGATTTTATAAAGCTATATACTTTGTGTTTTCAATATATTATGTGTATTATTATGTCTTTGACTGGCCTGTTGGTCTAGTGGTTAGTGGTCCTGACTGCCCAGCCAGGACAAATGATTGAGTGATGTGCACGATCATTTGTTCTTTGTCTGGGTGTAATTTATCTATACTCATAACACAAGCTCTGCTTAGCTTGGGACTGGACGGCGTTGTGTGATAGTTCTGGAATATTAAATATATATATATATATACATTGTTTGTGAGGCGCATTCAAGGCACTTTGAATGTTTTTTCAATTTTGTGTATTGTTTTAGATTTCTATATGAGTAGGTTGTCCTTGATTTGGTGCAAACATGCGCTTACAAGCTAAATTGGTTGACATAACAGGAGAGCTCTATAACGATTGCTTGAGTTCAAAATATTTGCAACTGACTAGACCGAAGAATCGTTAAACTAAAGCAACATTAAGCAGGACACTTTTCTCGTAGAACTGATCGTCAATAGGTTCAGCAATTGTGACTGTGTAGCAGAAGATGCAGAAATGGAAGGTCTGCAAGGTGGACCGCGCACATGTTGAGGGTTGCGGGAATCCTATAGATGTCAGACGCGTAGCCGACTATTCGTTGTGGTGACACTTGGGGAGCCCTATGTCTAGCATTAGACGTTTTACAGGTGAAATAATAATAATAATCACTTTCCATTAAAATTACCTAAAGTGCCTCTGCAAGTTGGTTTCGGCTCCTCGTACGCCTTCCAAAGGTCCAGGACCTCAAGGTCCTGATATAAATAAATTCATAAAAATAATAATATTCCACGACTATCACACACAACGTCGTCTAGTCCCAAGCTAAGCAGAGCTTGTGTTATAGGTACTAGACAACTGATAAACATACTTATATGTTTCTAAATACATATTATAGATAAATTACACCCAGACACAGAACAAATGATCGTGCTCATCACACAAACATTTGTCCTGGGTGGGAACCAAACCTACGACCTCCGGCATGATGCAATATTATCACGATCATCATAAATGGGGTTAGAAAAGGTTCTTCTTCTAATGGTAAGGTACCATTGACAGAATTTCACATTTTCTTGGACAGGTGCTCTTTTTACCCGACTGCGCCAGAAGGAGGGTTATTTTTGTTTTTATTTATTTATTATTATATATATTTTTTCTATTACCAGTTGTCCCCAGCCAGTTTTAAGCGTTTTTAGTTACTGCTCCTTTTGGTCGTAACGTGATGTTATATAGCTTATAGGTTTTTTATTTAAATGGCTATCCAATACTGAAATTTATCCAATTTTTCAATTCGAATCTTTCGAGATGTATCGCTAGTTCTGAACGATTTATCGTTGTTTGCTATCGGGACTGTACCTGGCATTTTATATACTTTCCTATCAACTTATTATTGTACGTACAGCTAAGGAGTGGCATTCCTCACCGGAGTCTATATAGCTACAAACTGGGGGTATTTAAGTTAAGAGTATTATTTATTAATTATTTATTTTATTTATTATATACTTTATTGTACACCTCATAATGAACACAATATTACAAAACTAAGTATACAATGGGCGGTCTTATCTTACAAGGCAATCTCTTAAGAAACAAGAGGAGATTGATCTGGGGCGACAGTTTGACAGTGTGCAAAAATCATAAATAATATTAAATACATATAATAATAAAAATGCATATCGCTGCTTTAATTTGATAATGACAGATCTCAAAAATGCACTTTTTTCAAGAGAGCTGTTTAAATAAAACAAGAAATTAAATTGTTTCCATCTTTTATTTTAATAAAGAGAACCCTTTGAAAATTACCTAAATTGACGTAAAATCTATCAAATTTTTATTATAAATAAGTTATTTAGCCCTTTCAATACAAAATCAACACATAAACTTATAAAAAACAACATGCTTCAGACATACGCCAAACAGTTTTTAGTTTAATTATTTTTAACATTGGCATAAATTATAGTACGACCTTTAATTTGACAACATTCTTTCGTGAACAGTGACACTATTCTTAATAAAACAAATAGTTCAGTAAAGTAATTTTTGTACAATGGCTTATTTATTTTTGATGCATTTTTTTTGTTAGTGAATTTTTACAAATAATGTCACTTTTACAATTACATTACTATTCTAAGGAAGGTGTAATACAAAACCAATGTATTTTTACTATACAATGACATTTTTTGTTTTGTTTAACTAACTTTCTATCAGTTTTTATCGTTATAGAGATCAAAAATAATACTAATTATGTAAAACTTATCTTCACAGAACACGCGCTACTCTCAAAATTGCAAATATAGCTTGTATTTATATTATAGAAACAGTGAAATAATAAATAACCTACAAACAAAATTAATTTTGTTAGAAGGTTATTAAAAATATTTATTAACGAGCTTACACATAATTATGACTTCCACTAGCCCACTTTAACAAAAATAAAGCATTACCTGTTTCTGAAAAAGTAATTTTCTTTTACTCATCATCATCATTTTCCTGCCCTTATCCCGTTTTATTTGGGGTCAGCGCAATACGTTTTTTTCTTTCATTCTGTCCTGTCACTCGTTACATTATCACTAACTCCTTTTTTTTTCATATCACTCCTCACACAATCCATCCATCTCTTCTTTGGCCTCCCTCTCCCTCTCCATCCATCCACATGTACACTCAAAACTCTTTTAGTAATATGCGTTTCATCCCTTCTCTTCACATGACCATACACCAAAATCAATTCAAACATCACAAAGTTACAAAAACAAATTGAAACATAAAAATGTTAAAGTAGTAAAAAAGGTGTTACAAAGTTTTTCAAATGGTAAAAACTACTACTGGTACTTAATATTTTACACCCCATTTTTTGAAAATCTATGAAGGATTGTTCGTAGGATAACAAAGGGTACGCGGCAAATAAATTGAACTATCCGCCAGGGCTACACGCAGCTCCCTATCCGACCTAGACCCGAAAATCGGTTATAATCCCTGTCACACAAGTTGAACCATCATGATGGTAGGTGAATGTGCAGTAACCGATTTTCGGGTCCCAATCGAAGCGGGGGTCGCGCGCAACCACAGTATGTGGTTGATTGTGGTTCAATTTAGTTTGCCGTGTACAAATCTTCGTTATCCTACGAAAAATCCTTTATAGATTTTCAAAAAATGGGGCATAAAATCTCGTATATATATTATAAGTTTTTTATTTAGTATATAGACCTTTTTTCTTTTTCTCACGTATCATCTTTTTAGTTTTATAAATTTTCTTCAGTGAAATATTTTTATTACAAACGCTTCTATTTCTTGTATTTCCTGTATTTTCAACTAAATATCACTTTCTTGATATTATTATTATTTGATTTTTATAACAATATGAGTAATATTCTGTGTATTTTGCTTCTACGTATAACATTACAATACCTGTTAATTTTACATTTCGACAATAGTGACAATACTGTCAATTTTCGGTATTTTCTGTTTCCTGACACCCTTTTTAATGACTGGATCTATAGCATGATGGCTGTTTGCCACGTCGCGGGTTCAAACCCAGCCAGGCGTATTACTTTGTGTTATTTTTTTTCATCACCACTGCTTTCAAAACGGTGAAGGAAAACATCATGAGGAAATCGGCATGTCCTAGAACCAAAAATTCGAAGGCATGTGACATCCACCAACCCGCACTGGGCCCGCATGGTGGGTTACGGCCAATTTCCTCTCCTAAAGAGGAGGCCTGAGTCCCAGCTGTGAGAACATTATAACGCTGATGCTATGCTATTCTCAATCAGCAAAGGTGATAATCCATTCCTATCTTGGTATTTTTAGTACCATCTGCTAAAGAAATCTGCAATGAATCTTCTGAATTGATGTTTTTTCGATAATACACTGTAAGGGTAAAAATAATTAGATTAAATCTTAATTAAAGAAATTATTTTCAATATTTAATGTCTTGCTTCCACACCTTGCTTATGTTATATTAAAAAAATATTTAATTGCAGTTTGCAGTTATTTTGAACAATGGTATATATTTAAAAATCATTCAACAATAGCACAAAAAGCGTCATATTTTGCAAAGAAAAATCGTAAAAATTAGGACTTTTAGGAATGAAATAGACTTATTTTGTATTAGTTCTAATATTTACCAAAAACAAAGAATTGAATACTAACCCATTTTGAAATACGCTATTTAGTTTCTCTACTCATTTGTTTTGATACTGTCGCAACACCAAATGCCACGTTATTTAAATGAATTGAAACATAACTATGACACTCAAATTTTTTGTATATTGTCACAATACAAAAAAAAACCCTATTTAAAAGAATATTCCACCAATAAGAACGAACTATTTTAGTTTATGTCTTTTTTCAAAAGAAAATGCGTATCTTACCTTGTGAAAATTCAAAGCAACTGGCATTGTGTCGATATACCGACAAAATTGCGGCCGATTTCGACCAATCAGATAACGTCATTCAGTCATGGAACGTCGTCAAATATATACATAGGAATGTGAGTTTTATTCACATGATATTATAGATTAATCTGTATTGAATGGTAACATTATCAAAATAATGACACATTTTGTGATGTGCCACTATCAAATTAAAGCAGCGATATATACAATATCAATTAATATACTAATAAATATAAAATATATAAATGGAGAAAGGAGAATAAAGAAATTTTATAGCGAGAGGTTTTTTTTTTTTAGATGTAGGAAATATACTTAACTAACTATATTTCCGTAAAATTAAAAAATTACAACAAACCTACGCTAACTACATTAGTTGTAGTTAGTGTAGGTTTGTTGTAATTTTCTAATTAAAATCAAACTAAAATATGGCGTTAAAAAAGTTATTAATGAATAAGTTACTTCTAGGCAAGCATGCTACACCGTCGACCACATCATCGCTTACAATCAGGTGAGATAGTGGTCAAACGCGAGCCTATCCATAGTAAAAAAAAAAACTTCAAAATAAGCTTAACATATCATATAATTGAAACTGTTAAATCTGCATCCATATTACATTGTCCTCCACCTAATTTCCTGTACGTTTATATATAGCTGATCATTGTTATTTATTTCCTCATATCCAACTTTATTTTGATCATGATTTTAGGGAAGACTTAATGTAATCCAAAATTGGTTATGTATCAGGACAAAATCTCACTTGAACAATATAGTACCAATCAATCAATAAATCGGCCTAGGATTTTCCCAACTTTTTTTAAAATATTGTTATTAGATAAGTATATGAATTTATTCGACACCCTTGCGCCATCCCATGTTCCTAGTTCGGTAGGATGTGCCAGCGCTGCCGCTGCGGCTGCTGAGAACCTCAAACGGCGCAAATACTGTAACCTTATTGGTAATTACAGTTTTGAGTCGTTTGGGGTCGAAACGCTTGGATCATGGGGCCCGAGTGCACTTATTCTTTTCAAGGAAATTTCACACCGATTGATCGACACTTTGCGTGGCTCGTTCTTTGCCCAAAGAATCAGCATTGCCATTCAACGTGGCAATGCTGCCAGTCTTCTGGGCACGTTTCCGGATGACAGCGATGTGGAGGAGTACTTCGACGGCTGAGAGTATTTTATGTTTTTGTATTATACTTATATGTACATAGGTTTAGTACAAATTCTTAGTTTAGTTTATTTTCCTGTTAGAGGTCTTTTTTATAAAAAAAAAATTGAGTTTGAATTTATTTATCCCAGGAGACATTCCACTTTCCCATCCCTTGCAGCAGTTAGTATTTATTCAATTTGCGCTAATACAAAGTCAGGTCATGTCGCTAGTCAGGTACAAAGTGGTGTGTAAGTTGTTGACTTGTCTACCTCTCAAAATGCTTTCACACAGGCGTTCTTTGTGCGAGAAGGAGCGGTCTATAACCCCGGGCATCCATCTCTAAGGTCAATTGCGAGTTATTTGATGTCAAAGCATACCATAGCATCAGCCTTATAATGCTCCCACTGCTGGAACTCAGGCCTACTCTCTAGAAGACGGTATGGGCCGTAATCATGAACATGGAGTAAAGTAGCTAGCGATAGAACAACATGGAAACGACTGGAGGAGGCACTTACCGCTATAGCTAGCGGTCCTTGTTCAGACTAAAGTAAATTACAGTTATATATTAGAAAGTTTAAAACATATAAATATTATTATGAAAGCTATTTCTTTCAAAATGTTATAACTGTTATTTAAAAAAATATCAACATAGCATAGCATCTTATAATGTTCCCACTGTTGGGACTCAGGCCTCTGCTCTAGGAGAGGAAATGGGACGTAATCCACCACGCGGCCCCAGTGCGGGTTGGTGGATGTCATATGTCTTCGAGTTTTTGGTTCTAAGACATGCCGGTTTGATCACGATGTCTTCCTTCACCTTTTTAAGAGCAATGGTGATGAAATAAATTACACAAACTAATGCTCCTGGCGGGGCCTGCCTGCAGCTAGCAGGCTGGGCCTCTACGGTTTGCTGACAGCTCCATGAGGCGCGCGGGTACAGAACGCGCCGTCGACGACTTGGGCTCGGTCCGGTCGGTTACCGGACGATCGGACAGTGTGCTACCCATTGCACGCCGTCCGCGAGCCTGGCGGGGTTTGAATTTGAAACCGTGACCTACAACTCGTAAGTCGGGGCCGTTACCAATCGGCTACCACGGCTGTCTCTAAAAAAAAAAAAATAGTTACGTATTATTTTGTTATAATTATTTTAATGACAACTCCCAAGCCGCCTAGCATAGAGCTACGTGGCGTCTCATCGCGAGAAAAACGGTGGCGCAGGATTTGATCAAGACATGACCACGACCACTCTGCAAGTCCTTTTACTAGTGTGATCCCTTGTTGTCAAAAGCCTCCTCCATAATTTTGTTACTCTGTCGTCGACGAAGCGTATTGTTCTATGCTCGATTGCGCGCCTCAAAGAGATATCAGCAAATCTGCAAGGGCTCAGCAGGGCCGAAGCCTACTGGCCCCATGAGTTGACTTCTGAAACGGATACCCGGCGTCCTGCAATACAAGGTAAAGAATGAACATTGACGTGGTTTTAGTTAGTAAAAGTCTGACACCAGCTCCGCCCTAGAGCGGGAGAAGTTATTGGATGATTTCCCACCTGAAAAAAAAATACTATTCTGTTACCATTTGCAAATCTGTGGCAATATTCATCCAATTTCTTCCCGCCATCTCTATGATATCGTAAGTTCATCTTTCCTTGGCTGCCAATATAAAAATTTGTTTAGTAAATTATTACTAACTCATTAATTAAGAAAGGAATAAAAAATCAGAAGGAAAGTAAACCTATTTTTGTCTATATTTTGCTTTCCTGTCTTATTCCAACCGGATAGTGGTGACCAAGTGGTAACGGTCCCAACTTACGAGGTGTATTACTTTTTGTAATTTATTTCATCACCATTGCTCTCAAAACGGTGAAGGAAAACATCGTGAGAAAACCGGCATGTCCTAAAACAAAAAATTCGAAGACATGTCTAATCTACCAACCCGCACTGGGCCTATGTGGTGGATTACGCCCATTCCCTCTTCTGGAAAGGAGGCCTGAGTCCAAGTGCTGCTATGCTATGCTTACTTCAACTTAGAACAGGATAAGTCATTCGATGATTTCACAACTCAAAAAAAAACATCTTTAACTATCGTATCTGTGTTGTGTTGTTGTTGTTTCCTCGTAGCTACAACGTATGAGGTCTTTAAGTCAAGAGTGAATAAGTTACTTCTAAGCCAGCGTGCTCCATCGTCGACCACATCATCACTTACCATCAGGTAAGATAGTGGTCCAGCGAAAGGTGATCAATAGAAAAAAAAAAACAACAGGTATAAAAAAAATCAATTAGTACACTTATTCGAAGACTCGCTTTTATTCCTACCGCTTTTAGGCCCGTAATTTACTGTTTTTCGCACTATTGCGGAAAACTGCGTGAGCTTCGCCTCCGCCACATTTATTACATTTATCGTATGAGACTTGGCCCTAAGTCACTGCAGCACTAAGCTCCGTAACACCCTCACCTGCAGCTCGGGCTAATTTCGCCTCGTTCGCAATGGCAAACTTTCTCCACTTGCAACAATTTTTTATTGCCAAACAACCATTAACATTATCAATAACAACAATATTTTAGTTATTATTTTACTGTCAAGTCCCCGCTATTATCTCGTTATTGCCAACTCTTATCTCTGACATGAAATAAATGTAATTATCGTAAATTCATGTAATTATAGATTCGGTGTCGATATTACACGAATGTGTTAATAATTATTGTATATGAAGGAATACATATGTATGTATGTAATTGATGTTGTTGTCGTGTTTTATTATGATGTCTTGTAAAACAAATATATTTACAGCTGAACTTAGAACCTCCTCCTTTTCAAAGTCGGTTAAAAAGTACCATCATTGTGTACTTTTGCATTTACTTGTTTCAGTAAGCACAAAAACGTGTAGTGGTCAATTTTTTTGTTACTTCTATACAATATACGAGTACTATAAAATAAGGAGCAAGGTTTTTTTTTGGGGTTCAGTACCTTTTGTTTCATCCAGTGACATCTCCCTCTCTTTGGCGGAGTGGGAGGGCGTGTCAGACTTTTACTAGGGTATAAACTCAGTCCTGTTCTTTCGCTGCCTTTCATACGAGGGCCGAGTTTTCCTTTCAGAAGCAAACCCTTGGCTCCAGTAGGCTAAGCTTCGACCTTGCTGGTCCCCTACGGTTTGCTGATATCTCCTTGAGGCGCGCGTGGAACAAATCATGCCGTCGACGACTTGGATTTGGTCTAGATGGTTAACAGACGGTCGGACGGCGAGCTAACCATTGCTCGAAATAGAACCCTTATAGGATCACTTTTTTGTCCGTCTGTGTGTCAAGATTCTTTCACTCGTATGCGTCGAAGTATGAGGCTGAAATTGCTTTTCGTTGCTATGATTAAGCGCAGCTCCCGGCTTCGACTGAGACCTGAAAATTTGTTATAGTACGCGGCAAATAAGTTGAACCTAAATGGCCGCCCTGCTATAGTACGCGCAGCCCCCCGCTGTGCCGTACATCGATCGAGAGCTGAAAATCTTATGTTATTTTGGTTCAATTTATATGCCGCGTACCTATTGTACTCAGGTTTGCTACCTGTTGAAGCAATAAAAAAAATCAAAGTTGTAATTTTATACTCAGTTTAGGCGCATACTTTAACACTCACAAGAAAATCAAAATTTACAGGAAAGAAAGATATATCTAGATATCAATCTATCATCTATAGATAAGCATCTCAAAATAAATACTTTATTACCATACAAAAAATCGTCCGGTATTGGACTACGAATTACATAAACTTTTTTTTTTTCGGTGCGAAAATCATCCAATCATCAAAAATACTTTACTGTTTAAAAACTCACTCCTGTTCCTTCGTTGCCTTTCATACCCACACCATACCAACAACCTTCCTTTCAGAAAACGATTCTTGGCCCCCGTAGGCTTCGACCCTGCTGGACCCCTACGGTTTGTTGACAAATCCTTGAGGCGCGTGCAACACTACGCGCTGTCGACAACTTAGGCTCGGTCCGGGGCGGTTACCGGACGGTCGGACTTGGATAAAAATATTTTTGTTCGCCGTTACCTTAAGTTCCAGGACCTCGGGTTTCCCTTTTGGAAGACCTAGTAAGCTTCGGGCTTGCTGGGCCCTACAGTTTTGCTGACATCTCTTCAAGGCTCGCGTGGATCACTACACGCCGTAGACGACTCGGTCCGGACGGTTACTGGACGGCCGGCCGGCGAGTTACCCCTACTCTTCGTCCGCAAGCCCTCACCTACGGCTCCATCACGTGTGCCACCTCCTTTGCTAGCATTACTACTTCGCAGAAGGAAGCGACCACCTGCCATTCCTCTTCACTCCAGACCATGGCTAGGTGCGAAAAGTCATCGCCGCCGATCGCCCCCACGAAGGAGCGCCCGCACAAGCGGGGCACAATGTGTCTTCCGTGCAGTTCTCACAATGGTGACAGCCGGGCGTTTCTTCCATACGGATCAGGTGCAGGGACCTCCCGAATTTAACATGTCCGGTGAGGATCTGCGTCATGAGGTGAGGAGGCTGTGACGTCTCTTCGGTCAGTTCTCAAAGAAGAGACTGCCATAATTACGGCGTGCCCATGTATGGAAGTGTCTCATTACTTTTCAAAACTGTTTGAAGAGAGCTGATGAAAATGATGCTGTGAATGAGATCAACAGATAAAAAGTGACATATAATAACACGTACCTGTCATTCAATAAAGATAATCATAACTTAGATAAAAAATCAATTGCAATAATAAAAAAGACTGACATTTGGACACCATTGAAATCTGCAGAGTACTTGAGTAAGAGAGTTATTGATATATTTAAATGATGACTGTGCCATGTCAACAGCTTTATAAACGTAATTGGCATTTTTTTTTTGTATTTAAAGTGTTCTTGTACCAATAGACTGGCCTGTAATTTGGTCTAGTAGTTAGTGGACCTGACTGCTAAGCCGAGGTCGTGGATAAAATTCCCACCCAGGACAAATGTTTATGTGATGAGCACAATCATTTGTTCTGTGTAGAGTGTCTGTGTATAATTTTATCTCTACTATGTATGTAAAGAAATATATCAGTATGTTTATCAGTTGTCTAGTACTCATAGCAAAAGATTTGCTTAGTTTGAGACTAGATGGCGTTGTGTGATAGTTGTAGAATATTATATTATTTGTCATACATTTACTTATCTCGGGAACTTGAGGGCTTGGACCTTTAGAAGGTGTAAGAGGGGCCGAAGTCAACTCGTAGAGGTCCTTGGACACATAATGGATCGTGATGCCAACCGATGATATCCTTGTACACGTTTTCCTAGTGCACCCAAAAAACTGTTGTGACATATGGAAAACAAAGACATAAAGGCTATGGTTTTTGAAGTCTTAAGTAGACTAGTTACCAAGAACTATGTTAAAACTATGGCCCCTGTCTAAACAATGTTATTAATATTCATCGATAAAAAGGCAGGTGGTGATTTGCACACTCAGTAAATGGGCCCTCAAAAACAGCTTCTAGCACGAGGTGACGTAGCAACAAAAGGGCAACATATCCTGAGGTATTTGAGGAGAGGAGAGGTATAACCACAGCTATTAGGACAATCCCGGAAGTACGGTCAAAATTACCAGCAACTTACTGTATCCTTTTCCCGATTTGTATGCTCTTGCGAATCTCGGCTCAAACCAGCCAATAAAGGCAAGAGAGAGGTGGAAGCTCCGTTCATCGTCAATGGTCACTACGGCCAGCCAAAAAAGGCAAGCTGGAGATGAATCCTGGCCATCTGTTCTGCGTGCAATGTGCCCAGCCCATTGCGACTTAAGTTTGGCGATTCTACGTGCAATGTCGGTAACCCTGGTTCTCTTGCGGATATCTTCATTCCTGATTCGATCACGCAAGAAAACTCCGATCACAGCCCTAATTTCAGTCCAAAAAAATATTATTATTTATTAAAATACTCGTACTTATTTTCTATTTCATCATTGTCATCATCACTTCAGCCGAAGGACGTCCACTTTTGGACATAGGCCTCCCCCAAGTGACGCTACGATGCGATGGATGCTAGACACACAGGACTGCCTGTGTGTCTAGCATCCATCGCAAGAATCGCCAAACTTTTTTTATTGAATAATTATAATTTAATTGTCTATAAATTGGACTTCTTGCATAAAATTACAATAAGCACCTTGTATTATACATATTCTAGGTATCTAGCTCTTGCGTTAGGCTTCTAAGGATTTTTATGCTAATAAAGAATATTATGTATTATTTTCTTTACACTCAGTATGCATATATGACAAGTTTCTATAACTCTTTATCATCTTTTATTGTGTGGGCTGACAGTAAAAGGAGACCCATTTCAATTAATATACTGGTTAAGAATTTTAGAAATCATCTATCTGCTCTACTTATTAGCCTTAATGTATTTAAATTTTCTATTTATAATAGTACCAAATGGAGAAACGTTGATTCATAATCACATTTTTATGTGATTCGTCTGTGTTGAAACTATAATGTCTAGACAACTAGAAAAATATATTCCAAAACTATTTTTATGCATAACTGTCTGCGAATAAAATAGAAAATAATACTTAGGTGTCTAAATGTGATGATGTAAACTTTGATCGTTTTTTTAAATTGATTTATTTACTAGCTTCTTCCAGCAGCTGCACCTGCATAAAAAGTAGGTTTTTACATACGAACTTTGGACCCCTGTTTTAATTCGTTATGGAGTAAATTTTCGAAAATTTTCTCTTAGGGCCAACGCTGCATTGAACGGGAGCACGCGCGGGAGGCCACGCATGTGTTGTGCGCGACGGTTCCAGTAGCGGAAACCGTATTATTACCTGCGCAGTGTTGCTATTTCAACTTTAACGGTGTGCATGTAGTCCCGTCGAATGGGAACTTTAATGTATTTTCACGTAGCAAAACAGGCGCGGGGCGCTATTACCCGCAAAGCGACGGGTGCCCGCGCAGCAAGCCGCGTCGGAGCACTTTGTCTGGGACCGCGCGGTCGCTCGCTTAACGCAGCGTTGGCCCTTAGTGTTCACCAACGCCATAGTTTTAATCCCATTAGTTTCGTCTGTGCTTTGATATTATTATGTCAGTCAGTTTCTCCTTTTATGTATGTAAATATAGATTTATTTAATTTTTTATTCATGCACACACTTTACAGTATAGAGGCGGACTTAATGCCGTAAGCATTTTCTACTAGCCAATCTTTGGGTGATGAAAAAAACAGAAGTCCGAATATTAGATCCAGATATATATACAGATTGAAAATTTTCATCCAAACGTATCTAATCTACTTATCAATATATTTTTTTTTTTTTAATTTTATCGTTTATAAACACTGCGGATCTCACTCATGCATACGGACACATTGTGAATTAAATTGTAAATTAAGTAGTAGTATTATAATAATATAATAATAATAATATTTCCACAACTATCACACAACACCGTCAAGACCCAAGCTAAGCAGAGCTTGTGTTATGGGTACCAGACAGCTGATAAACATACTTATATATTTCTAAATACATACGTATTGTAATTAAGTATTGTATTATTATTTAGGTCTCAATATTATAAGAGTAATAGTATGGGAAATAGCGAGATAGCCCCAATATCAGTGTATTATAAAACTTACTGGGATTACCTTCTAACTCTGTAATGCAGTATAATGTATAAAAGAAGAAACAATAACCATTTTAAATTTTTTGGAAACATTTTTTATTTTTTAACATAGCCTCAAATTGAGGGGGTAATATAATTCAAAATTGTGCAATTACTGATTTTTTTAACGTAGGTAAAATCATCCAATGACAAATCCCGCCCTTGGGTGGGGCGGGAAATAGTGTCAGACTTTTACTGACTAAAAACCTACCCTTCCATTCTTTGCCTTTGTCCCGGGGCCCGTGGTGACATTCTCACATAACCTTTGGCCCCAGTAGGCTTCGGCCCTGCTGGACCCCTACTGTTTGCTGACAACTCCTTGAGGCACACGGGAACAGTGCGCGCCGTAGACGACCTGTGCAATTACTGTAGTTTGTTTAACTTTTATAAAAAAAAACATCTTTATAATATAAACTTTATTGCAAATTACAATCAATAAATTCTGGTACGAATCCAAAAATTATGAAATTTTAAGACAAATCCTGGGATATAGTAACCCTATGCAGAAAAGAATAGTGGTAAGTGCAAAATTGAAAATTAAACGCTATATTTATATAAATTATAGGTAATGAAAATATAAAAGGCAAAGTCTTGACTCACTCATTGACTCATCAACGAACAGTTCAAATCCTTGGACCTACTCGTAGAACGTTTAGCGCAAAGGTTTATTTTATGTATCTTTATAATTCAGTATACATCTAGGATTGCCTAGAGTTACCTGTACCAAATATACGTTGGTATAGAATATCTAAAATGTGATATCATTTGTCCTGGGTGGGGCATAGCAGTAAGGGCCACAAACTACTAGACCAACAGGCTGGTCAATTCAGTCAATCAAGGCTATGCTAAGGAATTGAAACGGGGGCCCACGTGCGTATTGCACGCATTCCAATAAAAAAAATACTTGAATGAAAAGAACATTTGCGGAGGTAACGCATGCGGAGCAAATCCGCATGCGTGATAAGATTCGCCCGTTATTAAAAACTTCCTTAATGGTGGAACAGGTTTGAATAAAACTTGATCCACGGGTAGACCATATCCTGGATATTCTATTTTATCGAAAGGAGTGACATTGTTAATAACACAGAACCCTTTTACCTTAGGGCCGTCACAAAGATATTCTAGATAGTACTAAAATAATAATTCAATACTACACAACGCTATCTATGTAAACGTACAGCAAACAAACTGGCCATACAGAAAATGTGGTCTAATAACCATAACCGTCACTAGAATTTCAACGTTCCATGTTCAAAAAACATAACCATAGGCGAAGAGAACACAAATAGCATACGCCATCTTATCTCTACTCAAGAATTCACTTTTTCGAACAATCTCATGTTCTATGAAAGTACAAAAAAGTTTTTTTACTGTTTTTACTATTTTTTCCCATTACATTGTTGTGTTAGTTATTGGTTTTCATCACGAAATGTATTTGTGGCAGGAATGCGTATTATTACTGTGTGAACGACGATTGGTCAGGCCATGTTATGTGGTAATATTCGCTTTCTGTTTTTTTAAGGAAATTAAGTAAATGTTCGTGGAACGCCCCCTGTTGAATTTGTAGCGATTAGATTATTTCTTTACGTAATTATAGCTAATTTGTGTGTTCTTGGTAAAGTTAAGACATTTTTTGGGTGAAAGGTATGTTTGGCATTGAAGACTTAATGTATATATTGAAGAATTAATGTATATATATTTTATTTTTCATACTTAATCTTATTATAAAGGGAATAGATTTGGTATTTATGTATGATGAATACACTCAAAAATTACTGGGCTGATTTGCTTAAATCCTGCGGACTGCGCCAAACTCCACCACATTGAAGTTTTCGTTTCAAGTGCAAGCAAAAATGAACTTAGCAGTGGTCAGACGGGAGTGTCTTTGATGGTACATACTTCTGTACAACTTGAATGACCTTCAGAAAACGCTAATTGCTGTATTGTATACACGGGTATACGAAATTCATTCGGCCGAAAATTTTGGTTTTTTATATTTTCTTTTTTCCTAGACAAAAACAGAAAACGTTTTTTTTTTAATAAGGCCCACGGGCGAGGTGTTAATAAAAAAATTGAAAACGTGAAGAAAAATCTTATATCACTATTTTATTATACCAAGTAGGTACAGAAATATCTACCTGCGAATGAATTTGAAAGTTAACACCAGTAATTTGTTGAAACCTACACCATCACACATGATGTAACAATTCCTCTTACTTTTATGATATTAGAAAATTTGTCCACATCATAAACTACGCATTTAAAAACCAATAAAAACCATTTTCGATTAAAAACGAGGTTCCTCACTTAAAAGCCACAAAAAATCCAGTTACATTACAATCAACATTATTGTATGTTAAAACCATAAAAATAAAAATTCTATCATATAATAGTAGAAAAACATTGTGGAGTTTTATTATAGTGTTTACGGGACCCTAAATACACGTGGTGACCAAAACTGGCCAGGTTCAACGGTCTCCACTCATTAGCTTTTGATCACACCCTCATAAACAACTTAACGTCATATGTCTCACACGTGTTTCGAACGAAAAAGAACTTTAGATCGAAAGTGTAAAGAAGATTTTCGAATGGTAGAGTCGCCGAAGATTTTTTTATAACTTGGTCCAGAACTGGTTTTCTACTTTTGGACTCTCGAAATGATAAAATTCCTCTTTTGAGCAACTATAGATTAGGAAATTCTCAACTAAAAGTAAGATATGTTTATAGGGACGGCTTAGAACTGGTTTTTTTTAGACAATTTCGTTTGAATGTTTAAATAGTTAGTATTCTTATATCGTATGGCTCCGTGAAAGAATGTCGGCTTCGGGCCGATTTGCATTGAATTGATTTCAAATTAAATATTCTACAGTGAAAACAATTGAGTTTGGCAATTTACGATAGTCTTTGTTTGTTAACCATCGAGTTTAGAGAAGCGTTTTGCGTGATGACTCATAGGGTAACTGACAAACGCTACTGGAATAACAATTTGAGTTTTTTGTTTATATAACAATACTACCGACCCGCCCCAGCTTCGCACGGGTGCAATGGTTGTACTAAATATATTATGCATGTATTATTACATATAAACCCTCCTTAACCTTCCTCTTGAATCAGTCTATCTATTAAAAAAACCGCATCAAAATCTGTTGCGTAGTTTCAAATATCTAAGCATACATAGGGACAGACAATGGGAAGCGACTTTGTTTTATACTATGTAGTGACATAAAACATTATTTTTAGTATTTGCGGAATCTGAATATACTTAGTTTGTTCAGAATCAGTAAATTTTAATAACAAACAATATTTTTTTCAATAATTTTTACTCAAGGGGAAGGTTTATAAATGTATAATACATGCATAATATATATTTAATACCACCATTGCACCCGTGCGAAAATGGGGCGCTAGTGTTTTAATAAAGTATATTTATAAAATAATAAAGGAAATGATGAGCTATAATGTATTCTAATAATCTGAATGCACTGCATAGAACCACAGGATCGTCCGATGATTGAACAATGAATGCTCAATCATGAGAAGCATTGAGGAAAACCTAATGGCAATATGTATTTAAAATAACTAGAAGGTATGCAGTATGTTAGAATATGTAAACTTTAAATTAAAATACACGTGAACAAATAAAGTAGTTATTAACCTGTTGGTCTAGTGGTCAATAGCCTTAACTGCTATGCTGTAGGTGGTGGGTTCGATTCCCACCCAAGACAAATGTTTGTGTTTTGAGCACGATCATTTATTCTGTGTCTGGGTGTAATTTATCTATAATATTTTTTGTGTTTAGATATAAATAAGTATGTTTATCAGTTGTCTAGTACTCATAACACAAGCTTTGCTTAGTTCGGGACTAGATGGCGCTGTGTAGAAGTTTTGGAATACTCGTACTGGATCTCTATAAAAAAAACAAAATACAACTCACTTATTAATCAAGAAGTCTCAGAAATTATAACACCTACAAACTGGCAGGTAGGTTCCTTATAGGGTATAGACATTTGTTAAGAATTGGAATTTAAGAAAGTCCACCCTTAAGGGAGTAAAACGGGAAGAAACGAGGGTAAAAAATAGATAGCTTTATACCTTACAATGATTAAGCTTGAAGGAAACAAAAGGTATTTAAAGGCATACCTACTTATAGGTAGCATGCTGGATAGGTATACGGTAACACTATTACCATCATTCTAATGTCCTCAAGATGGGTCTACGCTAGAAGAGCCGGGGATAGGCGGAGCATAAACCAAGCTCAAACTCGTGTAGTATCGGTCGTACTCGGTTCCTCTAGACTCGGCCAAGACTACACGAATTTGAGCTCGGTTCGTGTTCCCCTCGTACTCAGTTCCTATAGCGAAGACCAACCTTTATGCCTTGATTACACGTACCGAGCAAACGGGCGAGACAATGCTCTCGGCCGAAAACTCGGTACGTATGAACGCCGAGTATTCGGCCGAGCATTTATCTCTAGAATTCGCTTAAATCACTGTCTGGCCGAGCGACATTTTACTGTCTCAGTCTTTTACTCGGTACGTATGATCAAGGCATTAGTTTTCGATGTCATGTACCTCGCCGTCTGATAAGGGTCAAACCCGGATTGACAGTGCTGTTCCAATGCCTGCCAAAGTTGATGAAAGGTTGTTCGAAAGAACCAAATTACAAGTTAGCAGCTAAAGAAACACGGATGGGCCTGACACTCCTCTCGCTCCAATGAGTTCCCACCCCGGAAAAAAGGCAAAGGTCAGAGAAAATAAAAATACAATTACAGTAAATAACTTCAACTTTATTGAGCACTGGTTCATCACTGCACACTGTCACTTTACCTCGTAACGTTTCAGCTTCCGTTTCTTCAACAGTCTCGAATGGAAGTACACTGGCACTGGCCGCACTTTAATGGCTCTTCCATCTTCCGAAGAAGGAGTGTTCTAGGAGACAAGATTCAATTGAAACGCGCCACCCACTTGCACTCGCAATGCAAGTGAGGAGAGCGTAGGCTAAGTGTGTTGGCGTCAACGCATTGTACGGGAACAAGCTTGTTAGTCAAATGTAAATTTTGAAGGGCAGAGATTTAATTATTGTCACAATGAAAGCTTAGATTAGCTTGAATAAAGACACGAAGTTTCGTAATTCAAAGATCATACTGGATATCTCAATCTGAACATACAATCATGCTCTACGGGAAGTAAGAAAGGCTCTAAGTGAAACGAAAATATTCGATAACGTCTGTGACTTGAGGCGATCGTCATTTGTAACAACATAAAGTATTCAACTTTGGTACAACATAGCGTGTGTACCAACGCTCGTATGTACACAGTAAAACACTATGTTTGACCAGCAATTTAGCTGAGTTAGCACCAACACGCTACAAGTTAAAATAATCGTACAAATGAGCAGAGGAAATTGAATCTTGTCTCCTAAACTATACAACACTGACTTGGATATTGCGAACGAAAAGAAACCATTTCTTTGGCTGACTTCCTGCAGCAAGCTGGGATCATATCGCACATGGGTTGATGTATACAGTCAGGGATGGCATCGTAGGGAATGCAGCTGTCACACACACGCGCCAAACACGTTGGAATCATGATACAGGGGGGCACATGTCGGCACACCATCTCAGTCTTTGGCCGAACCTGTGTAGCCGCCTCCTCTTTTGCAGTCAAAACTATATAGTTCCTTGTACAAACTGGCACTTCAGTACATTTAGGCTTATGTGGACATTCATTAGGTGATATATTCTTACATTTATTCTTCAGTTCCATTAAACATACAGGGACATTCTCACACATGGGTACATGCACGCAAGAGTTTTGAAGCTTTGGATCAATTTTCGTTTTACAGCAAGTTCTTATGACTTCACAAGGTGGGTTATGAGGGCAGATGCTTTGAACAATTTTCTCCTTTTTTGGTTGTTTAGTTTTGATTTGTTTTACTTCAATGGGTTGTCGTAGTTTTTCTTGGCTATCATCAGAAGAGAGCGGTTGTTTTTTTGTTTCATTCAGTAATGAGGACTGCCTATACTGACAGCTGTCAGGAATAGCAATCTCCTGTCTTCTTATCTCATTGGGAGTTAACCAGTACTTATAGTTCTCAATATCTGTTGCTTGGTGTTTACGCATATCATCAGAGTGTGATTCGTCATCAGTAGTCTGTTGTCTGCGCACTTCAAGTGGTGGCGTATGATAATGTATACCATAGTTTGTGGACATTAAGTGTTTCAATAATTGAGGAATTTGGTACTGACAACTTTCATTCTTTGTCTTGTTTAATTTTGACTTAATTTCCATGGGTTGTATTATGCATTGACAGCAAGCATCAATATTCTGGCATGGTTGATTTTCTTGATAACAATGCTGGGCATCAGGCTTCTTTAACCGTTTTGATATCGTTTCTTCGTATTCGTAACTGAACTTTTTATCATTTGAATCGGTGATTAGTGAATACATATCCGTAGACGTACACACTTCTTCTTGAGGAGCTGGAGGAACGGTGAGGCATCCGTTAATCAAAATACATGGAGGGTTATGAATGCAGAGTATTTCACCATTATATTTATTAGACAATGTGTCGGTAACTTCATCATGATTGATTTGACATGGTCGAGTCTTTTCTTTTGGACGAGTCCGACCGACTTTCGCATCTTTCGTTGAAGGACACTTACATATAACTTTGTTTTTCTTTTTTTTAGTTTTTATATTGTCAGAAGAAGTTGAAGCTGAGTTTTTACACCGAGATAGGCAGTCATCTTTATTAGAACGTTTTGTTGTATTACAACTAGGACAGCAGCAGTTTTCTGAAGATTCTGCTTGGTCCCCTCTGCACGTACACGCCCTAAATGGTAGTGTGTTGGTGGTTGTTTCGATTTTCTTGATTTGGGGTTGCATCTTCATATTTATTTTATTCACGATATATTCCCAAAAACCAGAGCACGCTGTACCTAGCTCTATTCCACTCGCATTTAAACTTGAACTCATTGGTGCACAACCTGCATTCTTACAGCGTTGTTGGTTTTGATCAGGAATTCCGTGATCATCGCACGGAGGTACTGGACTCAACTTTGCAGGATATTGTTGCTGTATATGCTTCAAAGCCTGTGCTCCATAACGCTCAAAGTACTCTTTACCCATATCAGACTCGACGATATTGTGTTTAGGTTTATTACGCTTCCCTCTTTTCCTTTTAAAATACTTATGAGTTTCAACTTCCTCGGAAGATGATGTCAAACTACAGATGTTTTCGAAATTCGCGTTTCCAACTGCTTTGCAGGTCGTTAACGGTCCTCGAGTAATTTTTGTGCGTTGGAATGGAGGCGACTTGTCATGAATGTTTCCTTCAACGGCATAAACAGGTTGGGCAGCGTAGTATTGCTGTCTTCTATTAAATTTCCTCGTTTTGTGTTCACGGTTGACGCGAGTGGTCTGGCAACCGTTGTCTATGTTTAAGTTTTCAGCTGGATTTTCCTTTATAATTGACATTTGTTTTACATTACTATTGGATCGTCCGAATATGTTAGAAAGACAAGGTATTACTTTGTGTCGTATAACTGAACGTTTTGATTTTATTGTCTCGATTTGGTCTCCGCCGTCTAATATTTTGTATTTTTTGTTTTTGTAACTTTTTTGTAGTTTTATACCTATTGTTGATCCATTTGGACTGATAGATGTGGTTACTGACCCCCACGTTTCTTTAGAGCTATCTTCCGTGACTGGTTGTGTTTGATTGTTGCATTTCTGAAACATCGGATCGTGCTTGCGATTAGGGTAAAGTGTTTTCATTGGGGGCTTGTGTTGAGCCATTTTTTGGGTGAACAGTGAGGAGTTGGTTCCTTCGAAGTCTGAGCTATCTGAATGAAATTCCGTTATCTCAGGATTATAGGTCTTTAGGTAATCGTCCAGCACATTGCACATTGTTCGTTTTTTTTTATTTCTTGTCGTGGCATTGATACGTCGGTTAACTTTCCACGACAAGAATTTTAATTATTTTTCTTTACATTTTTTTTTTTGAAATTTTTACTTTTATAAAATTACAAATTTGTCAAATTGGAGTTTGATTGCGAACTTGTCATTATTATTTTTCTGTTGTTTCATTGACAATTCCAGCTAAGAAGTTTTTACAGAACCAAGGAGTTTGTATTGCCAACGTTCAAAGTAGTCTAAAAAATCTTTCAATCAAGCCTTACTTTATTTAAAACAACAAACACAACTATCAAAAAGTTCTCGTCACAATACCGACCAGATTTTAATCACATAACTGAAACATTCAACATCCAACGATCTCAAAGGGATTCCTCACATTGTTTCTACTAAAAAAAAACGGTATTTTTTGTGTGGATCAACCCGCAGGGGCTAAAACAAAGAACTCGATGTTGTATGGTATTAAATGGTATATTAACGAAGGTGATACGTCATAGTTCATAGTTACGTTGCACGAAACAACTGTTTTTTAGTTCGCTCACGTAGTTTTGATACTTGTTGAAGGGCGAGTTAGTTTATTTACGCGTCTGAAACATGTCAAAAGATTGAAAAGACATTACATTAAAGCTGGATTGTTATTATAATTTGTGTTTTTGTCTACACTATCGTATTTGGTTGGTTCGCAATGATAGCTATACATCAAACAATAAAATAAATAAACAACAGTTGTTTAACACAAAACTTAGGCGTGACAATAGTTTTGATACATTTTTGAGTGCATATGTATTTTTTAATCTTTTGTAATGTGTGTATTTAAATAAGAAATAGAGAGTAGTTTTTAGCATGAGTATTTTTTTAGTTACCGATGTTATTTAATTTTGGTATGATAATAATATAATTTAGCGTCAGAATTTATGGTTGAGTTGAGGTAAACACACAAACAGCCATAAATAGAAAATACATTAATTTCCTCTTGCCTTAGAATAATGACCACATAGTCATTGACAATGGTCATTATTTTACTGAAGCGATAAACTAGATAGTTTATCTATAGTTATAATTCAGAAAAGACCATGATCCATGGACCATAAATTATAGAAAATTAACAAAATTCCATTTTATGTAATTAAATAATGATTTATTTTCATTTTGAGAATTATAATCTGTTATAATATATTATATTATAATATATTATAACAGATTAGGATCTATTTATGATGATTTATTTATTTTATGAATTATTTACATACTTTAAACGATTTTAATAAATAGGCACTGCTTAAAAACTCTAACAAAAACATTTAAAAATTTAAATAAAAATACAACCCCACTGATATATGGAACACAGTCAAAAATAAAACAATCAAGGCTCCAGAGAGATGCACCCCCTAACAATACAAGCTATGTCCAGAAATACCGTTTACTGAATCAAGCCCTTCAACCAGTCGCCTAGAGAGTCTCCTAAGGCGTACGTCCTTAAGGATCTTAAGAGACTATTATTATTTGGAGGTTATTAAAACACTGGCTGATACAACTTTCGATATAATGAAGTCCACATCCTATATGTCGACAACCTCACATATCATGAGCTAAATCTAGATACTTGATTTGCTTACATTTTTCGGTTTTCATCAGGTCCTCATCATAGTGGACGGTTATGTCCAAAATCCAATATTGGCTTATTGGCTTTAAAACTCTTCCAGTCAGTGATGATGGACTGATTTCAGTACAATGTGATATGGCTTTTCTCGGGAATTCTACTAAAGTATATTTCAGAGCAAGTTGCTGATAGAAATCCTGGCCGTAGGGTTGAGCCTATGCAAGTGCTCGCCATTAGCTAGACGAAAATATCCAAAAATAATAATCTGTATGCCAAAAAGACAAAATATTCAAAATAATTGAAAGATAGAAATAAAACATACACTAGAATAAACTTAAAACCACGAAGCAATCAAGACTACACACTCGCACTATAAAATGACGTCACACAAAATAAAAGAATTCGAATAAAGAATCAAGCTGGCTCGAAGGCCACGTAGGTACCCCGTAATGAATCGAAAGGGTTAGCCGTATAATAGGGGTGTGCCCTACGTAATCATAGGTGATCTAACGACGGCTGCTTCATTGTTTGATAGCCGACTGCGACCGGTTGCCGGGATCAAATTTGAATAAAATGGTGGCATTTGATGCTTAGTTGATGTGGAGATTTTGTTCCTAGTTGGAATGTTATAGAAATGATTTGTGTTAAGAGCCCTTTCACATTTCGGCATTACGCAAATTTAGGTATTTTATGCATCGAGCGGGCGGCGAACTACGTGAGCGATATTTTCATTCATGCTTCTAGCAGTCTCGCTCGCACTATGATATTGTGTATACGGCGGCTAAACGATCTTGATCTTTCGTAATTGAAGTATTCAGAAAGAGGTTAGAAGATGGATATTTTTTTTAAATGTCGTTTTAATTTAAATATGTTCAAACAAATATTTTTAATATTCTGCAGTATTCGATAAACAATCGATTGTAATATATACTATTCATAGCAAAAATAGATTTTTAAAGTTGTATATATTTATTTTTAATTCATATAAATTAGTGCTTGACTGTGATCCAACCTGATGGTAAGCAGTGATGCAATCGTTGATAACTAGTTTATTAAGTGTATATTCACTCTAGCCTTAATTTTATGGTAGTATGGTTGAAATCTTTTCGAATAAATGAAACAACAAAATATATTATTTATTTTATTATTTGGTACAGTCAGACATCATATTTTTACATCAGAAAAATATTTCCGGCAAAGGCATTGATCGAGCTTTTCTTGAGTCGATAACTTCTGGCGGTACACATTTTTCATAAAAAGCTTTTAATTTGGGTAACATTTTTAACGACCAAAATTCGTCGTCTTTGTAGATTGTTATAGTTTTTACAGGAAAGTCTGGTCCAGTCCATATGGCAAGTATGCAGACATTATTATTGGATATATAAAGCTGTCCTTGAATTTGGTAGAACCAGTCATGACTTTAACTAGTCTAACTTTAATAAGTTCACTATCTGGTATACTAGTAAAGTGTGAACTTTATACTAATTGAAATATTATTTCAATTAGTATAAAGATCACACTTTATTATAACTTCAATATAACGGTATATTATACCGTTCGAAAATAAATATTTACAAAGATCAAAAACTGCGTTCGTAGTTCACACGCACACAATAGCAATGCGGCAGGGTCTACGCGACAGTCGGCGCTCACGACGGTAGTCACGGTAGTATCGGAACGAAAGCGCGCGGGAAAGAAACTGACATAGGTCCGACCTCGACAAGCGCTCGCGCGATACTAATCGCAGATGACCGGCGCAGTGAAATATAAAGTGTTTTTATTTATTTTATTAAAAAATAATAGTAGCGATTTAAAAAATAAAAATAATACTATAGTTTAAGCAAATGTTGATGATTATTTTGGTATAAATTTGAAGTCTAAATAATGTAGAACTTTGGAGATATTGGGGCTTGTTTTGAAGCCTTTTCGGTAGATAATTGAATTACGTAGTTTTTTTTTTCTTTACATAAAAGGCATATAACGAAAATATTACCTGTTATGATTGAAGTATAGGATATTTGAGAGCTAATAATATTTTTGTTTTTGACTGATATTTAGTAGAATCTCAAAATTAGAGCTGAGAAATGATGTCTCCGTGAATTTTTGCCGAAACATGTATCGGGAGAAAGCTTATTACTAAATAATTAAATAATTAATCTAAAATCAGTTCTGAGATAATTGTAGTAGAGAAAACGAACTATATTAACCAAGGAATTGTTATTTCATACAACGAACATAAAACCTAAAATTTCAACGTAGAAAACTTGCAATTTCGTGTTTTTTTGTAATACGCCTCTTAAATTAATCTTTGGTTGCTTGGTAAGTGTTTTTTTGTTATTGGGTAATTCGGACTACGTTAATGATACTATCTATTGAAATAATATGATAACAGTTAATTAGTGTTATAACTTCCTAAGTAATTTAAATTTAGGAGAATCAATATGAATAATCTGGTAAACTGAGAAGTTGCAATACTAATATGCCTTACGTTTTGAATGGTTAAACTGATAGAATAGTCAAAGTGAAGCCCGCTGGCTTAATTTTGACTTTGACTTTCTTTTTAGAAGAAAAAGTAGATGTTAAAGTTCTTCTCATGTTTTTCTGTATCTTCTTTGAAATAATGTAATTCCATTATTAGCGAAGTATATCTTACGGTAAAAAAAAAACCTCGATATATGTTCCACTTACACGTAATACAGAAGAGGCCTGAGAGAGTCCAGCAATGGGAACATTATAGGCTTATTTTATCATGATTACCGATTATATTAGATTCTAATCAGCGTCATCATTTCAGCCGTAAACATAGGTCTCCCTCAAGTATCCCTACAACAACCGGTTCTGGCCGTTTTGCACCTATCAAATTCCCGCATGACATCGGTCTTTTTAGAAACATTACGACAGTGCTTCTTTTAGTACGAGGTCGTCACTCTAGACTTTAATAATGCTTATAAATCGGTTGACAGCAATCGTTGAACAACCGTCGCTGCTAAAAGTTAAATTATACATTTTATTATTTTTCTTTTTAGTGACTATATTAAAAATGGACGGCTATTATATTTGGGGCAATATATCGACGGTCCCTACGTATATAAAGACATGTCGAAAATGGCATTTTTTTTTTATTGTATTATTGGCTTTAGATTATCTATGCGCACATACTGACATGAGATTTTTTTTTAAATTTTGTTTATTTACTTTGTTTCACAAATTGTATAAGAGAACAAGTATTATAAATACAACGAATAAGTGTCGTAGATGCGGACATCTGTACATATCTTTTTGTACGGTGTTTTAAAATGTGCGCCGCTCGGTGCTAACGCGGTCTTGTCAGACATGTCCGCTTATACTATGACTTAGTAATTGCGACAATTTTTTTCAAAAATAACAATAATAAATTGTAGGCTTCTTTCAAATATGATTTCCATAATAATTGTTACAAAGAAAACAACTTCTTATTATTATCAAAGTAAATGAAGTTATGTCCTACATGTTTGTTTTTACGCGTAACTCTTAATATTTTTATGGACTTGTTATTATTTACGGTTACTTTCTAGAAAACATTAAACATTTTTTTACTTACAATAAACTTTTTTTTAGAGAAGAAATTTGTGTTCCTTGGTATAAATGATTATAGTTTGATTTTTTTAGACTCGCGTCGTGTTTATGCCGAAAATATTAAATTTTAATGGATCTTGAGGAAGTTTCTAACGATGAAAATCAATCAGATCAATATTATCGCAAATTTATTTATATTATATAATAGACACCTATTTGTGAAAATGAAACACCACGACAAGTACCTACCTGAAAATGATAATGAAGAATCTTTGATTACAACACCAATGCCAAGTCCATGCAGGACCTTTGGGGACACCGTAAGTGAGTTTAACTATTTGATTGAGAGTAGCGCTATTCTTTAAGATCATGCCCGTTAGGTTCCAGTGAAATTGCCACGTTGGATGGCAATGCTGATTCGTTGACCGAAGTAAAGCCCAGACCAATTTTCTGATACCACGCACAACTCGATGAGCGTTCGGACCCCATGGCCCTAGTGTTTCAACCCCAAACGGCTCAAACATATAACTTCCGATATATATTATAATTACTCCTTTTGAGGTTTTCTGCAAGATAGGCCATGGTGTCCGAGGCGGTCGACTGCTTCAGCGCATTGACACCGATGTGGAGCTCCGCTAGGAGCAGCCAATCGCATTCTGTACCAACCTGCAGAGCGGCTCATTCCACTGTTTCTAGGAAAATGGATTCTTGGGCAACGTCTTATCCGGTCAAGCCATTTTCCAGGCGTTCACGGCATCGGCTAAGCACGGCAACTCACAGCTAACCAGTGATGGAGTCAAAATTCTATTGGTCAACTGTTGAGTACTGTGGACTGAAGATAGGAACGCCAGTAGGCTTACACTAGAAATTTTGCGGATACCGAGCCCACCAAAACGAATGGGTGGCTTGTAGCCATACTCGATCTTCCAGGGTCACATTTAATATGGAAGATAGAGTATACCAAATGGTCTGAACAATTTTGTCCAAGGGATGTGGCTACTTTCATAAAGGGGAAGAGCGGAGAAAATACATGAAAGTTGGTGTAAAACAACAATATCGTGTGAGGGTGAAAGCCGAATGTAGAATAATTTTGGAAAGTCTTACCGAAATGTTGTTAAAACGTTCAATTTTGTCGTCAACGAATAAAGAAAAACTGTCTTCCAAACTTGGAGAACCTAGGAGGTGCAGTGCTGTGATTTTTTTATGTTTAGTTCCTACTTCAGTGTGACTATACCTAGTTACCTATTATTTAGATGCTAAGAAGATTTTTTTTTTTAATAATAAATAATGTTGAATTTATAAACCTTGTTTAATTAATAAAACACAAGCCTGATCATTTTATTTAAAGACATGTCTTTGTTTACATTACAAGAACTATAGTCCTACCCCGAAAGACTATAACCACGTATAAAGTGATATGTCTTCATTGAAGTACTTTTTATATATATGGGTGACGATTTCAGGATGTTTAACGTATTGATTTTAAAACAGTAACATAATCCTACATTTTTATAAAACATTTTATTTAAAATCTATATCAGACACTGTTTTTTTGTTTCCTGCGTATAAAAAGGTAAAACAGACATGACTGACACACTTCTATTTTATTATCGGCGTAGAAACGGTCATCTATCAGTTTTTCCAAGAAAACGTAAAAAAATTAAATATGTGTAAACAGCAATATAAAGCTTATAAAACTGTTAAAATATTGTAGAAAGAAATTTTTTATTATTGGTCATAGAATTATTTCTAGGGCGTGTTGAACACAAATTTCGGTCTCCTGTAAACCTCGGTTTTTGACTTGTCCTTTTGTACGTAGGGACCGTCGATATGAGATGAAACAATTATTATTGTAGGCCTTCTTTGCGGTTAATCATGATTACTTTTATTTTCAACTTTGGATTTGAAGTAGAATATGATTGTAATTGAATTCTTTTGTGTTATATTTTTCCAAACCTATGTTTCAGAATGGCTTCGTTCGATCGCATATAGAGTACTGCTCTCATTTTTGGGATGAGTCTGCCAAATACCAGCTTGATGTCCTGGAGTCGATTGAAAAGCGAGCCTAGAAGATCATCAGTAATAGTGCACTTGTCGAGTCAAAAAGTCTCGAGCATTAACGCCGAGTTGCTAGCTTGTCGGTATTTTATAGTTTACATTTCGGGGCGTGTGCATTGGAATTCTACAATTTAATTCCATCAAACCCGTTCCTTCATCGGACCACAAGACATGCGGTGTTGCGCCACCGGTACATGGTGGACATCCCAAGCACACGTACAAAGCGTTTTGGGAATACATTCATTATGCGTACAGCTGAGTAGAATTTTCTGCCGGAGTCTGATTCCTGATAGCTATAACCTAGGGGTCTTTAGGTCAATAATGAATAAGTCACTTTTAGGCAAGTATGCGCCATCGTCGGCCTTATCCTCGCTTACCATCAGGTGAGATAGTGGCCAAACGGGAGCCCATCAATAATAAAAAAACTAACCTAGCGATGTATATAGTTTTAATTGACCATAGAGCCAGCTGGCAGCAGGAAACCAGTACAAGGTTTTTGTACCTCTGACGTGCAACTTACTGTACCAAGTCAATTGGTGATATCATAAACCTAATAATTATGTTTAGGTTCAATGTTCATACAAGGAAGGAAAATTACATGTCAACAAGTGGTTTTAAATGGGTACCTATTTGAATACAATACTTCTACAGTTAATTTTTACCTTGTCAGTCAGTATCTGCCTATAAATAAACAGGAATTGAAAAAAAAAAACAATGCTGTGATTATTGTGTATTTTACACAGATAAAACGTAGTATGAAAAACGAAATGTCATACTATTCTGCAAATAAAAACACATGTCTTAACAACAACATTTTTTTTAAATTTTATTGTTTTGTACTAGTGTATAAAATAAATGTCTTTTCTTGCCTTTTTTATCAAATAGTTTATTAGTTGTCTTGTTAAGTGTCAAAATATATATTTCATTTTTTCCTATCAAAGACCTATAGTATTTATTAAGTCCATGCAGTCAATAACTTCTAGCTAAAATATGGCTTCAAGAACTTCCTCCGTGTCGCTGTCGATTGGAAGTGTATGATTTGGTTTTAGTGGCGGCCATGTTGTATGGCAATGCTTAATATAATGACCGAGGTAAGGTAAAAGAAAACTAGGCATTTATATAAATAATTTAATTTTAGTTCTATTGTCCCAGGATGTCACATCACTATCGGTAACTAACCCTCCACAACTTATTACGAGTTACAAACGCAGAACGCACGTGTGTTTTAAAATAAATATTGAAAAAACTGCGGCAGTTTCATACAATACGTGTTTTTGTCTTTACTCCCCCGCAAAGAAGTCCGTTGTTCTATCAAATAAATATTCTGACAGCCCTTGATTTTCTTTACTCGATGAGTAGGCAATTTGAACTTTAGCTTGATAGAATTATGATATATTTGAGGTTTTTTGCCGTGGAATTGAATTATACATCGTGCTAAAATTTTATAAAATGAGGTAGGTATGTGTTTTTTTTTAAATTAGAGTGTTGCTTGTAGTCTTATTTGGTCCTGATATCAATAAATTATCGTTCATATTGATGGTTTATTTTATTTCAATATAATTTGATAAAATAATTGACAGTCATAATGACATTTTTCGTACGTCTTACCAAAAAAAACGAAGTTTAATTCACGATTAATAATACAATAAATTTAACTTACGCATTGAATTTTAAAGTTAAAACCTGATGAAGCTATCATGTGCATGTTTTCTGTAAAAATGTTAATGGCTTTAATAAATTCGAATTATGAGTCGATCGGCGTTCAGAATGTTGTTGACATCATATCGGTTACTTACTATATTAATAATATATACTGTCGGGCATATAATACTTATACATATATCAGGCCACTAATATATTCATAGGCTATTAGCCAAGACACACCTCCAAAATGAAGTTGTCTTAATAACCTATTTGACGCCAAATATAACCGTGATCAATCACCCACAAAAATAAGCTTATCTTTAAAAGCGATCTAATGATAATGAAATTTTAAATTGTAATCTCATTCCTAAATTGAAATTTTTGTTGTTCCGCGTTTCAAATTTCATTTTAAAAAACTAACGCTTGAAAAAATATTTAAATTCGCTGACGTTTAAATGTAGAGTTCGAAATTCAAGCGATGGAACGTCAATCGCGAATTTAATTTGATTGGTCGAATCCCCACGAGTATAGCCGAGGATCCCCGAAACGGGGGAAATCATGGAAAATAAAATTTTTATTGCATCATACGTATGTTGTGCCATTTTTCGTTGAGCTGTGACACCCTAAGCTTTTTGTAAGGTTTGTATGGGGATGCTTGTGATTTAGGGTTGTCGGTAGTGTGGTTAGTAGCGTAGGGGATGTGTGGGGTAACCAATCGTGAGTCGATGTCCCGATTGATTGGCAAAGGGCGATTTGGCAAAGCTCCCCAGTGTGGGGGCGAGTTCGGATGTTTTTCGCCACATGTGGGAGGTACCCGCAGTTGTGTGTAGGTAAATATTTTTATTGCATGCTAAGTTGTTAGTTAGTGATGTGCAAAAAATATTTGTGTGATACGAAAAACTACTGTTTGGTCTTTATCAAATAGTAGTTTTTCGATAGAGTAAAAGTTTTGGTCTGACTGAATAATACGAACTGACGAACGATGATACTGATGAACGGTGTAAGTTACTCACACCGTTAAATTTTAGTCGTTTTAATCCCGCGGAGGGTCGATTCGGTACATGAAATACTTTCGATTTATAAAGATTATAAGAATAGTATTAGAAGAAAATTAAAGTGCATTTTTTCAAAAACTCGAATCAATAAAAAAATAAATTACTTTAAGTAAACGAGTCAATGACCTTGTAGGTAGTTGCCGATCGTTGCTTACTAACTACCTTTAGTTCATTGGCCCCGCTCAGCCGGCGTTTACTTAAATAAATTAATTTCGTACATGCGTAAATTAATTCGAGTTTTAAAAAAGTATTTTATTTTTTAATTTTCTCTTTACAAATCCATAGTATTTCATGTACCGAATCGACCCTTTGCGGGATTAAAACGACCAAAATTTAACGGTGTATATTATTTCATACTAACATGCGGCAAGCAATAGCTAGCAGTTACTCAAAACGGTAAACGAAACATTGCAAGGAAACTGGAATGTCATAGAACCAATAAATAATTAATGATGTTATTGAATCATCATTTGAATGATTTTGCAAATAGGTTTTTAAAAAACTTTTTTACTCATAATTTTTTTGTCAATTGAAACTAGATGTGGCTGATGTTTCCTAGCTGACTACCGTGAGAAGAAATGCCGAAAAAACTCATTTTGAGATACTCGGTCTCTTTTAGGGTATCACTCATCTGGGACAGTGATAATTTATGTCAAATAAGCATGATTTTACAGAAGAGCATTTTTTAATTTTAATATATCCTCATAACCGCGTTCTGTTCATTAAAGGTTTCTATGCCAAAATATGACATAATTTATAACTTAATTTAAAATGAAATATATTTATTAGTTTAATGCAATATTATTTTTTTTGTATAATATTTTATTTCATAGATCTCAATTATTCAGGTAAGTATTTCATCATTGTCGCAAATGAACGATTACATTTTCCAAGAAAAAAAAACCTAAGAATCAGTTAAGTTAAGTGATTATAAAATAAAATATATCAAAATGACACTATTTCACTTTAAAATATAAATTTATCGTTGAAAAAAAATAGAAACTGTTATTGCTGTTTATTTAATTATTGTTGTTAATTTGACTAGCCACCATATTTAGTGGACAGATTAACATAGATTAGTAACTAAGATGTCAAAAAATTTGTATGGTAAATCTGTATGAATTAGTTTAATTTAAATAAAAAATAAATAAATTACATATTAATAAAATTATACAGAGTTACTTTTGCCAGCACCGTCTAACTGGTACTTAGATGATAAAAAATATATATTATGATTATATTATATCTACATATATTTAAATTTAAATTACATAGTTACACTATCTCTCAGCACAATTATCACATCGTCGGTATCCAAATCAAGTAACAGAAAATACACCCCTATTTTTTAATTAGTGCACAAAAAAAAGGGGCTCAATCAGTAATATTTGTGTAGTCAAAAGTAAAAAAAAAAACAATGTTCCAAAATTGTCCACGAAAATTTGTCATTATTGGTAAATTCATAATTGAATCATCATTCATAACAACTACTACTAGAAAATACTAAGCGCAGTGTTTTTCCATTTTTATTGACATTCTTTCATTCATAAACAATAAGCTACACAATGTTTCAATAAATTGAGTGAGATTTTGCGATATAAACAAACGCTCATAACTTTTCTGTTTCTGAATATTATTTATTGTGACTTTACTTAAATAATAACAAGACCTTTTCTAATAAGACCTTTAAGTATTTGCACTAATTAAAAAATAGTGGTGTATACATTGCACACTGTAATTATGTATTATATCTTCATTTGTCAAAAACACACGCAAACTATGTGAAGAAGTGATTTTTACACATCTAAAAAATACCTACAGAGTCACACCTCTATTTAAATTTCTTTATCAAAAGTCGTAAAAACAATTTAAAAAAAAAAAACAAAGAAAACTTAACCCTTTAACAGCCAATAGATCGATGTCGAGTCGTAAATATTAATTTAATGTTTTTACGGTAATAAAATAAAAGTAGCCAGTACTAAGGGCCTTGACAAACAATATGGCCGTTCATATGAAGCTCCCGTTACGCTATAAAAACTTTTTTGACCATAAAACCATGTAGCTTTCTATGAGGTTTTTGATTTTGTGTTGTATTAACACCTGTTCTTTGGAATTTTTCGTATTGATTTTGTTAGAAAATCTGTTGGACTGTTAACGAATATCGCCCTCGTACGCCAGATCGTATTATTATTACGTAATTGCCCACTTTTTGGAAAATAACATAAAAAAAAATTGACTTAAAGCTTTTTCTGGATTTTTTTTCCAGGAAAAATAAAGACATAGAAACAAAAATGAAAAAAAAATGATTTTCATATATTTGTGTGTACAGTAAGACAATTAGCGTTTCTCAAGGTAATTCTAGTTGTAATGTAATGTAAAAACGTATGTATACAATTGGTCTTCGAAGGGTTAACAGCCACAAGTCTACAAAACCTTTGAAAGGTGTCGTTAGGTAGCTGAATCAAAGACTTTTTTTTAAGGTAGGAAGTCATCTAATGACTTATCCCGCTCTAGAGCAGAGCGGGAGAGTGTGTCAAACTTTTACTGACTAAAACTATGTTTCTTCTTTGTCCTTTACGTTACACAATCACGAAGCTGGGATCCAACAACGGTACTTCTGGACACGGTTTGTAATGCCAGAAATTTACGTGAATCTAAGGACCTGACAGCTGCTAGCTTTTTTGTTTGTAGTGATTAAAATCAGCGGGAGATAGTGTCAGACTCTTACTGGTTAAAAACCAACCCGTTCCTTTATTGCCTTCATACCAGGGCCCTGGTGTCCACTTTCACATTCACCCAAGGCCCCAGACCGCCGCTAGCAAGGACACTGTTCCCGGTGCCTTCCTTCTCTCTCCTGTTTTTGGATTATGAAACTATATTTAAGCATTTTAATGAATAATAATTTGATAACGCGATAATATTATAATACCTATGAACCAATTTTAATACATATCACTTGTAGCTGATCCACTCAGTACCTTCTTACGAAATTCTCGTGTGACCAAAATGCAATGAAGATTAAAAATTTAAATATTTTTACTGGAACCGATTTAAAAATAAATACCAATACACACTGTCGATTAAATTTATTGTATCCACCGCTACCTGAATTTATCTGTACAAAATTTACATAACCCTTCTAAGTAACAAGTAGTTTGTAATACATAGAAAGTCGCGGGACATTCCAAGAAGAAATCGAATTTAAAATTAAAATGTACTGTTTTGCATAAATATACGAGTAATCAATCGATGTTTCGACGTATTGTGTTACATTTCTCACGTTTGCGGAGCTTACGTGCCCACTGCCATGGTGTATGTTAATTGTGTGAATCGACGTATATTCAAATTTCGATTTTATTTTCACCTGAGTGCAGTGAGGGTTGATAGTTTTTGCTGATTTGAATTTCTTTTGTTGAGTCTGCTACTGCAAATCTTTTGAGGTGAAGAATCTTGTAAAATGTCCTTACCTTATATTCTAACACTAATACTAATTTTCACCTAGTAACTAAGTAAAATTATTTATAAAAGAAAATAAATGAAAGGTATTTTATCAGCAAATTAAATTTTTGATTATTTTTTCATAGAAAAATTATGGTTACTACTTGATAAAACTATTGTCTATGTTATGGTATTTATTTTTAAATATGATTTTTATTCAAGTACCTATAGTCTTTTGACCATATTGCCTAGTCATACGTCCATATTTTCTTTTCTTGCGTGATCATTTTTTGACGATAATGACTTTCTTAGTCACATTAAATACTGATTTAACATATTCTAGTATTTTTGTAGCAGCTCCATTATACCAAGATCGTGCCTGTTGTTATGATTCCACATATTGTCTAATTGTGCAGACACTTTTTTTAATAGCCTTTACTCTCCCACTTCTGGGCAAAAGCCTCCCCCAAGTCTTTCCAGACCTTCTTATCCTGCGCCGTCTCACACCTGTCTTCGAGGTACGCGTCCAGATCATCTGATCATTCTGCAGGAACCCACTGCGTGGTGACGCTTGCCTAACGGTCCCCGTGCATGCGGCTGACGTGACCCGCCCAATCCATGCAGACACTTAATTGAGATAAATAACTACATCAAATTTAGAACACAATATTCACTAGGAATCATTTTACGAATAAGTAAAACAGCCACTGAACTTCTCTGGAAAAACTCCTGTCAAAAAACTCTGAAATAAATAATAATCGAACCACCAAAAAAAAAAAACTGCTAATGTTCCACATTCAATCTTAACTTTAGAACATAGACAATTTGCTTTTGACGTTATAAACCCACTCATACGTTTTGTTCCTTCTAAATAATTATTTATGGTCGTGTTAAAATGAATTCGTTGTTTTTATAACTAGAATGATATAATTAATAAATCATACTAGGCATTTTGTAAAAGTCATTAGTTGAGATATTGAATAAAAAATATGAAATTCCAATTGTCTTACTCATTGAGTAGTTGGATATAAAATACTCTAATTGGCGATAATTTGTTTTTTTTTTTTGTGACTGATTTATTAAAATTTATATTTCTTATGAGTAATAAATATTTAAAGGTCGTCTGATAGATATTGTTTTCAGCGATAAGACCGCCATTGTATGAAAAATGAAGTTTTTTTAAATTATATAAAAGCTTTGTTACTATTTTGGCGTATCTATTCTAGTCTGTGGCCCTAATTTGTCTTTAATTTGACATTCAATTTACTTCGGTAAGTTTTTCCTAATAATCCTGGATTCAGATTTCCATCTTAGGTTTACCTATTTGTGGCTTTAACTAAAATTCACGTCTATCTCTTGAGCAGGTCATATTAAAATCAAGCTCGCTTTATGATTAATACACCGTTAAATTTTGATCATTTTAATTCCATGGAGGGTCGATCAGGTACATGAAACACTATCGATTTGTAAAGATAAAATAAAAAATAAAGTACTTTTTTCTAAAACTCGAATTAATATACGCATGTACTAAATTAATTTCTTTAAGTAAACGAGTCAATGACCTCGTAGATAGTTGCCGGTCGTTGCGTACTAACTACCTACAGGTCATTGCACTCACCCAGCTGACGTTTACTTAAGGAAATTAATTTCGTACATGCGTAAATTAATTCGAATTAAAAAAATAGTGCTTTGTTTTGTATCTTCTATCTTTACAAACTGATAGTGTTTCATTTACTGAATCGACCCCCCACGGGATTAAAACGATCAAAATTTAGCCGTATATATTATATCAAAATTCACTTTGCCGTACGTCGTTTTAGTCTGTCGAGTTTCAGCTATAGAAGAGGGCAAAAGAGAAAGAGGTCGGTTACCGACCACTTAGAGTCCAACCGTCCCGAAAGAACTACTGACAATGATTTTGAGTGGCCTGTTGGTCTAGTGGTTAGTGGCCCTGACTGCTATGCCGGAGGTCGTGGGTTCGATTCCCACCCAGGACAAATGTTTGTGTGATGAACACGATCATTTGTTCTGTATCTGGGTGTTATTTATCTATAATATGTATGTATTTAGAAATATATAAGTATGTTTATCAGCTGTCTGGTACCCATAACACAAGCTCTGCTTAGCTTGGGGCTAGACGGTGTTGTGTTATAGTTGTGGAATATATTATATTATATATTATATTATATTATTATAATGGGTCTAAAGCCAGAAATGACACAAAATCGCCTAAAATGGCGTAACAGAATCAGAGAGGCTGACCCCAAATATCAATAATTTTTGTATTCGGGCCCCGACTTACGAGTTGTAGGTCGCGGGTTCAAACCCAGCCAGGAGCATTACTTTGTGTAATTTATTTCATCACCACTGCTCTCAAAATGGTGACGGAATCGACGTCAGGAAACCGGCGTGTCCTAGAACCAAAAATTCGAAAACATGAGGTAACAAGCATCAACCCGCACTGGGCCCGCGTGGTGGATTACAGCCCATTCCCTCTCCTAGAGAGGTCTCAACAGAGGGAACATTAAAAGGCTGATAATAATGCTTATGCTAATGCAGTGAATTGATTGATCAAAATCCACTTATATAAATTAATAATACTCTCTTTATCGTATGATCTCCCATAACAGAATTCATTCAATATTTTACTTAAAAAAAAAACTTTCAAAACGAGCCTCCCAGCCAAAAGCAAAGTTTTCTAATAACAATAAATTGTTAAAAAAAAATGTTGGTGCGTATAAATAAATTAAATGTTCTAAACATGAGGTTTCTTCATCGGCTGTAGTAAATCTTGTCAAGCTATAAGGCCAAGTAAAGATGTAAGCGAGTAATAATCGTTTTGAGAAACTTAAAAGAAGCGAAAAAAAAAATTAGGTATCTACACTCTGTCTGGCATATTCTAACACCCGTATTTATAAAGAAGTAATTACTTGTTACTAAGTAAAATTTTATTAAGTCATTACTTGACGTTTGAAATCTGCGTTCAAAATTCAAAATTAGTTACTTTTACTCAAGTATTTAGTTTTACTTGTTTATAAATACGAGTGTTAGTATGTAAAGGGCTCAAAAAACGTGTGAGCTCTTAGCGCAATTCATTTGTCGACCTAATCTGAATTGTTAAAGAGATGGAGCTATAAAGAGTGTATAGCTCCATCTCTCTTTCCCACTCGCATTCCTAACTTTTATTATAAAAATATAAAATTTTAAAGTTAACGACGCAATTTATTCACAGAAAAGACCGTATTTAAATAAGTTTTCATACTCAATAAAATAAATAGCAATTCCTTCTTTAATCATATCACTGAATATCTTATTCCAAGTTAATGATGCTCATCATAATGCATCAACAAAACCTTTTGCCGTCTTTTCGAAAAGGTCCCATTCAAAAGGTGTACTGAACTGACTACTTACAGTAGTTACTTTTTATACTCATCTTTGAGTTAAATAACTAGAACTATTCAACAGATAACAGATTCTATCTAAACGCTAACTAACCCGTTTACTGCGCGACCGGTCCCAAAGGCCAATAATTTTAAGCTCAATGTTCACTAAATTTGAAAAAGTTGATGGCTAGTAAAACTAGTTAGAACCGGTCTCAACCGGTTATCCTGTATTGTAATAGCTTATACGTTTATAAGGCAGAGTAATAGATGATAATCAGGCCTGTCTTAGCGTTATTACAGGGATTTAATGAACCCTGTTACAAATTTTCTAAAATGCTTGTTGTTGGTAAAGTAATTTTGTATTTACATAATTTTATGGGAGGAACATGTGCTGAGAAACACCGCCGTACATGTGTTTTGGTACATTATTTGTTTGACACCTTGTTTTCGTTCGTAGAAGCTTTTTCTTCTTCCTTACCTGGTCTCATTATTAAGGGTCAGCTGTCCTTTCTTTCCTGTGCCAAGTGGCGCAATCTTGGGTCAACTATATTAAGTTTTTTGTTTTTAATAAAAACATCTTTTTTTACAAAAGTAAATCTTTATTATGTTTTTGATTAAATATCCAATCTCAATTAAAATATGATGTGAACGTGTCTACTATGATTGCGTAGGTACATAATTACACTCAAATATCATTTAATTTTTCAATATTTTTAGTCATAAATCAATCGAAGGTGTGTACAATAATCGTTTTTTTACATTAACAGAACCATTTATACTTTCTATTAGATGCAAAACTTTTAATAGTTTTAATAAGATACTTCTATCATCGAACGACAAAGTAATTTATTACTGATCATAATAAATTGCGACTATAGTTAACTATAAATAACGAACAAAAAATCCCGTTACAATATTAAAAAACTGGTTACAATATTTTTAACACTTTAGTTAGTAAACCAAAAAAATTATCACGGAGCAATTACTCAAAAGGTCGTAGAATACTTTATCCCAACGCAGATGTATTAAAGTCAAACAATTACAACAATGCGTCTGCTAATATGCAAATTGGAATATATGCAATACAAAACACTCTCCGAACATAATGACAAACCAATAAAAATTCCGGAAAAAAAGAGCAGATGTGCTTGAAACAAAAACTATAACGTTTTTTTCTATAATGACAATTATTTTTTTTTTATTTTGAGAAAAAATCGTAACCCTACGCTGCGTTTTTTCTTAACGAACCTAGACTACCTAGAAAAAAATCGTAGGGTCATATTAACAAACGCGTATGCAAATAAGGCTCGGAGAATTCGTGCACGAAATATGGTATTAAAAACAACTGCATTGAAGGGTTAAACTTAGGGGACTGAATGGATGCGGTATGCGGATGAGTTTTTTTTTTTTTTTGTTCTTTTAAATAAAAAATCTATACTGATTTTAACAACGTAATAATAGTTCTTGCATTGTATTATTATTTTTAAATTTAATCTGTTTAAGAGATACCACCAAGCCACTTTTAATGCAGTTAAAAATATAGGTACTTGTTTTATTCATTCAAAAACTCAACATTTTTTTGGTTCACATGGGCACTTAAAAAACGTGGAAAACTAGTGAACGGTTACATTTGGCCGTTCTCTATGGAGGAGAATCCGCAAGATCTCCATGACACACACACACACACACACACACACACACACACACACACACACACACACACACACACACAACACACACATGACACGAGTACATGACTACATGACTTTTGTCAGATGATCCTAACCTCTACCTGTAGTACCTATCCCAATACAATTTTCTTTTCACCTGGGAACCAAACAAATCATTGCTAAAAACACATCCCATCCCAAAAATTGAACCAGACATAAAAAAAAGTCTACATACTCGTATACAGTACACACTTTAATTACGGGGTAAGCACACGTCAAAGATCAGTGCATAATAAAGCACCCACTGACGTGTGGAAAGGGGAACCAATGAACAAAGATAAAGTTCACAATGTCGGTGACGATTTTCTAATACCGCTGGTATTTTTTCTAAAGATTATTTCAACATGCTGGTTCATGTGTGGCTGTTGATGGAACCAACGATGCTTGTGAGCAATCACTACTGAAGTTCAATGAGATAAGCACTGATTTAGTTCCTGAATCCAGGACTTTAGTAGTTAAAAGGGCACTTCCCGTATTGTCTGTTGTCAACGTGAGCATTTTAGTTGACCCAACCAACGCAATCCAACGAGAAAAAAGCGAGGTAACGTCTAGACGTTCTGTTTCCGTCTTTTACTATATTGCACAAAACATGATCCAAAAAAAAAAAGATTTTTAAAAAAAACTTAGAAGTTTTTGAAACAAAAAATAGTCATTATTGAGAATTTGGATTATACGCGTGAGAGTCCTATAGATATATTTTCAAAATACTTTTTAATTCATGAGCAAATACACAGTAAACTTCTTCTTCTTTATTGGTTAGACGAACTTATGATTTGACTTCATGAAAACGTAGATAATATTCACATATGTTTCTAAAATATCTAAAGAAAACTGTCAAATATAACGTCATAATCACGAAAGAGCGATTGTATGTAAAATAATCCTCAACTTCTTAAAGTTTTAAACTGGAAGTTAGTATGTAAACTGTTAGAATTTAGAATTTTAATTAAAATTGCTTTAGTGCCCGGCCCCGACTTTGCACAGTTGTAAATTATACTCATATCATCCTTTTCTTGTGTATTGTCTTTCTATAAGTGAAGACATCACAATCCATTGCGTGATTGTGGAACAGTTAACGGAGAAACAGACTAATGTAAAAAACGACTTTGTTATAACAATAGAGATATTTTAAACTTTGTACATAAATATGATTATAAAAAAACAACAAACAATCTGTATGATCCAATAGTGGTTAACAAGACAAAAACTTGTTTTGTCGTTAACCTGTATTAAAGAAACACGCACTTAGGCGCACTATTTCAATATATTTAATTTAAAGTAAGATATAATAAAGTAAAAGGTAAAATTTATATCTCTCACGTGTTGACAACTACACCAATATAAGTTCACTGCATTATAAATTGTTAATATCGCTATATTTATTAAACAAAATTATGACGTGCATAGGTGCTATAATGTTGGACATCGTGTAAGCAGAAAAAAGTGTGTAAGACTTTAGACTAAAAAAAGAAGAAAACAATGTAATATTTTTTACTTATGTGGAAGATTGAGAAAGATAACAGAATAATGGTTTTGAATGTGAAGAGCAACCAGAATAAAATTTATATATGCAGCCTTTTCTAATTAGTGAAGTTCTTCAAAAAGGTGAAGACTTATAAGAACATAATAGTCTACTTAGAATGAAATAATAATAAATATCATTAATTTGTCGTAAAAAGAGAAGAAATATTTTTGATGAAATATTTAGGTATCATCATCATCATCAGCCTTTTAATGTTCTCACTGCTGGGACACAGGCCTCCTCTCTAGAAGAGGTAATGGGCTGTAATCCACCACGCGGGCCCAGTGCAGATTGGTGGATTTCATATGTCTTCGAATTTTTTGGTTCTAGGACATGCCGGTTTCCTCACGATGTTTTCCTTCACCGTTCTGAGAGCAGTGGTGATGATATAAATTACACAAAGTAATGCACTTGGTTGAGTTTGAACCCGCCACCTACAATTCGTAAGTCGGGGCCGTTACCACTCAGCCACCACTGCTCTCCCCGTATGTGTATGTAAATGATAAATATGTGAAGGTCATATAGTTAAAACTAAACATTGCTACGTATTTCGATGTTTTTTTTTTTATGACTGATTACTTGACGTTTCCGTAGGATACTATTAAAACGGATAATTTCTAGTGACTTATAATAACTACTAGGCAGCGTTGACTAGTGACGAATCGTTGAACAACATTTCATCATTCCAAGTGAATCACTCTTCAACGTAAGACTATAATTTACTTCTAATAACAGTCAGCGGTACTCCACTGAATGCGATACGGTATAAGGAAAAGCGTTGTACTAGATTTCTCTTATGGGTTTGGCTGAAATTCTTATTGACGATGCTGAATCAATATGGGTATGAGATAGAAGAAAATCTATCAAATATCAACTATTTATTTTTTGTCATTGATAGGCTCCCGTTTGACCATTATCTCACCTGATGGTAAGCGATGATGTGGTCGACGATACCTATTCACTCTTGACTTAAAGACACATAGTGTACAGCTATCAGAAAATTCAGACTCCGGACTTCCACTCCTTAGCTGTACCTACAATATTATAAATGTGTTCTCCTGTGTTTGAATAAATATGAGACAGATATACAGTAGGCAGAATACTAGCTGACTAACAAGCGGAAAAGTAAACGACAAAAAATAAGATTAAGGGTTAGGTGGTATTCTCATGGACCAGGACAATATACCAATAGACCAAACAGCAAGGCTTGTGAGTTCAAACCAAGCAGTGAGAGATACAAAGCAGAATTAATAGCTAATGTGAATTTATTATGTGCGTGTGAACTGAGGGACCATACTTGCATTTCGCAAAATAAAACACTAAGAATTTAGTAAAAATCTTAAAACATTAGTAAAACAGTTTCGGAAATTTGTGAAAATAAGCATTAAAAATACAGCCCTTAAATTAGGGTCTTTCAGTCCTTACAGACCATCAGCCAGATTCCGAAAAGTACCTGAAAAATTTAAGTATTATGACAACAAACATTTAGTAAAGAATTTGTAAAGATATTTACTGAATTTCAGACCACAAAACATGAAAGATAAAAAAATACATAATAACTGAATTGTGATTCTTCAATCCATACCAGAAAGAAAAATATTTCAGAAATAGATTGCTAATAAATTTTATTTTTCCAAAGAGTTGAAATTTAAACCTCAGCGAATACATTCAAAATCCTCTGCAGCATCGTAGTAATATAGGTGTTATAAACACGTACAATATTCCGTTCAGATTGATATCTATGAGATAGGTGTCGTAAAAGATAACTAAGCTAGCATGACCAGCAATGTCCATACAACATCAAATTGCAGTAACCATTCTAACTGGTCTTTGAAATTCTTACAGTTATTTTACGAGCGATTTCATATATAAGCTACCTGATAGATGATGTATGTTAGTCTAATACTGAATGCTAAATTATGGCCATATTAAGCCATTGTGTAAACGCTAAGCCACAAGGAAAAGCGTTGACTCATAAAATCGGTATGTGACACAGAGCTAAGAATCGTAGAGACTAGACACAGCAAATCAATCAATTGTATACTCGTATTATTTCTTGCCTGACACGTTCTTAGCATAGTAAACCGGGCTTATACTAAAGTGAATATTTTAATTCGTATATTCTTTTGCCTAACGAGAACTCGTACCTTAGAAAGCACAGCTCAAATAAAATATTGCAAAATGTAAAATAAAAAAGATCATCTTAAAATATACGTACATATATTTTATATGTACATAGTTAGATCTAGTTTACATTATTAATTTAGTTTTTACGTACAGAGGTTTAGTATAAATGGTTAGTTAATATTTAAGTTTCTTCTGTTTCTGCAATAAATAAATATTCGTACATATTACAACAATTATAATCGGTACTGGAGCAAATCAATCCCAAGTTTTTTTTTGTCCTCAAATTACTCTTAGTACGAAATGCAAAATTGCATATTTATAGTTAAAATTTTAATAATTGGGACGAACAGGCATGTCAAACTTTTACTGACTAAATCCACCTGTACGGCAAACCGCACATCATAACATTTAATTGTATTTAGCCATCTAGTTTTGCGCGTCTACGCCGAACGATCAAAATTATTAATTAAGCAAGTCAATACATGTTTAGATCGCCTTAAGTGCCGTCGCGCGTGCTCCTTCGCTCTTTCAATTAACTTACAATATTATACCATTTTTAGTAATACAGTTTTCAGTGAACATCCAATCTATTATTTAACATCCCAGCATACAAACTTTACACCACCTTCCTTCCTTGTTCTTCAGATGCTTTATGCGTTTCAGGGCCACCATAAGCATTGATATGGGGAGTTTTGACAATGCCATCTCTACTGCCAAAACATCTCTCTAGTCTCTGGTATTTGAGTTATTCAATTCTCATATTTACTGTGAAATGTCTAAAGGCGTACCAGGTGAATTTTATCTTTATTACCTGACTACATTTGAATTCTCTTGCATTCACTAACCTTTCATGTCGATGTGGTATCATTACGTTATTAAGATCTTCAATAAGATTGTATAGAATCGAAAAACAATTACCGTGCTTCAAGGATAGTCCGGTAATAAGAGGTGTAGATACCGACACATCTTTTTTGTCGAAGAGATAACCATCCGGACCAGGTCGTCAAAAGCATGTATTGTTCCACGCATGCCTCTGGGAGATGTCAGAAAATCATAGGGGCTTAGCAGGGTCGAAGCCTACTGGGGCCAAGGGTCTGCTTCATAAAGGAGAACTCGGCCCTGGTATAAAAGGCAATGATGGTACAGGAGTGGGTATTTAGTCAGTAAAAGCCTGATACACGGAGATGTCATTGGATGTTTGTGGTGGATAACCTAAAAAAAAAAGAAACAGTACATTTTGATACAAGTGATGGCCGCATCGACCATCTGCAACGCCTAATTTAAGTCAATGAAACACACAATTATTCATCATATACTCACTCTTACATATGCACTGCTTTATTAAGCCATTTATAATGTTACAAATTAACATGATTCTCAAGCTTTTGTTTTTGAAATAAGATAATGAGTGTGAGATGAACATAAAATTTACAACAAAGTTACATTGGGGTAAGAAGATTAATTAGGTAGTTGTTTATAATTACTTGAAGAGTTATAGTGAGCCATTAATTCTTGTTATTTTTGGTGTTTTTAAATTTATCTTCTATGTGTATAAAAGGAAGAGCCGTGGTGACCGAGTGGTAACGGCCCCGACTTACGAGTTGTAGGTCCCGAGTTCTAACCCAGCTAGGCTCATTACTTTGTGTAATTTATTTCATCACCACTGCTCTCAAAATGGTGAAGGAAAACATCGTGAGGAAATCGACATGTCCTAGAACCAAAAATTCGTAGACATGAGACATCCTTCAACTGGCACTGGGCCCGCTTGATGGATTATGGCCCATTCCCTCTCCTAGAGAGGAGGTCTAAGTGCCAGCAGTGGGAACATTATAAGGCTGATGCTATGTTATATATTTAATATTTTTTTTTTAATAATAATAATAATTTTATTGACACACACACAAGTTAGTAAGAAAATAAAGAAATAAACAATTAGAATAAGACAGATAGTACACTATAGAAGTGGCCGTGGGCCCCAAACTAGGCGTAGCCTGTATCTTGGTGGCCCAGGTGATTAACACAATATGCAGGTGGTTTTTTTTTTGCGACAGCACAGTTTCTCGGTATACAAATAATAGAAAGGAATTAATAACAATAAAAATAAAAACAAGAATAAAAAACAATAATAAAAAAAAATTATGAGTAAGAAAGAAATACAGAATTACATTACAATTAAAATTAAATCAGATGAAATTCAAAACATTACATTAAAATTAAATCGTATTACATTAATCATTTAATTCTTTTCCTATATCACAAAAACTATCTATTGAATTAATGTCGAAATCCACATTATCATGAAAAGAAAATAATAATAATTAAATAACTCAAATTGCTATGTAGCCATGTCAATCAATGAATAAAAATCGAATGAAACTATAATGAAATAATAATTAAAAAAAAAAATATAAAGGGAGAAACTGACTGACTGACTGACAAACCAACGCGCACATGAAATACACAATTTTGCTTCCTTTTTTGACGTAAGCGACCACTAAAACCCGTTTTTATAAACAAATAAAACTAATTACTCTAGTAAAAGTAACTACTTAAGTAACAATTTGTATTCTATAGTTAAGAAAAAAATAAATTTTGAATGAAGATTTCGAACGTTAAGTAATGACTTGATAAGAAATTACTAAGCAACGACTGATTACTTCTTTATAAATACGGGTGTAAGAGATGGTTTTTTGAAACTGATCCCCTGAGGGGATAAAACGGGGATCAAAGTTTTATGGAAAAACCTAATTACATATGTATTACGAGTATTATGTGCTATAACAAAACGATTTAGTAAGAGTTTATGTTGAGATTCTTTCTAGTGAAGTTCTGTAGCCATTTAAACCAAGCAAATTGATTGCTACTGGATATTGTGTAGTAAAATTGAAGTAGAATATGTGTATCTGGAATATCTACACCACTGGACAATATATGGAATCACTGAAATAAGTGCGATCTGCAAAATGAAGATGACAATTTTATTGTGGAATTGACTACCTTAGCAAATATTACCGAGAAGGTCAACTCGATACATTTATTGAGAAATATTGCAAAAAATATGTCCACATTCTAGTGTTGGGTACGTAACTTACTCAGAAAACACGGCTTAAAGGACTTTACATCCGTATTTGTAAACGAGTAAAACTAATTACTTGAGTACCGGAAGACGTAGCGTTGGAAGGCCTCCTACAAGGTGAATCCGATGGATGCGAGATGCACAGGACATTTCATTGTGGCGACACTTGGGGGACATTGGGGAGACCTATGTCCAACAGTGGTTGTCTTTCGGCTGAAATTATGATGAAATTTTTAATGAAGATTTGGAACCTCAAGTAATGACTTAATAAGAAATTACTTTGCAACAAGTAATTACTTCTTTTTTTATTAAAAAATAGATTATGAAATATCACTCCGGATTCGAAGCACGCCAAAGCATACTAGTTCACTATATCTACTAACAGAAATTTAGGATCCATAAACTAAAATTTACGGACGATCTCAATTAAGATTATGACCGGTTTCTCAATGAGAGCATCTACAAAACTTAATGCTCTACTTAAGTTTAACTTAAAAACTTGATTTATAGGATTTTGGACCCACCCACGGTTCTAATGGCGCCATTATTGCACGGGACTATACATAAACGTCAAATTAGTCAGAATTCGTATAAAATTCAAGAATCTATGGATTTGGACTTAATTAACGAATCTTTAGTTGCTAACTTCTTGAATATTTTATGAATATCGGTTTTAAATGCAATAGTCCATTTTTTGGTCAGTATTTATCAATGAGCGGAAAATTAAAAGAACTCATCGATGCTTTTAAACCAGGGGCGTAGCGTGGACTAATTTAGACGTGGACGAAGACGCATCGGCCAGGCCTTTTTCTTACATAAATTCGAAAACGAGACAGCGACTGTTGACAACCCAGTGTTCGATCATATTATTGTCGCCCACTCCCAGCAGATACAGACAGAGAGTAGAATATTAAGGGGATCTATTCCATTTTTTTAAGTTGGGAAATCATCCAATGACTTTTCTCTTTCTGGGCCGATCGGGAGGGTATGTCAGATTTCTACTGACTAAGACTACGGGTGTATGTGCCAATCATTTTTATGCAAACAAACGTAACACATATGAACAAATTTTCGCCTTTATAATTTTACTGTGTTTTATCATTTGGTAAGCAAGAGAAGTGGTAATTTTTTTTATTGAATTTGTTTTACATTTTTTCAAACTGTGCACAGGGTGCAGACTTCGATGAGAGTCAGAAACGTTCAAACTAAGGAGGAGTTTTGTATCATTAATTTCATAAGATACCTCGCGAAGCGCTTGTGTCCGTTGAGGACCAGCATCAGGTGGATTAAACTTACCCAGCTTTGACTTTTTTAGGGGCGCAATTTCAAAAACTGACACCGAGTGTATAAAAAGCTAGTTACGGCACTAGTGCTAGTTTATTTTCCTTCAATCAAAATGATTTGGCCTTAAATTACGTGAAGTATAACATTTATGTTGTCCATAAATCTACAAACAGAAAGATGTCAAACACAGATTGCGTTATATAGCTTTTAATTCAGCAAAATTAGTTTTATGGTCGACTCTAACGAATTCATTTTTATGTCAAAATCAATTTGATGGACGTTTTATGTCCTCTTAATAAATAAACTAACGGTATCAACGAACTAATTGAATGTGTACAGTTTTAAAATCAATAAAACTATATTTTCATTATAGCCTTTGGAACTATTTTGAAATAAATTATGTTCTAGGCTTGCTCCGCAATTTTACCAGCCTTTTGGTAACTACTACGCTCCCGTCGTAGAAAGAAATTAATTTCGTACATGCGTATATTAACTCGAGTTTTAGAAAAAAAGTACTTTGTTTTTTAATTTTATCTTTACAAATCGATAGTGTTTCATGTACCGAATCGCGCCCCGCGGGATTAAAACGACCAAAATTTTACGGTGTATATCCAATAGCCTTTCTTGATAAATGAATAATTATTTCAGTTAGCTCCTTGAGAATCCCATAATTAAAATTTATTGTTAAATCAAACAATTAATTTATTTGTCTGGGTATGGTCATGTAAAGAGGAGGGATGAAACGTATGTTACTAAAAGAGTTCTGAGTTTACAAGTAGATGGATGGAGAGGAAGAGGGAGGCCAAAGAAGAGATGGATGGATTGTGTGAGGAGTTATATGAAAGAAAAGGGAGTTAGTGTGACGGGTGTCAGGACAGAGTGGAAGAAAAAAACGTGTTGCGTCGACCCCAAGTAATATGGGATAAGGGCAGGAAAAAGAAGGGAATCAAACAATAAATTCAAATCTTTCCTAATATCCATCATCATCAGCTTTTTAATGTTCCCACTGCCAGCAGTAACAGCACTGTCTAGAGAGGAGGTCTGAGTCCCAGGACTCAGACCTCCTCTCTAGAAGAGGTAATGGGCAGTAATTCACCACGCGGGCCCAGTGCGGATTGGTGGATATCACATGTCTTCGAATTTTTGATTCTAGGACATGCCGGTTTCCTCACGATGTTATCCTTCACCGTTTTGAGAGCAGTGGTGATAAATTAAATTACACCGAGTAATGCGCCTGGCTGAGTTTGAACCCGCGACCTACAATTCGTAAGTCGGGGCCGTTACCACTCGGCCATCACTGCTCCATAAAAGAAAAAAAAATCAAAATAATTAATTACTTATCAATCAAGTTATATCACTAGAATTATGTGTAGGTGACCCCTCTATAGGTTTCCCTAGTGTGGGAGTTGCCTAAAATAATAAAGTGGAACTAATGATAGCAACATCCAATATTAGTTCCTTTTAAAATGGAACTAGTGATTTAAAAAAACATCAGAAGTTGCATCATGAAGTGTTAATGTTACTAGTGGAACAACTAAAAAGTTGTATCGTTGAAAATGAAAAATAGGTGATCCGATCAAGTTCTATTCCGCACAACTAGTTGGTCGGAGTGGAAGTACCGCATTGATCATGTATCTTATACTTCGCTAATTGTACCCAAAATTATGTTAGCTGGCATCTGAAGGTTTATAAACGCCCATGATTAGGCTTTTGTGAAATAAAATGGTTTGAGTTTGGTTAAGTAACCTATCAGTGTACTTTTACAAATGAAATATTGTTGTTATTTATTTATCTCAGGACCCCAAGTTCTTGGATCTTGTGAAGACTTACGAGGTTCCGAAGCTAACTCGCAGAGGCTCCATAAGTACTTTTTATGGATCTTAGTGCCCTTAGTTGCCCTTATAAGGTTAGTTGTTGAGGATAAGTGCACGCAAGAACCAGCCCCGGTCGGTGGGAGACTGTTGCAACGTATGGAAAACAAAAGATTTCTTTGTTTTCCATACGTCATGGGTTACAGTTTTGGGAGGCTTATATGGTTTAAATGTTTGATATTATTATCATAATATTTTTTTTTTTAATAATGCAGGTATACCGATAAGATGATAGATAGATGATGATTGATAGAATAGAAAAGAATAAAACTTTATTGTACACCAAAAAGTTACACAATCTATACATAAATCTAAACCTATGGGTACAATGGCGGGCAATGGTTGATGATTATAATTAAAGAGTACCTTTAAATGATTTAAAAGTTTGTCAATATTTTTTTGTGTCACGTTTACATTGCAACTATCTTAGTTTCAGAAAGCATAGATAAAAGCACTGATTTATTTTCCTTTAATTTATTTATTATAATTTATTATTTTTTTTTATGTTTAAGAAGTATTTATAGATTTTGTAATTGTTGTTGTATATATTTTTTGTCCTGTGCGAGTCTCGAATAAAATTTTTCTTTCTTTTCTCTAAAAGTTTTTTTTATTAAAATTTCGAGACAATAATCATTCGACATCTTTGTCCAACATCACTAGATCCAGTTACACCCCTTTCGTCAAAGTAGGTTAAAAGAGCCCGCATTTAAACGGTTCTAAAGCGCGGTACACACTGCGAGTGCATTGTTTTAATTATTTTTCGAGTTTCTAAGAACAATAGAGTGATTGTTCGGGCGCCCCGTGAAGTATTATAAAAAGTCTTTTATGCAAATCAATTTTGTACGAATTATTATTTGATTTTTTTTTTTGTTTTTGTTTTATTCATGCGGGCGATGCACGTGTGGACTTGCCTTTCGAATTCGTGATGTGTTTTTTTTTTTTAATTTTTAACGGCTTTTTTTAAGTTTATTTGAAATCTATTATTGAAGATTTCTGACCATAGCCACACTAGGTAACCGCTTTGTTTTTGCCCTAGGCATATTTATGAGGTTCGATGTGTTCTTTAATTAGCATTACGGTAACTCGGTTTACCTGCTTGTATCCTAAAGAATTATATATAGTGATTCATAAAATCTTAGTCTATAAATAGACTAAAAGTGGTCGTCGAAGCGGCCGTCTCACTGAAGACTAAAATAAAAAATCTGTTTTTAATCCTGCTATAAATTGAAATCTCTTTACTATTTTTACTAAACCAATCAAAAGTTATAAATTACAAAACAAAAAATCATAAAACAAAAAATTGGAAACGCAAAAAGCAACTGTTTCCGCCCGGGATCGAACCGGGGGCCTTGTGCGTGTGAAGCACACGTGATAACCGCTACACTACGGAAACTTGTTTTTGTTGGCCAAAATACCGGTTCTATTTCTTAACACATCTATTACGTATTATCATATTTTGATAAGAGGGTCGTAATTCACTTATAAGTGGGTTGTAAATATGAAAATATATGATTAGTTATCATTTATCAAACGCAAGAGGGGGCATCGGGACTCATAAAGTGTTGGGCTATTTATAGTACAGTTTGTGAAGAGCCGAGAAACATTTGATAAAATCAATATTAAACGTATTGTTCGAACTGAAATGGGGACAGAAATGATATACGGAGTTTCTAATTGATCTAGTTATTTCTAATTAGGTGGATGGAATTCTAGATTCCTAGAAACACTTCCACAGTTTGTTCTTTGTGATATTAGATTAGGTACAAATTTAATTGGTCCCTATTTCCTTTGTAGGAAAATACCAACAATGTATTATTTTATTTGAATGATCAATTGGTTTTTTTTTTCTTTGTAGGATTACTCGAACGAATCGCCGTAACCCTGGAACGCAAAAGGCAACTGAAGGAACACCAGTGAGTGTTAGAATATCATTATTATGATGATTCGTTATAATATACTTATAACAATACAACGTTTGATGGGTCAGCTAGTTTAGTTATAAAAATTATTTTATGTAATATATATAAAAAGATTAATATCATATTAATATCCCACAACTGTCACACAACGCCGTCTAGTCCCAAGCTAAGCAGAGCTTGTGTTATGAGTACTAGACAACTGATAAACATACTTATATATTTCTAAAGATAAATTACACCCAGACACAGATCGGGACCATCACATAAATATTTGTCCTGGGTTGGAATCGAACCCACGACCTCCGGCATACCAGTCAGGGTCACAACCAATAAGCCAGTCAAGATTGTCACATTGTCACATTCTACATTTTAGGGGAAGATTTAACCAAGGAATCGAACCTGGATCCCTTGATCTAACTCCCGTTCAAAAGCGACGCAAACATTCCAACCGGTCACATTAAAAAGTTCTTATTCAAATCGTAAAAGACGGCTTATTTGAAAATCTGACGAGTTCTTATCATTGATTCGATCTTAAGAATATTAATTAATGAGTTTAATTGCATTACTTTCAAAATGTGATCAAAACAATGTCAATCAACTCTCCAACCGGTTACTTTATAATCTGATCAAGATTATTTTATTACTTACCATTTCAATGCTGGCTAAAATAATAATAACGGTCTAAGGCTAAGGACTCACCAAGCGGTTTTCAGCTGCGCCCACCGCGGTAGAAGAAACAGCTAAGCATTGATTTACGCGATTACGCAGTCGCTACGGTTACGATTTTTGCCAGCAAACCTGACGGCCGATTATTGCAAGACATTGCGGTTGCAAGACGAGAGGTGAAATGATCGGTGCCCGGTCGCCCGCCAACCAACCGCAGAGCGAGCGGGCGTAAACCGTCGAGGCTGCGGGCGACCGCGGCCTATGAGATTCTACTAGTTGCTCGCCGGTACAGCGGGAGCCGCGAACAACCGCGCACACCGCGGGCGTAAAACGCGTCGTGAAATGTGCTTCAATCTTTTACATAATATATCTGCATTCTACAGAATCTGGGGGCCTGCAACCGCGGCGACCGCGGGTGAAAACCGCCTCTTAGCCTAATTGTATGCCATTCTAAGCTCTTTAATTTATAATTTTTGATTGTACTTTATTCGTGGATTTGCGGACGATAAACAATATGTGGTTTGACGTCCGGTAGGCTCGAGCCCGAGCCGTCAACGGCCGATGGCCCAGCAGCCTACAGAGCGGTGCCGCCTAGTGCCACGGTCAATTTGTCGTAAGAAAACCATTGTATTAGAACGCAAAGGCTAACTGAAGGACATAGTTTTGGTTTTAGTCAGTAAAAGGCTGACACACCCTCGCACTGATGTTCCGTATGCAACATAAACAATCTTATAACAACCAAGACCACACAACAACAAAGTGATGTGTCTTAAAACTTGATAAAATACTTTATGTGACCTTTCGATTGAAATTGTGAATTTTACACACACTCACCAAAATGTATCCTGCATTTTGGTGAGTGTGCGCAGGAATTGCATGACTTGATTCCGGCACCTTATTTCTACTACCGGACAACCCGGCGTACAGTTAATATCCACCTTTACGATGTTTGGGCACGCCACGATTGAGGCGGTAAGGCCCCTCTCTGAGGCGTGGCTGGAAAGGCCTCTCGGCGTCGTCACCTTCCGTTTGGCCCAGGTACTAACCGAATACGGCAAGTCCAGGAAGTACCTGTACAAGATTCGTGCGGAGACGACATCCGGGTGTCGCCACTGGTCGAACCACCCGGAGGACAGGATGGAGCACACGGTAGAGGTGTGCCCCGCTTGGGAAGAGCATCACCGTGTCCTCGTGGGGGCGATCAGTACCGTTGATCTCTCGCCGGGCCTTGCTGCAGGCCATAGTCTAGAGCGAGGAGGAGTGGCAGGTGGTCGCCTCCTTCTGCGAAGCAGTAATACTAGCAAAGGAGGAGGCCGACCACATCTGGCAACGGCGCTTACGCCGCAGCCGCCACCGTAATTTTAAACCCAATTTCCAGCGTATTAATTTCGTATATGCGTATATTAATTCGAGTTTTAGAAAAAAATTATTTTATTTTTTAATTTTATCTTTCTAAATCGATAGTGTTTCATGTACCGAATCGATCCTCCACGGGGTTTAAACGACCAAAATTTAACGGTGTATATAAAAGCGAAATACCACTCACTGATTAATCACGAAATTTCAGAAACTATAACATTTCCAAACTTAAAAATTGGCGGTTAGGTTCCTTATAAGGTGTAAACATCCACTAAAAACTGTTTTTACGAAACTACCCCTAAGGGCGTAAAACGGGGGTTGGAAGTTAGTATGGAGAAACCAACTTTCACGCGAGCGAAGCCGCTAGCAGAAGCTAGTAGTATTTCATTTTTATTTAATGATGACCCTTAATTTTACAAACCATATTTTCATACCAGAAGCGATAGAATGTTATGGTCGTAATATATAATGCACACACATAACAACTTTGTACAATATTCTAACAAGTAAATACTTTCTATTTTCTTCTAACTAAAGTCATTGGAATGGAATGCGGGAAGAAATTTCTCTATACTTACATTTCTGATTCCTTGTTCTTAGGTATCTGTTTATTGTATGCGTGTACATTGATGTTTAAATACATACCTAATATTAGAACCGATTAAGGAACTGCTTGAGTCATGGGTTTCTGAAAGGAAGGCCCGGCCCCGGCACGATAAGCAACGAAGGAACAGGGTAGGTTTTTAGTCAGTAAGAGTCTGACACTATTTTCCGCTCCGCCCAAGGGCGGGATCTGTCATTGGATGATTTTACCTACCATAAAAAAAAACCGATTAAGGAAAGTTAGGCATACCGTAGTTATCAATATTCGTTTCGCTAGTTAATTTTATTTGATTCAATATACCTCATCCATCTCTATTACAATGTAGGCAAAATCCTAAAGTAATCGAATGTCAATCAACGCGTACATTCACAATATGATTGACGTATCCCACGTTCATTCGTTCAACTGTCCATGAGTGACACGGTGGGCAGTACTGCCGTACACCGTGGTATTTGAAAAAAAGAAACGTTCATTCGAATAAGTGAATGACTAAAGTGTGCAATATGGCGCGAGGAAAAGTGCTAGTGTTATTTTCAGAAACATTAAAAATTTAATTCACGCACAAAATGTTCTTTTTTGTGGTTTCTGATATGGGGCATAATAATCGTATGCAGTATTGAATGATACGATAAAAAAACACATAACCAGAACTTCTACCATGAGTATTAAGCAATAGTATTCGTCGCTACTCGATATCGACGCCGTAAATATTTTGTATGGCAAATTTTGGTTCTGCAAGTGACCGCTAGAGGCGCTGCAAAATTTGCCATACAAAATATTTACGGCGTCGATATCGAGTTGCGACGAATACTATTGCTTAAAACTCATGGTTGAGGTACTGTAGGTAGTCTGGTTTTTTTCATAAAATAATAAATACCAATGAAATATCACTCGTACACTTATATGTATAAGTATGTATACTTTCAAACAAATCACGGGATAAACAAAACTTCTTTCCTTCCTTTTTACCTTCCTTCTTTATTTTTCTTTCTTTATTGCTGCACACTAGAATTACTACTGTATCGTGGATTCGTTCACAAACATGTAAATTCACATACACAAGACTCCCAGACCCGGAACAACCATAGAAATAATAATTATTGTCAAAATAATAATTGTCAGCCATAGAAATATTTGTAACAAGCGGGAATCGAACCCACGACACATAGCGCACCTTACTATAATCACAACGATCATTTGACGCTTTCTCCCCTATAGCTGACGCCTCGATATATGTGCTTTGAATTTAAACTGATATTCACTACAAAATTAGATAATTGTCACGTAAGGCCAAACGTGTGTAAATAAATATTAAATTGTGGGACCCTACCATGACGTGCCAATGCCATCGTGAGCTGTACAAGATACATAAAGCTATTCCTAAAGGTCTTCGTGCACGGCCACACGTGACAGCCACAAACGCCGCCACAAAAGCTGGAAGCGGCTACAAAGGTAGCTGTAGCGCGCGACAACCACGTGGCCGGTGGCTGCTACTTTTTTTAACCCATACGCGCAGTATTATAATGGTTTCTAACGAAAAAGGCTTAAATGCGCGAGTGTTAGTGTGTGTGTTTAGGCTCGGCACAAACGGGCCACCGAGATCACTGCCACTGTCGCATTGCTCCCTCTTGCGCAGTTAACCTTTAGACGTTCTACGTAGGAATCACACACGGATGGAGCACGGTGTCTAAATGGATGTTGATACATGCTTATCGTCCAGAAACTGCGCAGTAGGGGTTTTTTATGGTAGGTTTATCCAATGACAAATCCCGGCCTTGGGCGGAGCGGGAAGTAGTGTCAGACTCTTACTGACTAAAAACCTACCCCGTTCCTTCGTTGCCTATCGTGCCGGGGCCGGTTATTCCTTTCGGAAGCTGACCCATGACCCCAGCAGACTTCGACCCTGCCTGCCTGCAGGTAGCAGGCTGGGCCTCTACGGTTTGCGCAGCAAGGATTATGATATGTGGCGGCTTCGGAACACCGGTGATTGATGCTGTTACAAATGTGGCGGTAGCGAGCGACAGCCACCGATGGCTTTGGTCGGTGGCCCGTTTGCGCCGACCCTTAGTAGCCGGTGCGGGTCAAAAGAAGCGTGCAGTGACAATTTTGTAGCGTGTGGCGATCCAAAGCGTTAACTGTGCGGTGAGTCTATAAAAAATGTATGAAAACTACAGTTAATATGTCGGTGGTGGAATTTTGTAGTTGCAGCCGGTGGCTTGTGTACAGCAACCCTATATCACAACGGATTCGTGATGGCAAAACACATGTCATAGTAGGGGGAATAAATCTAATCGTGATAGTCTAAAATGTCAACGATTTTATGGCTGTTTGAGACACTCGATGGTATGTAGCGACGCCTCGTAGGACGTGGTTTGAATCTATAAGTATACATTCATACTATCCTATCTAGTCCAGTGAAGCCAACAGCAGAACTGTTGGCTTCACTGGACTGATAGTAGAAAATTATCCTTAATGATCATGCTACCGGGATAAGTATCCTATGTGCAATTCCAGGATATATTTGTTTTTTTTAGGTGGGAAATCATCTAATGACTTCTCCCGCTCTAAGGAGGAGCGGGAGGGTGCGTTAGACTGTTATTGACTTAAACCCACTCCTATGTTCTTTCTTTGCCTTGCGATCCACTGACCCTGGGTTTCCCTTATCTCTTTGAACCATACCGTCGTCGTTACCGTTGCTGATTTGGACTCCGTCCGGCCGGTTACCGGACAGCCGAACGGCGAGGTACAAATTGCTCGTCGTCCGCAAACCCAAAATCTACAAACTAAACTAAAGTACCTACCAGGTTTTAAACTAACATCGTAGGTGCAATTTGTAAGCCAGGGTTGTTACCATTCGACGACTAATGCTCTACTTATAATGTTCCCACTGCTGGGACTTAGGCCTCCTCTCTAGGAGACGAAATGGGCCGTCATCCACCACGCGGGCTCAGAGCGGGTTGGTGGATAGAATAGAATAGAATAAACTTTATTGTACACCAAAATATGTAGTGTGTGTGTGTGTGTGTAGTGTGTGTGTGTGTGTAGTGTGTGTGTGTGTGTATTGTGTGTGTGTGTGTGTATATGTAGTATGTGTGTGTGTGTATGTGTGTGTGTTTTTGTGATGTCAAATGTCTTCGAATTTTTGGTTCTAAAACATTACCTACCGGTTACCTCTAGATGCTTTCCTTCATCGTTTTGAGAGCAGTGGCTATGAAATAAACTACACAAAGTAATCCACCCGGTTGGGTTTGAACCTGTGACCTACAGCTCGGTAAGTTGGGCTAGTTACCACTGATCTCAACGGACCTACGAGTATAATACTATATCCTATTTTAAATCTATTGCGTATGCGCCTACTTCTTCCGAATCGACTAACAAACCTCTATGCAACATTGTAGATTGTAATACATTCAGACAGTCTGGAGAATAACATGTCAGGAATAGAAATGGGTTCTTAAAAAGCTATAAAAGTTTAACTATTTTCAAGTTCTGTCTTATCATTCCTATCTATTGACTTCATAGAACATGTTGGCACTGTGAGTCAGGTAAAAAAATAAGGCGAATAATGTATTGTAGCAAAAATCATCACCATTTCATAGACTGGCCTGTTGGTCTGGTGGTCAGTAAGATTTTAACTCAGAACAAATGTTTGTGTAATAAGCACGATCATTTGTTCTGTGTCTGGGTGTAATTTATCTGTAATATGTATGTATTTAGAAATATACAAGTATGTTTATCAGTTGTCTAGTACTTATAGCACAAGCTCTGCTTAGTTTGAGACTAGATGGCGTTGTGTGATAGTTGTGGAATATTATTATTATTGTCGTTCAGTCGAAAGACGTCCACTGTTGTAAACAGGCCTCCCAAAAGTGTCGCCATAACGACTGGTACTGTGCGTCTCGCTTCCATCGGATTCCCATGACTCTCACGAGGACATCGGTCTACCTTGTGGCAGGCCTGCTAACGCTGCGTCTTTTTAGTACGTGGTTGCCGCTCCAGAAGCTTTCGGCCCTATTGATCATCTATTCTGCCAGTAATGTGCCCTGCTCACTACCTTTAAGTTTGGAAATTTCAGAATTGAATTACCTCCTTATGCTCCCGACCATAGTACGGGCCCAGCAGTGTCGAAGTCTACTCGGGCCTAGGGTCTGCTTCTGAAAGGAAGATTCAGCCCTGGTATAAAAGGCAAAAAAGGAACAGGAGTATTATTTTTTAGGTGGGAAATCATTCAATGGCTTCCCCCACTCTTGGGCGGACCGCAAGGGTGTGTCAGACTTTTACTGACTAAAACCCATTCCTATGTTCCTTAGTTCCAAGGCCCCGGGGTTCACTTTCGCACAACCCATGGCCCCAGTAAGCTTCGACCCTGCCGGTCCCTAATGGTTTTTGACATCTTTTGACATCTTGAGGAGCGCGTGGAACACTACGCACCGTCGACGACTCGGGCTTGGCCTCATAATATGGTATTTTTTTTCGGTGGGTAAAAATCATCCAATGACATTTTCCGCCTTTGGGCGGGGTGGAAGACAGTGTCAGACTTTTACTGACTAAAAATCTCACCCCGTTCCTCCATTGCCTTCGTACCATTGGTGTACACTTTCACATTTACACAAGGCCTCAGAGTAGGCTTCGACCCTGCTGGGCCCTTACAGTTTGCTTACAACTCCTTGAGGCGCACGGGAACAGTACGCGCCGTCGACGACTTGGGCTCGGTCCGGACAGTTACCGGACGGGTAGGGAGTGGTTGAGTGGAAGAAAATGGCCCTCAGATGCTGTTGCTAAGCAAAAGATACATTAAAAGTGATAGAGCCGGCTTGACACAAATGGATCTACGCAAAACTTGTTTGGCCGCAAAAACTCTTAAAATTAAATATTAAATAGCCATTAAACATTTCCACAGTCTACGGAAACTATTAAAAAAGTTGTAGACATTTACGATCCAACATCTAAACGCGGGTGTTCGGAGCATCTCATGTTTTCTGATAATATAGGATTTTTAATATCATGTCGTACATTTCACTAATTTATTTGACATTCTAACTTGATTAGGAAGCTGTAGGTAAATGTTGGAAATTCCAGATTGAATTAGGGTTCCGTACCTAAAAAACGCAAAATAATTTTGTAGTTTGTATCTAATATGGTACAAATTTTATTTTATAATCTTATGTTGTTATTTATTTAAATAGTTATTTATGTATTTATTTATTTACCCTCGTCCGTGCGTCACTGCGGGGTGCCAACTGAAAACCAGCGCTGGGTGTCTGACGCCCAGCTAATGCTGAGGTGGTCACCCTTTCGGTGCGGGCACGCTCAGCGTACTCTGTACATTTGTGTTTTTTTTTTTTTTCATGTTTGTAACCGTTGTGCTGTGTCTGTCTCGAATAAAAGTATTTCTATTCTATTCTATTCTTTCTTTCAAAAAACGGGACCCTTATAGGATCACTTTGTTGTTCGTCTGTCTGTCTGTCTGTCTGTCAAGATCCTTTATCTCGTAAACGCGTGGAGGTACCGAGATGACTTAAAAACCATGAAATTCCCGAATCGATTCTCGAAAATGTTCCTAACCTAAAAAAGTTTTTTTTTTGTGGGGTAACTACAAATTTACAGTTTTCGGATTTATTCTTATAGTTATGCTATAAGACCTTGCTTCGTGCTAAATTTCAGGGTTCAAGGTCAAAGGTAAGCCTGTGAGTTTTAATTCCCTTGAGAGTGTCGCAATATACGTTTTTACGATATAAATGGCCGTATCTTCTATTCCGTTAACTTAGAAGTTTATTTTTTTACAGTTTCAAGGGACTAGTTTTAATTTCAACTCGATATCTCACCGCGTTCCTGAGATATAGGGTCTTGACAGACAGACAGGCAGACGGACAACTAAATGATTCTATAAGAGTTCCGTTTATTCCGTTTGAATTATGGAACCCTAAAATGCCCGATGTCGAGTTAAAAGGACATTGCAGTTTATTCGCCAGAAAATAAGATATATTCAAGAACAATTGTCACAACTATCATCATTTGCGTAGCATCAGCCCTATAATGTTTACCACTGCTCGGACACAGGCCTCCTCTCTGGGAGAGGGAATGGGCCGTAATCTACCCCGCGGGCCCAGTACGGGTCTGTGGATGTCACAAGTCTTCGAATTTTTAGTTCTAGGACATGCCGTTTGCCTCACGATGTTTTCCTTCACCGTTTTGTGAGCAATGCGCCTGGCTGGGATTGAACCGCGACCTACAATTCGTAAGTCAGAGCCGTTACCACTCGGCCACTAGTGCTCCTCACATTTATTTATTTATTCATTTAAAATTCATGCAAAACAAAAATACAAAGGCAGACTTAATCCCTTGGGCATTCTCTATTAATATAATGCATAGGGTGACTGGTAATTAGTGAACGATACTTAAACACGTGACTGTAGTCATGATAACAAACAACTTTTACTATGGGACCAAACCTGAAATCGCGAAAAAAAATCTCCTGGTCAGTACATTTGTGTTCGCCTAACTGGTCAAAATGTACTGAACTTGGCTGATTTTTTTCGCTGCTTGTTATCATGACTACAATCACGTTTTTAAGTATCGTTCACTAATTAACAGTCACCCTATATACCAACATATCTATAAATATTGTTGTAATAATCGTACATAACAGTCAGCCACGAACGAGCCAAGAACACGTGGAGAATAGAAATTACTTTTTAAAAAGCTGTAAAAATGTATTAATTGTCTGTAGATACACCGTTAAATTTTACTCGTTTTAATCCCGCGGAGGGTCGATTCGGTACATGAAATACCATCGATTTGTTAAGAATAAATAAAAAAAAAAAACTTTTTTTACACTAAATTAATTTATTTAAGTAAACGAGTCAATGACCTTGCAGGTAGTTGTCGGTCGTTGCGTACTAACTACCTACAGTTCATCGGCCTCGCTCAGCTGACGTTTACTTAAAGAAATTAATTTCGTACTTGCGTAAATTAATTCGAGTTAAAAAAAGTACTTTATTTTTTAATTTCTTCTTTTTAAATCGATAGTAATAAAAATAATAATTAAAACGGCCAAAATTTAACGGTGTATATTTTGGATTCGGAAACCTTCAAATTAGCCGCACTGCTTTGTTTTTTTACATAAATGAAGCGCTACCGCGGCGCGGTAGTAGCGCGGCAGTGGCACGTATTTATTTGTATGAAATTACAAATCAGAAACATGTAAACTTAACTTACATACTCGACACACCTAGACCTGGACCAGCTATCTATAGGTTATACAAATATTTCTTCCGTGCGGGAACACATAATCGCAGTTGGTACCTCTACCTAGTTACCATTTCCATGAATGTGTTCGAAAAATCGTTTTTATTATAAATAAATCACAAAACCTATAAATCGTAATCTGAATCTGTTTATAGATGAAATAGTCGCTAAAAGATTCTAATAAACAACTAATAAAAACTATCTAGTCAACATTACCGCATAATTTACTATCCTTCAAAATTCTACAAGAGATTCCATAAACACGTATTTTCATCTCATTAAAAGTCAATCATCCACTTTATATTGACCTTACCTGCTTCATAGATCACCAACTTTTTTTTCTCTTCAAAGGGTTTTTAGGATTAATTCAGGGGTCGAAAGATTTTGGTAGTAAAACCGATTTGGTCTCGCCTCTAATGTTATTGTCCAACTTTAGAGCCGTGGTAAGTAATAAAAGATTTAAATAGAAAATAGATTTTAGAACGCTTTTACGACCGTGTAGTCTAACAGACGTTGCAGCGTATTTGGTTATGTTAAGTAGGTGAAAGTAAAGTACTCTGTAATAAAGTTTATTGTGTACTAAATGGCAGTATGTGAATGCAACGCATACGTTTTACTGTGTGGTAATCCTGTTTTACATGTACTTAAAGGCTTTACGAATCTCAAAGATTCTGATTCTTGATTCTAGTTTACTGTAATGATATACAAGCCAAAAGGGAGTCTTTAACACAGAATCACGATAAGCTACAAAAAATATTCTTGCAGAGTCATTTCGAATCCAAAAAGATCAAATCTCACGAATATCGATCCAACAATTTTTGACATTTACACCAAAATGCACGCTAACATTATTAACGTACTGATGGCGTCAACGATAACAGTCGTAAGTAATTCAAAAGAAATTCCAAATTCGATTTGTAAATAACCGACTTTCGAATTCGCATCATAAATCGTCGCTTACCTAAAACGGATCGATTTCCATTCGATTTTACTCAGCTGATGCATTCGATTATGGAATTCGGTATCGTAAATCGTGGATGTGCCTCGGGTATCGGGCACTCGGATAATTTCCGAAGCAATTCGCTTGACAGGTGCCGCGAGCCATAGCATTACTCTGTTGCATGTCTTTATTCTGCCTTATTTCGCAGTGTTGACTATGATACTCGAATCGACTTTTTGCTGCGAAAGGAAGCATTATTTGTAAGACTTTATTGTGTTTTGTTCCTTTAATGTGTGTCGTTTAAATGCGGTTCGATGTGTTTATTTGTAAATGTTCAAATATAGCTTTTGAAACCGTATTTTAAACACTGTCTGCACCTTTCTGTGGGGAACCCATATGTAGTGAAAATTTACGGGCTTTGCATTTGTTATGGGCCTAGTTACTGACTATTTAGAGGGTGACAAATACTATTTGTAACGTAACTGTCTCTAATACCGATTTTCTTAGGGCGCCTTCAAATTAGCCGCTATGTGCCACGTGACGGCAACTCTGCGGCCGCGCGTCATTTATTTGTTATTCCATTTAAAGGAATAACGCGAGACTGCCGCGCTACAACCGCGCTGCAGCCGCGCGCCATTTATTTATATGACATAACAAAGCAGCGCGGTGGCGACGCTGCAGTCGCGCTGTCGTCACGCAGTAGGTATATTGCGACTAATTTGAAGGTGCGCTAGGGAACCAGAACAGTGGTAACGGCTAAAAAGTATACTACTTATACTTTTTGTAGGTAAATATTTCATCATCACTGCTCTCAAAATGATAAAGAATAACATCGTGGTGACAAACCAAGATCATCATCATCTTCCTGCCTGGTTGCGCCAATTTGCTATGATCCGCGACTTTGTTTTTTGTAATTTATTTTTTTGGCCTAGCAATCCTATCCCTACCGTTTCCGCTTCCCGCACGACCTCTAGAGAAATGATTTGACATTTGACGTTTGTGCATCGAGTGAATGTGACCGCACCGCTAACCGCGCCCGCTCGAAATTACAAGAAAATTGACTATTTTCGTGATCCAATCATTCAGAGACTCAACAATAGTGCAGTGTTAGTGCAATACAGGACCTGGCAGTGGTTAAATGTACGAAGTCGAGGTCCGCCGGCGGCGCCATGTGGAACCTTCGAGGTTAAAAGGTCAGTGTTCCTTTCCTAATACATTTATCCCATTAATAAACGCTAGACGCAGTACCTGCATATTGTTAACAAACCTTAGATCGCTTTTCAAACATACAGTCCATTAAAACATCAAGCAAATTCGCGCAACCATTACTTTTGGTCCTACGAGCAGGATCGTGAATCATTTTCTTGTAATTTCGCAATATAGTATTTGTTCCATAGGGAATAAACGCAACGCGCCTGTTTACCTAGATATAATAGTAGAAAACCCGCATCTAGGCATTTAGGCAACTATACGTTATTTCGCTCGTATAGTTAAAGAGCCATTGATAATTACGGTACCTACGCCGTCAACCGCACCGCATAATTATAGTTAGCTACGTAAATATCAGCGTAGATATAAATCGATCGCATTCTTTTTCTTAACAAAATTCATTCGGAAGTCCTACAAATTGCATGTAGGTAGACGCATTTCAAAAATACCCGTTCATTGTTGAGTGAATATTTGTAGGAAACGGATAAACCATAGATTATATACGCATATGTTATTCCGTTCGTTCGCCGTTCACTTTGTTGTTTACAATATTACCATATTGTTATCTGATAATTATCGCTTACTTAATAATTCGTTAAGTGTTTGTTTGAGTGTATAGTGTGAATATATCAAAACAAGATGTCTCTTAAGGGAACCAAGGTTAGTACTGATTTAAAGGTTCAGTTAAAGCTTTTATACGCTAAAAGGGACTCACAGTTTTCACGTGTTCAATCAATTTGTGATAAATCTTTGCAAACCTCGGATCTGGCGATTAGAGATGCTTTCTTGTGTTCGTTGGAAACTTTAGATAGTTTGCGCGCGGATTTTGAATCTACAATTAATAATATAAACATTTTAGAGTTGGAGTTAAATCCTGATTACTGTGTGAGTTATCAGGCATTGTCGTCCTTTGATGACTTGTATTGTCGTATCAAACGTATTGCTAGGAGTTTAGAGACTCCCCCCCCCGCGAGTGGTTTATCCAACCCTCCTCGCGAACGCCCACGATTGCCGCCAATTCAAATACCTGAATTTAATGGTGACATTCGAAATTGGAATTTATTTATAGATAGTTTCGAAAATATAATACATAGGAACACATCGCTGACAGATCACGAGAGATTGCATTATCTCGTGGAAAAATTGACCGGTAAGGCAAAGGCTGTCTGTGCTGGAATTACGTTTAGCGCTGAAAATTACAATTTAGTTTTGAACACTTTAAAAACAAAATACGAAGATAAGCGATTAGTAGCCACCGCATATTTAGATCAATTATTCGATTTGAAAAGTTTTTCCGTTTGTAACGATCATAATTTAGAGAAGTTTTTAAATATTTTCGCATCATCTGTTCGTGCAGTAAAGAACCTAAAGGTCAATGACCTCTGTGACTTTTTGTTTTTGTATATCGGTTTAAATAAATTAGATCCTGAAACTGTTCGTCTGTTTGAAATGACTCAGCGCGGCAAAGAAATACCTAAGTTCGAAGATTTAGAATCTTTTATTCGCGACCATATTAAGGTATTGCAGCGCACGTCGACACGTTATGAAGTCACGAATAGGACAGGTTCCGATCGCCGTATAGACGCGTCATCGAAGTCAGTCAAGACTGCACATACGCTAGTTAATACCGTCTCAACACCTGACTGTTCTCTGTGTAAGGGTAGCCATACACAGCTGTACAAGTGTTCGGGATTTCAGAGATTATCGCCTAGTGATCGTTACAAGTTTGTCCGCACTAATAATTTGTGTTTTAATTGTCTAAGTGACAAACATCTGGTTACGTCATGTAACAGTGGTGTTAGCTGTCGTAAATGTCTAGCTAGACATCATACCTTCTTACATTTTGAGAGTAGTAAGCTGCCATCGCGGCCGCGGCCTGCGCGGACGTGCGACGCTTGTGACGCGCGGCCTGCTGCAAGTGCAAACGACGTAACATTGTGTTCGCTTTCCGCCGCTGGTACTCAAATCACTACCGTTTTACTTGCGACCGCGCAGGTTGTCATTGTAGATGCCTTTGGCAAACCGCGCACCGTTCGGGCGCTACTAGATGGCGCTTCCCAGAGTAATTTTATTACTCGGGATTGTTGTCAACGCCTTGGTTTTAGTTTTAATAATTGGTCATCCCGCTCAGAAGTGAAAGGTTTTGGAGGTTTAAAGGCAACCATTCACGGTTCCATTAAAATAATATTTAGTTCACGTTTTAATCGTAATATTTCGTTTGAAATGGATTCGCTAGTCGCAGATAAGATTACGGAACGGTTGCCCACGGTACCGGTTGACACGTCCATGCTGACGGAGTTTAAGAACTTGCAGTTAGCCGACGGAAATTACGCTTTCCCTGGAGATATCGATCTATTGATCGGTGCTTCGATTCTCCCGCATCTCCAGTTATCACGTAAAATTCAAGGTCTTCCGATGTACCCCGCTCCGCACGCACTGGAAACAGTTCTCGGGTTTGTTATAGTTGGTTCCGCACCCGCTTATTTAAATAGTTACTCGACTGTGTCGCACTGTTGCACCGTCGAGCCGCCGCTTGAGTCTACCATCCGCAAGTTCTGGGAGATTGAAGAGGTCAATGTCCCGCCTATTCTCAGCCCTGAGGATCAGGTCACTGAGGAGATTTATACCCGCACGACTACTCGTGATAAAGATGGTCGTTATGTTGTCGCGCTCCCTTTCAAGGGTGATATTTTTTCGCTCGGTGGCTCCCGTGCCTCCGCAGAAAAACGCTTGTTTGCTATTGCGCTCTCTGCCGATATTCGGCAAATGTTTCTTAGTATTGGAATCAGAGAATGTGACCGTAGATTCCAACGCTTCTTGTATAGATTTTCTCCGCAGGAACCTTTGAAGGTTTACGAATTCAATCGTCGAATTCAATCGTCACCCCATCGATGGGGCACGTTTGTCGCAAATAGGGTGGCTAAGATTCAAGCTGAATTGTCACCGGAAAATATATTCCATGTCGCTGGAACAGAAAACCCAGCTGATTGTCTCTCACGTGGTTTGCTTCCCGCGCAAATTTTAAATCATCCGCTTTGGTTTTGTGGCCCTCCCTGGCTGCATACCACTCATAACGAGTGGCCAAATGCTCCGTTTAACCCCGCTACTGTTTCAGAACCACCCGAGGAGAAGAAACATACGCTTGTAGTATCAGTTCCGCGTGAAGAGTCAGTTGTTTTGTTGTTGTCTAATCGAGTCTCGTCTTGGTCGAGACTATTACGCTGTGTAGTTTACGTCCTAAGATTTTTGAGATTATTACCATCGCGTGGTTCTATAATCGCAGCTGATTTGGATAGAGCTGAATCAGTTGTACTTCGAGAGTTGCAGAAATTTTATTTTTTAATAGAATTTCGTAGTTTAGAATCACATAGACCTTGTAGTCCCGCACTTCAACATTTGAAACCATTTTTGCAAGACGGACTCATTCGTGTCGGTGGCCGTCTGCGAAATGCTAAGTTAGAGTTTGAACAAATGCATCCAGTAGTTCTACCACGCAGGGATCACGTTTTGGATTTGTTGGTGGACTATCACCATAAGGTGAATTGTCACGCTGGTCCCGATTTATTAATGTCCATTCTTCGACAGAAGTACTGGATACTTTCCGCTCGCAATTTGATACGCGCTAGAGTGCACAGATGTGTGCCCTGCTTTAAGCTCCGCCCGCGTTTCAACGCGCCGGAAATGGCCGACCATCGTTCTTGTCGTGTTGTACAGACGGTGAAACCTTTCATACATACTGGGACGGACTATGCTGGACCGTTTAAAGTCACTATTGCCCGTGGTCGTGGTATACGTTCCACAAAGGCATACATTTGCCTATTCGTTTGTATGACAACTCGTGCGGTTCACATAGAGTTAACCAGTGATTTGAGTACGCAGGGTTTTATGTCTGCATTTAAACGATTTTTATCTCGCCGTGGTCCCGTTAAGCGCTTATACTCTGACAACGGCACAAATTATGTTGGAGCGCGACGCAATATTTCGGAATTACATACATTCTTACGCTCCAAGTACTACCAAAGTGAATTCGCCCATGTCTTAGCTGAGAATCGCATTGATTGGTGTTTTAATACGCCAGCAGCTAGTCATTTTGGTGGCAATTGGGAGGCGAATATTAAAAGCCTTAAGTCGCACCTGTTTCGGGTCATAGGCGAACAGATTCTCTCGTACGAGGAGTTGAGCACTGTACTCGCTCAGGTAGAGGCGTTGATGAATACGCGTCCGTTGTGTCGGACTTTGTCTAGTGATCCATCGGAGCCACTAGCGTTGACGCCGGCTCACTTCTTGACGACGACTCCTCTTAAATATTTGCCCGCTTTAGATGTCGAGACTGACAAACTGCAGCTCCACCCGCGTCATGCTCTGCTAGATAGCTTAGTTCAGTCCTTTTGGAAGCGATGGAGGACAGATTATCTGCATACGCTGCAGTCGCGTCAAAAGTGGAACACTCCTTCAGATCCAGTCACAGTCGGTACTGTGGTGATACTGAAGACTGAGAGTGCGCCTCCTCTGCACTGGCCTCTTGGTGTAGTGGAAGAAGTTTTTCCGGGTTCGAACGGAATAACGCGAGTCGTAAAAGTTAAAACCGCAACTGGATCGTACCTGCGTCCGGTTATTCGCCTCTGCCCTCTGCCTAATCAGTAGTAGTGGCATAGTTAGTTATAAGTTGTTTCGCTACCTAGTATTGATAGTTTAGATTAGTAATAGGGTTTAGTTTCGCTTTTGTTTTTTTTCTTTTCTTTGAAGGTAACCCTTCAAACCCGGGGGGAATGGTTGCGCCAATTTGCTATGATCCGCGACTTTGTTTTTTGTAATTTATTTTTTTGGCCTAGCAATCCTATCCCTACCGTTTCCGCTTCCCGCACGACCTCTAGAGAAATGATTTGACATTTGACGTTTGTGCATCGAGTGAATGTGACCGCACCGCTAACCGCGCCCGCTCGAAATTACAAGAAAATTGACTATTTTCGTGATCCAATCATTCAGAGACTCAACAATAGTGCAGTGTTAGTGCAATACAGGACCTGGCAGTGGTTAAATGTACGAAGTCGAGGTCCGCCGGCGGCGCCATGTGGAACCTTCGAGGTTAAAAGGTCAGTGTTCCTTTCCTAATACATTTATCCCATTAATAAACGCTAGACGCAGTACCTGCATATTGTTAACAAACCTTAGATCGCTTTTCAAACATACAGTCCATTAAAACATCAAGCAAATTCGCGCAACCACTGCCTTAGTCCCGTGTTATTTAGGTTCAGTATACTACGTTATTTTTCATCCTATCTGTCCTATCACCCGTCATATTATCACTAACTGCCTTTTCTTTCTATCCATCCACATTTGTATACTCATAACACCACACACCCATGTCAACATTTTCAACTCTGAATAGATTTTACATAATTTTTTTTTCTTACATCTTTTTCATAGCCCAACATTCTGATGCATGCAGTATGATAGGTCGTATCACAGACTAGTGGATTCCCCTTCAATTTGAGGGACATCCGTGGGTCACAAGTTGTTCCAGTGACCTCTTGTCATTTGATAATTTCCCACCTAAAAACAACTAAAGTACAACGAATGGTAAGTTATATCTTTCAAACAAACCACTATTAATGCCAGTTTCTGTTCTAATTTTCGACCTCAAAATCAATGTTCCCTATGACACCTTGATAACAGTATTGCGCGCACGATCGCGTCGTGTTCGGGTGCAATCGGACGCGCTCGTGACGGCTCGTGTCATTACGCGCCTGTTCGGTCAGCTTCGTGCGCACCCGTTTCGGCATTACGATTGTACATGTAGATTAGGGTTAGCAAAAATAATTTCTGCATACATTTTGTTGGTAAGTTATCAGACGGATGAAAACTCGGAAAGTCACTTCAAGAGCAATAAATAGGTTTGAGTTATGCTGCGTGATCGTCGAGTCCCAAAGGATTGGCATTGCTCCCGATGTAAGTATACCGATGGTTGAAGTGATGACCTGGCATGGATCCGTAAGTCTTCTGGACCGATAAACTCGGTCGTCGACTCTTTGCGATGTTTAAAGGAAGCTTATCTTCAGAAGGAAATGTAAATTATGGCACCACTAAGCTGCAGTTGAGCAATTGGCTGCTGTGCTGAATGTTTCGGGTTCGATTCCCACACGTAATAAATATTCGTAGGGTCTAAAGAAAGTTGTTTCGGTTATGAGTGTATTTGTGAGCGCACCCATGACACAAAAATAACTCCTAGTATGGGACATGTTGAAATAATATAAAAAGAAGATTTGATATTCAAAATTTTTATCCAACATTTCTTTCCAGTGGAAGGTGCAGAAGATGGACCAAAGGACTCGGTGAAAGTCGTGTGAGTTGGCTGCATACAGGAGGCTCTGGATAAGACGTTCTAATGATACCAGATGATAAATGTGGACGTCTTTCGGCTGGATGTTGATGATGAGAATTGGTTTCCAATACGGTATGCACATCCTTAATATTGTTTTAAATTAGAGTCATTATAGTATATATGTACTTCATGCTTAGGTATTATCCCTCTTAAATAACGAGCTACGTCTGTTATGATTGGTCAAGTCTCTCAGCTGTTCCTAACATTGACTGGTCTGGTGGTCCAGCGGTTAGTGGCCTTGACTGATATGCCCGAGGTCGTGGGTTCGATTCCCACCCTAGACAAATGTTTGTGTGATGAGCACGATCATTTATTCTGTGTCTGGGTGTAATTTGTCTTTATTAAGTTGTATTTAGAAATATATAAGCATGTTTATTAGTTGTCTTGATATTCATAACACAAATTCTGCTTAGTTTTGGATTAGATGGCATTGTGTGAAAGTTTTGAAATATTATTATTAATTGTTGTTTTTTTCTTTGTAGACGCTTTTAACGTGCATCGTTTCTACATCCTACATCGTTCTCACATATATGTATAATTTCATACTTATTTAAAAGAGTGTCCTTAGAGCTTCCTGCACGTCTTTCTCAATAAAGATCTACGCTTTGGAATGTGCAAATAGCTTCTTTTTTTGTCACTGACCGACCTTGGTAATTCAAAAGTGCCTGTAAATGCTTGCTGCGCATGCTTTGTATGTGCTTGTGTGTGCATGAGAGTCTGTGTAGTTTTTTGGTTTCTTTTTCCCACAGGTCAGTTTTTTAACTTTAGATTTCAGCATCAAAAACCCAATTCACCAACCCTACATCGCCATCAAATGCATTGACCATAACTGTCAAAATCATGCACACGATTATTAACATTGTTGCATACGTTTAGGGGAGATAATTGCTTGTATATTTATAGTTGTTATTGTGACATTAGTCCGTGGGTGTTTGTCTTATGTTTGTCTGCAATCGTTTTGATAAATTGCCGTATATAATGATATGTAAGACACGAACGGTGTGACCTTTTGGCTTGGATTGGCTCTATTATCGGCCTCATATAATTGGCGGTAGGTAATAATTAATTGTGACATGCCCCTTTTCTGATATGTTTATTAGGAGGCTAATTATTATCTGCAGAATTGATGGAATGAGTTACCACTGCCCTAGAACGGACGGTGTAGTGTACCCAGCTGGGGTGGTGCGCCGCGATGTCCTGGTTCACGCAATGATCCAGGCAGAGATGTAATGGGATGCCAATCACTTCCTTCCACGAAGTGAACACGCTCCCGTCCCAACCGCCGCCACAGGAGACGCCTCATTTCAGGTCGATCCACGGCCACCGTAGGGGCTTTTTCTTTTAAAAAAAAAAATAATACATTTTCCAACACTAGGAACTATATTTATATTATTCATGAGTTTATGTATTGTTTTTATTGTATATAATAATCATCTAATACATATAATTATATGTCTATGTAGGTATATTCTAATGTTACATTTAATACTTCTTCAATTTGCAGTACATCACCGACTAACCCCTTTTTATTCTATTTTAAGTTCTTATAGTCTACGCCAAGGTTGTCTGGTAGATATCGCTGTTAGCGATAAGACCGCCATTGTAACCGTAGATTTAAATTTGTTTAAAAGTTTTTGTTACTATTTTGGTGTACAATAAAGTTTATTCTATTCTATTCTACTTGTGTATCGTGGATGCATTCACAAAGATGTAAACTCACATACACAAGACACCCACACCTGGAACACCTATTTGTAGGCCATACAAGTGTTTGTTCCGTGCGGGAATCGAACTCGTGACCCGCAGCGCAGCAACCAATCGCTCAACCACTGCGCCAACTATGCTTCTTGACGTGTAACAATGGGAAGTTTGTCTAGCAAAGATCGAGACCGAATTTTCGAAGGCACATAGTGTTCCAAACGCGCTTCAAAGAGATGTCAGTAAAACCCTAAGGGCCTGGTAGGGCCGATCCCCTCTAGGGCCAAGGGGAATTTCTGAAAAGGAAACCTGTAGGCCTAGGGTACAAGGGACAACGACACAGGTGTCGTTATAGTCAGTAAAAGTACACAATTTAATTCCGCCAAGTCCGTTCCATCATCGGATCACAAGGTGTACGGCGATGCACCGCCGGTACATGGTTGACATCCCACCCATACGTACAAAGCGTTTTGGAAACACTTTGTGCGTACAGCTAAGGAGTGGGATTACCTGCCGGTGTCTATGTTTCCTGATAGCTACAACTTGGGGGTCTTTAAGTCAAGAGTGAATAAGTTACTTGTAGACAAGCGTGCTCCATCATCGGCCACATCATCGCTTATCATCAGGTGAGATAATGGTCAAACGTGAGCCTATATATTATTTAAAAAAAAAGGATGATACGTCTTCTCGCTCCACCTTAGCGCGGGAGAAGTCGTTGGATGATTTTGCAGCTCAAACAAAGCCCTAAAACGCAAAGGGGCACTGAAGCAACATGAGTTTTAGTCAGTAAACATCTGACACTCACTTTCGCTCTACGCAGACCGGAAGAAGATATTTAATGACTACACCAACCCAAAAAGGGGGTATCCAAATAATCCTAACTGGGTTGAATTTTGAAATTTCGAGTTTTGGACTATAAATATCGAGTTCGGGCCTTAGTACGTCAATTCTGTATTTCATTGACCCCATGTAAATTTTATTTTTTTGACTGACCTGTTGGTCTAGTGGTTAGTGGCCGTCCTGCTATGCCGAAGGTCGTGGGTTCGATACCCACCCAGGACAAATGTTTATGTGATGAGCACGATCATTTGTTCTGTCTATAATTTATCTATAATATGTATGTATTCAGAAATAAGTATGTTTATCAGTTGTCTAGCACCCATAACACAAGCTCTGCTTAGCTTGGAACTAGACGGCGTTGTGTGATAGTGTGTGTGTGTGATATATCTTCCACCTTCAAAAAATAGGTTACCTACTTATTTGCTCGACCTAGCAGACGAACCAAGGACCTTTCATTCAGTAGCTGTTTTTATGTTGGCTGTACCTTCGAGGATTTGGTCATATTCAGTTTAATATTAGTCGTAAAAGACACCTGTCTCTATAAATTTAGGAAAATCGCATAATCAGCGTAGGTAGTGAGAAGACATAAAAAAATGTATTATATAAAAATGATTTACATGAAAATACAGTTTTATGTAGTTTCTTTATTCATTCACCATTTAGTAAGGTCGGGGTGGACTATAAAATTAAATATTATTAGACGTTTTATAGTTTTGGCTTAAAGTAGCTGGTCACGGAGATTTTATAGTATTAGACTTGTTACTTTTTCTGATTTATTACGCACGATATAAGATGGGATTAGTTTTTATGACTTTGAATTTTGGTGCAGAACTAATATTTTTTTACGTTTGTTAGCGTTTAACTCAATAAAATTATGACACTCCCTGTCTTCTTCCATCCTCTCTTTTACTCTATGCCATAGCCTGGATTAGGACCAGACACGAGAGATCACCTAAGCCGAACGCATCCGCAAAAACTCGGCGAGGCTCTGTCTATGTAGGCCTTATAGTAGACCTTGATCGTATGCTTCACCGTGTCTTCTGGGCGATCTACACAATGATAACAAACGGGCGTTTCTTCTCGCCGATTTCGAAACAGGAACCTTTCAAAACAACCGTGCCTGGTAAGGACTTGTGGCAGTTTGGACGCCATGGCATCTCTCTAACCACTACTCAAAGATTATCGTCACAATTGTGTAGTGCGCATTTGGGTATCCCCCCAACCAAAAGACGTCCACTGTTGAATATATGCCACCCCTAAGTGTCGGCAGAACGAACAGGCCTGTGCGTCTCTTATCCATCGGATTTCCACGACTTTCACAGGGCCAATGGTCTACCTTGTGGGAGACCAACCAACCCCTCTGGGTATATAATATATTAACATTTGGCTGCAATGTGCTAGGCTGAAGATCGACCTCCGAGTCCAAGCCTACTGGGCCACAAGTTGAGCGAAAGTGAACCCCGGGGCTCTGCAACGAAGGCAAAGAAGGAAGAGGACTGGGTTTTTAGTCAGTAAAAGTCTGAGACACCCTCTCGCTCCGCCCAAGGGCGGGAGATGTCATTGGATGATTTACCCATCACCCAAAAAAAAAAACAGTAAAGCAAAGGCTAGGCAAATCAAATGTTGACTGTGGCCAAACAGTAGTTCACTCTTATCAACCAGGTCGATCTCCCCAAATCAACCGATTTCATCACACAATACAGCTGGTATCCTTTCATAAGGTAATCTAATTTATATCATGATGTACTTGAACGCGATCCACGGTGGACGCTAATGTGTACACATTTGTGGATCGGTATGTTCGTCACTGCGTGTAATGTTCTGTGGGGCACAAGGATGTGGTTGTGCTGGATAAGGCTTTTTTTTTAGGTGGGAAATCATCAAAATAAATGACTTCTCTTTTGATTGCATTGAGAGGGAGTCTCAAACTTTTACCGATAATTGCTGCTTTTACTGTTTTCCTCCAGTTTCACTTTGTATTCCAGACTGCCTAGTGTGAGTTCGTTTTAAGTTAATGCGATCGACACGATTATGACGTTCGGTGCCCCGATTGGCCAGCTCCAAGCTCTTAACCAATCAGAGAGCCAAACGCGATAAACGTTTCGATCACGTTAATGTAAAAACCACTTACACACAGTGCACAGAGCTAAGGTGACTCTATAGAACAATCAGTCAATCACACAGACCATTATGGTGTTACAGCTAAAACCAAATAATCATCATTATATTCCTGCCTTCTGCCTCCCTTGTCCCGTGTCATTTAGGATTGGCGCAGCACGTCTTTTTCTACCAATCTTCCCTGTCAACTGTCACGCTATTACTAACTTCCTTTTCTTTAATATCACTCCTCACACAATCCATTCATCTTTTCTCACTTTCTATTTTAATTACATTTATCCCTCCTCTTAAAATAATCATTCCAAGGCAAACGATTCTCTTTAAATTTTTCAGTCACTACCGCTACTTTAAAACTTCCTGTAATATACTCATTTCTCACTTTATCACATCACACCACACATCTCAGCATTCTCATCTCCACTACATGAAATCTTTTTCCTTTCGTCTTTTTCCCAAGACAACATTTTAATCCATAACCATCACTTACCACGTCTTATTACGAACTTGTAGATTTTACCCTTTGATTTAGCTAAAAACCGGTGAATATTAGGAAATGTTAATAAAAAAATGAGAGCCATATCCAGTAGCTCTATAACACGGTTCTAGTAGAGGCAGCGACCCGCGATAGAGTCATTTCCTGATTTTGATGTCGCAATACAATGTTCCATGTTAGTATATCGAAAGTTTTGACATCTTTATAACGTTTATAAAATTAATGTGTTCGCAGGTAATATTATTATTTTTTATTATGGCAATGTATGTGGGAATAACGTTCTTTTGAAATGCGCAGATTTATTATTTTTAGCCGAGAGAAAATTAATCGTTTTGGCTTTTTTTAGAACTGGTTGATACCATCTAGCCCCTTTAGAATATAAATAAATGATATTTATACTATGACAGGCCACCAGGTTCATCGAATAGGAGTTCGATGGAGTCACTATAAGGCCCGGTGTCCACCAAAGCGGAGACGAGAGGAGACGAGAGATGTGTTGTCAATCCGGTTTCGTTATTACCACATGTCTTCTCCGCTTAGCTTTGGTGGAAATGAGTCAAGCGGAAAGGAGAAAAGATGTCTCAAATTTCTACAGAATTTTGTGCGGCAAGCGTCCAAGCGACGCGGCAGAGTGGAGAAGTGTCTAGTCAGGCGGCTGGACATATCGGCGCATGCGTTCACGTACCCCGCACCCCGCTGCCTTCTCCCCGCGCCTCGCACACCGAAGCATCAGTCAAGATTGACTGGTTTTGAAAGCAAAGCTCCTATCTCCTCTACGCTAACCTTCTTCTCTCCGCTTTGGTGGGAATAACCTGCCAGCAACGCAGCACACCTCTTCTCATCTCCTCTCCTCTCCACTTTGTTGGATACTGAGCCTAAGTCGCCTGCCATAGTATGCCTTGCTAGGTATACAAGGAAAGGTGGATGGGACGAGGCCACGTGGCAGATCATCGATGCAATGGACAGACCAGATCAAAGCGGCTGTTGCCGGTCCATTGAAGGTAAGGGTAGCAGAAGGTCGGTCCAGTGAGCTACCTTCGTGATAACCACGAACACCCTGGCAAGAGTGAAACGACCAAAAAGAAGAGAGTAGGCGCCAGATAAATTCAATTGCAATAACAGTCTTTGAACCACCTACATTTATAGCCTTTCTTAGTTTCTAAATCGAAATAATTGCCAAAAGCCTTCGATATGATCGAACCTTTTACATTTTCAAGTAATAAAAAGCGGATTATAGTTAAGAATGAGGAGACATTGGGGAAGGGTCAATGCACTTTATAGCAAATTTATCGGGCGCTTAACATAGTTAAAAGTAAGCTAAATATAGCCATCTGTTTCATTAGGTTGATATACCTATTAGTTTTAAAACCGTTAGTGTTTTATGACAGAAATATGTAGATAATTATAATCAAGATTGGTGTCAAATTAAATCAGACGTGATTTATTTATCTCAGATGCTACATCTGCAAAATTATTCTGTGTTTCCAAAATTAATAGTTTGATCTGATGGGATTGCCTGGTTTTGTTAAAAGAATTATACTTATCAAAAGAGTTTTCTTTCAAACGAAAGCTAAACATGTAATTATTTTTTTAACTACTTGTTCGAAAACTCGCTCTTTTTCATATAGCTTTTAGGCACGCAAAAAACAGTAAATTGTGTGCCAAAAAGCGTTACCCGTACGTGCTAAATGCACCACATCATCGTTTGCCATATTAAAATAGTTTTTAAGCATGAGCCTATCAATAACAATCCAATCTTCATAGAAAGGAGGACTATAAGACGTTTGTGGAGGAAGTCTTCCACAAAAAAAAAAAAATCTTCGGATCTTTCCTCTTCTTCTCTCTTATTTTATGTGTGTACATAAATCGTTATATAAATAAATAGAGCCGTGTGGCTATACCCTAAAACCATTTAAGTCGCGCCTTTCGTAAGCGCGCGGTAGCATCGCTACTAATGCGCATTAGTCGCATTTGCAAACGCGCTACAGCATCGCGACTGTATTGATGCGAACGCGCTACAGCATCGCTACAAAAAATTGCTGTGTGGAAGGGCTCTAAGGCCTGGTATCCACCAAAGCGGAGAGAGAAGAAGACGAGAGGACATGTGTTTGAATAAACCAATCCGATTTCGTTATTTCCACATCAAGCGGAATGGAGAGGAGATGTCTAATTTTTCTATTGGATTTTTTGCGTCAAGTGAGCAAGCAGTGTGGCAGAGTGGAGAAGTGACTAATCGGGTGGCCAGGCGGCGCACGCACTCGCGCACCCTGCGTCCTGCTGCCGCAACTCTTCTCTCACAGCTCACATCTCTGCTAAACCAAGATCACGTCTCCTCACCGCTACATTTCTCCTCTCCGCTTTGGTAGAAATAACCTGCCAGCTTCGCAACATATCTCCTCTCGTCTCCTCTCCTTCACTTTGGTGGATACCAGGCCTAATAGTCTTTACCATCTGCTTGAAGATAAGTTAACTCGATTGCGTGTCGTATAGTTTACAGTTCAGTAGCTGATATATTTCTCTAACCAGTTTTAACACATACCATAGTAATCTTCTTCAGTAGTATTAATTACAGAATCTTTGCTTCGTTACGATTGCATTATCTTAAACTTAGTACTGGATGACTTCCTTTGGTCCTTTTAATAGTTTCTTGCAGTTTTAATTTTATCAAATCTATCAATTTTATCGTACTGTTTTATTGTCTACTAGCTTTTGCTCACGGCTTCGCCTAAGTACATAAATTATAGCCAGCGGACCAGTACTTTCAGAGGTTACCTCCCAGTTCCCACAAACAAAAATACAAACTTTACCTCTTTGTAATATTAGTGTAGACTTTTAAGGTTTCTAATTCGACGATGTCAATGGCATTAATATTATAAAGGCAAGTACAGTACAGACGACGGATCTTGGCGCGTCTGAAGTTAGGCTCTGCAAACTTTAGCGCTCAAAATAAGCGCACCAAATAAATGATTTATAAAAATAAATGCCAATAACAGTTGTTAACAGCAATAAGAACTGCTATTGGCATTTATTTTTTCTAACCATTTATTTTTTTAAGAGTGCACAAGCGCTAAAGTTCGCAGAGCCTAACTACCAACGCGCCCAGATCCGTCGGCCGTACTGTATGTGTGTGTGTTTGCTACTGTAACGGCATCTATGGCGCCACATAAGAAATACAAAATCCTGCATCACGCAATCAAAGTTCTCCGCACTATTTGAATATATACGACAGCCTGAAATCATCTACCCGGCAGTTACCCACCAGACATAACATCCGTCTGGTCGGAGGATCCTCCCTTTTTAGGATGAGACTTTACTCTCTGTTTCACATACCTCCAAACTACTTCTTCACGCTTGACCAGTTAATAATAATATTATAGTAATAACAATAATATTCCACAACTTTCACACAACGCCATCTAGTTCCAAACTAAGTAGACCCTGTGCTAAGAGTACTAAATAACTGATAAACATACTTATGTTCTCGTATTTCTAAATATAAACATACCATAGATCAACTGCACCCAGACATAGAACAAATGATCATACTTATCACACAAATAGTTGGTTCTGGATGGAAATCGAACGCACGACCCCCGCCATAGCAGAATACCACTGACTGACCACTAGATAAGTAATTAAACATTTAAGTGAAGGTTTTTAAAGTTAATATGTGATTATTTCATATTCTATTTTTAACCTCCGACGGAAAAGAGGGGTGTTATAAGTTTGACCTGTCTGTCTGTCTGTTTGTGTGTCTGTACGTGGCATCGTAGCGCCCAAACGAATGGATTGATTTTGATGCGGTTTTTTTTTTGTTTGAAAACTGACTTAATCGAGATTGTTCTTAGTTACAATCTCGATTAAGTCAGTTTTCACTTAATAGGTATTTACTTTATTTTAAACGTATGTGTGACCATTTGAAAATTTCGTGTACATACAATCTGGTGCCATTGAGCAGGTCTGAAGATGGAGCTTGAAGGTAAGAACCCTGGATTGCTTATTAACATAGTAAACCTATCGAGTTTGGGCTCATTAGATCCACCTTAACCAGTGCTATACATTTCTCATGATGACAAGGACCTGATGCTAAAATTGGGAGGTGGCTGATAGAACTTTGGAATGCCTAATAGTAAACCCATCGAGTTTGGTCTCATTAGATTCGTCTTGACCAATTATAAACTTTTAATATGGATGTCAAGGACTGTCGGGGGTTTTTAAAAAATAATAATTTTATAGTTGTTATCTGAAACATTACCATATACTGTGCGTTAGCAACAGAGCAAACGAGGATGTGGCCGGTAGGAGTGATGCCTAATTTCGTCTAATTTCATCCTATAAATGTGACAAAGTTATTGTTGCAGCTGTCAGAATGATACCGCACCATAAAAATTAAGTGATATTATGAACCCGTACTGGTGATATGTGAAATGTTGATCAAGGATGATTATTTTTGCAGATAGAAGACAAATATTAGATAAATGTGAAATGGATTTTGGTGTAAAGAGGAAAGAAATATGATTCAGCTTTACTGGCTTGGCAATCTCCATTATAACTCCAGCCGAAATAAATCGACTGCTAGTAATAAGTCTACCACAAGTGTCCCTAGGAGGACCATTCTTATGTGTTTTGCATTCATCGGATTTCCTAGTTATTTTTTTTTATTTTTATTTTTTTTTTCGGATTTCGGGTTTTTTTTCTACGTTGTGAGAATCCTTCTAATGCTACGTCCTCCAGTATGCGGTCGCCACTCCTGAACCTTTCGGCCTCATCGACCATCTATTCTGAGAGAATTGTGTCCTGTCCACTGCCACTTAAGTTTGGTAATTCTTCATCGATAACCTTGGTTCTCCTGCGATTACCTTAATTGCTGATTTGATTACGCAAATTTTCTGATGAGGTCCATTGAATGGGTTTTCCAAATTTGGTGTTAAAATTTAGATTTACCTTTCGTAATTACTATGTAGGTACGTTTTAAATTTAGATACAAAGGCAATATACATTATAAACCTACATCTTTAAAAATTAACAAAAATTATAACGTAAAAATCAGACTGTCTTGGAAAAAACAAAACAATTACAATAATTTAATCTAACAAGATGTTTTTTTTTTATGGTAGGTTACGGTACGGGAAGTAGTGTCAGACTCTTACTAACTAAAAACCTACCCCGTTCCATTCTTTGCCTTGGTCCCGGGGCCCCGGGTGCCATTTTCACATACCCTTTGACCCTAGTAGGCTTCGGCCCTGTTGGGCCCCTACAGTTTGCTGACAACTCCTTGAGGCGCGCGGGAACAGTGCGCGCCGTAAACGACTTGAGCTCGGACCGGTCTGTTACCGGACGGACGGACAGCGAGCTACCCATTTCCCGCCGTCCGCGAGCCCACGCCTACGGTGGCCGGAAATCGGGATCGGAATCCCGGCGGCGGCGGTGGCGTGTACGCCGTTGCCTGATGCGGTCGGCCTCCTCCTTTGCTAGCATTACTGCTTCGCAGAAGGAGGCGACCGCCTGCCACTCCTCCTCGCTCCGGAGCATGGCTTGAACCAAACCCCGGCGCGAGAGATCGCCGCCGCCGATCGCCACCACAAGGACACGGCGATGCTCTTTCCAAGCGGGACACACCTCGACTGTGTGCTCCAATCTAACAAGATGTAGTAATGTGATTTCAAAGGATGATCTTTGAAATCACATGAATTCGCATTTTCTTGGATATAAGTTTCTGTATCACATTATCTAGGTTCAAACCGTGTCATCGATTCATTTTACCTCAGTCTTCTTCTTTTTCTTTTCAGCTTCTTCTTTGCAGGTTTTCAAGTAAGTGTACTAAAAAATCCTTTTCCCAACTGTTTTATGGTCTACCTCCAACATCGACAGTAAATTGATTAATTAATTGATTAGCTAACGGTAATTGAGATGCTATCTTACATCATGTCATTAAAACCAGTATTTCTTCTACATTGTTCCGTAAAAAACTATCCAAAAAACCAACAGCACATATAAATTGGTCCAAAGCAGTTGATAAGGTATTCAAATGTCCAAAATGTAACGCTTTGTGTCCACGGGTCGTGATGCGTGACGTCATTGCAGCACCCTTTATTTGGGACTATTCGGGTCCGATGTAAAATTAACATGGATGTGACAAGGATAGGAATTTCTGGATAGGCTAGCAATTTTTCAAGCAGCGTTGGAAGGCCTCCCACAACGTGGATCAATCATCTGATGAGAATCGAGGGGTCTTTTAGGCAACACATGGGGAGGCCTTTATTTCGGTGGGACTACATCCAATGACATCTCTACGCCCTTGGGTAGGGCGGGAGATAGTGTCAGACTAAGACAACCATCAACCCACTCCTGTTCGTTATTTGCCTTTCATACTGGAGCCGAACCTTCCTTTCAGAAAACGATCTTTGGCTCCAGTAGGCGTCGACCCTGCTGGGCCACTACGGTTTGCTGACAACTCCTTGAGAAATGCTTGGAACGATACGCGCCGTCGACGACTTGGGCTCGGACAGATCGGTTACCGAACGGTCGGACGGCGAGCTACCCATTGCTCGCCGTCCTCAATCCCACGCCTACGGTAGCCTTAGGGGAGGCCTACGTACAACAGTGCGGTGTAATATTTTTCCATTCTATCTAGTCGACCGTCACACTATCACTAACTCTTATTCTTTCATTTCACTCACACAATCCATCCATATTATCGTTTTTCTCGAAGAGAGCGTCTCTTCATCCAAATATTTCATTTTTTTATTCATAACTCTTTCTTTTTCTGTTTTTTTTTTTTCTAAAGGGGTGCATGTTACTACAAGCGTTTCAGCCATCTCGTTGTAGACTTAATATGATGCCTGGCTAATATTTTTTTTTTTGTAGCTATTTCGTAAAATCTTCAAAAAAAAATTTCTTTTTGTGATGCAGTTCTTTTTGCAGTCTAATTTTTTTGGGCACACTTCCGTTAATAGCGATGTGGAGGAATTTTTTGATGCAAAATTTTATCTAGGAGATATGGTTCATACAGCTTCAAGTTTTTATTTTTTTTGGTTTTTCTATAAATATTTTAACATTTAATTATAAATATTTTTCAATTCCTAAAGATTTTAAACTGTGTTGATCCCACCTCCAAACCTTCCTTTATACCATTTCTTCCTTCATTTCCCTACGTTTATACCATTTCTTTCCTGCGCACACGCAGACTATTGTCCGTCATTACTTCTCAAAGTTTTATTATACCCAGATCGTATCAGTTAACTGTGATACCATGAAACAGCTTACTTGGTTTGCATCTAATTATAATATAGTTAACCTTTCGTTAACTATCGGCCGGTAATAGCTTTCATTAAAAGTACGGTTTAAAACTTAAACTATAAACTTCCAGTGTGAGGGATTAATTAGATAACGGTATATTTGATTGAAGATTTTTTTGGTGAGCAATGAGATTTAGTAGATGAATAATGATTCTTGATTGTATCGAGTATTACTTATTCTTTTTTGTAGTTGTGAAGCTCTGGACAAAGTGACATTGTACTGGTGATAGTGATTGTCGATATGCCAAAATCAGCCCAGCTGCCACAGGGCCGATCTCCAGTCAACGTAGGCACGGGCTTGCGGACGGCGAGAAATGGGTAGCTCGTCGACGGCGCGTATCGATCCACGCGTGCCTCAAGGAGTTGTTAGCAAACCGTCGGGGCCCAGCAGAGTCGAAGCCTACTGGGGCTATGGGTTGTGCAAAAGGGAACCAAGGGGCGCTGGAACGAAGGCAAAGAAGAAACAGGAGTGAGTTTTTAGTCAGTAAAAACGGACACTACCTCTCACCCCGCCTAAAGATGCGGAAATATGATTGAATGATTTTCCCCACCTAAAAAAAAATATGGCAAAATTGGACGTTTCGGTAGATCAAGCCAACTCTAGAACTTTGTTTTTAACAATCATCGTTGCTGACGGTAGGCCACAAAACTGAACACAAGTTGGTATATATTATTTTAAAATATACTCGTAATTTATTTTAAAAAAAAAAAAACGAAACGCAAGTTACTAAAAGAGTTTTTTTTTAAATATTTTTAATTATAGGCGATGACGAGGTCGACACTAGAGTATGCATACCTTAAACCTCTGAAAATCCAAAGATGTACACTGTTAAATTTTAGTAGTTTTTATCCCGCGGAGGGTCGATTCGGTTCATGAAATACTATCGATTTGGAATGAAAAAATTAAAAAATAAAGTACTTTTTTAAAAAACTCGTTTTAATTTACGCATGTACGAAATTATTATTTTTTAAGTATCAGCTGAACGAGGCCAATGAACTGAAGGTAGTTAGTACGCAACGACCGACAAATACCGAATGATAATATAAGTAAACGGGCCACTGTCCTTATGGTCATTTTACTTAAAGAAATTAATTTCATACATGCGTATTTTAATTCGACTTTGGGGGTAGTGGAACAGAGAGTAAAGTCCCACATACCTCCGTTGAAAAGGGAGGATCCTCCGACCAGACAGGTGTTATATCTGGTGGGCTACTGCCCGATAGATGAATTCGGGTTTGTTCTATATGTTCCAATCGCGCCGCGAATCTTACTTGCGCGATGCAGGATTAGTGTGACGACATAGATGTCGCTACATCACTCCCCTCCGGAGATCGGAGATCGATAGTTCTTGATGCTTCTTGATGCGTCGTGTGATGCGTGCCAGGCCAATGGAGGTTGGTTCCAGTGAGTCGGAACCGGATTCCGCATAGTTCTCGGTGAGTCGGAACTGTCTGCGGTGATGCCCTAGTGAGTCGGGGTGGTGCTATCCCAGTGAGTCGGGATACGATGCTGCAGGCTCCAGTGAGTCGGAGTAGTGCGGCTGGCTCCAGTGAGTCGGAACCGGATTCCGCATAGTTCTCGGTGAGTCGGAACTGTCTGCGGTGATGCCCCAGTGAGTCGGGGTGGTGCTATCCCAGTGAGTCGGGATATGATGCTGCAGGCTCCAGTGAGTCGGAGTAGTGCGGCTGGCTCCAGTGAGTCGGAGCGGTGCTGTGCGACGTAGGGCTTGACTGCTGTCGTCGACCAGGAGAGGTTCTTCAATACTCTTCATGTAACTGGCCGAAGGTGCAAGTGCTTAGCCAAGGTCGCTGATGAGGCTGAGGGTGATGACCAGGTATGACCAAGTAGGCATGCTGGTGGTCAGGATACCCATGTAGCCGTGGGTGCTGGCTGTATGGCTCGCTGCTCGAAAGCTTGAGGAAGTGATGATGACGTCACGATGTAGCTGCACGAAGGCTGCGCTAACGTTCTTTTGTCGAGGGTCACCAGTTTGGGGGTAGGGGAACAGAGAGTAAAGTCCCACATACCTCCGTTGAAAAGGGAGGATCCTCCGACCAGACAGGTGTTATATCTGGTGGGCTACTGCCCGATAGATGATTTCGGGTTTTGTTCTATATGTTCCAATCGCGCCGCGAATCTTACTTGCGCGATGCAGGATTAGTTCATTTGTGACGACATAGATGTCGCTACACGACTTTTAGAAAAAAGTACTTCATTTTTTAATTTTATCTTTACAAATCGATACTGTTTCATGTACCAGATCGACCCTCCACGGGATTAAAACGACCAAAATTTAACGGTGTATATCTATTATGGATGTGTACATTATAATCTACAGGTACCTATAATATATCTATGTATATAATTATAAAATATAATTTGATGTTTTTACTGTCAAACAATTATTTCGTTTTTATTATGCTGATTTAACACGTCAGTTTTACTGTTTTCTATTTCTCTGTTCCGTTATTTTACATTCTATTTTGAATAGAACTGACTTTTGTTGCCATATAAAAAAGATGGATTGGTGGCCAAAACACTGGTTTATTTACCGTTTCTACTTCGATTTTCTAGCTTATTGTAGTCTTTAGAGGTCATTAAAATCCAAATAATTTTAAAATAAAATTATCAGAATTCATTTGCTTTAGTCATTACAATGCCAATAAGTGGGAATTTATGTCTCCGGGTTATTGTAAATCCCGTAAGTTTATAATTAATCACGTGTAATTTAAGACTGTTTCATAAAAGATATGGATACATTGTTAAATAGTATACTTGGGTGGTATTCCTTGTGTTTGAAATTATCTGTGCTTAATGGGAACATTGTTGCACGTGGAAAAGTATGAGTCGAAAAGATTTAAGACATTAATATCGAGAAATAAAAAAGAAATACTCATTAACACCTAGATAACGGAACAGTAAAAATCATAAACTACCGTCTTATCTGAGTCCATTATTTGCCAACTTAATGAACCGACAGTTCCAACTCATCCACTTATGGTGAGCGAAAAGATTGATGCGTGTGCGCACAAAAACATTATAAGCGCTAGATTAGCTACGGACGAAAACTTCAACGAAAACTTCTCAACGGATACAATGCTGGGAAATAACTGACTAAATAAAGAAAGAAAAGAAATGAAAACGAATTTATTTGAAACAGCACAAACGTAATAATTCGATAACATGAAAAAACACCAAATGGATAAGTGTAATGTTTTCTGTTATAGCAGATGAAAGAAATCCACTAACTTCCAAAATTCCAAGTCTAAGCGCCAATTTTGCGGACGGCGGGCAATGGGTAGCTCACTGTCCGTCCGTCCAGTAACAAACCGGACCGAGCCCAAGTCGTTTACGACGTGCACTGTTCCCGCGCGCCTCAAGGAGTTGTCAGCAAACTGTAGGGGTCCAGTACGGTCGAAGGCTAATCTGGGGCTCTGAGAGCTATGAAAATGCATACCAAGGCCCTGGAACCAAGTAAAAGAAGGAACGGGGTATGTTTTTAGTCAGTAAGAATCTGACACTATCTCCCACTCCGCCTAAGAGCAGAGGATGTCATTGGATGATTTAACCTACTTTAAAAAAAAGGCCCAATCTATAATGTAAATATCATATCACATGTTTCCCCTAAAACTTGTAAAAACAAATGACACAAAAAACTGATGACACAATGAGTGCCAAAAAGTTAGCTAGTTGAAAGATCTCAAAGATCAGCTACTATTGAGAGAGAGATCCAGTAGTGGACATGTTTTAGCTGAAGTTATGGTAATCACGACCATCTTACAGATGCTAAGATGAAAAAGTAAACAGTTCCTGTATAATACGTCCTCATTAGATTTTGGATAAAACCAAAATGCAAAAATATTTCTGCTAAGTGAAAGACGCAGCGTTGAAAGATAGACTAACAGTCTTATAAGGGCCGCAGGAATTCGGTGTGTACAAGATGTACAGGATCAGCAGTAGGAATCTTTCTGATGAAATGATGATGAAACAAAAGTCGGAGCTTACCCTGAATCAAAATAATTATTCAAATGAAAAAAAAAATAACTATTAATATACAAATTCAAATCTATTCGAAAGAGAACACACAGCCGATAAAGAACTCGAATAATTAATCTCAAATTATGTAAACATAATTAGATGAACCAAACTAGAAAATGTAAATGAGTAGAAACATGTAACGGTTGTGTGTTACGAAATCAGTGTGGTCACCGTTGGGGGAACAGCAGATAAAGTTATTGTAACAAGGTACGTCTGAGCAAGCAGAGAGGCGTTAGTGATAGCGGATAGAAATTTTACTAGCTTGTAACCCAATAATTAAAGTCATATCGGACGACTTTCGAAAAAGTGTATAAGTTGGACAGAGTTTGGGAAGCTGCTGGTATCTTCTTGTCCAATATACCACTTTGTCTCAAGACGAAAGTCTATGGTCAGTGCGATGACATATGGATCCGAAATATGGTCGCTTACAATAGATATCAGAAGGTTTAAAGTCACCCAAAGCATAACGGACAGGGCTTTGCTCGGAGTTTTATTGAGTAATTACATCAGTTATGAAGATATCTGTAGGAGAACCAAGATTACTGACATAACCTCAAAAATTGTGGGCATGGGCATATTGCTACTATCCTATTGGCCCTACTAGCATACTGGGGCCAAGGGTTAGGTGAAAATGAACCCCGGGGCCCTGGATTGAAGGCAATGAATGGAACAGGGTAGGTTTTTAGTCAATAAGAGTCTGATACTATCTCCCGCTCCACCCATGGGGCGGGATCTGTCATACGATGATTTTAGCTACCATAAAAAAAATATTGCTCACGGAAAAGATGATCAATGTGGCCGATAGGACTGGACTGTCGTTCCAGAACATGTACCGTTACAAAGCCACAAGGTGGACCGGAGACCTGGTGAAAATTGCAGAATAATCTGACGGATGCAAGTGTTTAGTGTCCTTCAAGGCATGAATTGTGTAATTTATTATCATAATTGGAATTTCTTGCCTGAGTTTATGTTTCCTTATGACTACAACCTGGTGATCTTTAATCAAGATTTATTTCGTTACTTCTGGGTAAGTCTGCACCATCGTCGACTACATCGTTTCTTTCATCAGATGAGATAGTGGTAAAGCGTGAACCTGTTATCTGTTTATTAAAATGTCTGTCCAAAAAGCATATGGCATGATGATTACCTGTTTATAAAATTATACTCGTTGTTCCAGCTCTGTTATCTCCCTCCGCTATCCGCTCCCAATCAGACTGCACGGTCATAATTAAATAAACGCACAGGAGCGATGATTTTTATCTCTTAACAACTACCCATATAAGTGCATAATCATTCTTTGTGTGATTTCGAGCATTATTCTTACGCACACATGATTAAGAACAATTTGAGTTTAATTTCTTGAAACAGCCCCCTAAGGTGTGTCAGGACTTTCGTTGTTAAACAACATGGCTTTCCAACTCACAATATTGCTTTTTTTTTTAATGGCCATGATTTGGTCAATCAAGAACTTGGTTAAAGTCCAGGAAAAGAAGGTGCATTCGGTTGAGGTTGTGATGACGATCCCTCTTTTAATTTTGAAATTTATCTATACAAAATAAAAATCTGAACCGATGATCTGGTCAGGGTCGCTGGAGTCCAATGGATGCGTGACGCACAGGACCGGTCGTTGTGGCGACGCTTGGGGGAGGCCTATGTCCTACAGTAGACGACTTTCGGCTGAAATGATGATGAAAATAAAAATTATGTCACAGTATTATCATTAAGGTGGACAGACTTGATGGGGACAGCGAAGATATGAGCGTAGTGACCCCGTTTGGAAGTGTCTTCAGTCCAGTAGTAATGATTGGCAGCGGCGATCTTGTGTTCGGCTGTGGTGCAAGCCATAGTCCGAAGCTAGAGTAAAAGGGAAGCAGTCATCTCCTTCTGCAAAGCAGTAATACGAGCGAAAAATGGAAGGAATTTACATCCTCATGCCCCAGTTACGGATGAAGGAGACACCCCGGCTAATGGGAGGCGGGCTTGCGGGTATCTCACTACCCAGCTGTCCGGTAAGTATCAAGCCCGAGTCGATGGTAGGTACGTTGTATTTCTATGTCAACATAATTGAATGGGCCGATGCCTGCAAAGGCTGCGAAAACGTTTGAAAATGTCACCTTGGCCCAAGAAAGCTACATAAGCAAATGAAGGATACAGGTGGGATTTAGTCATTAAAAATCTGACACGCTCTCTCGTTCGTGAGCGTGAGCAGACACTTGATGATTTCCCACCACATAAAAAAAGGTCAGTATTAAATTGAGAGAATAAATCATTGAAATAGATGATTATGCTTCTAAACAACTTCCAACTTCCGATAATCATGGATGCATAGCAATTAACTACACTTCCGTGCATTATTTTCAACTGCACTTTATTTTATCCCAGAATTAATAGATTTATGTTCACTGGACAGTAATTGGTGCAAACAGACTTTCATTATACATTTCTTAGAACGGAGTCGGCGTTGATTTAGCGTTTTCGCGAAAATGACCATGTTAGTCTACCACGATCGTTTTTTCCCGAGTAATATTATGAGTTATTGTCCAAAGCGGGATTGAGTCCCGGGAAGTGAAACGGTAACAAAATACCGGATGTGTCGTGGGCGGTCTCTGTGCGCATTGTCATACAAAAAGCTTTTGCTTTATTAGTGTGACTATGATTTTTATTGAGCTTCGGATGTAATAAAAACATTTGTGAAAAAATTGTGTGCTCATTTTTCTGCTATCATTTTTCGTATTCATTTTTGGATTATTTTTTTTTTGTTAATCTGTTTCAAGATATTACGAGTATGTACAGGGTTACAGTGAAAAGCCATATTACAAGTTATTATTTAACTAGTAGTATTATTACGAGTATTATGTCCCACTGTTGGGCGAAGGCCTCTCAATCTCTTTTACACATACGTTTGTCCTCAGCCATTGCGGGCCAGTTCTTCCGATAGTTGTTCAGCTCTAGAGATTGCAAACCGGGCCCGGTCGGGCCGGACCCGGCCGGGCCCGGTGCCCTTTTAGACATTAATTGGGCCCGGCCATTCATACCAGGCTGGTGACCGGGCCGGGTATGAATGGCTGGGCCGGTCACCGGACCCGGTATGAATGGTCGGGCTCGGTGGATGTCTAAAAAGGGCACCGGGCCCGGCGGGTCCGGTTTACAATCTCTATTTAGCTCATCTCTCCACCTTTGCCTTGATCTGCCGCGATGTCGCCTTGCGTTTAATGGGACCCAATAAGTGGTTCTTTTAGCCCACAGTCCATCTGACATGCGGCTAACATGTCCGGCCCAATCCCACTTTTGAGTAGCAGCTTTTCTGATAGCATCTTTTATCTTAGTTCTAGCGCGCAGTATTCTGTTCCCTACGCCTTTGGAAATTCGAACCTTTATTACTTGCAAATGAATTTTAAAATAGTTACATCTTACCGATTGAGCTGAAATTTTACAGACGTATTTAGTTTAAATGACAATGCATAGTTAACTAAGTGACGTCATTCTAAATCCAAAATGGCGGATTCCGGAGGATGGCAGAATAGTTTTTTTTTTTTTATTATGATGGAAAAGTTTGGTTAAGTCGCCGTGTCACATACTTAGGTAAATAAGGCATAATAAATATTGCCGAGTCATTTTTGCCCTGTCTTGGCGATAAGCCAGTGGTAACTTTCTACGAAGAAAGTCCGACTACTTATTTGCAAAGCACTAAAAGGTATTAACCTAATTGGGAAAAATGACTTCTTCACGCAAATGACTTTTGTTTTGCTTGAGTTTTATTAAGTAGGGAAAAAAGCAAAAATCATCGTCGCGCACATCATCGCTTTCCATCAACTGAGATAGTAGTCAAAGTGGTCAAACAAATCTATGGTAAAAAAAAAAAAAAACAAAATTGGATCAAGGACCTATTTCTTGAATCAAATACTAGACAGTTTAATGTGGACTTCAGGATTGTTGTTAAGTGCAACTGAAGGAACACAGTGGGTTATAGTCCGCAATAGTCTGACACTTTCTTTTGCTCCACCTAAAGCAGGCTATTGGTGATTTCCCAAAAATAATCTGGGCAAGTGCGAGTCGGACTCGCACTCTGAGGGTTTCGTACAAGCCCACCTATGAAAATAATTCAATTTCCGAATCGAGTCTCGAAGATTTTTCCGAATCCCAAGAATTTTTTTTTTTTTTTTGGTGACTTGACTACTTTACAGTTTTCAGATATTTTTCTATTTTTGTGCTATTGTAAGTCAACGGGAAGTACCCTTCGATGAAACATGTACGAAGTACCCTATGAATTTTGATTCCGTTGAGTGTCGAAATTTACGTTTTTTGCGACATAAACGTCCGTATCTTATTTTTTAGTAAACTTAGGACCGTAGACTTGAGTATATGGTTTGCTAATTTCGACTCGATACTTCCGCGTTCCCGAGATAAAAGTTCGAGACAGACGGACAAAGAAGTATTCCTATAAGGGTTCCGTTTTTCCTTTTGACGCACGGAACCTTAAAAAATTACAGAATTTAGTATGAATCATTCTGAAAACATTCCTATCTTTCGTGACCATGACATTCTCTTTTTGTTACAATTACATAGTCACACTAAACAGTTCCACACAAGAGCTATTGTCTTGATAATGCTATTAACAAAATTATTGTTTACCTCTTCTATAGCTGTCTACCCACTTATTACAGAGGTTTAGTCGCTGCCCCTTCCGGTACAATCGTTATGCTGTTTTTAATTAACTTTTTTATTGTCAGTGTAATTTTTAGTGGGACACTTTTACATTATTGTTTAGTGGTTACTCATTCGGAAATTATTTTTCCGGTAGTTTAGTTAGGTGGGTTGATTTTTGTGACTCAAAGTGTAGTGATCATTGAACCTAAACTATGACAAAAATATTTTTATTTTTAAAGACAATAATATGGTTAATTTTGTTAGAAAAGTACATTATATAATATAATAGACAAATAAGGATACATCAATAAAAACATAGTGAAGTGGGTATCTGCATTGACATATTGAAAAGGAAGATACGTTAAGCCCTAACATCACAATCAGAAAATCTGGACTCAAAACTCATCTTTACTACCTGTAGTCACTGATAGACAAGGACAGAGATAAGACGCGGCGCTGTCGTGTGAGTGAAATAGCGTTAGCCGCCGAATATGTGTGATCGCTGATCGTCGCTATCAATGTGAAATTGTGCCTCATAGGCACAATTTTAGCGGTTCACGCGCTAAAGGCGAGTCTTCCGCTGTTTTGATTTTATCTAAGGGTATCTGATGTATAAAATGTTAAGAAAACAATATAGCAATGAGTAAACTACCAGATCATTCTCACCATATAGTGCCTCAGAATAGGGGAGTAAAGACTCTCAAAGCCTGGAACGAAGGGAAAAAAGGAACAGGAGTGGGTCTTAGATTAAATAAAAACAGGGGAAGATACGTGACTCGCTTCTAGCGTGCGGACCGCTAAAATCAGGCCTGTCACCTTATACTACCCTAACAAGATTTTGCTTGCACGACAGAGACAGCTTTTATCTCTGTCCTTGTCTATCAGTGACTATAGGTTTGCGACTGTGATGATACTGATCATAGATGTGTGAGTTTCGAGGTTTTCTGATTGCGATGTTAGCGCGTAACGTATTTTCCTTTTATTATATCAATGGATTTAGTCGTTAAAAGTTTGACATGCACTCCAGCCCCGCCCAAGAGCGAAAAAAGAAAAAAGGCATCCAGTGATCTTTTAGTGTAGCTAACCCATAGAGCCCGCACATACAGATCTTGACAAAACGCCTTTTACAAGGTGATTTTGACCTGGTCAGTACAACGTACGATATACACCGTTAAATTTTAATCGATTTAATCCCATGGAGGTTCGATCCGGTATATGAAACACTATCGATTTGTAAAGATAAATTAAAAAAATAAAGTATTTTTTTTCTAAAACTCGATTTAATATAAATGCATGTACGAAATTAATTTCTTTAAGTAAACGAGTCAATGACCATATAGGTAGTTGTCATTGGACTCGCCCAGCTGACGTTTACTTAAAGAAATTAATTTCGTACATGCGTAAATTAATTCCAGTTTAAAAATAGTACTTTATTTTTTAACTTTACAAATCGATAGTGTTTAATCGAATACAATCGGCCCTCCACGGGATTAAAACGATCAAAATTTAACGGTGTATGTGTGTGACAGTTATTTAGGAAATCTTTATAGGTATCTGTGATCTTTCCAATTAGTGACTGGAAAAACCAGACAAATATTAAATTTAAATATGGATATGATCGTACGATGAGTTGGTATTGAATTCTAAATTATTTAAAGCGTTCATATTCAAAGTTAAAAGCCTAAAGAAAGTCTGTTAGTATATTTACATATTCAATGTCTATATAAATAGCGTATTTAACAGGTTTTCAATACGAACAGTCATTCGTTTGGCGTTGTTTATTTGAATTATAATTATTATATTCAGTTTGTTCATTTAAATGTACATATTAATTATATTTTTAAATATTTGAATAAAAAAAAAATAGTATATCACAGGCATCGGGGACAGAATTCAAGCTACTCAGGGCTACTATGACAGTCAGGGTTCCAAATAAAGGAACTTTCTAACAAAACAAACCATGTCCAGAAATTTCACTTTCTACTGAATCAAGCCTTTGATCCAGCCGCCAAACTATATCCTCCTTATTATTTCTTCACAATATAAATATATTTTTTTACTAAGGTATAAATTATATATCAAGCCCACTGCTGGGAAAAGGTCTTAAGGAAAATATCAAAGTCGTAAATTGAAATTATATTTTATTAATTTACACACACGAGTATACCTATAATAAACAGACAAGAAGAAGGAAACAGAAATATTGGTGCTAAGATGATGCTTATTCCTGAAGAATTTTTTCCAGTATACCTACCTGTAAAAAACTATAATAATAATATAGTACTACTATTTTGACAATTAAATGGCTGAATTTTAAAGAAGAGTTTAAAAAAAAAGAATAGTAGGAAAAACAAGTGCAAAAAAGAATAATTCATTTTGAAATTTGTTTTGATATACATACTATCGCAATTGTTCCTATAAGTACATAAACCAGCTTTTGTCAGTGGCGTCGCCTGCGCGAAAGTAGGTACCATATGTGTGGGAATGTCGCCAGTCTTTTGGGAACATTGCCAGTCGAGTTAGTCGTAGTTAGCGTAGGATTTTTATTATTTATTTTTATTTTATTGTAATTAGTTTAAATAATTATTCTTTGTACACATCATAAAATAAACCTTTTTCCTACAAAAAGCGTCCTAACACCCATATTTATAAAGAAGTAATAACTTGTTTGCTTTGTAATTTCTTGTTAAGTCATTACTTGACGTTACAAATTTTAATTCAAAATTACTATTGTTTAACTATAGAATACAAATTGTTACTTAAGTAGTTACTTTTACTCAAGTAATTAGTTTTATTTGTTTTGGTGGGTTTGTGCTGGGCGTTGATGAGTCAGTGAGTTTTATAATATTATATACTTACACAGATTATAAATTATCGTTTAATTAATGTTACAATAATAAGTACATACCATATAATATTATAAGATTACATACTGCCATTATGAAGAATTGAAAGATAGTACTTTTTACTCTTCTTTTAAAAACTGCTACAAATATTAAATTATTTTTCTATACACGTTGGTATATGTTTTTAGTTTTTAACTCAAAAATTATGCTTCATCGTCACACATAGCTAAGTCAATTCCGATCACAGATTTCGTCTTGGTCAAGTTCGAACACCACACAACATTTGCTGGTCACGAACCTTTAGCCATGTGACTTTCACCTTACTCCAGTTTGAGATAAGGTGTGATACGTGTTTCATAGGTGTCAAAAATATATTTGTAAAGTACATACAAGGGTTCAACAAACTTTAGAATGACGATTAAGAATTCTTCGCGCGTAGGCAGTGGCCGAAATGATAGGCCGGTCCTGGAGACTACAATAGTCTATAAATATTGAAAAAAAAAAGATAATCTATTGCAGTCGTTTGATATTCTAACACCAGAGTTACTTTGTATGCTTTCCTCTTCACTCTTGTAGAATGACTACACGTTATTTAGATTTCGGATTATAAAAGATGGAGAAAAGAAATTTTGAAATTTTGTTATCTGTATGTCCTAAAGTTTAGACTAAGAACGGTAAAACTTTTTGATGGATACAAAGAATACAAAAGGATTTGTTTTTAAATATGAGGTTTAAAAAAAAAATCCTTTCGTAATTTTAAAGGGATGAAATGGGGATCCAAAGTTTTTATGGAAAAAACTTTATTTTTCGTGAGCGAAGTCGCTGGGAGAAGCTAGTTCAGAAAAATTGTAGGTCATCAATAACCGTATACTTGCCGATTCTCCATTTTTCTTCACCATTTTGAATAGATACTTCTTTATGACCTTCAATGTTGCAATTGCAACATGTACCTAATTATCTCACTTTTAGTTCTGAATATGCAATTCCATCCCATTGCTAAAATATCTTATTCTACATACACTAAATACCTTCTTAAAATGTTGATAATATTTGTCAAAAAAGTTCATTAACTTTGAACTGTTTATCAACCATAAGAAGAAAAACCCACGTCATTGTGGAAAACTCACGGGGTTTTACGATGACCTAAAATCATGTTATTCCGGTATGAAAAAAGTTTCTTTCTCTCATCAGAACTATGACAAGTTTAAGACATTCAAAAGACGTTCACTGTTGGACAGAGGCCTCCCCAAATATCACCACAAAGACCGGTCTTGTGTATCTCGCATCCACCGGATTCGTGCGACCTTCATCAGATCATCAGTCCACCTAATGAAAGGCCTTCCACAAGACATCTCCTGGCTACCATCCAATTGCTAGCAAATACCTTGCGAAGATCGTCGGATCTCCTCTCGAAAAGTAACACACACACTTTATCATCTCAACAATCTCAATCATCATTAAAATTATGGTGTTTCTACTCCTCAGAAGCAGTAAGGGGCGATGACGCGAAATCATGTACATGAAATACAAAATGATTTGAATAAGTATGAAATAATTTGAATACCAAAGGTGCAACGTTGCTACCTACTCCTTTTAGTAGATGCTTAATCGGTAAGATGATACTCGATTGCCACATATGGGGAAGACAATAGCATCAGCTTATGTGTAGAACAATGTTGTAAGCCATGATGATCTTTAGGTTTTTGAGCTTAGTGCGTCAATTGAATCTGGTTTTTTGGGAAGTATTGTCTTGGGAGATCGTAAAATTATTTATCTTTGGTTTGTAACAAAGACATTAAATATAAACTACCAATAGCTAGGACATAGCGAACAAAATCGTGATCCGATGTTTGTTACTTAGGAGTAGTAAGTCGCTGTCTATTGTGGACGACTGGACCTAACTTTAGTTTATTTTCGTAAATATTTTTCGTATTTACTCTATAATTAATTAGAATTCAATCATTTTCGCAAATAGTTCTAGAAAATAGTGAAAAAACACATACATTTCAAATTTAATTCGCTATTGAAAACTAGATGACATAGGATGACAGTTTTTCTAAGATATTTCTTCTGATGGCCGCTCTATTGTATCTCTTTACTCTCTTTGGTTTGTAATTAAAATTGGGATTGATTTTATATTGTGTTGTATTGTCTCGTCCGACATACGTCCGCTCTCAAAATGGCTTAAGTAACCAATGCGTGTTACTTTGTTGTACAGAACCCAGGCTGGTATAGTATTTAAATCCGATCTGCTTTTAATCACTAGCCATTTCAACATAACAACCTTGACAACGGCTTCCATCTAAGTAGATTACAAAGATTAGATAAAATATCAAGCCTTCTTCAGTTTCCCCGCTATCTAGAATTCTAGGTCCATTTAAAATTACGATCTGCAGTCCGCAAATCCAAGTTTACACCCTCCATACGGCCTTAATAGCCACACAACTGATAACCAATAATATAAAGCGAGTACTAGATTACACCCTGCACTACTTCCTCCTATCGACTTTACACCGAAAGATATTGTTCTATCTAAACGACATACGTTATCTAAGAAAATCTATCTGTATTACTTATAAATTCAATCTTAGATTACAACGGTTTTACTATAAAGTTGGGACCGAACGGCTAACGGGAAGGTGGGGTCACAGCTTGATAGCTCTCATGCCTACGCGGAACGTACACCGATGGCCACAATTTGACTTTTAGTACCAAAACAAGTTGCCTTTCATTCTATTTAGGTCTTTAATGGCCTTTTAATAAAAGCTCTTTTGGATTGAGTGATGTTGTAAACGATTTTGTTTAATGGTTTCTGGATTTTTGCCTTCGCAAATCAGACGTGTTTTAAACACCTGAGTTGTTGGGACTTGTTTCTTTAAAGCTTTTTTGGACACTAATCGAGGATTTCTTTGAATTTTTTATTGCCGTATCAATTTTATTGGTTGTTGATAAATTTTAATTGGTTTTAACCCAGAAATGTATTTAATGTGGAAGATGAACGCGTCAATGTTAGTTAGGTGCTCGAAAAAAGTAGGATTTGTGGGTTGCATTTAGATATGTTTAAAGTCATAAAAAATATATGTAAGAATTTTAAAGTAATGGGAATTCAGAAAACATAAAGTTTACTGTTCGTTGTATAAGTGAGGATTATGTGAAGAGTTATATGAAAAAAAAGAGAGTTAGTGATAGCGTGATAGGTGACAGGATATAAAGGAAGAAAAAACGAGTTGCATCAACTACAAATTATATGGGATAAGGACAAGAAAATGATGACCATGATCCTTGACTTGTTAAAAAATAAAAGTCCTGTTTTGACATTTGAGAAAGACCCTAGAATGTAACTTGCAAGGAAATTGAAAGAAACCATAAAATAAGTATCCGGTGTAGTAGTAGCTATTTTAACTATTTTAGTAGTACCCGTAGCTACGTTACACCGGAATAGCCGCTGAGTAGTCAAGATATAAATGTCAAAAAGAGCCTTTTATTTTTTGATAACTTTAATATTGAGTTACCTTTTCGGTACGGGCATGATCTATGTAGTTTTTTTTACTTCAAATTTGTAACCGTTGTGCTGTGTCTGTCTCGAATAAAAGTATTTCTATTCAACTAAATTCTTATTCTTAGTTACAAATTTTCATGAAATTACTTGTTTATTGAATATCTTTGTTCGTTGATGACAAAATAAACGGAGTCATTGCTTTTCAGTTTTCAAACATATGGAGTTTTGGATTAGAAAATTCTAATTAGGTTTTGACTGTTTATTTTGCCATAAAATTAATATTTTATTTAACTTTCACATCACTCTTGCATATAACAGCTGTTACAGCATATGTTTTAAGCATTCCCCTACTATTAAAAGCCACAAATCACAAAAATGCGTGTCACATTTACATTCACTATTCCATAAAAGTGTCATATAAGAGAAAAGTATCAAAACGATACACGATAGAGAATGTTATAAAGTTTCTAATTTATTGACCATTTAGCATCCGTAAATTTATCCCATAAATTGTAAATATCCGTCATAGGAGAGGTGTGATTTGCACCATTATAGGTAGGCAGTACAGCTTGTGTAGCATTTTCTCAGCTATTGATTATCGCCATCTGATAAGACCTGATAGGTTTATCTGATAGATAAACGTCCACCGCTGAACACAGGCTTTCAGTTACGGTAGTAGATAATTTCCCATTTGCAATGTTGTCCCTTTACCTTATAGTAGGGTGTCCTGAGGCTCTTGGCAAAGTGATTTTCTTAAGCACACATTTTTTTTATGTGGACATGTCTTTAAAATTGCTTCATAAAAGTGGGTAGCAATTTAAAAAACCGTGCAAGTGCCAGTCGGACTAGCGCGCTTTAAGTTCCGTACGAACTTACTTTACTCCCCGTTCCTTCTTTGCCTATCATACCGGGGCCGAACTTTCTTTTCAGCATTTTTGGCCCCAGTAGGTTTCGGCCTCTACAGTTTGCAGACAGCTCCTTGATCCTATAAGGGTTCCGATTTTTTCCTTTTGAGATAGGGAACTCTAAAAGTGAATTAATAAAAATGAAGGGATGCGGTTTGTTGAACAACCAATTTATCATCTCAATCCAACATTTTATTACAACACTTCATTGTTAGAGGACCAAAGACATTTTCTTCACTTGTCCGGTCAGTTCTTACGTACAATTACAAGATATACGTATATACCAACTATAGATTATATAATAATATACGATACGATACGATACGATAATATTTACGTCCATTGCATCACAACCACGGGTTCAGTTGAAAATCATTGTGTGCCTTATATTGTGATAAATAAACCCTTTTTCTGCTGAAGAATGGAAGACGATATTGTTATAAATTATGCGGTTCTTTAAGAAGACAGAGGGAATAAAAATTTCAAACGACAAACGTAAAACAAACAAGTTTTATAAAAACTTCCAGAAGGCTACAAATAGCCAACTTGTTATTCTTCTAAACCTGGATGTGTGAGCGCTGTCGTCAAAGGGGCTTACCCATACGATACTCACATACTAAGCTGGGCTACAGCATACAGTATAAATGCGGCACCATTCAACGGTTTGAAATCGCCCTGTTTATGCCAACACGCTGGTTTGAGCTTTCTATGGGGACATACGGAGGCATAGGATGGAGAACCAGGTAGTTGTAAAATAAAATTTGATAACGAGTTCCTAATTGATTTCGAAACTCGATGATTCGATTTTTATTATCGAACAGAGTGTGTCGATAATTCAGTTGTACGATGTTTTATTTCATCGATTTTTTACTGGTGCGATGTGACGTTAGTGCGAAAAATTTTGTTGCGAAAAACCCTACAGTGATTGCTCATTAGATCGGTAATTTATTACTTTGGTAGTATGTCAATTTGAAAGGCATACTGTTTCATGATATTTAATTAATATTAATGAAATTCATTAAATACTTTTTTCTTAATTTGCATTATAGAAAAAAAGAGGATTTTTTTTTTAAGATAATTTATTATGTAAATAAAAAGAAATGTAATGAAAAGGATATTTGGGAGTAATGATTTTTGTTTAAATTAAAACGCCTATAGTGCAAAATAAGGTTATTAATTAAATGATAAAGTATATTCATAATTTAACTGCTTCGTCGGTCTCGTGGTCGTAAGCGCGATTGCTGATCGTTGAGTCCTGAATTTGATTCCCGGGTCAGACAAAAGGTGCTATTGGGGTTTTTAATTATGAATTACTCTGCAACAGCCCAGAGTGTTTGCGCACACACTTAAGCATTATAATATTTCCTGCGTACTTGAGTAACATTGTTATGATTGGCCACCGTGATCGAAATTCGGTCGGGAGGTGTGTTTTTTGAATATGTGACCATGTTTTTTTATATGTGTGTTAAAAATATTTAAAAAATGTTAAAAATATGTAATATAACTGAATAAAGGAAATAATAATAATAATATGGCCAATCTGCAATTCCATTCTTTTGCTGATTTATTGTTTTATGAACTTAAAAGTTCAAAAAATTCAAGCGCGTTTTTTTTCAACATTACAGATTTACAAGGTTGACATATTATTGTTCGCTCCACGTTATTCTCACCCGGGTCCGCAGCCTCGCTCCGCTTTGGTGGACAGACATAGTCCGCAACTCCACTCCAGTGGACAGGCAACCATACGAGTGGTACGTACATATTTTTGTTTTTAGCCCTTACTGGCCCACTGCTGGGCAAAGGCCTCTCTAAGTATTTCCAAACCTTCTTCTCATTAGGTAGAAGAAGATACATTTTGATAAAATATTTAAGAATAGTTCAATAAGAAGATTTAAAAAATCAATAGCAAAAAAAAAAAAAAATTGAAAAAATGATAGTACACTTAAAATGATGAAAATCAGTCATTTGACGATTTTCAACTTAAAAAAGGAGGTCACGGTAACTCACTCAAATCTCGCAGCCCAAACCACTTACTTTCTTTTTTTATTAATATAAATGTACTAGCTTCTGCTAGCGGTTTCGCTCGCGTGAAATTAGATTTCTCCATACCAACTTCCAACCCCTTTAGGGGTAGAATTTCGTAAAATCTTTTTTCATCGGATGTCTACACCCTATTTCTGCCAAATTTTAAGTTTGTAGGTGTTACAGTTTCTGAAATTTCGTTATTAATCAGTGAATGGTATTTCGCTTTTATATAAATACTAGCTGACCCGCCAAACGTTGTTTTGCCTTATAAATTATTTCTAGTTTCTAGATAATTAAAAAAAAAATTAAGGGTGAACAACCCTTATCACTTAGGGGTATGGAAAATATATAGTAGCCGATTCTCAGACCTACTGAATACGCATATAAAATTTGGTAAAAATCGATAAAGCCGTTTCGGAGGAGTACGGTAACTAACATTGTGACATGGAAATTTTATATATTAGATAGCTTAAAATAAATTTATTCGACATCTATTTTATTTTTGGAACACTCAACTCCGTTTATTATAATTTAAGAATTTATTTTTAGACTTTCCAAAACCAATTTAAAAAAACCAAATAGAACATCACGAAATGATCAAAACGTAATTTATTTCTATGACAACTTTGCTGTCTAATTTAGGGTTCCTTGGGTCCACGGCGTAGAATAACTCGCCGCTAACTGTTTTGTAAAATAAGTTGTTTTAACTAGTAATTCGTATGCTCACCGGGCCAAGCTGGTGATGTTAAAACTAATTTTATATCGCCTGCCTACCCACTGGATTCTTTGACGCCGCTTTGAAAGTGACACGAATAATAATTCGATAATTGGCGGCTTGCTCGAGATTTTCGTCGCTTGAGATTTTAGTGATTGTTGGTTGAATACAAATGCTTGTGTTTTGTGATCGCCTTTTTTTTACTAGCAACCCGCCCCAGTTTTGCACGGATGCAATAATAATTCATTTATTTTATTTCAGGTAACTAGACCCATTAAAATTTAACAAATTAGACACATTATAATAATACAACAACCAATGATCGACCATTATGATTTAGCAGATTTTACCAAAATGACAATGCGATTGTGTTGGAATGTCGAATTTACAAAAATAGCCGACTTGGGTCCGGATGGTTACCGGACGGTCGGACAACGAGCTACCCATTGCTCGCCGTTCGCAAGCCCAGGAAGGGTTTGAACAGTGAGAAAATATGGAAAATTTCGCGATAAAAAAAAATTGTTATCACAATATTTATAGACTATTAGGCTGTACGAAGTTGGCCGTGTCAGCTAGTCTACAAATAAATTAATATTTTGTATCACAATTTCACCGCATGTCCTCTTTAGTGCTCGCTCATTAGTAACCACTTGACCAGTTTCTTCGCGTTGATTTCCGCTAAGCGACACTCGTGTGACAGCTAGACGTCTTAGACATCTGACCTCCACGACCCTGGGCTGACCATGTTGCGCGAATCTTGCTTATCATTCATTTTGTGTGGGTAGCTTCCTCTAGCTGACATCTACGATAGGTAGATAAGATTGGATTTTAGTGTTGTTTAGTAAATTATTTAGTAAATGGTTTGTTAAACTATTTTTTTAATTTTCATTTATTGTTCATTTCATTTTTTTTTTCATGGTTCTGTATCCAGAGGATAGAAAGGGTACCCTATTACTAAAACTTCGCTGTCTGCCCGTCTGTCGGTCGCCAGGCTGTATCTCAAGAACTGGAAAGCTAATAAATAATAAAATTAAAATATAATAAATATTTAAGGGGGTACCCATACAAAAAACGCTATTTTTTTGCCTATTTTGTTGTTGTTCTATTGATTACCTAGTCAATGGTACGGCACCGTTCGTGCGCGAGTCCGACTCGCACTTGACCGTTTTTTTGTTGTTGTTGTTGTCTGGCAGAGATTGCAATGTGCGATAAGACCGCCTATAAACACTTAGTTTTTGTACTTGTTTATCCTGTTCACATTATGAGGAATAATAAAATATATAAATAAAATAAATAAACATTAGTTTTGTCCGTGGCTTCGTTCTCGTGAGCATAATTGATTATAATTTAGGTTTCTTCAAAGCTAGACTGAATAGACTTTTAATAAATGCGAGTGCAGTCGGATTGCAGTCAGGCACTCGTTTATATTAAAAAACCCTCTTTTCATCCCTTTGTTTTATATTCCACAACTATCACACAACACTGTCTAGTCCCAAGCTAAGCAGAGCTTATGTTATGGGTACCAGACAGCTGATAAACATACTTATATATTTCTAAATACATACAGACACATACATTCTAAATACACCCAGACACAGAACAAATGATCGTGCTCATCACACAAACATTTGTCCTGGGTGGGAATCGAACCCACGACCTCCGGCATAGCAGTCAGGGCCACTAACCACTAGACCAACCCGCGATGGTTTGCACTGGTATGTTTTATACGTTAACATGATTGTAATGATGTTGTTGTATAATAACGATAAAAAAAACAGGCCAGTCAAAAAGGTTAAGTTTTCAAAAACCCCTTCGTGTGAGCACTATCACCACAGGAGCACAACACACTTGTGCAGATTTGTGCACAATAGCACGATCATAGTCCCAGTAGTTTCAGTTGTGCGTTGATATGTGAGTCTTCCTTTTATATTCAAAGATTACTTATTTATTGGGTTGGAAAGTTTTTTTTTAAATCATCATTCAACATCTTGTGAGGTCTACAGGATTATTCATTCCTCAGGCGGCTCCAAAATGCGAGATTGTCCTAAAGAGTGGCTGTGGACCTGGAACACAAATGGCATCTGAAGAAATACGGGTAGGTTTTAGTCAGTAAGGCTTAGCACGTACTGCGATTAAACGCAAGCGGTTTAGGAATAGCTGAAAACGCAAAACCGCGCGTCAACACACACTGCGGCTTAAAATCAGTCGCTGAAAAAAATCGCTAATGCGTACGCTTGTATAGAAAGCCATGTGTTGCATTTTTTTGCAGTTTCAGACTTGCGGTAAAACGCGGGCGTTTAATCGCAGTGCGTGCTAAACCTAAGTCTGATCCTCTCTTTCACTCCACCCAAACTGGGAAAATTGAATGATATCCCACGAAAAAAAAAGGTTCCTAAAATAAACTGCTGACAAACTCCACACAAATATCGTGTGTCCATATCAAAATTCCCAGCTTTACATCAGCTTTGTTTAATGTTCCCGGCTTTGTTTGGCAACTAAAACTAACATGCTAAAACTGCAACTAGTCTTCAATTGAAAGTGGACATGGCTCGGGTCGTTGGAACCGATCCACTTTTGACCAAGGTCGTGAAACTTGTTCAAGGTCATTATTTCAAGGCTAGATCTGAAGGTGACGGGTTATCTGTAGGGTTTTAGAAGACTAAAGGTAATGTTTTGATGGAATTTATTTGGGTTATTCTATTCATTGATTCGACACTGATTGTTACTGGCAGGAAGGGATCTTAGGAATAAATAGCAGGACTTTTCTTCGTGTCCATTTATATGCGTCTTGCGATGAGGTGAGGGCGACGTCAAAAAAAAGTAATTAGGTTCCGTACCTCAAAAGTATAACTTAGTTGTCACTATCTCTCTATCTGTCAAGAACCCTTGTCTCGGGCACGCGTAGAGATATCGAGTTGAAATTAAAACCATATAGGTAATAAGGTCTACGGTTTCTTGAAACGGTGTAAAATCAAACTTCTAAGTAAACGAAAACAAACGGCCGTAAAAGCCGTATTTCGACACTCAAGAGACTTAAAATTCATCCTGTATATTCATAGTATCCTGAAATTTAGCACAAAACAAGGCAAGCACAAGTAAAGAAATAAACCTGAAAACTGAAAATTTGTGGTTACGTCACAAAAAAAAAACAAATTTTTCGTTTCGTAAAAATCTTCAAGATTCAAACCAGGCCAGGCGCATTACTTTGTGTAATGAACCAGCATGATGGATTATGGCCCGTTCCCTCTTCTAGAGAAGAGGTCTGAGTCCCAGCAGTGGGAACATTATAAAGTTGATGCTATGCTATGCTACAGTCATTGCAATAAATCGTTCTTTCCTGTCTGAGGTTACAATTTCATTTAATTATTTCTAAACCGATCCTTGCTTTGATTAACCATAGAAAACTAGAATTACGTGAGAAAGTAATCATTAATGTTCTGTTGCCATTTGTCAAGTTTAAAGCCTATAATTTGGTACTTAAAAAGCGGAAACATAAAACCAGCAGGCACCATGACAACCGTTGATTGATATAAAATAATTCAGCTTTAAAATAGTAACTTAAATACTGTAGTTAGAGCGGTTTCGCACTATGTCCGATCCGAATCCGAAACGAATCCGATACTAATCCGATCCGAATCCGATTCTAATCCGATCCGAATCCGAACCGAATCCGAACCGAATCCAAACCGAATCCAATCCGAACCCGTGAAAGTATGATCCGTAGTAGCCGTAGAACTATTTCATTACAATAAAATTGCGGCGGGGGCGAGCACACGCACTTTTCTGCACTAGTGCGGAAAAATTTCAATTGCGTGCCTAAAAGCTGTGGGATAAGAACGGGTTTTGTCGGATCAGATTCGGATCGGACGTAGTGCGAAACCGCTCTAACTTGTTTATTACCTACTAAAAATTAATTCAGCTAAAGTAATTTGCATCATAAACATAACTGTAAATAGAATCCAATTTACTTTGATTAACATTCAAAGTTCTTGTTCTGCCTTAATGTGTGATCATTAAATAAAATCATGTTTGTTTAAAAAAAAAAAACCAGTAATCATTTTAGGCAAGTTACCTATTACAACATTTTTGACTTTTTTTTCCCTAAGACAAACGTGATTATTATTCATCCCATCATTTGATTAGTAAAGCTACTGGTATTCTTGAACGTAGTCTATTCAATTAATGCTTAATTAAAATTCATACATCACTTTGTAGAAAATATGATTTATATAATTAGCACAGCATAGCATAAGCTTTATAATGTTCCCACTTGACTCAGGCCTCCTCTCTAGGAGAGGTACTTTGCCGTAAACCTCCACGCGGGCCCTGTGCGGGTTGGCAGATATCACATGTCTTCGAATTTTTGGTTCTAGGACATGCCGGTTTCCTCACGATGTTTTCCTTCACAGGTTTGAGTGCAGTGATGATGAAATAACTTTCACAAAGTCGCCTGACTGGGTTAAAATCACTTTTTAAATGCAGTCTTCTGGTCATGAAACCAGAAGAAATTGGTAATGAAGACGACAATATAGCCGGTAATTATGCTTTATTATTCATTTCAATGTCAAACAATTTCTATTAACCAATAACACCGCTACAATGGAATGGGGTGCGGCGAATATCCACCCTTACGTTGTTGAAACTTCTACGGTCCGGACTAAGCGTTTTGCCTCGTCGTTTATACCGCGTACATCGAGGGACTGGAACAATTTGCCTGCTGCGGTTTTCCCGTCTAATTATAATTTAGACGTCTTCAAGGCTAGAGTGAATAGGCTCTTAATAAGCTAGTGCGCTTTACCATCAACGATTGCATCACTGCTTAACATCAGGTCGGATTGCGGTCAAGTGCGAGTTTACAAAAAAAAAAAAAAAAAAAAATGGAAAATCAAGAAAGACTTGCAGCAATTGCTCTTACAGATACAATTACAATTTACGATTACTAAACAGTTTCAACGTTTACAGATTGTCACGCAAGCAAAACACGCGGGACTTTGTTTAATTAAAAAAAAAAAACCGGCCAGGTTCGAGTCAGATTCGCACACTGACGGTTCCGGACAAACTTACCTATGAAAACAATTCAATTCTAGAATCGAGTCTCGATGACTTTTCCGAATCGAAAAAAAGTTTTTTTTTTGGTGACGTAACTTCAAGCAGTTTTCAGATTTTTCCCTGTGTTTCTGCTTTAAGACCTTGCTCCATGTCACGATTCAAAATTCTAAGTTAACGGGAAGTATCCTATGAATTTTGATTCCCTTAAGAGTATAGAAACACACGTTTTTTGTGTAACATTAACGGCCGTATCTTTTTTTTTTTTTCATTAACTAGATGTTTTATTTTTCCACAGTTTCAAGGGACTGCAGACCTGAGTATATGGTTTTTTATTTAACTGGATAGCTCCACAAGTTCCCGAGATAATGGGTCTTGATAGACAGACGGACAACCAAGTGAGCCTGTAAGGGTCACGTTTTTTATTTGTAAGTTGCGGAACCCTAAAAAATACAATAGAAGAAACCAATTGTTTTGTTGAAACTTGATAGCTCTTTGATTGTACAATAATTGTATTTTATCATATTTATAGGGTTCCATAACCTCAGTTGACAAAAACGGAACCATTATAAAATCATTTTTTTGCCCCCTATTCGTCTGTCCGTCTATCAAGACCCTTTTTCTCAGGAACACAGAGAGATATAATGCTCAAACTAACATTAAATCGAACTTCCTAATAAGGCCGTTTATGCTCCTTTTAGGCGCATATGTTGACTCTGAAATCCTATAGGGTAGTTTCTCTAGAACGCTGAGATTTGATATAAAGCAAGGTCGTATAGCATAAGGTATAGGAAAAAGACTGAAAACTATTGTAGTTCCGACGCAAAAAAAAACTGTTTTGCAATTCAGAAAAATTTTAGAGATTCGATTCGGAAATTCAACTATTAACTTGCGAAAATTTGTACGGAACCTTTGTTGCGCGTGTTCGACTCGTACTTGACCAGTCTTTTTTTCCTAAAACCCCTTGCCCTATTACTTTAGTTAAGGATAAGCTATCTCGTATTGTCTAAGCTGTTGTTAAGCCATGATCAAAGAGCAGAAGTTACCTACAGTAAACAGGAACCAGATAAAATAAGCCCAAACAATCAATCATTATACAGCCTCGTGGCAAAGTTTGTATGCCTCTTCTTTCGGCTTACTTACATTTTATACTGTGTTGCATTCATAACAGTACTTATCTAGTAATTATTTTGTTTCATTGTCATCTTTGGCTGGTAAAGTCTTTGTAGTATTCCTACTAGATTATCAGAAAGTTGGGAGTCTGTGTTTCCTGATAGCTACAAACTCAAGCTTTTTCCAAAATTTTGGCAGGGTCGAAGCCTTCTGGGTCATGGGTTGGCTTCTAAAAGGAAGGCTCGGCCCCGGCACGATAGGCAACTAAGGAACGAGGTAGGTTTTTAGTCAGCAAGAGTCTGACACTATTTCCCGCTCCACCCAAGGGCGGGATCTGTCATTGGATGATTTTACCTACCATAAAAAAAAATAGATTCAATGCAGTTTTGTTGTTATAACAACCAGAACAATAAATTCTCATTGGAACTGAACCATTTATAGGCATATTCCTTGCCAGGAAGGAAGAATTACTCATTATGATTAATGAACAACAACTAGACCGAGGAAGGAAGGACAAATGAAATAATACGAGTATCAAGAATAGTCATAAAATGACTAACGTGCGTTAGGTTAGTCGTGACTAAATATTTTATTCATAACATGATAACATTAAACTATATTTTATAATTTACTAGCTGCAACTAGCGGGTTTGCCCGCGTTATAGTAGAAATTAATTTTAAGGGAACGTAATCTTGGGATAAAAAGTATCCTACATGATATTCCAGGATATGGTCTACCCGTGTACCAAGTTTCATCAAAATCCGCTATGCAGTTTGAACATTATAAAGTAAAAAATATACTTAGACACACACTCATAAACTTTAGTCTTTGTAATATTAGTGTGACTAGCGACCCGCCCTAGTGGTTATTAGAAATCTTTGAAATTCTTGTTTTTTTTCTTCTACAAGGTATTCTAGGCATGTTTTACACACCCAAATCTTCTTCAAAAATCTCTCTGTCTATTAGTGAAAATTGCATGATTTTTTAAGCATTTTTTGAGTTTTTTTTTTTTTAATTCATAACTGGTGCTTGACTGTGATCCCACCTGATGGTAAGCATTGATACAATCGTTCATGGTGAGGCGCACTAGTTTATTAACTAGATTAAAGGGGAGCATAAGTGCGATTAAAATTCGTGGAACTGATGATACTTCGCGCCAATGTACTATCAAAGACACTTCTGCCTGACCACCGCAAAGTTCATTTTTGCTTGCACTCAAAACGAAAACTGCAAAGGTTTTGGCACCGGCGGCCAAAGTATATAAACGAATATTTTTTTAACTGATCAGGTAGACATGACCACCTACGTCAACGTGGCATCACTATTTATACCGTCTTGCCCAGCAATAGTTATTGTAAACACAATACTTTACTAATTAATGAACAGATTGTATTCGCTTATAAAAAATAAACAATTATCGCTATCTTCTTTTCCTTGTACAGGTATCGACTCTTCATTATATAGAGGTTTCTTCTTTTTCCATTTGTGTTTCTTTGTTTGTGTGTTCAGTTTTTGATTGACCATTGTTTGGTGCATCGATTTGAGATGATTCTTAAGTACTTGTGGATGATTTAGGGAAGATCATTAGTGTTGTAACGGTATTAATATTTTTAATTGCTGATGAAAGGTATTTCACTTCTTATGATATTCCTGTTAGCTGACCCAGTTTGAGCGGAATATTAGACGCAATTGTGTTTTAAATATGTATATATTTTATTTTATATAAACTAGTGCTTGACTGCGATCCCACCTGATGGTAAGCAGCAATGCAATCGTTCATGGCGAGGCGCACTAGTTTATTAGGAGCCTATTCAGTCTAGCTTTGAAGACACCCAAATTATAATCGAACTGAAAGACCGCAGCAGGCAAACAGTTCCAGTCCTTCGATGTTCACGGTATAAACGACGAGGCAAAATTCTTAGTTCGGACCGTAGAAGTTTCAACAACGTATGTGTGAGTATTCGCCGTACTTTGGGTTGCCTGATGGTGGAACGGAGATGGCGGAATCAAGTCATGCAATTCCCGCGCACACTCTCCAAAATGTAAATCATTAAAGTCATCTGTCTTTGCCTTATAATTTTGACTGTTCAGCAAACTGGTATTGGTTGGTTATGAGACACTTTTACTAACGTGTCTGGATATCCAGTTCATATCCGATTCTCGAGTCTGCATGCCTTTATTAATTATTTTGCTACTTCAAATAAGATTCACTTTAACAAAAAATCTTATATATTTTTTTTTATTTAACCATCTTGGTATTTTTTCCTAAGTTGACTCGAACGAGTCCTTGCGGAAAGCGTCTTGGCCTATCGCGTCGTCGTCTATTCTTTGGCTGGCCTCCTAGCTGGCGTTTCCTCACCTTAATAAACAAAAAAGTCAGGTGCCTTGATATCTTGTGACATCATCATCATCATTACTTCAGTCGAATAACTTCTACCGTCCCCCAAGTGATGACACAACAACTGGACCCGTACCTCTTGCATCCATCGAATTCTCTTGATCGACGAAATTTTCTAACCTGTCGGCACTAGATGGACCTTTCGGCCCCATCGACCGTCTGTACTGCGAGCAATGGGTCTTGCTCATACGTTTGGCGATTCTTTGGGCTAGGTCAATAACCTTGATGTTCCTGTGGTTATCTTCATTTCTGATTCGATCACTCAAGGAAACCCCGAGCATAACCCTCTCCATTGTCCTTTCAGTGATCTTAACCATTCTAATAAAGCCAATTGTGAACGCCCACTTTTCAGAGCTATATGTCATAACGGCCAATACACACTTGACTGGTGCAACACAAAGATTTTCATCTTGAGACGAGAGTGGAACGAGAAAATACTGTACAACGTCCCAAACACTGCCCAGTCAAGTCGAAATTTACGGTTAACCTCTTTGACTGGACCGTTTGTCCCAGATAAATGTAATCGTTTAGTTACAACTCCGAGTGTAGTCTCCGATATTTAAATGCAGCTGTTTCCATAAACTGCTAATAAAATAAATCAACATTGAAATACCTTAATAGATCAATTAGACGCAGAATAGTAGCTAAGCTTCCTCCATATTGGAAAGTACCTTGTGTTTCAATCGGCATTCATTTGGCGCGCAATTTGTTACTGCGACGTCGGCTTCGTTTATTAATCGACTCTTGCGCAGGTTTCGTTGCTTCCGCCATTGACGTGGTAAATAGTAACTTGGGAACTGCTGCTATTTTATTTATAATCATGGTTATTAGGTATGCTAGTTAAGTTCTTCTGGTAAAAGTTATTTCATTACCTATTGAAATGTCAACCTGGCTTAGGCATTATACAACATTATTTTTAGTATATGCGAATCCTGAATATACTCGTAATTTGTTCAGTATCGGTAACTGAATCGATTCCAATAATTTTACAACATGTTATATTTTTTTTCCCATAAATATTGAAAGGTACAAACAGCAACAACACTAAGCACAACACATGTCACAGTAGGTTATTCGGGCCAGCGTACAGCTGGGTGCAGGAGTAAAACAACCCATCAGTCTCCCGGATGGTCCGGTCGTCCGCGCAAATCATGTATTTGACCAGGTAACATAACTTTGTGACACTGTGATTTTTCATGATACAGTTATGGAATGTTTACATAAAAATACTGGACACTAGTTTCGGGTTTCACATATACTAAAAATAAGGTTGTAGAGCGAACTAAGCACCCTCAATCTTAACTACCCCGTTAGTCTCGCGGTCGCAAACTTGATGGCTGGGTTTTATTGCCAATTCGAGGAAAGTGTATGAGTTTCACTCTCACTGTTTACGTCCTTCTTCAGTGAGAGAACTCACGAAGCGGTTTTCTCCCGCTGCCGCCACGGTAGCGGGCCCGCAGCTTCTGTAGAGTGCAAACATATATGTAAAAAAATAAATCAGTTTTCACGACGCGGCTTACGGCCACGGTGTGCGTGGTTGTTCGCGGCTGCCGCTCACCGGCGTTGCGGTCGCCTACTGCCGCCGCCTCGGCGGTTTGCGCCCGCACGCTCTGCGGTCGGTTGGCGTCGTGAGCTTTGAAATAAAATAGCCGTTTCCTCTGCCGTGGTGACTGCGGAAAAAAATCGCTTCGTGAGTTCTGTCCCTCACTTTTCGTGGTGGGTTGTCATCCCATCAAGCTGTGAGAGTTAGGAAAGAAATATCTACTATTTACTCACACGCTTCCTCTAGATGGACCGGTGTCCTGGTGAGGATCGCGGGAGTCTGATAGATGCGAGACGCACAGAACCGGTCGTTATGGTGACATTTGAGGGAGGCCTTTGTCCAACGGTGGATGTGGAGGATAGATTAGGTTTTATAACCTAACCTGTCCATGTCACGAACTATCTTAGCCATAAGACTAAGGCGGGAGCTCCGCTCTGCTCCACTCCTGCTGGTTGCGCCAATTTGCTATGATCCGCGACTTTGTTTTTTGTAATTTATTTTTTTGGCCTAGCAATCCTATCCCTACCGTTTCCGCTTCCCGCACGACCTCTTGAAGAAATGATTTGACATTGACGTTTTGTGCATCGAGTGAATGTGACCGCACCGCTAACCGCGCCCGCTCGAAATTACAAGAAAATTGACTATTTTCGTGATCCAACCATTCAGAGACTCAACAATAGTGCAGTGTTAGTGCAATACAGGACTTGGCAGTGGTTAAATGTACGAAGTCGAGGTCCGCCGGCGGCGCCATGTGGAACTTTCGAGGTTAAAAGGTCAGTGTTCCTTCTAATACATTTATCCCATTAATAAACGCTAGACGCAGTACCTGCATATTGTTAACAAACCTTAGATCGCTTTTCAAACCTACAGTCCATTAAACCATCAAGCAAAATCGCGCAACCATTACTTTTGGTCCATACGAGCAGGATCGTGAATCATTTTCTTGTAATTTCGCAATATAGTATTTGTTCCATAGGGAATAAACGCAACGCGCCTGTTTACCTAGATATAATAGTAGAAAACCCGCATCTAGGCATTTAGGCAACTATACGTTATTTCGCTCGTATAGTTAAAGAGCCATTGATAGTTACGGTACCTACGCCGTCAACCGCACCGCATAATTATAGTTAGCTACGTAAATATCAGCGTAGATATAAATCGATCGCATTCTTTTTCTTGACAAAATTCATTCGACCATCCTACAAATTGCATGTAGGTAGACGCATTTCAAAAATACCCGTTCATTGTTGAGTGAACATTTGTAGGAAACGGATAAACCATAGATTATATACGCATATATTTAATCGAGAAATTGGGTAATATTCACTCATTGATTCAGGTTGTTCCGTTCGTTCGCCGTTCACTTTGTTGTTTACAATATTACCATATTGTTATCTGTTAATTATCGCTTACTTAATAATTCGTTAAGTGTTTGTTTGAGTGTATAGTGTGAATATATCAAAACAAGATGTCTCTTAAGGGAACCAAGGTTAGTACTGATTTAAAGGTTCAGTTAAAGCTTTTATACGCTAAAAGGGACTCACAGTTTTCACGTGTTCAATCGATTTGTGATAAATCTTCGCAAACCTCGGATCTGGCGATTAGAGATGCTTTCTTGTGTTCGTTGGAAACTTTAGATAGTTTGCGCGCGGATTTTGAATCTACAATTAATAATATAAACATTTTAGAGTTGGAGTTAAATCCTGATTACTGTGTGAGTTATCAGGCATTGTCGTCCTTTGATGACTTGTATTGTCGTATCAAACGTATTGCTAGGAGTTTAGAGACTCCCCCCCCCGCGAGTGGTTTATCCAACCCTCCTCGCGAACGCCCACGATTGCCGCCAATTCAAATACCTGAATTTGATGGTGACATTCGAAATTGGAATTTATTTATAGATAGTTTCGAAAATATAATACATAGGAACACATCGCTGACAGATCACGAGAGATTGCATTATCTCGTAGAAAAATTGACCGGTAAGGCAAAGGCTGTCTGTGCTGGAATTACGTTTAGCGCTGAAAATTACAATTTAGTTTTGAACACTTTAAAAACAAAATACGAAGATAAGCGATTAGTAGCCACCGCATATTTAGATCAATTATTCGATTTGAAAAGTTTTTCCGTTTGTACCGATCATAATTTAGAGAAGTTTTTAAATATTTTCGCATCATCTGTTCGTGCAGTAAAGAACCTAAAGGTCAATGACCTCTGTGACTTTTTGTTTTTGTATATCGGTTTAAAGAAATTAGATCCTGAAACTGTTAGTCTGTTTGAAACGACTCAGCGCGGTAAAGAAATACCTAAGTTCGAAGATTTAGAATCTTTTATTCGCGACCATATTAAGGTATTGCAGCGCACGTCGGCACGTCATGAAGTCACGAATAGGACAGGTTCCGATCGCCGTATAGACGCGTCATCGAAGTCAGTCAAGACTGCACATACGCTAGTTAATACCGCCTCAACACCTGACTGTTCTCTGTGTAAGGGTAGCCATACACAGCTGTACAAGTGTTCGGGATTTCAGAGATTATCGCCTAGTGATCGTTACAAGTTTGTCCGCACTAATAATTTGTGTTTTAATTGTCTAAGTGACAAACATCGGGTTACGTCATGTAACAGTGGTGTTAGCTGTCGTAAATGTCTAGCTAGACATCATACCTTCTTACATTTTGAGAGTAGTAAGCTGCCATCGCAGCAGCAGCCTGCGCAGACGCGCGACGCTTGTGACGCGCGGCCTGCTGCAAGTGCAAACGACGTAACATTGTGTTCGCTTTCCGCCGCTGGTACTCAAGTCACTACCGTTTTACTTGCGACCGCGCAAGTTGTCATTGTAGATGCCTTTGGCAAACCGCACACCGTTCGAGCGCTACTAGATGGCGCTTCCCAGAGTAATTTTATTACTCGGGATTGTTGTCAACGCCTTGGTTTTAGTTTTAATAATTGGTCATCCCGCTCAGAAGTGAAAGGTTTTGGAGGTTTAAAGGCAACCATTCACGGTTCCATTAAAATAATATTTAGTTCACGTTTTAATCGTAATATTTCGTTTGAAATGGATTCGCTAGTCGCAGATAAGATTACGGAACGGTTGCCCACGGTACCGGTTGACACGTCCATGCTGACGGAGTTTAAGAACTTGCAGTTAGCCGACGGAAATTACGCTTTCCCTGGAGATATCGATCTATTGATCGGTGCTTCGATTCTCCCGCATCTCCAGTTATCACGTAAAATTCAAGGTCTTCCGATGTACCCCGCTCCGCACGCACTGGAAACAGTTCTCGGGTTTGTTATAGTTGGTTCCGCACCCGCTTATTTAAATAGTTACTCGACTGTGTCGCACTGTTGCACCGTCGAGCCGCCGCTTGAGTCTACCATCCGCAAGTTCTGGGAGATTGAAGAGGTCAATGTCCCGCCTATTCTCAGCCCTGAGGATCAGGTCACTGAGGAGATTTATACCCGCACGACTACTCGTGATAAAGATGGTCGTTATGTTGTCGCGCTCCCTTTCAAGGGTGATATTTTTTCGCTCGGTGGCTCCCGTGCCTCCGCAGAAAAACGCTTTCTATGCTTGGAACGTAAGATTCAAGCTGAATTGTCACCGGAAAATATATTCCATGTCGCTGGAACAGAAAACCCAGCTGATTGTCTCTCACGTGGTTTGCTTCCCGCGCAAATTTTAAATCATCCGCTTTGGTTTTGTGGCCCTCCCTGGCTGCATACCACTCCTAACGAGTGGCCAAATGCTCCGTTTAACCCCGCTACTGTTTCAGAACCACCCGAGGAGAAGAAACATACGCTTGTAGTATCAGTTCCGCGTGAAGAGTCAGTTGTTTTGTTGTTGTCTAATCGAGTCTCGTCTTGGTCGAGACTATTACGCTGTGTAGTTTACGTCCTAAGATTTTTGAGATTATTACCATCGCGTGGTTCTATAATCGCAGCTGATTTGGATAGAGCTGAATCAGTTGTACTTCGAGAGTTGCAGAAATTTTATTTTTCAAAAGAATTTCGTAGTTTAGAATCACATAAACCTTGTAGTCCCGCACTTCAACATTTGAAACCATTTTTGCAAGACGGACTCATTCGTGTCGGTGGCCGTCTGCGAAATGCTAAGTTAGAGTTTGAACAAATGCATCCAGTAGTTCTACCACGCAGGGATCACGTTTTGGATTTGTTGGTGGACTATCACCATAAGGTGAATTGTCACGCTGGTCCCGATTTATTAATGTCCATTCTTCGACAGAAGTACTGGATACTTTCCGCTCGCAATTTGATACGCGCTAGAGTGCACAGATGTGTGCCCTGCTTTAAGCTCCGCCCGCGTTTCAACGCGCCGGAAATGGCCGACCATCGTTCTTGTCGTGTTGTACAGACGGTGAAACCTTTCATACATACTGGGACGGACTATGCTGGACCGTTTAAAGTCACTATTGCCCGTGGTCGTGGTATACGTTCCACAAAGGCATACATTTGCCTATTCGTTTGTATGACAACTCGTGCGGTTCACATAGAGTTAACCAGTGATTTGAGTACGCAGGGTTTTATGTCTGCATTTAAACGATTTTTATCTCGCCGTGGTCCCGTTAAGCGCTTATACTCTGACAACGGCACAAATTATGTTGGAGCGCGACGCAATATTTCGGAATTACATACATTCTTACGCTCCAAGTACTACCAAAGTGAATTCGCCCATGTCTTAGCTGAGAATCGCATTGATTGGTGTTTTAATACGCCAGCAGCTAGTCATTTTGGTGGCAATTGGGAGGCGAATATTAAAAGCCTTAAGTCGCACCTGTTTCGGGTCATAGGCGAACAGATTCTCTCGTACGAGGAGTTGAGCACTGTACTCGCTCAGGTAGAGGCGTTGATGAATACGCGTCCGTTGTGTCGGACTTTGTCTAGTGATCCATCGGAGCCACTAGCGTTGACGCCGGCTCACTTCTTGACGACGACTCCTCTTAAATATTTGCCCGCTTTAGATGTCGAGACTGACAAACTGCAGCTCCACCCGCGTCACGCTCTGCTAGATAGCTTAGTTCAGTCCTTTTGGAAGCGATGGAGGACAGATTATCTGCATACGCTGCAGTCGCGTCAAAAGTGGAACACTCCTTCAGATCCAGTCACAGTCGGTACTGTGGTGATACTGAAGACTGAGAGTGCGCCTCCTCTGCACTGGCCTCTTGGTGTAGTGGAAGAAGTTTTTCCGGGTTCGAACGGAATAACGCGAGTCGTAAAAGTTAAAACCGCAACTGGATCGTACCTGCGTCCGGTTATTCGCCTCTGCCCTCTGCCTAATCAGTAGTAGTGGCATAGTTAGTTATAAGTTGTTTCGCTACCTAGTATTGATAGTTTAGATTAGTAATAGGGTTTAGTTTCGCTTTTGTTTTTTTTTCTTTTCTTTGAAGGTAACCCTTCAAACCCGGGGGGAATGGTTGCGCCAATTTGCTATGATCCGCGACTTTGTTTTTTGTAATTTATTTTTTTGGCCTAGCAATCCTATCCCTACCGTTTCCGCTTCCCGCACGACCTCTTGAAGAAATGATTTGACATTGACGTTTTGTGCATCGAGTGAATGTGACCGCACCGCTAACCGCGCCCGCTCGAAATTACAAGAAAATTGACTATTTTCGTGATCCAACCATTCAGAGACTCAACAATAGTGCAGTGTTAGTGCAATACAGGACTTGGCAGTGGTTAAATGTACGAAGTCGAGGTCCGCCGGCGGCGCCATGTGGAACTTTCGAGGTTAAAAGGTCAGTGTTCCTTCTAATACATTTATCCCATTAATAAACGCTAGACGCAGTACCTGCATATTGTTAACAAACCTTAGATCGCTTTTCAAACCTACAGTCCATTAAACCATCAAGCAAAATCGCGCAACCACCTGCCATAGCCTGCGTGGTTATCTTTTTTAAAACCAACCAGAAAGTGGTTTACCTACATAAATAATAACTAGTGACTAAGTAGACACTCGTCATTTGAGGCTGGCTTAGTTATTTCACAAATAATTTAAATTAGAGGCCAACCAAGTTGCGGGCGAGCAATGGGTAGATCGCTGTCCGACTGTCTGCTAACCGTGCAGACCGGGCCCAAGTCGTCGACGGCGCATATCGTTTCACGCGCGCTTCAAGGAGTCAATGTCAGCAAACCGTAACCCATGGGGCCATGGGTAATGTGAAAGTGTACCCCAGGGCCCTGGAATAAAGGCAAAGAAGGAACAATAGTGGGGTTTCTAGGCAGTAAAAGTCTAACACTATATGGGAAATGTCATTGAATGATTTTTCCACCTAAAAAAGAAATCTGTTTTAATAGACACTTACACCCGTATTTATAATGAAGTAATTACTTGTTGCTAAGTAAAATCTTATTAAGTCGTTACTTGACGTTTGAAATCTTCATTCATTTAATTTTTTCTTAACTATAGAGTACAAATTTTTACCAAAGTAGTTACTTTTATTCAAGAATTAAGTTTTACTTGTTTATAATTATAAATACGGGTGTTAACAGAGTTATTTTATTTCACATTAGAATAAATAACTTGACGACGCTTCCTCAATGCTATCAGAAAGTAATCAATTCTTCGGTGGTTACAATCGGCATTCATTCGGAGCACAATTTGTTGCCGCGACAGGTAAGCGTATTAATCGACGCATGCGCTGCTTCCGCTATAGGGGCGACGCACAGTGGGCTGAACTGCATCTGCGGGAAAAAGGAATAAAATTAATTTCATCACATTATTATTATAATGCAACGAAGGGTGAGAAGTGTCACCAGGATAAACAGAGTGTGCAATGAGTTCGTACGGGCAGTTTTCGGCACGCCATAATTATGGTGAAAAGTCCCCTCTTTGAGGTGTGTCTGGATAGATCTCACGGCGTCCTCATCTTCAGCATAACGCACATTCTCTCAGAGCATTGTCAGTTCGGGAAATACCTGCACCGGATACGTGCGGAAGTGACACCCGAGTGTTACCACTATGTGGACCAACCAGAGGACACGGTGAAGCACACGGTAGAAGTGTGCCCCGTTTGGGCAGAGCACCGCCGTGCCCTTGTGAGGGCGACTGGCAGCAGCGATCTCTCGCGCCAGGCCTTGGTACAGGTCATAGTCCGAAGCGAGGTGGAGGGGCAGGCGGTCGCCTTCTTCTGGGAAGTAGTAATGCTAGCAAAGGAGGGGTTCGCACGTGTGAGGAAACGGTGCTCACGCCCTAGCCGCCGCTGGGAATCCGATCCTGATTTCCGGCCACCGTAGGCGCGGGTTGCGGATGGCGAACAATGGGTAGTTCGCCGTTCAACCATCCGATAACCGTCCGAACCGAGCCCAAGTCGTCGACGGTGCGAAATATTCCACATGCGCCTCAAGGAGTTGTCAGCAAACCGTAGGGCCAAAAGGACCAAGTATCGATTTCTGAAAGGAAAGTTCGGCCCCGGTATGAAAGACAACGAAGGTACAGGAGTGGGTTTTTAGTCAGTAAAAGTCTGACACTATCTCCCGCCTCGCCCAAGAGTACGGAGATGTTATTGGATGATTTTCACACCGACAAAAATTTTTAGAGATTTATCCCGAATATTTAAGTTTTCTTTCTTCGGCCTCCAGTGTACGCTCCCCTTACTTGCGCTCAGGCACTTATTTTAGTCCGACAATATACATAGGTTATTGAATACACTGTTGTCGACGTCACCGTCGCCATAGAAAACAGTGCTCAATAGCGTAAGGGAAATTGTTTTCACACGACGACATGTAGTTGGTTGTATGTGCTGCGGTTCAAGGTGGAAAAATGGGCAATTTATGGTCTTACTAGTTTTAGGACTAGACGAATGATAAATGAAATGAATATTTATTTTGCAAATAAGTAAAAAAAAAAAACTTAAGTACACGTAAATTTTTTCGTCTGTTTTAATTAAATGAGGCCGGCCGGCCATATACAGACATTTTGAAAGGTTCAAAAGTCTGGTTTTCAGAAAAAAAATATTATGCTAATTGCACATTCCAAAGCGTAGTAGAGAAGAATGAGCAAGAAACACCGAAACAAACTCAGAGGTCCATTTCCAGTACATCTTGCAAAGTTAATATAAAAAGAAGTTCAAGAAAACAAAATCCCCACCCTTTTTTGGTGGTAAATCATCAAATTATTTTTCCCGCTCTGAGTAAAGCAAGAGAGAGTGTCAGAATTTTATTGATCTGCCTGTCAATAAAAGTCTGACAAAACCTGCCCTGTGTTTCTTCAGTTGTTTATTGCATTCTAGGACCACGATAACTCTTTTAAATAAACCCGCAGCCCTAGCAGGCATCGGTCCACACTACTACTCTTTTGCATTTTCTTCTCCATAGAGATTTATGCTTTGGAATAAGCAATTAGCACAATTTTTTTTTTGGATTGACAGACTTCTTGACGTTTCAAAAGTGCCTGTAAATGGTTTATTCAAAATAAAAATGCTTTTGACTTTGAATTTGACTCCTTGTTGTAAGCTTTGCTAACAAACATTTTGGCTAGTTAATCTTTACCCCATAGCTTAAAAATTTGGTGAGCTTGAGAGAAACAATAAATGCCTTGAAAAAAAGTATACTGCCGTCTACGTCTTCTCAATATATTATTAACATACTGCTACAATTTTCTTTTTTGATATTGGTTCTAGTTATGGTAGTATTAGTTAATTAGATCGATTCCCATTTCGGAATGTTTCAGAATTGTCCAATATTCACATGTTTACCATAACATACACGTAATGTTCTATAGAAACTGGTAGCACGATTGTGTTAGTAGTACACAGTAAAATATCTTAGGAAAGGAGCTTCTCTCATAAAATATGAAAGTCCGAGCATATGCAAAGAGCTAAAGACAAATTATTGTGTGAAATGAACCTATCTACTAAATTTATAAACGAATATTGCTAGCTTTTTTTTATTACTGATAAGTTTTCTTTTAGCCTCTGTCTCACCGTAGAAAATTATGTGTGGTGTGTGGAGGGGTTTTTTTTTGTGGTAGGTAAAATCATCCAATGACAAATCCCGCGCTTGGGCGGAGCGGGAAGTAGTGTCAGACTCTTACTGACCAAAAACCTACCCCGTTCCTTCGTGGCCTATCGTGCCGGGGCCGAGCATTCCTTTCGGAAATAAACCCATGACCCCAGTAGGCTTCGACCCTGCCTGCCTGCAGTTATGGTGTGTGGAGGGGTATCCTTTTTTTTTTGGTCTGAAGTTGTTCCAGTGACCTATCACCATTTAAGTCGATGTGTTACGTTTCGATCTACCTCACCATCTCTTTGGACCAGTGACTCAAGGTACTGAAAGTAAGGAACAGATTGATATAGCCGTTCCGGTGAGAGCTAAGGGCACAGGACTGGAGAGACCATCGATATCGCAGAACAAGTATCAAGAATCTATACTAATATTTTAGAGAGGTCTAATATGTAAGTTTTGTATGTAGAAAGTAACCTCTGAAACTGCTGAACTGAGTCTAGAAATTCTTTCACTAATATAGTGCTGCACTTTAGCATCAGCCTTACAATGTTTACACTGCTGGGACTCAAGCCTCCTCTCTAGGAGAGGGAATGGGCCGTAACCCACCACGCAGTATTGTCGCCCAGTGCGGGTTGGTAGATGTCAAATGTCTTTGAATTTTTGTTTCTAGGACTTGCCGGTTTCCTCATGATGTTTTCCTTTACCGTTTTGAAAGCAATGATGATGAAATAAATTACACAAAGTATTGCGCTTAGCTGAGTTTGAACCTGCCTTTACCACTCGGCCACCATTGCTCCTCAGTGTCCTATCCATAAGTGCTATAAACTATTTTTAAGCCTCGAGTTTTAATTAATAGGTAAATTAAAAATATCCATTCCACACCGACCGACAATGACCGATGTAATGCGGTGACCGATATTGTCACCGCATTACTCGCACAAATTTTGTTTGAGAGAAAATTTTCTCCCAAAACTTTACTACCACGTAGGCGAACCGGAATCATAATTATCTTACCACAGACAAGCACATAATTACATCTCTCAATTTAGCCACCAAAATTTGATCAAGAAGTCATACATAAACTGTTTGTTCACAAAACAAGACGTGTTTAGAATCATCAAGTAATGTTTTAAGTAAGTTTAACATAGGCACATGAAATTTTGCACTTAGTAAACGGTTTTAGTTCAACGTGGGCGTATTCAAATATGTAGGAGCGGCCGGGCCGTGAGCGGCTAATGAGTAGTCAATGGTATGAGGCGAGAGATTCATCATTATGGGCTCATCAAGTTTTTAGGTTAAAGATTTTTTAGCTGTAGCTTTCATGGAACTAGTAATAGTACTACATATTTTATAACTAGATAGATAAATATAAAAAAGCACTAGCTGATCCAGTGAACGTGGTTCTGTTTGAAAAAAATAAAAAAAAACAAAATGTGTACATTATTTACAGACAACTGTACAAATACTATGTCATTATTATATATATATATATGACAGTTGTCTGTAAATACAGTTAGAGTCACATCAGCCGCATGCACACTGACCGCTGGGCAAGAGTTTCCACAAAGTGGGTACCTGATGATGGACGACAATGCTGAGTTCGATCTGGGAAGAGGTGGCAAAATAACCTATTTAGGTTATTTTGCCACCTCTTCCCAGGTCTGGGTACCAAGGACTGGTTTCAAAGAGTACTTACCAGTGAGAAGTTGAGTGAGGCCTTTCCTCAGCAGCGGGAAATTATAGGCTAAACAAAAAAAAACTATGATTCGTATTTAGAAAAGTTGAGAACTTTATGGAGAAGACTTGTTTAAAAAAAATGCAGAATATTTGGGTTTTTAAAGGGTAGCTCTCCGTTCGACCATCCGGTAACCGTCCGGACGGAGTTCAAGCAAAACCGTAGGGGCACGAAGACTTGGAACGGAGGCAAATAAAGAACAGGAGTGGATTTTAGTCAGTAAAATTCTGCACGCCCTCGCGCTTCACCCAGGGGCGGGAGATGTCATTGGATGATATTCCACCTAAAAAAAACTAATTGCCCCGATATAATCATTTAGATAACATTGCTAAAGAAAAGTAACCATTTGAAGTAGTCCTTTATTCCTTGTTTTATTTCTGCAAGCAAGGTGCCAATATACAGTAGTTTTTTCTACAAACTACTTACCACATTCTTTACCTTTCCTTTAGAATTCGCATAATATATGTTCGCGACATTTTCTCAACTCAATAACTTTTATTGCTCAGCAACCAATCCTCATAACCCTTAAATGCACTATAAACACACAATAAACCCGTAAACAGCGAGTAAAACAAACAGAAGGTGGCCACGCCTCTCTCTTTCGCCAAACGGGTGACGAGTTCGAACAATGAGCAGTTACGGTCAGCAATGACCATCGTACACTTAACGGGTTGTGTAGCTAATTTATTTATATTTTGTTCTTAATGAAATATATTGGATATTTATTGCTTTAAGTTCGTGTGTTTCAGACGTTAAAAAGGTTGTAAAATTAAATGGTAGTGCTACCGGTTAGGGAGTAATTTCTAATTATACTTTAAGGGGCATTGAAAAAAAAAACATTGCACATAACCTCATGTGTAGTGTTTTTTTCAATACACTTGCTCAGAAAGTTGCTCTTATTGCACTACAATTAGATATATAATGGCATCTGTTACCAAATTGTCACATTTTGATTACCATTACGCACTAGTGCTGTAATGTAGCTATAACCTTTTTGACCAACCTCTTTGTTTGCGAAACAAATTTTGAATACGAAAAAAAAAGCGCGCCTAGCGCGTGCCTATGAAAAAAGATTTTTTTTTTTACCGCCATGTTATGAAATATTTTACTAGTTCTACCGTTGTAATATCTGTTAGCTAAATTCTTTTCTTCACAAGTGTATTGAAAAACGTCGTATGATACACGTTTATTGGCTCTCTTAAGACCCTCGCCCAGGCTCGGGTCCTAATACCGTCTCGATTGTAACCTCCTACATTACACACTTATATCATAATGTACTATTTTTTTTTTTTTGAAGTGGGAAATTATCAAATAACTCATTCTGCTCCAGATCGATTTATCTGAAAGAATAAACAAATAAATACTAAGATCAATAAGCCGTTATTAAAGTTATGCTAAAAAAGCCTTTAAAGTTATGCTAAAAAAGCCTTCTATCAAAACGCGTTCTACACGTTCCACTTCCTAACGCAAACAGTCTCCTTGCTAGACGCTGTCCTTTCTACTCTCACATTCATGTTTATAACCAAATTATCAAATCCTGTGACATCAAAGGCGTAAATGACCGCTTATGTAAGAAAATGTTGAAAAAAATGCTCGTCACCCTCTCTTACGATGAAACTGAAGAAATTATTAACTAACATTAAACCTCATGCTAAACAGATATACCTTCACACTTTCAACCGCACAACTCTAACACGCACACTCTTTTATTTACTTTGTACTGATTATTCTGTCTTCCATTTTAAGGTAACTTGTAACCACAAACATGTATTTTATTTTAACGTTAGCGCAACTCTGGTCTCCAAGATACAGGCACCGCCTAGTTTGGGGGCCATTGTAATAATCCTGGTAAATTACAACTTCTGTTACCGATAAGCACCTATGTTATAACTATGTTTAAGAAAATACTTGTAACAATGGTTAAATAAACTTATTAATATCAAATCATTATACGATTAAGAGCTTAGCGTAGCATAATCAGCTTTTATTGTTCCCACTGCTGGGACTCAGGCTATCTTTCTGATGTCACATGGCTTCGAATTGTTAGGTCTAGGACTTGCTGGTTTCCTCATGATGTTTTCCTTCACCGTTTTGAGAGCAATAGTGATGAAAAAAAAATACACAAAGTAATGCTGGCTGGGTTTGAACTCGCAACATACAACTTTTAAGTCGGAATCGCTACTCTATGGTTTACCACTGTTCTCTGGGCCACCACTGCTTGACTGGGACTCTATTAATTTACGTCAATAAAGATGATTATTAATATAATATTAAATTTAAATAAACACAGAACGTTTCTTATAGTCACAATAAGGGCTTGTTTATTTAGACGCGGCGCGTTGGGCGGTCGTCGTACATTCCCTTATTTTTGTTTGTTTGCGCGTGCGATGACACGGCCCGCTGCTGCAATGTACGACGAACGCTCAACGCGCCGTACAACGCGCCGCGTCTCCGCAAATAAGCACTAACAAGCATAAAATGTAATTAATATTCACACAAAACCATTTAATTTATACAAGACTGACGTGAAGTCAGTTCTTTAGGTAGTCAAGCCGTTAAATACTTTACTATTATGCCAATGAACTTTTGACCCACACTTATGCCAAGCGTGATGTCAATGAAACTTGGGGCAATAACTGTTTCTGCATTCCTAAGGATAATAACCTCTCTTTTATGTTTAAAAGCAATAAATGAAAATTAATTAATTTACGTAAATACCGCAAAGTGGAGAACGTATGACATTCGTATTCAAAGATGGAAAATTAACGTTAACGAGGTAGGTAATAAATTGCCTGTTGCTAACAGTGACCGGTACATCTAGGTACTGATTACACTATGAAATGAGATGGTAGCTGGTTATAGAATAAAATCATTCTTGTACTCCCCAGGAAACAGGCCGAGGCCAGTTTTTTTTTCGGGTTCCGTACAACGCACCCTGGTCGGCCGGAGCGTGATCCTAATCGGACGGCGAGGTACTCCGGATATCTAACCTAGCACCTCAAGCTAGAGCTGTGAGATTAGTTCGAAAGAGTGAATTGATACACAGTGAATTTTAGTCAGTAAAAGTCTGACAATCCCTCTCGAAACACCTAGAATTAAAGAAGTTATTTGAGGATTTCTCATCTTAAAAAAAAAACTGGGTAAGAGCGGTGGATTACGGTGGATTCCCTCTTCTAGAGAGGAGGCCTGAGTTCCAGTAGTGGGAACATTATAGGTCTGATGCTATGCTATGTGCTAAGCATAAATTTACAGTTTTCAGATTTATTCTTATATTTGTAGTAAAAGACCTTGCTTCATGCCAAATGCAGGGTTCTCGGTCAACGGAAAGTACCCTATGAATTTTGGTTCCGTTGAGAGTGTCGAAATGTACGTTTTTACGACATAAACAGACGTATCTTTATTTTTTAACTAAGAAGTTTGTTTTTTTTACAACTTCAAGGAAAAGCAGATCTAAATATATGGAAGAGCAGACCTAAATAATTTGAACTCGATACCTCCACGCGTTTCCGAGACAAAGGGTCTTGACAGACAGACGGACAACAAAGTGATCATATAAGGGTTCATTTTTTTTTCTTTCAGAGGTACGATACCCTAAAAAGACTTCATGCTCTGCAGTAGAACTTACAACTCCTATATATGCTCATTTTAGAGTAAAAAATAAATAATTGATTATTCGATTTAAGTTCAGTCAAAACGGTGAATGAAAACATCGTGAAGAAACCGGCATGTCCTAGAACCAAAAATTCGAAGACATGTGACATCAACCAACCCGCACTGGGCCTGCGTGGTGGATTACGACCCATTCCCTCTCTTAGCGAGGAGGCCTGTGTCCCAGCAGTGGGAACATTAAAAGGCTGATGATGATGATGATGATGATGAAGTCCAGTCAACGTAAAACCAACCCATTAAGGATTGTTATCCTGTTATGTTGTTGTGTATGTAAGTGTTTCTACATACACACATGAAATATACAATTTTTTTTATTAACTGAAACCAGACACTACCTTTTAACTAGCTGATTAATCCTAGCATTAACATTCGTACATTATGTGGGATAATAAATACCATCATTAGATGAACAAACCGGGGTAATTATGAGGAGACATTATCATAATATACGCCTTTCGAATGACTGGTGTTGCCAGCTACAGCGAAATATCATAAGTTGACTTGTCTTAGTCTAGGTTTTGGTCCAAGTAAAAAGCGGTAGCGTCCGAAATGTAACAGCCTTTTTAATAAGAACTCGCTAATTGTATTAGTGTTCGATTACGGAGACGCGGCGCGTCGGGCGATCCGTCGTACATTGTCATATGTTTGTGTTTACGCGAGCGATGACGCGGCCCACTGCCGCAATGTACGACGAAACGCCCAACGCGCCGCGTCTCCGTAAACACGGCCTTAGAATAGCTTTAGAAGCCCAATCATAGGGAATCGGTACTCTTTCTGCGGGAAGTCAGGTGTCTGCTGCGGGTGCGAACCTTCTCACGCCTCAGCTACCACTTCAAGAGACACTCCAGGCATTGGGTGGTGCAGGGCGACTCCTGGTCACCACAAACGTGCGCTTGCGGAGTTTAAAAATGGGCAAGTCACTGAAGATGGCGGGACGTAGGTAGATGTCTAACTTAGGAATTGCTATTAAGAGGTAGCAATGTCTATGCTTATTGACGCAAATGGCGTAAGTAGGAGTTCTGGCGCCAAGAATTTAAAAGTTTTATTACTGTTTATTGCTTCTTTTAAATGCATATTCAAAATAACTGACACTAGCTTTTACTAACTAGTTGTTAATTACCTACTTCATAAGCATTCATCGGCCTACCCAAATGTACTTTCTTTGGTATTGTTCGTCAAGTCTTTAAGCTCCTTAGTAGTCCTGAGTTAAGCATGCAAAAACTGACTAATGCTTGCACTGACTTTCGTACAGTTCTTTCTTCAAAAAACCATCTCAGACAAATCTGTATGGGTCGACCATTACATATTTACTGCATGGACTTTAAAAGAGACTGTGACCCCTGAATTTCTTTCGGTGTTTCTTCTCAGAGTAGTCAGCTAGGAAACACTGGCCTCATCTAGTTTAAACTGACGAAAAAATTATAGACGTAAAAGTTTTTTTTAAACCTATTTGCAAAATAAATATTATTTATCATCCTTGAATATTGGACAGTATTTCACGCGAATGTTCTTCTGGGATTAGGTAAATAAAAGTAATTTTATGAAAAAGTTAATTTAAATCCCTTCAGCTGGGCTGGTAGTCGCTAGAACGCAAGGAGCAACTGTAGAACACGGATGAGTTTTATTCAGTAAAGGTCTGACACTCAGTCTACCCAGAGCGGGACAGTCATGTAAAAAAAAGAAAAAAAAAATGAAATATGTGCCTTCACAAAAAAAAAAACATTAAAGTACGTGGCAAATAACTTTTTTCACCCCCGCACCCCTATTGAGACCCGAAAATTGGTTAAAATCCTCGTCACACAACTTGAACCATCATGTCGGTCGATCTTAAATGCGCAGTAACCGATTTTTGGATCTCAATTGAAGTGGGGGGACGCGTGAAACCACAGCAAATAGTTCAACGTACTTGCCGGGTAATATACTAATATTTGAAGATTCAAAAGAAAGTTTTATGTACTAGCAATTTTATGAAATAAAATAAAATAATGAGGTAAGTAAGTACTTATAAGACTTCAGAAGTAAGACGCTATTTTCAAAATCGCTTCAGCTTATAACTCACTGCAAAACATTGCGGATTCATTTGTAATAACCAAATAATGTTTGCCAATAGTCGTACATGTACATTACATAATAGTCTGTCGTAAATATATAATATAACATTAGTCATGAAATATTATACTATCTGCAGGGTACTGTTGTCTTCCGGTCGTTTGTTGAGATTCTAAAGCCGCTGACTGCTGCATGATTGTTCCAGAGTCTCCACAACCCTGAAAAAGGAAAGGCAACTTTAGGAACATGGGTGAGTTTAGTCAGTAAAAGCGACTAAACTAGTAGTTTAGTTAATAAAGCGATGGGTAAGTGTAGTCTGTTAGTCTGTAAGCCTTCTCTTTAAAAATAAATATTAAAAATAAATAAATATAAATATATTAAAGTATGTGACTCCCTCTCGATCAACCTAGAGCGGGTAGTCTCCACAGATCTCAAAAATAAAGGGCAACTGAAGTACTACGGTTGGGTTTTAGCCAGTAAAAGTCTGACACTCTCTGTCACTCCACATAGAACGAAAAAAGTTTGGACAATTGGATAGAGGCCTTCCCCAAGTGTCACCACAACGATCGGTTCTCTGGTTTTGCATCCATCCGATTCCTGCAACGCTCACCAAGTCATCAGTCCACTTTGTGAGAGGCCTTCCAACGAAAGAAGTAAATAGTTAAAAAAAGGTGGGTGCATTTTTTTTTTACAGCTGGCCTGCTCTAGGTATTGTTCTTCTACTTGGTCGTTCTTGGCAGAGTGGTCGTGGTTATCATGAAGGCAGCTCTTCGGAAGCCGTCAGGGTACGCTGCACGACTTCCCGCCACTTTTGCCTGCTGGCAGTCATCCGTGCGCACTCGTTGAATGAGCGGCAAACAGCTGTTGTGTCTTGTTCCGTCCACCTTCCCTTGTATATATAATAAGGCGCTCGATGGAGTCACCTCCACGTCTCCACATTAAGACCACGCTTTTTAGAGTTCTAGAGGGCTTTTTAAGAGTTTAAATTTTTGTAAACACACCTGCACATCGAATCGTGGGTGCGTTCACAAATATTGAAACTCAAATAAATATACTGACCTGACCAACTATCAGTAAACCATACAAATATTCGTCCCGCGCGGGAAACCAACCCGTGACACGTAGTGCAGCAGTCAATCGCTCAATCACAGCGTCAACCATTGATTTATTTATTATAAGAGAAGATAAGTTACGCGCTAATATCACAATCAGAAAACCTGGACAAGAAACTCACACAACTACGCCTGTAGTCACTGATAGACAAGGACAAAGATAAGAGCCGCCGCTGTCGTGCGAACAAAATAGTGTTAGTCGCCAAATGTGTGTGATCGTCGCAACCGATGTGAAATCGTGCCCTCAGAGGCAATATTTCTGCGGCCCACGCGCCAGAGGCAAGTCGCCTATCTTCCGCTGTTTTTATTTAATCTAAGGCGCCAACACTGTCGTTTAAAAAAAACCGCTAAAATACTCCACTTTATTGCAGAAACAAAAGAAACTTAAATATTTACGAAATATTTATACTAACTAACCTATGTACGGTCAGGGGTCAAAAGTGCAGTTGCACTCTAACAATGCTAAACTGCCTAAAATTTCTTTGCAGTAGAATTCCAGTGTTCTGCAACTAGTTTATTCAATATTTTAGATTCTATGCTACAAACTAAATCGATTATGATCCATTGAACATTTTTTTAAAAGAAAATTTACATTCTGTATCGGTAGAGTGCAACTGCACTTTTGAGCCCTGACTGTACATAAAAAATAAACCAACAATGTATACTAGACCTAACTATGTACAAATATAATAAATACAAAAACACCAAATACACTCAGGCGTCGAAGTATTCCTCTACATCGCTGTTATCCGGAAACGTACCCAGAAGACTGGCAGCATTGCCGAAGCAGCAATGCTGATGCTTTGGGCAAAGAATCACCGCTAAAATAGTTTCACAACCATTCAAATTAGCCCTACAGCGATTGTCACTTGTATTCAAAACTCAATAAATTCACACCTTGACAGTTGAACCAATTACCTATTCTAGGGATGGGCAAACATATAATTACATTTTTAAAGTCCATTTATCTATTGGCTTTGGACCCGTTATGCGGCTTTGGGCCCGTAATGTGTAATAAAGTGTCTAAAAGTGTGCAGACGCACGGTGCGTAGTGTCAAAATTGGCCTGGGGCGCGGGGATCGGAAGGCACCTGTTTGAGTAGTCCAAATGTGCTTGGGAGTTGATCGGCCGTTTGAACAGTGAAGAGTAACTTTTGTTAAGAGTTTTTGATTAAAGTTTTTATATAGTTTTAATTAATTGTCAATTTCTTTTTGTTTTATTATTTAATTAATAAGAAAATAAAATTTTACGATACAAAAATTAAAATAGAAAGTGATAAAATATGATATTTATTTTGCAAATAGATTTTTAAAAATACTTTTATAAGTCAATTTTTTTGTCAATCTATACTAGGTTAGGCTGGTGTTTTCTAGCTGACTACCCAGAGAAGAAACACCAAAACCAACTAAAGGATCAAAGTCTCTTTTAAAGTCCATACATCATTGAGAACCAAACAGATTAGTGTTTGAGATAATGGTCTTTTGCACACTGAATAAGCACCTTCACACAATAGGCATCACGGATAGTCTCCTGTGCAGAGCATACTTGGAGGGGGAGGAGACAATTGCGCATGTGCTCCTGGACTGCATGGGTATCACTGACACACGCACACGAACTTTAGGATCCCCGAACTCCCTTATTTACGCCCTGAAAAACCTGAGACGCCTAATCAGTTTTTGGAGAGAGGTGGGCTGGTAGGAATAAGCCTATAAAAGATTATGGCCGTCATGGCCCACGTACAATGGTCCGCATAGGACTAAATTCGGAAACCATACTCAAAGATATTTTGAGGAAAGACCCACGCAGGTTTGAGTGGACTTGTCTAGTTAGTGCAAGCATTTGTCAGTATTCTTAAATCTCAATTCGGGACTACTAAGGAGCTCAACTAGTTATTTTTAACGATATAGCAGATATTTCTTTGTTCAGAGATAAAGTTTTATTTAGATACCTTAAATACGTGTAACTATTTCAGTCGAGTCGTTTTATAAACTGAGTGTTATTGAAGGCTTTTTTTGTGGGTGGTAACTCATCAAATAACTTCATCCGCTCTGGGCAGAGCGAGAGAGTTAGACTTATACTAACAAAAATCTGGTTCTCTTTCTACAGTTGCTCATTTCGTTTCTGAATATTTATATTTATATTTTGTATTTTTTACCCACTTTCAAAAAAGGAGGAGAATCTCAATTCGACATTTGTTTTTAATTTATTACCAATGTTCCATATAACAGATTTTTTAAGTATTTTTTAAGTACTCTTAAGTAATTAATCAGCGTTCACTTGGCGCTTGCCCCAAGCGAACATTCGCACACCTATTGTCTTTCTATTGTGTCTCTAATTACGGTACTCAAAAGATTAAAGAAGAAAATAAAATATAAAGAAAGCAAGATTTATTTGGGTTAACACAAATACTACTACTATTAATGTAGTTCCGAAATTATTGCTTGACCTTCATGAAAAATAATGTCATTTTTTTTAATTCAAAATACATTATCTTTTTTTTTTCTTATAACGAAAATTTTCCAGTGTCCAATTTGTTCCTACATAATATAAATCGAAAACAGCCGGAACGTACAAAGTGTTATCAATCAAACCAAGACAGTTGAAGTGTGGGTGTGTTTCTGTCACTCGAGACATACGTAATTATAATTACCGAGATTGCATCCATATTATTGTGAAATGGTAATGAAAAAAGAATAATTAATAATCATGTAGAAATATTGATTGATCTTATATGAATAGATCTTGCTTGCGATTGAATGTGAATAGTATTTGTGACACAAAAGTTTGACCCAAGGTTTGTTAAGCTCGCAGGACACGCCCCTGGGGGTCGCAGAGTGACTACCAGTCACTGTAGGCGCAGGATATCTGACGACGAGCAGAGTGCAGCTCGCCGTCAGATAAAGACCAGGCCCGGGTCAACGAGCAAGCGAGATATCATTATAATTGACGTATCGTCCACTAGGGCTTTTTTAAGTGGGATAACCATCCAATAACATCTCTTTCATTTGGGCGGATCGGGTAAAAGTAAAATTTATCACATGCCCAGACTTTTACTGACTAAAAACTAGTTCCAGTTCCTTCTTTGCCTTCGTTCCGGGGCGCCGAGGTTCTCTCTCACACAACTCGTGGCTTCGAGCCTGCTGGGCGCTTACGGTTTGCTGACATCTCCTTGAGGCGCGTCTGAGACACTACACGCCGTCGAAAACTTGGATTCTTGGGCCGTGTTTACGGAGACGCGGCGCGTTGGGCGTTTCGTCGTACATTGCAGGAGCGGGCCGCTACATCGCTTGCGCAAACACAAACTTATGGCAATGTATGACGGACCGCCCGACGCGCCGCGTCTCCGTAATCGAGCACCATAGTCCCGTGCCTACGGTGGCCCAAAAACGGAATCCTGGCGGGTGAGGTTTGAGGGCCGTTTCGAGGCCAGCTAAGGCTGTAGGATAATTCAATAGAGGGCGTATGAGACTATTACTGACTAAATCCACAACTGTGTCTATCAGTTGCCCTTTCTGTTCCAGGACTACAGGTTTCTTTTTTAGAAAATCCCCGCGGCTCTAGCGAGCATCGGCCCTGAAGGACCTTTACGGTTTAGTTGCCATGTCTTTGAGTCGCGCGTGGGTCACTACGCGCCGTCCACGACTTTGGACTTTAAGACCGAAACATAATAACCGCAAGGTGACGCCGCGACGCTAAAATCGGCAGTAAAACCCGCCGTTCTTAGTCGCGACGCTGCAACGCAACTTTCAGCGTTTATTGGCATATCCTACAGTCATAACCAGTATCTCGTGATTTTTTAGTGTGGATAGATGTATCTCTGCCATGGATCGTAATAAACTTATTGCTTGTAATTCAGAAGACATTACTCTATTTTAAATAAATGTCAAAGAATATAAAAGATACATCCATTTAAGGCCCGGTTCTACTCATTTTGACCTTTTTTAAACCTATGGAAATCCACAAATATAAAAGAGAACACCTTGAAAATTTATTTTAAAATTGACTATATGGCCAAGGGCTTGGCAAAAATGAAAACACGATATAAATTAGTTGGCTCGATAAAAAAAAAATCTCTTAGATAAATATCTAAGAGATTACGTTACGGAACTATTTGAAAGTTACAAAAAAAAAAAGCTTGTTATTTAAAAGCTCTTCGCAATAACAAAAATCTTGACTAGTTGTGTTTTTTTTTTATATATAAAAATAAAACTGCTGTTTTGGGGCCGTGAAGACGACATAATCCCGAGCGAAGTTCATACAAAATAAAACAGTGACTAGAACCGGCCCTTAATAAGGCGAATCCTACGGCTAAATCCTAAGTAGCGGCGGGCGTCACAGCCGATTTTATCTTTATTGTTCGACGTCCGTAAACCCTACAACGGAACTATGTACCGACATTTCATTTCATACAGACGAAGTGACCCCTTCGAAGTACTAAAGTAATCTAGCATTTTACTTTGTACAGTAACAACCACTTACCTCAAGATATAACCTTTTCCGACACTCATGTAATGGGGTGTTAAAATTTTAATGCCGGCGGCGTACGTTGCACAGCCTATCAAACTTCATTAGCGCTGTGCTAATTTGTGTTTCTCGCAGTAAAACCTTTATATTCGATCTTATAGGTGCTCCTTTCGACGATTTGTCCACTTTATCACTGAATTATGTATTTTAACCAACGCAATAATCATAAAATGAATCGACTCGATTAAAGCTTCGATATCAACTCAACATTAACTTAAGGGTCTGCTTCTGAAAGTAAGGCTCGGCCCGGATATGAAAGGTAACAATGGAACGGGGTGGGTTTTTTAGTCAGTAAAAGTTTGCCCCCCCCTAGCCAAGTTACAATCGTTTCGTTTAGCGTGAACGCTTGGAGTTGGCCACGCCTCCAATTTCTTTGTTCTGACGTTATCTCAACAAAGGAATTGGGTACGTGGCCAACTCCAAGCGTTCACGCTAAACTAAACGATTGTAACTTGGCTAGGGGGGCTTACACTATCTCCCGCTCCGCCCAAAGATGGGAGATGTCACTGGATGATTTTTCCCACCAAAGACAAAAGTGTATAAGTACATAACACTTATTCATTTATTTATTTATTCATAACATTTATTTCACAAAACGACAGTAAGCTAGCCATTAAAGTCTCTATATTCCAGATATTCTAATGTAATCGCACGACCAGAAGAAAATTATAGGTACCGTAATAACTGCATCGATATTAGTTTCTTATAAAAACATTGTAAAAAGTATGAATGTCAAGCGTAAGGGTTTAGCAACGACATTTGACATTAACAGCTAACTATTAATAACAGTTATGTTAACAAAATACGATGATAATACAAATATAACGTTAAAAAAAAACGTCACGAAGAAATTCGTTACGACGATATTTATGAGTGAAGATAATCATAAGTCAGTACCGCTGTGTGTGTTATTCTTTTATCTCTGTTTTAATTAGGGTCAAAAGGTATCAGTAAGAATAAATTCAGTTTTTAAAAATACACCTGTTCCGATAAATTTGTAACTACACAATAGCGCAAGCAGGTGTAGTTATACGTCCGCACCTTGTGTTTTTTTTAACAAAAAAGTCCGTTAAAACGACGTTTTTTCGGTTCGATTTTCGTAATTTGAATTTGGAACCGTGAAGATGGCCGACTAGATGACGTATTTATTAATTCGTTTGGACGGCGTCGAGCCGCCCCGACCGTTTCTTGTTGGTAATCGGAATCGATTAAAGAAATCGGTTTTATTATAATCGATGGTGATTGTGAGACCTCTCGATATGAGATGCGCTGATTAATTTACTATTATGAAATCAATTTTCAACGGATTTAAAGTAGGATTAAAAAATCGTAATCCTTTATGTTTTGATATTAGATTTTTTATCTCTATCTGAACAGATGTTGATAGTTGCCCTCAAGTACGGTCTAACAAAAAGTAGCGTTAGGCAGGACATCTAGCGAGATACACGGATAAAAGATGGAAAATAGAAATATCAACATGGACCAATGGGCTAAAGAAAAAGAGGCCAGCCAAGAAACAGATGGATCAGCAAAATAATAGCAAAATCAGGAAAACAATGAAGAAGTAAATCAAAAAATAGGAAAACTTAGAGTTAAATTGAGGAGACCTATTAGGTAAAATTGTATTATTGTTTATTTTTAAGCAAATTATGCTTTGTAAGCTTGTTGGTAATGAAAAAGGGCTAATTTTATCATTGCTTTTAGTTATCTTATTTACTTATTATTTACATTTTCAAATATATATTTCCTTTTATGTATTGGGTTTGTTTATAAAAACATAGTAGCCCACCGATATCGGGAACAGGGTTCAAGCAGTCAGGGCTCCTTTTTTAAAGGTGAAAAATCATAAAATGACGTGTCAGATTTTTACAGACTAAAACCAAACCTATGTTCCTTCTTTGCCTAGCGTTTCAGGACCCCAGGATTCCCTTTCAGAAGTCAACCCATAAGTTAGGATGCCTGGGAGTGGAATCTTCTAACAATACCCGCCATGTGCAGGAGTGCTGTATTATTATGTTTTTTTTTTTGGTAATTTTTCACAGGTTAGCACCTGAAGTTCTTTTAGAATCTCACAGGTGTGAAGCAAGGTGAGATCCTAGTTATTAGTTTAAGATGGTTAAAGACTTTGTACTTGATTTAAATTTTTATCTAAGTCCAGTTCTAAAAAATATTTAACTATACGGTAAGTGTTCTAAATGGCCGCTTATTGTAGTGTTAGATATGTGTATTTAAATAGATTGAGAACACTAAAACTATTGAATATTTATTTTGGAATAACACTTGTTGCTGATATTACTAATAATAATAATTTATTTATTTAAAAAACAACTTTTGGTCCATATTATAATTATTACTATTGGAACTATTGTGACTATATTCATTTTCCAAACTCTGGTGATTTCCTCTTGTAATTCTATGTATTACCATTTTTTTATAGTTATTTGCTATATCAATTATGTATGCATGTTTGTTATTATTATTTGGGCAGAAGGGATCAGTGTACCATTATCTGTAAGCTGCTTCTCAACCTACACAAGTTACTGTATTCAAGTTATAAATCAGGTAAGTTATAACTATTGTATCCGTAGGCGAAGGATTGAGTACAATCCTCAAGTTATTTACAACTTCATGTTCAATTCATGAAGATTGATACAAATTAGGGTGATATAAAGCTGGTTTTGCAGTCGACACTGCGGTTTGTGACTAATCCCCCGTATCATCGATGAGGTGTGTCGGCTTTGCACACGCACCTGGTCTTTGACCGACAGTTTCATTAAGGTTTGGTTTTGGTGGTGGATCTTATCTATCTTTTAGGATATGATCTTTGACCATTTTATTAAAGTAACTGACTATTGTATGTTGATGATAATTCTGAAAAAAAAAAACTTATTATCCTTATATAACTACTGATTTAATAGAATAGTAGCTATTATAATACATTAATTATGAAAGAGAAAACAAATTCCTGCTAAAAACGAAAATAGCCTTTTACGAAATGTTTTTGCTGAGATATCTCGAAATTAAAAAAAAATATTACATTAATCTTCTGTAGATCTATTCTTAATTCAATTTGCTTAATTTATAAAATTGTAGATAGAAGAGATGTGTAAAAACAAAATGCTTGCAAATATGGAAGCATATTAATGATTTAATAAAAATTAACAGATTTGATTATAAAATTAAAACACTATAACGGTAAAATGTTGCCTGTTAAAAAATCTGTCAAACAATCAGAATGAATGCATGTAGATTAGACCGGTTTTTAAACCGATAAAAAAAATGTTTAGAGTCATCTTCGTGATTTTTATTATAATAATAATAATAATAATTTTTATTTTCAATTAATACACACAGCGTTACACAGATAGAAGTCTTATTCACATGATTGAAGTGCTAATTTTGTTGAACTCTGGTATTGTATACTAGGTACATTATTTTTAGTTTAAGCGCAATTTGAATATATGTAGTTTGTTCAGAATCAGTAACTAAATCGATTCCAATATTTTTTACACAATGTTATAATTTTTCCCAAAAATATTTTTAAAAAGGCACAAGTTATACACCACCAACACTACGTACAACACAGTTAACTGCAGGTCGCGGGAGCAAAACATCCCTTCAGTCATCCGGATGGCCCGGTGACCATGGGTTTGTGTGGACAACCAGGTAACATAACAAACTTATAACTTTACTACTAGACCCGTGTTTCGGGTTTCACATATAGGTACTAAAAATAAGGTTGTATACTAAATTCATAAACACAATATCTGGCATTTATTCTGAACAATAACTTATTATATATTTTTATGGTTCTTTTAACTGCAGTAAAACTCATGATTAGCTCTTGTAGAGCTCTTAATTCTAATGATATATCTGGTATAGAATGGTACTAAGCGCCATTGTTTCTCTCCAAGAACACCATTACAGGAATATTCGATTCCCTGTAATCGCATATCCGTGTAAGTTTTCTCTATTATCGTAGACTTGGCATGTATTGTGCGCTTAAATAATATATCAGCGTCCGAGATTCATTACAATTAACGATACAACACAAGTGTATAATGTTTCTGTATTTATCATTGTTTCATCTTTTGCTTGATGAAACTAGCATTAGTGCGCAACTTCGCTCGATCAAAAAAAGTCAGTTTTTTAGGCCATTGCATGCGCCAGGCGTTGGTGAGTCAATAAGTCAGTCAGATCCTTTTAGGATTCCTTTTAGGAAGGAAAAAACACAACCCTTATTATGATCACTTTGTTGTCTATCTGTCTGTCAACAAGACCCTTTATTTCGGGAATTCGTGGAGTTATCTAGTTGAAATTAAAATCGTTTACTCAAGTATGTAGTCTCTTGAACCTGTGTCATAAAATCAAACTTATAACTTAACGAAAAAAAAGATATGGCCGTTTATGTCGCAAAAAACGTATATTTCGACACTATCAAGGAAATCAAAATTCATAGGGTACTTCTTGTTAACCTAGAACCTTGAAATTTGGCATAAAGCAAGGTTTTATAACAAACATATGGGAATACACTGAAAACTGTTTTGTAGTAATTTTACGTCACAATCTTCGAGATTCGATTCGGAAATTGAATTATTTACATAAGTTACTTTGTACGGAACCCTTAGTATGCGAGTCCGACTCGTGGTGGCCCATTATTTTTTATTAAAAAAACAAAGTTTTTTTTTTGACTTGCAATATCTGTTAGTATTTTAGTCTGGGTCGAAACTTGCAAATGAATTTTAAAACAGTTTTTGTTAACTGATTGAGCTGAAAGTTTCACAGGCATGTTCATTTTAAATGACAGTGCATGACTAGCTAAATAGCGCCATTTTCAATCCAATATGGCGGACTTGTCATTTTTTATGAACTGCCATGATATGGGTATCAGTTAGAACGGTTTGAAAGAAAAAATACGAAAAATACTTAATTCAAATTCAACGTCGTCGCATTTAATCCAATATGGAGAATTAAGTTTATTCTGATAAAACATAAAATATACATAAATTTACCCCTCTACATCACTGTCATTTGGAAATGTGCCCCGAAAGATGACAGTATTGCCACGTTGAACGGCAATGCTAATTCTTTGAGCGAAGAAAGAACCAGTCTTCTGATCACGCAAATTGTCGATCAGTCGGCGTGAAATTTCCTTGAAAAGTAGACGCGCACTCGGACTCCATGACCCAAGCGTTTCGGCCCCAAGCGGCTCAAAACTGTAATCACCAATAAGGTTACAGTATTTACGTCGTTTGAGGGTCTCAGCAGCCGCAGCGGCAGCGCCAGCACAGCCCGCTGAATTAAGAAAATGGGATGGCGCAAGGGTGTCGACACAGGTTACGTCCAAGAGGCCTTCTCACCTTCCACGGCACCAATGTTATACCGTTTTTAATTAGTTTTTGTTAAAAGAGTAACCAATATTCATCCTCACGTTCTTTCACGTGTTTAACATTAGTTAGGGCTTAACATTGAGTTCTGTTACTTTGTATTACGATAATTGTTCATGCATGGTAACGTATTTGTTTTAGTAAACATACAAGCTATTGTTTGCATGTTCCTTTCGAAATAAATTAATTTTATTTCGGACAATATGTACTTCCCTATTGCTTCGCTACAACCGCAAAGAAACAATATATTTCATGTCATATATTTCCTATCTCCAATGGTTTACGCTAATATGCCAATTAGTTTTTATTTGTTCACTGAGAGTTCATTAACTGGCCTGTTGGTCTAGTGCATTGTTTTTCAATCTTGAGGCGCGCGGGAACAGGGCTTGGTCCGGATAGTTACCGGACGGTCGGACAGCGAGCTATCCATTGCTCGCCGTCCGCAAGCCCGCGCCTGCATTGGCTGGAATTCAGTATCGGAATCGGAATCCCCGCGGTGGCTGGGGCGTGAGGACCGTTGCCGCTCGCGCGCGGCCTCCTCCTTTGATAGCATTACTGATTCGCAAAACGAGGCGACCGCTTGACAGTCCTCCTCGCTTCGGACCATGGCTTGTACCAGGACCCGACGCGAGATATCGCCGCTTCCGATCGCCCTCACGAGAACACGGCAATGCTTGGCTTGGATCATGCCTTGTACTAGGGTTTGGCATGGTATCTTTGTCTTGTGTGGTTTTAACTTACTTAGGAGCTGAGGCATCGTGTCTTTGAAATTTTGTCTTTATCCCCCCCAATATCATCCCATTATTCCCACAGCCACCTTTCAACTACACTGTCAATTAGCACCAACAGCCACCAAGTTATAAATCAATTCACATTTCTCAGCTTCCCATAGTGCATAACGGTGCAGCCACATTATTCACGACGGGTCCGCACCGCCGTGAGATGTCACACTAAGTTTTATAGCGAGGTCTAAGGTCATCGTATTTATGAACATTCTCGAGAACAAGACTTAATAAATTGTTCTATGCTGCGTATGATTTATTGTGGATGAGGGTTTAGGAAATAGATTTTGTGCAGTGATGAAGGGTAGTGTGGGCTGGGTCATACTTAGAAATAATGAGAAAGCTGTTGTTCCTATTCTAGAGACAAAATGCAAGACGCTTAGCTGATGATTTCTTTTTTACACTGTGCTAGGAGAGCAGTGGTTGCCGAGTGGTATCGGTCCCGACTTACGAGTTGTAGGCCGCGGGTTCAAATTTAGCACGAAATCATCGTGAGAAAACCGGCATGTCCTAGAACTAAAAATTCGAAGACATGTGACATCCACCAATCCGCACTAGGCTCGCGTGGTGGATTACGGCCCATTGCCTCCCCTAATGAAGAGGCCTGAGTCCCAGCAGTGGGAACATTATAAGGCTGATGCTACTACATTGGTACACGTCAGACCACTACGGCATCTGACGGTAAGCGATGATGTGGCCGACAATTGAGCACACTTGCCTTATTTTTTTTATATGGCAGGTAAAATCATCCAATGACAAATCCCGCCCTAGGGCGGGGCGGGAGATAGTGTCAGACTGTTACTGACTAAAAACCTACCCTGTTCCTTCATTGCCTTTGTTCGAGGGCCCTGATGTTCACCATCGCAGAACCCTTGGGAGCACACTTGCCTGGAAGTAACCTCTGCACTCGTAACTTAAAACTCCCTAGGCTGTAGCTATCAGCAAACAGAGATTCCGATAGGGGCCTATCACTGGTCACTCTTCAGCTTTACGCAACAATAAATGTGATGACAAAATGGTTTGTGTGGGTGGGATATTCACCATGTAGCGGTGGTGCAACACCGCACGTCAATTAGTCTAATAATGGATGCGACTTAGTGAAATCAAATTGAGCAATTCCATACACAATTCCCGAAATATAAACGATAGAAAATCAATCGTCTAGCAACTCGGCGTCGATGCTCGAGACTTTGGAGTTTTGACTCGACAAGCGCATCATTGCCGATGATCTTCTTGGCTTGCTTCTTAATCGACTCTAGTATATGGCTGATTACTATATCTAGGGTTTACTGTCCTTAAGCTGAGCAATTGCTTCCCTCCAATTTTTCCTTAGTTCCAGATTCTATGCCTCTTTTTTTCCAAATCCTAAGGAAAACCTCGTCCCATCAACTTCTGCACAGCTTTCCACGACTAGGACTTTCAAATAACGGTATTAAAAAAAAAAAGTGGAATCAATACCGTGATGATAGTCTGAAGAAAACACATATTCAATATGTTTAATGCGTTTAGAATAAGTTCTAATTAACATTTATAGTGACTGACAAAGATTATACAAACGACAGCACGGAGGAATACCTGTTTGTTAAGAAGATCACCCATCCACAAACGGACCTTAGCAGGCGCTGTTTAAGGGCGCCTTCAAATTAGCTGCAAAGTGCCGCGCGGCCGCAGTGTAGTATGTAAATAAATGGCGCGATCCCCTATCCTTCCTCCCTGAATCTCTCTTTTCTATGAGTATTATTCATCAAAATCAACAGAGTCAAGCTTCTGAAGACACATTTTATAATAAGCCACAATAATTCACCTCACCGCGATATCAAACGCCGTCGAATGTACCTACATACAACGGCCGCTGCGGTGGTTTACTCGCTTTCCATGTTTTTGTCGCACGACGCGGACACATGTCCGTCGCGGCGACTTTTTTGTCGCGTGTTTATGACCCGGTTCGGCGGGTGTGCTCGTTCCTTTATGGCCACGACCAGTTTTTACTAACAATCGCCAATTATATATATACATGAGCCATACGAAATTCATTGAATGATTTCGGTTTTTTTTTTTTCGAAGTGGTGTGGTCTTTCCTAGATACTAATAGGCTGTTTGCCGATATGGCTAGTTTATGTTGAAATAATGCCAAGAGCTCACCATCTTAGTGTTTATAGTTTAGCTAGAATAAGTCTTTCTTGTTGCAATAAAACTTTTAGGGCTGAGCCATATTAGATGCAGCTGCTGATCGCGCGTTGACTTGATATCTGTACAGCGGGTTTTATATGCATTGCCCGTAATTAGTCTTGTATCCGGAGCTATATGATAGAATATAATAGAATTGAATGGAATAAACTTTACAGTAGGTCCACCAAAATGTGTCCTATCTATGCCCACTGCCATTTAAAGGCGATTATTTAGGCTACGTCGGTAACCTTTGTTCTCCTGCAAATATCTGCTTCATGGCAGTGGGTTGAGCACATTGCTCTTAAAACGGATGGTCGATGGAGACGAAAGGTTCTGGTGTGGCGACCACGTACCGGAAGACGCAGCGTTGGAAGGTTTCCTACAAGGTGGACGATGGCCTGGTGAAGGGCGCGGGAATCCGATGGATGGGAGACGCACAGGACCGGTCATTATGGTGACACTTGGGGGAGGCTTATGTTCAACAGTGGACGTCTTTTGACTGAAATGATGGTACCAAAATAGTATCAAACTTTTTCTCTCTTCTTATACTTGGTCGTTATACTGTTGCCAGAGTGGTCGTGGTTTTCATGAAGGTAGCTCTCTGGAAGCTGTCAGGGTACGCCGCACACATTACCGTCTCTTTTGCCTGCTAGCAGTCATCTAGGCGAACTCATTTATTGTGCCGCCATCGCATAAATGATTCAAAACTTTTACAGAAAGTTAAATCTGTGGGAACAAAAGTAGTTATTGCTGCCACCAAAACCAGAAAATTTTCGGATAGACCGTAAAAATTTAAAATAAAACCAATCAGGTGCAAGTCGGACTTGCGTACTGAGAATTCCGTATAAACTTAGTTAAGTAGCTGTAGTTCGATTCTCGAATTGAGTATCGAAGATTTTTCCAAATCCCAACACACAACGCCTATAATTCAGATTCCTTTGCGTTTTCATAGACAAAGTTTAAAAAAAAAGCCAACATGCAGTCCGGGCAAGCTTGCCTCCCAAGAAGGTTGATAAGAAAACATTATTTTATTTCATAAAAGTTTACACTGTAAACAGTTGTCTCTTGCCTTATTACAAGGTACAGTTTAGTCATTACAACTGTGCAATATTATGGTTTCTTGTCTATTGGTTAAAAGGCTATTAATACTAATGTGTTGTGGTGATCTTTCACCTTAACGCCTCGAGCATTATGTTTTGTGGTTGCACCACGCAATTAACGTTGAAACAAGATAGAATGGTGGGAATGCAACGATCCCAAAGCATTCCCTCTGCAATAGTTGGTACTGTATTATTGGTAATTAACTATAGATAGAAAGAAAAATCGATACGGTGACAGAAAATATCGCGACGAAACCAGCATGTCCTAGAACCAAAAATTCGAAGACATGTGACATCTACCAATCCGCACAGGGCCCGCGTGGTGGATTACGGCCCATTAGCTCTCCTAGAGAGGAGGCCTGAGTCCGAGCAGCGGGAACATTATTAGGCTGATGCTATGCTATGCTATTATTTCTTCCGAATGAATCACACAACCCTAGCAGGTATACATTAAAGGTTACAAGTTCTGATCTTCTGTCATGAAATACCAGTTATTTTATGAGCAAAATACTAATTAAAATTTTGAACATTCTACGATGAAACTTTACACTAAAACAAAGAATTTTACTCAGCAATAAGATGTACAAATTAATAGCTAATTAACCAGGGTTTTAATTACCTGTCACCCCATCGAACGTTTAGAATAACCTGTTAGTTTCTGAGTACTAGGTAACGGTTTATTTAGGTAATAGTTTATTCTTTAATAATGTAAAGAGTTTTATTGTTTGATTATACTAATCTTTGCGTTACCAGTGGTGACAATGACATGATAGGTATGACTGATATCGATCACAATGGGCCTCATCAGAAAGGCTTAAAGTTACGTGCGTTGCCAGTAATGATCATGACTCCGAAACGTGGTCGATCACAAACACAATAGGCCTAAAGGCTTAAAGTTATCCAAAAAAGCAATGGAAAGTTCTATGCTTGGAGTTTCCTTACGTGATCGCATCATGTTACAACAACAGTTAAACTAAAGATCACTGCGGATTCCAGCTCATTGTCCCGATATAGCAATTTATAGAGATATTCGCAGGAGAACCAAGGTTGCCGAAATAATCTTAAATAGCATTGGGCACGGGCAGGGCACATTGCTCCAGAACTGATGGCTGTTGTGGCCGAAAGGTTCTGGAGTGGCGACTGTGTAATGGAGTCCGTTGGTTCGCCTCCGACAAGGTGGACCGATGATCTGGTGGAGGTTGCGAGAATCCGATGAATGCGAGACGCACGGGACAGTTCATTGTAACGACACTTAGGGGAGGCCTATGTTCAGGCCCAACAGTGGTAGTCTTTCAGCTGAAATGATGATAACTAATCTTTGAAACTATCAGTCAGAATTGTTTTATTTTTATATTATTATTGAGAGGCTCGTGTTTGACCACTACACCTGATAGTTAGCAAATGATGGTTAGATGTGATCTTTGATGGAGCACGCTTGCCGAGAAGTAACCTATTCAGTCTTGATTTAAAGAACCCCAGGTTGTAGCTATCGGGAACACAGACTCCAATAGAGGCGCGTATCGTATGTGACTTCAGCAAACCGTAGGAGCCCAGCAGAGTCGAAGCCTACTGGGTTCATGGGTAATATGAAAGTGTACCCCAGAGCCCTGGAACGGAAGCAAAGAAGGAACAGTAGTGGGTTTTTAGTCAGTAAAAGTCTGACACTATTTCCCGCCCCACCCACGGTCGAGAGATGTCATTGGATGATTGTCCCACGTAAAAAAAAAGACTAAAGCAGGGAATACCGTTCCTTAGCTATACCCAAAATGCTTTATCCGTTGCTTTTGCATTTGACATCCCAACCCAAGATTCCCAACCCAACCCAAGATTAGTATGATCAAAACATATGTACGACGACCACCCAACGCGCCGCATCTCCGTAAACAAGCACTTAGTGCTTGATTACGGAGATCCAGCGCGTTGCGCGGCGCGTCAGCCTCGGACTTGTGCAGCGCCACCTTTAGTCCCAACTGCTCGATCCTCTCCACGACTGTCGCAACCCCGCGTGTCGCTAGTTCGAGCGCCGCCTGGTAATACTCTCCCTGAGTTTTCTAGTACTCATAGCACAAGCCCTGCTAGCTTGAGACCAGATGGTGTTGTGTGATAGTTAAAAAAATATATATATTTATATGTTCTCACAATAATGCTTTGTGAATTTTTAATGAGTCTGAATATTTTACACGATTATGGCTACACGACAAAGATACAGTAGATCTATAAAGTTTTAGTATAAGTTGTTTATTATAATTTATACCAAAGTTTTATTACCACGCTAAAATACTATTCATGGCTCATGATTTCTTAATAGTATATTCAGGTAGACAATTCGACACCATATTAAATTCATAGATGTTAGTATGAAAATATATTTAAATATTTATTTATATCGTAATTTTACCACGGAACATGTAAAAATGTATTGATTAGCATGTCAATGCTACCATAGTGTCATCGACCTGCATAGGTATTTACATAATATTTTTGCTCATATTCTAAGATTACTCATAGATATTTTAGAAGGTAATATTTCTCACTAGCTTCGATAGCGGCTTTGCGTGCGGGAACAATTTTCGAAGAGGAAAGGTTCCAGCATCTCTCATTTGCCTTTCAGAAGTCAAATTATGGGCCATGGTCGCGGTCAATTTACAGGAAAGGCCGTACCGGGGTGCTTCTCCCGCACCTCATCGGAAGGATTAGCATAGAATATCATCAGCCTAATAATATTCCCACTGCTGGGACTTAGGCCCCTCTCTAGGACATGGAATGGGCCGCAGTTCTTCACGCGGGCCCAGTGCGGGTTGATGGATGTCACATGTCTTCAAATTTTTTGCTTCTAAGACTGCCGGTTTCCTCACGATGTTTTCCTTCACCATATTGAGGGGTTTCGACCCGCGACCAACAACTCGTAAGTCGGGGCCGTTACCACTCTGCCATCACGGCTCTCAAGAACGTTTACTCATCTAGTAAACCTTCTGATTGAATTTACTTAATTGTACTACTACATTATTCTATACGACAACAATGGTGGCCGAGTGGTAACGGCTGGATGAAGGAAAAAATCGTGAGGAAACCGGCATGTCCTTGAACCACAAATTCGAAGACATGTGACATCCACCAACCCGCACTGGGCCCACGTGGTGGAACACGGCCAATTCCTTCTCCTAATGAGGAGGCCTGAGTCCCAGCAGTGGGAACATTATAAGACTAATGCTATGCTATGCTATGCTACTGCTATTTTAAAAATATTTTTAAAATAAAAGTTAATTTTAAATTTTGTTAAAAACCAACGAGGCATTACGTTTAAACATGGTATTTTTAAACGTATGTTAAATGACTCAACATTTGTTACAACTAGACGGTTCTACGGTTTGCTAGAAAAAATGTAACATACACACATATCAAGTATTCATAAAAAACGAACAAGTACGGGCTCATAGCAGAAGTGTGACCAAAATTATGTAGGGCTGGCAAATTTTGAAAATGCCATTTATATAATAATATAAAAAAAATCCTCCAATACGAACTGATTTTATGATTGGTTTTTATGTATATTTGGTAGAATTGAATCAGATAGGATATGATAGGATAGAATAAAATAGAATAGAGTACAGTAGAGTAAAATAGAATAGAATAGAATAGAGATAAACATCAGCTGATCGAGCGCAATGACCTGTAGGTAGTAAGTACAACGACCAACAACTACCTACAAGGTCATTGACTCGTTTACTTAAAGAAATTAATTTTGGTACATGCGTATATTGATTCGAATTTTAGAAAAAAGTACTTTATTTTTTTTATTTTATCTTTACAAATCGATAGTGTTTCATGTACCGAATCGACCGTCCACGGGATTAAAATGATCAAAATTTAACGTTGTATATTGGCAATACCGTGGCGAATGTGGACTTTCAAATGATGCAAACTCTGTGGTTTATGTGTGTTTTTCATCTTTGATTACTGGAAATATAAAAAACGAATATATTACTAGAAAAACAATATGTTACTTGAATTAAAGTAGATCGTATAGATGTACAGACGCCAGCACGTTAATCTACCCCAATCTGTCAAATTTTACCAATCAAACATTAACCTTCCGTTATTGTGATAAGGTTGAAAATCCACTAAAGAAATTTAACAGATCGAGGTAGGTTGATGTGCTGGCATCTGTACAAAAAAAATTGAGTTTATGCACTTAAGGGTATTACATCGCTCAATGACCTTCAAGAATTTACCTCTACATTAGTAGAGAAGAATTGACCTCTAAACAGGCATTGCAGGGGGTGCTGCGCGCGGGGTGTTAGTACTGATTCGAGTTTTTTCTTGATTACTTATCGATATTCAACGAAATTCGAAAAAAAATCAATACAAGTTATTCAATTTATCGTAACATATATTTTGGTATAAATTCAATGAATAAATATAGAGCCGTTTTCGAGAAAAAAATTTTTTTCTAGATTTAGGGTATTTTTTTGAGAAACGTAATCAATACAATTTATTAGTAATGTCCTTAAGTATCCCCTTCATTTTTTATATGGTAATCGTACATAAGGAAACTTCAAACAACCTAGGTGTTTTTTTGGATTTGGGCGATGTAATCTCCTTAAGTATTAATGTCTACCAGTGCAGCAGGATTAATCGGAAGAGTTACTGTAACCCTCGTAAAGGGTAACTGAAGGAATACGGGTTGATTTCAGTCAGTAAAAGTCTGAAAATCCGTCTCACTCCACCCAAAGCTAGAGGAGGAGTCACTGGATAATTTCACATATAAAAAAAAACCAGGCAAATGCAAATCGGACTCGCTCTTACTGAATAAAACAATTCAAATCCCGAATTGAGTTACTAAAATTTTTCCGAATCGCGAAACTTTATTTTTGTGACTACAAATTTACATTTTTCATGTTTTCCTATACTTGCGCTATAAGACTTCGCTTTATGCCAAATTTTAAGATTTTAGGTCAGCGGGAAGGACCTTATGAATTTTGATTCCTTTGAGTGTGTCGAAACATACGCTTTTTGCGATATAAACAGTCGTATAATTTTTTTCTTTGTTAACTTAGAACGTTGATTGTTTCACAACTTCAAGAAATCGAAGATTTAAATAAATAGTTTTAATTTCAACTCGACTCCTCCACGCGTTTCCGAGATAAACGGACAGACAGACAGACAGACAAACAACGAAGTGATCCTATAAGGGCCCCGTTTTTTCTTTTTATGTACGGAACCCTAAAAAATATTATTGTAATGTGGCTTGTTAGGTCCACCTTTATATTTTTTGATGCCATTTAAAACAATAATAATACTCAAAATTAGCTTAAGGAACTATAAAAAATATGAATTATAAAAAAAAGTTTTTATTTTAATAAAAACGGTTGTAAATCGAATGTTGTCATAAGCTCGCTAATTTTAATATTTTATAATGTGTGATCTTTTATTATATATTATTATTGTAATACCATAAATAGTTGTAAGATTTTTAGGCGAACGAAGATTTTTAAGCGAATTTTTTGTTGCTGGAAACAGAGTAATAGAGCAAGTATTAATTACATTTTCAGTGTAACTAAAACTTAGAAATCTCAGTGTCAAAAAGTGGGGCGCGCCACAATTGGGGCTATAAGGCCCATCCTTGAGGCGTGGCTAGAACTCGTTCGGCGTTCTCAACTTCCGCACGACGCAGGTGCTTACCGAACACGGAAAGTTCGCTAAGTACCTGTTCCGGATTCTTGCGGAAGACCCGGAGGACACGGTGGAGCACACTGTAGAGGTGTGCCCCGTTTGGGCGGAGCATCACCGTGTCCTCGTGGGGGCGATCGGCGGCAGCTATCTCTCTCGCCGGGCCTTGGTTCAGGCCATGGTCCGTAGTGAGGAGGGATGGCAGGCGGTCGCCGTAATGCTAGCAAAAGAGGAGGCCGACCGCATCAGGCAGAGGCGCTCGCCCCAGCCGCCGCCGGGATTCCGATCCCGATTTCCGGCCACCGTAGGCGCGGGCTTGCGGACGGCGTGCAATGGCTAGCACGCTGTCCGATTGTCTGGTAACCGACCGGACCGAGCCCAAGTCGTCGACGGCGCGTTCTGTTCCCGCGCGCCTCAAAGAGCTGTCAGCACACCGAAGAGGCCCAGCCTGCTAACTGCAGGCAGGCAGGGTCGAAGCCTACTGGGGTCATGGGTTAACTTCCGAAAGGAATACCCGGCCCCGGCACGATAGGCTACGAAGGAACGGGGTAGGTTTTTAGTCAGTAAGAGTCTGACACTACTTCCCGCTCCACCCAAGGGCGGGATTTGTCATTGGATGATTTTACCTACCATAAAAAAGAAAGTGTCGAAAAGTCGGCATTTGTTTTTTTTTAATTTACTTTCCACAATAAGCCATTCGTTACAAAATTCTTATACACGACATTAAGTATACAAAGGCTTATAATAATTAAGGTCATTTTTAACGCCCTGACTCTTAAACTAGGTGTATGTCCCTATGGCTTAGGAGTCAGGGATCCTTAGTGGCAACAAACTAAATAAAATAAGCAAAATAAATCCATTGTACAATAAAATGATGCTCCAAAAAAGGTTAAATTAAAATTTAATAGCATTAAGTGTGAACAGTTTTCAACAAAATTCGTGACAATTTTCGTTCCAAAAATTGGGAATAGGTATGTGTGTAACAGCCGGAACAGCGGAAAAATTTAGGAAAGGAATCTCGTACAACGTAAAGGGCAGAAGGATACAGTACCTCTACCATGAGTTTAAGCAATAGTATTCGTCGCTACTCGATATCGACGCCGTAAATATTTTGTATGGCAAATTTTGCAGCGCCTCTAGCGGTCACTTGCAGAACCAAAATTTGCCATACAAAATATTTACGGCGTCGATATCGAGTAGCGACGAATACTATTGCTTAAACTCATGGTAGAGGTACAGGTGTGTCTGGGAAAGTCTGACACGCCCTTCGAATCCATCCTAGGTTGGCTAAGTCATTGAACTATGTCCCACGTCCTCAAAAAGCTTATGACATAAAACTGTTTTTTTTTTTTCGATTATGTTCTTTTTGCTGTGCTCATTCTTTATTAATTAAAATCTTACCACACATCCCTAGCACATGCGTTGTTTCAAGGTTGTAAAAAAAACACGCCTTAGCAACTAGTAGATTCTATGAGAAGATGACGTAACCGGTCATTGAACCCTTGTTTTTACAAATGGCGCCAGAACTTATGGAGTGTTCAGTTAATATTGTTCTAATTAATTAGAGTTTGAGTTGATTCCCATGGTGGACTTTGTTCTGTAAACAATGTTAAAGGATTTACGATTGGTTTTATTAGGATTCATAGAAAACGTATTTAATGAGGTATGAAGTTGATGATATGCAAATAACGGTCTTGCGAAGAAATACCAAAGATGTAATGTATTTACAAACTATGTATAATAGGTATAATTTTTGATTTTCGCAATTCATTAGGTTTTACCATATTTGACTAAGAATAACATATTGATTTAATAACTTATTTGTGAGCTGAAGAACAAAAAAAAAACCCGACTTTACTACAAAAAAAAAAGTTCTGAAGTCGGTGTTAAATAACAAACAAACAATATCAGAAACACCTACTTCCCAAATTAAAGTTATTTTCTTTTTGTGAAGTAAGTTATATTTTTTATGCTATTTTTGTGATACATTTATAGCCAGAGTACCTCATGAAAACTCCAATTAGTCAAAACACTGCTAGGATACATTGTTTTATTATGAAGTTCCTGTGTCTAATCGTCCGGACCAAGCCCAGGTTCTTTTTTTTTTTTTGATTGACTTTGAGGTTCTCAGTTCGGTTGTATTTTTTTTGTTAAAAAAATACAACCCAAGAGAGAACCGCCTCTTTTTTAAGTCGGTTAAAAACAAAGAAAACTTGTATTAACAATAATCACGTACATAAACATAAAAACACGTACCGAAAATTAATTAAATATTTTGGCAATATCTTATTTGACCAATCCTAATTTTGTAATAAGTCTTGGTAAAAACTTTCGTCATTCCGCCAAAATTAAATGTCGTCACCTTGGACTTTAAGACCTCATTATTCTTATAAGGCATAATAAACCAGACACTATTAGAAAAGAAACAATCTCACACATCCTAAACTAAACATCAGTTTAGAAGGAGCGCCAATGAAGTAATATTTCCTTGAGGTAACACATAACATTACCTTAACGAGAGCCTATCCTGACATGACAATAAGTAATAAATTCGTCAATAAACCTTCCACATGATTATATTGTAAGACGAGAATATTAACATACCAACAAACATTTTATATTAACATCATAATCTTAGAACAACTTGCTAATGACGACATAAATATCCAATCTATGGAAAATGTGAAAATTCATTGTTGCGACATTTTTGTGTAAGTGGGGCCATGAAATATGAGGTTTTATTAAACTTCTTGCATAATATGTTGAGTTCCTACAATTACTGACCAACTCGTAAGCGCTGCAAAGTCTTTTCTAGTTTCTGTAGATCTGAAGAAAAAAAAAAGATTTTTATAATACAGTATGTTAAAATGTATCGAGCTTAATTTCCGGAATAAAAAAATATGGTAAAATTTATGCTGCAAATGATCGAAAATCAGTTGGTATCAGTTACAGCCTTACTATAGTGCATGCTTACGGAGACGCGGCGCGTTTCGCGGTGCGTTGGGCATTCGTCGTACATTGTTGCAGCGGGCCGCGTCATCGCACAGATATATGGCAATGTACGACGACCGCCCAACGCACCGCGTCTCCGTAAACAAGCCGTTAGAACGGAATACAAATGGGGTTTTAGTAATAAATAATCCTGACATATCCGGCTGGAGCAAAAACATTCAGAACAGGAGAAATTATTTGATGATTACGTATCTATTATAGTATACCTACAATCTATACGAACATCCGTTTTCTGCTCAATTTTTTTTTTCAATTTTGGTAGGCTTGCGACTATATCACCTGATGATATGCAATGATATGGTCGACGATGGAGCGCGCTCACCTAGAAATAACCTATTCAATCTTGACTTAAAGATTTCTAAGTTGAAGTTATCAGGAAACACAGACATCGGCAGGAAATTCCATTCCTTAGCTATAGTGTACAATAAATTTGTTCCCAAAACGTTTTGTACGGTATGAGTGTATGGATGTCCAGCTGTACCGGTGGTAAAACATCTTACGTGTAGTGGTCCAATGATGGAACGGACCTGGCTGAATTAAATTATGCAATTCCTGTACACACTCCCCGAAATATAAACAATAGAAAACCGACAGGCTAGCAACTCGGCGTCGATGCCCAAGACTGGAGTTTCGACTCAAAAGTGCATCATTGCCCATGATCCTCTTGGCTCGCCTCTCAACTTACTAGTGCATTAAGCTGGTATTTGGCCAACCCACCCAAAGATGAGAGCAGTTTATACACGATATTTCTTACAATATCGCTGTTTTCATTGCCCAAACCTTACACTGACGTAATAAATCGAACCTGACATGTATTCTTGTGCCGTCGATTTTAATGGCTTTTAAAAACGTCCGAACACAATGTTTATGGATAACACACCATATAAAATACGTAAAACCCATAGTTCACTAGAAAGTTGATAATGTTACTTTTACAATAGGAGATACTAGCTATTTCCTGTGGCTTTATTCCTATGTCCAATGGCAAAGTAATCGTTGATTGAGCAATTGACTGCCTTTGCTTTTGTTTGAGCAGGAATTTGGAAAATGTTTACTCATTTTCGATATTTACAGACTTATTTATGAAAAACTACTTATTTGCGTTCTTGGATAGCTTTTTTTTTTTTTTTTTTTTTACGGTAGGTAAAATCATCCAATGACAAATCCCGCCCTTGGGCGGAGCGGGAAATAGTGTCAGACTTTTACTGACTAAAATCCTACCCTGTTCCTTCCCTGCCTTGGTTCCAGGGCCCTGGTATGCATTTTCATACCTTCCCAGAGCCCCAGACTAGGCCTCGACCCTACTGGGCCCCTACGGTTTGCTGACAACTCCTTGAGGCGCACGGGAACAGTGCGCGCCGTAAACGACTTGGGCTCGGTCCGGTCTGTTACCGGACAAACGGACAGCGAGCTACCCATTGCCCGCCGTCCGCAAGCCCGCGTCTACGGTGGCCGGAAATTTGGATCGGAGTTACGGCGGCGGCTGCGGCGTGAGCGCCGTTGCCTGATACGGTCAGCCTCCTCCTTTGCTAGCATTACTGCTTCGCAGAAGGAGGCGACCGCCTGCCACTCCTCCTCGCTCCGGAGCATGGCTTGAACCAAGCCCCGGCGCGAGAGATCGCCTCGTTCTTGGATAGCTAGCGTTCGCTTGGGGCTCAGGGCGAGTGGGAGAACATTTAATGACTTCTCCCACTCTGGGGTGGTGCGAGAGGGCGAGCCAGACTTTTACTGACTAAAACCACACACATGTTTTTCGGTTACCCTACAAGGGTTTCAGAAGTCGTCTTATGGCTCCAGGAGCGATTGAAGTACTGCGATAAGTGTCGCTGGTTCGATTTCGAAACAAACATTTGTATGGCCTTAAGATCTTCTGGGTCTGCATGTCTTGTTTGTAAGTTTACATGTTAGTGACGTCATGAAACAGGAAAGAAAGAAAGAAAGAAAACACGTTTACACATACACACACGTTTCACGTTTTTTGTTTTTTGTAATTTCTAGTGTGGGTGCAACGTTTAATAATTAATAGGTCTTATGAAATCATCATACAAAAACCGGGCAAGTGCGAGTCGGACTCACACACTGAGGGTTCCGTACAAATTGCGGTTTACGATTTATGACGTATTAAAAAAAATTGCTTCCTAGATCTTGTTCAAACCAATTTTCGGTGGAAGTTTGCATGATACATCATATATTTTTTTTTTTAGTTTCATCATTCTCTTATTTTAGAAATAGGTAACAGGGGAGGGACCACACATTTTACCACTTGGGAAGTGTCTCTTGTGCAATCTCTTCAGTTTATAAAAAAAATATATGAAAAACCTCATTTTTGAAGACCTATATATAGATACCCACGGATGTTTCATAAAAAAAATAGAGTTTCAGTTCTAAATATGGGGAACCCCCAAAATTTATTGTTTTTTTTTTCTATTTATGTGTTAAAATCTTAAAAATCTCACAGAATAAATCTACTAACCAAGTTTCAACAGTATAGTTCTTATAGTTTCGGAATAAAGTGGCTGTGACATACGGACGGACAGTCAGACATGACGAATCCATAAGGGTTCCGTTTTTTGCCATTTGGCTACGGAACCCTAAAAATGGTTATGACACTGCAATATTACAGAAAATAAAAAAAAAATCACAAAGAAACCAATAAATACCGAATTTCGAAAAAATAATAACGTACTTATTTGAACTTAGAATTCCAAGTCAATAAAAAATATAACACTTCAAACAACCCGTTTTAGGACACGGCAATTTTATAGGTAAAAGATCTATTAGAAAAAAAAAAAAGATTCTCCTGGGATAAGAGTTGGCCTTTGCCATTGTTTTTTTTTTTTTTTTTTTTTTTTTGTAATGTGGAATTAATCTCTCTAACTGATAAACTTGTTGATATGTGATGATTTCTTACTTTAAATACCTATGATTATAAAGTTGAAGAATTTATTTGGTTGAACGCCCTAATCTCAGGGACAAATTCTTTCTGTGTTAGAAAGCCCTTATTGAGAAAGGCTATAAGCTATATAACGCTACCACCTACGGGAGGAGAACAGTAACTAAAAGTGCGGGTGAAACCGCGAGGGACAGCTAGACTATACCAATCCACCACCTTTACTAACTCCACCTCCCATTTTATAAACGAAAAAAAAAACGGTAATTTAAAAAACTAAAAAACCCGACTGCTTTTCTGAGCATTCATGAAAAAGCCCTAAAACAAGAAAGTCGTTGTACCCGATTGCACTTAACTATATCATATTTTAAATACAAGATAAATTGTAGCAATCAGGAGCCATTCTAGAAATGGAGGCTTAGTGAATTGAGAGCACATACCTACGAGTATATTCACTAAGACTCCATTTCTAGAATGGCTTTCGTTTTTTAGTTTTTTAAATTACCGTTTTTTTATTTTTATTTTTTTAGTTTTATTTTATTACGATATCACTTTCACAGTAATTACAAAACTAACGACACCTCGCAAACTAAAATCCATCGAGCCGTTCGGGCTGTAGAGCGTGCCAAACAATTATACATACATACATACATACTCTCGAAAAACATAACCCTCCTTCTGGCGCAGTCGGGTAAAAAAAATACCACGTCTTTCATATTTGTATTTCTGCTACAAAGCAGACCCATTTGAAGATATAACATGTTTACAAAATATGTGTGACGTGCCAGAACGACTACGTCTTCTAACCGTTTTTGTAAGCTATCGCTAGAAAAAAGGTTACAAGTTAAAGTCAGAGATAAGCAACTTTTTTACTACAATTTCGTCGCGTATACCGAACAACGGTGCTTTAGTAGAAAATTGATGAGTTTTAACCGACTCTCAAATAGTCCAATTTGTAATAATTAATATGTGGCATATTAATTATTATCCCGAAAGATCCCGAGAGATCCCGATTTCCGGCCACCGTAGGCGCGGGCTTGCGGACGGCGTGCAATGGGTAGCACGCTGTCCGATCGTCCGGTAACTGACCGGATCGAGTCCAAGTCGTCGACGGCGCGTTCTGTTCCCGCGCGCCTCCAGGAGCTGTCAGCACACCGAAGAGGCCCAGCCTGCTAACTGCAGGCAGGCAGGGTCGAAGCCTAGTGGGGTCATGAGTTAACTTCCGAAAGGAATACCCGGCCTCGGCACGATAGGCTACGAAGGAACGGGGTAGGTTTTTAGTCAGTAAGAGTCTGACACTACTTCCCGCTCCGCCCAAGGGCGGGATTTGTCATTGGATGATTTTACCTACCATAAAAAAAAATGTACATAAAAAAAAATAACGATACGCCCATTATTGCGGAACGTGTCGAGTCACCGTTAGTTAGACTTGACTTGTTAGTAATATCGATACTTCTTAAATTTCATAACTTTAATTATACACTCATATAAACAGGAACGAAAAAAGCATTATAAAGTGTATTCCAAAGCACGGCCTTGTCTTTAAAAGATCACCAGCTCGGTAGTAAAGACTCATCGCAGCCCTGAAATGCAAAGGGTAATTTTTATGGACTAAGATCGAGCCAGCATTACCAACACGGGTAAGGTAAAAATTTATTATACATCCGGCTCGAAGGACCATGTTTGACCTGTTGATGACTATTAACCACGGGGTTTGCACAGGGCTTCACGTGAAGCCAGAGAGTTTCACAGGAATACAAGACTACAACTCTGTTCCAACGGTACACATATGCAGAAAGAGAATTCTCCCAATTACATAAGAGTTAATATATAGCGTGGTCGGAGAATCATATAACACCGCGATATAGAAAACGGTACAACGTCATTTATCGCTTCATGCTAAACTAATCATTAACTAATTATTCTTCTTCTTCTTGGTCGTTTCATTCTTGCCAGAGTGATCGTGGTTATCACGAAGCTAGCTCTAGAAGCTGTCAGGGAGGCCGCACAATTTCCCGCCACTTTTACCTGCTGGCAGTCAGGCGTACTCGTTCAATGTGCCACCAATAGCCGCTTTGATTTGGTCAGTCCATTGCATCCATGATCTGCCACGCGGCCAAGTTTCATCCAATTTTTCTCGTATAACAAGGCGTTCAATGGAGTCTCGTCCACGTCGACAAATATGGCCGAAGTATTTAAAAATACGACTGCACACCAGAGTGGACAAGCATTCCTTGACGCCTAGTTCCTCGAGAATGGAAATGTTTGTTCGAACTCGGTCCAAGAGACCCCGAGCATACTTATTATGACGTTATAGTACATTTTGATACAAGTGCAGAAATTTTGTCATTGCGATCGAGGCGGACTTCACCCGAGTCGTAAGCGAGTGTATTATGGAGCCGAGGGCTGCAGTGACAAATTTGCACGTGTATCAAACTTTTTTCAATACCCTTACCCGGTACATTTACGACTCGTGGGGGTTGTCCTGCACTCGCGGGGGTCTAAGTCTAATTCAATAAACAATTTTATTACCACAAATTGAAGCGAGGAAGAGCACGCGCACTTTTCCGCACCAGTGCGGAAAACAGCCCATTGCGTAGTAAGTGAATTGAAAAATATTTATCATAAAAGCTTAGATCAAAGTAAATCATTAACTGAATCAAGCTCAGATAAACACGCATCACCATACGTTTAGCACCCCTGTCTGCGTAGGAAGGGTTGGTATTTCTACCTGCGCGATTTTTGTGACCCCTGCACCTGTGGGGTTGAAACGTTGGACCCTGCTTGGAGATTAGTTTGAATGTTCCGTCTATTATTTAAAATTATGTTTTGGATATTAAAATAGTTTGATGCCCTCGTTAGTTTAAAATAAAAAATAATAATAATAAAAAAATCATGTCAAAGTGTTGGTTTACCGAAGATCTCCGAAACGGCTTAGTCGCTTTTTATGACTTTTATATTTGGTAGTATTTCTCACCCTTCCACCTTCACCCCCCATTTTTGATCGCAATATTTCTTTGCTTTTTCCATTTATATTAATAATAATGGCAGAAAAACTTTTGCAAAATCAGTTAGTAATAATATTTTATTGATCCAATTACTTCAAATTACACACAAGAGCTAATCAATCTTGAATTATATGTAGGTACGTAGTAAATCTGTGATCAAAATAGTTATGTTAGTACACCGTATACACCGTTAAATTTTGATCATTTTAATCCCGTAGAGGGTCGATCCGGTATAAGAAACACTATCGATTTGTAAAGACAAAATTAAGGAAATTAAGTACTTATTTTCGAAAACTCGAATTAATATAAGCATGTACGAAAATAAATTCCTTTAAGTAACCGAGTCAATGACCTTGTAGGTATTTGTTGGTCGTTGAGTACTAACTACCTATAGGCCATTGAACTCACCCAGCTGACGTTTATTTAAGAAAATTAATTTCGTACATGCGTAAATTTATTCGAGTTTAAAAAAAGTACTTTAGTTTTTTATTTATTTTTTTACAAATCGATAGTGTTTCATGTACCGAATCGACCCTCCACGGGATTAAAACGATCAAAATTTAACGGTGTATTAGTTAATAAAACCTTAGAAACCCAAACTAGGCAAGAAATTACCCATAGTTTGAGAGTCCATTGTCCAGTAAAAAAACATAATGACGTATAATAAAGCCACTACACTATTTTATAGATAACGAGCAAAGAAAAAAACTTGAAGCAGCAGAAATAATTTGACAGATATAATATCAGACGCTAAAACTAACGGCATTTTAAGTAACAGATACTCCAAGAATTATCATAAAAATTCCATTAATAACTGTCTAGTCATTTCAAGCTGAGCTCACACAAATTGGCAAAAATTACAAAATACTTCACTCTATAATACTTACGACTAATTTATTTTCGACGTATGAAGTTGAGAGATTTACACATTTCTATAAATTAAATAATAAATCTTGAGATCAACTTTTTTGAGTGATCAATCATAAATGTCGGTGTAAAAAGTGTCGTAAATCAGTTACTGTCGAAATGTCGCACATTTGTAAGAAATTAACTACGAGTAAGTGTGGTCTCCGAAAGGAAAAACTAGCGAGCAGGACTTGCATGAAAGGTTCCGTACAATATGAATATCGAACAAAAAATGCATTGACGGCACGGTTGCCGCAGTTGTTGGGTGATTAGCTGCTGCGCTGCTGGTCGCGGGTTCAACTACCGCACGGAACAAAAATTTGTATGGCGTACAGATATGCGTTTCGGGTCTGGGCGTCTTGTGTATATGAGTTACCAGCGTCAGACAATCTGGCGCAGCCATGAGACACACAATGTTAGTTTTCTTTTAATTTATTATTTTAATTTTAAGTGTCTAAATGTAGTTTCAGCATTGTGTGTTTCTATGCCCGATAAAATATTTTTCTTCTTCTTTCTTCAGTTGACATGTTTGTGAACGCATCCTCGATACAGGAGTAATTCCTAGTGTAAAGCGACTATTTTTTAAAGAAAATTTTAGCTACATTTTAGTTCATTAGATATAGTTTGGTGACAGACAGAAGGATAGCGAAGTCTTTTTTGAGCACGGAACCCTTAAAAGATGGTACCCGCAAAGCTGCTACCTGTCAAAGCTGCTACCTGTCAAAGCTGCTTTTGTGCGGATGTATGGGTTCAGTAGGTAACTATCTATAGATATTATAGGCCACACATAAGTGGGTGCGGAACAAAAGACGAAAAATTCCACTCGGACCAAGTCGCGGGTAAAAGGTAGGCTTATAAACAAACTAGCTCATACATACAGGCGTGGGCTTATTGTATATGGCCAATAGACCATTGACCATTTTCCCATAGCTTTCTTTATGGGAAATGATAAAATAACTAATGATTTTTGTACACTGATCGTCCCAAATCTATCTCCTCTTGTTTCAGTCCATCCTAAGGTTGTCTGTAAGAATGCCTATAATGCCTAAGCCTACTGGGGTCAAGGGTCTGCTTCTGAAAGGAAGATTCGGCCGTGGTATGAAAGACAACGAAGGAACAGGAGTGGGGTACTAGCTCCCGCTCCGCCTAAGGGTGGGAGATGTCTTCTTAAATCTTAAATTCTTAAATTCTTTATTGTACACAAAAATATAACATAGCATATAGAGATACAAACAGTTCATGTACAAAGGCGAGCTTAACTCAGCAGTGAGTTTTCTCCCAGCAAACCTTTGAGTTATAGAGAGAAAACATATTCGAGGGTAGAATTCAGTGCACAATATCATTCTACATAACTAAGTCTAAATATAGGTATAATTATATTATACATACTAATACATACTATACATACTATACATATTAATACATACTAAATACTCTAATATTATGTCAAAAATGAAAGGAAGCTAGTTGAGAAAAACGTTAGGGAGATGATGATGTCATCATCACATTCAATATAGATGTTGTTTGATAGAACAAGATGGTCTGTTAGGCTTTGACTAAAACTCGCCCATGTTCCGGTGCTGCTGTGGTTTTTTTCATACAATCCCGCAATTTTGGTAGAATTGTCTCGTAGCTTGAAACGTAAGATAAGATAAGATAAGTCATTTATTTGTATAAACATGTGTATGTTAAGATGGAGAGCTGATCAATATAGTTCAACATTTTTTGCCGTAATCGGCGTACAAAATTATTCAAATATAATCATTTAGTTTGAAAATAGTCAAAATTCAGTAAATTAAATTATAGTCAATACAGAAAATAGTCAAAATGCAATCATGTCAAAATTCAATCAATTCAGAATAACAGTCAATACAGAATATAAATAAAAATTGGTATAATCAAATTAAAATAAATACTGAAATACATTAAAAATTTCTCATTTAAAAACTCCGCAATATTATAGTAACACTTACTAAGTAGCAATTTTTTAGTTCACTCTTACACGACTCTCTCTCTAAAACTCGGTATCTAAAGCGGAGAGGACAGGAGACGAGAGGAGATGTGTTACGAATCTGGCGAGTTATTTCCACCAAAGCGGAGAAGAGGAGAAGTGTAGAGGACAGCAGATGTGAGCTTTGTGTAGCAGAGATGTGAGCTGAGAGAGAAGAGGTGCGGGGTTCGCGAGTGCGTGCGCCGCCGCCCGGCCGACCGACTAGACACTTTTCCACTCTGTCACACCGCTTACTCGCTCGCCATACAAAATCCTATAGAAAAATTAGACATATTTATATTTATAAAACATTTTTTTTTAATTCATTTCATGACTCTCAGGTTCTGGACTATTGAATGGCGTACGAGGAGCCGAAATCAACTAACAAAGGTACCATAGACACTTTGTATATAATCCCTGTACGCGCTATGCTAGTGAGTGAATGCAGAATAATAATAATAATTTGGTGGGAAATGACTGGCCTGTTGGTCTAATGGTTAGTGGCCCTGACTGCTATGCCGGAGGTCGTGGGTTCGATTCCCACCCAGGACAAATGTTTGTGTGATGAGCACGATCATTTGTTCTGTGTCTGGGTGTTATTTATCTATAATATGTATGTATTTAGAAATATATAAGTATGTTTATCAGCTGTCTGGTACTCATAACACAAGCTCTGCTTAGCTTGGGACTAGACGGTGTTGTGTGATAGTTGTGGAAATATATATATATATCCTCTCCTCTCCGCTTGATCCACTTCCACCAAAGCTGATGAGATGTGGAAATAACGAAATTGGATTGGTTTATTCAAAGACATCTCCTCTCGTCTCCTCTCCTCTCCGCTTTGATGGATACTAGGCCTCATTTGAGTTTTATTTCCTTGCGTAGACAAACCATATTAAAAAAAAAATACAACTACATCAAACTGGATTTACTCGACAGTAAATTGTAATTTTCATAAGTTATTATTAACTAAGATTATAACATGGAATTTATTGCACAAGAGAACCATTCGTATTGTAAGCGTCTGTATATCTAAATTATGTTATAAACTTGTAGATATTAAATATTTGTATATATGTAAATATTTGGTAATAAATAAAGGAAACGCACATAAAGTACGTTAAACTCGAGGTAGCATATTTCATAAATATTGCTTTATTGCAAATAGGTTAATACGAAATGTTTATTATAGTTACTAATAAAAGGAAATACAACGATACAAGTTTAATTCTAGTTATTAAATATAAATAGTTGTTCTTAAGTGTGTATCAAATAATGTAAATATCGCGCTAAGTAATAATGTAAAGCCGAATGTTTATATGTGTGTGTGAGTTTGTTTCTCCTTCAGTCTTAATTTTCTTTGTGACGTAACTACAAATTTTCTGTTTTCAGATTTATTCCAATATTAGTGCTGTAAGGCTTTGCTTTATGCTTTTCAGAGTTCTAGGTCAATGGGAAGTGAATTTACAACACAGGTCACGGCATGAGCATTAGCAATAAAACGACAATACTATTATATACTTCCGATCTCGTGGAAGTCATAGTGGGCATAACGCACAGCTGAGTGCTGGAGAAAAACCACCCCTCAGTAGCCCGGATGGCCCAGTGACCATGAGTTTGTGTGGACAACCAGGTAATACAACAAGCTTATAACTTTGTGATTTTTCATGATACAGTTATGAAATTTTTACATAGATTCTATGCATTAAAATACTAGACCCGTATTTTTGGCTTCACATATACTAAAAATAAGGTTGTGTACATACTACTGGCAGTCCCGGGAAACGTTATCCATGTGCCCCACGCGCCTCAAGGAGTTGTCAGCAGGGGCCCAGTAGGGTCTAAACCAAGTTTGGGGCTCTGGGGAGGTATGAAAATGATACTAAGGCCCTGGAACCAAGGCAGGGCAGAAACAAGGTAGGTTTTTAGTCAGCAAGAGTCTGACATTATTTCCCGCTCCGCCCAAGGGCGAGATTTGTCATTGGATGATTTTACCAACAATAAAAAAAAAGGTTTTTGGTTAGAAAAAATAAAACCCGATTGCAAAATTTCATCCAAACCAGTCAAGTTGTTTGAACGGAGTTATGTAATAGTTTAAAAATATAGATTATAGCGGCTGCGGATTTATAAAATACTTCAAAGATAAGGTTCTAGAAGTCTATTCAAAATAGCTCAAAGTGCTCACGGAACCATTCCATCATCACAAGGATTTTCTTAAATAGTGCTAACCTAATGCCAATTCACAGTCATTGAACTGCAATTAATTTAGATTATCGGTTTTCTATACCGTCATGTGTGTTAATGTCATGAGTCCGGATCACAGCAATTCTACTTAAGATTTTTATTTGTGTACAAGCTTCAAACGCGGCTTCTCCTTATCATTTCATTTTTATCTTCATTTCTGAATCTGAATTTTAATTAAATCAGGATTTGTCATTGGATGATTTTACCTACCATAAAAAAACCCTTTGAAGTTTTCGTTTCGAGTGCAAGCAAAAATGAACTTAACGGTGGTCAGGTGGAAGTTTCTTTGATAGTACATACCTAATATATATTTCAAGAAAAGTCACTGGCAGAAGCTAGTGATTAATAAAACAAAAAGAAACTTCCAAGATAGTATGACCACACCGTAATCTGTTGTGCATGACCATTTAGATAGAGAAATTTATAGTGCCGGTTGCATTCAGCGAGATTTGAGACAAGACGTAGCCTAATGTGAGCGGACCACGGCGGTCTAAAGATAACAATGTCTTATTTGTGGAAAAGCAACCTCGATTGCTGATAAAGTAAATAGTACTGTGTAAGTGGATGGACAAAGATTCGTAGGAGATTCTAAAAGAGAAATGAGTGTGTTAAAGAAAGTTTTAAAATGGCACCAGTAACTGAAAATTTAGAAGTGGATCGATTGTTTTGATGATCATGGGAAAAGGAGCCGTTTGGAGGTGGATAAAATGAAGTGATATTGAGTACGAGCGGGAGGCCAAAAAAAAGTTTGGTGAATTGTGTGAGGAGTGATATGAAAAAAAGGGAGTTAATGATAGCGTGACAGGTGACAGAACAGAATGGGTGAAAAAACGTGTTATACTGACCTCAAATAACATGGGAAAAGGACAGAAGTCCTTCTGTACAGTCCTTCTCATACTTCTGATTTTGTTCACTCTTCCTTTCATATACAGTCCATACTTCTGTGGAATGTGCTTCCTCTCGACATCAGGATGGCCACCAGTCAGTATGCATTCAAGCGGAAGTTGCGGAATTATTTTCTTCACAGATAGCGAAGTCGTCTCATAAACCCCTTTCTTTCACTTTATATAAATGTATGTATATGTAGGTATATATTATATTAAATATATATGTATGTGTATTTTATTCATATAGATATATTCAGATAGATATTTGAACCCTTGTTTTCTTAATAATCTTTTGTTTTTTTTTTTTTTATGCACCTGCCATGATTTCTCTTCACCACCCTTGGTTGACTGGTAGAGAATGCCTAAGGCATTAAGTCCGCCTGTGTACCCTTGTGTTGCATAAAGTTCTAATAAATAAATAAATAAATAAATAAACAGAAAGATGATGATGAGGAGATTCTATAAAAAGGTTTTGATAGCAGATAAATTGTACTGTATAAACTTTTTATTTTTTTGTCCTTTAAGATAGACCTTTCTCAATCTTTACATTTTTGGATTGATTTCAAAAGGTCTTGGTTGATCTAGTTTGTGCCAAAAGCCACTTCATTTAACTTTTCTTTAGCGACCCAATTTGGCATTCTCTTTTAGTTTGTAAATTAATCCAACTTTACTACGCTTAATTCGCTTTTGCATAAACTTTTAAGTAATTATTGTTTGAGATAGCAAATCGTTGACGTTAATAAGCTTTAGTCGGAGGTATTGAAGAGATGGTTTATCTCCGACGTGGCAACGCAATCCTAGACACTCAACCTGGTTAACACCTTACTAATTGGCCATCTTTTCACCATGGCGATTTTTTCATATGACTTTCATCACATTGTCCAAAACTGAATCAATGAAAGCAATGTTAAATGTTAAATTTATTTATATGTTGTGTTTTTTGTTTAGTTCTTGGGTATAAGCATATAGCATCAGTTATTTATAATTTTATCACTGCTGGGACTGGTCCTCCTCTTAAGGTGTATGGTATATGTCTTCAAAGTTTTGGTTCTAGAACATGCCAGTTTGCTCGCGGTGTCTTCCTTTCACTTTTGAGAGTAATGACGATAAAAAACATTGAGGAAATAAAGCTCTTGCTTGGGTTTTAACCTACGATCTAAAATTATTGTACCTTAACATAATTATATTGAATAATACCTTGACAATATCTACCTACTCATTCAGCAATTCTAGTACAAAAGCATTTGAGACTAATATAAAGTTTGAATGTTGATCGGGATAGCTTTGATATGTCTTGCTGTCCGGCAATAAGGATCGGTCACACTGCAGGAGGTCCATGGATTTCGTTGGGCAATTGAGAACTATATGGTTCAGAGTTTTGATGAGGCAACTTCAGTAAATGCAATGTTGATAGTGTATATTGTGAAGTCGAAAGAGATTCCTTGAAAATTGGCCTTTATTAACAAACGAATTGATTTGACAAATATAGTTTTATTCCTTAAAGGTCTTTTTTAGGTGGGAAATCATCTAATGACTTCTCCCGCTCTGCTCAGAGCGGGAGGGCGTGTCAGACTTTTACTGGCTAAAACCCACTCCTGTTCCTTCATTACCTTCGGTTCTAGGACCTCAGGGTACACTTTCACATAACCCTTTATTTAGTAAATGTCTGATAATGTTCCCATTGAAAACCTAAGAGAGCAGTGATGCCCGAGTGGTAACGGCCCCAACTGACGAGTTGTAGGCGGTGGGTTTAAATCCAGCCAGGTGCATTACTTTGTGTAATTTATCTCATCGCCATTGCTCTCAAAACGGTGAAAAAAAAAAAAACATCGTAAGGAAACCGGTATGTCCTAGAACTCAAAATTTGAAAGCATGTGACATCCACCAACGTGGATTACGGTCCCTTCCCTCTCCTAGAGAGGCAGGAAAATTATAAAGCTGATGCTATGAAGATATAGGTAGATTCTTAGGCCTAAGAAATGCCATAACGTCTAACAAAACTGCAGTTTGACATCTGTACCGTTTTGAAGCGTATACTTTCCAAATAACGTCAACCATTAAGTCAAAAGCCTCTGAAAGCCATTCAATACGTCAATCCTTTAAGCATGTACTCAAGTAATTTATATTCTAACAATACGTGTACAGTCGGGAAAACAAGTGCGTACATATTTTGAACTTGGACATCTAAAAAGGAGGTAGATAATTTGAGATTCACTGTAAATACTATGCTCCTTACGTGATCGAATCAGGAATGAAGATATCCGCAGGATAACCAAGGTTGCCGACATAGAACGAAGAAACGCCAAATTAAAGTGGCAATGGGCAAGGCATATCGCTCGCAGAACAGAGGGCCGTTGAAGCCGAAAGGTTCTGGAATGGTGACTGCGTATATGTAGCGTTGGAGGGCCTCCAACAAGGTGGACCGATGAGCTGGTAATGGTTGCAGGAATCCAATGGAGGCGAAATGCTCAGGACCGTTCAGCAGTGGACGTATTTCGGCTGAAATGATGATAACCTTGAAAGTTTCCTCTAGAGAATGTTTTTGAACTCTATCTTATTAGTGTAAGCGTAAACAATTCATACGATTGTATCGTAAAATAGGACATGTATCATCTATTTTGCGTGTGTTTCCTACAAACATATTAAGACATACACCTCTCTTACTACCGCCACGACTTTTTCTACGAGCCTTTTTTGGTCGTCATTTATTTTTTCAATCCACCTAAAAATTCGACTGGTTTTCATGCAGCAGTAGTGAATGGTGAGTATAGAATCCGTTTCTTTCTTCCATTCTATCCTGTCACTCGTCACACTCCCTTTTCTTTCATATCACTTCTCACACAATGTATCCATCTTTTCTTTGGCCTCTCTCTTTCTCTCCATCGAGAAGACATAGATAATTTCATAACTCTAAAAAAAAAAGAGTTAAGTTGCGATTAATGCATATGCCATGAAGTTTCTTGCCGATTCTTTGCTATCAGCACGACCAATTGGAATCATGTGATAGTTTCTGACGTTTTATAAGCGCTCATAAAGGCTTATGTGAAATAAATAATTTTGAGTTTGAGTTTGCAATACGTTAGCTCTGCTATTGTTTTGTAGGCTGTACTTTAACATTACCATAAACACAAGGTTGCGGACAGACAATCCGTTCTGTGTATGGGCGATGTTGAAGTGATTTCACATTGTAGGACATGCAAGAGAGGGCACATTGAGTTGTCTATCAATGTTCAAGGATCAAGATTTCATTGTATCGTTGCAGTAGGACAAACTAGGGTTGGTGGAAGAATACTACTTTTAGTCCAAGGATCTTAGGAGCCAATACTATTTAATTTGAGAGATTGTTTTTTAAATAAGCTCCTTTTTTTACGTAGGAGATCATCAAACAATTCCTCCAGCTCTGGGTAACGCGAGAGACAAAAAAAGTTGACAGTGTCAAAAACCTTAACCACAAAAAAAAAACATAAAAGCTATGTCGTGCGGCGCATTTTATTAATACATTTTTTTTTTACAAATATATTTTAGAATGATTTTTGGCCGAGATTATAATTCTGGAATTGACAGAATATTCTCAATCTCAACATTCACCTTAAAGTTACCAGATCGGCTCAAAAAAGCACAAAATTTTAAATGCGTCTCTTAGTTTTTTAAGTGGGGCTTGTTACCGACTAGGATACGTTTACCTAGTTATACCTTATTATACATACCTAATTATCCCCATTATTTATCCCCTTTTTTAGTTAAGTTCTTATAGTCGGTCCTAAAGTTGTTTGGTAGATATCGCTGTCAGCGATAAGACGGCCATAATTGTACCCAAGATTTAAGTTTCTGTGGCATTGTTACTATTTTGGTGTAAAATAAAGTTTATTATATTCTATATATACATACATACCCACTTACATTAGAAAAACGTAACCCTCTTTCTGATGCAGTCGGGAAAAAACCACCGTATTGCTTCAGTTACTTTATTCATTCCAGGGTAAGTCTTTCGAAGAACCCCGCAAATGGTTAATTACTTTTAAGCGACAAACAACTAATTGATTACAAGCACCTATTTGAAGGCGGAAACATACCTTGATTAACTTATACAATAAGAAGCCATTAAAACGAGCCTTACAAATAGTTTGTCCTTATATCAAAACTAGTACAAAAGATATGTGATTGTAAAGCCAATAATTCACTGTCGACTAGCCCTACGCCTGTTTCAAAGTTTACATGTTTCAATACACTTTTAACTGATAAGACAAGAATTGAAAATTTATATGCGTGTTGCCATTTTGATCTCAAATATAATCGGTCTGGGCAACCTAATTTGTGGTATTAGAAATAATGGATTTTGTAGCAATTGTAAATGCCATGGTATGACAAAATGTTGATGGTTCCTGCTTTTGTAGTCTATCGTCAACGTCGCTTGCTTTAAAACAATTCTTTAAAAGCTTGGTGCTTCATCTAAAGCTATCCAACGCGATGTTTGATGGAGAGGCAACGCGAAAAAATAGAGATAACTCCTAAAACCTAAAAACTCCGTTGGCATTCGGGATTTCCTTGATTATCTAGATTATTTCAACATAAATTGTTCCAGGAAATACGTGTTTTTTTAAACACTTGAAAGTTTTTGAGAAAAATTACCGTCATTCAGAATGACGATTAAATGAGCAAAGCTTCTATTGATGTAGGTGCCTTCATTTTTTAATATATGAGTACTTTAGGAAGGGCCAAAGTCCATGTAAAATAGCAGATTTTTTTACTGGATTAGTTTTACACCAATTCATGTTTTTATTTCTATCAAAGCCTGAATAATATCCACAAAATATCTGTGTATCCAAAATATCTAAAGAAAAAAGTGTAATACTATCATAATCACGTAAGAGCTGTTGTATGAAAATGTTCCTCGGGTTTTTTTTAAATTATTTATAGGGTCACGTTTGGCCACTATTCACGAAATCAAATGTAACTATTTGTATAGGTTATTATAATAATGTTAAAGTGGGCAGAGCACATTGCTCCCAGAACAGATGGCCGATGGGGGCGAATGGTTCTGGAGTGACGACCACGTACTGGAAGCCGCAGCGTTGGAAGGCCTCCCACAAGATGGACCGATGATCTGGAGAGGGACGCGGGAATCCAATGTATGCAAGACCAACAGGACCGGTTCTTTTGGTGACACTTAGGGGAGGCCTATTATATGCATAGGTTAGTTTGTACGGAACCCGCGGGCGCGATTTTGACTTGACCAATTGTTTTTCTAATGCAATCAAGTAGGTACCTTAGAAAACTCGAACTAAGTTGTTAGTCTTTATTTAGTTTCAGTTGCTACCCTATAATAGTATTTAAAATAAAATAAATAAATTGGGTTTTGCTTATCTCTCAATTGTGATGTCATGCTTATGCATATTTTTTACGACCGGATGTCATAAAAGACAACACCAACATTGCAACAAAATTCCATAGAATTAATCTTCTGACCTTTTAGTTAAACTATGTCAAGTTATTTTATTCTTTAAATGATTGTATAAATTAAAATATTTTAGTTTGTGATTAGCCCACGCATCCCTTTCCAATATGACAACGTATAATTTTACATTTAGATAACATACATTATCTTAATCACTCTCCCATTTAAATAAATCAGAATTTAAATAAATGACATAAATAATAATATAAATTAGAATTAACGAGGTACAACACTAATATATCAATTTTCTATACGCCTTCTTTTGTCGTGTAGGCTGGTTAAGACGAGCCGTTTAAAAAAAGATACATTGTGTGACCAAAATTAGTTTTCCTCAACTGTTAATTTTTTCTCATTGTGTCTTTGTCACCTGGGTGATTCTTTGAAACCTGGTTTCTCATTCATCTGGCCTAGTTTTTCTCTTTACTATTTGATATTTTTATTTGCATATTAGTATTCTCCGATCACTAAATGGACTCAAATGAGTGGCTGCCCGGCAGAGTTCATGTTCTTCATCTCTGGCTTGCCTTGATTCGCCTTCCGTAGCGAACACTGACGAAGAACAGAGCTCCCATCTCTCTCTCTTGCCTTTATTTGCTGGTTTGAGTGGAGATTTGCATGAGCAAACGTGATCGGGAGAAGGATGTATAATCCAGTAAGGTGCTGGTAAGGATCTTGACCGTACTTCCTAACAGCCGTGGCATACCTCTCCACTACTCAAGCACCTCAGGATATGTTGTCCTCTTGTTGCTATATCACTTTGTACTAGAAAACGAAGAAAACGGCCGTTTTTGAGGGCCCATTTATTTGGTGTGCTGGTCACTCCCTGCCTTTTTATCGATGAGCAGGGCCATCATAGTCTTAACATAGTTCTTGGTAATCAGTCCACTTAAGACTTCAAACGCCTGAAACGATGTGAATGCATAGTCAGCGATTACTTAGCTGAGCGATGTTATAACAAGCATGATATAATTCAAGAGAATAGATATGTATTTACAAATGACTATGACGATTATCAAACTAACAATACAATGGTGGTCTGCAAACGCAAAAGAGAACTGATGCATCATCATAGGTTTTATCAGTAAAAGTCTGCCACGCCCTCTCGCTCCGCCCAAAAGCGAGAGAAGTCAGATGATTACCCACTTCAAAAAAGGTATCACTTCACTACATGTATAAAACAAAGTCGCTTCCCGTTGTCTGTCTCTATGTATGCTTAGATCTTTAAAACTAGGTAACGGATTTTGATGCGTTTTTTTATAATAGATAGAGTGATTCAAGAGGAAGGTTAATACATATAATACATGCATAATATCTTTAATATAAACAGTGCACCCGTGCGAAGCTGGGACGGCTCGCTAGCCAATAAACGAGTGACTTACTTCGTGATTATATCAACCAGTTACATTTTAGTCAAACAACTTAATTATTCACATAAAAAAGATTAATTCGAACACACCATAACTCAAACGGATTTAGTGAAGATCATGCAAATATTTCCATCGAAATATTGTCGGAAGATTAATTATTTTACATTTCCTTAAAAATATTTAGATTAATTTAAATTTACCATAACTTTAATTTATTACTTCCAATGGTCTATTTTTATGATTGGAACATTGTTAAATTAGCTTTTTACCAAATTAAGTATAGTGTCAGAGAGTCGGTTTCTTTTGTGTCGCTCGTTAGTGTCGGACACTCGGACACTGATGTATACACAATATTTAAGTTGTAAGCTGTCGTTGACACCCACGTGATGGGTGTAATTATGACTGGCCTGTTAGTCTAGTGGTTAGTGGCCCTGACTGCTATGCCGGCGGTCGTGGGTTCGATTCCCACCCAGGACAAATGTTTGTGTGATGAGCACGATCATGTGTTCTGTGTCTGGGTGTTATTTATATATAATATGTATGTATTTAGAAATATATAAGTATGTTTATCAGCTATCTTGTACCCATAACACAAGCTCTACTTAGCTTGGGACTAGACGGTGTTGTGTAATAGTTGTGGAATATTATTATATTATATTATTAATTCAGCTTTATGGCCCTATTTCGTGTGGGTTCATAGAGCCAGTTGTCAGTCTTAAATTAAAATAAGAAAATAAGTGATTTTTTTGAACCCTTAAAGTTTTTGCGAAAAATTGCCGTCATTCAAAATATCGATCTAATGGCGATCAAGAAGAAGAGAACCGTTAATATAATACACTTAATTTAATATATCTGTATACTATCTGCAGGCACCCCATATTGGGCGAAGGCTTGCGCAAAAGATGCTTAATAGTCTAGACTCTCTTCACGAGTGTATGAGTTTCTTCTTGAGTTTTTAGCCTAAGTTAACTTCATAAAGAAAAATAATCATTAATATACACTGCCAATAACTTTCAATGTAACCAAGGTTTCTAGCCCCCCACACATAAAGACTAACAATTTACTATATTAGTTTTAATTGCCCACTCTCTTCGAACCGTCTGACGGGTTGTAGTTAGCAACATTGTAGCCAATATCCTCAGGAGTTCAATTACCGTATCTGAATCGTTGCGAACTAAAGTAACCGGTGAACCACGGAAGCATACGTAAATGGAGTGTTAATAGACTGCAAGATTGTGCGCAAAAGTCATCGCTGTCCTGGTCAGGAGATCAGCTGAAAAAACACGGATGGATTTTAGCCAGTAAAAGTCTGAGAGTCCTCGTTGCACCAAACAAGTTATTTGATGATTTCCCACTCCGAAAAGTTCTCATCTACTGTAATGAAGACAGATGAGCGTTATTTCGTCATTACCCATTGAAAAGAAATGGGGAAATAGTCAATGGCTTTTGGATCACATACTTAATAGCGCACATCTACATATATGTATGGATTACTACAACTTTATGAGTACCACCTATGACACTCCCTCTCCTCACTTAGAGTGACCCCATAAAACAGGAGTATTTATTTATCATTTTGTTTATGGTTTTGCAGACTCGTGTGAATTTTCACAGAGATCTAAAGTAATCATCACCCATCAGGAATTAATTAAAATAAATTCTAAAATATCGATCACCACTCTTCACTTTGCTGGTAAAAATCATTGTATTGACATTACAAAACCGTAAAAAAAAGTTTGAGTGTATATAATGTGTATATTTGTTACTCCTTAAAGCTAAAATGTCTGAAATTTGGCATATCGGTAAATCATGTCCTGGAATAAGAGACGGTTTACTTTTTTCTTGGAGTATGATCCCTAGAGAAAATTTTTCGACGATGCAGTTTGCCATGAGGAAAAAATATGATAATGTGATTTTTTTGGATGTTTATCAAATCGAATCATCTAATATCTAAGTATCTGTGTGTAAGTAATGTTACTGAATAATTACAAAAATCATGTATCACAACCTTTTAGGTGGCTAAAATGTTAAGTTTGCATTTGACACTCCATGTATTAACTACTCTTTGCCTGAATAAGTGTATCTGTTTTTAAAGAGGACTTTCGTGATCGTTATTATTATCAGATGAAAGGTACTTTATATGAGAAACCTGTTAGAAATTATGTGATTTTTAAAAGATAATCTCTGACTTAAGGCCCGGTTCTACTCATTTTGACCTTTTTTAAACCTATGGAAATCCACAAATATAAAAGAGAACACCATGAAAATTTATTTTATTAAAATTTACTATATGGCCAAGGGCTTGGCAAAAATGAAAACACGATATAAATTAGTTGGCTCGATAAAAAAAATCACGAATGTGACCCTAATTTACGATTTCAAACGTATTTATATATATATATATATATATATATAATACGAGATTACATTAGGGAAATATTTGAAAGTTACAAAAAAAAATAAAGCTTGTTAATTAAAAGCGCTTCGCAAGACCAAAAATCTTGAATAGTTGTTGTTTTTTTTTTTATATAAAAATAAAACCGCTGTTTTGGGGCCGCGAAGACGACATAATCCCGAGCGAAGTTCATACAAAAAAAACAGTGACTAGAACCGGCCCTTATGATCTTATTGGACTGGTCCTTTAAGTACTATTGGAATATACTCGTAAGTAGGTTACTCATTTATTTAAGGACTTGGCATTAAAGCAGGTCTTATTGACGAAGTGGAATTAAAAATGTTACTCAGTATTTTAATAACTGATTTAATCATAGAAAGAGCTGCTTTAATTAGATCTCTGTAGTTAATTCTATCTTTTACAACCAACTAGCTTTTTCCAGCGACTTTGTTCACAAAAATAATGCCAATTATTGTGAACGTTAAGTCAAAGTCTAAACCTGATAAAAAGCTGCCTAAATTCTTTCTTACGGCCTTCAAAAAAGTCGCAATTCAATAAGTGGAAATATATGATATATATATAAATATATATTATAATAAATAATTATATTACCTATATGAAATAACAAAGCAACGCGACGGCACTTTGTGACTAATTTAAAGGTGCTCTTAGGTTTCAAGCTTACTCCGTAACAAATTTCAAACAACTCGGTTCAGTACTTTAACCGTAAAAGCGGTTACTTCTTAGTTTCAGTGGTGTATTTTGTTTATCCACCATTATTTCTGTTATAAGAAAACATTATGTATTATTTATTTATCATTTATTCCACTAATCAATCACCCACCCTCACAAACTAAATTATTTGTATTCTGTTTTTATTTCATCTCACGTAGCATAAACAATCAACAAATTAGTAATAAGTGAATAATGTTGCTAGTAGTGTAAAAAGTATTTTGTTTATTTTTAGCATAATATGTGTAACAATTATTAATGGTACCTCTGTTTTTTTATACTCAAATGAAATGAAACAAAAGTCACAGGTGTATCTTTAGCAGATCGACATATACACCGTTAAGTTTTGGTCGTTTTAATCCCGTGGAGGATCGATTCGGTACATGAAACACTATCGACTTATAAAGATAAAATTAAAAAATAAAGTAGTTTTTTTCTAAAACTCGAATTAATATACGCATGTACGAAATTAATTTCTTTAAGTAAACGAGTCAATGACCTTGTAGGGAGTTGTTGATCGTTGCGTACTAACTACCTATACTTCACTGGCCTCGATCAGCTGACGTTTACTTAAAGAAATCAATTTCACACAAGCGTAAATTAATTCGAGTTTAAAAAAAAGTACTTTATTTTTAATTTTTATCTTTACTAATCGATAGGGTTTCATGTACGGAATCGACCCTCCGCGGGATTAAAACGACCAAAATTTAACGGTGTATTTGTCCATTCAAAATAGTATGGAGCGATTGTAACCGCTCAGCACAGCGTTTGTGACCAGCAGGTACATTAAAGAAGCAGTTAGTTTATCAAGAAAGTTTTATCTGAAGTTCAGAGTTCCTAAGCCATTTTGATAGATTCTATTTGTTAGTAAAAATAACCAATTAAGGTTCTTAAACTAAATATAATTATAGTAAAGGTAGAATGAATCTTTTTGACTGCAAAGTTAGTTTTGTTTTTTTTTTTTTTTGCTAGGAAATCATTTGTTTAATTATTTGCTTAACGGCCCCGACTTACGAGCTGTAGGTCGCGAGTTCAAACCCAGCCAAGCGCATTACTTTGTGGTTGCGCCAATTTGCTATGATCCGCGATTTTGTTTTTTGTAATTTATTTTTTGGCCTAGCAATCCTATCCCTTGCGTTTCCCTTCCCCCGCACGACCTCAAGAAATGACATTGACGTTTGTGCGTCGATTGTGAATGTGACCGCTCCGCTAACATCGCCCGCTCGAAATTACAAGAAAATTGACTATTTCGTGATCCAACCATTCAAAGACTCAACAATAGTGCAGTGTAGTGCAATACAGGACCTGGCAGTGGTTAAATGTGCGAAGTCGAGGTTCGCCGGCCGGCGCCACGTGGAACCTTCGAGGTCAAAAGGTCAGTGTTCCTCCCTAATACATCCATCCCATGCCAGGCACAGTACCTGCATATTGTTAACAAACCTTAGATCGCTTTTTTAAACATACAGTCCACAGCTTATTTGCGCAACCATTACTTTTGGTCCTACGAGCAGGATCGTGAATCATTTTCTTGTAATTTCGCAATATAGTATTTGTTCCATAGGGAATAAACGCAACGCGCCTGTTTACCTAGATATAATAGTAGAAAACCCGCATCTAGGCATTTAGGCAACTAAACGTTATTTCGCTCGTATAGTTAAAGAGCCATTGATAATTACGGTACCTACGCCGTCAACCGCACCGCATAATTATAGTTAGCTACGTAAATATCAGCGTAGATATAAATCGATCGCATTCTTTTTCTTGACAAAATTCATTCGGAAGTCCTACAAATTGCATGTAGGTAGACGCATTTCAAAAATACCCGTTCATTGTTGAGTGAATATTTGTAGGAAACGGATAAACCATAGATTATATACGCATATGAACGACGTGAATGATTTAATCGAGAAATTGGGTAATATTCACTCATTGATTCAGGTTATTCCGTTCGTTCGCCGTTCACTTTGTTGTTTACAATATTACCATATTGTAATCTGATAATTATCGCTTACTTAATAATTCGTTAAGTGTTTGTTTGAGTGTATAGTGTGAATATATCAAAACAAGATGTCTCTTAAGGTTGGCAGTAAGGTTAGTACTGATTTAAAGGTTCAGTTAAAGCTTTTATACGCTAAAAGGGACTCACAGTTTTCACGTGTTCAATCAATTTGTGATAAATCTTTGCAAACCTCGGATCTGGCGATTAGAGATGCTTTCTTGTGTTCGTTGGAAACTTTAGATAGTTTGCGCGCGGATTTTGAATCTACAATTAATAATATAAACATTTTAGAGTTGGAGTTAAATCCTGATTACTGTGTGAGTTATCAGGCATTGTCGTCCTTTGATGACTTGTATTGTCGTATCAAACGTATTGCTAGGAGTTTAGAGACTCCCCCCCCCGCGAGTGGTTTATCCAACCCTCCTCGCGAACGCCCACGATTGCCGCCAATTCAAATACCTGAATTTAATGGTGACATTCGAAATTGGAATTTATTTATAGATAGTTTCGAAAATATAATACATAGGAACACATCGCTGACAGATCACGAGAGATTGCATTATCTCGTAGAAAAATTGACCGGTAAGGCAAAGGCTGTCTGTGCTGGAATTACGTTTAGCGCTGAAAATTACACTTTAGTTTTGAACACTTTAAAAACAAAATACGAAGATAAGCGATTAGTAGCCACCGCATATTTAGATCAATTATTCGATTTGAAAAGTTTTTCCGTTTGTAACGATCATAATTCATTCAAGGTTGACTGGTAGAGAATGCCTTGTTGCATTAAGTCCGCCTATGTACCACTACTGTACATGAAGTTTAAATAAATAAATAAATAAATAAATAATTTAGAGAAGTTTTTAAATATTTTCGCATCATCTGTTCGTGCAGTAAAGAACCTAAAGGTCAATGACCTCTGTGACTTTTTGTTTTTGTATATCGGTTTAAAGAAATTAGATCCTGAAACTGTTCGTCTGTTTGAAACGACTCGGCGCGGTAACGAAATACCTAAGTTCGAAGATTTAGAATCTTTTATTCGCGACCATATTAAGGTATTGCAGCGCACGTCGGCACGTCATGAAGTCACGAATAGGACAGGTTCCGATCGCCGTATAGACGCGTCATCGAAGTCAGTCAAGACTGCACATACGCTAGTTAATACCGCCTCAACACCTGACTGTTCTCTGTGTAAGGGTAGCCATACACAGCTGTACAAGTGTTCGGAATTTCAGAGATTATCGCCTAGGGATCGTTACAAGTTTGTCCGCACTAATAATTTGTGTTTTAATTGTCTAAGTGACAAACATCTGGTTACGTCATGTAACAGTGGTGTTAGCTTTCGTAAATGTCTAGCTAGACATCATACCTTCTTACATTTTGAGAGTAGTAAGCTGCCATCGCAGCCGCAGCCTGCGCAGACGCGCGACGCTTGTGACGCGCGGCCTGCTGCAAGTGCAAACGACGTAACATTGTGTTCGCTTTCCGCTGCTGGTACTCAAATCACTACCGTTTTACTTGCGACCGCGCAAGTTGTCATTGTAGATGCCTTTGGCAAACCGCACACCGTTCGAGCGCTACTAGATGGCGCTTCCCAGAGTAATTTTATTACTCGGGATTGTTGTCAACGCCTTGGTTTTAGTTTTAATAATTGGTCATCCCGCTCAGAAGTGAAAGGTTTTGGAGGTTTAAAGGCAACCATTCACGGTTCCATTAAAATAATATTTAGTTCACGTTTTAATCGTAATATTTCGTTTGAAATGGATTCGCTAGTCGCAGATAAGATTACGGAACGGTTGCCCACGGTACCGGTTGACACGTCCATGCTGACGGAGTTTAAGAACTTGCAGTTAGCCGACGGAAATTACGCTTTCCCTGGAGATATCGATCTATTGATCGGTGCTTCGATTCTCCCGCATCTCCAGTTATCACGTAAAATTCAAGGTCTTCCGATGTACCCCGCTCCGCACGCACTGGAAACAGTTCTCGGGTTTGTTATAGTTGGTTCCGCACCCGCTTGTTTAGATAGTTACTCGACTGTGTCGCACTGTTGCACCGTCGAGCCGCCGCTTGAGTCTACCATCCGCAAGTTCTGGGAGATTGAAGAGGTCAATGTCACGCCTATTCTCAGCCCTGAGGATCAGGTCACTGAGGAGATTTATACCCGCACGACTACTCGTGATAAAGATGGTCGTTATGTTGTCGCGCTCCCTTTCAAGGGTGATATTTTTTCGCTCGGTGGCTCCCGTGCCTCCGCAGAAAAACGCTTTCTATGCTTGGAACGTAAGATGCAGGCGTCTCCTAAGTTGAAGCAAGCCTATGATGATGTGCTGATCGAATATTTAGATAAAGGTTATATCTCATCAGCGCCTGCCGAGACTGAGGAGACACGTGATTACCCGTTTTATATCATCCCGCACCATGGAGTTGTTAGAGAAGACAAACTTACAACTAAACTGCGTGTGGTTATGGATGGTAGCGCTAAAACTAGTACTGGCATATCGCTTAACGATATCTTGTGTTGTGGTCAGAACCTCCAGGGTAACTTATTTGCAATAATAGTAAATTTTCGCTTGTTTGCTATTGCGCTCTCTGCTGATATTCGGCAAATGTTTCTTAGTATTGGAATCAGAGAATGTGACCGTAGATTCCAACGCTTCTTGTATAGATTTTCTCCGCAGGAACCTTTGAAGGTTTACGAATTCAATCGTGTTTGTTTTGGGCTTAAGTCTAGTCCCTTTCACGCTCTTCGCACTATCAAGCAGTTGGCCGCTGACGAGGGTGATACATACCCGAAAGCAAGGGCCACTATTGAAACCGGATTGTACATGGACGATTTTGTGTACAGTGTACCTAGTGAAGCAGAGGCTATAGAGACCGCTGCTCAAGTAATCAGCCTCATGAAGTCCGGTCAATTTGATCTGGTGAAATGGACAAGCAACTCGCAAGCTACATTAGAGTCGATTCCACCGTCACACCGGTTGACTTCGGTAAAGGAATTCGATGATAGTGATTCGCATAAGATCCTTGGTTTAAGTTGGTCACCCGCAACTGATATGTTCAGTCTTAAAATTAGCTCGACTCCGCCAACTTGTACCAAACGCGTTATCCTAGCATGTGTAGCTCGGATATGGGATATAATGGGTTTTGTAGCTCCTGTCGTTTTGTATGCAAAGCTGCTTATAAAAGAGCTTTGGCTTTCCAACTGTGATTGGGACGACACCGCTCCTGACAGTGTTGCTAAGTTGTGGGCTCGCTATAGGAAAGAGCTTCCAATGCTCGATCAGATACAGATTCCTCGCCATGTTGGTATAGTACCAGACACTGTTGTTAATGTGGTAGGTTTCGCAGACGCCAGTGAGAGGGCTTACGGGGGGGTGGTTTACTTTCAGGTCCAAAATGGCGATAACATTTCAGTTTTCCTCATTAGCGCAAAATCAAAGGTATCTCCTCGTAAGGTTGTCTCTCTTGCTCGTCTCGAACTCTGCGCTATTCTTATGTTGGTTCAATTGATTGCATCTATAGTCAAAACTTGTCGTCCTCGCATTAATATAGAGAGAATTGTAGCGTTTTCAGACTCAACCGTTGCTCTATGTTGGGCCCACTCTTCACCCCATCGATGGGGCACGTTTGTCGCAAATAGGGTGGCTAAGATTCAAGCTGAATTGTCACCGGAAAATATATTCCATGTCGCTGGAACAGAAAACCCCAGCTGATTGTCTCTCACGTGGTTTGCTTCCTGCGCAAATTTTAAATCATCCGCTTTGGTTTTGTGGCCCTCCCTGGCTTCATACCACTCCTAACGAGTGGCCAAATGCTCCGTTTAACCCCGCTACTGTTTCAGAGCCACCCGAGGAGAAGAAACATACGCTTGTAGTATCAGTTCCGCGTGAAGAGTCAGTTGTTTTGTTGTTGTCTAATCGAGTCTCGTCTTGGTCGAGACTATTACGCTGTGTAGTTTACGTCCTAAGATTTTTGAGATTATTACCATCGCGTGGTTCTATAATCGCAGCTGATTTGGATAGAGCTGAATCAGTTGTACTTCGAGAGTTGCAGAAATTTTATTTTTCAATAGAATTTCGTAGTTTAGAATCACAAAAACCTTGTAGTCGCGCACTTCAACATTTGAAACCATTTTTGCAAGACGGACTCATTCGTGTCGGTGGCCGTCTGCGAAATGCTAAGTTAGAGTTTGAACAAATGCATCCAGTAGTTCTACCACGCAAGGATCACGTTTTGGATTTGTTGGTGGATTATCACCATAAGGTGAATTGTCACGCTGGTCCCGATTTATTAATGTCCATTCTTCGACAGAAGTACTGGATACTTTCCGCTCGCAATTTGATACGCGCTAGAGTGCACAGATGTGTGCCCTGCTTTAAGCTTCACCCGCGTCACGCTCTGCTAGATAGCTTAGTTCAGTCCTTTTGGAAGCGATGGAGGACAGATTATCTGCATACGCTGCAGTCGCGTCAAAAGTGGAACACTCCTTCAGATCCAGTCACAGTCGGTACTGTGGTGATACTGAAGACTGAGAGTGCGCCTCCTCTGCACTGGCCTCTTGGTGTAGTGGAAGAAGTTTTTCCGGGTTCGAACGGAATAACGCGAGTCGTAAAGGTTAAAACCGCAACTGGATCGTACCTGCGTCCGGTTATTCGCCTCTGCCCTCTGCCTAATCAGTAGTAGTGGCATAGTTAGTTATAAGTTGTTTCGCTACCTAGTATTGATAGTTTAGATATAGTAATAGGGTTTAGTTTCGCTTTTGTTTTTTTTCTTTTCTTTGAAGGTAACCCTTCAAACCCGGGGGGAATGGTTGCGCCAATTTGCTATGATCCGCGATTTTGTTTTTTGTAATTTATTTTTTGGTCTAGCAATCCTATCCCTTCCGTTTCCCTTCCCCCGCACGACCTCAAGAAATGACATTGACGTTTGTGCGTCGATTGTGAATGTGACCGCTCCGCTAACATCGCCCGCTCGAAATTACAAGAAAATTGACTATTTCGTGATCCAACCATTCAAAGACTCAACAATAGTGCAGTGTAGTGCAATACAGGACCTGGCAGTGGTTAAATGTGCGAAGTCGAGGTTCGCCGGCCGGCGCCACGTGGAACCTTCGAGGTCAAAAGGTCAGTGTTCCTCCCTAATACATCCATCCCATGCCAGGCACAGTACCTGCATATTGTTAACAAACCTTAGATCGCTTTTTTAAACATACAGTCCACAGCTTATTTGCGCAACCACTTTGTGTAATTTATTTCATCACCACTGCGCTCAAAACGGTGAAGGAAATCATCATGAGGAAACCGGCATGTCCTAGAACTAAAAATTCGAAGATATGTGACATCCACCAACCTGCACTGGGCCCGCGTGGTGGATAATGGCCTTTTCCCTCTCCTAGAGAGGAGGCCTGTGTCCCAGCAGTGGGAACATTAAAAGGCTGATGATAGTAATTTGTCACTAGTTTTAACTATTTGAAAATATCCCAACTCAAATTAAAAAAAAGAGGGCTCCAGAAAAAATTATTAGGTACTCTACCAACTACCAACTCTTCAAATACCTAACACATTTTATGTTTTATTTACAGCCCAGTATCGAAGATTACTCTCAACAAAAAAGGATATACCGCCAAGCAGCATTTAAGCCAGTACGCATGATCGGCACTTACTTCCATCCTGCTAAGTGCAATTATTGCCTGTGATATAGTTATTTTGATTGGACCTCTTAGCATAGTTTCACTCTGAGACGCCTCATCTTCAGATCTAGAAAAAAGGTGGCAAGGACGATTTGTGTGGGGATGGTTCCTTACACGGTTTTCTGAGTTACTCGTATAATTCATGAATCTCCCTTAGGATCTCGTTCATAATCTCTTTCAAAATCTCATTCAAAATCTCATTCAAAATCTCATTCAAAATCTCATTCAAAAACTCATTCAAAATCTCATTCAAAATCTCATTCAAAATCTTATTCAAAATGTCATTCAAAATGTCATTCAAAATCTCATTCAAAATCTCATTCAAAATCTCATTCAAAAACTCATTCAAAAACTCATTCAAAATCTCATTCAAAATCTCATTCAAAATCTCATTCAAAATCTCATTCAAAATCTCATTCAAAATCTCATTCAAAATCTCATTCAAAATCTCATTCAAAATCTCATTCAAAATCTCATTCGAAACTCATTCAGAATTTCATTCAAATCTGTTAAAAGGTTTCCGATGAAAATAAACAAAATAAAAAAGTATCAGAAAAAAAGGACAATACATTTTTGGGAACACATATTTTATTGTACATACAGCTAAGGAGTAAAATTCCCTGCTGGAGTCTGTTTTCTGATAGCTACGATCTAGGGGTCTTTAAGAGTGAATAGGTTAGTTCTAGGTAAGCTCCCTCCATTTTATCGTACATTATCATTACATATAGGTAAGATAGTGGTCAAATGTGATAAAAAATATCTTAAAAAGATCATCGTAACAACACCAATCATAATTATCAATTTACGATGTGTTAACATTTGGCAATATGTTGACATAACACCATCAGCTTTATAATGTTCCCACTGCAGGGATTCAAGCCTTCTCTCTAGGGGTGGCAACGGGCCGTAAATCAACACGCGGGCCCAGTGCGGGTTGGTGGATGTCACATATCTTCGAATTTTTGGTTCAAGAAAAGGCCTCACGATGTTTTCTTTCACCATTTTGAGAGTAATGATGGTAAAATTGTATATGTAGTAAATAGTAGTGATAGTAATAGTAGTAGTAGTGAATAGTGTAGTATAAATTGTGTTACATTTTTGTTGTACGATAAAGTTTTATTCTATTCCATTACATTCTATTCTATTAAATAAATTACACAAACGTAACATTCGTAAGTCAACTACAAAAAGTTCTAAAGAATTACTTTTTGATCCCTAAAACCAGGTTTAAAAGTAACTCAAACGACAATGCATCTCGCTGTCCGTCTTCATACCTTTCAACAGACTGCACTTAAGCTTTTAAGTGTTTTAATCTATCTATCTATATGTATGTATTTAAAAGAAGACTGACTGACATACCAACGTACAGCCAAAATGACTGGGACTAGGATTGTGAAATTGTGCTCTAGGTTTCCTTTTATCACGCAAGCGAGCTCTGAGAGGAATTTCCAAAATTTACCCCCTAAAAAGATGAAAGAAGCTAGTGGTAATAAAAAATAACTAAAAATAAAAAAGAGATCTTGTGCAAAAATATAGACCTTTTTTCTGTATTTTGAAAGTTTAAAATGTCCAACTAATTAATCAAGCAATTTTAAACCTTAAGATAATTCTCCAGAGTAAAAAAAGTAAAGTTTGAAAGTTTTTGCAATGGGGTATTTATTTTGCCTGTGGTAACTTTTGAACAATATACCTGTAGCGACACAACAACAAATAACACAAAAATACATCTTTTTCTGTGGTTATTAAATGAAACAGTAATTAGCATTCCAAAATACTGTTTTGAGGAAGAGTGGGGGCGTGGTGGGAGTACTTCGCTATCTCTTTTCAGCACACGTAACCTAATGGCGGTGACGTCTACAGATGGGTTTCTACCCGGTAAATACCGGGTAAATACCCAATCTACCCAAATGCAGGGTTTTTACCCGGGTAAATACCCAAATGGTGGGTATTTACTTTTTACACTTTAAAGACACTCTCGCAACGAAAACGTCATCGCTATCAGGGGTTTATAGTAAGGCCCCAGGTCTTACAGTATTATAGTACGAACAATAGCAAGTCCGCTTACGCAAGTTGCCAAATTTCTTAAAAAAAATAATACAATTTGTACAGAATTCAATATCAATTCAAGATTTTACAATCATACACACAAATTACAATTATACGACATCATCATCATCATTTCAGCCCAAAGACGTCCACTGTTAGACATAGGCCTCCCCCAAATATCACCACAATGAACGGCCCTGTGCGTCTCGCATCTATCGGATTTCCGCAGTCTTTCTTAGGTCATAAGTCCACCTTGTCTTCAGGCCTTCCAACGCTGCGTCTTCCGGTACGCAAGCAATGTGCCCTGCCCATTGCCACATTAAGTCGGCGATTCTTTGTGCTATGTCGGCAAACTTGGTTCTCCTGCGGATATCTTCATTTCTGATTCGATCACGCAAGGAAAACAAACCCCGAGCATAGCTCTTTCCATTGCCCTTTGGGTGACTTTAAAATTTCTGATGAGGCCCATTATAAGCGACCACGTTTCAGAGCCATATGAATTATCACTAGCAAAACGCACTGGTCTTAGAATTTTGTCTTGAGACACTCTTATGTTAGATTAGAAGATGCCGCACGGCTTTTCAAATGCCGCCCAGCCGAGTCGGATTCGACGGTTGACTTCATACGATTATACGACAAATGATAAATAATTATATGATATATGAAAACGACAAGTACACACTAATGAAATATTGTACAAAAGCGGACCTAATGCCTAAAGGAAAATACCAAATGCTAAATGTGCCAAATAGCATAGTCGAGTCCCACTCAGGCCTCCTCTCCAGAAGAGGGAATGGACTGTAATCCACCATGAGGGCCCAATGCGGGTTGGTGGATGTCACATGTCTTCGAGTTCGAATGTTTGGTTTTAAAACATGCCGGTTTCCTCACAAAGTGTTTTTTTCACCATCGTGAGAGTAGGGGTTGTAAGTCGGGGCTGTTACCACTTGGGCACCACTGCTCTCTAGAAAGTGCCAAGTGCCTGACTATGCCAAGTCACTGCAAAGTGAAAAAAATAAAGTGCGAAATGACGAGGTGTGTCTAGTGACAAATGATTTGTGGCGGTGAGTGGAGGTGAGCACCAATACTTTTCCGTTCTAGTACGACAAACAGTCAATCGCGGGGCGGTGTCTTTGAGTAGGTATGTTCAAAAAAAATTATGAATCTAGTCAAACATAAAATATGGGTCTATTTAGTTGAATTTTAGCTCCCTTAGATAGTTCACTATCTAAGCGCCTAAGTTTTCTATCGAACTTTAGTTCGTTTAGATAGTTTTAAATCTATGCAAACTAAAATTCGACTAATTCTTATTCTTCTATTGATTTATTTCTAAACATTGAGTAAATTTAATGCTACTCAATGTTTAGAAATAAATCAATTACTGTTTATTGTTTTTACCCATGCTTTTGGGTATTTACCGGGTAAAAACCCTGTTTATACCCAAATTGGGTATTTACCGGGTAAATACCCGATGGGTTTTTACCCACGTCCCATCTCTAGTGACGTCACATTTCAGTATACGCATACTTATACTATTATCTGACGGGTTCCCTTTCTCCTAGATTTGAAATATTTTTATCTTGATTATTATTGAACGGATTTAAAAATTTCTTTCTATTTACGATACAAACTGAAGTTGCAATGGGTAGGGCACATTGCTCGCAAAACAGATGGCTGTTAGGGCCGAAAGGTTCTGGACTGACGACCGCGTACCGGAGACACCGTGTTGAAAGACCTCCTACAAGGTTTTTTTTTTTTTTTTTACGGTAGGTAAAATCATCCAATGACAAATCCCGCCCTTGGGCGGAGCGGGAAATAGTGTCAGACTCTTACTGACTAAAAACCTACCCTGTTCCTTCCCTGCCTTGGTTCCAGGGCCCTGGTATGCATTTTCATACCTTCCCAGAGCCCCAGACTAGGCCTCGACCCTACTGGGCCCCTACGGTTTGCTGACAACTCCTTGAGGCGCACGGGAACAGTGCGCGCCGTAAACGACTTGGGCTCGGTCCGGTCTGTTACCGGACAAACGGACAGCGAGCTACCCATTGCCCGCCGTCCGCAAGCCCGCGTCTACGGTGGCCGGAAATTTGGATCGGAGTTACGGCGGCGGCTGCGGCGTGAACGCCGTTGCCTGATACGGTCAGCCTCCTCCTTTGCTAGCATTACTGCTTCGCAGAAGGAGGCGACCGCCTGCCACTCCTCCTCGCTCCTGAGCATGGCTTGAACCAAGCCCCGGCGCGAGAGATCGCCTCCGATTGCCCCCACGAGGACACGGCGATGCTCTTCCCAAGCGGGGCACACCTCTACCGTGTGCTCCACCGTGTCCACCGGGCGTTCCGCACAGTGACGACACCCGGGCGTCACCTCCGCACGGATCTTGTACAGGTACGGCCCGAACTTGCCATGTTCGGTTAGTACCTGCGCCATGCGGAAGGTTACGACGCCGTGAGGCCTTTCCAGCCACGCCTCAAAGAGGGGCCTTACCGCCTCGATCGTGGCGTGCCCAGCACAGGGTTGCGACAGTCGTTCTCGCCATTTCACCATGAGATCTCGCCGGAACTCTGTCCGCCAAGCCGCGACTTGTCGCGGCAGCGGGGATTCGCCCCGGCGTTGCATCTCCACGCGCAACCTCCTACAAGGTGGACCGATGACCAGGAAAGAGTTGCGGGAATCCGATGGATGTGAGATGTGCAGGAACGTTCATTGTGCCGACACTTGGGGGAGGCCTATGTTCAACAGTGGACGTCTTTCAGGTGATATGATTATGATGATAGTTTCTAATAAATGTAGTATAAAAAATGAGTCAAGTATCCAATTAAAAAAATGTGAGCAGCTCCGTATCAGTTAGTATGAAACTGCTGGTACCGTATGATGATCAGGCACACACGAAAGTCCTTAGCAATACTAGTAGCACTGCGATAGAGTGCAGAAGTGCTATTCCTCCACAGCACTCTCCCAACTCACACCTATAAGAGTTTAGGAAGATCTCTCACTATCACAACGCAACGTCACGTACGTTCCCTAATTTGTATTGTCCAACGTCCGTGGTCCGTTGTCATCCCGTTCCGGAACAAGTCGTGAGAACGGTCAGTGTTGTCTTAGAGCCGTGTACACATCGTGTTGGCACTGTCCATAAGACGCTTGAAGAGTTGGAATAATGAACAGGCTGAAGCGATTTTAGGATAGGACAGATACTTAAAGCGAACGGAGTCTTTAAATTGAGGGTTCTTTTTTGTTTTGGTTGAACATTGTCTCATCAGATGGAAAGCGATGATGTGGTCGATTATGGAGCACGCATACCAAGAAGTAACTTCTCTAACTCTTGACATAATATAAATAGATCCTAAGTTGAGCTATTAGGAAACACAGACTTCGATAGGAAATTCCACTCCTAAGCTATACGCACAATTAATGTGGACCCGTGGCGCGTATATCGTTGTCCGAAGATAGAACGGTCAGTGTTACGTAGGACGCCTTATTTGAGATGGGAGATCATCAAATAACTTCGCCCGCTCTGGGTGGAGCGGCAGGCGTGTCAAACTTTTACTGACTAAAACCCATCTGTAATCCTTCAGTTACCCTTTGCGTTCCAGAGCCAAGGTAATTCTTTCGAACGTTTTGCAGCCCGCGTAGCTTTAAACGGTGCTTGGGACAGATTTGTCGAGAAAAGCTGTGGACTATTCTTCAGCACACTCTGGCCTCTCCCTTACAGTCGTAGAACCCCCATGTGTCATACTGCTGTTCGAAAGAGGCCCGTCTTACAATGGGTTGCAATATGTTGAGTTTATGAATTTGCAGGGAAGTTTTCAACTTCGTTGACCGCACCATGCTTGCCAACAGATGTTGTCAATCGTAAGCTTATAGTCAGTCTTACATTAAGATTTCAACACCGTGTGTGGATTGATTCTTATTGAATTAAAACGAAAACATTACGAAAAATGAGCCGCTAGAAGACTCATGGCAAATCTTACTATCTATGACCGTTCTAATAGTAAGTAAACACAAATAAATCTTATTTTAATTGTACAACTGAATTTTTAATAGATATTTATGGTTATGAGGGTCCCCCTTCTAAAGAGAAAGCTTATTAGTTATCATGCAACTATTTCATAAAGATGTTTTTAATAATTTTTCGTGATGTTACGAAAACTCTTTCATTACTAAAAAGTTACACTATTACTTAATATATCAATATTATCTGGAAAATAAACAATTTCATTTTTTTTTTTGTCAAAATGCACGGATAATGTGTGTAAAAGTTTTTTAGCACAAGTCTTCACCCCGCATCCGCTCATTACTTGGGCCACACGCCATGTCTGTTTGTCCGGCGCGTTGACGGTTCGCCTGTTGACATACAAGGTCGTCGCCCCCCCTTCCGGCTCCGTTCGCAAATATTCACGGCAAACATTATGAAACCGGACGGTTCTATATGTTGACTACAACTCTCGGCTTTGGAATATTGAAGGATTTTTGGGAAGAGCACGAATATCTATTTTTTTTTTTTGCTGTCGTAGAGGAATAAATTCCAGAACTATACTGCCCTTAGAACTTTTTAGACAGATTTATTTAGTAAATAAACCATCCGACTCACATGCATAAAATGAGTTTTGGTAACACATTCATTGTACTAAGTCAACGAGTGGAATTCTCGGAGTCTTATGTTTCCTGATAGCTATCTATTACCTAGGGGACTTCAAAAATGAAAAGTCTAGATCTAGGCACGCGTGCTCCATGGTTGACCACATCATTGCTTACCATCAGGTGAATAAAAAACTAAAGAAAAGTAACTCTCCAGGGAACTATGGGATCTATGACAGGAGAGTGCGCTGGCGCAAAACATTTTGTCAGTGATTTAAAATAAGATTAACATTTCTTTATTTACATAATTGATCAGTAGTCCAAAAGGCAAGTATTTATCTTTTGGTAAAAAAAAAACGGTAAGATAACCATATTTACAAAAAAAAAATGGCATTTCGATCATTCTTTTTTAGCTATATCTACACCGTTTAGGTTATGAAAATTCTGATGTCCATACACCCAGCAGGACCATCTAGATGATTCACCATACTTAATTTATTAATTTCGAAGTTCAAAACTTAATAAAAAGAATAACAGTTATTGTTTATTTTTAGCCAGACCAAAAAGATATCTCACAATAATGCATGTCTCAAATGATTCAGGAAACATAAATCTACGAAATGTCATTTTTTTTAAACTTCAAAAATACCGTATTACAATATTTTATGTGACATTTTTATTATATTATTAATGTGAAACAGTGTGCATTGGCTACTCTTAGCCGTCAATAATATTATTTTAATTGAATTCAAACGTGAGAAAATGATTAGATTGGTCAGATTATATTAATTCCTTCTTGATAGGAGAATATTTGATAAATTATAATGTTTTGTTTCCGCCTGCGGCTTTGTCTGCGGAGAATTAATTTTTGATTCCGACTGAGCATCGATTTACCTATTTACTAATATCACAAGTAATTTTTGGGGTTTTAAAAACTATGGAGAATAATGGAAATCCACGCGCGCCTCAAAGAGAAGTCAGCAAAACTAAAAAGGTCTAGTAAAGACATTTAATAGAGTGAACGTGACCGAAAAACTCAAAGGGTAGGTAAGGAAACACAGGTGCGTTATAGTCAGTCTTCTTCTTCTTTTCGTGTCGAACTGACTCATATCTTGTCCGACCAATATTTAGCCACAGCACTGTCGTTGGCCTCGTACAAGTCATTGAAGGTGCAGGTGGTAGTGCATGCTGGGCAGGAAAGGAGGTGACGCATAACCTGTGAAGGGGCCCCACACTGGCACTGTATTTGGGATTGGTCAAGGAAACCCCATTTGGCCAGATTATCTCTGCAGCAGCCGACCTCAGCACGCAGTCGGTTCAGAGATTTCCAGATTGGCCACTGCAGTTCGTGTCCCGGTGGCAGATGTTCTGCCGGAGGGATGAAGTTAGGAGGAGTGGGATATCTTTCCCTCCACAATTCGCGTCTCTGTTCCGAGCCGCTGTTCTCCATATGAATATGTTATAGTCAGTAAAAGTCTGACTTTCCCTGTCGCTCAGTAATAAAAAATATGATATACTTGCTAGGAACTACTACCAATGAATGTAGATATCTACCTATTTAGAAGGATAGAATTTTATGCTTGCAGGCATAATATCCAAGATTAGGCTATGCATTCACAGATAATCATAAAATGATCATTTAAAATCATTTCAAGTCTTCAGACGAAATAATAAACTTAGATTTTACGGTAATGTTTTGCACTCCCACGCTTATGGAGTCACGTTAGACGCTAAGTTCACCATTTTGAATTTAATAATATTATAAGTTTGGTGGGATGAGTCAGAATTGGTATCACAGTTATTATGGAACTAGTCATCGTTGGTTTTGGTAGGAGATTTAGATATTTGAATAAATAAATAGGTATTTATTTATATACACCGGTAAATTTTGGTCGTTTTAATCCCGTGGAGGATCGATTCGGCACATGAAACACTATCGATTTATAAAGATAAAATTAAAAAATAAAGTACTTTTTTTCTAAAACTCGAATTATTATACGCATATCTACGAAATTAATTTCTTTGAGTATCTTGTAGGGAGTTGTCGGTCGTTGCGTACTAACTACTAATTAAATTTCTAAGTTAACGGAAAAAAAGTTACGGCTTTTTATGTCGCAAAAAACTAATATTTCGTCACTTTCAAGGGAATGAAAATTCATAGGGTATACTGTTGATCTATAACCCTGAAATTTGGCACAAAGCAAGTTTTCATAGCACAAATATAGGAATAAATCTGAAAACTGAAAATGGTTTTAGTTACGTCACAAAAAAAAAAAACTTTTTGAATTCGGAAAAATTGAGAATTGAATTATATATTATACATATATAAGTTCATTTATACGAAACCCTCAGAGTGCGGGTCCGACTTGCAGTTGCCCAGTTTTTATTTTATGAAAACGGTTTAAATTAAAAATTAATTCTGATTTTTTTATAAAATAGTTTAATCTCACTGAACAATAGAAAACAGCAGCACTGCATCTATCTTAATTAACTTTATTATCATAACAATTTATATAATGCCCACCAACTGTAATAATTCAATCATTATCTGACCTAAAAATCATCCAAAAGATATATGGCTACAACACAAGAAATTTTTCAAAAATACCTTCGTGCGTGCACCTCTTAATTTAGACTACTTACACACGATAATAACTGCTTAGTTTAATAAATAAGTAAATCATTTTAACCATAGACACTGGTCATAGAGAATCGACTGAACAATAGCAACGAGCTTTGACCGCTTTGTAGAAAGAGACAAAGCGACTATGCGGCCAATACCTGTCTCTTTTCTGTAAGTCGCAGTGTCGAAAGCGATATTGCAAGCTTGTGATGTGGGTTTCGGAATTGTTTAAGAATGTAAAGGGTAAATAAAGATACACGAGTGGGTTCTAGTCAGTAAAAGTCTGACACTCCATCTCGCTCCAGAGCAGATGAAATTGTTTAATTAATTCCTAGTAGTTACTGCTAATAGCTAAAACCATTCTAGAAAAAAAAAAACTGAGTACAGATCGCATGATCGCTTTATTCGCTGATCGCTGAGCGCTCACAGTATTTGTTTATTTCATACCAAACTGTCAAAAAGAAAAATGCATGTAAGTATTTCTTTATTTCTTTTCTGTTTTATTTGCTAATTTCAATAACTTTTAGCTTTAATAAACAAATATTAAACAATTTTTAAAAAAACCCAATCAACATGTCAGTATGTCTGCAGTTCTGTGAGATGAGTGTGTGAATTTTGCGTACATTAATACTCGTATCTTTAACTAATGTAATTGTAAAAACGACTATCGTTTTTGTAAAAGTAAAACAAATAAAATTTTAAAGCTGCTAATAAGAAAGAAAAGACTCACATGAAATTTGACATCAAAGTTCGTTACGCTCATAAGGTCCCCATAGAAAACGGCGTTTTGACGATAGAGACAAATATATATTTTAAATTGTTAAATCTCATCTTTTTTCTATGAATTTTGATATTGTTTTTGCTGACAATTATTAATTTATTGATAACAAATATTTTTTCATGCATATTCTCTATTCTCGTGCTTAAAAAACGTTGAAAAATCAAATTACAATCACATCTCGTCGACAAACAATGTCAAAATTATGTTAAAATGTAGGAAAACATCCCGACAGAATTTACACTAAGATTAAAATGTAAACATTCCTTAGGAAAACATTCAAATTGACATTCATGATAGGAAAGGCTCAGTCCATTCTCTTTGTCCATTTTTTTAACAAAGTTGCGCTTAGAAACTACCCTCATTAATTTGACGTCCTCGTTGGCTCGTTAATTAGGGCCACGTGAGACTATAATTAAGTATTAACGTCATAAGTATTGCGTCAGAGAGCTTTATAATATCACTCGTTGATGTGATTTGAATTCTTTACATATTTCAGGTTGGTATAGCTAATTACTTGAATTGAGGCAGTTAATTTTGACTGGCCTGTGGTTCTAGTGGTCAGTGGCCGTGACTGCTATATACGAGGTCGTGGGTGTGATTAACGCCCTGGAGAAATGTTTGTGTGATGAGCACGATCATTTGTCCTGTGTCTGGGTGTAATTTATCTATAATACGCTTTGGAATATGCAATTAGCATCGTTTTATTCTGATAAACTGACTTCTTGACCTTTCGTAAGTGCCTTTAAATGGTTTATATGAAATCAAATGTTTCGAATCTTTGTTCCAGCAGCCCTAACAGGTATTGGCCCTGCTGAACCCTTCCAGTATTGCTGACATCTATTTGAGGGGCGTGTGGAATATTACGTGCCACCGATTCTGGTCTGGCTCTCACTGGACGGTAAACATCTAGGCTTTCGATTACCTACTAGTTACTCGTACTTAAGATGACTCACCCCCAAGATATCACATCAGCAAGATCTCAAAACAGCTCGAAAACCCGTCTAGATCGTTGTATATGTCACAGTCAATACTGTTAATTAGTCAAAGCCGCTTTTAACCGCATAAACGTTTGCCGATGTTGGTTCTGGCAAATCTGTGAAATGGCTGGACTGATTCTGACGGGAATTTCACTAGTAAATAATTAAAGTTAATAACATAGGTTACTTTTATTTTCGAAAAATAAAATAAAAGCTAATCGGTAATATAAAATCACTAGGTTTTTCTGTGACCATTAAAAAAAAAAACAGTTTTCTTAATATTTTTTGAAATAATTAAACAAACGCATTTCTAAGCACTGAGTATTTTTTATGAACTCAACTCGGGTCGACTCAACGGTTTTATTTTTATTAAAAAAATCAAAAACTATTCAAGTTTTTTTTTGTTTTTGAGAGGCTCTTTTAAAAAACAAGCTTTATAATTTTTTATAACTTTCAAATATTTCTTTGACGCTACATCTCTACATCGCTACATCACTTGCAATCGTAAGGTTTACGTTACGTTAGCTAATTTATATATATTTATTTAAAATTCATGTACAGTAGTGGTACATAGGCAGACTTAATGCAACAAGACAGTCTCTATCAGTCAACCTTTGGGTTAAAAAAGAAAACACTGTGGTAGGTTTGCGCAATAAATAAATAACAAATATTTCAAATAGAATGTAAAATAAATTAAATATATATTATATCATGTTTTTATTTTTGTCCGGCGTCATGTGGTCCTGTAGTAAATTTTTGTAAAATAATTTTTCATTGTGTTCTCCTTTATATTTGTGGATTTCCAGAGATTTAAAAAGATTCAAAATGAGTAAAACCTGGCCCTAGTCAAAATTAGTTTTAATAAATTAACAATATTGACTGTAACATACATATAATCTATATTTGTTTATCTTGTTGAATCTAGATATAAAATATGCCTGGGTCGTAATAGGAATGAAACTGGGTATGATGTCTATGTCCATATATAAATTACTTGTGTGGTCTGATAAAAGTACCTATAAGGTTGGGCAAAGGCTATTTGCTTATTTAGTTTCAAAGACAAGCTTCCCATAGAGAACGGGTGTATGGAAAATTAAATAAATCTCATTTTTTCAGTAGATACTATATATTTCCTGTGTTTTTAATATCTATTTATTTGTACTTAATTAATCACAATATTAGAAAAAAAATACAGTAATTTACAATAACTAAATATTATTTTAAGGTCAACATGTATGACATTTAAATAAAAACAATAGCAAAAAACTAGATTGACACTAAAATTACATAGACACAATATTGATAAATCGTCTGCAAAAACACTTCAAAACAATATTTTAATCGCATCTCACATAATCTTACACTATTAAAACAAAGTGTAGAATAAAAAAATAAATAGTAATACTTATAGTACGGGTTTATAAAAACGCGGTATAAAAGTACTGTTGTAGCTTACAAATTGTAAAACTTAAGAAAAAAATCTCCATAAAACTTAATAGCGAAAAACATATGAATACAGATATTCTAATTAAAAATACGTACTTATTATAAATGTACGTATTTCTTAATTACGGGTTAAAGGTTCAACATGTGGTCAATGTATTAAGTTTTATCCATACAATTTATAGAAAAATCAAATCGTCACCTCCAGGCAATAAATCGGTAATCGCAAAAATTCGTCTTTCGATTATCGATTTATTGTCCGGGTAATAGGGCCGAATCGCATAACCGGTATGCGACGCCGCGCCGCTCAGTGCCGCTCGCTGCAACGCAAAATTTAGCGTTGTGTACCGCAGCGCGAATACCATAGCTTTATTGAATGAATATAACCAGTATCTTCTTTGTCGTTTATTTAAAATAGAGTAATGTGTTCCTAATAACAAATAAGGATAAGTTTATTATGATCCATGGCAGAGAAACGTCTATCAATACTCAAAAATCTCGAGAAATCTTGGTTATCTCTGTAGGTTATGACAATAAATTTAATGCTGAAAGTAGCATTGCGGCGACGCCGACGCGAAAAAGAGCGGCGATTTTAGCGGCGCTGTGCCGCAGCGTGGTTATGTATTTCTTCCCTTAAAATCGACAATCGAAACACTAATTTTTGCCTTTACCGGAGGATATGAAACGTCGACATCTATCTACTTAATAAAATACAACATAATAAATATATATAATAGAAAAACAGACAGACATACAGCGCACAACCGAAACTATTTGATTGGGAGTGTGAAAATTCGAGCATTAGGAAGGGGATTTCGGAAATACAACTTTAAAGGAGATGAAAAAGGGGAATTTAAAGAAAGAAAAAATATCGAAAAAAAAAGAATTAGAAAAAAAAGCAAAAATCAAAAAAAAGGTAAGATAAAAAATCGAAAGAATTCGAGAATCGATTCGATATGCGAATTTCGTCATTCCATGTACAAAACCAGTCAAAATAATAACTAAGTTTATGGAAAAAATTATGAAGATTTTCATTATAATATGTTTTACAATAAAATAATTTAATTTAATTTATTAGGGGGTAAAAAAATTGCATGAAAGATTCCTATTTTTTGGGATAATAAACTTGAAACTTAGCACTGCTACTAACCAAACTGAATAATAAAAACGGTCAATAACAAAAATACCATCGAATACGGTTTAAGTGATGTTAAAGTTTTTGTAAAAACATTCCTGCGAACGAAGTCACAGGAAAAGTGCTAGTAAATAATATATATAAAACGTAAAGTAAGTAGGCAAAGACGACAATCACAAACGTGTGTTGGAGCGGCCATGGTTCAAGAAAAATGTACGGACAGGTCCGAATATTAATTAACCGGTTAATTAAGAATTCTTAATTAACCGGTTCAAACGAAGCGGATAGTGATGCAAACTACAGTGATACTTAATTACAAATAGCGTAATGATACCTGTAATTCTTTGCGAGAAAATTATTCTGACGTAACTAGTTACTCTACATAATGCTGTGACATAGTTTTTTGTATAAAGGTTAATTTACAGTTTTTATTTCGCATGAACAGCTGTTTATAAAAAAGTGGGTTGCACCTCTTTTGTTTTGACATTAACTTGTGCCCCTGAAAAATAATGTAAATACCTATCGTATTTAAGCTTGACATTTTTATTCTTAATTTTAAAATTAGTTAAAGTAAAATACTTTTCATCATCATCATCATCACTTCGGCCAAAAAACGTCCACTATTGGACATCGTTCTCTTCCATGTGTCATCACAGCCTGTGCCCTGTGCGTCTCGTATCCATAACTAAATACACTATTATTGAAGGTCTTCTAACTGGACTACAATTATTATTATTTTTTTAATACGCATGACAGAGTGGAAGAAACACGCCTCCGTCACAAACACATCATGTCGACAGAAAATATGAACATCTCAAGTACATTTTTATGGTCTGTTGAAAAGATGCTACGTAATATTTTTTTGTTAAAAATATTTGCAAATGAAAAATTATTCATACATTAATTGACGTCAACGAAATGTATAAGCACTTTTCACTTTTTCTTACGTCCTCTTCATAATTTATGAATTAAAAAAAAAAATTACAACTTAATATCACCCCGTCATTCCTTTTATGAATGGCTCGTACATTCTACCAAGACATAAATATTTAATAAGTTTTGAGAATACCAATCCCATTACATTAGCATTTTGCAAATTATTGACTAATTAATATGTCGCAGCAACATCATTGTAGACGCATGTCAGGATTTTAATAGAAACACTTTACTTCCATAACTTATATTGGCGGTTTTAATTACATTATGCTAAAAAAGGGCTTAGTACGTATAAAATAAAAGCTGCTCCATGTTACATCCACTTTTAGAGTTCCGTACATGATCTAAAATCTAAAACTACTTGAAATTAGCCCAAATTTAATTTTTTTTTTTAGTTTGTTTTTATATACGAGTACACCGTTAAATTTTGATCGTTTTAATCCCAAGGAGGTTCGGTTCGGTACATGAAACACTATCAATTTAATTTATTTCTAAAACTCGAATTAATATACGCAAGTACAAAATTAATTTCTTTAAGTAAACGAGTTAATGATCTTGTTGGTAGTTAGTACGCAACGACCAACAACTGTCAGTCGTTGCGTATTAACTACTAACAGGCCATTGAACTCGCTCAGCTGATTTTTACTTAAAGAAATTAATTTCCTACATGCGTAAATTAATTCGAGTTTAAAAAAAGTACTTTATTTTTTTGTTTTATCTTTACAAATCGATAATGTTTCATGTACCGGATCGACCCTCCACGGGATTAAAACGAACAAAATTTAACGGTGCATAGGTATTCTGTTCCTGCCAGTTTTATTTTTGACTTAGCTTGGTGTTTTGAGGATATTTTCTATGATATTAAAAAAAATTATATCCCTTTATATTCAAAATAATATTAGTGTTCCACAACTTTCACACAACGCTATCCAGTTTCAAACTAAACAGAGCTTGTGCTATGAGTACTAGAACAAATAGATCGTGCTCATCACACAAACATTTGTCTTTAGTGAAAATCGAACCCACAACCTCCAGTATAGTAGTGAGTATCACAAACCACTAGATTAACAGGCCAGTAAAAAAAAAAACTAGTTCACACTTATCTATCCAATAGTCCAATTTAATCAATCTCTTCCCAGTCACCTAAATCTCGCAGAACCCACGTCACACCTACTCACACATACAGCTTGATACAAAAACGTTCTTATGGTCACCCTAATAAAGAGTGTAACACATCGGACGGACCGATGGTAGGATGCAATCAGCATGTAGATAGGCTCTCACTCGACGAAGCAAACATCGAATATTGATCGGCATATTATGATAATGAGTAAATTTAAAATGTTGCCGACGAACGGGCAATGCGCTCTAACATGAATTGCTACGTATTTGTAGCGAAGAGAATGTTTCTTTGGATTTAATCGTTTTTATTTAATAGATTAAGTATGAGAGGTTTTAGTAATTTAACTTGTGTTCAGCTACTTGTAGCTACTGATGGGTAAACCTCCTTGCATTCAATCCTAATAAAACATGAAGATATTATCTGTAGAAGAACCAAGCCCATAGTCAGGGACATAGATAATTATAGTGAAGTATTGCCAAACTTAAGTCGCTAGGGGCAGATTTTTTTTTAATTATTCATAGGCTCGCGTTTGACCACTATCTGACCAGAGGGTAAGTGATGATGAGGCCGACGATGGATGGATGGATGGCTTACCTAGAATTAACCTATTCACTCTTGACTTAAAGACCCCTAAGTTGTAGCTATCAGAAAACACAGACTCTGGCAGGGAATTCTACTCTTTAGCCGTACGCACAATAAATGTGTTCCCAAAACGCTTTGTTCGTATAAGTCGGTTGTTCACCATGTACCGGTGGTGCATCGCCTTACGTCTAGTGGTTCAATGATGGAACCGACTCGGCAGAATTAAATTGTGCAATAAAAATTCACACTCCCCGAAATGTGGGCGCCCTGCGGACTCTCCGTCCGCGTACCGGCCCATTGTGCTGCTCGACGAGGTGGGCAAGCTCTTTGAAAGAGTCATTGCAAACCGCCTCGTCGCGCGCCTCGCACGGGTGGGGCCGGACCTTTCGGATGGACAGTTTGGTTTTCGCAGGATGCGCTCTACGGTGGACGCCATCATGCGCGTGCGAGCCCTCACGACGGGGGATGCGGTTTCCCAGGGCAGGTGTGTCGTGGCAGTGTCCTTGGACATTGCCAACGCCTTTAATTCCCTGCCCTGGAGTAGCATTCGAACGGCACTCCGGTACCACCGGGTGCCCGACTACCTCTGTCGTGTGATCGAGGCCTACCTATCGGAGAGGTATATCATCTACCCCGGTCACCAGGGAGAGTGGAAACGTCGAGAGATGTCGTGCGGTGTTCCGCAGGGATCGGTACTAGGACCACCCTTGTGGAACATCGGGTACGATTACGTGTTGCGCGGCGACTTCCCCGACGGGGTCAGCGTGGTCTGCTACGCGGACGACACGTTGGTCCTAGCGCGGGGAGAGTCGTACCGGACGGCGGTCGAACTAGCGACACGCGGGGTTGCGATAGTCGTTGATAGGATCCAGCAGTTGGGACTCGAGGTGGCATTGCACAAGTCCGAGGCCATGTGCTTTCACGGCCCTCGGGGCGCGCCACCACCGGGTTCCCAGCTAACGGTAGGAGGAGTTCACATCAGCGTCGGGTCGACGATGAAGTACCTGGGACTCGTCCTCGACAGCTGGTGGAACTTCAGGGAGCACTTTCGACGTCTGGCTCCCAAACTGAATAGGACTGGGGCTGCTCTCGGGCGGCTCCTGCCCAACCTCAGGGGACCAGACGCCTCCTGCCGGAAGCTCTACGCGGGAATCGTTCGGTCCATGGCCCTCTACGGGGCCCCGGTGTGGGCACCGACGTTGACACAGCAACCGAGGGCCCAGCTGAATGCGTGCCAGAGGGTCATGGCAATACGCATGGTGCGAGGGTACCGAACGATTTCCCGCGAGGCGGCGACCCTCCTTGCTGGCCAACCGCCATGGGATCTGGAGGCAACAGTCCTTGCACACATGCACGACAAGCGCATGGAGATGCAACGCCGGGGTGAAATTCCACTGCCACGACAAGTCGAGGCATGGCGGACAGAGCTCCGGCGGGATCTCATGGCGAAATGGCGTCAGCGACTAGCGCAACCTCGTTCGGGGCGCGCCACAATTGGGGCGATAAGGCCCATCCTTGAGGCGTGGTTGGAAAGACCTCACGGCGTTCTCAACTTCCGCACGACGCAGGTGCTTACCGAACACGGAAAGTTCGCTAAGTACCTGTTCCGGATTCGTGCGGAGGATTCGCCCGGGTGTCGCCATTGTGCGGAACACCCGGAGGACACGGTGGAGCACACTGTAGAGGTGTGCCCCGCCTGGGCGGAGCATCGCCGTGTCCTCGTGGAGGTGATCGGCGGCAGCGATCTCTCTCGCCGGGCCTTGGTTCAGGCCATGGTCCGTAGTGAGGAGGGATGGCAGGCGGTCGCCTCCTTCTGCGAAGCAGTAATGCTAGCAAAGGAGGAGGCCGACCGCATCAGGCAGAGGCAACGGGGCGCTCGCCCCAGCCGCCGCCGGGATTCCGATCCCGATTTCCGGCCACCGTAGGCGCGGGCTTGCGGACGGCGTGCAATGGGTAGCACGCTGTCCGATTGTCTGGTAACCGACCGGACCGAGCCCAAGTCGTCGACGGCGCGTTCTGTTCCCGCGCGCCTCAAGGAGCTGTCAGCACACCGAAGAGGCCCAGCCTGCTAACTGCAAGCAGGCAGGGTCGAAGCCTGCTGGGGTCAAGGGCCGTTTTCTGAGAGGAAGGCTCAGCCCCGGCACTATAGGCAACGAAGGAACGGGGTAGGTTTTTAGTCAGTAAGAGTCTGACACTACTTCCCGCTCCACCCAAGGGCGGGATTTGTCATTGGATGATTTTACCTACCATAAAAAAAAAAAAAAAAAAACTCCCCGAAATGTATTGTAAGCGATAGAAAACTGAAAGGCTAGCAACTCGGCGTCGATGGCCAAGACTTTGGAGTTTCGACTCAACAAGTGCATCATTGTCTCAGCTCGCTTCTCAATCGACTCTAGTGCGTCAAGCTGTTATTTGGCAGACCCATCCCAAAGATGAGAGCAGTACGCCGTACACGATCGAACTTGCGCTTTATAAAGGTTGGGCAACGGCGTGAAATACCGTCCGCCCGACCTTTTCTAAGATCCCAATTTTTTTCCTTGGTGATCTTTAGGGCCGAAACATTCTAGAATAGCGACCGCGTACCGGAAGGTACAGCGTTGGAAGGCCACCCTCAAAGTGAACCGTTGACTTGAGGGTGGCAAAAATTTGTTGTATGCGAAACGCATAGGACCGCTCATTGTGACGACGCTTGAGGGAGGTTAACCTCCAGTTGTGGACGTCTTTCGACTGAAATGATGAAGATAAACCCTCCTTGTTCTCAAAAACATAGATAAAAAAATACGCAAAAACACGACATGAGTTTTCTTGTAGATAAAATTGTCTATACTTACAAATCATTATTCCTAAGATCTTAGTAACCTTTTATTACTAAAGGCTTTTTTTTCTATGGCTTCTTATTAGTTCTGACTCAAATTAATTTCATAGGTATGGTTTTATTTATTTTTTTTTACTTTGAGTACTTTTTTCATTCATTTCTGTGGTAGAGTAGTCACCTTCAAATAAAAAAAACACAGTAGGTATTTTGAAAAAAAAAACTCCTAAAGCGGACATGTCAGACATAATCATGGACACCATATTAAACGGTCCCTCATAATCCCTGTAATGTTTCTCAACTCAGTAATTTGTTACCGTCCCTTGTTTACTCCAAGCCCTAACTAATTGAACCTGAGGTACACGTTATCAGGTAGATGTCATTAACTATTATAGAATAATTAAATATAGAAGCGACAAGATGGGCCGACGACATTCTTGCCTACGCGGCTACGATTTTCATGAAGTTTGCATAGAAGCGTAGGGTCTGGTACGAAGTAAAAGAGGTTTATGCTCAGCAGTTAGTGAAGTTAGTCAGGTGTGGGTAATGATGAAGTATGATGGGAAATCACTAAATTACTTCTTCCATTCTGTGTGGTAGGAGGGAGAGCGTTAGACTAGTACAAATCTACAATACTAAACATTCCGCCGTTTGCATTTTATATACAGTTTTGAAGTGTGAAAACAGTTGATTTTGAAAATAATGTGGGCGATTGCTGTGCCAGCAAGGCTAAGGGTGATCGACGGACGGCTACGGCGAAGATTGATATGCTGAGTGTCGTCACAGGATCGGCATCTACGTTTGAGTGCACGCGCTTACCCCCAGCCCAGACAAAAAAACATCCGTTAACCTCTTGACTCAAGGGGCATAAGAACTCTAGCAAGCCCAGTGTTTCCATCAACTATTACGATATTATTAGTGCAGTGTTCTACTAAATGTTGTGCGAGGCAGTTGTCCTGATTTGTAATTAATATAGTCTTTGTCTCTGAAAGGTGGTTTCACTTAGAGTAAACTATATAGTTAAGTATAGTTATCAATAATATGTATTAGAAACAGAACAAAAAACACTTTGGTCAGGTTGTAGGTGCTTGACAATTGATGAGAATTAGAAATATGCCAACTAAAAAATGCACAAAAATAATAATTTAGTGTGGGAATCGAATGAATATAGTCTATAAGATGCCAAAAGCACTCACAGTTAGGCTAATAAATTTGTCGATTTATTGACCTAAATTTGCAATTTTGTTTATAATGCAGTGGGCAATCATAAAAAAACTTATCCCTCTTTGGGCAGAGCGAGAGAGAGTGCCAGACTTATACTGGCTAAAACTTACCTGTGTCCCTTCTGCCCTTTCCTTTCCAGGAATATGGCGACTCTTTCTATCAATCCCGCCCCTTGACAAGAGTATCGCTTCTGTGCAGTTAATCTATGATCTTACTAACAGTTAGACGTCTTTAAGTACTCTCCGTCGAAGATATCTTATCTACGTCAAAGCCTGTTAAGGTACCAAGGACATACAAAATAAATGTATGGAATTCTGTTTAAATAGTAATTTCTAATGTCGTTTAAAAGATAACGAAGTGACAAGTAACTTTATATTTGAATATTAAATACCTGCAGATGTTAGTTTTGATGCATATAAAGTGGTTCGTTTTAACGCCGTCGCGATTAAATAAAAATAGTATAAAAAGTTAGTTAAAAGCAAGTCAGAACCGCACACGAAAGGGTCCGTACCACAATTTATTTATTTAACCATTTATGTACCCACGTAAAAGAAATGAAGAAGGAAAAAGAAAAAGAGGTACAAAGGTGATGCTTATTTCTAAAGAAATCTCTTCCAGAACACCTGCGAAAGAAATATTAAAATAAGTTAAAAAAAAATCGCCGATAATACAAGAATAAAATAGAACAAGAACCGCCAAAGAAAATAACGTCTCTTGTATGGAAACCCCTTTTAAGTTTTACTGGCCAATAGAAATAAAATAATAATAATATTCCACAACTTGAGATAAGCTCTGCTTAGCTTGGGACTAGACGGCGTCGTGTGATCACAATGCCGTTTAGTCCCAAGCTAAGCAGAGCTTGTGTTATGGGTACTAGACAAGTGATAAACGTACTTATATATTTCTAAATACATACATTTTATAGATAAATTACACCCAGACTCAGAACAAATGATCGTGGTCGTCACGACAAGTCCGTCACCACGAGACCAACCTGCCAGTCAAATACACATACTGCTAAAATTACAACTCTCTATCTCTTACGGTTTATGAGACACAGCTGACCCAAGGACAGACCAACAGATGTACGGACGGACGAATAGGGTCTCATTGGCAAACTTCATATGCGGAATCCTAAAACTGAATAAAGAAATGTTTTAATCCACTAGTAAATCGTATCTATTCCAAGGAACTATTGATATATTGACGGCTGGTTAAACCCCCCTTTTAAAGTGTTTTAATCTATTAAATGAATGCAGCTGTCTATAGGAACAGTGAAAACCTTTCATAATTAATGGCACCTGTCCAAACTTTTGAATTTGACTTCATTATAGAGGTGATAAGGCTGCAGTCATATCATGTGTGAACGTACGTGAACTTGATGGATGAGCAAATTGACTATTCACTTTGAATATCCGAGATTCTGAATAGAAATGTCATCGGTACGTATGTCAGAGCAGAGGTGCTATTCTCTAAGAAAACGCAGCGCTGCCTCAACGACGAACACCCAAATAGAATTCATTGGATTGTCTACCTAACGTACTTATGTACGTACGTCAATGTAAATAGTTTTCAGATTTATTCCTATATTTGTGCTATAAGACCTTGCTTTATGCCAAATTTCAAACCTGACTACATGGCTTTAATTTCAACTTGATACCTCTACACGTTCTCGAAATAAAGAATCTTGACAGACAGACAGACGGTCGGATAACAAAGTGATCCTATAAGGCCTCCGTTTTTTTCTTTTGATGTGCGGAACTCTAAAAAAATCGGTCATATATGAGCTAAACTAACCAAAATAAACCACGCAACACAAATAACTATCACACACATTATCCGATTCCACAACTACATAAACACCATCTAATATCTAAATCAACATTACAAAAAACAAAACAAACCTATAAATATACCTCTATATGAATCTCAAGTTAACGTTTCCAGAAACTCATCATCTCCCACGGAATTGCCTATAAACATCACGAAGGTGCACGTACCAAAAATTCTCAGAAAGCATGGCTTAAAAAAGTCCTAGATGCGTGCGCCATGGTGCATGCGTATCACAGCTCTATTAGCATACAATGCCAGCATTCGTGTTGGCTCGCGGCTGTAGGGTTGCCAGTCAACAAATTCGTTTAGTGGAAATTAAGAAGTATGATGTGGGAATCCTTGACAAAGTTCTCTTGGAATTATGTTCTACTTTGAGTCGTTGTGTGGTCTACGACTAAGACTAGATTATTCTGAGAATCTCATTCTAGGTAGTTCAACGTTGTCTTAACCATATACAGTGGTCCTTTCTCTGTCTGCCATCTCTTAGCTGCCAGTGGTTTATTTTAATATCTAATAATTAGGACATTTTTTTTCTCTTTATCTTATTTACTTTCTTCTCACATAATAGCAGTGACAAGAAAAGGGTAACCGAAATATTTGTAATACATAACTTGTTTGAAAAGAGTGTTCATGGAGTTTCTTTCACATTCTTCTCCATAGAGATCTACGCTTTGGAATGTACAATTAGCATCATTTTTTTCTGACAGACCGACTTCTTGACTTTTCAAAAATGCCTGTATTGTATTTGAAATAAATCTTTGAATCTCTATCCACTTTTTTTTATAACAAATCAACATTTTTTGTCTGCAATAAGAAAAATTGGAACATACTTTGAAGTTGGATATTAATATTTAATTGGTTCCACGTCAGCATACGTATATATATTTTCCTTCCTAAAAAAATATGCCTATCATCACGAAACCTTCAGTTTTATAATCATCGTTATCATTTCAGCCGAAAGATGTCCACTGTAGGACACAGGACACAAAGATTAGTGAGCCTCGTATCCATCAGTTTCCCTTCCCGCGACTATATATCATCAGGTCATCGGTCCACCTTGTGAAAGGCCATTAATGCATCTTCCGATACGCTTTCGCCAGTCCAGAGCATTAATATAGTCCATAATTCATAATTTTGCATTTTTTTAATCTTAATTAGGCTTTGTCACTATATTGACTATGTCGCTCCATCATAGCCAAATGATTTAAACTTTTTGATTACCGTAATTAGAGAAAAAATAGAAAGACAATAGGTGTGCGGACACCGGTGTCCTCTTGGGGCTTTATAGTTTAATATATTTTATATTGAATTCTTGCCTCGTCTGTCGTAGGATTAACAGTGGTTGCAAATACCGATTTCAACGAGTATAAATCAAATTTCTCCTAAGGCGTTCGCCATTTTATAGCTATTGTATCTCCACAGCAGCTTACAAATTGTCCCCTGCCAACCCTGGCTTCTGGTTCCAGTACGCTGTCAATCTTACGCCTACTGTCTTTGAATTCAATTGTTCATTGACCAAAATGTCTTTATCATGACGGGTGTGGTTGATCATCAAGTCGCGGGCAAATTGGATCGTTTGCACCATGTGAAAGTTGGTATAGTAGAACAATATAATAGCACTGATAATGCAAGTAGCTAATAATAAAACAGGGTACTTGTTTTGGAGCGATGGTTGTTAGAGGAAGAATTTAAAATGAGATTGTCTGTTTGTCAGTGTTTATTAAAATATTAAATAGATAGTAGAATAGTAGAGTAGATCGCTTTATACTATGATTTGTTATTAGATAAAGTAAAGTGACAGCAGTGGACAATGCCCAACTGTCAAACAACCATTGTTATAGCTGTCACTTTACTTCATCTAATAAAAAATCATAGTATAGTTTTAGAACTCCGTTACTTAGGACTCCGTCATTTATAACAGACTAACTTCTGTTAGTGACTTCGCCCGCGTCAAAGTCGGTCTCCATACAAACTTCCAACCCCCGTTTTAACACCTTAGAGTTTTTTTTTTTTTGGTAGGTAAAATCATCCAATGACAAATCCCGCCCTTGAGTGGAGCGGGAAATTGTGAAGTTTCGTAAAATCCTTTCTTAACGGATGTCTACACCCTATAAGGACCTACCTGCCAAATTGGGTAGCACGCTGTGCGATCGTCCGGTAACCGACCGGACCAAGCCCAAGTCGTCGACGGCGCGTTCTGTTCCCGCGCGCCTCAAGGAGCTGTCAGCGAACCGTAGAGGCCCAGCCTGCTAGCTGCAGGCAGGCAGGGTCGAAGCCTGCTGGGGTCAAGGGCCGTTTTCTGAGAGGAAGGCTCAGCCCCGGCATGATAGGCAACGAAAGAACGGGGTAGGTTTTTAGTCAGTAAGAGTCTGACACTACTTCCCGCTCCGCCCAAGGGCGGGATTTGTCATTGGATGATTTTACCTACCATAAAAAAAAAACAACCTACCTGCCAAATTTTAAGTCTGTAGCTTCTGAGATTTTGTGAATAATCAGTAAGTGGTACTTCGCTTTTGTATGTATAGATTTGTTTGTATTTCTTTGAATATAATAATTAAGGTTAAAGCTCTAGGCAGTAGTAAACATACGACAATAAACGCTGAAAGTTACGTTGCGGCGATGCAAAAAAGAGCGACGAGCGGCAACGTGGTTATATGTTTCGGCCCTAAGAACTACACTTGATTCACGCCACGGCACCGTGATGCATGTTACAACAACAGATCTTAGAAAACACAACAGGCAGATTTTAGAATGATCTAGTTATCACAGTAAGAAAACATAGTAAAACAAATATCAAGATTTTTGCACAACAAGAATGTAATTTAGTTTGGCCTATGATCTCTTTTTGATACGTTATTGTAAGTACTATCTATTGGTCACATTTTGGAAAACAATAATATCATGGTAAGTTTTTTTTTATTCTTTCTCTCCCTCCTTTACTGTACTTTGAGATAATCAGCTATCCTACTTAAAACTGTGCAAATACTTATAATTACACCGTAAACCCGAAATCCATCCTCAGTTCCATGTCATATAACAACAACCCACATTCATGCACCCATATTTACGCTAGTGCGGTACTGTCGCCGGTTCGACATAGAATAAATAGGTATAGAATGCCCACTCTATTAAACGAACGAAACTAGGCGAACGTACACACTACATAGATTCGTATATTTATTTATTCATTTATTGAAATTTCATGTACAAGTAAAAACTGTACAAAGGTGGACTTAATGCCATAGGTATATCTATGTATTGATCATAGTTTGGTCTCAATACTTAATCCATACTGGGCTATTTGTACGTGGTACTTACTTACTTGGTATGTCAATTATCAATTAATAAAGCACATTTCACTTCAGTGCTGGATAGGTTACACCTCTCCCAGCTGCATTGCGATGCTTTTTTCTTTATACTTTTATTTCTGTTTTTCTGTACATTATAGATTTATTATTATAATTGGATCTAGTACATCTAAATCAGGAGAACCTCCGCTTGACATATTGGATATACTAGATCCATATTTGCAGATATTTCACTTCAGTACATTTACTATGTGTATTGGATCATACGAGTCACGAATCGCTGAATATGGCGGAGCCACTGTCATTTCATCTTCCTACCTTTGCAATCTAAGTCATTAACTCTATACTTATCATCTAATCCCTCTAAAGGTAAAGATTGATTGGCGCGTATTAAAATTCTGCCAAGTGAATTACTTTGTTACTATAATTAATTTCATTACCACTGCTCTCAAAACTGTGAAGAAAAACATCGTAAGAAAACCGGTATGTCCTAGAACTAAAAATTTGAAGACATGTGACATCCACTAATCCACACTGGGTCCACGTGGTGGATTAAGACCCATTCTATCCGTTAAAAAGCAGGCCTACATCCCAAAAATAAGAACATTGTAAGGCTGATTATGCTATGCCGTGCCATAAATAAACTCTAAGTATAGCTCGCTCCATACTGGGTCGAATCGGAATCGATCTATTATTATTTTCGCACTTATAATGGACCGTGGCACTTGTTTTTCAGTGCGGACGTTTTCATTCATTTATACATCTTTGAGCTTCGGTTCTTATTTACTCTGTGTCTCTAACATAAATACCGGTGTTTGAATACGTCATTAACGGTTCTCCGCCGCGAACTGTACAATAGTCGCCATCACGTTTAGCCATTTACACCACTGTTAACAATTTACTGCACAATTTTATAGCTTGAAGGAAAGGCTGGTGATTTTTTTTTGAGTGTACTATTGTTTCAGAAGATATTATCTTCCATATTGTTTCTCCTCTTACCTACTTCTAAACAGCGTAACGTATTATGATATGGTTTTCATCAATAGGAAGAGCGATAAACGAGAAAAAGTTTTTAATGTATACTAATAATATTCCACAACTATCCTACAACGCCATCTACTCCCAAACTTAAATCTGATAGTTACTTTCCGTTGACCTAGAATCCTGAAATTTAGCATGAAGCAAGGTCTCATAGCACAAATATAGGAATAAATCTGAAAACTGTAAATTTGCAGTTACGTCACAAAAACCATTACACTTTTCGATTCGAAACACCTTAACCTTTTGAATCGCGTAATTAGAGACACAATAGAAAGACAATAGGTGTGCGGACGCCGGCGTCCTCTTGGTGAATAATGAATAAAATATAATCTCATGGCACGAGTATAGGAAAAATATTGAAAAACTGTTTTGTTGTTAGGTCATAAAAAAAATAACTACTATTTTTCGGTTCGGAAAATCATCCTAACTCGATTCGAAAATTTAACTGTTTGTATGTAAGGAATAATACGTAAAAAGAGGTTTTCAGCAGGGTATATACACCATTAATTTTTTGTCGTTTTAATCCCGTGGAACCCTAGGGCCACGGGATTCGGTACATGAAACAATATCTATTCATAAAGATAAAATTAAAAAATAAAGTACTTTTTTCTAAAACTCCATTTAATATACGCATGTGCGAAATTAATTAATTTAAGTAAACGAGTCAATGACCTTTTAGGGAGTTGTCAGTCGTTGCGTACTAACTACCTACAGTTCATTGGCCTCGATCAGCTGACGTTTACTTAAAGAAGTTAATTTCGTAGATGCGTAAATTAATTCGAGTTTAAAAAAAATACTTTATTTTTCATTTTTATCTTTACAAATCGATAGGGTTTCATGTACCGAATCGACCCTCCGCGGGATTAAAACGACCAAAATTTAACGGTGTATGTAGTTCCTTTTAACAGCTACGCTACCAATGGCTCAGAATCTTACAGAGATAAATTGGCAAAGCTTCTTTCTCAATTACATTGATTTATATCAACCGATTTTAAATATATGTTTGATGGAACCTTCAGTGCGTGAGTTGGACTCGCACTTGTTGGTTTTTAGAGTTCCGTAACTCAAAAAGAAAAACAGAACCCTTAGAAAATCCCTTATCTCGGGAACGCAGGTATCGATTTGAAATTAAAACCATATACTCAGGTCTGCAGTCCTTTGAAGCTATGAAATAAATCAAAGCTTAGTTTACCAAAAAAAGATACAGCCGTTTATGAAGCAAAAACTTATATTTCAACACTCTCAAGGGAATCAAAATTCTTAGGGTACCTTCCCGTTGACCTAGAACCCTGAAACTTGGCATAAAGCAAGGTCTTTTAGCACAAATATGGGTATAAATCTGAAAAGTGTAAATTAGCAGTTACGTTACAAAAACAATTACACTCACAATGAAACTCGATTCGATAATTGAACTATTTACATACTTTAATTTGTACGGAGCTCTCGGTGTGCGAGTCCGACTCACACTTGCCCAGTTTTTTTTTTTTCATTTCTCGCGTTTAACTACTATCTCATCTGACGATATTCGCGATTCTTCCTAGATTTGTGGTTACCTGCAGGGCTATTGGCTAACTTTTTCAAAACAGTTGACCACTGTCATTTGATGTACTCGTACACTAAACTTTATTGTCAATTAACAATTTCATAACTTTAGTATTACGTATGATATCAAGTGGCTAACAAACTACGGTGGATAGGTCGTGGCTAAAAAAAAATAACGGTGAACATTGTCCCGGCTTTAGTTTTTATCGACTATTATGCAGCTAAGTTGAATATCGCATCTTCAGCATAAAGCTTACACAATCACAATCACAATATCAAAGGCACCGGTGGATAATGACGTCATATCAATTAGTCACTAAAGATAGGCAATACGAAACTAGCTGTTTGACAGTTATACGATGTACATTCTAGCAAGTGATCTTCACTTGAGCTGTCAACAGACTTACGCAATAGCCCTGCTGGACTTTGAATAATCCTGAATGTCGACTTGTGTCTACGTCGACAGCTATACAGTCCTCTATCAGTCTCGTTGCAAATTTACTACTTACCTACACAGATAAAACCCAACCAAAGCTACCTTCCAGTAGTTACAACTCCAACTTAATAAACATCACACTAAATAGTCCATCCATATGTCACAGATATTATTTAACGTAACCACCATAATCTGTACCTAAATCCCTTCACAAAAAAACTATGAGAGAGGTCAAGTAATACTGGTAGCAATGATAATAAACACGTTTATAGCAGGAAAAGTGCTATTTCGCGACCACCAACCATTCGCGGTCACTTTACTGATGGGATTTTCATATTTTATTGACGTGTCAAAGGTATTTCCTGGTAGCTAGTGGTTAGCAAGTGCTGGGACATAAAAAGTAAGTGCTTGTCTATGAAACAAGTAACTATTGTTTATGATCGAATGGAGAAAACATCTGGATAGAATATTGTTGGAAACATTAAACTATCTGTTGAATTGTTCGTCTGTGCCGTTGGATATGGGAATTTAGAAGAAAGAAAGAGGAAAGAAAAAACGTTTATTCTTACCTCACACAACAACAGAAATAAAATATTAAATCAGGTGAAATAGTGGCCAAACGCGAACCTATCCATAATAAACAAAGTCAATCACTATGGGGCGCACATTACATCTTTTACCAACTACTTTCAGAAGCTCGTTGCTACTGCAAATCAATCTGGCGAGAAGAGTGATGCAGTTTTGTAAGACAGCTGAGAAACCATCGACTTTGGCTTTAGCAAACATTTCCGAAACACTGCAACAATGTGGCAGCCATATGATCAGCGCCCTGAAAGCGTATATTTCGTAATTATTTATTTGTTTTCTTTTTTTTTAGTGGGAAATCATCTAATGACTTCCCCGCTCTAGCTAACATAATAGAATTGTAACTTATTATTAAGTTGACAAACCCATTCCTGGACAACAAAAACATTCTGATTTTGAAAATAAACAAAATAATTTTTAAAACCAACTAGCAGAGAAAATACTAAAACAAAAAAACATCAAAGAATAAATTTGAAAAAAGAACAGTATCACATTACCGGCATCTCAAAATTTCGTTACATTTCAAGTGTATTTATATAACAAAAATAAAGGTATATTTACACTGCCCGACGTGTTTCGTGTTTGTCTGACACGCGTCGGTTTTAATTAAAATGCTGAATTTCACGGTCATTAATCAAATAATAATTTGTGGTTGAGTATGAGAAGCAGAGGAAATGTAGATAGGATAGGTCTTCTGAAGTGAGGTTCAAATTTCAGGGTTGTGGATCAACAAGAAGTATCCTATGAATTTTGATTCCTTAAGTGTCGAAATATACTTTTTTTGGGACATAATCTTCCATATCTTTTTTTGCCGTTAACTTAAAAGTTTCATTTATTCACAGCTGCCCCAAGGGACCCCAGACCTGATTATGTGGTTTTAATTTCAACTCGATACCTCCACGCGTTATCGAGATAAAGGGTCTTAACATACAGACAGACAACAAACTGTTCCTATAAAGGTTCCGGTTTTTCCTTTTGAGTTTCGGAACCCTAAAACCTAGTTGTCTATTAGCAATTGTTTTTTATTTTAGATACTTTTTTTTATTGCTTGTTTGACCACCATCTCACTTAATGGTAAGTGATGAAGGCGACCATAGAACACGCTTATCTACATCTTAGCTGTAAGCACAATAAATATATTCCCAATAAACGATTGAAAACCAAACAGGTAGCTCATTGACATCGATGCTCAAGACTTTGGAGTTTTGACTCGACGAGTGCATCTTTGCCTATAATCTGCTTGGCTCGTTTCTCAATCGACTCACATGCATCAAGCTGGTCCTCATTGGGCAGATCCATCCCAACTTACCTACATTCCTTCAGTTACCCTTTCCATGCTGTAACTCTTTCGAACCATCCCGTAACCCACATTACTCCTTTTGGTCTAGTGACCCTGACTGCTATGCCGAAGGTCATAGGTTCTATTCCAACCGAAGTCAAATGTTTGTGTGATGGGCACGATCGTTTGTTCTGTGTCTGGGTGTAATTTATTTGTACTATGTATGTATTTAGAAACATATAAGTCTCAGTCAGGCAGTTGTCTTTACTCATAGCACAAGCTCTGTTCAGGCTCGGTTTACACCAAAGCAGAGAGATGTGCTACGAAGCTGGCAGGTTATTTCCACCAAAACGGAGAGGAGAAGTGTAGTGAAGAGGAAATGTGAGCTTTGTGTAGTAGAGATGTGAGCTGTGAGAAACGAGAAGTGGGGAGAAGGCAGCGGAGTGCTGGGTGCGCGAGTGTCCGGCCGCCGACTAGACACTTTTACGCTCTGCCGCACCGTGTTCTCGCTCGCCGCACAAAATTCTATAGAAAAATGAGACATCTCCGTTTGATCCATTTCCACCAAAGCTATGCGGAGAAGAGATGTGGAAATAACGAAATCGGATAGGTTTATTCAAACACATCTCCTCTCCTCTCCGCTTTGATGGATACCGGGCCTTAGTTTGGGACTAAATGGCTTTGTATAAAGAATTTTGCATAAAGATGAACTTACCTTTTTACCCGACTGCGCCAGAAGGAGGGTTATGTTTTTCGAGAGTATGTATGTATGTATGTATGTATGTATGTATGTATGTATGTATAATTGTTTGGCACGCTCTGCAGCCTGAACGGCTCGATGGATTTTAGCTTGAGAGGTGTCGTTAGATTCGTATTTACTTTGAGAGTGACACTGGGTATATCAAAATAAAAAAAAACAAAATGGCGGGTTTTTGGCGCCAAATTGAAATGTTTGGCACGCTCTGCGGCCTGAACGGCTCGATGGATTTTAGTTTGCGAGGTATCGTTAGATTCGTAATTACTGTGAAAGTGATATCGTAATAAAATAAAACTAAAAAAATAAAAATAAAAAAATGGTAATTTAAAAAACTAAAAAACCCGACTGCTTTTCTGAGTATTCATGAAAAAGCCCTAAAACAAGAAAGTCGTTGTAGCAGTCGGGACCCATTACATCATAGATCTACTGAATAGACGGCTGACTTTGTAGAATGGGTCCCGACTGCTACAACGACTTTCTTGTTTTAGGGCTTTTTCATGAATACTCAGAAAAGCAGTCGGGTTTTTTAGTTTTTTAAATTACCATTTTTTTTTAACCACTTTTCCTCAAGTGTAGGCAGAAAACTAAAACAGGCAACATATTGTCGCATCTACACTCATATTCTAAACTCTTCTATTCTGAAAGTGAACTCTTGTGACAGGACATTTGACTTCTTTAAATAGACATTAAAGCTCTGACAAGCCTATTTTAATGGCCTACTTGTGAAACATAAGTTATTTGTATAACATTGAAGTACCGATGTTTTTATATGCAATTTTTATACAACAATGGTGCTGTAATGTGTTCATACTGTGCTGGCGAACACGAGCTCGTCTTTCTATCGACTTCTCAAAGAGGGGACTTACCGTAATAATTATGGCGTGCCCAGAGTGACCGACTATCAAATCTTCAAAATGCTGAGCAACACGATTCTCCTTGGGTAGAAAACCAGTAAATTCTGTCAAAGAGTCACAATTGAAAGAATCTTATATAATTAAGTAATCAACAAAATATATTCAGCTTTGAAATTAAGAACTTCAATCTACTACCCAAATCAACTCAAATTATCACAGTTGGCTAAACCAACACAAAGTACCAATTAAAACAGCATTACCCGAAAAACATATCAAATAAATTTAATTCCGCCTAATTACTTTTGAATTTAAAAACAATACAATCAAGAGTTTAACAAACGAGTACATAAAACCCGTTTCAATTGTAATAATTTAACTGACGTTTCTTATAAAGTAATTAATTTGACATCGTCTAATGTTTTTTTAATAACTTAGCTAGGGTTGTCAGGCGTCCGAATAAAACGGATATAGTTCAGTTTTTTGGACGTGTTCACTCGAATTAGTATCCGTTTTTAGCTTTTTTCTATTTGACTGGAAGTCAACCCTATCAAATAAGCTTTGAAAAACTTTAAGTTTGGACAAATAAGACGGTATACTCAAAGACCGTATTATTCAGGCTATTTAGACTGTCCTTGTGTTTTACATTTAATATAATTATAATTTTTCTATGAATTTTGTCTCTATGTACATTGTACATATTAAAGAAGAAACTGAAAGATTTATAAACAATGTATAACCAAAACTAAAAAAAAAAATCATCACCCCCCAAGGGGATGAAATGGAAGAAAAACCTACTTTCACGTGGGCGAAGCTACTGACAAAAGCTATTTAGTTAAAAAAAGACCGTTTATTCATACTTTGTAACTTCATTGACAAGTTTCTTCAATCCACCTATTATGTCACCTTTACGCTGTCACTAATGATGACGTAGAAGTTTGAAGTCAATAAAATTTGATTTAAGGCCCATTTAAGTGGTGCGCGTTTCTCGAACCAAACCGAGTAAGTCATACCTCTCGCTCGTCCACTCTGACGAAAATCGTATGTTCGTGACAAGAAACTCGCACCGTCTCGGTATGAATGTTTGAACGAAGAAACTTTTTCTGTATTCTTACGATTATTATTTCTCCAGGTCTAAATTGGCCATTACAGTAACTGTCCTGAAGAAGATCAAAGGTAAAGATAATTTTATGATAAAGAATAAATTAGTGAATATACATAATTTATAATAAAACTAAGGTGTCCGGCATTATTACCAAAAAAAACCGCTTAACCCGAATAGTCCGATCCTTTTTAAGAAACTGCCAACCCTAAACATAGCGATGGGAGCCGCATGCAATTACTCTAATGCATGACTTGATTATACCAACTTACTTTAACACTTCACTCAGAGAATATTAGACTTTATGTTAAACAGAATAGGGATGGTGTAAAGTGTTGGTTTTTTGCCATATTTGTAGTTAATTTCGTTTTCTAATTTGTGGAGTAGAGTCATGTTTTCCGACTCTCACGTGATGTATTCAAATGGCTAAATGGATTGTGTGTATTGTGGTGTATTTTGTGTTTTATTTAAGTAAATGGTACTTTAGGAATTAGTCTAGGGTTGGACTGAGAAAGGACAGTTCTATTTGTTTTTTTTTTCTTCAATTCGATATTCTTTAGGGCTGTAGCTTATAGCTATTGTTTTTTCACAATTACGTTTCTCGTAAACCATTTTTTTTCTAGAATTTACAGATTTCATAGATAGAACAGACGTCCGGCGATAAACCACCGGTAGGTATATGGTAGACCTCACATGAACCAAAACGTTTTAGGAACAAATTCTTTACATAATATTATATTATATATTATTATATTCCGCAATTTTCATACAACGTCAACTAGTCTCAAAACTAAGCAGAGCTTGAGGTATGAGTACTAAATAACCGATTACCATACTTCATCATTCAATATTTCAGCCATCCAAAGACATCCAATGTTGGACATAGGCCTCCAACGCTACGTCTTCCGGTACGTAGTCGCCATTCCAGAACCTTTCGGCCCCAACGGCCATCCGTTCTGCGAGCAATGTTCCCTGCTCATTGCCACTTAAGTTTAGAGATTCTTCGTGCTATGTCGGTAACCTTGATTTATCGACATAGCACAAAGAATCGCAGATATCCAATGATTTGATCACGTCACGTCGAAGTCTATAGACATAGACTTTCGTCTTGAGACACTTGGTATGTTGGACGAGAAAATACCGAGCAGCTTTCCAAACGTCGAGTCGGATTCGACGATGGATCTCTTTCTCAAAGTTACACCTACCCAACTGGACCATTTGCCCCAGGTAAACGTTGTCGTCTACAACTTCGAGTGTAGAGTCTCCGATCTTGATAGAAGTGGGTGCTACATGGCTGTTTATCATGGCTTTGGTTTTGTCCATGTTCATTTTAAGTCTCATTCTTTCGGAAGCTCTACTGAGGTCACCAAGCATTGTACTGAGCTCCTCCGTAGCATCAGCCATGACTACTATGTCGTCCGCAAGCCGAAAGTGAGTGATGTACTCACCATTGACATTAATGCCTAGTCCTCTTCATTCCAGAACCTTCAAGACATCCACCATTGCTGCTGTAAACAGTTTCGGAGAAATAACGTCTCCCTGTCTCACACCCCGCTGCAAGAGGATAGTTTTCGAGGTCTAGTCTTGTAGTCGGACCGACATGGTGGCGTTTTGTATAAACACTTCAGCACTTCGATGTATCGATAGTCAATCTGGCTTTGTTGGAGAGACTGTTCTATAGCCCAAGTCTCGATCGAATCAAAGGCTTTCTCGTTGTCCACAAACGTTAAGCAGAGAGGCTGATTATACTCCTCAGTCTTCTGTATAACCTGCCGCAGCGTATGTATGTGGTTCATGGTGCAACAACTTGTAGACGTGTCTTAAAAGTGGAATGGGCCTGTAATTCTTAAGCTGGTAGTCATTGTCTTAAAGAACCAAATACAGCTCCATCTGGTTTGACTAGAAGCCTGGAATCTGTTACAAACCGGCTAGGCAGATTGAAAACTAAATAATTTCAAACTACAAGTACCTCTCAGCAACACAAAGGAAACATAAAAAATATATATTAAAAATCACACCTGCCTCATTAAATGTTCAAAAGCCTAAACTCAAATACAATTAGGGCAGATGCGTACTAACGACATGACATAAATGTCTTGACGCTTTTTGTCGCAAGTCGCAATAACACCGTGTATATCGAGTTATTAACGTAACTTTTGAAATTAAAATGAATCTTGTGAGTTTTTAAGTGAGTAAGTATTTTACAAATGTTGAAGGGCAATAATTAAATAAATGAAGAAAAAACAATTATTTAAAATTTTAAAGTTTATGTTGGTTGCGCCAATTTGCTATGTTCCGCGATTTTGTTTTTTGTAATTTATTTTTTTGGCCTAGCAATCCTATCCCTTCCGTTTCTTTTTCCCGCACGACCTCTAGAAATGAAATGACATTGACGTTTTGTGCATCGATTGTGAATGTGACCGCTCCGCTAACATCGCCCGCTCGAAATTACAAGAAAATTGACTATTTCGTGATCCAACCATTCAAAGACTCAACAATAGTGCAGTGTAGTGCAATACAGAAACTGGCAGTGCTTGAAAGTACGAAGTCGGGGTTCGCCGGCCGGCGCCACGTGGAACCTTCGAGGTCAAAAGGTCAGTGTTCCTCCCTAGTTTCCGTCCCATCCAGGCACAGTATCTGCATATTGTTAACAAACCTTAGATTGCTTTTCAAACCTACAGTCCACATCAAGCTTATTTGCGCAACCATTACTTTTTGGTCCTACGAGCAGGATCGTGAATCATTTTCTTGTAATTTCGCAATATAGTATTTGTTCCATAGGGAATAAACGCAACGCGCCTGTTTACCTAGATATAATAGTAGAAAACCCGCATCTAGGCATTTAGGCAACTAATCGTTATTTCGCTCGTATAGTTAAAGTGCCATTGATAATTACGGTACCTACGCCGTCAACCGCACCGCATAATTATAGTTAGCTACGTAAATATCAGCGTAGATATAAATCGATCGCATTCTTTTTCTTGATAAAATTCATTCGGAAGTCCTACAAATTGCATGTAGGTAGACGCATTTCAAAAATACCCGTTCATTGTTGAGGGAATATTTGTAGGAAACGGATAAACCATAGATTATATACGCATATGAACGACGTGAATGATTTAATCGAGAAATTGGGTAATATCCACTCATTGATTCAGGTTATTCCGTTCGTTCGCCGTTCACTTTGTTGTTTACAATATTACCATATTGTTATCTGATAATTATCGCTTACTTAATAAATTCGTTAAGTGTTTGTTTGAGTGTATAGTGTGAATATATCAAAACAAGATGTCTCTTAAGGGCAATAAGGTTAGTACTGATTTAAAGGTTCAGTTAAAGCTTTTATACGCTAAAAGGGACTCACAGTTTTCACGTGTTCAATCAATTTGTGATAAATCTTTGCAAATCTCGGATCTGGCGATTAGAGATGCTTTCTTGTGTTCGTTGGAAACTTTAGATAGTTTGCGCGGGGATTTTGAATCTACAATTAATAATATAAACATTTTAGAGTTGGAGTTAAATCCTGATTACTGTGTGAGTTATCAGGCATTGTCGTCCTTTGATGACTTGTATTGTCGTATCAAACGTATTGCTAGGAGTTTAGAGACTCCCCCCCCCCGCGAGTGGTTTATCTAACCCTCCTCGCGAACGCCCACGATTGCCGCCAATTCAAATACCTGAATTTAATGGTGACATTCGAAATTGGAATTTATTTATAGATAGTTTCGAAAATATAATACATAGGAACACATCGCTGACAGATCACGAGAGATTGCATTATCTCGTAGAAAAATTGACCGGTAAGGCAAAGGCTGTCTGTGCTGGAATTACGTTTAGCGCTGAAAATTACACTTTAGTTTTGGACACTTTAAAAACAAAATACGAAGATAAGCGATTAGTAGCCACCGCATATTTAGATCAATTATTCGATTTGAAAAGTTTTTCCGTTTGTAACGATCATAATTTAGAGAAGTTTTTAAATATTTTCGCATCATCTGTTCGTGCAGTAAAGAACCTAAAGGTCAATGACCTCTGTGACTTTTTGTTTTTGTATATCGGTTTAAAGAAATTAGATCCTGAAACTGTTCGTCTGTTTGAAACGACTCGGCGCGGTAACGAAATACCTAAGTTCGAAGATTTAGAATCTTTTATTCGCGACCATATTAAGGTATTGCAGCGCACGTCGGCACGTCATGAAGTCACGAATAGGACAGGTTCCGATCGCCGTATAGACGCGTCATCGAAGTCAGTCAAGACTGCACATACGCTAGTTAATACCGCCTCAACACCTGACTGTTCTCTGTGTAAGGGTAGCCATACACAGCTGTACAAGTGTTCGGGATTTCAGAGATTATCGCCTAGTGATCGTTACAAGTTTGTCCGCACTAATAATTTGTGTTTTAATTGTCTAAGTGACAAACATCTGGTTACGTCATGTAACAGTGGTGTTAGCTGTCGTAAATGTCTAGCTAGACATCATACCTTCTTACATTTTGAGAGTAGTAAGCTGCCATCGCAGCAGCAGCCTGCGCAGACGCGCGACGCTTGTGACGCGCGGCCTGCTGCAAGTGCAAACGACGTAACATTGTGTTCGCTTTCCGCCGCTGGTACTCAAATCACTACCGTTTTACTTGCGACCGCGCAAGTTGTCATTGTAGATGCCTTGGGCAAACCGCGCACCGTTCGGGCGCTACTAGATGGCGCTTCCCAGAGTAATTTTATTACTCGGGATTGTTGTCAACGCCTTGGTTTTAGTTTTAATAATTGGTCATCCCGCTCAGAAGTGAAAGGATTCGCTAGTCGCAGATAAGATTACGGAACGGTTGCCCACGGTACCGGTTGACACGTCCATGCTGACGGAGTTTAAGAACTTGCAGTTAGCCGACGGAAATTACGCTTTCCCTGGAGATATCGATCTATTGATCGGTGCTTCGATTCTCCCGCATCTCCAGTTATCACGTAAAATTCAAGGTCTTCCGATGTACCCCGCTCCGCACGCACTGGAAACAGTTCTCGGGTTTGTTATAGTTGGTTCCGCACCCGCTTGTTTAGATAGTTACTCGACTGTGTCGCACTGTTGCACCGTCGAGCCGCCGCTTGAGTCTACCATCCGCAAGTTCTGGGAGATTGAAGAGGTCAATGTCCCGCCTATTCTCAGCCCTGAGGATCAGGTCACTGAGGAGATTTATACCCGCACGACTACTCGTGATAGAGATGGTCGTTATGTTGTCGCGCTCCCTTTCAAGGGTGATATTTTTTCGCTCGGTGGCTCCCGTGCCTCCGCAGAAAAACGCTTTCTATGCTTGGAACGTAAGATGCAGGCGTCTCCTAAGTTGAAGCAAGCCTATGATGATGTGCTGATCGAATATTTAGATAAAGGTTATATCTCATCAGCGCCTGCCGAGACTGAGGAGACACGTGATTACCCGTTTTACATCATCCCGCACCATGGAGTTGTTAGAGAAGACAAACTTACAACTAAACTGCGTGTGGTTATGGATGGTAGCGCTAAAACTAGTACTGGCATATCGCTTAACGATATCTTGTATTGTGGTCAGAACCTCCAGGGTAACTTATTTGAAATAATAGTAAATTTTCGCTTGTTTGCTATTGCGCTCTCTGCTGATATTCGGCAAATGTTTCTTAGTATTGGAATCAGAGAATGTGACCGTAGATTCCAACGCTTCTTGTATAGATTTTCTCCGCAGGAACCTTTGAAGGTTTACGAATTCAATCGTGTTTGTTTTGGGCTTAAGTCTAGTCCCTTTCACGCTCTTCGCACTATCAAGCAGTTGGCCGCTGACGAGGGTGATACATACCCGAAAGCAAGGGCCACTATTGAAACCGGATTGTACATGGACGATTTTGTGTACAGTGTACCTAGTGAAGCAGAGGCTATAGAGACCGCTGCTCAAGTAATCAGCCTCATGAAGTCCGGTCAATTTGATCTGGTGAAATGGACAAGCAACTCGCAAGCTACATTAGAGTCGATTCCACCGTCACACCGGTTGACTTCGGTAAAGGAATTCGATGATAGTGATTCGCATAAGATCCTTGGTTTAAGTTGGTCACCCGCAACTGATATGTTCAGTCTTAAAATTAGCTCGACTCCGCCAACTTGTACCAAACGCGTTATCCTAGCATGTGTAGCTCGGATATGGGATATAATGGGTTTTGTAGCTCCTGTCGTTTTGTATGCAAAGCTGCTTATAAAAGAGCTTTGGCTTTCCAATTGTGATTGGGACGACACCGCTCCTGACAGTGTTGCTAAGTTGTGGGCTCGCTATAGGAAAGAGCTTCCAATGCTCGATCAGATACAGATTCCTCGCCATGTTGGTATAGTACCGGACACTGTTGTTAATGTGGTAGGTTTCGCAGACGCCAGTGAGAGGGCTTACGGGGGAGTGGTTTACTTTCAGGTCCAAAATGGCGATAACATTTCAGTTTTCCTCATTAGCGCAAAATCAAAGGTATCTCCTCGTAAGGTTGTCTCTCTTGCTCGTTTCGAACTCTGCGCTATTCTTATGTTGGTTCAATTGATTACATCTATAGTCAAAACTTGTCGTCCTCGCATTAATATAGAGAGAATTGTAGCGTTTTCAGACTCAACCGTTGCTCTATGTTGGGCCCACTCTTCACCCCATCGATGGGGCACGTTTGTCGCAAATAGGGTGGCTAAGATTCAAGCTGAATTGTCACCGGAAAATATATTCCATGTCGCTGGAACAGAAAACCCAGCTGATTGTCTCTCACGTGGTTTGCTTCCTGCGCAAATTTTAAATCATCCGCTTTGGTTTTGTGGCCCTCCCTGGCTTCATACCACTCCTAACGAGTGGCCAAGTGCTCCGTTTAACCCCGCTACTGTTTCAGAGCCACCCGAGGAGAGGAAACATGCGCTTGTGGTATCAGTTCCGCGTGAAGAGTCAGTTGTTTTGTTGTTGTCTAATCGAGTCTCGTCTTGGTCGAGACTATTACGCTGTGTAGTTTACGTCCTAAGATTTTTGAGATTATTACCATCGCGTGGTTCTATAATCGCAGCTGATTTGGATAGAGCTGAATCAGTTGTACTTCGAGAGTTGCAGAAATTTTATTTTTCAATAGAATTTCGTAGTTTGGAATCACATAAACCTTGTAGTCGCGCACTTCAACATTTGAAACCGTTTTTGCAAGACGGACTCATTCGTGTCGGTGGCCGTCTGCGAAATGCTAAGTTAGAGTTTGAACAAATGCATCCAGTAGTTCTACCACGCAAGGATCACGTTTTGGATTTGTTGGTGGATTATCACCATAAGGTGAATTGTCACGCTGGTCCCGATTTATTAATGTCCATTCTTCGACAGAAGTACTGGATACTTTCCGCTCGCAATTTGATACGCGCTAGAGTGCACAGATGTGTGCCCTGCTTTAAGCTCCGCCCGCGTTTCAACGCGCCGGAAATGGCCGACCATCGTTCTTGTCGTGTTGTACAGACGGTGAAACCTTTCATACATACTGGGACGGACTATGCTGGACCGTTTAAAGTCACTATTGCCCGTGGTCGTGGTATACGTTCCACAAAGGCATACATTTGCCTATTCGTTTGTATGACAACTCGTGCAGTTCACATAGAGTTAACCAGTGATTTGAGTACGCAGGGTTTTATGTCTGCATTTAAACGATTTTTATCTCGCCGTGGTCCCGTTAAGCGCTTATACTCTGACAACGGCACAAATTATGTTGGAGCGCGACGCAATATTTCGGAATTACATACATTCTTACGCTCCAAGTACTACCAAAGTGAATTCGCCCATGTCTTAGCTGAGAATCGCATTGATTGGTGTTTTAATACGCCAGCGGCTAGTCATTTTGGTGGCAATTGGGAGGCGAATATTAAAAGCCTTAAGTCGCACCTGTTTCGGGTCATAGGCGAACAGATTCTCTCGTACGAGGAGTTGAGCACCGTACTCGCTCAGGTAGAGGCGTTGATGAATACGCGTCCGTTGTGTCGGACTTTGTCTAGTGATCCATCGGAGCCACTAGCGTTGACGCCGGCTCACTTCTTGACGACGACTCCTCTTAAATATTTGCCCGCTTTAGATGTCGAGACTGACAAACTGCAGCTTCACCCGCGTCACGCTCTGCTAGATAGCTTAGTTCAGTCCTTTTGGAAGCGATGGAGGACAGATTATCTGCATACGCTGCAGTCGCGTCAAAAGTGGAACACTCCTTCAGATCCAGTCACAGTCGGTACTGTGGTGATACTGAAGACTGAGAGTGCGCCTCCTCTGCACTGGCCTCTTGGTGTAGTGGAAGAAGTTTTTCCGGGTTCGAACGGAATAACGCGAGTCGTAAAGGTTAAAACCGCAACTGGATCGTACCTGCGTCCGGTTATTCGCCTCTGCCCTCTGCCTAATCAGTAGTAGTGGCATAGTTAGTTATAAGTTGTTTCGCTACCTAGTATTGATAGTTTAGATATAGTAATAGGGTTTAGTTTCGCTTTTGTTTTTTTTTCTTTTCTTTGAAGGTAACCCTTCAAACCCGGGGGGTTGCGCCAATTTGCTATGATCCGCGATTTTGTTTTTTGTAATTTATTTTTTTGGCCTAGCAATCCTATCCCTTCCGTTTCTTTTTCTCGCACGACCTCTAGAAATGAAATGACATTGACGTTTTGTGCATCGATTGTGAATGTGACCGCTCCGCTAACATCGCCCGCTCGAAATTACAAGAAAATTGACTATTTCGTGATCCAACCATTCAAAGACTCAACAATAGTGCAGTGTAGTGCAATACAGAAACTGGCAGTGCTTGAAAGTACGAAGTCGGGGTTCGCCGGCCGGCGCCACGTGGAACCTTCGAGGTCAAAAGGTCAGTGTTCCTCCCTAGTTTCCGTCCCATCCAGGCACAGTATCTGCATATTGTTAACAAACCTTAGATTGCTTTTCAAACCTACAGTCCACATCAAGCTTATTTGCGCAACCATATGTCATCCTGGTTTTTGCAATGCCACATGCAAATTTTCAAGTTATTTTTTGAAAGAGATGTTCGAAAACGTAGACTTTTTTACGCCCCAGCTGCCACCACAGGAGGCGCCCTGATCACACCGAACAATGGATAACTCGCCGTCCGGCCGTCGGGTAAAAGCCTCAAATGATCATTGAAAGTGATTAACGCGCACCTCAAAGAGATGTTAGCAAAATTGTAGAGGCCCAGTAATATTGTAGGGACCCAACGGCCCCCCATTTATTATTCCCGCTGCTGGGACTCAGGCCTGCTGTCTAGGAGAGGGAATGGGAATGGCCACGCAGACCCAATGCGGATTAGTGAAAATCACATGTCTTCGAATTTTTTGTTCTAGGACATGTTGGTTTCCTCACGATGTTTTCCTTCACCGTTTTGAGAGCAGTGCAATGGCGCTGAAGTGACGACTGTAGCAGAATTGTTCAAAAGAGTCACTGTGACCCTGTAACGCAAAAAAAGCACCTGAAGAAACAGGGATGGGTTTTAGTCAGCAAAAGTCTGTCACTCTCATTAGCTCCAAATAGAGCACGAGGAAATATGTGAACAGGCAGTACTTAACGAAACCAGGAAGTAAACTTGGGATAAACTTCAATTAACCTAAAGAGAAAACAACGCCTAATTGGAAAAACTTTCCTGAAGACAACAAATTACAGTCGTATGTTACTCAATGACCTAAAGGCAAGAATAACTTATTTCTTGACTAACAAACAGACAGGCAGTTGATGTATTGACTGCCTTTCTGCCCAGATCTGTACGGAAGCAACGGCTATCTGACCCACAGAGTTCAGAAACACCTCACACTTCTAGAGACAGCTTTAATAATGTTTATTATTTATTTTCTCAGATTACATAGAACTTAAAAAAGTCTATGTTAGTAATAAAAACTAGACAAATGTGAATCGGACTCGCGCATGAAGGGACATGAGACATGATTTTTTTGCCTTACGGAACCCTTACTAAGTACCTTAGTAATAGGGCCCCGTTTTGCCTTTTGAGTGCAAAACCCTAGAAACAGCAAATATAATACGAAAATATGTATAAAACACTGTCGTCTTAATAAGCTTTATAGTGTTCTTACTGCTGGAAATTAGGTTTTTTCTCTAGGGCAAGGGATTAAGGGAATGAGGCGTAGTCCACTACGCGTGCCCAATGCGGTTTGGCGTAAGTCATCAGTCATCATGCCAGTTTCATCACGATGTATTTTCATAGGTTTGAGAGCAGTGATAGTGAAATAAATTATACAAAGTGCCTCAAAAGCGTGTTAAGGCCAGGCAAGGCCAGGCATAGTAAGGTTGGTTTGGATTGGTTATAATTTTGGTAGATCTGTGATAGTCGTAACAGAAATGATGCCAGAAAATTTTACAACAGTAAAAGAGAATTCCAAATTGCACGCGTCTAGACTGTGTCCTAAAATGGGAAATAATTATGATACTTTTTATTTAGAAAGAAAGAAGAAAGAAAGAAAAATATTTTATTTGACACAATATGATATGACATATGACACACAATGCAGAAACAACATGTAGACACTTAAGATAAAAAAAAGGATAAAACTAACATTGTGTGTCTCACGGTTGCGCCAAATAGGTTCAGTTCAGCAGAAATGCCAGACAGCTACGTGGTAGTTGCCTGACGCTGGTTTTCAACTGAACCTTATTTAGAGTGATCGGTTGAAAATTGGTTTATTTACCCAGTTAACAGTGTAAGGTGTAGGGTAATTAAAAAATTACGTACCTATTATATAAGTTAGTGTGGTAAATAATAAATAAAAAATATGTGTTCAGTGTAAAAAAATACATCAAATTTAACAAAAATAATAATAACAATAATAAGCCAATCTAATATTAAGACTACTATTTAATATTTCAGGAGTATCGAGCACAAACTTTCGAACAATTTTTTTATGGTAAGCAGAAATACAATCGTTGATGGTGAGGCGCACTAGTTTATTAAGAGCTCATTCACTCTAGCCTTGAAGACACCCAAATTATAATCGGATGGAAAGACCGTAGCAGGCAAATTGTTCCAGTCCTTCGATGTACGCGGTATAAATGTTGCAGGTCTAGTCACTGTGCTCTGTGTTAGAACCAAACAGATTTTACTAAACAATTATTTATTAAACACACATTAAATAAGAACCACAAAGTACATATTATGGCTCTTAAGGCACAGTTTTAAAGGTGTGTTTGCACTGACCTTTTACAGCAGATGCTTTGGTCAAGTGTCCGATATCTAAAGTGTCCGGGTGATTGCAAAGTGGGCACGGAGTGGTCACGCGACGCTGTCGTCGCGTCGGGGCGTGGTCTTATGATTAATCGTACGTGTGGACGCGGCCTTAGGTGTGATGTGTACCGTGGGATATGAAAATAGTTGTTATTTTGGTGTATTGGAGGTAGGGCGGGTCTTGATAGAAAATGAAACTTGTAATATTAAAACAAAACGGCCATTCGCACGCCCGATACATAGCGGTAACAAGGAAGTTTGCACGTTTCTGTAACAGTAATAAATTCAATACCTAGTGGTTTGCGAGGAGTAGTGGCAGGCGGTTGCCTCCTTCTGTGAAGCAATAATGCTAGCAAACGAAGAGGCAACACGCGTAAGGCTACGGCTCTCACGTCCCAGGTACCGCTGGAATTCCGATCCCGATTTCCGGCCAACGTAGGCCCGGTAACCGTCCGGACTGAGCCCAAGTCGTCAACAGTGCGTACTATTTATTCCACGCGCGCCTCAAGGAGTTGTCAGCAAACCGTAGGGGCCTAGTAGGGACAAAGCCTACTGGGGCCAAGGGTCTGCTTCTGAAAGGTAGACTACGGCCGGGTACGAAAGGTAACGAAGGAACTGGGGAAGGTTTTTAGTCAGTAAAAGTCTGACACTATCTCCCGCTCCTCCCTAGGGCGGGAGATGTTAGTGTATACAATTTTATTTTTTTATTTTTGTTTGTTATAAATTGACTCAAAAACTACTGCTACTTCTACTAATTTCTCGATAAATCAAGAAAAAATCGTTTTGTACAAGATAAATCACATACAAATACATTATTTGCCAACGTAAAAGTATCTTATTTAGAAAAAAAAATCGTTAACAATTACTCGCAATATTTAGCAATCTTACGACGTTTGCAATTTTCCAGTGACATGACTGCGATCAAAAGTTTAAACTAAAATCTCTCAGCTGCATATTTTCGTATAGCTTCCTCTATACTACACACCTAAACCAAGCCTTCTTCTAATCTAGCCTCGATCGTATGAAAGCTCACTGCGACTGCAATGGCAACCATGAGTTATAGGACACAGATCACCATGACTACTAAACGCTATCTGACCTCATCAGTTCATTAGGCAGTATTGTTTTAATAGCTTTGTGATATAAGTAGGTAATATTTAATTTGGTAAGAAGGAGGAATATGAGTATTGTGACGTTGAAAGGAGGTTGCATGAGGTACTTTCTTGTTAGCTAACGAACTGGCTTGATAGATGTTTTGAAGGATGTTGGCAGTTCTAGAATAGGTTCAAAAATTGATAGGAAAAAAAATAGTTTGTTGTTTCAGCAGTTGATACAAAACTGTGTGTCTCTTTTATTTATGAATTCAACGTTTAAATTATACTATCAATAAGCTAAATAATATCACTATAAACATTAAACAAAAACATAAATATATACACTAAAGGCTACTCTATATATACTCCTAACTAGAATATAGCGTCAAAAAACTCCTCCGCATCGCCGTCGACTGGAAGTGTGCCCAAAAGGCTGGCGGCATTGCCACGTTGTATGGCAATGCTTAATCTCTGACCGAAGTAAAAGCCAGCCCTTGGGTCACGTGAAGTGTCAACTAATCGTTTGGAAAGTTCTTTAAAAAGTGTATGTGCACTCGGACCGCTGAAGCCACGGCCGAAGAGTTCAGCAGTAGGTTTCTGATCGTTGAAGTGTAATGAAGTGATCAATGTATAAAGTTCTCCTCAACCCGTTTTTTTTTTTTTTTTTCACGCAACGATCCCGGGACCGAGGCCCGCCAGATCTAGGTCTCAACAATATCGACGCCCTACCAATGTAGAGTCTCGATACCCATATTATTTGCCTACTGTTAGGTCTATAACCAGTGTTGCCAGTGATGAAAATAAGGCTCTGAAACGTGGTAGCTCACAATAGCCCTCATTAGAAGTTTTAGATTCACTCAAAGAGCAATGGAAAGGGTTATGCTCGGAATTTTCTTGCAACAATCGTAGAACCGAAGGATAGCTAAACTTAGTAGTAGTGGGCAGGGCATATTGCTTGCAGAACAGATGGTCGTTGAGGCTGAAAAGGTTCTGGAGTGGTGACCGTGTATCGGAAGACGCAGTGGTAGAAGGCCTTCTACAAGGTGGACCAATGACTTCGTAAAAGCTCTAGGAATCCAATGGGTGCGAGACGCACAGGACCGTTCATTGTGGCGACATTTGGAGGAGGCCTATGTCCAGCAGTGGACGTCTTTTGGCTGAAATGATGATAACGTGTACTTTGTGCTTGTTTGGTTTTGGTTTTTATTGACACGTGTAAAGCACACGTTAAAGCGCGGTTACCATCCTACTAAAAAGAATAATTCTCAAAAATATACTAAAATATTCCTCTATATCTAATATTAATCAGTTTGACCTCAAAATGTGTTATAAATTTCCAAATGTTCAATTTATTACATCGAAACAATAAATTATTTCCACTTGTATTAGATAAAATCAAAGTTATATCCCAATTAAAAGAATCAATTTTTATTTTGCTAAAGTTTGGAATAAATCATTGATAAGTGTGTGTTTAAATAATAAATTAAATCAGCTGATGACAATCTAGAAAATGTTATATTAATGAGATTCAACGCCTATTTAAAATATATAGATTAGTGAATATATACCTACTAACTTCTACATGTATACTATAGGTACATAACTGGCAAACCAAGCAACCGTTGTTTAGCCATATAAATGATCATAGAGAAAAGAATATTGCTTGCTAGTCTATTAGCTTATTTTTCAGTATATGCGAAACCCGAAACATTTATTTTTTATGTAAAGAATCTATGTAAAATTTTCATAACTGTATCATGAAAAATTACAAAATTATAAGTTTGTTATGTTACCTTGATATTCACACAAACACATGGTCACCGGGCCATCCTAGCGACTGAGGGGTTTCTTTTGCTCTCGCACCCAGCTGTACGCTGGCAACTAATGCCCGCTATGACCTGCCTGTGTTGTGCTTAGTGTAGTTGGTGTCCAACTTGTGACCTTCTTTAAATGTTTTTAGGAAACAATATATTAACATGGTGTAAAAATTATAGGAATTGATTTAGTTATTCTGAACAAACTACATTCAGGTTTCTAAACAAAACAATCTTATAAATCGTTAGACCGAGGAGTTCAATAACGAACACCGTGACAGGAGATGTTTATTTATTAGATAATAATAATATTACCATGATGAAATATTTGTATTTATGTTAGTAAAGAAGAAATTCAGAAGGGGCGCGAAATGCGGCGGCGACTTCTCGCGCCAGGCTCTGGATCAGGTTATGGTCTGGAGCGAGGAGGACAGGGCGGTAATCGTCTGCTTTTGGGAACAGCACCTTAAAAAAAGATAATACATAAGTTTCAAAAGATTCCGTAATACAGAACCTCAGTATACATTAATGTAGTAATTTTATACTGTGAGAAATGAAAAGGGGTTTTTTTATTTTTTGGTGGTGGGTAAAATTATCCAATGACATCTCCCGCCCTTGGGCGGAGCGGGAGATAGTGTCAGACTCTTACTGACTAAAAACCCACCTCGTTCCTTCGTTGCCTTAGATACCAGGGGCCGAGTTTTCCTTTCAGAAGCAAACCCTTAGCCCCAGTGACTTCGACCCTGCCTGCCTGCAGCTAGCAGGCTGGATCTCTACGGTTCGCTGACAACTCCTTAAGGCTGGCGGGAACAGTGCGCGCCATCAACGTCCTGGGCTTGGTCCGGATGGTTACAGGACGGTCGGACAGCGAGTTACCCATAGCTCACCGTCCGTAAGCCCGCGCCTACGTTGGCTGGAAATCAGGATTGGAATCGGAATCCCCGCGGCGGCTGGGCTGTGAGGGCCGTTGCCTATCGCGTGCGGCCTCCTCCTTTGCTAGCGTTACTGCTTCGCAGAAGGAGACGACCGCCTGCCATCCCTCTTCGCTTCGGACCATGGCCCGTACCAGGGCCTGGCGCGAGAGATCGCCGCCGCCGAATGAAAAGGGGTTGATAAATTATAATAACTGGGCTCAAAATAATAAGCAATTTAAGTGAAATTCGCCCATCAATTTGATTAAAAACGTCCTTTTCTTTAATGAACCCTTAAACAACTGTAATTGCATACTGTTTCGAGTTTTAAAATTTTCAATTTAGTACTTTATTTTATGTTAAATTCTGTAATAAGACTTATTCAGAATGCGCATACGTTTACGACTACATACATAATCAGCTTTATAATGTTACCACGACTGGAACTCATGCCTCCTCTCTAGGAGGGGAGATACCCAGTGCGGGTTGGTGGATGTAACATGTCTTAAAATTTCTTTGTTCTAAGGCATTTTTTTTATTACTGAAAAGAAAACATAACTCACATATGACCGGTCCTGTGCATCTCGCATCCATCGGATTCCCGCAACTCTTGCCAGGTCATCGGTCCACCTTGTAGGCGGCCTTCCAACATTGCGTCTTCCGGTACGCGGTCGCCACTCCAGAACCTTTCGGCCCCAACGGCCATCCGTTCTGCGAGCAATGTGCCCTGCCCACTGCCACTTAAGTTTGGCGATTTTTCGCACTATGTCGGCAACCTTGGTTCTCCTGCGGATATCTTCATTTCTGATTCGATCACGCACGTAAATTCCAAGCACAGCCCTTTCCATTGTCCTGCCTACTGCGAATTAAGTTTGAAGATTCTAGTCTTTGTAATATTCATGTCATTTATCGAATGTCAAATAAGTTAAAATAAAAAACACTTAGCAAAAGTTTTTGGTAATCAATCCCTAATGAGTGTCTTCGTTCCATGATTATAATCCGACCTTAAAATTAGTGACAGGCCGATTATAATCTGTCGGCCGTTAATACATAAATTATTACAAAAGTGAAAAGTTATCAGCAGTTTTAATATCTTTGATATTCATTTGCGGGTCGTGTGTTCGTCATGACATGTACATGTAGATATTAAATGGAAAAGCAAAAAGATGCCTCGAGGCTGCTTGAAGCTAATTTTAATTCTATGGGTGTTATTTCAAAACCTAATTATCATTTCAATTTGTCGATAACATTTTTAAGGTTCCTTGCCGAAAGATGGAAAACGAGACTAGTTGAATTTTTTACAGACTAATTGTTTGTAAATATACTTAGCTTGCTGCTGGAGAGCAGTGATGGCCGAGCGGTAATGGCCCAGACTTACGAGTTGGAGGTAGCGAGTTCAAACCCATCCAGGCGTATTACTTTGTGTAATTTATTTCATCACCACTGCTCTCAAAACGGTGAAGGAAAACATCGTGAGGAAATGCCCTAGAACCAAAAATTCGAAGACATGTGACATTCACCAACCCGCACTGGGCTCGCATGGTGGATTACGACCCATTGCCTCTCCTAGAAAGGAGGCCTGAGCAGTAGGAACATTATAAAGCTGATGTTATGCTATGCTAAGTATAGCTTGCTATCACTGTATGTCACGCACTCTCAAAAAGCTCGTGATCATGGAACGCAAAGAGCAACTGAAGGCCTAGGTATGTTATTAGTCAGTACAAGTCTGACACGCCCTCCTGTTTCACCCTAGAGCGAGAAAAGTGGTTTTTTTTTTGAAGGTCGGAAAATAGGTAAACAATAATCTTATGCATAATAAGTTTAGTTTGAATACCGTTTATGTGTCTGATTAATGTAATCGAAGATTTATGACAAACTGTGATGTGTTTTTTTTTTGCTGTCATGAATTAGAATGTTTTTTTTTTTTTGAATATTTAATTAAAGTTTAAATATAAAAAACGTGTTATGTACCTATTATCTTTTATGTATTTATCAGTCATCTGCAACATACTACAGTTACACAAATTAATCTTATTAATTTATTAAACTATCACACTTTCTTATCGACCCGAAACTTTAGCGGCTCAGTATATAAAGTTTTGGTCATGCGGAACCCTTTATCCTCGACTTCTATTTACACTTGACCAATGTTTTTTTACATTTCAGATAGGGCCTGAGGCTCAATTTCATAACAGTGTGTGGGTTCGATTCGGGCCTTAGTAATGTGTAGATAATTGAAGATGGTGGTCGGTCATTACAGGCCCATAGAATTGGTGATTGTACACTCGCTCGGTGTAATGAATAGATGCGGTACAGCGCTCCCAGGTGCGTTGTAGAGTTGTTGACAAATGGATGCGGTATTTCTAAATATTATAATGACAACAAAAGGTACAAAATAAAATGTGGAGTAAGTGTTTTAGGAACACATTCATTGTTAAAGAGTAGAATTCGCTGTTGGAATCTGTTTCCTGATGGTTTCAATCTGGTGGGTATTTACGTAAAGAGTGAACAGGTTTGGGACAAGCGATCACATCATCGCTTAGCATCATGTGAGATAGCGGTCAAACGATAGCTTATCAATAATTAAAATAAAAAATCCCACTAATATTATATAAAAGGTTTGTGAGTGTATACAAATGTTACGTAAATGTTTATTCTTTTTTTCACGCTCGAACAATGGGCTATGCTCGGAGTTTCCTTGCTTGATCGAATCAGGAATGAAGATATCCGCAGGAGAACCAAGCTTGCCGACATAGCCCGAAGAATCCCCAAACTAAAGTGGCAATGGGCAGGGCACATTGCTCGCAGATCAGATGGCCGTTGGTGCCGAAAGGTTCTCGAGTGGCGATCGCATACCGGAAGACGCAGCGTTGGAAGGCCTCCTATATGGTGGACCGATGGCTTGGTAAAGGTTGCGGGAATCCGATGGATGCGAGACGCACAGTACCATTGATTGCGGCGACATTTGGGGGAGGCCTGTGTCCAACAGTGGACGTTGTAATAGCAGAATCGTCTCAATAACTTCTTTCGTTACTTTATATTTATATATTTATGTATATATATTTATTATGTATTAATTATATATGTTTATTTGAACTTTAAGTATCTATACTTTTTATTCATGTTTTCTAAAAACATGTTCCTTGTTATGCACCTACCATATTATTTCTTCACCACCCTAGGTTGACTGGTAGAGAATGCCTAAGGCATTATGTCCGCCTTTGTACTTTATATTGCATGAAGATTAAATAAATAAATAATAATAAATATTATATGTAGTTCTTGCCTCAAAATACCTTCTCAGACACTAATCTGCATGGTTCCTTTATGATTTGATCATTGTATATTCGCTGTACCTATGCACTTTAAAAGAGACTTCGACACCTGAGTTTGTTTCGGTGTTTCTTCTCAGAGTAGTCAGCTAGGAAACACCAGCCTCATCTAATTTAAACTGACGAAAAAATTGGCGTATAAAACTGTTTTTTAAAACCTATTTGCAAAATAAATATCATTTATCATATCCAGACATCCTACATCCACGGTGCGCTTGCGCAGAATCCGTTCATTGCGCAAGCACATATTTATGACACGACGCATGACAGCTGGTCACACTGCCACAGAATCCTCTTTTAATAACTAGCAAACGGGATTATAATCGATTCGATTTGCCATTTTACAGTGGCTCATAAGTACCTACCACATTTTATTTGTGTGAACAGTATACCATTGATTGCTAGACATAGTTAAACATGTCAATAGCTTTGCCTGTCTGTTAATAGAAAATTACCCCAAGGGATATGAGTAGGAGTGGCACGCGATCGTCTTCTTCTGCGAAGCAGTAATGCTAGCAAAGGAGAAGGCCGACCGCATCAGGCAACGGCGCTCACGCCTCAGCCGCCGCTGTAATTCCGATCCCGATTTTCGGCCACCGTAGGCGCGGGCTGCTTGCGGACGGCGGGTAGCTCGCTGTCAGTCCGTCCGGTAACAGACCGGACCGAGCCCAAGTCGTTTATGGCGCGCACTGTTCCCGCGCGACTCAAGGAGTTGTCAGCAAACTGTAGGGCCCAGTAGGGTCGAAGCCTAATCTGGGGCTCTGGGGAAGTATGAAAATGCATACCAGGACCCTTTTTTTTGCTCGAAAGTTTAAGTAAGCTAACCATCAAAATTCTTAATAGAAAACAACTATACAATATTATTTTTAGTATATGCGAAACCTGAATATAGTTTGTTCAGAATCAGTAACTGAATTGATCCCAATAATTTTAGCACCATAAAAAAACACCATGTCATATATTTTTTTTTCAAAAATATTTAAATAAAAGGTCACAAGTTGAACACCACCGACACTAAGTACAATACGGCCACTGTCAGGAAAATGAAGGACTCACTGGAACCGAAGACTACTAGGTCTACGGTATTGTTCGAAAGCCGTACCATGGTCCTGAAACGCATAGGGCAACTGTAGGACATATGCGAGTTTTAGGCAGCAAAATTCTGACACACCCTTTCACCTCTAGGAAGAAATTATTAGATAATTTCCCACGTCACAAAAAAAATGGCCAATATCTTCACAATGTTTTGTTCCACCCTTAAAATGGGGATAAAACGCCAGTAGTAAATCATGTCTAGACATTCACAAGACATAATCACATCTTAAAGTCAACATTTTATTTGCTCACCGATAGCCAACGAGACACAATGCCTCATAATTATCACTTTAATTACTACACTCTGACTTAGTAAGTTATCTAAAGTACAGCCACAAGAGACAACTAGTCAACATGAAAAGGCTACGGATAAGAAGCCCACACAATGAACCCCCCAGGCTAAAACCTGACAAATAACTCCAACGAAAACATGAAAACAAAATTGCCAATATAAATCAAATGAACGTTTAAGTAACAGTAATTTATTTCTCAATCAAAGCCTTGTAGTATAGAAGAAAACCTTACCAATCGCTCTCAAGCCATGCTGTAATAAGTCATAGTAAAAACTGGATAATTCATTTAATAGGCTATGTCTATTTCGAATAATCCGTCAAGCACAATGGGCTAAGTTGACGCTTGGTCAATGCATCACTCTTGAGTTTGACAGCTAAATTACTGGCCAAAGTACCGTCAGCAAGAGTCGCCAAGCTAGAAAAGGATAATTTTTTGTCCACTTACATATTTTAGGTGTTGTATAACTTGTTTAGACCTTTTCGGATTGATTGTGGGGAGTCTATAACTGGTAGATAATTGCTCATAAATAAAACAGAGCTTGATATGAAAGTATGAAATACATTGTTAAGATTTTTTTTTCTGAAATGGATTTCTATTGTAAGGAAATTCGCACTCTCGATTTTCCAAAATGTATGAAAGGTGCTTTTTGTGTTTATGATTGATGGATTGCTCTAAGTTCCCACGAGTACAAGGTGGTGGGATTGTTTGAAGGATCATTGTGGGTCTGGAACGCATAGGGCTCCTGATGGAACATATTGATTTTTGGTCATTAAAAATCTTACATTCTCTTCTCTCGCTTATGTCCGTGAACGGGCGCTGTCAGTTGAAACTGGTGAAATCTATACTATGATTTTTTATTAGATGAAGTAAAGTGACAGCTGTGGACAATACCCAACTGTCAAATAACAATGCCCAACTGTCAAACAAGCATTGTTATAGCTGTCACTTTACTTCATCTAATAAAAAATCACAGTATAGTCTTCTAGCTACGTTTCCGGATGACAGCGATGTGGAGGAGTACTTCGACGCCTAAGTGTATTTGGTGTTTTTGTACTATATTTGTACACGGTTAGGTCTAGTATACATTCTTAGTTTAGTTTTTGTGTACATAGGTTTAGTATAAATACTTAGTAAATATTTAAGTTTATTTTGCTTCTGCAATAAACGTTACCCTGTCAAATCATAGCTACTAGTGGTTTTTGGTTTATTTTAATTTCTGTAATATTAAGAGTTTTTTTTATAATATTAAGAGTTTTTTTATAATATTAAGAGTTTTTTTTATTAATATCAAGAGTTTGTTTTTTTCTCTTTTTTATTTAAATTGTTAAGAAACATGTAACCGAAATATTTGTAATACAAACCACGATTGAAAAGAGGGACCATGGAGTTTATTGCACATTCTTCTCTATAGATATCTTCACTATGGAATGTACCATTAACATTATTTTTAGGGTTCCGTACCTCAAAATCTTTGAATCTTGAATCTCGTTCCACGAGTTAGACAATTTATTTGATCATTTGTAACAACAAAACAAAAAGTTTTCTCAAACACGGTCAAGGCCTTGACGTATTAAATATCAGACGTACGAGCGAGAAAGAGGAATAAAGCCTATACACCCTATACATATAGCTCTGTTCCTTTATCAGTTTAGTTTAGGACGTAAAATGGATCGTGTTGGAGGTCATTGCAAGGCCTCAGTCCTCCTAGCCAAGTTACAATCGTTTCGTTTTGCGTTGACGCTTGGAGTTGGCCCCGCCCTCAGTTCGTTTGTGCGAACAAAGGAGTTGGGGGCGTGGCCAACTCTAAGCGTTAACGCAAAATGAAACGATTGTAACTTCGCTAGGGGGGTAGGTCATATTTTAAATTTATTTTATCAACAAAATCTAACATCAAACTCCAATCAAAATTCTATAACAACTATTTTCTTCTCTAAAGCCATCATTACACTAATTTTGTGAATAATGAAAGTCAAAAAATCTGTAATAAAAGAGCGCTTAAATTCCACACATCTTTGATGATAATATAATTTGCAAAACCTACTTAGTAATTATTAACATTGATAACTACCAAAGTGAGTACGTAATCATTAAGTAAACCAATTAACGTCAATTAAAAAAAATCAACTTGAAAAACTGTACTTTAAAAAAATTAACAGTACGGACGACGGATCTTGGCGCGTCTGAAGTTATTTTTTGCGAACTTTAGCGCTTGTGCACTCGTAAAAAAATAAATGGTTTGAAAAAATAAATGCCAATAGCAGTTGTTATTGCAGTTAACAACAGTTATTGGCATTTATTTTTATAAATCATTTATTTGGCGCGCTTATTTTGAGCCCTAAAGTTGGCAGATCCTAACTTCAGATGTGCCAAGATCCGTCGTTCGTACTGTACCAGTGTGCAGAATTGATTTAATAGACAATATTAAACACATGTGACATCGTCCGATCATTGTTTAATAAAGATATTATCACATAAGTGCTTATGTTTTACGAAAACAATGTAAGTTTATGATCAAACAAGAAAAGTTTCAATGTGTACTAATAAGCCATGACTTACTTGTGTATATTTGTGGTGATTTTATTATGGAAATACTCTTTTAGGATACTTCAAGAGCCATCTCTATGATGTCAGTAATGCTAGCAAAGTAGAAGGCAGCACGCGAGAGGCAACGGCCCTCACGCCTCAGGCGCCGCAGGGATTTTGATCCCAATTTCCAGCCACCGTAGGCGCTGACTTACGACCGAGCCCAAGTCGTCCTACCCTCCAGTAACCGTCCAGGCCGGCCCAAGTCATCGGGTTAAGTGAAAGTGAACCACGTGGCCCTAGAATGAAGGCAAAGACGGAACTGGAGTAGGTTTTTAGTCAGTAAAAGTCTGACACTATCTCCCGCTCCGCCCAAGGACGGGAGATGTTACATAATGATTTTCCCACCGGAAAAAACCCTAGAGGTTCTAATAGTTCTACTTAGGTGTTGGGGGGGTGTTGGGGTGTTGGTGGTGGTGTTTTGGTGTTGGGGGAGGCCTATGTCCAACAGTGGACGTCTTTTGGCTGAAATGATGATGATGATGAGGTTTTAAAATGGATTGCGTTAAGACCTCGAGGTTACAGGACAAAAGTAAGCATTGGCGCTAAGGGAAGGCAATGAGGAAATAATTTTTAGAAAAAAAATAACCAGAATTAATTGGTCACCATACACCGTTAAATTTTGGTCGTTATAAACATAGCTTAGATATACTCGTACACTATTAAAAATAAAGGACGTTCCTATCTCTAAAAGCGATTTTTTACAGACAACAGATTTTTTTGACAGAGAAGGTGAAAAGATACGTAAGTAGTTTGAGGTAGTATATTCACATATATACCGTTAAATTTTGATCGTTTTAATCCCGTGAAGGGGCGATTCGGTACATGAAACACTATCGATTTATAAAGATAAAATTAATGTACTTATATTCATGAAGCAAAACATGTAGGACCTACCAGTGTATTCCTATTACCATCTTGTATACCATGTTTTATGCAAATAAAATGTTATTATTATTAAAAAATAAAGTTTTTTTTTTTAAACTCAAATTAATTTACGCATGTAGGAAATTGATTTCTTTAATTAAACGTCACTTGATCGAGGCTAATGAACTGTAGGTAGTTAGTACGCAACGACCGACATTTCCCTAAAAGGTCATTGACTCGTTTTCTTAAAGAAATCAATTTGAGTTTTAAAACAAAATCTTTATTTTTTTATTTTATCTTTACAAATCGATAGTGTTTCATGAACCGAATCGATCATCCACGGGATTGAAACGACCAAATTCAACGGTGTATTTGCCGACCTTACTTTAAAACAGAGCAAGATTTATGGGGCCAAATGCTCAAAAGCATAATTGTTTGCACGAATTCCTCACAACGCACAAAAACTGAAATTGCACAATATTATGTTCATTAATGTATGAATGATGACTATTCAATGAGGTCTAGCTGCAATTAAGTACAGTCATGCACAGGCATACATCATCATCATTTATTATAATTTTTTTCATGCATTTTTTGGTCCTGGGGGCTTACTCTCGAGTTTAATTCCGATCGGTAGACATTGGAATTGTGACATTAGGTACTCTTGAATTCGATGCTAGGGCCAAATTTCGTGACCTTTTTGGGAAACTAAGTAAAATGGAGATTGGGCTTGGCGTGTGGTCACGCAATTATAAACCAATTTGACGCTAGAATCGAATTCAAGAGTACCTAACGTCACAATTTCAATGTCTAGCGATCGGAATTAAACTCGAGAGTAAGCCCCCTGGACGTTTGAAAGATGGCCGAAGCCAACTCACGGAGACCCTTTGTATAATTTGCATAGAACCTGAAACCAACGGACGATTATCCCTTTACGGGCTATGCTGGACCAAGCCTTCAAGAACAACCCTCAGTTGGTAGGATATTATCATCTATAAAATAAAGATATAAGGCTGTGGTTTTGAGACTATGGTTTTGGGAGGCGTTGCTAAGAACTATATTAAGACTTTGGCCTCGGCTTGAACAATGTTATTAACATACATCGACAAAAAAGGCAGGGCGTGACTTTCACACTCAATAAATAGACCCCCGAAAACCACCGCTAGCACGAAGTGACGTAGCAACAAGAAAGTAACATGTCTTGAGGTGCTTGCGGAGTTCAGAGTTATCCCACGGCTATCAGGACAATCCCGGAAGTACGGTCAACATCCCTACCAGCACTTTATAGGATTATATCTCTTGCGAAACTCCATTCAAGCCAGCCAATAAAGGCAAAAGTCAAGTGGGAGCTCTGTTCCTCGTCAGTGTTCACTATGGCTGGCCATTATAGGCAATCTGGAGATGAGGAAAAAGATTTCTCCCGGGAGATCGAGTCCATGGGGTCGTTAATGTCCTGCGGAGATTATATCTCTCTTAGTCTGGCTCCTCACCTTCCCATATTATGGCAAAGCAAACTATACCAGTGTAGATCTAGGGTTTATTGGAGTGCACAAGCCACTCCACGACGTCAACATAGACATACGGCGACAGGATTTATATATTATAGGCTCGCAAAGCCGAAGAACGTCCACTGTTGGACATAGGCCTCCCCGATGTGTCGCCACAACAAACGATCCTGTGCGTCTCAAACCCACGACTTTCACTAGGTCAGCAGTTCCCCTTGTGGGAGAGCTTTCCATGCTATATCTTCAGGTGCGCGTTCGCTACTCTAGAACGTTTCGGCCTCATCGAACATCCGTTCTACAAGCAATGAGCCCTACCCACTACCGCTTGAGTTTGTGGGCGACCTTGGTTCTCCTGCGGATATCTTCATTCCTGATGCACACATGCACACTTGATTAATAACAATTTGACATTGACAGCGTCCGTATTTTTTTTTTTTTTTTTTGTTTGTTATAAACTAGTGCTTGACTGCAATTCCACCTGATGGTAAGCAGTGATGCAATCGTTGATGGTGAGTATTTCGTAGAAGTTATGGAACTCTTTTAAGGCTTTAGTTGAAAACATTACCAAAACATTTTTATTTTTTTATGTCAATTTAACCGGGCGCTACAGAAGAGATGGATGGATTGTGTGAGGAGTGATATGAAAGAAAAGGAAGTTAGTGATAGTGTGACGGCTGATAGGATAGAGTGGAAGAAAAAAACGTGTTGCGCCGACCCCAAGTAATATGGGACAAGGGCAGGAAGAAGAAGAAGAACCGGGCGCTACTATTCTGTCAGTGTCACGTTGAGACGGCAGCACAGTGAGGATCACCGTCAATTTTTACTTTGTAAAACACAACAATTAAAAGGTCAAACACGTGGGTTAGTAAAGACGCGTATAGTAGGTATGCGGCAAATAAGTTGAACCATTTGCTATGGTCTCACGCATTCAAGGTCGAACTCCATGATAGTTCAACTTGTGTGACGAGTATTATAACCTATTTCGGGTCTCAATCGAAGTGGGGAGTTGCGCGTAACCTTAGCAAATGGTTCAAATTATTTGCCGCGTACTATAATCTAATTTACAACCTTAAGTATGGATTTGATATTATACATAAACTACTCTTAATAAAATTTGCAGAATAATGACATACACATTACGCACTAAATAAAATTTAGAATCATTGTCATTTAAAAACATGGCCTGGTGTCAGTGCCGGATTAGCCACGTAGCAAGAGTAGCAAATGCTACGGGCCCCGCGCTTCAGGGGCCCCGGTCGGACGTACAAAAACAGGTCAGGATACCTCTTGTACGATACGATACAAGAGGTATACGATATTTAATCAAATCCGGAATATTAATAAAATAAAACAGATTCATTGTGCGTACAGCTAAGGAGTGGAATTCACTGCCGGAGTCTGAGTTTCCAGATGGCTACAACCCAGGATTTTTTAAGTCAAGAGTGAATAGGTTACTTCTAGGCAAGCGCGCTCCATCGTCGCTTTTCTTCAGATGTGATAGCGGTCAAGCCCGAACTTATCAACAATAAAAAAAATGTAATCAAATACAATGGGACTACCGCTCCCTGCGGCTTGTGAGAAAAAAGTTGGGCCCTTTGGTAGAATTTGCTACAGGCCCCGCGCTTGCTTAATCCGGCACTGCCTGATGTTACTTATTTAGGAGAGAAGGGAATGAAAGTTGGTTAACCCTTTTAAACAGTAGGTTGGTTTTCTAAACTTCGTTTCAAAGACACATAGTAAGGTCCTTTACCGTAGTGTTGCGACTCTTAAAATTCACTTCTATACGAATAATCGTTAAAAAAGTCCGAATAATCGAACTGACTGATCTGACGAGCCGTTCTTAATTCGAGCGTCTTTTTTTACTATTTAATGTCACTTAATTTTCAGCTGACCTCCAATGGTTAACGAAAAAAGATCTACCCGAAATTCACAACAGGCCATTCAGAGGTATGCTGCTGTAATGATAGATGATACTTATTTTGCAAATAGATTTTAAAAAACATTTTTGCACGTTAATATTTTTTCGTTAGTTTAAACTAGATGAGACCGGTGTTTCCTTGCTGACTACACTCAGAAGAAACACCGAAACAAACTCAGGGGTCACAGTCTCTTTTAAAGTCCATACAGTAAATTTTGTAATGGTCAAATCACACGAGAATTATGCAGATTTGTCTGAGATGGTCTTTTGAAGAAAGAACCATACAGATTTGAGTGGACCTGTCCAGTCAGTGCAAGCATTTGTCAGTATTCTACTAAGGAGCTCAACAATTTGACGAACAAAGTAAGTATGTTTTGATAACTGAGTCTTATTCTCACCATATCATTTTCATTCCTGCATGAAATTTCCTGATTGAAAAATAAACATGTTATCTCAGAGATTACTGGTATTCTGACCGTGTCAGTAATTTTGTTATTAGCAACACTATAAATCATTTTTTAAATAAGGCAACACAAATTGACTTTTGAATACTGTGATCTATTTTCAAAAACACTGAGTTTATTTTCGGATTGTTAGCACAACTGTGGACGACTTCGGTCCCTAACAGTTGTCAGTAAACATTGTGCTTTCGTAACAAGTAATAAGGTTGTTTTTCGAATGTTTTTTTGCGTTTCTTCGTTTGATTTCTTGGGCGTAGTTTGCAACATTGTTGCAAATTGCAGTTTCAATGGCTATGTTATTAAACCAATTACAAATGAAGTAAAAACTATTGAAAAGTAAACGTTTATCATCGCTGATCCTTGCACATGTATGACGTGTTGGGAAGGTATTTCTTCTTTTTTATGTAATTTCACGGTTTGGTACAACAGTAATGTTTTAATACACGTTTTTGCATTAATGGCATTCAACTTAATATTTTTTTAGTAATACGTTCTTATAAACGTTCTTAAAACTTATTTATTCCTGCATTTCATTCAATAAGAGTACATCATGATTTTTTTTCGAAAAGTTTTGTATCATCTTCCTGCTCTTGTCTTGTATTATTTGGAGTCGACGCAACACGCTTTTAGCTTTCATTCTGTACTGTCATCCTTCACGTTGTCACTAACTCCCTTTTCTTTCATATCACTTCTCACACAATCCATTCTTCTCCCTCTCTTTTATTCGAAAAGATTTTATATGAAAACATACTAAAGATTTTTTTTGTGTCTGTATGTCTGTTTGTTACCTCTTCATGTCCTGGAATAGGGCCTAAGATACTTTTTTATCCTGGGAGTATGTTCTATTGGGTTAATTTTCTTTCATAAGCATACAGGTAAAGTTCCGGCAGAAGCTTGTATATACGTCACAAAAAAATCGTAAATACCTTTAGATTATAATCTATTCCGTGCGATTGTAAACTGTTGAAAGATTGTAACAACAATTTAACGCATTATTTTTTGGTAGATTATAATCTATCTAAATAAAACAGTTAAATCACAAACACAGTTAAATTCAAAATTTTACGGTGATATTTATAATAACTTCCAGAACTTCAAATCTACTTCCAGCTAAACAACAATCCATTCCTTCCGCCAGTTAATCCAGGATTGTTAATTCAGGATTATCAAACAAAACTAATAACAGTTACCACAGAAACTAACACTACTGTAGCAACGACCATCAACACTGCTTGTACCCAATCCGACAGCCGATTTATTTGAGCGACAAGACAAATGTATCCTTGCTAAATTGATCAGTACTTTGTTACTTAAACAACCAAACTAGTCTACCTTTATACCACTCAAAAAGCAAACGAAAATAAACCCTATAACTTACAACATAAGAAAACAGGATTATTTCGGGATGTGTCAGGATAAACTGGAAGCTACAGATCTCGATGCATCATAATGCGAGTATTTTGGCATGGTTGATTTCTTTGTAAACTATGCTAGAAGCAGGTTAGGGACACAGCTAAGCGTACATAAATCTGAATTAATTAATTAATTAATGTTTTTATCGAAGGAGAACCAACAGGAATAATAAAAGGATAACAATTTTATATAAAACACTAAACCATTTACAAGTTCTCACGGGTAAAAACTGAAAAAGTAGTAGAAAAACTTAAGAACAAGCACGATAAAAAGAATATAATAAAATATCACTTGATACAATCCGCAATATGCACTTTTGAAGAAGTCCGCATTCAGCCAAGTGTGTGCAGGTTAATTATGGGATTTTTAAGTTGCCTAAATTTTGCAGTTACGTATTGTATATTATTTATTCTGAATTGGCCGAGTGAAAATAACTGTTAAAGATAAAACAAACATGTGTAAAAATAATATGGAAATGGTCAGAATACATCTCAAGGCAAGCCAAAGAAACAATGTAAGCTTACGGACAACAAGCAATGGGAAGCTCACCGTCCTGTAAGAACCGAGCCTGAGTCATCGACAGAGCCTAATTAATCCACGCGCGCCACAAAAAATATGTCAGCAAAACTGGTACTGGCCCAAAAAGCTGATTCCCGCTAGGGCCTCAGGAATTTTTGAAAGAAATACTAGTTCTGAAATGCAATGGGCAACTAAGTAGCACAGGTGATTTTTGTCCGTAAAAATCTGAGGCGATGGACTTTGAAATAGTGCAGCAGCAGCAGCTTTGGAGCAGTGGTGGCCGAGTGGTAACGGCCCCGACTTACGAGTTGTAGGTCGCAGTTTCAAACCCAGCCAGGCGCATTACTTTGTGTAATTTATTTCATCACCACTGCTCTCAAAATGGTGAAGGAAAACATTGTGAGTTAACCGGCATGTGTTCAAGAACAAAAAAAACGAAGACATGTGACATTCACCAACCCGCACTGGTCCCACGTGGTGGATTATGGCCCATTCCCTCTCTTAGAGAGGAGGCTTGTGTCCCAGCAGTGGAAACATTAAAAGGCTGATAATGATGGACTTTGAAAAACTTTTGAAGAGTTTATAAGGGGTAGTAGGTATGTAGCAGAATGGGAAGAGATTTGGTAAGGCCAAATGGGTACCATGTGTGATTTGAGGCTTTACCAAATCACACAAATTACGAGGCCTTTTCGAAAATGGACACAAAAGAAGGCACCATAAAGCAGAACTCAAAGTCTTAAGTTGGACATTATTTCTCGTCAGCTGGACTAACAATCAACTGCAAAATCAACGGCTTTACGTTCTTTTCGAGGCACGAGGATAAAAATTGCTTAAAAAGTACCGCATCCAATAGACTTCCTTCTATACTCTGAGCCACGAGCAAGAAATACTCATGTCACATCTATCCACCTTCACAGCATACCAAATAGACTAACCAGACAAACATATTAGCCAGATCATAACTCTAGTCAACGAGCCACTTAAAACGTTAATTTCAGATATAATTATTTATTCTAGCAACATTGTCAATCCTGGGGTTGCAGACGAAAATAGCAAGAACGCTGGGAGCAGTGACTAACCAGATGCTATAATTTTCAAGACGTTTGCGTTGAGTCTGGCTTCAAAAGGTAAACGAAGACTTGAATAATCTTAATTGATGGTTCAGTCAACAAGAACAATTTTGTGCTACTAACATGTAAATACGTAAACTGGTAATAAGTTAACATTACGCTTTTAAAGTCTTTGAGCTACAGAATTGTCATTAATTGTGACGAGAATATCAGCTCTCGCTTTTTTTTATGGCGGGATGGGCGGCCATTTTGATTTTATTTTAATTTTAATGTCTATATTAATGGTTATGTTCATTTGTCAGGCTGTGATCATGTACTTGCTTCTATATTTTTCTTTGGCTACATTTAATACTGGAGTTTTATCAAAAATAATTGATGCTTTATAAATGGCATGTGCATTATGGTCCACTCTAGGAACCAATAATTCTAGATCTATCTGATTCAGGAGCTTGTTGCTGCATATTATTTTTACAATAATTATTATGTGGATAATAATATAATAATTATGCTACTCCGGTGTTACCAATTTTAAATTTGTCTGTTTGCAATGAAACTGGATAAGAATAAAATACTTCAAGGGAAGTTGTAAGCCATGTTTCCATACATAAAGCATTTAAATCAACAGTACAACTAAAAAATAACCAATTAAAAAAAAGTTACGATGTGCTATTCTTGTATTGGGATTAAGTTTATATAATCTAAGACGCGACCGAAGCATTTACTTTTTTTTGTAAGTTATCTCAAACAAGGAATTACGCCTTGATATTGTGAAAGGCGGAGATGATACTCGTATACTTAATCATAGGCTTTTGTGCATCATGTTTTTCTATCAATCAATTATGCTGAAACACAATTATTATTAATGTACTTTTCGATAGTAAATAATTCAGAACCAACCACTTCTTTTCTCTTAACTTCTGGAATAGATTTTGGAGCATTTTGGTTTACCAATTAGAATTGGCCTGAGGAAAAAAATGCACTATGTGTTAATTCTGCGCAGCACTTGGTCCAACTTCTATTCAAAGATTGGCAATGTCCTTTCACGCTTCTAGTCCCAGTAAAACTTCCGCTGTGCGTTGATGTGTCAGTCAGTCAATTTCTCCTTTTATACAATATTAGTTTTAGTCTTAGCGAAACCCGAAACACGTGACTATTATTTTTAAATAAATAATCTATGTACATTTCATAACTGTATCATGAAAATTGCAAAATTATAATCTTATTATGTTACCTGGTTGTACACACAAATTTGTTCAAGGTCGTTCCATTCGTGCAACAAAACCCGTGACACGGGAGTTTTTGGCAGGATTCCTTCAAGTGAAAAGTTTTAATTATTCGTAAATTGTTTTGTGATGTAAATTTGATGTAGTTTTGTAAACTCAAATGTCTGCGCAACAGGACTGACATTGAACATTGAAACAGTTACAATCTCGGTAAAATAGAGTTCTCAATATTTTATTGTAGTGTGTTGAGTACCTCAGCCAGCTCAGTTTAAAGTTTGCCAAGACGGTGGACTTGATAAATTTGCTGCAATTTGGAACTGTGCACTAGCTTCTGACGTTTTATGCCCATGCCCATGTAGGCCTCATCAACATCATCATCATCAGCCTTTTAATGTTCCCACTGCTGGGACACAGGCCTCCTCTCTATGAGAGGGAATGGGCCGTAATCCACCACGCGGGCCCAGTGTGGGTTGGTGGATGTCACATGTCTTCGAATTTTATTATTATTTGCCTATGTAAAATAAAAATAATTTTGATTTTGCTGCCAAATACTACAAAAATGTCTACATCTATAGTCTAATGGTCAACAAATCTTGATACGAAGACATGGCTTGAAGGGCTTAGTAACTAAGAGAAAAAATCGAACTCACGCAACAAAAAATGAACCTTATCTTTTGAACCAAGTACGCAGCACAGAAGCCATTTCACCACACAAAAGGCAATAACCCTAAAACTATTACGAAACCACACAAAACAGTTAATTTTCCAACAACAACGTAACAATTGGTTCAATTGACGTAACAGAAACAGCAGAATTAATTCGCTGGCATCAAAAATAGTGCTAATCAATCTCAATTGAGACAGCCCATCAACTACATACGAGAGTATTTCCTGCAATTGTTTTAATCTAAAAAAAAACAAGGGCAACGTAGGTATGTGCTTTGTACTAGACATATAACAAGAAGGTTGAGAAACTAACTTTGTACTTTGTGAAGTAGAAAAGTTCATAGAAGTTGGTAAAAGTTATCTCAGGACCCTAAGTCTTGGACCTTAGGGACCGTAGAACCATGTTAAGACTATGCTGGCTCTTGCCTAAAAAATGCTGTTAATATACTTCATAAAATAGTAAGCGGTCCCAACAGAGGTGACTTTGCTAGTTTCAATCCGTGTAGACAGCAGTTGTAAACCACAACTGGAACGCTAGATTGCAACTGTTTGGTCCATCCTAGAGTGTTTACATGTTGTTTCTACATTGTATGTAATGTGTGCCAAATAAAATATTTTTCTTTCTGCCTACATAGTACATATATAGGATGAGTGGTCGTTCACTAATTACCAGTCACCCTACATATTTATTTTAATAAAAATATAATACAATAAAGAATACATCTATCTATCTATCTATCTAATATGTATAAATAATGTTCAAAATCTAAAATCCCTGTTTTGCCCGCAGCCCTGGCAGACATCAGCAAAAATAAAACATCCGACTTCAATATGACAAAAAAAAAACAAAAAATTGTGAAAAAACTTAAATTTCGGAAGTTGCCAAAACAAATAAATACGACTACGGATTTTTTATTTTATATAGAATTCGGTTTTTTTTTATCTAGATACAAAATGCAAAACTATGGCAGTGGTTATGCTTGGAGATTTTTTGCGTGATCACATCAGAAATGAAGATATCTACAGGAGAACCAAGGTTACTGAGAAACCTCGAAGAATCGCCAAACTTAAGTGGCACAGTGGTCGATGAGGACGAAAGGTTCTAAAGTGACGACCACGTACTGGAAGACGCAGCGTTGGAAGGCCTTCCATAAGGTGGACCTATAACCTGATGAGGGTCGCGGGCATACAATTGATGCGAGATATATAAGACCAGTCGTGCACGAAGCACGAAGTCGTTAGCACGTAGAATTGCCAGACTAGCAATGGGCTGGGCACATTGCACACAGAACAGATGGCCGTTGGGCCCGAAAGGTTCTGGGTGGCGGCCGCGTACCGGAAGACGCAGCGTTGGAAGGCCTCCCACAAGGTGGACCGATGACCTGGTCAGGGTCGCTGGAGTCCGATGGATGCGAGACGCACAGGACCGGCCATTGTGGCGACGCTTGGGGGAGGCCTATGTCCAACAGTGGACGTCTTTTGGCTGAAATGATGATGATGATGATGAGTCGTTATGGCGTTATGACCAACAGTGGACGTCTTTCGGCTAAAAATGATGATTATAATATAATATCTATATATAATCTTTTTAATTCTGTGGTATTATAAATTGAAATGCTATTGCCAAAAAGAAATAGACGAAATACTAGATTTTTTACTTGCTCCATGAAAATATGTGTAAATATATGTGTGTTTGTGTGTGTATGTGTGTATAAAGAATATATCTATCTAACTATTATATTGGATCAGTAATTATATGAATAAAAAGTTGTATATTCTTAAATACTTTTAATCTTTAATACTTTTTGATTATGGAAAAGAAAACCCACTCAAAAAGCGCAAATTGTCGCTGTAAAAATTCCACATAATCTTCCTGGCAGACAAATTTGCATATCTTCACTCACCATCTCCCAAGATCTAGCCCAACACTTTCACCAAACCCGATCCAATCCATCTTCGAGCATATCTCCCTTAGGTCACAAACAAACGTTACTTTGGACTTGCCCACCGGCACTTAGGACCTTTCTATGCCACTTATCTACGCCCTAAATGGATTTAAGTCGGGGTTAAGTGGACGTCAGCCATTACGACGATTAGGAGCGGTGACGACGGGTCAAACATTATTATAGGGGCAAGAAATTGGCCGTAACTGAGCTAAAAGAGTGCCCGTATCATTAAAAGAATCACTAAGACCATCATCTTGCGCTTTTATAGCTATATTTGGAAGCAATGGGTAGTAAAGTTTTGTGATGTTGCGCTGATTATTTTGTCTTCTTTGAGGCGAAAATTTCTAATCTCTCCTTTATCTCAAAAATATAGGCCTATTTTATAAAGTGCCTGCTGCGGTCTTCCCATCCAATTATAATTTAGGTGTCTTCAAGGCTAGTTGAATAGGCTCTTAATAAATTAGTGCGCCTTACCATTAACAATTAAATCACTGCTTACCAACCGGTGGGATCGCGGTCAAGCACTAGTTTAAAAAAAAAGAAGAACAAGAAAATTTTGAAGGATAGTTATGATCTTCATTTACAACATTTACTCAATAATGCATACCCATAAACACCCCAATTAAAAAATTAAGCATTTAGTTCGTGTTTTTTTTTGTTTTTATGAAGTTATCCTGATTGTAGGCAATAAATATAAAGGGCATCGATACACTACATTGGTAATGCATAAGTATTGGTATCTATTTATGCAAGCACACCCAAACATACTAGTGACATAGTCAAGATTTATCAAAATAAATAACCGAAGCCGATCCTGAAGGCGTCCCGTTCCCGCGCGCCTCAAGGAGCTGTCAGCACACCGAAGAGGCCCAGCCTGCTAACTGCAGGCAGGCAGGGTCGAAGCCTACTGGGGTCATGGGTTAACTTCCGAAAGGAATACCCGGCCCCGACACGATAGGCTACGAATGAACGGGGTAGGTTTTTAGTCAGTAAGAGTCTGACACTACTTCCCGCTCCGCCCAAGGACGGGATTTGTCATTGGATGATTTTACCTACCATAAAAAAGTACTACTTTCAGGTTGTGCTTTTATGTTTCATATTTGTTTATATTTAAACATGTAATTAATGTTCACAAAGTCACATATAATCGATGCCCAGAGACAGTGAGACAGTGTTTCGACAAACCACAAAGGAGAAGGGGGACGAATTAGACCGATTTTGCAAGAACTGTTAAGAGGAAGTGTGAGCCCACGAAAGATGGAAAGAATGGATCCCGAAAGGACTTTGTCCCAGGTGTGAGGCAGAACACGCAAAGAAACAACAAAATTGGAAATAAATGACAAGAAAAATTTGTATCAAGACCATTTCCCTTTTCATTAGCTTTCTTTCGTATCGAAAGACCAAAAACGAGGACTTTTACTCTTGGACCAACTGTCTGTATTAACCATCTTCCCTCGGGCAAGAGTCAATATCATCTTTTCACCTCTGTCTTGGCCAGCTGCGATGTCCCCTAGCCTTTATTGGGACCTAATAAATGCCTCTTTTAGCTTTGAGCGCATCTGATATACGGCAGACATGTCAAATCTAACATCTGTGATTTTCATTTAGGCGCATAGTCTTGCACACTATCTGTAGGTATGCATACGGCTTATTAATTTTGTTTTGGTATTTTGTGTACTAAGCAATTTTCCATCACTGTCGTAAATTTATTTTCAATTCACACCATCGAAAAGGGTGCTCTTGTTCCTACCGCTTTTAAGCACGCAATTTATTATTTTTCGCACTAGTGCGGAAAAGTACTGACGTTCGCGCCCGCCATCATTTATTATATTTATCGTAACAGGACGGGCGCTATACAATCCCTGCAAGTTACGCATCAGCCTCCGTTTATTTATATCTTCGTAAGTGCATTGAAAAATCGTCGTTTGATACACGTGCAAATCTGTCACTTCAGCACTCCGCTCCTCCGTCACAATGACAGAATTTCTTCATTTGTGTCAAAATGTACTATTTATCGATTTAAAGTAGTAAACAACAGACGCGCGAATACGTTTATTGTTATCTAAAATTCCAACAACATAATCTTGACAATGAAGAACTCTTTTCCCTAAGCTAAACAGGATGACAGCTATAACTCCGTTCCTCATTACAAAGTCTTCCATTTGATATCAGCTCCTGTCGTTTGACGAGGCATCAACATAAACCTATTCGATGCTACTGACACCATGCCCCAAGTAAAACTGGACCAAGATAACAATACTGTTGAAGATCCCTCTAATTCCCAGCAGTCTCCCTTATTATAGACAGTGTAAGGTTAGGATTCGTGTGGGGAATAGTTTAAGGATGGTAAACATAAGTTTGTATTTCAGTAACAACTGCTCATTTGGCTGGTGCAATTTGTACGAGGTCATCAACACAGTAATGGATTAGTACAATTCACTTCAGAGAAACTCAGGGCTGACGTTCAGTGGATCAACAATGTGATGTTAAAGAATAGTAAGTAATTTATTCCAAGAATTGGAGATGACTTAATCGGTAGGATCGGTAAGAACTGTTGAAGGGGAATCGTTTGTCTTGGTAAGGTCATGTCAAAAGGAGGGATGAAAAGCATGTTACTAAAAGAGATATGAGTTTACACGTGGATGGATGGAGAAAGAGGGAGAGGCCAAAAAAAAGATGGATGGACTGTGTGAGAAGTGATATGAAAGAAAAGGGAGTTAGTAATAGCGTGATGAGTGACAGGACAGAATGGAAGAAAAAAATCGTGTTGCGCCGACCCCAAATATAACAAGGCATAACATAATAAAACAACACAATATATCGATGTCCCTTTGTAGATATAATCTAACTTCGTAGCATAGCAAAATCATAAGTATGTATTTACAATTTTTTGTGATAATAATTGTAATTGTAGTTTTGTGTGCTAATAATAGCATAGCATAGCATCAGCCATATAATGTTCCCACTGCTGGGTCTCAGGCCTCGTCTCTAGAAGAGGGAATAGGTCGTAATCCTCCACACGAGCCCAATGCGGGTTGGTGGTCACATGTCTTCGAATTGTTGGATCTAGGACATGCCGGTTTTCTCACGATGTTTGTCATTATTATATGATTTAATTTATAAGAATCTTTTATTATTATTTGATTGGTTGACAATTATTTTCGAATTTAAATTAATCTAGTTATAAGGATATAATTAACTATCAATCTATTCGACAGAATTATGTATATTTTTAAGAATAAAGATACTAACTACTACTACTAATCCGCTTTATCTTTATCTTTCAACACCGCATTTGACTCTACAATATACACTGCCCTTCACACCGCCAGCGACAGGAACAGATGAAGGAACATCATGCAGGGAAAAGTGATGAAGTAGGGTAGTCATGACCCTCAACTGTGAGGAATACGAAGCAAGGAGGAGTAAGAATCAGCCTTATAACGTTTCCACTGCTATGAAGCAGGCCTATTGATGATGTTTACCTAAAGTGTCAAGAGTAGTAGTGATGAAATAAATTAAACAAAGTAATGCGCCTGCCTGGGTTTGAACCCGCGACCTACAACTCGTAAGCCAGGGCCGTTATCACCGGGCCACCAATGCTCCTATCTTCTTTGCAAGTCTTCTTTGAGAAGTTTAATTTTTCACAACTGCAAAGGAAAGTAATTTCAACTTGATATCCATGCATTTCTGGAATAAAGTGTCCCGACATCTGTCAGGACACTTTATTACAGAAACGCATGAACAGGCGGACAACGACGTGATCTTTAAAGGATTCCTATTTGCCTTTTGAAGTATGGAACTTTAAAAACAAAAAATGGGGAGCAATAAATCAGAGCATAAATTATTGCTGTATAAATCTAGAAATAACTGAATTTTAAACGTTCCGCCTTATTGATGCATTTATTTATATATTCTTTATTGTACACCGCATAAACAAAAAATATAGGACAAACATTAAACTTAAAACATGCATTTTTTTCTGTTTTTTTTATAATGTGTATCTGAATATCTGGTGATCTAATAAAATAACATTTACTTTACGATTGTTTAATGAAGCAATGAAAGTGAAAAATTGGTCGTTTACTTATTTATTCATGTACACACAAACAACTAAAAATGAAAAGAATAAATACATATAGAGAGCACAAACGTACTGCTTATCTCAAATGAAATTTCTTCCAACAGGAGAGTTGGATGAGAGATGTAGAAAGTATAAAAATAAGTTAGAGAATTAAAAATAAATAGATCTTGCTACATAAGTACTGCGATATTACAGAAAATACGAAACTCAAAGAAACCAATAAATACCTCATTTCAACAAAATAATAACATAACTTTAATGTAAATTTTATTTGAACTTATAATTCCATGTCGATCAAAAAATATAACACTTCAAAGCAACCCATTTTAAAAGAAAGGCAATTTCATAAGTAAAGACCTACTCTATTATATTATCTAAATTTAATCGTATATGACATATATATATATCTCAATAACAGTAAATAAAAAAAAAAACATAATTGTTGACTAGAAATGAAGACCCTAACTCCTTCCTAAACCACCAATAACATATCCATAAATTAACTTCACCACCTTTTGGTACACATCTTAACTTCTATCTTGATCCGACCAATTTGGCCGTCAACAAGTCTACATGTCGTCGTCAATTTCTCCATCAGGTGGTCAATCTTCGCGTCAAGTGTCCGTCAGGCCTTACAATTAATCCGTCGAGCTCGGTGGCATAATTACCAAGTGACATCAACTGGCCGGCGCCGGCGCAATTGGCGCGACCTTCCAACGTCACTGCTATACTAATTATAATTAAATTTTGAGTTGTAGGGTCTCGTAAAAATGTTGTGTGTCTAGTTTAGTGTAGGCGCGTCTGGTTTGGTTGTGAAATTTATGAATTGGTTTTTTTTTATGGTTCCGTACCTCAAAAGGAAAAATACAGAACCCTTATAGGATCACTTTGTTATCCGTCTCTCTGTCAAGACCCTTTATATCGGGAACACGTGAAGGTATTGAGCTAAAATTAAAACCATGTACTCAGGTTTGCAGTCCCTTGAAGCTATGAATAGATCAAACTTCTAAGTTAACGACAAAAAGAAATACGGCCGTTTATATCGCCAAAAACGTACGTTTCGACACTTTCAATGGAATCAAAATTTATAGGATACTTCCCGTTGACCTAGAAGCCTGAAATTTGGCACGAAGCAAGGTCTTACAGCACTAGTATAGTAATAAATCTGAAAAATGAAAATTTGTAGTAAAAACACAAAAAAAATATTTCTTTCGTTTCGGAAAAATCTTCAAAACTCGATTCAGGAATTGAACTATTTTTACATAAATTAGTTTGTACGGAACCATCTGTGTGCGAGTCCGACTTGCATTTGCCCCATATTTTTTATAATACATAGGCTCGCGTTTGACCACTATCTGACCTGATGGAGTGATGATGTGGCCGACGATGGAGCTCACTTGCCTAGAAGCGTCCTATTCAGTTTTGACATAAAGACCTAAGTTGTAGCTATCAGGAAACATAGAATAATTATTTTATACCTCAGGGACATGTTCCCTTGGTGCAAAGGTCTGAAATCATTCAAGGTAAGCCACTGAAAAAAGTGAGTACAGACTCATATATTTTTATGTTTTGACTTCGATACGACAATCATTATCGCTGATGAAATATCACTGTGTCTAGATGTCTTTATGTCAGGGTATAGGAACTTATGGTCCTCCCTCATATCATAGAAAATCTTCAGGGCCAACAGATTTTCAACATGTAAAGAAAATTTGTGAGTGTGGTAGGTATAATATGTTTGTTACTCCTTTACGCTTTAACGTCAGAAAGGACTTGAACAAAATTTTGCGCACATAGTTTTATACTTTCACACGGGCAGAGCTGGTAGCAGCCAGTAGTATTCAACATTACTTTTAGTATATGTGAAACCTGAATATAGTTTGATCAGAATCAGGAATAGAATCGATTCCAAATTTTTTTACAACATGTTAAATTTTTTCCCAAAATTCTTTAAAAAAAGTCACAAGTTAGATACCACCGAAACTAAGTACAATATAGGCCACGGAAAGTCAGGGAATAGCTGGTTGTGGGAGCAAAACAATCCCTCAGTGGCCCAGATGGCCCGTTGACCATGTGTTTGTGTGGATAACCAAGTAACATAACAAGCTTATAACTTTGTGATTTTTCATGATACGAGTAGTTAGTGAAATTTATGAAATTTTTTACATAGATACATTGCATATAAATACTAGACCCGTGTTTCAGGTTTCGCATAAAGTAAAAATAAGGTTGTATATGAATAGGTTACTTCTAGGCAATCGTGCTCCATTGTCGACCTCATCATCGCTTACCATCCGAAGAGATAGTGGGCAAGCATGAACCTATCAATAATAAAATAAAATTTATTTCCAACTCATCCCCTCGGTCAATGACAAGACCAAAGAGCACAATAAAACAAATGAATGCATAAAACATGGCGCCACAAGTAGATTCTTATGTCAAGGATGTCATTGCGCACAAATCACAAGTACAATCATCTGTGCCGGAAGAAATATCTGTTGGCTATAAAAATATCTGTTCAACGCGACGAGGCCGATCTTCAAAGTGTTTTGTTTCATGTCTGCTGAGTCTATCAAAGTAAGCATTTCATCTGTCATCGTTTAATGGTCAGTGGTTGTGGAAGTGTGGCCATTATTAGCTACAGTCTGGCTGTTTTTTTTTATGGTTGGTAAAATCATCCAATGACATCCCCCGCCTTTGAGCGGAGCAGGAGATAATGTCAAACTCTTACTGACTAAAATCCTACCCCGTTGCATTGCCTTGGTATGCATTTTCATACCTCCCCAGAACTTCAGAGTAGGCTTCGACCCTGCTGGGCCCCTACAATTTGCTGAAAACCGTCAACGATTTGGGCTTGATCCGGACTGTTACCGGTCGGACGGAAACCGAGCTACCCATTGCCCGCCGTTCGTAAGCCCACGCCTATGGTGGCCGGGAATCGGGATTGGAATTACGGTGACGGCTGCGACTGTCTGGCTATGGAGTGTGATTTTCTTCTTAATCTTTCTTTTTCCCTTGTGTTGACTTTTTGTTTCTTGGGTTAAAATCATACAATGAAATCCCCCACCCTTGGGCGAAGCGGGAGATAGTGTCAGACTTTTACAGACTAAAAAACCCACCCAGTTCCTACTTATCCCTACATACAGGGTATTTTTCCAGTATCGTGTTGCCCCAGTAATTGGGTTGTGGAGGTCTGATGAGCAGTAGCCCCATGAAAAATACAGGTACTTAACTAATCTGGTCTTCCTGACTTGAGCGCGGAGTTCAAAGTAGGCAATATAACGCAAATCTGATTGCGAAGCGATCCAATGTGGTTTACGCGACGCGGCAGCTTTGCCTTACTTGCGCGCGAAGTCACAGAACACACAGGAAATTGCACTCCTTAGCTGGACTCACAATAATGTACCCAAACATTTGTCCGTATGGATAGGATATCCACCGTGTAACGATGGCGCATCGTCATAGGTCTGGTGGTTCGATGGTGGTACAGACACTACTTACTTCTTTGTCTATCCTAGCTTCCATTACCTGGGGTCGGGTCTCTTCACAATTCTGCGCTAGGACAGTTTATTCTGAGTTGACCTTTTTGGCAGTTGGGCTTCGTTGAGAGAGACCTCTCGATGATGGAACGGAATTTAATTCCGCTAAGTCCGTTATTTAGCGGAATTAAATTATACATTTCTACCGTATCTTTAATATAATTTTTATATTAAAGGTATGTTATTCTTTTATCGAAATTAGGTATTTATTGGTTTTGTATTTTATGTATTAAAACATTCCTTTAATGTAAAGTTTATTTGAACTTATAATTCCAAGTCAATCCAAAGATATTTTAACATTTCAAAGCAACCAGTTTTAAAAAACGGGTATTTCATAGGCTTTTTTTTTTTGTTGTGTCATTTTTTTAATGATATAAAATAATGCTTGACTGCAGTTCCACCTGATGGTAAGCAGTGATGCAATCATTGATGGTGAATCGCATTAGTTTAATAAGAGCCTATTCACTCTAGCATAGCATCAGCCTTGTAATGTCCCCACTGCTGGGACTCAGACCTTCTCTCATAAGAGGGAATGGACCGTAACCGTAATTGGTGGATGTCACAAGTCTTCAAATTCGGTTTTAGGATATGCTGGTTTCCTCTCGATTTTTTCCTGTACCGTTTTGAGAGCAGCGGTGATGAAATAAATTACACAAAGTAATGCGCCTGGCTCGGTTTCAGTCCGCGACCTACAACACGTAAGCCGGGGCCACCACTGCTCTATAATTGTAAATATATGTAGTCTAAAATCATCATTTTATTCATGGAAAAAAGAGTGCTGAAATGTTCATGTAGTACATAATTCTAACGCTTGACGTATATTTTCTTTCAACACTTTTATGAACAAAGTAATGGCGTGTGCACACTTTTATTTCAGATAAATCGTGATTTCGTGTCCTAGAAACCATTTCCTTCGTAGACACGTCAAAGAGAAATTGAGTAAATTCTTAGAACTTCCATCTATCTGTTTCATAGCTTGCACGAAGCGAGACTATGATTTCGTTGAAAATCTTAAATAGTATTTCGAGATGCGACAGAATGGATGTAAGAAAAGAATCAAAATGATGACGTAATTTTTTTCTTCGCTTTTTCTAGATTTATTATAATTTATTTCCTTGAGTCATGTTTTTCCTAGAAAAATAATAATAAAGAAAATGGCGGCACGGTTGACATTTGTCGGACAAGTCACCGTCCGGGAGAATCAATTCGTCACATTATCTCTGGTTGTTCTCGTCTTGCTAACGGAGAGTACTTGCATAGTAGCCAGGATTATCCATCAGCAACTTGCTCTGAAATACTCTCTTGTAGGATTGGAAGTGCCGTACTACAGGTATGAGCCCGACCCAGTTCTTGATAATGGTCATATCACATTGTACTGGGGTCGGTCCATCATCACTGACAGGACTATTATAGCTAATAAGCCTGATATAGTGGTGGTGGACCGAAGGCCGAGAGGCGTGCAATGATTGTGGACATATCTGTTCCATATGACGAGAATCTCGTGAAAGCCGAGAAAGACAAACAAATTAAGTACATTGACTTGGCTCGCGAGGTTGTCGACATGCGGGATGTGGATTCGGCGATCATTGTACCGATAGTCGTTTCAGCCAATGGCTTAATAGCCAAGAGCCTCGACCAACACCTTAGAAGGCTCTCGTTAGGCGGCTGGATCAAGGGCTTGATTCAGAAAGCGGTACTCCTGGACACGGCTCGTATAGTCAGGAGGTTCCTTTCTCTGGAGCCCTGACCACCGGTAGCTTAGACCCTGTTCCCGATACCGGTGGGACACTATTTTTTATATTTTTAAATATTTTTTGTAATTATTTTTTTTTTAATATTTAAAAATATAATTTATATGTTTATACTATGAATAAGGAAAATTATTATTATGAGTTTGTTGTGTCCCACTGTAGGGCAAAGGCCTCCCTTCCATTCTTCCACTATTCTCTGTCTTTAGCCACATAATATATGGCCTTTATCCTTTGGGTAGGAGTCAATTTTTAAAGGGATTTAAATTTAATACGAAACCTGAAAATCAATGATAGTTACATCTGCAATAACAAAAATCTAATTATAATATGATAAGTAGATTTTTAATCGAACATTAACAACCACTTAAAATACAAAACCCAAACGTCAACTGCCTCATTAATTAAAACTACAATCAAAGAGCCACATTATTATAAAAATGTCCAACAAAAACCTCATATAAATTACATTTAAAACTTTTTACAGTCGACTATGAATACTAAAACAAAGGACATGAAAAATTCTCAAAGAAAACATCTGTTACTAATTATGTCGCTAATTATATCGCCATGTCGTACCGGTGACATTTCGAATAAATGTAATCGATCCCGTTAATTAACGAGCACTCGATTAAATGGAATAAAAATAAAAAGTCTAAAAATAATATTCATACTTGTATGTGGGGCGTTTTTTGTTCAAAAACTTGTTGTCACAAGTCGACTCTATAGTTTTATTTCTAAGAAGCGTTGTGTGTCGTACTGGTTCGTCAAGAATTGTAAAAAGAAATGTATGTGACGACACTGAGTTACTAGCCTGTCGGTTTTATACCGGTTGCTTTTTGAGGGTATGCGTTGGAGTTATACTCGTGTAACTTAATTACATTAAGTCCGTTTCATTATTGGACCTCCAAACGTACGGCGACGTGTCACTGGCACATGATGGACATACCACCCATACGCACAAACAATTTTGAAAACGAAAATGGAAAGAATGGAATGTCCTGACGGAGTCTGTTTCTTGATAACTTTCCAGGAGGGTTTTTAAATTAAGAGCAAATAGGTTACTTCAAGGCAATTAAGCCTGCTCCGTCGTCAACCACATCATCGCTTGCCATCAGGTGAAATAGAGATCAACCACAAGCCTGTCAACAATAATAATTATATTACTCGTAATTAGGTGTAAGAAGATGGTCTTTCGTTAAGACTAAAAGCATTTAACACTGAAGTGCCTCTTTACTGACATTTATTAAGAAATTTAGGGCTGATTTCATCATTCTATATAAAAACTTAGTTCAACTAAACTGAGCTCAGCGTAATCTAGTTTAAAGACCCGTGTCATAAACATGGGCGACAACAAAAGAATTGAAACTGAGTTTAGCGTAAACTAGGTTCAATTCATCGCGGTGAAATGCAAAATGAAGCTATAATCTCGATTAGTCGCTCAAACTACGTTTTGTTCGGACGAATCGCGATTAGTTTATTGGTGAATTTGGCCCTAACTGTTTTATCACTTTTAAATTAGGTAACAGCATTTAACGAGAATTATGTGAAATATCCGAAGTCTTTTTACATTAAATTTGTAGAAACTACCATTACATACCACCATTACCATTACCATTATTACTACTATTATATTGTATTGTACTATATTTTAGTCAATTGTACTTTATAGAAAAATAACATAGTAAGTACAAGTATAATACCATATTTGGAAGGACGCTCTTAACGAAACAAATTTTGTTTCGTTAAGAGTGTCCTTCCCGGTGTACATTTTTATACAACCGCATCTTTCACTAGATATTTTTTTCTTGTGGATTTTATTAGGTTTTCATTAACCAATCTAGAAAAGACCTTTGAAAATCTGCAATTTTGCGTGAGCTTTGTACCTTTATAATTTACTCATAAATCAACCACAATTAATCAAGATTCTGGATGATGAATTATAAAAAAAAAATTACGGTTTTAAAAAAAATATATATTTTCCGGGACAAGTTTTGTGAAATAATCCGGTGATTTGTTTTTTTAATTTATATAAACTAGTGCTTGACTGCGACCTGATGGTAAGCAGTGATGCAATTTTTGATGGTGAAGCGCACTAGAATTACGGAATTTCATTTATCTCTCTTTTTTCGCATTGCCTCTTTATCAAACATTGTGTTGGATGAACCAACAAGCGTTTAAACCATGCTTAAGTTTACGATAGACGAGTGTTAAAGGGCTCTTAAATAAAACATTGAGGAGTATTTTCTAAAATTACTTACAAAATTCGCTAGTCAATCACTGTTTAGAGGTGTACAAAATGAATAACTAAAAATTAAAACGATTTTTTTCTGAACTTGGTAAAAGTTCCAAAAAAGTGACAAAAAATAAAATAGAAAAACTTAATAGCCTCCCACACCTACCATCTTCCACCCCATTTAAAAATCGACCAATCCAAACAGGAAGACACACAATCTAGTGAACATTGCGACGATTTACTTTGAAATTGCCGCCCGAACTCGTAAAGAACAACAAAGGATATTCGCCGGCCGCCGTCTGCACACTTAACACTTTCGTCGAAAACCCCAGAGACTGGTTGTTAAATCGCAATTTGTTGTAAATAATCGATTTTTGATGGGTACCACTCATGGCGATATTTGCGTCTAGCCCCGATTATTTTGCTTTAAGTAATATATTGTTGGTCTTCCTTTTCAGGTCATGAAACCCATTTAAAAGTGTTTAAAATGCTATTAGCATGCTTGTAATGTCTTTATTGGATACTAAGCTCCCTGCAGGGTATGTTTGAGCAGTATTTAAATGTAATACATCATTGCCTGTCTGAAACCTCTTCGCTTGGAATTCCACGCTGTTTATGCATAAAGATTAATTTGCAGTGTCTACCTGTACTGGGAAGTCGTTGTACTGGGAAGTCGTTGGAAGTCTGAGTATAGAAAATGTATGGTTTACTTGACACTACAATTTATTTCTTTTGCTTTTATCAAACTTACTAGTTATAATAGCTTATTCCAGCGGTTTAGCACTACGTCCGATCCGACAAAAACCTGCTCTTATCCACCAATTTTAGGCACGCTATTGACACTTTTCCGCACTGGTGCAAAAAAATTCGCGTGCTCGCTCCCGCCACAATTTTTATTGTAATGAAATAGTTCTACGGCTACTACAGACCATACTTTCACGGGTTCGGATCGGACCTAGTGCAAAACTGCTCTAATTGTAGAAGTTTATCCCATGAGAACAAACTCCTGGATAAAAAGTATCCTATGTGCTATTCCAGGACATGTTTTACTCATGTACTAATTTCTTCGAAATCATTTCAGCCGTTCTAGCGTAAAGTAGTAACAAATATACACACATACACTCACAAACTTTCACCATTATTAATAGTGTGATAAGTAAAATTAACTATACTATATAATTTTATAAACTTGGAAATAAAAAAACTCTTAACTTATCTTAAAATTATGTCGTCAAAAAATTCCACCGGATCGCTGTCGACTGAAAGTCTCAGTTAATATAGGAGTCACCCAACTATTGCCTTGATCACACATACCGGGTGAGACAAAAAAATGTTGCTCGGCTGTGACAGTGAGGTAAGCGAGTTGTAGTGGTAAGCGCTCGGCCGAGCACTCGGCACTATGTTTATACCTACCGATTATTCGATCGAGAGCACTATCTCGTCGGTAGCGACGCTGGTACTAACCAGCGTCCTTCATTAATGCTATGCTTCCCTAGTCTGTGCAAATCTCATCCAGATCCTATTTAGATGTCACTCCACTGGATCCGTGCGTTGGATTACGGCCCACTCAGAACAAATCCAGGCTTCTTTTTTGAATTTCCCAGCTGTGAGAACGCAACCAAAATGTCACATATAAATATACACAACATATTTAATTATTTGATGATTTCCCAAGTCCAAAAAACTGGTCAAGGGCGAGTTGGACTCATACTAGAAGGGTTCTATTCTACAATTAATTTTATTATTTGTAGTCGTAATGGCAATAGAAATACACATTCTGTCAAAATGACTCCCTACCTCTTACGGTTTATGAGATACAGGACGCTGACAGACGGACAGACGGACAGACGGACAGACGAACAGACGGACAGACGGACAGACAGACAGACGGACAGACGGACAGAAGAACAGATGGAGAGACGGACAGACAGACAGACGGACAGACGAACAGACGGACAGACGGACAGACGGACAGACGGACAGACGGACAGACGGACAGACGAACAGACGGACAGACGGACAGACAGACAGACGAACAGATGGACAGACGGACAGACAGACAGACAGACAGACGGACAGACGGACAGACTGACAGACGGACAGACTGACAGACGGACAGACGGACAGACGGACAGACCGACAGACGTACAGACGGACAGATGGACAGACGAACAGACGGACAGACAGACAGACAGACAGATGAACAGACGGACAGACGGACAGACAGACAGACGGACAGACGGACAGACAGACAGACGGACAGACGGACAGACAGACAGACGGACAGAAGAACAGACGGAGAGACGGACAGACAGACAGACGGACAGACGAACAGACGGAAAGACGGACAGACAGACAGACGGACAGAAGAACAGATGGAGAGACGGACAGACAGACAGATGGACAGACGGACAGACGGACAGACGGACAGACGGACAGACGGACAGACAGACAGACGGACAGACGGACAGACGGACAGAAGAACAGATGGAGAGACGGACAGACAGACAGACGGACAGACAGACAGACGGACAGACAGACAGACGGACAGACGGACAGACCGACAGACGTACAGACGGACAGATGGACAGACAGAAAAACGGACAGACGGACGAACGGATAAACGGAGAGACGGACAGACGGATAGATGGACAGAGGGACAGACGGATAGACGGACAGACAGACAAATGGACAAGCGGACAGACGAACAGACGGGTGAATGGACAACGGATACTTAGTAACAGGATCTCGTCGGTATACGGGTACAAACCCTAAAAAAAGGTAAACTTAATGTCTTACATATTTTTAAGTTTATTTTTCATACGTTTGTCACAATAATTCTACATTCTGCATTTGCTGCGACATTAAGTGCATTCACTTCGAATAAATCTCGAATAAATTATATACCTATAAAACGGGTATAAAAATGCAAAGTGCTGTTGGAATAAATCCAAAAATGACTGTGTAAAAATATATTTGCGTACTGCCCTCATTTCAGGCGGGTCAAAAATATTTAATGAATGTTTTTTTTTTTGTTAAATATGCAACTGCAAATTCAGAATACTTATTAAAATGTTTTTTAGGGTTCCGTATCTCAAAAGGAACAATCGGATCCCATATAGGATCACTTTGATGTGCGTCTGTCTGTCTGTCAAAACCCTTCATCCCGAGAATGCGTGGAGGTACCGAGTTTTTTTTATGGTAGGTAAAATCATCAGATGACAAATCCCGCCCTTGGGTGGGGCGAGAGATAGTGTCAGACTCTTACTGACTAAAAACCTGCTTCTTTCATTGCCTTTGTCCCAGGCCCCCGGCGTTCATTTTCACATAACCCTTCGAGAGGTATCGAGTTGAAATTTAAACCATATACTCAGGTCTGCGGTCCCTTGAAACTGTGAAAAATTAAAACTTCTAATTAACAAATTCTTAATCATCGTCATCATGTCAGCTGAAAGACGTCCACTGTTGTTCATAAGCCTCTCCCAAGTGTCACCATAACGATCTCGCATCCATCTGACTGGCCTGTTGATCTAGTGGTTAGTGGCCCTGACTGCTAAGCCGGAGGTCGTGGGTTCGATTCCCACTCAGGACAAATGTTTGTGTGATGAGCACGATCATTTGTTCTGTGTCTGGGTGTTATTTATCTATAATTTTATGTATTTAGAAATATATAAGTATGTTTATTAGCTGTCTGGTACCCATAACACAAGCTCTGCTTAGCTTGGGACTAGACGGTGTTGTGTGATAGTTGTGGAATATTATTATTATTTTTTTTTATTATCTGATGCCCACAACCCTCACCAGATCATTTGTAGACACCTTGTACGAGGCCTTCCAAAGCTGCGTCTTCCGATACGCGTTCGCCACTGCAGAATCTTTCGGCAGCAATGTCCAATTCTCAATATACTAACCCAATAGCAACCAATGGGAATCGAACTCAGGACTTCACGCCCAAAAGTCGAGCTTACTAACGAGGCAGTTCTTTTAATTGCAACAAAAATAAAGGTTAATGAAACGAAATTTGCTAAGCTGTTCGTGCAAGGAATCTTCAAATTGTAGCAATTATGTTTTACGAAATACCAAGTGAAATTACAAGGAAAGAAAAAATAAATTTATTGACTTTCTGGTGTTAAGTGAGCATTGTGTACGACAGTCATTTCTTTGCAGACATTTTTTTCTGCATTATACATTTTTTTATAAAAATAAAATAATAAAAATTATACTAGCACTAGCTTTTGCCGCGACTTCGTCCGCGTAGAAGTCGAATATTTTTCTATTAGGTTTTAGAGCAGTGGTGGCGGAGTGGTAACAGTAAGCAGTAGCCCCGACTTACGAGTTGTAGATCGTGGATTCAAACCAAGCCAGGCGCATTATTTTGTGTAATTTATTTCATCTCCACTGCTCTCAAAACGGTGAAGGAAAACATCGTGAGGAAACCGACATGTCCTAGAATCAAAAATTCGAAGACAAGTGACATCCACCAAGCCGCACTGGGCCCGTGTGGTGAATTACGGCCCATTCACTCTCCTAGTGAGGAGGCCTGAGTCCCAGCAGTGGGAACATTAAAAGGTTGATGATGATGATGATGATGAGGTTTTTGATTGATATTTTTATTATAATTAATAGCTGTCGTCCACGACTTTCACTTAGAAATTGGAAGTATTTTTTAAGTGCAAGTACATTAGCAGGCTGTTTAAGATGCATCACACTATTACCATTTGCCCAACTGCACCCGTCAAAGACTCGGAGTGGACGCAGGGTATCAAATGATTGTGGTGATTTCTAGATAGATATGGTTATGTATATACAATATGTATATAAATAATATGTAAGTACAGGTAGTAAAGTGGTTAATCATCGTTTATTTATTTCTTCTTAATTTTATTAAAATTGTCGTTTGATACACGTGGATACTTGTCACTGCAGCACACGGTTCCATAATACAACAAATACCGCCTCAGTTGCAATGACAACTATTTCCGCTTCTATCAAAATGTACCATTCTCCCGCTCTGGGTAGAGCGAGACGGCTGTCAAAAAACCCACCAGTTTTCTCTTAGCTACATTTTGCGTCTTAGGACCGCGGCCGCGGTAAGTCTTTTGAACTGTCCCGTAAAGCGAACGTACACATCTCGTAAAACTGATACCAAAAACAAAAAAATCACCTAGGTACCATGATTAAACAATTTTGTTTGTAGATCAAGAAATAGAGCTCATGGTCGGTCATTCGCTTCTTGGCATTGAGATAAATATTTTTTGTTTAAGAGAATGCGTTCTGCGAAACTAGAACCAAGATTTAGTATGAGGATAGATGCGGCATTGATGCAATTAGTTGACTTTTCAATATTATTGTCAAAAACCAGAAATGTTTATTTCATTTTGAATAGTCAAGATGTCGGTTAGTCAAAAAAAAATGTGAGGCTAAATTGCACAATCCAATGCGTAGATCTGCATAAAATATGTGTAAGAAACTCCATGGACACTATGAGTTACATAAATCACAATGTAGTTAAAAGTAATTAAAAAATAAAAATTGTAATAAGCCACTGGCAGCTAAAAGATGACCAGTCTCACTGACCATTTGTTTGTTTTTATTCTTGACTAGCACTTTGCCTAGCTACTCCGCTCGCGAGAATGCTGTCATAAAAAAAAATTGTACCCATAAATCGTATTTAGAGGATAGATTTGAAGAACTAATAGTGGCAGTCTTTTGTGCTAAGTTTCAAGATTTTTAATCCAAGGAACATTCTCCTATACAACCAATGAATACTTTTTTGTTTACTTGGGTTATTATCTATTTATGCTAAATTTCAAGTATATTAGGCCCAAGAAATAAAATTTTGCATACAAACCAATTTCCCTTTTAACCCCCTTAAAAATTTAATTTTCAAAACCCCTTCATAATGCTTGCTTACATTTTAAAAAGCATTTTTAAAGCTTCGTACAAAATTTCACGTTCCCTAAACCTAAGACTTGCGGCTGTGCGTTAACATGTCCGTCAGTTTTTCCTCTTACATATACAGATAAATGTTAAACACAAATCATAAAAATTCAGATAACTGCCACTTCCGTGTGTATGTGTAAATTACGTAAGACTAAGTTTGATGTGAAGACTCGATCAGTGATTAAGATAACTGTCAAAGGTACCAACGTACCCGGGCAGGCAAGGTCTAAAATAAGTTTTCATCCACTTCAATTTCTGAACCTTTAAAAAAGGGCTTTATGTTTAGAAGTTCCCATAAAATCCGACACACACTTTGTCGACATCTTAAAAAATCATCAAATTACCCACGACGATGTCGTGAGTGTTACCCGCTTACAAATTGCTCAGAATGTAAGTTCTTGGTAAATATTTCTGTGAGCAAACCGACGTTTTTGCTGCCTCTAAAGACACCGCAAGAAATCTCCGTGAACACTTTATTTTGACAAATTTGTAAATCTTCACATGACTTCACATTTTTGTGATTGTCGGAAAAAGTTTTTAAAAGACATAATCGTTTATCAGCTGTCAAACTGGGCGGCCATTTTGTGAAATTTGAACGAGACATTAAAATGGTTCCAGTTCCTTTTTTGAATCTTTGGTATTTCATTCAGGTTCCGAATATGATCTCTTTTTATCAACCTTCGTATCTTTAAATACAATTATTACAATTAAGTTTAGCAGATTAATTACATTATTAAATAATTCAATAATAAAAAAACACTGTTAAAAGTATAAAAAATAGTACCTCACGAGTATCGGGAACAGGGTCCGAACTACCGGCGTTCAAGCCCAAAGAAAGGAACCTATTCTAACTATACGAGGCGTGTCCAGGAGTACCGCTTTTTGAATCAAGCCACCTAACGCGAGCTTCCTAAAGTGTTGGTTGAGGCTCTTGGCTATTAATCCATTGGTTGATACGACTATCAGTATAATGATCACCGACTCCACATCCCACATGTCGAAAATTTCGCGACCCAAGTCAAGATATTTAATTTGTTTGTTTTTCTCGGGTTATTTTCATTTTATTTGGGGTGGATTTTTTACATATTAGAGAGTGTGCGCGGGAATCGCCTGACTTGTCGTACGGCGAATATCAACCCTTACTTTGTTGAAACTTCTACGGTCTGGACTAAGCATTTTGCCACGTTGTTTTTATCGCGTGCTTCGAAAGACTGGAACAATTTTCCTGCTGCGGTCTTCCTGTCCGATTATAATTTGGGTATCGTCAAGGCTAGAGTGAGTGGGCTCTTAATAAACTAGTGTGCCTCACCATCAACGATTATATCATTGCTTAAGATCAGGTGGGACTGCAGTCAAGCACTAGTTTATATATATTTTTTTTACTAATTTTAGTTACTGTTTTATAACTGGTAGATGCGTTTTACTGCAACATTGAAATAATATGTCATAAAAGGCTTTTCAACTGACTAGGCAGACCTTTTGAATTAAAATATGGTTCGTAATATTCATAAGACACTTAAAGCCATACTGATGCTTTACGGCAAAAATAACTCGAAGCGACAAAAACCTGACACCTTGGTCGGCGAAATACAGGAACCATGAGCCGTGTGACCATAACACCTCTTACAACTTTTTGCCCATATATTAATTGCTGGCCTAAAGACCAATGGCCATGAAATTAATTGTTATCATTATATATACCTGTAGGCAATTTTTTTCAAAGTTCACATTCTTGTCTTCACGCTCTTTTTTTCATAGGTGAGCAGAATTTCAATCAACAGCAAGCCTTGTTTAGTGACTTGATGTTGCTGTCTTGGCCATAAAATTTTGAAAGGTGTTTCCCCTTTCCCCAAAAGCTGAGAGTCAATTTTCCTTCAAGCATAAAACTTCGGAACTACTTTGAAAGTTCTCTCAAACTTAGTTCAGTTTTTGTCAAAATTTATATATTTTAATTTCTTTTAATTTTAATCTATTTTATAAGTGTATCACCGAAGACGTCCAGTTCTAGACATAGTTCTTTCCAAGCGCCGGCACAACAACTGGTCCTTTGCGTCTCACATCCATCGGATCTATCACATCCGTGACCTTTGTCAGGTTAACAGTCCAACATATGGGTGACTTTCTAACGGCACCTATTGGTACCTAATATTAAACATATTTCAGAGAAAAAAGATCTAGACATCTTTAACCAAAAGTAAATACATTGTATTACTTTTAAGCAAACATCCTCTGTCGTTTATCACATCACTGCATACCATCAGGTGAGATAAAAGTCAATCTTATCAATCATCTACTTAGCGTTTACAACAACTAGCACGGGGTCGGCTTCCTGTATAACTGTGTGTGTGGCTAAATACCTGTGATTTACATGGAGCGACTGCCTATCAAACCTCCACAACCCAGTTACTGAGCAAGACGATGCTCCTTGGATAAGCTGATGGTCAGACTGGCGTCTGACTGCTTGTAACGACCGTTAAAGATCTTCGAATGACACCGGGATCAAAAACTTCATACTTTTCGAGTCACGGAGTGTAACTAATGTCCTGGATAATACTTAGAAAAGTATTTATATGAATTGAGAACCGCAATCCTCTCAATAATAGTTAACAATTGTGAGTCGGTCTACACACGAAGATTTTCGTACGGCAAAAAAATCACGTTTGTTATATGAGAGACCCACGAAAATATTTATTTTATTCTGTTTTTAGTATTCGTTGCTATAGCGGCAACAAAAATACATCATCTGTGAAAATTGTAACTGTAGTTCATGAAATACAGCATGGTGTCAGACCGACGGATATTGCGGCAGAGTCTTAGAAATAGGGTCCCGTTTTTACCCTTTGAATACGGAACCCTAAAATGACAGATTTTACAACGTTATACCAAAAAAACCTCGAATATTTTGTTACACTGCTGTAAGACCATACTCAACGCCTGTTCACACCTTTAGGACCAAAATGTCACACGTAAAGGACCAGGAATGTGAAAAATACGGTCCTTTTTGCTCTTTCCAGTATTAAGTTTCGAGACCGCAATACTGTAGGGGGCAGTGGATCATATCGAAGGCTGTCCTTGTAACTTCATTGAATGAACCTGCCCTTTTTATGTGAGCTAAAAATAATTTACTGGACAGTTCATTGAGAGGATAAAATGTTCCGTTACTGGCCGGATTTTTTTTGTCAGCCATCATTTGTAAAGAGTATTTCTGTAGTCGTGATTATATTGATGGAATCCTTGAATTTTAAGATACTCATTAGGTAATTTCTTTATAGATCTTTCATGTATGGTTGGCGCCATAATTTAGCAAATGACAGGCCTGTTGGTCTAATTGGTTAGTTAGCCGGAGTGCTATGCTAGATGTCGTGGTTTCGATTCCCACCCAGGACAAATGTTTGTGTGATGAGCACGATCTTTTGTCCTGTGTTTGGGTGTAATTTATCTATAATATAAATTTATTTAGAAATAAATAAGTATGTTTATCAGTTGTCTAGTACTCATAGCACAATCTCTGCTTAGTTTGAGAGGCGATGTCAAAACTAAAAAAAAAATTAAGTGATTGGTTATTGCGCTGCGGGTCGTGGGTTCGATTCCCGCACGGAACAAATATTGTATGACCTAAGTTGTTCCGGATCTGAGTGTGGGTAGATGAGTTTACATCTCTGTGAACGTATACACGATGTGTATACGTTCACAGAGATGTCACAGAGATGAGAGTAATTCCTAGAACGCTTTTTTTTAATCTTCCCAAGCCAGTCACGAGACTCTATAGTATTGTTTTTTTTTTGTGCACAAATCGTGCAATGGCATAGCATTAGCCTTATAATGTTCCCACTGCTGGGACTCAGGCCTCCTCTCAAGGAGAGGAAATGGGCCGTAATCAACCACGGGGGCCCGGTGCGGGTTGGTGGATATCACATGTCTTCGAAGTTTTGGTTCTAGGAAATGCCGGTTTCCTCACGATGTTTTCCTTCACCGTTTTGAGAGCAGTGGTGATGAAATAAATAACACAAAGTAATGCGCCTGGCTGGGTTTGAACCCGCAACCTACAATTCGTAAGTCAGGGCCGTGACAACTCGGCCACCACTGCTCTCACAGCTCTCGTGCAATACATGTGAATTTTAACCGTATCAATTTTAAAAAGTATTTAGTTTTTTATTAATAAAATAATCACTTTGTTTTCCATTAAAATAAAGTTGTAACATATTCTAAAGCCGCATGTGAACGTGCGAACATGTTGCGTTGCACGTTACGCAACAACTTGTATCGCACTTGCGCACCACTAACGAACATCGAACACTCTGTTCGTCAAACATGTTTTGCGGCGATCCCATTAGTATGTTCTGAAGAGACGGTGTTCTTTATTAATCACTGTGAACACCAAAAAACTTTCCGCTACTTTGCAATGAAACATGTCATGGCTATTAAGATAGTGTTCACGACTGTTGTTCGCGAACTCGATTCGAACTATGTTTGCGTACGTGTTCGATATGCCGTTCATACGAACGAACCAAATGTTCATGTTTGATATTCACTATGTTCGTGTTTGTAAGTACACGGCTTAATGGTTTATGCAGTATTTAGTAGAAAATACACTAAATCAGTCAATATTCATCGATATACGTTTAGCTGTTCCAGCGTGAAGTAATAACAAATATACGCACTCACAAGTTGTCTCCTTTACAACGTTCAGACCGGCACCTCAGGAGTAGGTACTTGGTATCCAACGGCGCAAATCTTCATATGGCCACCGGTGGTATATCACCGCCCCATGAACCAAAAGTCTTGTCGAGCGGGGTGCGCCACCGGTGGGCACGGACAGGATTAGACAGGAATTATGTTTTCTCTCTCTTTCTAATAATTAAACAAGTAATCGTAACATAAGGTATTTGAAATTGAAAGTATAGTGTGATGTGGCCTCCCGTGTGGTGTGGTGGTACACCCCGCCGTATCAGTAAATACTACACGCCGATCTGAACGAGTTAAATATTAGTGTTGACAGTATTTCTATTTTAATAAAACAAACAAAATAAAAAGGCCTTTATTTTCCATTACCTTTAGGATATCATTATAAATCTAAATCTAAGTAAAGTTTATAATTTCTAATTTGTTAGTACTTTTTTTTTCTTAAAATCTAGGTTAGTAAGTTCTTCAAAGTGTGGGCCCCCCACGGGTGAAGTCCTCCTCCATTTCCTTCCGTTTGTCCCTGTCCTCTGCAATATTTTGCCAATCACTTTCTGCTGTATCCAATATATAGGGTGACTGGTAATTAGTGAACGATACTTAAACACGTGATTGTAGTCATGATAACAAACAACTTTTACTATGGAACCAAACCTGAAATCGTGAAAAAAATCTGCCAAGTCCAGTACATTTATGCTCGCCAACTGGTCAAAATGTACTGAACTTGGCAGATTTTTTTCGCGATTGCAGGTTTGTTCCCATAGTAAAAGTTGTTTGTTTTCATAACTACAATCACGTGTTTAAGTATCGTTTACTAATTACCAGTCACCCTATATATCATTAGCCCACCTTCTTTTTGGTCTGCCTACTCTTCTTTTCCCTTTTGGGTCTTTTCCACTCTGTGGTTTTAGCTGTCCACCTACCGTCTTTCCGTATTTCCACATTACGAGAGCATTTTTCCCAACCTCATATGCACCTGCTACTCCAACTACACCAATGAATTCAGATGACATACATGATACGAACTTATCTGCCATACGATCGAGGAATGCACCAGTAAAGCGTGTACCTCAAGATAGTGTTAAGGTTATCGGTAACAAGAATCTCTGTTCAAACTTTCATAACTTGTATTTATAGAAATTATGATGCAATTCAGCAGTGAATTCTGCTAAGTTGGTAGTATTTAAACGTCTTGCTCGTTAGGTTGGTATTCTCTATAAGGTATTATGGGTTATTAAGTGTTATGGAGGGCAGAGGGCATTTCTCACAACAGCTTTGATGTGAAGTATTGATGATAGAAAGTAAAAAGAAAAACAGTTTATTTACGCGAAATGACGCAAACTTAAAACTAGCCAACAAACATACAAACATACATACTAAGGAAGCTCTCATTCATCATGCCTTGTTAGTGTTTTAGTAATTCATTAAAACCAATTTTGTTTTTTTTTTTGCCAATACTTTCCCACTACTGGGCAAATGTCGATACAGCAAGGTTAAGCGCTAGGGCCACGGAAAAATTCAGAAAAGGAAACTCGTGGTCCTAAAAACCAAAGAAACTGAAAGACACAAGTGTGGTGTCAGTCAGTAAAAGTCTAACACACCCTCATGCTCTGCCCTAGAGCGCGAGAAGTCATTGAATGATTTGCCACCTCAAAAAAAAAACTATTTAGATCCAAAATAAAGAGTCTTTTTTCCGCTTCGTTATCCACTAGAAATGTGCCAATAAGACTGCTGGCAATGCCACATTGTATGGCAATTGTTATCCTCTGAGGGTGTTTTTATTATTATGCGTATCACGCATGCGGGATTGCCCCGCCTCGTATGCGTATTCACCGTATTACAATAAATATTTTGTATGAAAAGGGCTTACGCATGCGGCGCAAATCCGCATGCGTGATCAAACCCGCATGAAAATAAAATCACCCTAACCTATGTAAAATCTAGCCCTTTAAACTAATGAAATTTTATTTAAAAGAACTATTTACGTAAATGAGTCTAAATAATTTCTACGAGCAAATCCACAATTCAAACATTTTTTTTTTTTGGTGTCTCTGTACAATTTTATGCTCTGTATTCGAAAACCATGACTCCCTCCAATTATCAGTTCACTTATTACACTTAGCATATACTATCCTACTTCTGGACGAAGGAATCTCTTCATTCCTTCCACTTTCCGCATTCCACTTTCCGCGCTTTTACATTCAGGTTTCGGCAAAATCTGTCTGTTTTTTTTTATTTAATTGATATAAACTAGTGCTTGACTGCAATCCCAGCTGATGGTAAGCAGATGCGTTGATGGTGAGGCGTACTAGTTTATTAAGAGCTTATTCACTCTAGCCTTGAAGACTCTTAATTTATAATTGGACGAGAGGATCGCAGCAGGTAAACTGTTCCAGTCCTTCGATGCACGCGGTATAAACGACGAGGCAAAACGCTTAGTCCGGACTGTGGTAGTTTCCACAACGTAAAGGCGATTATTTGTCGTACACCGGGTTGTCCGATGGTAGAAATGAGATGGCGGAATCAAGTCAAGCAATTCCCGCGCTCACTCTCCAAAATGCCTCTTGTAAAATACTAGCACCACCACATACCATCTTTCTAGAGGGCTTAACCAAGTTGATAATCTACAATCTTTAACGCCAATAGAAAACGTCACCTCAACGCTAAGTCACGTGGTCAGAACAAAGGAATCGGAGGCGTTGCCGACTCAAGGCGATCGACGAAAGAGATTCGAAACGAAACGATCGTAACCTGGCTTGGCTTGCAGTACTTTCATAATAATTTGCACTGTCTGACCGGCTATAATGAAGAAACTCACTTCATATTCTAAAATTAAGTTCTTCATTTTGTAACCATTGACCATTCATCACGCAATCTATACAGCGCATCAGAGACCTAACCTATTATATAGCTGCTTAGTGAGCTAAAATAATGAAGTGCGGTGTATTTATAGTTAATAGGCTGTGCGGCTTAGTTTAACGCAGCTAATTGAAATAGACGTAAAATCGATTAGTGCAGCGAGGGCAGCGTGCAAGCATCGCCGTGCCCGACGGATTATCTCGGATTATGTAGTATATGGCAAGGTATCAGATGAAAGATACAATATACACCGTTAAATTTTGATCGTTTTAATCCCGTGGAGGGTCGATCCGGTACATGAAACACTATCAATTTGTAAAGATAAAATTAAAAAATAATGTACTTCTTTTTTAAACTCAAATTAATTTACGCATGTTCGAAATTAATTTCTTTAAGTAAACGTCAGCTGGGCGAGTTCAATGACCTGTAGGTAGTTAGTATGCAACGACTGACAACTACTTACAAGGTCATTCACTCGTTTACTTAAAGAAATTAATGTAGTACTTTATTTTTTTATTTTATCTTTACAAATTGATAGAGTTTCATGTACCGGATCGACCCTTCACGGGAATAAAACGATCGTAAGAAATTCTTCTTTGGCCATTTTCCAGTTCCATCATCAGACTCTTGTTACCGCGTGTTCTAAACAAAAAAGCATATTATAAGTTTAAGGACTATGTCGAAGATACGCTTGTTTGGCAATGACTGCTTCTGCACATGTGGCCCCTTGGTAACTCATTCATATTGTGTCTATTAACTGCTCCATCTGTTTCAATACATACATTGTTTTTTTTTTTTTTTGACACATTGCTTTTGCAATATTATTTAGACCTCAACTATCACAAATTCATTAGTAATTTATTTTATTAGCATCTCATAGTGTAATTGGTGATAGTTGTAATTATTTTTATTCCTGTTTTGTTTTCGTTTCTTTATATAGCTTTTCTTTACAATGTGAATGTGAGAACACTGGAGACTTCGTATTCCTATTACGAGTCACTTTATCTTTATTATTATGATTATTTTTATTGTTTTCTTGGGCACAATATTGACTGGTCTACACCATCCTTACAAATTATTAATACTGTAATTTGGAAATATTGTACAACAAACCATTTTTTTTAAAAGAGTTACCATGGAGTTTCTTGCCGGTTCTTCTCCATTGGAAACGACCAATTTGGAACCGTGCACTAGCTTCTGACGTTTTATAATGGCCCATGTAGGCCTATATGAAATAAAAATATTTTGACTTGACTTGACTTGGTTGAACACTCAAATTCTCGTCAGACGAATCACACGAGCCCAAACTCGATGGGGTTGTGTCGTTTAATTATTGAGTTCCTATGGCCACCTTCCGGTTTCATCATCAGATCAACTCTACGCCATAATAATTTTGCATTGTCATCTGATTTACACATGCATGCAACCGGGAAGTGTATCAAACTTAATTTACAAGATTTGATCACAGACAAACGTCGGGACAGGTGAAAGTAAATAAAAGCTTGTTAAAAAAGATGAAAGAAAATGGATTTTTGATGGCAGAAATCAATGCTGGTTGAGAAAACATCAAATGACTTTTCCCTTTCCGGGTGGAGCGCGAGGATGTGACAGACTTTTACAGATTAAAACCCACCTATTTTCCTCCAGTTGCTTTTTGCGTTTCAGGATCACGGTAGATAACTCTTTCAAACATTCCTGTAGCATACTATGAGTACAAATATTTTAAAATAAATAACAGGTACAAGTTACTCTAAAGTCCCACCATATACTACAGTCTAATGTAACTCTATCCCCCAGTGCGTTGCGTCTCACCTTTCGCTTTTCAATCATACCCGCGGCGGAGGTAATTCGGGTGCGGTCCTACCCTGTCAGACCGTGTCCCTATCGTCGCTGTAAATACTAACGACCTTTAGCATGTCTGGGACTAATCCAAAGGTATTTTTGCGAGTACTGTACCTGTTATTTTGCGTATACTGTACCTGTTATTTTTGTGACGGGATCTATTGTCATTTGAATGGGGTATAGTCTGATGAGTATTTTTGGAATAGAATTAGTAATGAACACGGGTTTTGTTTGGGTTTCAATTTGTATTTTTAGAGTTCTTTTTTCAGTTTCGTTTATTATTGAAATTGACATATGAAATATTTTGATGAAGGCATTACTTTCGTTATTTCGTATAAATGATATTTATTTTGCAAATAGGTTTTCAAAAGCACTTTTACACGTCAATTGGTTTTTCGTCAACCTAAACTAGATGACGCCGGTGTTTCCTACCCTGAGAAGAAACACCGAAACAAACTCAGGGGTCACAGTCTCTTTTAAAACAATATAATTCATATAATGACAAGAGACATATTAATTATGTTTTTTTTTGGTAGAAAAAGTATTAATCGACTTGTAAGGTTGATCGTGCTGTGCTTTATGTTTTTTTTTTTTAATATAAATCATGTTATAATTTTTTATCCAAACTGATTTAGATGAACACATTCAACTCGATAACTCATCTGACGTATTATCTATCAAATTCCATTCGCAGAAAATCGCCTCAAAATAACCTTAAAACAAAAGAACACGAAATCATCGTAACTTAAAGCCTATACAGGCATGCCCCCGGGCTGTGGTCCCGCGTAGTAACTAGAGAACCGTCCCATAGTCTCGAATTACGTTATCCATTTATTTGCCCCACAACCAACAAGTTTTTATTTGTTTTAACCCCTCATTTCATTCTATGATTCATTTGGGACAGCTCTACATTCAAACTACGAATCGAATTTGAATTAGTCGATTTCCATTCGAACGTATAAAACGAATTGGCCGTATGCAGTTGTGTTCATTGCTTTAAAAAAATATATTTTTTACAGCCTTCATTTTAATTTAAAATGCATTCTGTTTTTGAATAAAAATGTGGCCAGATTTATTTGTAGAATTTCGTTGCGTGTATGTTGGTAGATTTATAGTTTCGCTTTTGAGTGCAACGCTGTTGTTTATGCTATTGTGGATGATTTTTTTTATTTTTTTATTTTGGTGCTGAAATTAAAACCGTGAATAAATTAAATAATAAACATTACATTTTTGATGCAGAGTCAAAAATATAAGAGATATTTTTGACTCTGCATCAAAAATGTAATGTTTTACTAAAAATAATAATTCAAATATTATGGGAGTTTTTTATAATTATTAAGTGACTTGGAGCACCCCGACTCGGACAAGTTAGGTTAGAAGGTGATCCTTTTCTTGATATTTTTTTTGAACTACCCAGGAGAGCATATTTTGTATTTTTAGTGAAACAAAGGCGTATTTTGTAATAGGAATAAGTTAACAAACAGTTAAATACTATCCATAAAATAAGGCAGAAAATAAACAGAGTCAGGTAGTTAAATAACAGTAAATTATTTATGTCTACAATTAAATAAGGAAGGTTTTGTACCTTTGTTAAGCAAATCCCGCGACCTACACGCTAAGACATTAGTTACAAAAGTTATATTGTTAATTTAAATGAAAAACATTATGTTTTTACATTTCAACATCGTAAAACCCTACTTACTTTTTAACTACTAAAGCCTTACAAAGACTTACTAAAAGGAAACTCGCAAAACAATTATCGTCTAAAACTCCAGCCATTTACCACTTGAAACTAACAATTAATTCCGCAACATAAAAGCCAGGAAATATAAACACATCATTATAAATTTATTAATAACCCATTCGAAAGCATTAAGTAAAGTGAACAAATTATAAATGGCTCCGTTATAAATGTGTATTTACTCTTTGTAAGGCCATGGAATTGTTTCAGTAAGTCCACTTCGAACAATGCAAAAGTCTTCGCTCCTATTATTATAAGAATAAGAAAAAGAATCGTTTATTCGTAAACATAGGTGATTATTATATAGGGTGACTGGTATTTAGTGAACGATACTGAAACACGTGATTGTAGCCATGATAACAAACAACTTTTACTAAGGGACCAAACCTGAAACAGCGAAAAATTCTGCATGGCCAGTACATTTGTGTGCGCTTAACTGGTCAAAATGTACTGAACTTGGCTGAATTTTTTCGCGATTTCAGGTTTGGTCCCATGGTAAAAGTTATTTGTTATCATGACTACAATCACGTGTTTAAGTATCATTCACTAATTACCAGTCACCCTATATAAAAGATCTTAAAAAAAAAAAAAATTGGCAGTGTGCTATGTTTTGCCACTTGGCATAGAAATTAAAATATAAATTCATCAGCAGGCATGCAAGTAGGTCCAGACGCCTCCTGCCGGAGGCTCTACGCAGGCATCGTTCGGTCCATGGCCCTTTATGGAGCACCGGTATGGGCGCCCACGCTGAGAAAAAGGCCAAAGAACCAGCTGAACGCGTGCCAGAGGGTCATGGCCATACGGATGGTGCGGGGATACCGTACGGTTTCCTGCGAAGCGGCGAGCCTCCTTGCTGGCCTGCCACCATGGGATCTGGAGGCAACAGTCCTTGCACACATGCACGATAAGCGCGTGGAGATGCAACGCCGGGGCGAAAGTCCCCTGCCACGACAAGTCGAGGTATGGCGGAAAGAGTTCCGGCGGGATCTTATGGTGAAATGGCGACTGCGACTGTCGCAACCCAGTGCTGGGCACGCCTTAATTATGGCGGTAAGGCCCCTCTTTGAGGCGTGGCTGGAAAGACCTCATGGCGTCCTAACCTTCCGCATGACCCAGGTTCTCACCGGACACGGTAAGTTCGGGAGGTTCCTGTTCCGGATTCGTGCGGAACCGACGCCCGGGTGCCACCACTGCGTGGACTGCCCGGAGGACACGGTGGAGCACACGGTCGAAGTGTGCCCCGCTTGGGCAGAGCATCGCCGTGTTCTCGTGAGGGCGATCGGCAGCGGCGATCTCTCGCGCCAGGCCCTGGTACGGGCCATGGTCCGGAGCGAGGAGGGATGGCAGGCGGTCGCCTCCTTCTGCGAAGCAGTAATGCTAGCAAAGGAGGAGGCCGCACGCGAGAGGCAACGGCCCTCACGGCCCAGCCGCCGCGAGGATTCCGATCCTGATTTCCAGCCAACGTAGGCGCGGGCTTGCGGACGGCGAGCTATGGGTAGCTCGCTGTCTAACCGTCCGGTAATCATCCGGACCAAGCCCAGGCCGTCAACGGCGCGCACTGTTCCCGCGCGCCTCAAGGAGTTGTCAGCAAACCGTAGAGACCCAGCCTGCTAGCTGCAGGCAGGCAGGGTCGAAGCCTACTGGGGCCAAGGGTTTGCTTCCGAAAGGAAAGCCCGGCCCTGGTATCTAAGGCCACGAAGGAACTGGGTGGGTTTTTAGTCAGTAAGAGTCTGACACTATCTCCCGCTCCGCCCAAGGGCGGGAGATGTCATTGGATGATTTTACCCACCACCAAAAAAAAAAAAAAAAAAAGGCATGCAAGTAAAATTTTACTATTCATAATCAATTTAATTTTTTGTCAGAATGTCAAGTCTATTCATAAGATTATTTAAAAATATATATTAGAATGTATGTTAGTTATATAGTTTTTTTATTGTTATACTGCAATCCCACCTGATGGTATGCGGGCTCTGGGGAGGTATTAAAATGCATACCAGGGCCCTGGAACCAAGGCAGGGAAGGAACAGGGTAGATTTTTAGTCAGTAAGAGTCTGACACTGTTTCCCGCTCCGCCCAAGGGCGGAATTTGTCATTGGATGATTTTACCTACCAATAAAAAAAACCTGATGGTAAGCAGTGATGCATTCGATGCTGATGAATCGCATTAGTTTATTAAGAACCTGTATTCACTGTAGTCTTGAAGACACCCAGATTATAATCGGGCAGGAAAACCGCTGCAGGCATATCGTTCCAGTCCTTCGATGTATGCGTTATAAGAGACGAGGTGAAATGCATAGTCCTGTCCATAGAGGTGTCAATAAGGTAAGGGTGGACATTCGCAGTACATCGGGTAATCAGGTTACGGGGGAAACCATCAAATAACTTCTCCCACCATGTATGGGGCGACAGGGTGGTAATCTGGTTTCAGACTGTTACTTACTAGAACCTACAGTGTTCCTTCAGTTGCCTTTTTTTTATTTGGTATAAACTAGTGCTTGACTGCAATCCCATCTGATGGTAAGCAGTGATGCTCTCATTTATTGTGAGGCGATTAGTTTATTAAGTACTTTTGCTAGAATCACGGTAACTTTTTTAAACAATCCACAGCCATAAGCTATTGAATGGCTATTCACATATAGGAAAAAAGTCAGGATGAAAAAATTCAGGTATTACCTATCAGGAAACACAGACTCCAGCTGAGAAGTCTTTTCAAAGATGCACACCGAAAATATACGCAAACTTCGTTCCTTTGCGAAGCCCACCATTACGAAGGAACCTCAATTCACCTTCTGCAATTTTTTATGTTCTTTTCCACAACTGTGTTTGACTAACGACATCCGTTTGTAATTAAGCCAGCCCGCCCTACTTCGGCTCAGCGTGAAGATATGATGGTAGATTTTAGGCTATCATTAGTCAAACAGCTACTGTGATAACGATATCTGAACGGTAATGTGAAAATGCATTTGAGTTGCATTTATTTTGCGTAGGAGGGGGCGAGGTTTGAGTGGTAGCGATTTTATTACAAGCTTATTTAGTTTCACCTGTTCCGATGTTTGTCTTTGATCCGATTTCGCAAATTAAATCCACTTCCCGATTACCGATTGCGCTGTTTTTTTTTTCTTTTGCATTTTAAGTCTTTTATTACAAGACTGTCAAGATTTTTTTCATGGAGTATGAAATCCTACTATAGTAAGTTAGGATTGGTCTGTAGATTAATGACTAGCCTCATCAAAAGCTTAAAGTCTCTCAAAGTTCAATGGAGAGAGTTATGCTCGGAATATCTGTGATCGAATCAGAAATGAAGATAAATTCTAACTGATCCTGTTAGATCTTACCGAAATTCACTGCTGGAAATAGGCCTCGCTCAAGTATCTTCGCACCGACTGGTCCTATATGTCTCATATCCTTCGGATTCCCAGGATCCTCACCAGGTCATCGGTCCACCCAACTGGAGGCCTACAAACGCTGTTTCTACTCCAGAACCTTTTGGCCCCTTCGACCATCTGTTCTGCGCTCAATGAGCTCTACCTACTTCTATTTAAGTTTAGAGATTCTTTGGGCTATGTCTATCCTATGTCTCCTGCAGACATCACCATTCCTAATTCGATTACGCTACAAAACTCCGATCATAGCAAAAGTTTGTCTAACTAAATTCTTCAGTGCAAGTAAAAATAGCACAATAATGTAAATGCAGCTTTTGATACTAGCGTCATTTCATTTTAAGGGGGAGATCATGATTTTTGATGATCCAACGTTTAGTTTAGTAGTTAGTCATCATGTTTTGAAAAAAAAACAATATGACAGACTAGAATATTTGCCTAATAATTTGATACATAAACGAATATTTTCATTTTTTTCATAGAACTTGCTGTGATTTATTTTCAAAGTAAAGTGTAACACACACATAAAAGCGAAGATCAGGCAAAAACCATTGGATGTATTTTTATGAAACTTTCACAAACTAAAAGAAAATGTAATTACCAATGTTTTGATAAACGGTTTTTATTCATATTGTGTTTAATAAATGATGGGCATATTATTATTTGAATAATCTTGATGCGCGTGACGCTAGTTCCACTTTTGTTTGCTCAAGGTGGCTGGCATTTAGTGTCACTTTAAGTCGCTTACGCTACCTTACTCGCTGACACTGCGACCGCGACCCTACAGCGGGTTGGTAGCTACAGTGATTCATTCATCATTACTATACAGTTCCACAGACCATTGTCCCGATTTTTATTCTCAAATCAACAACTGAACGAATTCGGGTTAATGGGCACCTACACATTTTATGTGCACTTGTATTTACCTACTTACAGACTTCACTTCATTACGGAGTCAATGATAAAAATTTATGGAGTTACTGAGGTAAAGCTGATTGTTGAAACAATTAGTTAATTACTGTTTAAAGTTGTTTGTTGTGGTAAGAAAATACAGGTTATCATCACAGGTTAAAAACTAGCCATGTATCAGTCGGACTCGTGCACAAAGGGACCGTACTGTGCGTAGCAAACAATGGCAAAAAATAACGCGTTTCGTTGTTATAGTGGCAACAGAAATACATCATCTGTGAATCTAAATATCACGGTTCATAAATACAGCCTGGTGATAAACAGACGGACAGTGGAGGCATTGCGATAAGGTCCCGTTTTTTCCTTTTGGGTGCGAAATCCTAAAAAAGACTATAAATAAAATCACAGTCCAATGACCAACGCATTTCACGAATAGGCACTTACATTTAAAAGCTAAATAACCTCATAAAAAATCTTCGATGGACTTCACGTCTTATAAATCAGTATTCCGATCACCACAACACAAATCACAACTTAACTACAAGTACTAACAAGCTGCAGTCCCATCACTAGCGAACACAACTCATTCCCCTCACTAGCACCCACAAATAAACCCGATACTCACATACATTTCCCTCTAACCAGCTCCAACCAATACCGTACATCACTACTTCCGCGCTAAACTATTACATAAATACTATAAACACAGTTAATATATCGAATATCGATACTTATTTATTCGAAACGCAATGCCTATGCGCGCGGACGTATGCAGTAGTCGATTTTTCAGTGTTCACCCTTGCGGCAAGTGTCGATAAATTGTTCACTACATAATGTTTTGACATCACTAATAAATTCAGAATGTGAGACGGCTAGCGTTAAGCCCGCTACCTTGCTTGAGTACAGTTGCGTGGGGAAGTGAATTGGTAGTTATTTATTGATTTGTGGGCTATAAATCTAGGGCCGAGAATGTGGATAGTGTGACAAAGAGCGTGCTACAGTTTCTCTAAGGAAATAATTATAATAAAATTTCATTGAATAAAAAACTTATGGAACTGTCCGATTGTGATTTTTTTCAATACACGTAATCGAAAACTAGCTAATGTACCAATTTTCCGCACTAGTGCAGAAAAAGCGCGTGCTCACCGCCGCCACAATTTTATTGTAATAAAACTGTTTATCAGGCTGGGTGATGGTCAACTTTCACGAATCGCAAGTGTATTGAAAAACGTTGTTTGACACGTTTGCAGCCTTCGGCTCCATAACACACTCGCCTATGGTTCGTGCGAGTTTCACCTCGATCGCAATAACAAACTTTTTGCACTTGTATCAAAATGTACTATTGCAGATTGTTTTGTGCTTGTTGGATTTTAGGGCCTACATTTCTTCAACTCACTTGAAAAAATGTTGAAATCCCCCCTGAAAACCGGAATCTATGAAATTGCCATTCTTTCAAAACGGGTTGCTATAAAGTGAAACCCATTCATTAGCAGTTTTAAGTCCATATACATCATCAATATTGCATACCGTTTTAGACACATTATTTCCACCGTAGAACTCATAATACAAAATAATGCGAGTTTTCTTAGATTTTATACAGAAATGGTTTTATGTACTTCGATATTACAGAAAATACAAAACACAAAATAACGTACCTTTAATATAAAGTTTATTTGAACTTATGATTCCTAGTCAATCCAAAGATCCACTTCAAAGCAACCCGATTTACAAATCGGCAATTTCATAGGTAAAGATCGAAACATAAGTTATTACTAAATGTCGACTACCAATATTTTACATGTTTATACCATGATTTTTTATTAGATGAAGTAAAGTGACAGCAGTGGACAATGCCCAACTGTCAAACAACCATTGTTATAGCTGTCACCACAGATATAGATAGACATAGATAACGCAAGCATCACGATCTGTATGAAAACCAAGCGTGCCATTTTTTGACTACCTATTATGACGTCACAAGCACTATTTAGTGAAGACGCCGCCGCGTACGGCGTCCCCCTCGCTCCACCCCCACACCAACAGCATAATTAACCATTTTTATATTTTTAACCCGTCCGACTAGCGCTGTACTCCGATGCAGACTGAGCGCGAAAGTGACAACTTACGATTTTTGTACGTAAGCTAGGCACGCGAAGTAGTTGCTCTTGCGTTATCTAGGTATATCTATATCTGTGGCTGTCACATTACTACATCTAATAAAAAATCATAGTATAATCACCACAACCCAGCAAATGGGTATCATAATATCCCTTAGCAAGACTGGTGTCTATTTTCTAATCTTCTGTTTACCCGTAACTTCTGATAAAGATCTTCAAATGACCACCGATGCAATGGCTTAACGTGCTTTTTGAAAAACGGAAGAGTTTCGTTTCCGACTGCTCACCCATCAACAGACCGGCCTCAGCAAGCAAAAAAAGAAAGAAGAAGAATTTAGTAGCGTCAAACATGACGCATACCATAAAAATAACAATAGCATCACTATAATTTATATTGGGTTGAGCGTTGCTTAACATTGAAGATCTTTTTTTTTCGTGATGACATCCTCATCGCCACGGGCGTTGGGAGTCGAAGAGCTCCCGGATTCCCGGTCACGACAAGAGCAGGCTTGCGAACTGTGATGTAAACACCGCTCGCCATCCGCAATTTGCATCTATGATGGTCCTTAATCGTTCTGCGACTCCCAGGTGCCTCCAGAGGGAGACAAGGCGTGAAGCTTACCCATACCTCACGTTTTCGACCATCTTCTTAGCTTGCTTTACTGCTTCGCAGAAAGAGATCTCGCCATTCCTTCTAACTCTGATATTCTAGTTCTTCTTCTTCGTCCCATATTACTTGGGGTTGGCGCAACACGTTTTTTTTCTTTAGCTCTGTCCTGTCATTCGTCACACTATCACTAACTCCCTTTTCTTTCATATCACTCCTCACATAACCCATCCATCTTTTCTTTGGCCTCCCTCTACATGTAAACTCAGAACTCTTTTAGTAAAACGCTTTTCTTCCCTCCTCTTCACATGTCTTATCATGAACTTGTAAATACGGACTGATATTCCAGTTATTATATTATACACCGTAAAATTTTAGTCGTTTTAATCCCGCGGAGTGTCGATTCGGCACATGAAATACTAACGATTTGTAAAAAATAAAGAACTTTTTTTTAAACTCGAATTAATATATGCATGTACGAAATTAATTTCTTTAAGTAAACGAGTCAATAACCTTGTAGGTAGTTGTCGGTCATTGCGTACTAACTACCTACAGTTCATTGGCCTCGCTCAGCTGACGTAAATTAATTCGAGTTAAAAAAAACTATATTTTTCATTTTTATCTTTAAAAGCCAATATAGTTTCATGTACCGAATCGACCCTCCGCGGGATTAAAACGACTAAAATTTAACGGTGTATACTCGTACATTTCTTCACAAAACAGTACCTTTCTATCTGCAACGGTTTTCTAAGTCATGTTGCAAAAGTGATAGCATCTAACTATTCCGTTGATTATTTCATATTACTTTATTACTAAACACGTTTATAAATAGCGGGCGGAGCAGGGTGTAGCCGTTATATTGATGCGACCGCTTCATTAGAATAACATTACCTATATTGCATATTTTAATACAAAATGTTATACGTTTTTCAATGTAGGTAACTGTACTTTTTTATAGATACGAGCATGAATTATTTCTTGACTTTCAAATATATATGAGTTAGTGACCGACGCCTTCCGTGTATAAATTGAAGTTAGAAACTTTATAAAATTACTAGCTTCAGCCAGCGGCTTCGCTCGCATGAGAGTCGATTTACCCCCTTAGGGATTTTTTTTTTTTTGGGTAAGTATAATCATCCAATGACAAATCCCGCCCTTGGGTGGCGCGGGCCCCGTTAGGGATAGAGTTTCATAAAATCCTTCTTAGCAGATGTGTACACCCTATAAGAAACCTACCTGTCAAATTTTAAGTTTATAAATAGATGTTATAGTTTATGAGATTTCGTGATTAATCAGTAACTGGTATTTCACTTTTATACACCATTAAATTTTTGTCGTTTTAATCCCGTGGAAGGTCGCTTCGGTACATGAAATACAACGATTTGTAAAGATAAAAATGAAAAATAAAGCTCAACTGACATTTACTTAAAGAAATTAATTTCGTACATGCGTATATTAATTAGAGTTTAAAAAAAAGTACTTTATTTTTTAATTTTATCTTTACAAATCGATAGTTGTGTCATGTACCGAATCGACCCTCCACGGGATTAACACGACCAAAATTTAACGGTGTATACATAGATATATAGATATCGCCAAGTTACACTTAGAAAGCACAGTGACCACTAAAAAATCGATTGTTACAAAATCGCGTGGTCATCAAAATTATTTCACCCTCATCATACTTCCATCTCAACAGAAAACATCTAAAACTCAGCACATCACTAATACCCCATAAGAACTGCCCTAAGCCTTGTACACACTGTTTATCAATCAAAGTAACATCAGGGGCGCACTCAATAACAAAGGATTACTCTGTCAGAACGGCGGATGGGCATCGCAAGAAGTGTTTAATAACACTTATTGGTTTTAAAATATCAATCGATTGAATTGTTGTGTACTGGGGTTTATAGTTGATTGATTGGTGGATTGGTTTGGTAAACGTATTCTTTAAGTATACACATGGTATGGTTAATATACCTACTTCTCAGATTAAATCAAAACAGCAGAAAATAGGTGACTCGCCTCTACCGCTGAAATTGTGCCTCTGTGGCACAATTTCACATCGGTCGCGACGGTCATACAATTTGGTGGCTAACGCTATTTCGCTCGTAAGATGGCGCCAGATCTTGTCTCTGTCCTTGTCTATCAGTGACTATAAGTTTGCAATGTGTAAGTTTCGGTTCCAGGTTTTCTGATTGCGATGCTAGCACGTAACGTATCTTCCTTTATATTTCAATGTTATACTTACATATTATAAAACAAAGTCACACACCGTTGATAGTTATTAGCAGTAATAAAAGATAGTTTACTGTAATTAACTTGGATAATATTATATTGAGATCGTCAGCCTAGTTACGGAGCGTGAGACAGGTATAAGCACAACCATATATTTTTATTTCTTTGCCCCATTTGGGGAGAATAAGGTCTTAAACCATGACATTTTTTGAGGGTTCTGTACCGTAAAGGATAAAACGGAACCCTTATAGGATCACTTTGTTGTCCATCTGTCTGTCAAGACCCTTTATCTCGAGAACGCGTAAAAGTATCGAGATGAAATTAGGTCTCATAGCACAAGTATAGGGAAAAATCTGAAAACTGTAAATTTGTTGTTACGTCAAAAATCGTAACTCGATAAGAAGAGAAAAAATCTATTTGACTTGTTTTCATAGGTAAGTTTGTACGGAATCCTCAGTGCGCGAGTACGACTCGCACTTGCCCGGTTTTCATTTTTTTTTTTTTTTTTAGTTAGGTAATTTAGACAACAAGTATGTATAAGTCAGCCTTCTCAGCAAACTTAGCTGAGGTAGTCAGTATTGCAATAAAATTCTCAACGCCATTTTGTCGAGATTGCACCGGTTTTAATGATTCTACATAATAATTAGACACTTGAGAAACAAAACTACACCATTTTAGATCACAGAGCGTAAGCATAGCATAATTTTTTAATATTCCCACTGCTGGGACTCAAGCCTCCTCTCTAGGAGAGGGAATGGGCAGTAATCCACCACACAGGCCCTTGGAAATTTTGTTTCTAGGACATGCCGGTTTCCTCATGATGTTTTCCTTCACCGTTTTGAGAGCAACGGTGATGAAATACATAAATTACCCAAAGTAATGCACCTGGCTAGTTTTGAACCCGCGACTTACAACTCATAAGTCAAGGCCATTACCACTCGGCCACCACTGCTTCCTCACACAGTATCCACTAGGAATCAATTCGTAAATAATTAAGACAGACACTGAACTTAACTCGAAAAAATCCCGCCAAAAAGGACAACCATTAATTATAAAAATAAAAAGATCTGTCAAATGTGACAGTGAAATTGACATACAGCATATCATTCACAAACTAACAATCGTGTACGCGATAAAGTCCAAAATTACTAAACGGACTTTTTTGCGGACTTAAGCAATAGACAGAAGTGATTTACAAAGAATATTTAAATTCTAAATCGATGATTTATACTGTTAGAATTTACTTTTTAAGGTAGTTATCTTGTAGATTTTCCTAATTTTAGGGACGTTTTTTGGCCGTTTAAATCTTTCATATTTTCTTTCTTTACAATGTTCCTAAGCCATCAATGCTGCTTGCGATGCATTTTTGACATAAGCTGAATTTTCAAAAAATAGAACAGAATAACTCTCACTCTTATTCTGTTCTATTTTTAAATATGGCCCAGAACAGTCTACGAGCCCATGAATATCAATGAAAAAAGGTACTATAAAGCTCCACCTCTTTATTACTCTTTAACTGTTAAAGAGGGAGGTTTAGCTTGATCTTCGTTGCCTCTTCAGCAGATCTTCTCATGATCTCTTGAGCAGGTGAGGTCATAAAATAGATCACGTGAGCTCGTGATGTGGCCTCTGACAGAAATTCTGATTTAGTGAATTTCTTTTTGAAATTTTATTTGATTATATAAAAAAAAAACTCTCATTATATTAAAACGATCTAGAACCTGACCACCTCATCTATAAATCGTGCAAAACAGTTATACGAATCTTATCTTTCTCGCAAATAAATCTAATTGACAATCGCAAAAAAATACCACAAATTGCGCACTCCACTCATTGAGAGTTTGCCTCCTCTACCTTTTCTGTAAATTATTACTATATTAGTAACCAAACACGTAAAAGATTAAAATATTTTACAAAATAGACATCACCATAAGCAGCCAAGTCCTGTTTGCAAATTAATTCATAAATCGTCCTGACTGTACACAAACGTAGTAAAATGCGAACCTATTATAAGGACGATCCTTTTCCACGTTATATAGTAAGGTTGGTAGTTAACTATAATAACTGGGTGGTCTTACTAAATGCGCGAGTCCATTTGTGAGAGCAAAAACTTGGCAAGTGCGTGTGCGATACGCATGGTGAAGATTCCGTAGAACTAAAATTGTACATTTTGATACAAGTGCAGAAAGTTTGTCATTACGACCGAGGCGAATTCGCACGAGCTGTAGACGAGTGTGTTATGGAGTCGAGGGCTGCAGTGACGCGTATCAAACGACTTTTTCAATAAACTTGCGACTCGTGGGGGTTGACCCGCTTCTCTGGCGGTTCGACGCGCGCCCAGCCTGATACGATAAACAATTTTATTACAATAAAATTACGGCGGGGTAGAGCACGCGCTTTTTTCAGCACTAGTGCGGAAAATAGTTCATTGCGTGCCTTGAAGCGGTGGGATAAGAGCCCACTCTTATTTTTCGAGTAAGTGTATTGAAAAATAAATAAAGATTCTGTGTCTCGACGACATGCTTGGCGTAGCGGTTGAGCGATTGGCTGCTGTGCTGTATGGCGTAGGTTCGATTCTCGCACTTGACAAATATTTGTATGGTATACAGATAGCTGTTCCGGGTCTGCGTGTATGTAAGTTTACATGTTTGTTTACGCACCCACGTAACAGGAGTAACTCAAAATGTGCGACAAAGTATAAAAAAAAGAAAATACAATGTGTGAGTTTGTGTTAATTGTGCACTGATTCTGCAATTTTTATTACGTTTGGTGCGTCAAAATGAATCGGAAGCTTCTATTCTGTAGTAAACCGTAAATAATATGATAAAATATAACCGATTGTAATCACTCAGGTTACTTTAAGTGTTTAATATCTACTGTTAAAGTAAGCAAAATATAACAGAGTACACATTCCAGTAACATTAATCAGTTCAGGCCATGATCGGGAGAAGGAATGGGATGCGGACGCCTCCTTCTGCGAAGCAGTAATGCGAACAAGGCGGCCGCACGCGTAAGGAGATGAAGATCATCACGAGATGCTCGGAGCGTCGGAAGTCGCAGAACAACCACCAGACACCGCAAGCGCGGGCTTGCGGACGACGAGAGAGGTGTAGCTCATCATCGGCAAGAACCAAACCTGCAGTCATCGAAAGCAAATCCGTAGAACTGATAAACGCTTCTCCCAAAAATAAATAGCATAAATCATAACGGTCCCCATTCAACAAAACAGGGAACCCTAGAACAGGTCCATCTTTTTCAAACGAGCCATAAGTTTACAGTTAGTGTACAAATAAGTATACGCTCACGTATACGAACAAAGCACTTAGCAACTTTTTAGTAATGAGAAGTGACAGTTTCCATGGAAGACTTCTCATCAAGCCAAGCATGAAATGCCATAGGAGAACACTAGCAAGCCATTAATTACATATATCCATACAAGGGCCCTAGAACTTCTCTACTGCTTTCGGGAAACGACTAATGTGGAAATGGCTCAGGTTTTTGCAGCCCACAACCAATTTTCGACTTAGTTTTGTCGACATAAGTTTGAAAATTGATTAGAAATTGTTCAATGACAACAGCTACAACAGCGGTTGACCGTCGTGGGAAAGACTTTAGTGTTGTGGTGACGATGTAAACAGTTAACAGATAAATGATTTTCAATTCTAATATTTAGATTTTTAAGTTTAATTTCCTTTGGAGAAGTTGTGTCCCTTTGGACAAATTAATTGGAAAGTGTGTTGCAAACGCAAGTGGCAATTTAGGTTCCACAACGGTACCAAGCCCAGAATTTCTTTCACGTTTTTTTTTATGTTTATGAAGATTTTGTTATAAGGGCAATATTGTTATTTAAATTTAAATCGTCTGATATTAATCTTGATCGTCATTTGAGTATCTGGAGATTCTTTTTTTATTGTTATCTTTTATTTTATGAGCTAGTTTATGGGAATTTTAGAAGGAATTAAAGATAAATGGTGTGTATCAGTTGTCCCTTGCGATTTCACCTGCGTCATTGCTTACTGCTTCACTTCCGTGAGTTATAGCTTGATATTATATAGCGTTATAAGCTAAAAATATATTTTTTTCTATTCTGTCCAGTACTTCCTGAGATTAGCGCGCTCAAACAAACTCTTCAGCTTTATAATATCACTAGCTTCTGCCAGCGGCTACGCCCGCGTGATCAGTTTCTCCATATAAAATTCCAACCCCCGTTTTACTCCCTCAGGAGTGGAGTATACTAAAATCCGTTCTTAGCGGACGTCTACACCCTTTAAGGAACCTACTTTTGTAGTTATTATAATTTTCTGAGATTTCGTTATTAATCAGTGAGTGGTATTTCGTTTTTATATAAAATACACCGAGAAATTTTGATCGTTTTAATCCCGTGGTACATAAAACACTATCGATTTATAAATATAAAATTAAAAAATAAAGTACATATTGTTAAACCCGAATTAATTTGCGCAAGTACGAAATTAATTGCTTAAAGTAAACGTTAGCTGGGCGAGTTCAGTGACGTGTAGGTAGTTATTACGCAATGATCGACAACTACCTGCAAGGTCATTGACTCATTTACTTAAAGAAATTAATTCGAGTTTTAGAAAAAAGTATTTTATTTTTTTATTTTATCTTTACAAACGACCCTCCACGGGATTAAAACGATAAAATTTTTACGGTATATATATTTAGAAGACTAGTATAATGTAGATATGGCTATGATTTGACTTAATTTCGAGAATTACTGAACAGCGCTTCTTTTTTCTGTCATTAAATTAACCTTGCTCCTGCTCTCATTGGAGCAAGAGAGAGAGACTTTTACTGACTAAAACCCATCAAACTTTTACTGACTAAAACCCATCAGACTTTTACTGACTAAAACCCATCAGACTTTTACTGACTAAAACCCATCAGACTTTTACTGACTAAAACCCATCAGTGTGCCCTTCATTTCCTGTTTATAGCCCTTTGCAACTAAAGGCCCTGGATGGCCACAGTACATAACTATTTCGACCAATCCGATGTTATCGATGTGAATGACGAAGTTATCGATGTTGCTTTGTATAATAAAAAACAAATTATTTGTTCGAAGTTCGATAAACTTCTTATTTATTGGTGGTCAAAAATAATTTCTTGGTAAATGGGGAGAGTAATGATGACGACCACAACTTACGAGTGCAGCAGGCGCATTACTTTGTGTTATAATAATAATTGTTACAAGTGTTACAATAATCACAGAGTCCGTGTGGTGATTACGGCCCATTCTTTTTCCTAGAAGAAGTCTGTGAGAACATTAAAAAAACGGGCAAGTGCGTGTCGGACTCGCGCACTGAGGGTTCCGTACAAACTTACCAATGAAAACAGTTCAATTCCCTAATTGAGTTACGAAGATTTTTCCTAATCGCAATTATTTTTTTTTGTCAGGTAACTACAAATTTATAGTTTTCAGATTTTTTCGTATACTTGTGCTATGAGAACTTGTTTTAATGCCTTTCAGGTCAACGAATTTCAATAAGTGTGTCGAAATATACGTTTTTTGCGACATAAATGGCTGTATCTTTTTTTCGTTACCTTAAAGTGATTTTTTCACAGGTTCAAGGGATTGCAGACATCAGTATATCGTTTAAATTTCAACTCAATACTTCCTCACGTTCTCGAGATAAAAGGTCTTGACAGACAGACAGACGAACAGACAAACGGACAACAAAGTGATCCTATAAGGGTTCTTTTTTCCTTTTGAGGTACGGAATCCTAAAAAGGCTGACTGTGCTTGTTCAGAGACGTCTCCTGACTAAAATACAAACATTTCAAAGCACGGACAAAACAGCGTTGTAAAGAGTATACAGCTAGACTATTCGTTTTAAAAACCTGTTACTTTAATAGACGAAAAAAAAAAAAAAAAAAAAAAAAAAAAATAATACGATCTCACTAAGATTTCACTTACGATCTCAGTACACAATTATAGTTTCGCCATCATTCATTTTATTTTTCTGCACTGGCTTCTGTGAAAAACGTTAATGTTTCGTATCTCGGTCTCTTATTGTTAGGGTTAGTGTACAAGATTGTGTCTCTGCAGACTTGGGCTGTGCGAATATTCGAAAGAGTTACCACATCTCTAGGACATGACAAATAAAGAACTATAGAATAGATTAAAATAGAAAAAGAATAAAATTGGAAAACTTTTATTCGGTACAGAGAGAGCAAAACGGTTACAAGCAAAAAGTAAAAAAAAAAAACAAAAGTACAGAATCCGCCGAGCGTGCCCTTGCACCTCAGCATTTGCTGGGCATCATACACCCAACGCTGGTTATGGTTGCCCCGCTTGGGAAGAGCATCGCCGTGTCCTCGTGGGGGCGATCGGCGGCGATCTCTCGCGCCGGGGCTTGGTTCAAGCCATGCTCCGGAGCGAGGAGGAGTGGCAGGCGGTCGCCTCCTTCTGCGAAGTAGTAATGCTAGCAAAGGAGGAGGCTGACCGTATCAGGCAACGGCGCTCTCGCCGCAGCCGCCGCCGTAATTCCGATCCAAATTTCCGGCCACCGTAGACGCGGGCTTGCGGACGGCGGGCAATGGGTAGCTCGCTGTCCGTTTGTCCGGTAACAGACCGGACCAAGCCCAAGTCGTTTACGGCGCGCACTGTTCCCGTGCGCCTCAAGGAGTTGTCAGCAAACCGTAGGGGCCCAGTAGGGTCGAGGCCTAGTCTGGGGCTCTGGGAAGGTATGAAAATGCATACCAGGGCCCTGGAACCAAGGCAGGGAAGGAACAGGGTAGGTTTTTAGTCAGTAAGAGTCTGACACTATTTCCCGCTCCGCCCAAGGGCGGGATTTGTCATTGGATGATTTTACCTACCGTAAAAAAAAAAAAAAACGCTGGTTATGGTTGAGTCTTCAGTTAGTAAAAGTCTGGTACGTCCTCTCGCTCCACCCTAGAGTGAGAGTAGTTATTTAGTGATTTCTCACCAAAAAAAATCTCTGCAGACTTTGCAGATCAGAACTCAGTCATACTTTGAGTCTATGTATGAGTAGACATCAAGTAGGTATATCTATTCATACATAGATATTTTATTTCTCATGTGTTTCCCATAACATTATCTGGAAGGGACTAGTTTCCAGATAATGTTATTGGATTTTTATACAATCAAAGTAACCACCAGTAAGTACGTTATAATCATTTTCCTGCCCTTGTCCCAAGTTATTTGGAATTGGTCCAACATTTTTTTTTTATCATTCTATGCTATCAACCGACACATTATTACTAACTCCCTTTTCTTTAACACTATGTTTTAAACTAGTGCTATATTGCGATCTACATTAGTTTATTAAGAGCCTATTCATTCTAACTTGGAAGACACCTAAATTATAATGGGCTTTTTTTTTGGTAGGTAAAATCATCCAATGACAAATCCCGCCCTTGGGTGGGGCGGGAAATAGTGTCATACTCTTACTGACTAAAAACCTACCCTGTTCCTTCCCTACCTTGGTTCCAGGGCCCTGGTATGCATTTTCATACCTTCCCAGAGCCCCAGACTAGGCCTCGATCCTCCTGGGCCCCTACGGTTTGCTGACAACTCCTTGAGGCGCACGGGAAACGACTTGGGCTCGGTCCGGTCTGTTACCGGACAAATGGACAGCGAGCTACCCATTGCCCGCCGTCCGCAAGCCCGCGCCTACGGTGGCCGGAAATTTGGATCGGAATTACGGCGGCGGCTGCAGCGTGAGCGCCGTTGCCTGATATGGTCAGCCTCCTCCTTTGCTAGAAATTATAATGGGGTGGGAAGACCACATCAGATAAATAGTTTCAGTCCTGTCACTACCGACACATTCTATCTTTTCTTTGGCCTTCCTCTACAAGTCCATCCTTCTTCAAGTTCACTCATTACTCTTTTAGTAATATGTAAGTACCTAGGTATGCCAAGGGTTAGGTGAAAATGAACCCCGGGGCCCTGGATCAGAGACAGTGAATGGAACAGGGTAGGTTTTTAGTCAGTAAGAGTCTGACACTATCTCCCGTTCCACCCATGGGGCGGGATTTGTCATTTGATGATTTTACCTACCATAATACAGTACCTAAGTATTTCTTATCTACTATTAATCGCGCCGCACAATCAGCGCGCTTGTCTATCCCCAGCTTTACAACATTAGCTTCTACGAACAGTCTCGCCAGCATTCGTAGAAATAATCAGAGCTACGAGTGACGTTATTATCCACACAATTATGTCTTCGGACTAAATTCTGAGGTTTTAACGTGAAGCTTGAATAGGCTTGCTGGTACTTATGTTGTTGGTAACAAGAAAAAATATTTTGTAGCTACAATGATAGAGATAAAGATGAAAGTACTTTTGTATAGCCAATGGAATGAAACAGCATCATCATTTCAGCCGAAAAACGTTAATTATTGGACATAAACCTCTCCCAAGTGTTGCCACAATGACACGTCCTATGCGTCTTACATCTATCGGATTCCCACAATCCTCATAAGGTCTAAAGTCTGCCTTGTGAGCGGCCTACCAACATTTGAGGTCGATTCTAACCAAGTCGGCGAAGGCAGCAGATTATGAAGGCAATTGATTTTTCAAAAATGTTACCACAGCTGGGTTTCAGTAACTAAAATACTAATAGTCAGTCAAATACTAGTGTTAACGGTAGAAGTTATTTGATGATTTACCTACCATCTCAAAAAACACAAATGTTATAACACTTTAAGCTTTGCTGAATGATGCAGACTTGCTGGTTTCTTATTATATAAAGGCTCGCGTTTGACCAATATCTCACCTGATGGTAAGCGATGTGGCCGACGATGGAGCTCACTTGCCTAGAAGTAACCTATTCACTGTTGACATAAAGACCCGGAAGTTATAGCTTTTACGAAACACAGACTCTGGCAGGAAATTCCACTTCTCAGCTGCACGCACTATAAACGTGTTCCTAAAATGTTTTGTACCCTTTGAACTCTTTGGAGTTTGGAGTTAAAAGATGGAAAAGATTGATTATTATTGATGGCTATACCAGCTCATTGGTTAAAGAGGATTGGCAGAATTCGTATGATCAATCTTGTCATTAAAAAAATATGGCGGTTGAAACAACTCAGGCCTGTCCAAGTCCTGACCAATTTTAATCATTTACAAAGTCTACAATCTTTGAGGTAAGTTGTAAAAATTAAGTTGTGTAGTTGTAAAATCTTATGGCAGACATAAATCGTCATATAGTTTATGAGATGAAAGCTTTCTGGCTGATATGCGTAATAAATATTAATCTTGATACTTTAACAGGGGTCTTACTTTGCTTTTATACTGCTTTAGCAGACTTATTTGTAACCACAATATATAGACGGGTATCTACTATTGCTACAGAATTGTTCGAAAGAGTTAATGTGGAACCCAAAAAGCAACTGAAGGTGCACAGTTGTCTAGTCAGTAAAAATGTCTGATGTGTACTCCACTCATAAAATGGTGGTAAAAGTCCTCATACAAGGGTGATTCTTTGAAACCGGGAGAACGTCTCATTCATCTGGCCTAGCTTTTGCACCTATATATATATTTTGTGTCGTAAACCACTGGGCGTAAATGAGTGCCTTTGATAAATGTTAGTGATCGGGGAAAACCAATAAGCTAATAAAAATATCACCAGACGAATGAGACACCCTCTCGGTTTCATAGAATCACCCACAAATAAATAACTTTTACTATGGAAAGAAAACATCTTCTGCAGGATTAAAAAAATAAACCAGCATTGTCGCTGGGACTTGGTACAGGCCATGGTCTGAAGCGTGGAGGAGTGGCAAGCAGTGTAAAGCAGTACCTAATGCAAAGGAGGATTTCGATCCCGATTTCCGGCCACATTAGCCGCGGTCTTGCGAACGGCGAGCAATGGGTAGCTCGCCGTTCAACTGTGTGGTGACTGTCCGGACAACGCCCAAGTCGTCGACGGTACGTATTGTTCCACGCGCGCCTCAAGGGTCGAAGCCTACTGGGGCCATGGGTTATGTGAAAGTGAACCCCGGGGCCCTGAAGCGAAGGCAAAGAAGGACCAGGAATGGGGTTTTAGTCAGTAAAAATCTGACACTATCTCCCGCTCCGCCCAAGGGCGGGAGATGTCAATGGATGATTTTTCCACCAAAAAAAAAATAATCTAGAATTGTGACTTTGTGTCACAGTGCTTGTTTGTAGCTTCTGCCACCGTCGCCCAGATGGCGTCAACCGGAGCTGCATAATCTTCTTTATATGCACCGTTAAATTTTGATCGTTTTAACCCCGTGGAGTGGACTAGACTATCGATTTGTAAAGATAAAATTAAAAAATGAAGTACTTTTTTTTAACTCGAATTAATTTACGCATATGAAATTAATTTCTTTAAGTAAACGTCAGCTGGGCGAGTTCAATGACATGCGGTAGTTAGTGCGCAACGATCGACAACTACCTACAAGGTCATTGACTCGTTTATTCAAAGAAATTAATTTCGTACATGCGTATATTAATTCGAGTTTTAGATAAAAGTATTTTTTTTTTATTTCATATTTACAAACCGATAGTGTTTCATGTACCGGATCGACCCTCCACGGGATTAAAATGATCAAAATTTAACGGTGTAGAAAAGACAAAATCCTGACTCAGTCTCTGACTTATCAACGCTCAGCCCAAACCTTTGGTCCTAGAACGCTGCACATATATTTCTTTTATAATAAACACAAATGCAAGTGCATTGGCCTCCTATCTGTAAGAGGAACTAAAAATAAAGAAACGAAAAGAAAAAAAGAGTTTATTTGCAACAAACATGGCGCATATCTTAAAATAACAGCTACAAACACTGACTCTATATAAAAAAAGTACATAATAAGATATGCTTCACATCCACCCAAAACAGCCAGCGCTCAGCAAAATGCTGGAGCTCGTGTGCAGGACAGAGCCACAGCGCTGATTTTCAGCGATTTTTACACTAGGCTATTTGTATTTATAAAACGCCAAATCCTGACTAGGTAATTACCACATTACCTCTCCTATAGAGGAACATAATAACGGTTAGGCAATGCAATGCATACATGTCGTAATGCAAACACAATGAATAGAAATGATTTTCCTAAAATTCACCTCCTGAAGGAATGAAACTGAGGTTAACCAATTTTATATGAGAAACTTAATTTTTATTCGGGTGAAGCCGCTGGCATAAGCTAGTGCTAATGTAATGATTTAACTTCAAGTATACATCGTTTAATTTTAGTCGTTTTAATCCCGCGGAAGGTCGATTCTGTACATGAAACACTGTTGATTTCTAAAGTGAAAATTAAAAGATAAAGTATTTTTTTTAAACTCGAATTAATTTACGCGTGTACGAAATTAATATCTTCAAGTAAATGTCAGCTGAGCGAGGCCAATTAACTGTAGGTAGTTAGTACGCAACGATCGACAACTACCTACAAGGTCTTTGACTCGTTAACATAGAGAAATTAATTACGTACATGCGTGTATTAACTCGTGTTTTAGAAAAAAAGCACTTTATTTTTAAATTTTATCTTTACAAATCGATAATGATTCATGTACCGAATCGACCCTCCACGGGATTAAAACGACCAAAATATGACGGTGTATATAGGTATCTGGACTTGTCAGTAGTAAGGGAAACATGCGAAGCCAGAAGAAAAGTATTGGTCTTTCTAAGAAAGCATCCAGTCGCCAAGTTTAAGTGACGTAATGGGTTTTTATCTCCGACTCAAACTACAGGAAAATAAGTATTGTAGGCAATTTACAAAAAGCTAACTCACCGTGAGCAAGCATGATCATCAAAATATAATTCAACAAAATATAGCTTTAGTTCAAATCAACACTCAAAGACAATTATATCTACAGCCATACTTATAAAATTGGCTGTGGGAAAAGGTTACTGGTCTGCTGACCACTTTCAATCTCCTTTTCAATTATAACGCCCTTCCACTAAACCTTCAATTCCTTATCATTATTGTACATCAACAACAACCAGAAAAAGAGATCGAGAGTGCCATTAACCAATAAGTGTTTTTGCCACAGAGTATGAAGAAATGGAGTGACTTTCGGCAGAATACGGCATGCGTCATTGAAGTAATATTAAGACTTTTTTCAAACACTACAACAATTTTGTGCTTATTATAATTATATCACTAGCTGCGTAAAAGTAAGTATCTCTATACAAACTTTGGACCCCTTTTTCATCCTTTAAGGGTTTAATTTTGGAAAATCCTTTCTTAATCTTTGTGTACATCACTGTAAGAGCCTTTGTCTAAAATCTCAGTATTCTAGGTCTTAGAGTTTGCGCTAGGCGTTCATTAGTCAGTGAACGAGTCAAAATTTGGCCTTTCATTTATTTATTTATATATGCTTTATTAGATAGAGAAGAGTGGAAGAATGGAAGGGAGGCCTTTGCCCTGCAGTGGGACACTACAGGCTCATAATAATAATAATAATAAGCTTCGACGACCATCTGTCGAAGCTATCGTTGCGTGGTTGGATCAAGGGCCTGATACAGAAGGCAGTACTCCTCGATACGGCTCGCATTGTGAGGAGGTTCCTGTCTCTGGAGCCCTAACCACCGGTAGCTTGGACCCTGCTCCCGACACCGGCGGACTACTGTTTTTTTATATTTTTAAATGTTTTTTTATACGTTTTTTAGGAAATATTTAAAAATTATAAAAGACATGTATAAATAATTAATAAAGGGAATAATAATAATATGCTTTATTGTACACCAAGATAGGATGTTATACAAATAGCCTAGTTCCTTTACAAATAGGAGGCCGATGAACCAACATTAGTAACATAGGCTGTTTACGTTTACTATACTTATATTATAGTACTCGTAATTGATATGAATGACCAAAGGATGATGTTAAATGTAGTTTCATAGTCCGGCCGTCCGGTAACTAAAACGAGTCAACAGCACGTAGTATTTCACGCGTGCCTCAAAGAAAAATCAGTAAAAGAAGGCACTTAATAGGGCCGATGCCTGCTAGGACTACGGGAACGTTTAAAAGTGTGACCATGACCTTAGAACGCAAAGGACAATTGAAAGGTATTGGTAGGTTTTAGTCAGTAAATGTGACACGCCCATCTCTCTTCAACCTTCAGCGGGAGAAATGATTTTTTTTCTCACCTCAAAAAATGGTGCTAAATATCAAATATCTCATAAAGCATTTATTGACTTAGTTCCTATTATAACATCTTAGTACTCCATTCTTTACTCATCTTGGTCTTAAAAATCGCACTCTTCAAAAGATTGACCATCTTTATTCCCAGTTGTAATTGTGCACGATCGAATGTTTATATGTGAACCTGCAACTGGTTCTCTTTGCAACCAATTGTAACCTATGTTTAAAGCTACATCTCAATATTACTTGTCAATGTGGCCAGTAGATCAGCGATTTTTTTGGTAAAATGAAAATTAAAATAGAGCTCAACCAATCTCCTATGAAACAATTTTAATTTTACGTCAAGTCCTAGATGAAAGTGCGTGCAGACTTAGTAATCAAAATAAAAATCTATACTCTTTAACTAATACTATAAAAAGAAAAGAATTGTAGTTTTGTTTGTAATAAATAAATTCAAAAACCACTGGACCGATAATAGCATTTTACTGGTTCTATATCATGAAATATAACCATTTCGTGATAAGGCCGGTCACATTATTAAGTGATCAATTCTACGATATGGCCACAACATTCTAAAATGCACGCCAGGGCCCGCTTTCTGAAAAGAAGGCTCGGCCCCGGTATGATAGGCAACGAAGGAACGGGGTAGGTTTTCGTTAAGGGTCTGACACTGTTTCCCGCTCCGTCCAAGGGCGGAATTTGTCATTGGATGATTTTACCTACCATAAAAAAACCCGCTCATTGCTCTTGTGAATTTATCGCTAGTTTACTGGCCCCACGGTAACAGATAATTTCCCCACAATTAATGTACAAGTGTATTTATCCAATTATTTGTCATTGATCACGCGAAATATCTGTTTTCTTCGTTTTTAATCATTTTACTCAATCAATTTAAACTTTGCCTGGGGGTGTTAACAAACCGTTTATTTGAAGGAAATAAAAGTGCACATTTATTAAGGAAAAGGAATTTTATTTTAACAATTAATCGCTAAGACAGATGTTATTGTACAGCCTTTGTTAATGTCTTTATTCATTTATTTTTATAGTTATTAAACAATTCAAGAGTTGTTTCAGCGGCTTTCGTTGATGAAATCACGAAGATCGAAACAATTGAACACATGACTTAAATAACTTAATGAAAGATCTTAACTTATAGTATCCTAGTTATATGAATGCGTGATGCACTTAATTATTCTGGGTACGGAAGTAATTTAAGAAATTCTGAGCTTCACTTTCACAGCTTAATTTTTATTGAATCACAAGACTTGGAAAATCTAAACTTATATTATCCTATTTACCGTGCTTATATAATGTACCTACTTAATTTTTCTAAGTATATTGAGGGGAAAGCCTTTTCGCAGCTTTTTACTCTCCATTTTTCACTTCAGGGCGCTGATTCTGTAACAAAACAAAAAACGAAATCAAACTAAGTATGTTAGCTGATAACTAAGTAAAACTTGGAGGTCTTTTGGCCGAAACACATAACCGCGTTGCGGCGCCGCGCCGCCAAAATCAGCAGTGCCGCCCGCCGCTCTTATTCGCGTCGCCGCAACCCTACTTTTAGCGTTTACTGCGAACTTATTTTTTCTTTGACTGGCCTATTGGTCTAGTGGTTAGTGGACCTGACTGCTATGCCAGAGGTTGTGGGTTCGATTGCCACCCAGAACAAATTTTTGTGTTATGAGCGCGATCATTTGTTCTGTGTCTGGGTGTGATTTATCTATAATAAGTATGTATTTAGAAATATATAAGTATGTTTATCAGTTGTCTAGTACCCATAACACAAGCTCTGCTTAGCTTGGGAATAGACGACGTTGTGTGATATTATTATTAGTATATTATTTTTATAAGTTTATTACGATCCATGGCAGAGAAACGTCTATCCATACTCAAAAATCTCGAGAAACTTGTTATCCCTGTAGGATACGACAGTAAGGGCCGAAACACATAACCTAAAATCGGCAGTGCCGGCCGCCACTGGTGATGCAAAGCGGCGGGGGCTACTGCCGATTTTAGCGCTGCGGCGCCGCAAAGCAGCTATGTATTTCGGCCCTAAACGCTGAAAGTAGCGTTGCGGCGACGCGAAAAAGAGCGGCAGGCGGTACTGTCAATTTTAGCGACGCGGCGCTGGAAAGCGGTTATGTGTTTCAGCCCTTTAAGTAAAGAATGAGCAGGTTAATTTTAGTCAAGTGTGCTTTAAAATCAATATTTACATTATTTTTCGACAGAAAAAGTAATTATGGGTAAAAGTTAAGAACATCTCAATTAAAAAAAATTGGACAAGTACGACTTAAATCGCACAGCGAGGGTTCCTTACAAAATAACTGAAGTAAATAATTCAATTCACGAATCGGGCCTCAAAGATTTTTTAGAATCGAAAAAAGGATTTTTTTTTGTGACGTAACTACAAATTTACAGTTTTCAGTTTTATTCCTATACTTGTGCTATAAGACCTTGCTTCATGCCAAATTTCCCTATGAATTTTGATGCCCTTAAGAGTGTTGAAATGTACTAGTACTTTTTTTGCGACATAAATGGCGGTATCTTTTTTTTGTCGTTTATTTAGAAGTTTGATTGTTCACAGCTTTCCCCTCTATCTTGGGAACGCATGGAGTTATCGAGTTGAAATTAAAAAAAATATATACTTAGGTCTGCGGTCCCTTGAAGCTGTAAAAAAATAAAACTTCAAAGTTAACGGAAAAAAGATATGGCTGGTTACCCTACGCCTGTGTTCAAGACAAAGTCTTGAACACAGGATTGGACTTAACTAAATCTGGATCACCAATTAGCCACTTTGCACGCCTTTCCACCGAGTCCAAAGCTGGTAGATGGCTTTTTGCAGCACCAGCCCATATGTGGCTTCAATATTCCACACACGATCAGACCTGTGCTCAAGGGCGTCGCCAGCCGATGATCAAGGGGGAGGTGCTATTGAAGTATAGAGAATATTTTTTTTTTATTAATAATAAAAGCTTTTTTTCTCCACAATATAACTCCTAATTGCTAGCCTTATATCTACAGTAACATTATAGGATGGGCATTATATTGTGGAAGACTGGTGCCTAAACTTGGCTCTGAAACTGTAAAGCAAGCCTCTATGGCTATGCCCCCCCCCCTGCTCCCCTTGTCTGTGCTTTGTATAACATTAAAAGCTGTCCCTGTGCGGGGTATGTACAACACCCACAACACATAACACTGTAGCATAACAAACGCCGTCCAGCAACCGTCCGGATCGAGCTCGAGTCGTCGACGGCGGGCAGTGTCCCAACGGCGCCTTAAAGAGATGTCAAGAATTTGTAGAGGCTCAGCAGGGTCGAAGCCTACTGGGGCTATGGGTTAATAGAAAGTGAACCCCGGGGCCCTGGAACAAAGGCAATAAAGGAACAGAAGTGGAACTCAGCTAGTAAAAATCTGACGAGCGAGTGAGAAGTCATTGGATTATTTCCTACTATAATAATATATAATATTTCCACAACTATCACACAACACCGTCTAGTCCCAAGCTAAGCAAAGCTTGTGTTATGGGTACCAGACAACTGATAAACATACTTATATATTTCTAAATACATACATATTATAGATAAATAACACCCAGACACAGAACAAATGATCGTGCTCATCACATAAACATTTTTCTTGGGTGGGAATCGAACCCACGACCTCCGGCATAGCAAAAAAAGTAGCAAATCAAATAACTATGACTGAATGATATAATTAATTACTTTACCAACTATCCAAAATATTTGCATGTATGCAAACAAAAAACATATTTTACTACCACAGTTACAGCATGAAACACAAAGCGATGAAAAGCGACAAACGAAATAAATATCAATTAATATGTTGGTTTACTTAATTGAATTGTATT